>JAKMXP010000009.1:0-1281030 GCA_022506055.1 Microbotryum violaceum | reverse complement strand
ACCCTAACCCTAACCCTAACCCTAACCCTAACCCTAACCCTAACCCTAACCCTAACCCTAACCGCAAACTGCTCCCCTACACACTCGATTCGGTTGCTACAGTCGGAAATAGCCTCTAGAAGAAGGCTAGAGATGCAATCACACGGTTGAAGCCAACTCAAAATGGACCACAGCGGCATGCCATCAGCTCGGTCGGCGTGAATGAGGAGAACAATCGATCCAGTGACTCCGCAGAGGTCACGGCGACGTACTCAAATAGCCAAGTTTGATGGCGTTCAGCAGCTGGTAGTCCCATTCTCACGTGAGATTCGATACTAGAACATTCCATTCAGGCCCTTCCCGGAAGGACCACATCGGAGGCCGCAGGAAAATCCGGCAAGAAGATCCAAAGGTTCTCAAACACGCACATGTGAGCTCAAAGACCACATGGTATTGCATCAAGGCGCACATACGGAAATAATTGCACATCGAAAATGCAGGGAAAGGAGGAAACATCGCTCGAGCGGTTGGGCAAAGAGTCGAGGTGGTCCTTCGTTCTCAATCTCGAGGCGAGCCGGCCGGGCGCTAGGTCACCCATAAGAGTTCGGATGGTTGGAGAAGCCTCCTCGCACAGGACATCGACAAATATTGAGTCTTGGGTGGCGGAGACAGCATCGGCAAAGATGAGAGCCTGCATACTCGTCAACAAGCGATCTGTCGCACCGAGTTGAGTTGTGAGGTCGGGGCCGATGGAGAGGAGACCAGCGTCGAGCAGAGCAAGTCCTGTCGAAAAAGTCTGGATCCTCAAGTGGAGAGAGGCGACGACCATTCTTCTGGGAAACGGACTGGAAACGGTTCCGAGCGGTTCCGAGTCCGAAAAGTCGAGTTGAGCGCAGGCGGAAATCCAAGACCTGGTGGAGCAAATCAACCGTCAAACATGAGCAATAGTGCACACACTTGCAACACGAGATGTGGAGGGAGGGAAGGACTTCAGGTTGAGGGCATGCACTGACCTTTCGGACGTTTGCGCGCTTAGTGACTGCCAAACGAGTTCGTCGCTACCAAGCGAGGTGACAAGCGAAGCGAGAAGGGATGGAACACCGTGCGTCGTTGAGCGCAATCCATGACCGCATGTCCAGAGTTGATGAAGCATGTACGAACATGCAAGTCGCCGAGGTGGGCTGGTGATCACACGTATCAAGCTGGTCGAACGAATCGACGAGATCGATTGAGAGTGCGAACAATCGTCACGGTCCGAGGTCGAAATCAAGCGGCGAGTGATCCGGAGAAGCCCGAGTCCTGGCTGCATGCAGCCACGTGCGCAACGTAGGATGGAGGTTGAGTAAGTTGCAAAGCAATGAGGAGTGTTCCATGAAACATCTCGAGAGTTTTGCGGAGAAGTCGCTCGGTCGGAGCGATCAACGAGGTTGAGAGGCAGCGCGCAAGTCCGGTCAACTTGAATGGCGAGGAAGGCATGTGGGATGTTGAGGTGCCATGGCTGAAGCGTAGACGGTCTGGGATGCCTTGACAAGCTGGATGACGAGGGCGGGCGATTGAGCAATTCGCTCGCAGCGGGTCCAAAGCTGCTGGGCGAGCAAGGATCTCCGGCGGATCTCCAGTGTTGAGAACGCCGACGCTAGTCTGCGTGCTGTGGACTTGTCGCAAGAGAAACCGAGAGATGGTAATGTACGAACTCGGATCTGAGCCGTGCGAGTGTGTGAGCGAATCGATGCAAAGCTCCATTCGAGGGGGCGCTCCCATTCCGGGTCTTCCGTGACCAACAATCTGCAGTGCGCGATGACACGGCATATTTTGATCTCATCAGCAAGGAGTGCAAGTCGCAAGCGAGAGCTCAGATCGAAACAGCTCACTGTGGGCGGTTTGAGCGAGTCGTCCGAGGTCGAGCAGTTCCGGTCGCGATGGCTCAAGTGAGCAATCGACATAGCCCGGACGCAACTGTAGGTATCTTGGAGCTTGTTATCAAATCGTTCCGATTGGCGATGGTGAGGGTGTTGCAGTTGCTGAAGGGCGCGTCGTCGCTTGCCTCAGCCGGCTCCAGGTGACCCGTCAAGTGCCGGGTCGAGTAAGGTCGAGCCGCTCGTACCGGGCAAGTGAGATGTCAACATGACGGCAAGATGTCGCGTTGTCGTGTCTTTGTGCAGTGAGAGAAAAAGATGAGTCGACCCGAATGGTGCGAGGGATCGGCGAATGTCGAGTCTTGGGTGGCAGATGCAGCCGCGGCAAAGTTGAGAACTTGCACGCTCCTCGAATCTGTCGCACCGAGTTGAGTTTTGAGGTCAGGGCTGATCGAGAGGAGATCGAGGTCGAGCAAAGCAAGTTTCGCCAAAAGGGCCTCAATTCTCAATCGGAAAGGGTCGACGATCATTCATCCATGAGAGCTAGAAACGGTTTCGAGCGAGTCGGAGTTTAAAGAGTCGAGTTAAGCGCAGGCCGAAATCCATGACCTGGTGGAGCGAAAGAAAAGTCAACATAAGCAAGAGGGCACAGACTTGCCACACGCTGTGTGGAGGAAGGGAAAGCCTT
Source organism: Microbotryum violaceum (assembly GCA_022506055.1). Lineage (NCBI taxonomy): Eukaryota > Fungi > Basidiomycota > Microbotryomycetes > Microbotryales > Microbotryaceae > Microbotryum > Microbotryum violaceum. Next base: position 1,278,507 of record JAKMXP010000009.1, on the reverse strand, counting down.
CAGGTTAAAGGCACTCACTGACCTTTCGGACGTTTGCTCGTTTTGTGACTGCCAAACGAGTTCGTCGCTACCAAGCGAGGTGACAAGCGAAGCGAGAAGGGATGGAGCACCGTGCGATGCTGATCGCGGTCCATGACCGCATGACCAGGCCCGCTGAAGCGGGTACGAACGCGCATCTTGCAGAGGTGGGATGGTGATCGCACGAATAAAGCTAGTCGAGCGAGTCGCCGAGTTGGATTGAGAATGCGAAGGACCGTCACGGTCCGAGGCCGAAATCGAGCGGCGACTCGAGACTTTATGTTTCAACGTGCGCAACGTAGGATGGAGTTCGAGAAAGTTGCAAAGCAATGAGGAGTGTGCCGTGGAACAGCTCGAGAGTTTTGCCGGGTCGTCGAGCGGTCGGAGTGATCGACGAGGTTGAAAGCCAGTGTGCAAGGACGGTCGAGATGTTTGCAACGATGAGTCGGGACATAGACGGTCTGTGATTTTGGGTGGATGACTCGACGAGCTGGATGACGTGCGCGGGAGGTTGAGTGAATCGCGGCGCGGTCGAGACGGGTGAACGTGCTTGAGCCGATGAAGGTGTCCGGTCTCGACATCGACAAAATCAGTCGAATTGTGCAACAGATGTTCCGAAAAGCCCCGAGCTTGCCGCGTCGATGAGACCCGTCGATGAGACCCGTCGATGAGACCCGTCGATAGAGATGTTAGGGCAAGTGATCGCATGCGAGTGGTCGCTCGACGTTGACGACGCGGGTGAACGATGTGCGGGTGGCGGAGGTGATCGTCACTGGCCGAAAGCGGTGTTTGGGGGTGGGGCGATGTGGGCCGAGTGACATGTGCATAAATTCGAGACCTGAGGAAAGTAATTGTCTCCTCGATGGTGCTGACGAGGAACTTGCATTGGCGTCGCGAGTATGGTCCTGCTTCGTCGTGTCTTCGTGCGGTGAGAGAAAAGACAAATCGAGTCGAGTGGTGCGAGGGATCGGCGAAACTCGAGTCTTAGGTGGCGGAGGCAGCAGCCGCAAAGATGAGAGCTTGTACGCTCCTTGACGAGCGATCTATCGCACCGAATTGAGTTTTGAGGTCAGGGTCGAGCGAGAGGAGATCGAGGTCGAGCAAAGCAAGTTTCGCCGAAAAGATTTCGATTATCAAGCGGAAAGAGTCGGCGATCATCCATCCACGAGAGCGAGAAACGGTTTCGAGCGAGTCGGAGTTTAAAGCGTCGTGTTAAGCGCAGGCCGGAATCTGAGACCTGGTGGAGCGAAAGAAGAGTCAAACATAAGCAAGAGGGCACATACTTGCAACACGCGGTGTGAAGAGAGTTAAGGACGTCGACACCCAGCGAGGTGAGTGCAAGAAGCGAAACGAGAGGAGATGGAGCGCCATGCAACGCCGATCGCAGTTCATGACCGCATGTCCAGGGTTGCCAAAGAATGTACAAACGCGCAAGTCGCCAAGGTGGGACAGTGATCGCACGTAGCAAGCTGGTCGAGTGAATCGCCAAGATCGATTGTCGCAGGATTGTCACAATCCAACGCCGAATTCGAGCGCCCAGTGGTCCGAAGAAGCCCGAGTCCTGGCTGTATGGATCAACGTGCGCAATGTAGGACGGTGTTTGAGTAAGATGTCAGCGGATGAGGAGGTGTTCCGTGAGAAATCTTGAGAGCTTTGCCAGCAAGTCGATTGGTCGATGCGATCGACGAGGTAAGAACCCAGCATGCAAGTCCGGTCAACTTGAACGGCAAGGAGACGAGCGGGAATGTGGGATGTTAGAGCGACAAGTTGAGACGTAGTGGCTTTGGACGGATGACTCGACGAGCTGGATCACGAGCGCGGGAGTTTGAGTGAATCGCGGCCGGGTCGAGACGGGTGAACGTGCTTGAGCCGATGATGGTCTCGGACTCGACATTGACGAGAGCAATCGGGTCGTGCAACAGATGTTCCAACAAACCCCAAGCTAGCCGCGTCGATTAGACTCAGAGGGCAGTGTTGCTGACCACGTTGTGCGACGTCGCACCGTGCGCAAATCAGTCGGCTTGAAGTGTCACGTCGAGCTGTAGGTGAGAGAGATCGAGTTGCACTTGCAGATGGCATGACGCATGAGAACGATGTGAAAGCGTGTGACGTTAGGTGTGGCGTGTTGCGATCAACGCCGAGTCCAAATCGAGTCGAGTGGTGCAAGTGGTGACGGAAAGGGGTGTTGGCGCGCGCTAGTAACCTGCAACCGAGCCAGTCAGCTCATCAAGCAGCATCAAGCGCGCGAGACCCCCAGGGCTACGCATTAGATCAGATATGCGCGTAGATATCTTTTTACTACCTCTATATATATAAAAGGTGAGTTAAGGAATGTACCTAAAATCGCTATTTTTGAGTCGGTTGCGGCCCGGAGGGCCGCCTGTGGTGGATGTACCAGCATACTGTTGTGTCTGCCGCACCTGCCTGTGGTGTCCATGTTCCGATCAGAAGTCATGTACAGGCGCTGTGGTGACTTTTGTATTTTTTCGCGCCGTTCCAACGAAGCTACGGCGCTCCCAGTATTTTCCTTCTTTTTTTCGCTGACATAAAACAATGCTTCCACTCATATTGTATTTAATGAACCGCAAGCGCGTAGCTTTGCATGATATTGCTTCTACAGCAGAGCTCCGCCTGACGCACGAGGCGAGGGCTGGCGTCTGTCACGTGATGCGGTGCGCCGGCGGTGCCAGGGTCATTCCGGCAGTCGACCAGCGGCATTAGGGGCTGAACAACAAACCAAAGCACGTAAACACTCCTGCGCCACTCCCTCGAACGTTTCCTTTTTCCCTCCCACTCTCATCCAATCTTAGTGACACTCATTCAAGAACAAACGCTCGCCACTATCATGCCCCGGTCCCAACGTCGCCAGGGAGGGCCATCGCAACCTCGCCAGGTCTTGGGCGCCAGGGTAGCGCCGTACCATGAATCGCGCTCAAACCCCTCAGACCCCACGTTTCGATCCGCGACGACCTCGGCCCCCAGACGGCCGTGTGCACCCACTGCAAGGCTCGGCACTGGGAGTGTGAAAGGTCCAAGTCGACCGGACACTTCAGCGCGTGCTGCTCGCAAGGCAAGGTGCGGCTACCTCTCCCTCCCCAGCCCAATCTCGAGTATCGGCAGCTTCTTGAAGGCTCGGATAGCGGTCAGTTGCTCCGTCCAACAACATTCGTCTGCACTGTACTCACATGCTGAACTGTGCGACCCATCTTCACAGAAGCTAAAGCGTTCCGCGAGAACGCCCGGTCGTACATCAATGCGTTGTCGTTTACTTCGCTGCCCACTAGGACCAAACTCAAGTGGGCACGCTAGGACCCCCCGTGTTTCGCGTGTTTGGTCGCCTTTACCATCGACTCGGCGCCCTGATTCCTGCCGGGAATTAACGCCCAGCCTTTGCTCAAACATGACTGATCGACCCGGCCGAGGCCACCAACACACGACTTGGACCCGACGGCGCAGACAGTCGCATGCAACGATCTACTTTGACCAAGCTCGAGTCCATCCTGCGCACCGGCAACCGCTTTGTGAGGGAGTTCGCATCGGCCAAAGCTCGCGCAGGTTGGGATACGGCCAAAGAGTGGGTCCTGCGCCTCTGCCTACCACCAGGCCGAGACCGACGCACCCACAACCTTCCTACGTCGAGCACGGAAATGGCGATGCTTATCTGCGATTCCGACACCAACACGGGAGATCGTGCACCTCAAGACCTTATTCTCCAGGTGCACGGTGATCGATGTCCCGATGGTCGGCACAAGTACCAAATCGTTAGCTCGCTCCATCCGTCTGCGATGCCTCTCCGGTACCCACTACTCTTCCCCACGGGGGAAGATGGCTTCCACCCCAACATTCCTCTTTGCGGGTTCAACCAAGCTGGGCCGCCAATAGCCAGAAGCCGAGTGCAGATTGACAATGGTGTCCAATCGGGCGAGGTACTTGCCGGTCTCGGTCTGGATGAAGAAGACGAAGAGGAGGACGATGAGGATGAAGACGGCGAGGAAGGGGACGAAGAGAATGGTGATGATGAACGCAAGCGTCTTCAGCTCTTTCTCACATGTTCCTTAGGGTTGAGACGCAAACACAGACTGACATAGAATGTTTAAACATTTAGGACGAAGGTCAAGGAGAAGGGGTCGAGGTGGATCAACCCGAGTCTCGCGTTCCCAATTCTTTGCATATTACTTGCACGAACGTGATGCCTACTTCTCGATTCCGCATGCCACCCAGCGTCTCTTCCACGAGTTCGTGATCGACGGATACTCTCAAGTCGAGACCGATCGACTCAACTACGTCCGGTTACATCAAGAAAACCTCCGCCTCACCACGGCCCAAGGCATCACCGACGCTGTTGCCAACGGCTTGACCCCGGATCAAATTGGACGATCGGTGATTTTGGGCTCCACGTTCAAGAATAGCCCGCGGGAGATCACGCAGCGTTACCAAGATGCGATGGCTTGCGTCGTCAAATATGGAAAGCCTTCGCTGTTCATCGCATCATGTATACTCTTCAATTCTCCTGCTGTTTGATTCTATCCTCCCGTTAATTTAACGGGTTCCCACTGGTATTATATAGTTTTAAGGATAGTTTTAAGGATTCGCCTCGGCTTCCGCCGGCGGGATGAGCCGCCTGAGCCGCCTCGGCGGTGGCCGGTGGGCATGCACAGTGCAGGCTCCGTCTCGCTCATACTATAGTACGCGGGCTCAATATGAGGGGCAAGTTGTCGGTAGTCCCGATGTATCCAGGTATCTTACTAATATCAATCAACTTATTTAGTTCTGACATTTCCGATTGCACAACAGGCGAGACACAACATCGCGTCTAGCGCCATCAGCCTTGGCACCATCACTGCACTGCATCATTTATGTGCAGGCTTTCCAACTCAAGTTCGAATCGTCCCAAAGTACGGTACTACGGTCGGTCCAAGCAAAAGCATGTATCAATCAAGTGAGCTGGTCAATCTGGTGGGGACCACAATATGGTGCCCATCTTACCAACGCTCCAATTTGTACAGGTACTAAATAGTTTCCAAACCCACCTACTAATGCCCTCTTTTTGCTCTTTCGAAAAACTAAAAAGGGGAGTAAAAAACAAATAAAAACTACCACTACACCAGCATTAACGTGATTGTAATCGCCTTTTTACTTGTTTATTTTATTCTCCTTTTCTTTCCCTTTCCAAGAGCGCCCATCAACTCAAAATAGTATATTAAGGGGTAAAGCAAATGTACACTTCTATTTGATACTGAATATTGAAGCACTGTTCCTTCCGCCACTTGAATGGCCGTAAAGCATTAGAATTAAAATTAAATAATATCCTTGTTGAATAACTTTTACGCCATCAACGTAGAACAGATCTCAAATGAGACTGAATGAAGGATGTGAGAAGGTCTTAAACCAGTATTCACTTTGTCTCAAAGGTCTCCAGTGATTCCCACTCTTTTGCATCAATTGGCAGTCCAACCCCCACCTTGCCCCCGGGCTTAGTGGTGCCTGTAGCAGGTGGCATGAGGCATACGATCAATGCAAGTTGTTGGTACTGAATGAATACCCCATCCGGCTCACATTTCCGGACCTTTTGGTCTGCCCAGCACAGGCCGTTCAATATTTGCCCTATTCGCGGCCCATAGTACTTTATGTAGGTTCTAGTGTCGACTCTCCTGACCACTCGCGCGAGTTGTAGCGGAATAGTGGTTCGAGTTGCAGCAAGACGAAGGACAACATTGGTGTAGGAGTTGTTAAACAAATACCTCAAGCGGTGAGAACCCAGCCTTCTGGGGAAAACCGCAAGAAATTGATCTAAACGGGGGAGAGTCCGAACTTCTTGGTGATACACAGGGATGGTGGGCGGGATGACAATTGGGAGCTTTGCGACCCAAGCTTCTGGATGTCAGTCGGCTGCAACTGATGATGGAGCAAGTCCACTGATCGTCTCAGCATACCTTTGCGACAAAGGCAAGACACTGTATAAAGACAGTTGTGGCGCGGTTGGTGCAAAGGACGGCAAAGGGTCTGCTGAGAGATATGCGATTTAGCTCGTTGCCCAACAAGGATTCGGAGCAAAATGCCCCCACAAAGAATTTGCAGGGATCCAAGTGCAAAGTACACCGTGCAACAAGCTTGGGTGTATCGAAGCACTCACCCCGAGCCACTCTAAGCGAGCCACGTCGAGGGTTTTATACCGAGCTGCTAGCAGCTGTGAACGTCCGGCAAGATGGAACTCTCGATCAGCGACCTCGTCAGCTGGGAGGTAGTCTTGGGAGTGAGGAACGCACCTGTCCCTACAGGTGGTGAACGCAGCCATAGAAGCTGGTAAGGAAACGTCGACAACGCAGTGAAGGCCCGAAAGGGAACGTGCGTTGCGAGTACCGCCCGTGAGCCCGCGTGTGTGGGAAGCACAGCTATAGCGTCCACGGGGGAGAGAGGGTCCGTGCGCGCGAGCCTGAATCGGCGCGTCAAATCCTTGCAGCAAAAGCCGAAAGAGAAAAGGACAAAAATGCCCTCGCTTCTTTTCATAAGGACAGAAATGCCCTTCTCAAAAGGACAAAAATGCCCTCGGATTCCAGACTTCTGTAATACGTGATGTATCAGCTCACAACCAAGAGGGTCGCTTCTTGTAGTCTTTGTGATCAGCGCCGTATACTCAGAATCTCCAGAGATGCCGTGAGAAGTCAGTTATCACGGTCGCAAACTCAGGCGCCTCATCGATCGTCGACACGTCGAGGCGCGCGAGTGTCGCGCTCAGCGCTGGCGTAGGCTGCTGAACCGGACCCTGTAACCCAAGCCGGGCGTTTCGCCGAGGGAGGGTCTGTGCTTGGGGTTTCAGACCGAGGTGAGCCATACCCAACTTTCTCCCTCGCTTCTGAAGGCTTTCGTTATCTTTTTTTCTCTCCCTCCTATGTAAAGACAGCAAATGACAACTTCGTCAAACACCTCGCTGGTGTATCAAACCTTTTTCATCCTGTTTCTGCTTCCCCGTCTTGCTCAGACCCTGGTCATCGCGGACTGCGCCAGTCGCTGGCATTGCCCCCTCGCGATTGAGTCATTCAATGCTCTTCTCTCGTCATGCCTTGGAACTTTTGGCTTCCCCCCCCCCCCCCCATCCCGGCCAGTATCAAAGACATCATGGTCAATGTTTAGGATTACACTGTACAAGCAGTACGTTCCGACGGTAAGGCGACTCAACTTTTCTCGCAGCCGGAGCTAGGGTGGTCAAACCGGCGCCGCAAGAAAAGTTGAGTCGCCTTACCGTTGGAACGTACTGCTTGTACAGTGTAATCCCAAACATTGACCATGATGTCTTTGATACTGGCCGGGATGGGGGGGGGGGGGAAGCCAAAAGTTCCAAGGCATGACGAGAGAAGAGCATTGAATGACTCAATCGCGAGGGGGCAATGCCAGCGACTGGCGCAGTCCGCGATGACCAGGGTCTGAGCAAGACGGGGAAGCAGAAACAGGATGAAAAAGGTTTGATACACCAGCGAGGTGTTTGACGAAGTTGTCATTTGCTATCTTTACATAGGAGGGAGAGAAAAAAAGATAACGAAAGCCTTCAGAAGCGAGGGAGAAAGTTGGGTATGGCTCACCTCGGTCTGAAACCCCAAGCACAGACCCTCCCTCGGCGAAACGCCCGGCTTGGGTTACAGGGTCCGGTTCAGCAGCCTACGCCAGCGCTGAGCGCGTCTGCCCGAAGGTACACGCTCGGTAGCGGCACGAAGCGCGGTTGCCAAACCTCGCTTCTTAGCGGGTTTCCCGGCGGTTTTGGGCTGGGTCGGGCGATTTGGGCCGATTAGGGACTCGGGCAAGGGAGCGAGGCGCTGGTTGTGGGCTTGGGAGATGATGCGCTCGTCCGCATGATGAGCGATATTGAACGTTTGTTCGACAGCTGATCCCTCTCGCCGCGTTTGTGGATGAGGTGGATGTGGGCGGTGTTGCAGGCAGACGGGCCAAGCCGAGGACCCCCGGTGGCCCAATGGGGATCGAGAGGGATCGAGTTGATGCGTGCAGAGCCGAAACTGTGACGTCACGCCACATGGTTTGTCTGTTGTGTCTCAGGTGGTTTTTGATTAAGTAGTTTTAAGGATAGTAGATAGATAGATTTCAAATCGCTCCACCGATTTCAAATGCATTTCAAATCGCTCCGCCGATTTCAAATCCCCGGGATCGTCCCATTTCTGGGGGGGGGGGGGGGGTTTGCTATGAAAAAGATCGGCGCGCGCGCGCGCGGGGCTGAAAACCTTGTTCAGTTGTGCACTAGTTGTGCATTCTTTTATGTAGATGTAGATCAGATCAATTTGATCTGAGACATGGAATTGGCTAATTTGGCGCGGGGAGAGTCTCATAATTCATTCTGCATTCTCAAGTTTGAGCACTTGAGCACCAATCAGTACAGCGCAACTTTGGCGGAAACACGTTGTGAATGCATTATGCCGAGTCAGACACAGCGACCGAGCACGCACCTGCAGCATCTAGGTAGGTACTTTTGATGATTTTTTTTCCTCTAGGTCTAACCTTTTTTTCCCTCTAGGCCTGATGTCGTGATGTAGTTCATAGCAGGGTAATAATAGAACGACGGAGGGAGGCATTGATTTACCCAAGTGTGCAAGTCGGGGAAGCCACGTAAGAGACCAGAAAGAAGGACACAGCACTTTGTAAAATGTCTATAGGTTGTAGAAAAGATCTTGAAGTGCCTAGTCTACGCGGTTCAAGTTGTGGGGCCGAGCTTGAACCACCTCGGGAATGTTAGGCTCGCCTTTCACAACCTGCTCGCCTACGGTCGCCAGCGCTGCCGCAGCTTGATCTTGAAGAAGACCCGAGAAAGTCACGGGACCAGGAGCACGGTCCTCGGTGTTGCGGTTGTCGTCTATGGTCGGCGCGTTGACGTCAGGGGTCTCCTCGTTGATGGGACTGTCGACGATAGCAGGCAACTGTACATGTGCCTCCTCGGCCACGTCCATTTCACCACGATCATCTTGCGAGGTGCGCCTATTGACCAGGAAGTGAACCGCATATATCGTGAGCAGGAGCACAGCGGTTCCGTAAAGGTAGTTGAGGAGTTCGGTGACACAAAGAAATATGATCTCGAGCATGTCGAGGTTGGCAGTGGCGGGAAGTCCGGCGCGCGCGGCTTCGCGATCGAATATTGAGTGTCGAAACCAGATCAAGAAAGCTTCGACACAGCCGGCGAGACCTCCGGCGTTTGGTAGATATGCAGCTAGTAAGAATTGACTGGATACCAAAGATCAATCAGTCAACATCATTCGTACGACTCTTCTCAGATTAAGCGCACTTACTTCAGCCATAGGGGGTCGTCGCGGCCAATCGGTGCCGGGGGGATGTGCAGAAAGGCGATGAGACCGACGACGAGCGAAGTGCAACCGACGCCCAAGCGGTATGCTTCGACGAAAAATGGCAACGTTACGACCAACACGAGTGTCAACACGAACAAGAAGAACTTGATCGCTTTGTCAGCTGTAAAGCGCTCAACGAGGGTCAGTCCAGCTATTATTCGGGTACTCGTTCCAGGCTTGTCTCCGAGCAGCCTGCCCGGGCTAGGGTGGTCAAACCGGCGCCGCGAGAAAAGTTGAGTCGCCTTACCGTCGGAACGTGCTCTTTGTGGGATGGGGGGAAGCCAAGAGCTCCAAGGCATGACGAGAGAAGAGCGTTGAAGGAGAGAAAAAAAGCGAACGAAAGCCTTCAGAAGCGAGGGAAAAAGTTGGGTATGCTAGCGCTGAGCGCGTCTGCCCGAAGGTACACGCTCGGTAGCGGCACGAAGCGCGGTTGCCAAACCTCGCTCGGTTAGGGACTCGGGCAAGGAAGCGAGGCGCTGGTTGTGGGCTTGGGAGATGATGCGCTCGTCCGCATGATGAGCGATATTGAACGTTTGTTCGACAGCTGATCCCTCTCGCCGCGTTTGTGGATGAGGTGGATGTGGGCGGTGTTGCAGGCAGACGGGCCAAGCCGAGGACCCCCGGTGGCCCAATGGGGATCGAGAGGGATCGAGTTGATGACGTCTCGAAGGATCGAGCCAGTGGCCGTCCACGTCGCGCGGTAGAACTCAACCTTAACTGGCCTAAACAGGCCTAAACCGCCACTAGAAATCGAAAAGCAGATTTCGCGCGCGTGCAGAAATGAAAGCGACCCTGCGCGGCTGACTAGGGCTGACTCGGGCTGGCTTGTCGTCGGCGTCCGCCCGTCGCTCGGTGTGCCCTTGGTACGTTGATCGTCGTTCTTCTCGGTTCTCTTTTGATGTGACGACAGAAACTGATAGATGTGGCACACACCCTTCTGGTGTATCACACCTCTTCATCCTGTTTCCGCTTCACCGTCTTGATCAGCTCCTCGTCATCGCACTCGCCAGCCGCTGGCATTGCCATCTCGCCCTAACCAACGCTCTTCTTTCGTCATGTCTTTGAAGTCTTGGCTTCCCCCCAATCGCCCGAGTACTATCAAGGAATGTTTCATCGGTGTTCGGGAGGATGGCACTGTACAAGTAGTCCGTCTCGACGGTGAGTCGACTGCAGTGAACTCTTCAACTCGCGGCGCCGGTTTGACCACCCTAGCCCGGGCAGGCTGCTCGGAGACAAGCCTGAAACGAGTACCCGAATAATAGTTGGACTGAGCCTCGTTGAGCGCTTTACAGCTGCCATAGCGACCAAGCTTTTCGTGTTCGTGTCGACAATCGTTTGCTTTCCAGCGTTTCAGCTTTTTGTTGAATCGTACCGCTTCGCCGCCGGTTCCACTTTGTTGATCGTCGGTCTCGTCGCCTTTCTGTACATCCCGCTGCCACCGGCTTGCCGCGACGACCCCCTTTGGATCTAGTAAGTGCGCTTAATCTGATATGTCTCGTCCGAATGATGTCGACTGATAGATCTTCAAGATTTAGTCGACTGTTACGGGCTGCATATCTACCAACCGCCGGATATCTCGCCGGTTTTGGCGAGGCTCTTCTAATCTGGTTCCGTAAATCGACGTTCGATCGCGCGGCGGCCCGCGCTGGAGTCGCAGCCGCCGACCTCGACAAGCTCGAAATCCTGTTCCTTCTTTTTTCCGACGTTTTGTTCTTCCTGATGGGAACTGGCGCGCTTCTCGTTGCCACATACACGGTCTACCTACTCGTCACGAGCTATACCTCGATACGTGACCGTCTTCGAGTCGTGGACGAGGAGTCGCAGCTTCTCATCGCCGACGACGCTGCCGACAAAACCCCCGACGCCCTGAACTCGGCTATCGACGACGACGACGATTCTGTCAGGGCTACGCATTAGATCAGATAAATGCCTATCTATATCTACACCTCCTATAACTATCTTTGATCTATCTATATGGCCATAGATCATAGATAGATAGATGCGCTTGGACGTAGTATCTACGCAGATATCTAAGGCATCTGCCAGGAATACACATTGAGGAGACAGGTTGTCCACGGTCAGAGGGGTTCAAGCATACTCAAGAAGCATATCCGCTTAAGTTCCCGATACCTTATCAAGTCATTGGCTTGGCTCCGAACGGTGGCGGTGAGACAGAGGCCGCCCTCCTGGCTGCCCGTTGGAAGCCCATCTGCTGCTCAAACTGAGCGCGAGCTGTTGAATCCGGCGTCAACGTGGTTGCGGTCTCTGGCACAATTGCAGCCAACTTAGATCCCGGCTGCTCGTTGTGCCCTGTTGTGCCCTACTCTGTCAATATAATACAAGGCACGGCTGCCATTCTGCCACTTCGTTGAGTTTTTCTGGCGGCAGCTGGAGAGATCTTGTCATGCAGTGGCTGCAAAGCCCTTTTGTGTCGAGGACAAGGGAACAAGGGTCCGCCCTAGCCTGTCATGATATCTATACACACACATCTATGCATGCCTCCACACATCTAGTCATCATCTATCAAGTGGCATATATCTACGTAGATATCTACTAGATATCTATCTTTCATCTATCTGTTGTGCTGTAGATGAGAGATAGATAGATAGCCCGAAAAAAGGCAAAATTATAGATAGATACCAGTGGGAACCCGTTAAATTAACGGGAGGATGAAATCAAATAGCAGGAGAATTGAAGAGTATACATGATGTGAAAAAGTCACAGTGAGATCCGAGATGATGAAATTTGCAGGAGAATCAAACGGTTTACATGGTCTCAGTGAGAGTAAAACACCCAATACTACAGCATCGAAGCTATTCTCCATTAATTGCCCTGAGAACAGAGCGGAATACTGGGTTTGGGGTCACTGTGGTTGCGGCTGCCGCTTGATCGACGGCAGGTAGGTCGTCGTCATCATCGGCGGGGTCGCGAGAGGGCAGTAGCACCTTGATTCGATCAACACTCGTGGCTCGAGACAATGCCACATACAGCTGCCCATGAGTGAAGACGGGATGCAGGGAAAGATCGACGCCAACACGATCGAGTGATTGATCTTGGGCTTTGTTGATTGTCATGGCCAAGGCAACTCGAAGCGGGAATTGGAGCCGGCGCATAGTGAAACCAAGTTGGAGACTGCTAGTCGCATTTGTCTCGAGTCGCACGCGAGGGATGAAGACCGTGGTGCCCGCTCGATCTCCGGTCAAGATGATGGCTTGAATGACTCGCGATCTTGCGTGCGACACGATCAGGCGGGTACCGTTGCAGAGGCCCGCGTCTGGGTCCAAATTGCGCAGAAGAACGGCGGGGATCCCTTCCTTGAGACGCAAGTGATGCGCGGGGAAGTTAAATGGGTTGATTGAATGTAGATACTCTGGCAAAATAAGATCAGGCGCCATTCCACCCCCAGCTTCGCCTGCCTCGACAACCTCGTCTGCGCTACGATACTCGACGTAGTCGCCATCGAAGTCTTCAAGCAGCTTGGCATTGATGCGATCAACCGTTGCGTTATGCGGAGCTAGGATTGCCTGACGCGAGAACAGCTGAATCAGGGCGTTGAGGAACTCCTTGTTCACGGTCCTTAGACCGGGGTAGACAAAGTTGATCAACCCTTCGGCGATTCTTTGACCATCCGGGAGCAGCAGGTATCAAGGCAGCTGCAAAACGAATAGAAGGGGTCTTAGTGTCGGTGGGTCGGGCGAAAGAGGGGAGCCAAACGTACTGCAATCTTGTCGTATGGGTGCACGTTGGCAGTTCCATCTCCCACGTTGAGTAGTCATTCCGCAAAGTCGCGCGTTCGAGCCAATTGAGCCTCGTCCATTGCATCAGCATTCGAGCTGAGACGCATGTTCTCGGTGAGTCGCAAGACACGAACGTCGCGCCAGAAGTCTGCCTTGATGAGGGATGCATCGATGATTTGACCGAGAGTTCCTTTAGGAACGACAGGAAGGCATTGGCGAAAGTCCCCTGCAAATTGAAAACCTCGTTAGCGTGCAGTCGTTCAGAGCGGAAGCGGAAGAGCCCAACTGACACGCAAAGATTGTTGTCACCCCGCGGAAGAGCTCCTCGGTCTCTCGGAGATCACGCAGCATCGCAGACGGATGGAGCGAGCTAACGATTTGGTACTTGTGCCGACCATCGGGACATCGATCACCGTGCACCTGGAGAATAAGGTCTTGAGGTGCACGATCTCCCGTGTTGGTGTCGGAATCGCAGATAAGCATCGCCATTTCCGTGCTCGACGTAGGAAGGTTGTGGGTGCGTCGGTCTCGGCCTGGTGGTAGGCAGAGGCGCAGGACCCACTCTTTGGCCGTATCCCAACCTGCGCGAGCTTTGGCCGATGCGAACTCCCTCACAAAGCGGTTGCCGGTGCGCAGGATGGACTCGAGCTTGGTCAAAGTAGATCGTTGCATGCGACTGTCTGCGCCGTCGGGTCCAAGTCGTGTGTTGGTGGCCTCGGCCGGGTCGATCAGTCATGTTTGAGCAAAGGCTGGGCGTTAATTCCCGGCAGGAATCAGGGCGCCGAGTCGATGGTAAAGGCGACCAAACACGCGAAACACGGGGGGTCCTAGCGTGCCCACTTGAGTTTGGTCCTAGTGGGCAGCGAAGTAAACGACAACGCATTGATGTACGACCGGGCGTTCTCGCGGAACGCTTTAGCTTCTGTGAAGATGGGTCGCACAGTTCAGCATGTGAGTACAGTGCAGACGAATGTTGTTGGACGGAGCAACTGACCGCTATCCGAGCCTTCAAGAAGCTGCCGATACTCGAGATTGGGCTGGGGAGGGAGAGGTAGCCGCACCTTGCCTTGCGAGCAGCACGCGCTGAAGTGTCCGGTCGACTTGGACCTTTCACACTCCCAGTGCCGAGCCTTGCAGTGGGTGCACACGGCCGTCTGGGGGCCGAGGTCGTCGCGGATCGAAACGTGGGGTCTGAGGGGTTTGAGCGCGATTCATGGTACGGCGCTACCCTGGCGCCCAAGACCTGGCGAGGTTGCGATGGCCCTCCCTGGCGACGTTGGGACCGGGGCATGATAGTGGCGAGCGTTTGTTCTTGAATGAGTGTCACTAAGATTGGATGAGAGTGGGAGGGAAAAAGGAAACGTTCGAGGGAGTGGCGCAGGAGTGTTTACGTGCTTTGGTTTGTTGTTCAGCCCCTAATGCCGCTGGTCGACTGCCGGAATGACCCTGGCACCGCCGGCGCACCGCATCACGTGACAGACGCCAGCCCTCGCCTCGTGCGTCAGGCGGAGCTCTGCTGTAGAAGCAATATCATGCAAAGCTACGCGCTTGCGGTTCATTAAATACAATATGAGTGGAAGCATTGTTTTATGTCAGCGAAAAAAAGAAGGAAAATACTGGGAGCGCCGTAGCTTCGTTGGAACGGCGCGAAAAAATACAAAAGTCACCACAGCGCCTGTACATGACTTCTGATCGGAACATGGACACCACAGGCAGGTGCGGCAGACACAACAGTATGCTGGTACATCCACCACAGGCGGCCCTCCGGGCCGCAACCGACTCAAAAATAGCGATTTTAGGTACATTCCTTAACTCACCTTTTATATATATAGAGGTAGTAAAAAGATATCTACGCGCATATCTGATCTAATGCGTAGCCCTGGGGGTCTCGCGCGCTTGATGCTGCTTGATGAGCTGACTGGCTCGGTTGCAGGTTACTAGCGCGCGCCAACACCCCTTTCCGTCACCACTTGCACCACTCGACTCGATTTGGACTCGGCGTTGATCGCAACACGCCACACCTCAACGTCACATGCTTTACGCCGAGGTTCGCCGACGTTCCATGATCGGCCCATGATCGGCCAAGTGAGCCAGAGCCCTCGAGCCGTCTCAAGTTCGCCGGCGTTCCATGAGTCGACGTAGAACGTGCTCGAGCGTTTCTATTAATTCAAACGTTCTCAGCTACACCTTTCGACGTTAACAAATGATCCCATCGCCTGTGAACACGACGTCTTGGAGGTCTGAAGGCCAGCAACAACGTTGTCAACGGGAAACGCTCGAGCGAGAGCCTTCTACCGCATCAACATCGACGAATCAGTTGATTCCACCGCCTGTGAGCCCGACGTCTCTGAGGTCTGAAGGCCAGCAACGACGTCGTCAACGGGAAAGGCTCGAGCGAGAGCGTGCCCGTCCCGACGTCCACTCTGTCCCGCAGCAACGACCTCACAGTCCGGAACCTCCGGGAGCGCGTTCAGTTCGCGCACGGCGACATCCCCCCGCCGCACAGTCACCTGTTGCACTGCGTCCACTGCCGGAAGGAGCCTACCCTCGACATGACTTAGGTGCAATGGATCTTCTGTGTCGGAAGTGTAGCGCTTTCCATTGGGACTTTGAACGCTCGGGAGGACAGGACGCTCCAGTATTCAGGGCATGTTGCGACGACGGCAAGGTGGAGCTGCCGATGATCAAAAGACCTCCCAACACTTTGCTTGAGCTTCTCACTGGCGATGGGCAAGGTATGTTAGACTTCATGCCCTTATTTCTTGGTGCAGTACATCTGACGAAAATGCGTTGCATCGTGTGTACAGTGGAGAAGCTCTTCCGTGAGCGAATCCTGGCCTTTAACGAGAACCTTGCAATGGCGTCATTTGGTACAAGCCAAGATTACGGAATCATCGGCGCTGGTGGACCGCTTTCTTTCTACCTCAGCGGCAATGTCTATCATAGAATGGGTACACTAGCTCCAGCACGGGGTAGCAACCCTGTATTCGCGCAAATTCTCTTCGTGGCTCCTTCCGAACGAATTGACGCTCGAATTAGGTTCAACGGACCCTCATCGGACGACGAACAGCAATTGGTCATCGCATACCGCCAGATTCTTCCCCGGTTGGACAAGATGATGCTACAAGAAAACGGGAGAGCGCAGCAGTTCCTTACGGCGCGGGAACTCATCAATTTTGAGGATGTCATGGCATATTGGACTTGACTGATGAGCTTGCCTATTTGAACTGCAGGTGACCCCAGACAATGCCTCCCTGTTGTACCAAAGGCATCACCTGCTCAGATCTTGGATGCCTGCATCATGAATGCTGATTTCTGGGGAAAAGTTGAAATACTCCATCTGTCAGTACGTTCGGTTCATTTGTGTGACGTTTGACAATGCAAGACTGAATTGTGACCTCGGGGCCCTTCTCCCAGACGAACATGCGTCTTCTCGCTGCTGTAGACCGCATGACAGAAACGGAACTGGCCAAGTCACGGGAGTTTGCAGATTGGCTTTTGAAAGTTGGTGATGGTTCCGCCAACATTGATGGTGGAGATACCATCACTCTTCCTGACCACCTGTGCCTCCCAGTCGACTCGAGACACAAGACCGGCTTGATCAACCACGTATATCCTCTCTCTGCGGATGATCTCACCCTGATGTCAACCGAAGACAAAGTTGCTTATTTCCGGGATCGTGCAATTTTGGCGCCAAAAAATGCGGATGTTGATGAACTCAACAACATGATCGTCGGACTTCTTCCCGGCGACGCTCAAGCATTTTAGAGCGCTGACTCCGTAGACGAGGAGGACGGATCACTGTATCCGACGGAGTATCTCAACACTCTTAACATTCCCGGGATGCCACTCCATGCTGTTCGATTGAAGGTCGGCTGCACGGCCATGCTGCTGCGCAATATGGACCCTGACGCGGGGCTATGTAACGGCACCCGGCTGTCGTTGACACGCTTGCAATCCCGTGTACTGGAAGCAATCATCTTGACTGGCGATCATGCCGGACAAACCATTCTGCTGCCGCGGATCACGCTCAAGAATGCATCTTCAGCGGATCTTCCGCTCACCCTCTACCGAACACAGTTCCCCATCCGGCTGGCCATGGCGATGACAATTAACAAATCACAAGGACAGTCTTTGGGTCACGTTGGGGTGTGTCTGGAAAACCCTGTCTTCTCACACGGACAGTTATACGTTGCACTGTCCCGAGCATCAAACGTAGATGGTGTCAAGGTTCTTCTGCCAACTACTACTGGCACTCAACAGGATGCTTCCCACAACATCACTGACAACATTGTGTTCACAAGGATATTTGACTTGATGGCCTGAAATATCAAAGCTACATCTAAATATTCGTGTACCCCAAGCAAAAACAAAACAAACCTTGGCAGGCTTATTGAGCACGCCGAACACAACGACCGGGGCCGTAGCTGGCAGAGCCGGCAGAGGCTTCGACGAGGTTCGCCGATGCAGTGGCCCACGGTGCCGCGCTTACCACTTTCAACAGGCTTGATGTGGCACACGGTTAGAAAATTGGGTTGCGTAACAAATGATTTTTCGCAAACACGGTAACATCATAGATCAACAGCACTTCATACGAGATATTCGGATGTTCGCCGAGGTTACATGTTCTCCAGTCGACTCGTGCTTCTCACGCCGATATTCCCGACTCAGAGGACTCAGAACTCCTTTCCAGTCCTCCAACGAAACTCCAGAAAACCGAAAGCAGCGTAGAACCGTAGGCATCTGCAATGATGTAACAGAACTGCTGGTTTTCAATGTGAGGTGGCGCGCGGAGCGCGCCGCCGAACCTAGTAACACGTGACCGCGGAGGTTGGCCAAACGACGTCCCTCGCACGAACACTATGCGCTCTCGATCCTACCCACCCTCTGCGTAAAGTGCACACCACAGGGCACTTCATGTCCATCAAGCATGGACCATATTCGACGATCCGGATAGCTGATCGGTCCCTCACGATCTCTCACGGCGATCCCTCCACTGCAGGCCTCTACGTCAACACCCGGTTTGTGAAGGGCTCGGGTGCATCCCTGTCAGCTCATTCCACCTGCACTGCCATTGAGCGATCAGGCTCCCGAGAAGCCCTCAACTAACGCTTCACTTTGCTCGTGCTAGAACAACCATGGACCCATCGCACGGCCAGCCCTTACTACCGTCATCATCGACCATCTCGGCCGCTTCCTCCTCCTCCGTCGACACCGCCGTCCAAGCAGCCGGTCAAGCCTTCACCACAACATGGGGACTCAAGTCCAACGCAACCCAACGATCCAACCTCCTCCACAAACTTTCTCATCTTATCGAGCAGTCCCAAGAAGATCTGACGTCTCGTGGAGAGCTGCGAGTCGGGGAAACCGATCCGATGGGCTCGTGGCGACATGCAGGATTCAGCCACTTGCTTGAGATATTATGCCGGACATGCGAACAAGATCGTAGGCCAGTCGTTGGAATTGAACCATGGGACCAAGCAGTTGAGTCACGCCCCTTTTTGAGGTATGAGCTACGCGGTGTCCAGCTGAAGCTGATGCAAGAAAACCCTGCTCTTCATTTTTTTGGGTCCAACAACGACAGTTGCTTCACCACGCATGAGCCGGTCGGGGTTGTAGCCCAAATCGTACCGTGGAATTGTAAATTCGATACTATATTCTGTTACGAAATCTGGCTGATCCATCTCATGCCCTACCAACAGACCCGATTTTGATGTGAGTTTTCCGCCAATCACTCTCCGAGATCAGGGTCCCACCCGTCCGAATAGGGGGAACCAACTGAATGAGGTGGTTGTTTACAGGTGGGCATGGAAAGTAGCGCCTGCCTTGGCAGCAGGACGTACGATCATGTTCAAGCCGGCTGAGAACGCACCACTTTCAATACTCACTTGATCGCGGAACTATTCCGGAAAGCGGGGTACCTCAATGTGGTGAATGTTGCGTCCGTCAGATCCTTTTCTGAAGTTGCGATTTGCGGGATGCAGGACACAGCAAAGATACGGGCGCCGCTTTGGCGTCTCAGCCGGACATTGCCAAATCGCCTTCACCGGTTCGACGGCAACAGGTCGTTGAATCGCCCTCACCGCCGCTCAATACAACCGTAAAGTCACTCTAGAACTCGGTGTAAAGTCACCAAACCCCATCTTCCCTTTGGCGGATTTCGAACAGGCGTCCGAGTGGGCTGCGCTGGGCGGGTTCGAGAACAGTGGACAGGCTTGTTCGGCGGGGAGTAGGGTGTTAGTGCATAGCCAGATCAAGGAGGAGGTCGAGGAGAGGTCGGTCGGATGTGCCAAGAAGATAAAGGTGAGCTGTGGGACAGGTTGTTTAAGGCGGTTTGTAGTTTAGATGATTCGAGTAATTCTCTTCCGAGACTAGATTGGCCACGCGCTCGACCCCGAAACATGGCAAGGCCTCAAGTCTCCCAAGCCCAATTCGACAGCGTCATGTCCTATGTCCTACATACAAATCGGGAAAGAACGACAGATCCAAATTTATCTACGGTGGAGAACGCCACGGTTCCGAAGGATACTACATCCAACCCACCATATTCACAGACGCCTCTCCGAACTCGGGCATCGCCCGAGAAGAGATTTCCGGTCCCGTCATCGCCGTGATCCCTTTCGAGACTGAAGAGGAGGCGATCTATATGGCGAATGACACGCCTTATGGACTTGCAGCGGGCGTGCATTCCAAAGATGCGGGTCAGATCGCGAGGGTTTCGAATCAATTACAGGCGGGGACGGTGTGGATCAATCAGTACTTGTATACGTCCAAGTGAGTCTTACAGTCCTCCAAGGGCGTTACGAAACCGTCACCGCTGGGTATTTGTCAACGACATGACATGTCTCCATAGTAGGATCCGAGTTAGGACAAGAGGTTATTGATGAGAGGGGTGATAGGAGTTGACTGAGGACTTGATCAGACAATATGGTTGAACGCCAGTATGGCAGTATCGTATCTTTATCATCACTTGGGGTCTCCACTCTGCCCTGACTGCAAGGCATATGCCAGCCACTTGTAGGTAGGCTGGCTGCTTGTTAATTAGCTTGCGCCTGAGTTACACTTCTTCCGTTCTGATTCTTCATTCGCTCTCGCATGAAGACTGACTGGAGTGTAGCTCAGGTCGTTTATATGCGAGGTTCACAGCGTCTCACCCACCTACCGCAATAGTATTGACCTGGGTGAATTTGATGATCTCACAGCAACGCCCCCTTTGGTAGCTTCAAGCTTCGGGTATTGGGAGGATAGAGTTCCCCTGACGCGCCGGGGGTCCATGCATCAATGCATCAACATATTGTTGTATTCCAAGCGGCTCAAAACGGGTCGCCAGTGACACGATCGGGGCGGCAAACACCAGCACGTAGATGAATCCCATCTTCAAATCCGAGAGGAGGGGAGAGGAGCAACACATGGTCAAATCGCCAACTTGAGCGCGCGGGAGGTCGATGACGAGGTGAACGGCGTGCGACCACTATTTGAGCGAGAGCGCAACGATTGCGTTAAAGGTCGTGGCGAAAGAAGCAATAGGCATGGTGGCCATGACCAGGCGGCGTCTGGGATCATATAAGCTAGTCAGCTTAGATAATAAGGAGTGGCGCCAGGTTAAAGGAGCGATCCTCGACCTCCACTCACGTCCTGATGGTCGCGTGCGCTAGATTCACGCTCCTAGACTTCGCTCTGAAAGCAAGGGATTGCATGGCCAACCCACTCAAGGCCAAGCTGAGCCCGACGGAGATGCAGGAGATTTGGTCAGAGTATAGTGTGATGTTAGAGTATAGTTGAAGACTGATCCAACTGAGGTTGAAAAGAATCAGGAGGATGCCGGCTGCGAGGCAGGCCAAAACAGGACTAGCCGACGGTCGAGCGAGGAGCCACCATGTTCAGCTGGGCAGTCGGGAGAGGAGAGGAGCAACTCTGTTGAAAGCGGGATTCAGCGCATGCATCTTGTGGGGATGCCTTCACTTTTGGTGTACGGGTTAGGCAACCAGGATAGTTTACAGCAAACTCAGCGAAGGAGATGGGAACCTCGCGCTATCGGTGGGTCAGGAACATTTTCATCTCGTGGTTGTGGAGAGAGGAAGCGAGAGAGAGGGTGCGGTGTGGGCTTGGGTGGGGACGTGAGGATGGGCGGGAGTGGGAGTGGATCTGAGATGTCGACTCTTGGAAAGGAGGTGAGGTGGGCAGCGACCGGTCAGCACGAGGGTCCCAGCAAGTTGGTGGAGATAAGAGCCGTGATGATGGATGCATTATCAGTGACCCCGGACCTTGGTTGTGGAATTGAGTAGGCCAATCCCCGTGTGATCTTCTCGGTGGGGGTTGGATAAAGCTGGGAGAAGGAAGAGAGGGGAGAGCGAGAGCCCAGGCCGAAGCTCCGGTCGCGGCCCCCACACCGGCCATTGGGCGTCATCGCGTCATCACTCCGAATGGGCCGAGCTCTGCTAGGCTTTGCCGGAATTCTTCCTCAGGGGCCAAGGAAAGCAAAAGAGAAACACATGGTGCAAGCAACATGCGGTCCAAAGATTACGTGCGTTACAGAGAACAGAGAACAGAGACCACAACGAAAATAAGCACAAGGATGCCACATGCTGTAGCACCAGGGAGACGGCGGGTGACTGGAGAAGACTTCATAGTAGGTCAGAGTCTCTCCGGTCGTTGCGTGCTTCGTGTGAAGGGTAAGAGCAGCTGTGTGCAGGGAGAGGCGGGCAAGCGATAAAGAGTGTCATTAGATTGGAAAGATTGTTGACCTCAAAACATCTTGGGGGAACATGCGGCCAGGCAAATCCGACGCATCGGCTGGCCGTGTAGCCCCCCTGTCTGTGAGCGCGCCAATGTTCATCACCTCCGGCCGACCGAGCGGTAGCCGCCGATCGGCGAATACCGAATTGCCGTTGGATTGATCACATCGCATGCCCCTCTTGTATTGAACCGAGTCCGATCATCACCGAGTCATCCATCAGAGCTCGTGAGCCCTTGTCGAAGTCAGAGGTGGTGCGACTGTATGCATGCGTTCGGACCCACCATTGACCTGAACTTGAACGCCATAACTTCGTGTTTTCATCGTGACCCTCGCCGGCCGTATAGCTACAAAAACATGTCAGAGCTCCTCGGGTCTTCTTGTTTTACTTTTTTAGCCTTTCTAGGAAGATGGTGATCCCTCGGTAGCTTGAACTATAACGCTCGGTCTTGGCTCCTGAAGAAGCTCCCCGCACCTCACTTGGTGCGACCTTATTCGGAGGAGCGGCCAACGGCCGACGCGGTGGCTGCTGCGAGGTCCATGGCTCTATTTCCCCCCGCCATCGTCCACCCGCTCGGAGCTTACACACGCACTCGTCTACTCGAAAGCACAGTCGAGGTGAGTATCTTCCTATCATGCATCCATCTTCACGCGTCTCAGCTCCTCCCACTTGAAGTTGCTCGTGCTGATCGATCCGAGCCGCTGCCACTACCGACGTCACCTCTTCTCCTTAGTTTGACTTGCAAAATGGAGCAGCCAGGCTCGCAAGGTGCAGTCACAGCGGACCCCACCTCGACCGATCTCGCGAGAAACGCTGAAGCGGACCCCACCTCGACCGATCTCGCGAGAAACGCTGAAGCGGTAGAGTCCACGGCGCGGAAGGGCAATGATTTCGGAGCTGTCTTCCGTCCCGGTGCGTTGGACGGTTTCTGCACCTCGCATTGCTTCGTCGCTGGGTGATCCGCTAAAGCTCTTTCGGATGTTCGGCAGCGGGAGTAGCGTTGATAGCTTGCATGGTCGTTTCGACGATCCTGCACACCTTCGTCTTCTGGCGGGCCCAGAACGACGTGCTTTACCGTACAACTCTGGGCCTTAGCCTGACCTGACCGCTCTTGGCTTCGCGGCTGTCGCCAGATTCGACATCGGGGCCGGATTCGACAGAGACATCGAACCGACAAAGCCTTGGATGTGAGTGACTGTGTTGGCTCTACGCCCAATCATCGGATCATTGATGTCTTCCTCGCATATTCTCACAAAAAAGAACTAGTCGACAAGAGTTTCGACACTACCTTTCTCATGGCGTCGGCAATCGTCTTGTGGGAATCGTACCGAAAACGCAATATTGTCGATCAAGTCCTTCAGATTCCTCAAGCGACGATGCCGGCACCCTTCCAAGTGTTTCTTGTCGGCTTCGCCCCGTGTGCCAAGCTCGACATCCGAAGACCCGTAAGTGATGAACGTGAGCAGGTTTCCCGGTCCATTCCCGAAATGGCACCTTGCCACCAAGAGCAGAATGTGGGGAACGATTCTTCACATATACGTACGTGGCCACAGCTTCGGCCCAAAACACCGTGGGCAGACCGGATTCATACAGCATCGTTCGAGCTGCTTCCGAAATTGAGCGGTTGGCCCTTTCCGCGACACCGTTTTGCTCGGGCGTGCTGGGGATCGTGAGTTGTCGCGACAAACCTGTGTCGTCCAACCATTTCTTGAATTCCGTCGAAAGGAACTCGCCACCGCGGTCCGAACGGACAACTTTCAAACTATGCCCAGACGACAGCTCGACCCGTAGTTTCCACGTCTTAAACCTTTCAAAGGAGTCCGACTTTCGCGGCATCGTCAACACCCACATGTACCGCGTACAATCGTCGACGATAACTAGCGCGTAGCGATGATTTGCAAGTGACAGCTCGCCGTCGAAGGACAAGAGATCGATGTGGACGAGATCGAGGGGTTTTCCGGCTAGCGATTCGGAGTTTGGGAACGGCTTGTGCGTAGCTTTGCCGGCCAGACACGATTCGCATTTCAAGTCACTGCGAGACTTCATGTTCAAACCTATCACAGCGTCAGACTTGGACAGCTGGTGAAGGGAACGTCAGTGTAGATGAGCGAAACGTCCGTGCCAGATGTGGAGAGGCACTGCTGTCAGAGCTGTGGCTGACGCACATTCATGGGGTGATCTTCGAGCTTGAACCAACTTGAGGTCCAGACGGTACAACCCCGAATTGAGCTTCTGCCCCGTGAGTAGAATGTCGTCATTTCCCGCTACCGTGAATCGCCCGTTTTGAATGGTGATCTTGCAACTATCACGATCGGCTCGATGCCCGGCGAAGAGATTGGCGGGCGCGCTAGGGACGAAGATGCTGTTGACCAGTTTGTACCTCTTGCCGTTCTGGTCTTCGACGCAGGCCGTGCCTACTCCCATAATGGTCTTTCCGTCACCATTGATGCCCTTCAACGAAGACGGAGCTGTCGCCTTCAGGTCGGCGAACGCGGCAGGATCATTGATGACGTGATGAGTTGCTGCCGTGTCGTAGAGGATCATTTCTCGAGAGTGTCCCTTTGGTAATTGCGTGACGAACGCGCCAACGGAATCGGTCCCCAGAATGTCTTCAACCGAAGGGAGCGCCAAATTCGCCATCGGTTCCTCGCCTTTGGTCGTCTTGCGTCGAGGAAACTTCTTCTACGGCTTGGAACAGTTTTTGTTGAAGTGGGTGTCTTCACCGCAGTTCCAGCAGGGGCCGGGTGGCTTCGGTTGGGCACCAGTCGTGGTCAACAACGCCGTCGCAGCGTTCCTAGTATCTTGACTCAAGTTTGCTGGAGCTCGACCGGCTGCGATCACTGTGTCGACAGTTGGTATCGCATCGACGCCTTTGGAGTCGAACTGATCCAGATACGACGGTCGTCGAGCCCCCACAATCGCAATGAGGTGGCATGCAACCACTTGATCGAACGTCAAATTGTGAGCCCGTAGGTCAGTTGTGAGGCGAGTGATGGAGCCGGCCCAAGGAAGATAATCGTCTTCCTGTGCTGGTGGCGGTCCGACCAAGAATAACTTTCCGACTTGCGTGATAATGCCGCGAAGGGAAGACCGACCGAGGTGCTTTCGAAGGTATTCGACCGTCTGCTCCGGCGTCATGTCGTAGCAGCTGACCAGAAGATGCGCCACACTTTCTGAACAGGTTTGATGCATTGCCTTCTGTACCGCATCATGCGCTCGATCGAGTTCATCATCGTCCTTGCATTTAGCGGATGGGTACTGCTTGGGAAACGAGAGCTGCCACTGACGCCTGTCGACGGTGAAGCGAACGTGATCGAGCCATACGTCGAGGTTGTTATTTTCAAAATCGCAAATGCGGGGAAACGAGAAGCTTGCGAGTGTGTTGAAGGGTCTGCATCGACGGACTTGTCGATAGTTGACTGTTCGCCAGTCATAGTGGAGCGTTCGGGTGAACCGTTGCGACGTGGCAGCAGCTGTGCGAAGTCGGTGGGCTTATAACCTCTAGAATCTCGGCGTCTGATTCGAGGTGGTTCAATACGTTAGAACGCTCGAATCAGAAGGAAGCTAAGAGAAAGCCCGCGCGCCTGCAGAGTGTACTCCTCAAGTGTCAACTCAACACAAAGTGCTTGCGCAGCGCGATCTGTACAGGACCTCTGGGTGATCCAGGACCATCCATAATGACTCGGATCACATTGGAGGCCGGGGCTGCGTCGTTTCGCACCGCTCTTTGGGCGGCTCGTGCAAGCACTGGCGCTCGCAGGCGGGGTCGAGGCGTCGTGCATCAGGACCATCAGTCGGCGGGTCGACTTGCTGGAGGGAACGATCCCGAGTGCTTGGAAGGTCTTCTGCATCAGTTTCTCATAGTCCAACCGGACCTGAGTTGCCTTGGGCGACCAGGCTGGAGGATTCGCGGTTCCTCCAGTGACCGTTTCACGCGTTTGCGTGTTGAGTGATTCGTCGTCACTCGCGCGGTTACCACCCAACGGGTCGTCGGGCGGGGCCGCATGGGTGCCGGGCGGATCCGGCATCGTTTGTTCGTGTTGACCTGTAACACTTAAGGGGGTACGAGGTCAACTACACGCTACACCGCAAAAACTCACTTCTGTGTGTGTCTGTGTGTGACTTCCTTTTTTTTTGGGGGACTGGGGCTCATAAATCGCAATCCTTCGGGTTGGCTGGGACCGCTACAAAAAGAGCTAAAAGGGGTTATAAAGCAACGACGGCAAGCAGTTGGGTGAAAGTCAAACCCCTGCGCGCAAAGAGCGCTGCGCAGATCAAAACCCGCCGAGCACCTAACGCGGACTCCAACGGGCGGTGAGTGCTGCTGCCGCTTCACATCCCAAGAGCGGGAGCGAAGATGCTCGAAAACCAGGCAAGAGCGCCTAGAGAAAGAAGGGGGAGAATATACAGAAAGTCACGACTGGAAACACGGAAAATCAGGAATACTAAGACAGAGAGGAGGGGAACACACCCGAGGGGCCAAGGGAGGGGGTCGAAGCCGGAGATAGAGGTCCCCAGGGACTAACAGGCCGCAGCCAAGCCCCAGCTACTCGTCACCCCGACAGCGCCTGATGTCGTCCCTTGGCTGAATCTCGAGTGCTGGCTGTTAAGCCGTCGGGGTCGAACGAAAAGCGATCCAATACAACGAAACGAGCCTCGCCTTGACGCGAGGATATTGACCAAAAACGAGCGACCTTTCTTCCCGAGCCATGCCGTAGATCTTGACCAACGCGAACGAACGAACCATTCGACAGAATCCAACACACGGCTTAAGAGTAAAAGGAGAAGTGGCTGAAGCGTAGTCAACAACCGAGCAACAGGAACGAGAAGAGGAAGGGAAGGGAAAAAGGGGGGGAAAGGAGAGGGGAAAACTTCGCAAAGCCTCCAACGCAAAGATGATCGACCCGGCTTGCCGATCCATCCAAGAACGAAAACCGCTACTGTTCAAAGTAGAGAGAGAGAGAGGTGCGCAGCCTTCCACTGCGCAACAAGTTTCATAATTTTTATTTTTTGTGTAGAACTTGTTCATCATATTGCCCCCAGTTCATGTTCCCCCTATTTGGCCTACGGAAAAACTAGATGGAAGTCGACGATGATAACACAAACCGCCCGCAAGATGCGAGAAACGGGCCGGTGTCCACCAATCCGATACTTGGGATTCAATTGCCCCAGCCAAGCGGTTGCTCCCCCCCAGGAGACGAATGAGAGAGAGAAGGGTGGAGAGAGAGAGAGAGAAAAGAAAATAACTAGCGTACTAACGACAAGAGGCCCACCCCGCACCCACTTCCCAACTCGGTCGAGACAAAGACAGGAGAGCGACTGCGCAACTACCCTGACCCACGAAGCCCCAAGTCTATGCTCGGTCACAGCAAGACGCGGTGGAGGCCGCTCAAAACCTCCACCTCAGCAGTCCCTGGCCCCTCAAAGACGAATCTCTGCCTGTGTCTGCTGATCCCTCCCTTGACTCAGAACCCCGAAGCCAAAGAGCGCGAGCCACCGTCAAGTCGATCCCAAATCGCGAGCCGGTCCATGAGCAACAGAAGCAGACCTGTAATAGATGAAAAATGAAGGCAAGATATTTAGTATACAGTGTTTTGTTGGAAGATGAAGTGTGATGGTGTGTGTGTGTGGGGTGGGGTGGGGGGGAAATCGAACCCAGCCTCTACTGCCCTCGCCTGCCTCTTGCTCCTCCCGCCCTCAACTTCAACCTCTCCTCCAGTACCACCCTCCTCCTCTCCACGCTTTCCATCCTCGTCCCGTGCTTCTGCATCCTCCATCTCCCACTGCTAATCATCTACAAAACCATTCCCGTGAAGATCTCGATCGTCCTGCCTGCACCTTCTTGTTGGCTGAGTTCGGCCTTGAGCTTGGGGAGGCCAAAGAGCCGTTGCAGTGTCGTGTACTGGGCGTCCTCGATCGTGTCGCACCCGAGTGCGTAGCAGAGCACGACCCTTGCCGCGATCCAGGCGTTCCGCGAGTCAACGCAGCCGAAAAAGTAGTGGTCGGCGTCGTCCACCGGCGCTTCGCAGACGAGGCGCGCGGGAGAAGTGTCGTGGGTTTGTTGGTGTTGCAGCTTGCGCGTCGGGGTGAAGCGTGGGATCAGCTTGAACCATATCTCCCTCTCTCTTGCCGTCAGCGCCTTCGAGTTGACCGCCTTCCAGAAGCTCCTGAGATCGTCCGGCTGCGGTGGTCCCTTGAGCCCGAGCGTGTTGGTAAAGGCCTTCGCGTTCAGGACCCGGCGGATGCGACGGATGGTGTAGGGTCGAGCCATGTTCAGCAGCCTGTACTGGCTCGCCTGTTGTGGAAGCACCGGGTCCGGAAGGCGCTGCTCCATTGCGAAGCGGGCCACGGGCTTGGGGAGGATCGCCTGGAGCGGTGCGCTGGTGCCGATCCGGGGAGGCACGTTGAGCCGTCCCGCCGCCACCGCCGCCGCCAAGGGGGTGTTCTTGTGACGATCGATAGTGAACCGGTACCAGGCCGCGATTGCCAGTCGCTGCGGGAGCCCACGTCGATCGTACTCGCTGTTGTCGCCGGGCACATCCGCCGGCGGCGTCCAAAGGTGAAGCCCCCCACCCGCATACAACTCGCACCGATAGAGATCCGCCACCTTCGGGTAGCCCTGGAGACGAAGGTAGTCAGGTACATGAACCGCGTCGATGGCCTGCCTCCCTCTGATGGGGGTGTGGAGGCTGCCCAGCAAGGTGGGAAGCGCGAGCAGGTTCGCGGTGGTCAAGGTCCTCGGGTTGACCTGCGCGTCGTGATGTTTCGGAACCTCCAGTGCTGCTCGCCATCGGGGATGGAAGTCGTTGGGGATGGGAGTGGATGGATGTGGCCAGAGATCGGTGGGCAGGTCGAGGTCGGGCTGAGCTCGCTGGAGTGCTGCGCGCGCAAGTCCTTGCCAAATCGCGCCGGAACCGCCGAGAAGAACGTCCCAGATCCGTGCCGCAACCGCGTCCACAACGTCCTGCATCCTGATCACCCCGAGTCCCCCCTTGTTCTTTGCGGTGAACACGATGTCTCTGCCGTAGGTGGTCCTGCCCTTGCCCCCACGGACGAAATCGACGAGCATGTCATCGAGCTTCTTGACAACCTCGGGCGGCGGGATGTCGGCTGCAAGGAAGTGCAGTATTTTGGGGATGGCGTATCGATTGACGAAAAAGGCACGAGTGTGGTGCGTGAGCCAGCGATGCTGAACCGCTTCCAGCGTCGCCTCGAGCCGTTCGATGAGATTTGCATAGGCGAGTTCGGTGTCGCCGCTGGGGTCGAAGGGGAGGCCGATCCATTCGAGCGACTCGCCTGCGGCCTTGACGACGATTGACCGTTCCCCCGGGTCCCAGCGACGACCAATCGGTAGGACGACCGTCTTGTCCGTGTTGAGCCGGCCATTCGTTGCGTGCCTCCAGTCGAGCGCCAGGTCATCGAGCAGGTTGAGTGACTCCAAGCCCGCGACGGCGACGACAACGTCATCGGCAAACGCAAGGGATGTAATGGCGCGGCTCTGTGGGTACGGGTGGATGGCGGGTATCGAGAGATTCAGCGCAATGTTACGACGGTGCAGGGCATCCAGGAACGGCTGGAACACGACATCCCAGACCGACGACGACGCCGGATCGCCTTGGCCGAGCCCACACGTCAGTCGCACCGGCGCCGTCAGGAAACCATTGATGATGTAGCGGGCCGAGGTCGAGTCACCCGAGTAGAGCATCCTCAGCACGCGAAGAAAAGTGGCAGGAGCGCCCAGAGCGTCGAAGATGGCAAAGATCCAGTCATGTTCGACGAGGTCGTAGGCAGACGATTGGTCAAGAGACAAGAGCGCGGCCGCGGGAAACTCGCTCTTGCGCGCGCCAAGTTCCTCGATCAGGAGACGAAGGTGTAGTGCAGCGTCGGCCGATCGGCGGTCCTTGACGAAGCCGTGCTGCTGCGGTGGGAGGAGACCGGGTAGGATGTGGTTGAGTCGGGCGACGTAGACCTTGGTGAAGAGCTTGTAGTCGCACTCGCGCAGGGTGATGGGCCGGTACGACGAAAGTTCGGCGCGATCGGCGTTCTTCTTGTGTCGCTTGAAGATGAGGCGCACGAGTCCCTGGCCCTGCTTGGGAGAGAGTGAACCGCGCTCAATCATCGCATTGTAGGCCTTGGTCAGCACCTTGGCCCACGCCTCGGGTGCGGTCTGGTAGAGTTCGTAGGGCACGCCCGACGGGCCCGGCGATCGCCCCGGGTGCGTTG
Organism: Microbotryum violaceum; assembly: GCA_022506055.1. Lineage (NCBI taxonomy): Eukaryota > Fungi > Basidiomycota > Microbotryomycetes > Microbotryales > Microbotryaceae > Microbotryum > Microbotryum violaceum. The sequence goes on along the minus strand of JAKMXP010000009.1, from coordinate 1,248,453 downwards.
TCCCGATCGCGGCCACGACCTCGTCCTCGGTGATTGGTCGCTGCAGGAGGTCGATCTGCGTTTCCGAGAGTCGACGCAGAAAGAGCGGATCTGAACGCGGGTCGTCGCATGTCCGTGCCGCCCTGATCGGCACGAGTAATTCGTCCCGAAGTCGGTCGACGCAAACCGGGTCACGAGGCTCGATGTGGTAGAGGCGCTGGAAATGCGCCTGCGTGTGGTCAAGAGCGACATCAATGTCATGCGTTAGCTCTCCGTTGGTCAAGTGCAGTGCTGTGATCTTGGAGTCCGAGTTCCGCGCTGCAAGCTTGGCGTGGACCGGCCGCGACAGTCGTTCCTCGGAAGCGATCTCGGGGACGTGGGCTCGGATCCGGAGTAGGCGCGCGCGCTCCTCGACCGCCCGCTTGAGTTCCTCCGACGTCCGCGTCCATTCTGCCGTTTCCTCCTCCCCCCATTCCGGTAATGCCTCCAGGTCCTGCAACCTCCCCACCAAGTACTCCATCCGCTCCACCCGCTCCCGATGCATTCTCCTCGCCAGCTCCCCGCCCCTCTCCCTGCACGCCTCCAGAATGTCCTCGAGCTCCCTCACCGGTTCCTCCCCGCGCGCCCCGTCCAACAACTCTTCCATCATCCCCTGGAATTCCGCCGTCCTAAATGTCGTGGTGTTGATGCAATGGAGTTGAGTCGATGTCGTGGGTAAGCTGTGGTGTGGGTGAGCCGTATCTCGCTCGTCTGCGAGATCCAGGACGATTGAGACCGGTCGGTGATCAGAAAGGTCTTTGGGGTGGTCGTAGATGGTGGACGCTTGTTCAAGTCGTTTTTGGTGTGTTCGTTGTAGAAGAAAGTAGTCAAGTCGGGAAAAGGACTTGGGTCGATTGCGAATAATGTTGGGTCGAGTGAAGGATGGGGTGATGGGGTGTTTGTAGCGGATGCAGTCGGTGTAGGCCGAGTCGAGCTTGCCCATCAGGATCGGCCAGTGGTGGCCGCGCCGACTTTGGTTCCGCCGATCAACTTCTGGGCGCGGGCAGTCGTTGAGATCGCCGCCAAGGAGTCGGAGGTGGGATTTCTGTGTTTTGTAAAATAAGAGCTTGTCAAAGAATTTCGCCCGTTGCTTTGGGTCAACGGGCGCGTAAACGTTGTTAATTTCTAGAATTTTGATGTCGCCCCGCAGACGAAAAGAGGTGACGAGGAGCCGGCCGTCGAGTGCCGAGTGGGTGCGTAGGAGCGCGGTGTCAATCATGGGCGAGTCGGCCGGGATCAAAGTCATGCAGTGTTGGTTGATGAAGACCTTGCCCTCGTATTCGTCCTTAATGATCTGCCAAAATTGTGGTCTGATAAAGTGTCCTTGTAAGAGAATGGCCGATGCTTTGAATGTGGAAAGGTAGGTGTAGATGTTGCGTCGTTTCTCCGGGACCCCCATGCCCCTCCTCAGGTTCCAGGTGATGATGGTGTGCTTGATCATTAACGGGTAGTTGAGGTCGAGGCGCTCTTGGCGGTGGTGACGTCCTCAAAGAGGGGGAGCGCGGGCAGGACATCGTCCTCGGGCTCGTGGTCGGACCATCTTTTCTCCTCGGCTACCCCCTTTGCTTTCCCTCGGTCCACCTTCGTCACGCCAACCGGCATCGCCGCCGCCGCCGACATCGACCTCGTCACCCTCCGCCCCTCTGTTCCATCCTTGACAACGATGCGGCTCTTCCCTTTGATGATCACTCGCTTGGTGTCGGTCGGTGCGTCACTCGGGTCACTGAGGTCCGCCGTAGTCTGCGACCTCTTCATCACCGGCTTTTTGAACTTCGCAGCGGTCCCCCTGATGTTGATGGAACGTATCTCACCGTCCTCATCCCACGTGGCAAAGTTGTGACGCACCAAAGGGGCTTCAGCGTCGAGCCTCCTCTCGATGCTTTGGTCCCGCTCGAGTCGTGCCTGCTCAACCCAGTTAGCTCTGATCCTGTCCCACTCCTCCCCCTCGCGTAGCGACTTGGCGAGAGTTCCGGGTGACAAAGGTGGGGTTGGTTCGTGGGGTGTGGATTCGCGGGAAGCGGTGGCGGCGGTTGCTGTTGCGTCGCTGTCGTCGTCATTGTCCAGCCTGTTCGTCTCCCCTAAGTCCGTCGCTTCCGCATTCTCCGCTTTCGTCGCTCCCCCCGCCTCACCCACATCGTCCACCTCTGTCGCCACCACCTCTTCCTCCATCTCCGTCGCCCCCTCCCCTTCCTCCATCTCCGTCGTCACCTTGCCTTCTGTTTCGCCCCTTCCATCCGCCATCACGTCATCCTCATCAATCACTTCTCCTTTGGATCCTCTGCGGTCCTCTAAAACCGACTCGTCCTCGCTCTCAATTTTAATGACCTCCGTTTTCGCGGTCGCCTCCGATTCCATCTCCGAGTCCTCCGAGTTCTCCGAGTCCTCGTCATCCGCTATCACCAGCGTCCTCCTCCCCCGATTCCCCCGATTCCCCCGATTCCTCCGGCCCCTGTCCGCTCTGGCCAGTTACCGCTTCCTCCTGTTCCTCCTCAACCTCGAGCCCGGCGAAAGGATTCTGTGATGCGATCCTGTTAACAACCGGCACAGGAATGGGGACCTCGGCCTCCGCAATGTTGGTGTCTTTGATGATGGTGTTCTTGTTGCTGTTGTTGTTACCGTTGTGAGCCTCCTTTCGCTTCCTCTCCTGATCCAGTCCGCAGGTTCCCACGTGACCCACGAAGTGGCACCTACCGCAAGCCGCCTCCTTCTCATAGTCATGGCGAAGGGCGGTGACCGGGATGCCTCGAGTGGGAAGGCCGATTCTCGAAGGTAGGATCTCTTTCAAGGTCGTGTTAGGGCGTTGGAACAGGGAGTCGTCATCGAAGTGTAGGAAAGCCGAGTAGTCTCCGGCAACGTGGGCGAAGGCCGAGGCGTTGTCCACGCTGATAACGCGCAGAACCTGCACAAGTTGGCACGAATGTCCCTTGCCTGACAAGTCCTCCACTAGTGATTGGAACGATTTTATGATGGCGTCCATGGAAGGCACTCCTTGAACACCAACGTTGATTCGAAGCTCGACCATGTTATGGTGGAACCTGTGAGATTTCGCGAAGCGGGCCTTCGCCGATCGCCAAGTGAGAGCGGGGGGCGTCGTAAGCGCCGCGTCACGGGCCTCGCCGGTGATGAACCCAACCGTAACGCGATGGTGAGCCGCCCCATTACGCAGGATTGATGAATGTTGTACGCCTAGGATCTGTGGTCGATAGGCCGCAAGGTGGTCCGGCAGAGGAACTCCAGGCTCAAAGCAGATAGGAGAGATCGGCGATAGCAGCCTCGTGACGCAGGCCACGAGATCGGTCTTGTCGGCATGAGACGCTCGCGAGGCGCTCTGGTGAGACAGAGTCACTTCAAGGGCGTAATCAAAGATGTTCTCGACAGACCGGTTCGCGTTCAAGGCCGAAAATTTCAGCGATGTGGCGGTGGCGACGGGGTAGAGATCAGCGAAGTAGATGGCCTGGACCCAACGATCCATGCGGTTTCCGGGTACAGCACCCATGGCTTGTAGGACGCTACCCAGAGCTTTGGCACGCTGTTGTTGTTGTTGCTGTTGTTCAAGTGACTGAGTCGCCATCTGACTCGCAGCGGCGGCATAGTTGGGTGCGGCGGTGGCGGGGCCCGCGGCTTGCGTCTTCTTCGACGAGCTTATCGGGATCTCGTCGCGGGGTGGCTGGACGCTGGTGGCGGACACCGGTGGCGGCGGTGCCGGCAGTGGGGACCCAGGGTCGCCTGTAGACATCGTATCGGTGTATCACTTGTTAACTTGAGTATCGAAGACTGCGGTAGGGCGATTTCGAAGTGAAGTGGATTATTTTTTTGTAGAAACTGTTCATCATATTGCCCCCAATTCCTGTTCCCCCTGCTTGGCCTACGGAAAAACTAGAAGGAAGTCGACGATGATAACACAAACCGCCCGCCAAAGTGCGAGAAACGGGCCGGTGTCCACCAATCCAATAACGGGATTCAAGTGCCCCAGCCAAGCGGTTGCTCCCCCCCAGGAGACTAATGAGAGAGAGAAGGAGAGAGAAGGAGAAAGATAAAAGGAAAAATAAACGATGTACTAACGACAGCAGGTCCACCCCGCACCCACTTCCTAACTCGGTCGAGACGAAGACAAGACGACGACTGCGCAACCACCTCGACCTACGACGCTCCAAGTCTATGCTCGGTCACAACAAGACGCGGTGAAGGTCCCTCAAAACCTTCCCCTCGGCAGTCCCTGGCCAAGTGATGCGCAATATTTTTTTTGTAGAAACTGTTCATCATATTGCCCCCAATTCCTGTTCTCCCTGCTTGGCCTACGGAAAAACTAGAAGGAAGTCGACGATGATAACACAAACCGCCCGCCAAAGTGCGAGAAACGGGCCGGTGTCCACCAATCCAATAACGGGATTCAAGTGCCCCAGCCAAGCGGTTGCTCCCCCCCAGGAGACTAATGAGAGAGAGAAAGAGAGATGAAGAGAAAGAGAAAGAAAAGAAATGTACTAACGACAGAAGGCCCACCCCACAGCCACTTCCCACTCGGCCGAGACGAAGACAAGAGCACGACTGCGCAACCACCACGACCCTCGACGCGCCAAGTCTCTGCTCAGTCACAACAAGACGCGGTGAAGGTCCCTCAAAACCTTCCCCTCGGCAGTCCCTGGCCCCTCAAAGCCGACTTTCTGCCTGTGTCCGCTGATCCCTCCCTTGACTCAGAACCCCGAAGCCGAAGAGCGCGAGCCACACCGAGTCGACGCCAAATCGCGAGATGGTCCATGATCCGCAACGGTGAACCTGTAAAAAATGAAAGAGGAAAGCGAGCTATTTAGTGTACAGTAGGAGAAAATGATGTCGCGAGAATTTGGTGTGTGTGTGGTGGTGGGGGGAAAGTCGAACCCAGCCTCTACTGCCCTCTCCTCCCCCAAGCTCCTCCCGCCCTCAGCTTCAACCTCTCCTCCAAGATGATCCTCCTCCTCCCAACACCCTCCATCCTCGTCCCCCACTTCTGCATCCCCCACCTCCCGCTGCTGATCATCTCCAAGACCAGCCCGATTTTTATTTTTTTTTGTAGTCCCAACACCAAAAAGATTGCTATCCGTACGAGCAACTGAAAACACACTGTACACATCTGGGGGAGATATGGCCGAGCGGTCTAAGGCGCCAGCTTAAGGTGTTACAACTTGTACTAGTCACAGTTGTGATCCGCTGGTCCGAAAGGGCGTGGGTTCAAATCCCACTGTCTTCACCGTTTTTGTTGCGTCCCGGCGCGACAGAAGTGCATCTTTTGCGGTATGAACCTCCCCCACCTGTTATTGAGCGTTTGAAATGTCCCAGGAAGCTATGGCGTTGGCTTCTTGTCCTTCCTGAAAAACGAGGAGCACGTAGCAGGGGCTTCTGGGGCGCCTCGCAGCCTCAGCGCCATCGGCGCAGAATGTAACGGTCTTGGTGAGCCAGAGTTCAACCGATAAGATCCGGGTCAAAGATCAAGCGCGACTGACTCCTCACCTTCCTCTTCAAGACAGCATGCCGAAACCCCCGAAACCCGAGAGTCGTCTTCGTTCTATGGGATTCCACATCGTTCCTCAGGCTTCCATATGATCTCTCGCTTGTGAAGAACCTTCCATAACATTCCAAAACATTCCATGGCTTTTACTATAAAAGCCGGCCATCTGATAGTTTCTCCTTTGCTTCCTGCAAGCAACAACTCATACCTAACTCACTAGGTTCGGCGGCGCGCTCCGCGCGCCACCTCACACCGTAAACGTTGACCCGCTGAAATGTGATGTGCGTTGCTGCAACAGCTGCGGTACTGTTCAGTAACGGAGCCCTAGTGGTTCATTAAGAAAATGTGTCCCGTAATCGTTGCAGAGCCTCCAGGACGACCGCTTCAGATGTCGCGAGCTCGAGGTGGCGATGGGATGAGGTGCGATGGGTAAGGTGTGAAGAGCAGGAGGGAGAAAGATGGAGAAGCCTGCGCCTCAGTTTAAACCGGATTCATAGAATGTCGCGGAAGGCCGCGGAACGTCGTGGAGTGAAGCCCTGTGTCGGCAAGCCCGTGACACGCTGGCGGGGCCCCTAACGGCGGAATTGGCGCACTGGCCGACACTACCCGAGGTCTGGCATAGATTTCGGCAGTGGCAGGAACTGGATGATTGAAGGAACTACGCTACGCTGTGGTAGACACGCAAAACAGGTCGTCTCAGTCTGCTTCAGGAAGCAGAGGGTCATGTGCCAGGCTGCTTTGATGGAAAATGGAACCTCGGCGAACGTAGGCGAAACGGTCTGTCGCTGGCCGACCCATGCTGAAACATCGCTAGCTAGCTGGGGGCACTGGACCAAGAGCTGACTATGACGTCTCGCCACGTGGTTTGTCTTGACGATGTTTTTTATTATATAGTTTTAAGGATAAGGACATCCTCATACTCATACACCACACTCCTTTGCAATCACACTCCTTACCCCTCTCGAGAAACCCTACAGTACCAGTCCTGCTTCAGTTGCTTCGCAGTCCTAACCTGATCCTCACTCGAGAACTCCCTCGCACCTCGTCCCCGAAAGTCTAGTCTCAGCCTAGACCTCTCTCCTGCCGCGAGGACCGTCATACAGAAGCCAGGACCCTCAGCTCTCCTCAGAAGCCCCCTTGAATTCTTTATACAACCCACTCTATCAAGTCAAGCTCTCCCTCCCTCCCTCCCTCCCTCCCTATCATCTCTCTCACTCCTCCCGAAAACTCAATTTTGCGGGCACCAGAGTCACCGGCTGGCACGTGACCGTGATTTAGCATCACTGAACCTACCACCTCAGGCAGGTTAAAAAGCAACGAGTCTTGTAGCGCCGCCACGCGGCCAGTCAAACCTTTGCAAATAGGCGACCTGGGCCCGGTATGACGGTCCTTGCGGCAGGAGAGAGGTCTAGGTTGAGACTAGACTTTCGGGGACGAGGTGCGAGGGAGTTCTCGAGTGAGGATCAGGTTAGGACTGCGAAGCAACTGAAGCAGGACTGGAACTGTAGGGTTTCTCGAGAGGGGTAATGTAAGGCTTTCACCCTACAGAAGGTCGCAAGGACGGTTGTAGATCGAAATCGATGTGGTAATGGCCGAGAGAGGATACTTGTTAAACGTCTTTACTGGGTTTCAGCTAGAAGTTAACTACCAAGAGAGAGAAAGAGAGAAAGAGAGAGATGGGGAAGGGCGTCCCTATTGAGGGAGGCCGAGGCCCGTGCGTCGGCGTCAGTCTTGACGTCGGCTACGGGGTCGAAGGCCCGGTCTCAAGGGGGGCGGCCTTACACCCTCCCCTCCGAAGTCCTGTCTGGGCTTCTTCGCTGTATCAGTCTCTGTAATACCTTGCTCTATAGATCCCAAGGGTCTTGGGTCTTCCGACTTGGCTTCGGTCGGCGCGGTCTCTTGGCGCTCCGGCTGGGGGTTCGCCGCGGCGGGAGCATGATCTGCGCTCGCCTCGCCACCTTCAGCGTCTTCATCAATCATGTCTTCGTCGTTGTGTTCTCCGGCCATCTGTCGGCGAGCCAACGCTGGATCAGCGGTCAATAATGTGACACCGTCGATCGGGAATAGAGGCTTCGGGTTGAAGAGCCTGTTCGGGAAGCGATCATCGTCGTTTGCTACCCACCTCTTCACTTGCGTTGCGTGGAATGCCGGGTGTATGTTCCGGTTCGAGTAGCGTGCACCTAGCTGCAGTGTGTAGGACGACGTTGCAGCAGAGTAACCCGTACATTCGAAAGGACCGGCCCAAGGTGCTGTCCACTTCCGCGCGCGGTGCGCAGCACTCGCGAAGTTCTCGGTCTTTACCAAATAAAGACTGCCTATAGGCGAACGCGAGTCCCCATTGTTCTCGAACTTCCGTTTTTGGTTCGCAAAAAAGGCCTGTGTCCCGCGTGCCTTCAGGATGTTGTCACGAGCGCATTGTGTGCGTGTAACAGCGCGCTGTAGCAGTTCTGCAGCCGACGTTCCAACAGGCGCTTTTGCCCATCCAGGAATATTCGTTGGTGGAACTACACGCGCGAGTTCGTAGGGGGCAAACCCTGTCGTCGCACTTCTCGTAGAGTTCAATGCATGTACAACAAATGGCAGTTGATCTGGCCAATTCGTCTGGTCTTCATTGATAACCTGTCGCATCACTGCGTTCAAGTCTCGATGCATTCGCTCGATGTGACCATTCGTCTGAGGATGAACACTCGTGCTCAAGAGGAGCGTAGTGCCGAGCCCCTCGAAGATGGCGCGCCAAGTCGCTGACGTCCACCGCGGGTCCCTGTCCGACACAATCTGCTTTGGTACACCCCACTGGGGAAAAACAAAGTGGAAGAACAATTCTGCGCAACCCTGCGCCGATATAGTCTGTTCACAGGGAATCGAGATCACTTCACCAGTGAAAGTATCGATCCAATTGCAGAGAAAGTCCACCGACTTTCCTTGCCATTTTGCTGCCACCAGTGGCCCCTGAAAGTCCACCGCAATCGTCTGGCCAGGTCCCGATGGAACCGGCATTGAGTAAATCTTTCCTGAAGGTCTTTGGGTCCCTTTTTTGGACACCTGACAGCTCTCGCACGATTTGCAATACCGTTCAATATCGCTCGAGAGAGGGCCACCAGAAATGGTGCTGTGCATGGTCCGTCATGCGCTGACTTGCCACATGACCTGTCATCTCGTGAACATGTTCGAGAACGACCTCTCTTGCCGTCCTCCCATCCACTGTTCCTGTTGCAACGCACATACGGTCTCCAAACACCTCATCCTTCTGCCAGAGCACTCCATCGGTGATCTCGTACCGATCAAAGTCCTTGATCTGGAAACGATTTTCTGGAAGAATGTGTCGTCGGCGTAGCTCGTCAGAGCTGTCATGAACCGTCGATGGTAATCGGCATCAAGATTCAAGGCGTCTTCCGAAGGCAGTCCACCTTCTTCTTCGAGGCGTGCCGCTTTTGCCTTCGCTGCACGTTTCCCCGATACCTTTCTAGTTGTCTTCGTCTTTGCTGCGGGTTTCTCACTGACTGTGTCTTTACCCTCGGCTTTCGTTGACGTCTTCATTGCTCCAAGCACCCGATCAAACAACAAAGGTTCGTCGTTACGCTCGGTGTGCAAATCATCCAGTCTGCCATCTTCGACGTAGCCCTCCGCGAGGTTGTCGTCCTCGTACTGACGCGAGAGCATATCCGGTACATGGTTGCACGCGCCGTCAATATGCCGGATCGAGAAGTCGAACTGCGACATAAACGCATACGCTCGCGCTTGTCGATCATTCATCTCCTTCGCCGTTAAGAACGATGTCAAAGAGTCGTTATCCGTGAGGACGATAACCTTCCGTCCAAATAGGATGTTCTTGTACTTCTGGAAACCCTCGTAGATCGCCAGAAGTTCAATTTGATGAATAGGGTAGTTCAACTGCGCCCCTGTCAATTTCCTTGAGTGATGGTAAACCGGCTGCGCGTTCCACCAATTCTCGCCGTACAAAACACACGCGGATGTTCCCACCGTTGATGCGTCGCACTGCATGAAGATGAACTTGCCCGGAACCGGGTTCACCGTTGCAGTAGCCGGAGGTTGCCCGAAGTGAATCGGTTCTGAATCTCTCGGTGCAAGTTCCTCCTGACGGATGACCGTCAATTGTCTCGCTTGGTCAATGGTACGGCGCGTTTCCTCGAATGCCAAGTCTTGCGCCGCTGACCAAGTCCAGGGGGCGTCCCCTACCAGATTTGTGAGCGGAGCAGCCATCTCGGCTAGATGCGGAATGAAACGGCTTACCCATTCAACACTCCCAAGGAATCGTTGCAATTGTTTCTTAGTCGACGGCTTTGCCATCGTCATGATCGCGTCCTTGTGGGATTGACTCATTTTGACACATTTTGACACATCCAAAACGACAATCCATCCCGAGCACCTCCACCCATTCTGGGCACACCTTCAGGCTCGACGCACTGAAGTACATGTAGTGGATACGCGACCGGACCAACACCTTGATCGTGTTGTCGCGCAGCTCCTTCCAGGTCATTCCCAGCACGAAAAGGTTGTCGGCATATGCCTCCATCTCGTTACCGAGCAAACCCTGATACACATACGCCATCGTGCGTGCAAGAGTGTTGTCTAGGTGGTAGGCCATCGGTAACGAGGCGTGGCGCGCGCCCGGAGGCTCGATTGGTTTTAAGGCAGTGGATTAAACTTAGTGTCTGAGTGGATTATATTCTTGCGCGTGGGCCTATGCCTTCGCAATGCGGACTCCCTTGTTTATCTTTTCTTTAGTCACTTGTTCCTCAACTATCGGTTCTGACACTGCGCTGCGTATCGTCCTACTGCTGCCACCTCTATAGGTGGTGCACTTTTACTTCAGGTTATGAGCCCGACGCTCTACGTCGAAACAGGCGATGGGGACGCACCCCCTGCCGATCTGATCTCCTACCACTCGAGATCAGATGTCAACCGATTACCGATCCTGAAGACAGGCAACTACCACGCCTGGGAACGTGGTTTGAAACTCGTTCTGGTCAACCACGACTTATGGGGAATAGTCAGCCTCGGCTTTTCCAAAACCGAAGCTTCCACCCTGGGACTTGGCCTTCGCACCGGTGCGGGCCCTCGCCTCACTATATTCGACCTGCTCCTGGCGCCTGGTTCGGGCGTAGATGCAACCGCGGTGACTGAAATGTCAAGAAGACATATCATCTACTCCATCGGTGAATCCTCGGATGCCGCTCAGCTCCGAAACACGTGGATCGGCGATACTGGCGCTCAACGTCACTTCGTCGGTGACCGTTCACTTTTGCGAAACTTCACTCTTGACCCGGTCATGGTCCGTGTAGCCAATGGTTCCCCGGTTCTCTGCAAAGGCTATGGTTCCATTACCGTTCGCACGAACAAGAATCATATGCTCAACATTCAGAAGGTTTATCATCTCCCCGGCGCTGAACAAGGTCTAGTCTCTTTCAAGGCACTCCGTATCGCCGGAGCTAAACTATCGTTTGGAGATGACGGTTCGACTATCAATGTGCATATTGGCGATAACATTGTTGCCAGCACCGAAATCGACACCGATTACAAATTCAACTTCACTGTGGTTCCTGAAGAACCTGTCGATGCTGTCACTCGATCATCGACTAGTGCTTTGCTCTATTCTTGGCACTTGTTTTTCAACCATATTTCCCAATATTCGCTCCTCGCCCTGCATCGTGCGGGAGCGGTCACCGGCCTTTGCTTGACTGACACAACCGTCGTCGATTGCGAATCGTGCATCCTCACTCGAATGACGGCAACTCCTCATAATCAACAATCCCGGGGGGCAGATCACGTTCTGTATCGCATCTCTATGGATTTGGGATTTGTCAACTATGAAGACTTCCAAGGCCGGTCAATCTATCTCGTTATCGTCGATCAGTTCTCAAGCGCGAAGTTCACCTATCCGCTTGTTTCTAAGACAGCCACCGTCGTACTCGAAGCTTGGAATTCGTTCATCACCTACGCCGAATGCCTGACTGGTCAAAAGGTCAAGTTTGTTTGTTCCGACAATGCTACTGAGTTTGTCAATCGACTTCTCGGTGACAAGTTCCGTCGTCTTGGTATCACACACGAAACTACCGCACGTTACACCCCGCAACAAAATGGTCAAGCCAAACGAGCTAATCGCACCCTCTTTGATCTCGTTCGTGCAATGCTCAAGTACGCTGGTCTTCCCGGAAAGTACTGGTCTTACGCTCTCGCATCGGCCACGTTTGCTCTCAACCGCTCGCTTCATCCTTCTACGGGCAAGACACCGTATGAACTCTACACTGGTCACAAGCCCGACGTTTCGCATCTTCGCACCTTCGGTTCTACTGCCTATGCACTACTACCTAGGGCACTTTGCAAGAAGTTGAGCGATCATTCACAAAAGGGCATCTTTCTCGGCTACAGCGGTGAATACAACTATCTCATCCTTGTTGATCGAAACACTACACCCAAGGTCATTATCACTCGAGATGTGACGTTTGTGGACATTCCCTCGACCTCGTCTACTCCGATCATTGACCTCCGGTCTGATCCTCGCAATTTTGACATCGAACATCTTTACGAGTACGAAATGGTTCCCCAGCTTCGACCTGACCAAAACCTTGTCGAACTTGAGGACGATGTCCACCTCCCTGTAGCACCTCGCGCAGATGTACCTGGTCCTGCTGTTGCACCTCACCCAGTAACACCAGTTAGTCCCGCTCCCAGCACTCTAGCTGGAGATGATGATGATAATCCTTCTAGGCCAGTGACACCTGATCCTGTGTCCGATAATGAAGCTGACAATCTTGCTTACCCTAATGATGGGCATGAATATCGTCCTTACAACGTCGGTCGCAATCCGGGTCCTCTAGAAAACATCAACGAGGATAACATCTTGCCCGCTGGTTCCCGCCGTCAACGTCGCCTCGCTGCTTACTTGGTCATCGATACGAATCACATCTATCTCGATCCTCCTGAACTTGTCGCCCGTGTTTCACCCACCAACCTCGCACTACCACGTACTCATGAAGAAGCTATGGCCTCCATCGAAGCTCCTTTCTGGAAAGCCGCCGAAGCCGCCGAGATTGCGAAATTCGTCGAACTCAAGGTTTTCGCTTCCGCTACTCTTCCAACTGGTATGCGCACTCATGGTGTTTGTTGGATCTACACACGTAAAGAAGATGCACAAGGCAATATCACCAAGTACAAGGCTATTCACAAACGTACGGTGTCGATTTCATCAACAACTTTGCTCCCGTCGCTTCACTTTCTACCATCCTATTCCTCATCGCTATCGCCGCTGCCCAAGGCCTCGTCCTTGAACAGTTCGACTATGATTCAGCCTTTCTCAATGGCACAATGACGGAAGATGTTTACATCAAGGTTCCTGATGGCTGGCCGCTTGCACACAAGCCCGGTTCAGTCCTCAAACTCCTCAAGTCAATGTATGGAACAAAGCAAGCTCCTCGTCAATGGTATGCTGCGGTCGATGACCTCATGAAGACTCGTGGCTTCCATCGCTCGACGTCGGACGCTTGTCTCTACATCAAACGCAAAGGTCGCCGGTTCATTTTCGTATCACTCTACGTCGACGATGGACTCGCTGCTTCGAACGACCAACAGTTCCTCAATGATGAACTATCTGCATTCAATTCGGTATACTCGCTTAAACGACTCGGTCCTGTCAAAACTTTCCTCGGCCTAGAGTTCCATCGCACTTCCGAATACATCATGGTACACCAGAGTACGTATGTTCGTGGTCTCCTTGAGACTTACGCTTTCGATTCTGTCTCGAATCGTCCGGTCTCATCTCCTATGGAAGATCGCAACGTCGTCGAGTCGAATGAACCTTTCACGGATGTCAAACTTTATCAATCGGCTGTCGGTGCTTTGCAATATGCGGCTCATCGCACTCGTCCGGAGATCGCCAACGCTGTTCGTTCTGTCGCTAAGCACATCGCTGCGTCTACCATGACAAACTGGATCGCTATCAAACGCATCCTTTGTTATCTCGCTACGTCTGTCGACCTCGGTCTTGTCTTTCGTTTTGGCGCTTCTACCAAGTTCGAGATCTACTCTGATGCGTCTTGGGCTGACAACTGGGACAACGGTAAATCGACCGGTGGCTATGTTGCCATGTGCGCAGGTGGTCCCGTCTCCTGGCAATGCAAACAGCAATATATCGTCGCTACGTCAACAACCAAGGCCGAAACTCTTGCTGCGTCTGCTGCTTCCAAAGAGGCAGTTGGACTTCGCTCTCTCGCTCTCGAATTGGGCATCAACGTCGACTGTTCTACATGAAGACAACGAAGCTTGTATCGCTATCGCTTGCAATCCCGCTCATCGTGGTCGCACTCGTCACTGGAACGTGCACCATTTCTACGTACGTGAACGCGTTGAATTCGGTGACATCACCCTTCAATACTGTCCGACCGCTCTCAACACGGCCGACATGTTCACAAAGGCACTGCCTAAAGCACTCTTTCTCAAGCATCGCGCTGGACTTGGTATGGCTTCTCTCGCTACCTCGACCAGGGGGAGTGTTGTCTAGGTGGTAGGCCATCGGTAACGAGGCGTGGCGCGCGCCCGGAGGCTCGATTGGTTTTAAGGCAGTGGATTAAACTTAGTGTCTGAGTGGATTATATTCTTGCGCGTGGGCCTATGCCTTCGCAATGCGGACTCCCTTGTTTATCTTTTCTTTAGTCACTTGTTCCTCAACTATCGGTTCTGACACTGCGCTGTGTATTGTCCTACTGCTGCCACCTCTATAGGTGGTGCACTTTTACTTCAAAGAGTCGCAGGTGAGTTCATGTCGCCCTGTTGAGCGACAGGCGTCATGTACGACCCATGTATCGTCGTAAAAACTGTCTTCCAGATGTCCGACGGTTTGATTCGTAGCTGTTGAAACGCCCCTTTCAAATCCAACTCAAGGTGGAATTTGTTGTTCGCCACTCGACTGCGGATGTAATCTGCATCCACTGGTGGTATCAATAGCTTGACAGTGTTGGCATTGCGGGCCCGAAGGTCCACTACTGGTCGAGCCTTGCCATCCATCTCAGGACTGGCATCATTGGGTCTGCGTTGCGAGTAGAAGTCGGAATCCAGAGTCCGGCCTCCACATGCTCGTCTTTCAACTTGACCCACTGAGACATCATTGCATCCGCGACTTTGTAATGCCGTCGCGGTCGAGGGGGGTCTGTCTCATCCAGATACGGTATCTCATGCAAGACTTCTCTCAACGGTGGGAAGGGCAACTTGTCCCCTTCGTTGATAAACTGTTTCCCGAACTCGAGGAGAACCCATAGTTTGAAGCGGTGCTTGTCTTTTTCGGTTGGCACAAAGTCGGCATCGTCTTCAGCCGGTGTGGCTCTGTAACGCGGAAGCTTCGCGTTCCTCTCTTTGTTTCGGATATCATTGCTTTTGAGGGTCAAGGCAGTGTTCCCTGAAGTCATGCTTCCAAGGTGAATAACCGTATCATCCTCATCTTCATCCCAACTGTTCTGGTCAAAGTCGAGGGCTCGTCCAATCCCTTTCCGAGATCGGTTCCCTCTCTTTCGACGTTGCCGACCCCCTGACGATTTCTTCTCAGGAGTCAGAGTCGGGCTCTCCGCAACAACTCGATCAGGGTTGTACGATATCACGCACTTGTGCGGGCGTAAGAAATCTTCGCCAATGATGACATCGTAAAACACATTCGCAATCTCGAATCGTTGTGCTTTCTTGACACCTGCAAACTCAATGTTAAGCGTGCAGTGTGCATTGATCATGGAACGAGAGCCTTTCGTTCCTAACTTGAGAGACTTGGGTTTCTCGTATACTTCAATCCTTGCGCCAAGCTGTCTCGGAATATACGGCGCTACGAAGCAGAGATCGCTACCCGTATCCACACATGCGTGGAAATTGTCTCGATTGTTCAACTTGATCTTGTGAGGGCGACGTTCGTGCTGCGGCGCATTGTCCTTTGGCGGATTGCGCACAGTCATCTTTGCCAAGGCTGTCTTCGCATTCTTGCGAGCCTGCCTGGCGTCGCGCTTGTCCGACAGGTCCATCTTGACCCTGCGGAATTCCTTTTTCGTCAACAATTTGACGTTTTTCCAGTCGATTTCATCGTGAAGATCGTCAAGGTGGCGCGTATTGAACAGACAATCATTGGTGCAGCGATGATTCAACAACTGTTGTCGCGACACGGAAAAATCGGTTGTGGTCTGAGCCTCCAGCCCATGTCCCTTGCGCACCATCCTCAACTTTTTCCAATCGAGGTAAGGATCCCATTTGTACTTTGCCACCACGATTTGGCGGTCAATGTACGGTAGACGGGTCCACTCAGTCAAGTCGTCGCCATCGTCGGTGATGCCTTCTCCGAGTTCAGCGGTATCTGTCTCGTCGACAGTTTCTGATACGGCCTCCTTTCGCAACTGAGCAATCCGGCGGGCCATGACACCCATGACCTGCAGGACAGGTTCTTCTTTCTCAGCTGGCGAATCTTCCTCCTCGTCGGAGGTGTCGGAAACGACCAACATCATGCCCATTGATGATCCACCAGGGCACTCCGCTTTCAAATGTCCCGTCTTGTTACACTTGAAACATGCGCCGCGGGCGAACTGGTCGGCTCGTTTTTCGGCGTCTGCTTTGTTCCATTTCTTCTTAGCAGTCTTGGACGAGGAGCCTTCAGGCTTTGCCTGATCAGAGGACTGCTTAGAATCAGAGTTCGGATTCGCTTGCTGCTTTTCCTTTTTCCAATTCTTCTTCTGCGAGCCGTTCGACTCTTTTCCTTCAGCTTTGGTTTCCGCTGATTTCGCTGCCTTGCGAAGCATTTTGTTCATCATCGAGCCACTCGTCGCTGCCTCGTAGTTCGAGATGCGCTGACCGACTGGTAGCTTCGCCGCCAATTTGCTTGCCTCTTGCACATTGAACATGATCTCAGCCTCCCTGGCCAATCGTTGCATTCGCGACCAAGTTACACGATCGGGATCTCCCCGCATCAACTGTATATTCTGGATCAGTCCTGGGTGCAGCGAGTCGTAAAGCTTGCGTGTCATCTTGTGTTCGCTCGTTGCTGCGCGATCTTTCGAGACTTGGTTGATCTCGCGGACAACTTTGGTAACTCTCTTCAGGCTCCCATCGGGTCGTTCCTGATAGATTTTGTTCCACTTCGTCTCCGCTTCTCGATGCGCAGTAGGTGAGACGTATTCTTTCTCAAAACGACGAATTACCTTGCTGAAGGGGTATGGGTATACAATAACGTTTGCATCACGTTCTGGCCAACGCATCGCCTGCCTCCAGTCTGCATACATTTCCTTGGCCATTCCATCCAAGCACATCTGAATGTACGGCACAGCCATGTAGGTCTCGGGATTGATCCCCATCGTACTCAGATAGGCATCAACGTCCCTTGTCCAAGTTTGTAACGTGGCTAGGCGATCGTCCGTGCCATCGTACTTCTTAGGAGCCTCAATCTTGGGGCGCGGCGCAGTCGGTTGGAATTGCACCGCGTTCCCTCCCCCCGATCGGGTTGTTCAGGCCCGACATCAGGAGCTCCACTGTCGGAAGGCGTAGAGCCTCCATCAGGTGGATCGCCACCACCACCTCGTCGCGGGACAGGTTGTGGATGGTATGGAATGCGAAACTCGTCGTCGGACGAATCACTGTCAGACGACGGCGGATCGCCTCCTTGAGGAGCTGCTACTCGAGCTCCAACCTTCGGTGTGAAGGCCGCCTGCGTGGCTCGGCCCCTCCGTTCGGTCCTTGTTTCAGGGGACTGATGCTCATCCCCCGAAATTGAGTTGGCTCGTGGGCGCGAAGTCTTTGGTGTTTTAATCACAACTACACGATACTTCGTCCAGCGAAGTAACTCGTTGTCGTTTGATCTGTTGTGCTGTGCTGAGAGGAGATCCCTGCACACGCCTTTGTTCTTCGTGATCTGAATCGGGAAGGTGCAAAAGCCCCTTCGCAATTCACTCGCTCGTGCACGAGCCTTCTCTATCCCTTTCGGGCCTACCCTGTTCGGGCCAACCCTCTTCGGTCCTTCAGATACAGGGACTACAAGTAGTTCCCTGACACTGACTAGGTCGAGGTCGATGTACAAGTCCTCCAGCGAAGTTGATTTCGACTGGTGTAACAAGTAAAAAGATGTAAGGGTTTCACCCTACAGAAGGTCGCGAGGACGGTTGTAGATCGAAATCGATGTGGTAATGGCCGAGAGAGGATACTTGTTAAACGTCTTTACTGGGTTTCAGCTAGAAGTTAACTACCAAGAGAGAGAAAGAGAGAAAGAGAGAGATGGGGAAGGGCGTCCCTATTGAGGGAGGCCGAGGCCCGTGCGTCGGCGTCAGTCTTGACGTCGGCTACGGGGTCGAAGGCCCGGTCTCAAGGGGGGCGGCCTTACAGGTAAGGAGTGTAATTGCAAAGGAGTGTGGTGTATGCGTATGAGGATGAGGATGTGTTGTAGTATATGAGTTAGGTATGAGTTAGGTATGAGTTAGGTATGAGTTGTTGCTTGCAGGAAGCAAAGGAGAAACTACCAGATGGCCGGCTTTTATAGTAAAAGCCATGGAATGTTTTGGAAGGTTATGGAAGGTTTTTCACAAGCGAGAGATCAGATGGAAGCCTGAGGAACGATGTGGAATCCCATAGAACGAAGACGACTCTCGGGTTTCGGCGTGCTGTCTCGAAGAGGAAGGTGAGGAGTCAGTCGCGCTTGATCTTTGACCCGGATCTCATCGGTTGAGCTCTGGCTCACCAAGACCGTTACAAGTTGCTACCGGGCTCAGGTCGCCTATTTGCATAGGTTTTTCTGGCCGCTCGGCGGCGCTACTAAGACTGACGCTCACGATGGCTCAGCGACGCTGGGCGCCCGGGCGTCTGCCTCTGATCAACAACTCGCCGCTTCCCCGACCCAAACCTTTCCGCGACCACAGCAAGCATCAGTTATCTCGCGCTTCTGAACCAGATCTCAGTCGGCTTCATATCGCCATGCCTCCCACCACTCGACTTGCATCGCAGGCCCGCTCCCGCAACCAACACACGATGGACGTTGACGCCGACTGCACGCCTGCCGACGCCAGGGCCACCGACGCGGCGCCTCTGCAGTGCATAGTGGACGTCACGTTCGACTTTGAGAAGCATATCTCCAAGCGACTTGAGCAAGTGTCGCTCGTCCCTGATGCCCATGAGCGAGACGTGCTCGAGCGCGAGCTGAGCGGTCCGGGTTTGCAAGAGCGTTTTCGAATGCCGACCACCCCAGACAAGTAAGTCTGTCCCTCCTCACCTTCTTTGGGTCACTCTGGCGACTTTTGAATCCCGCCTTGTCGCTCGAACCAGACGTTGACCCTCTTTGCTCGTTTGCTGTGGGCAGGGTTCCGGCCACGGAAACGATGCGGGAGCGAAAGCGGCGCCGCCTCGCCGCCAAACACGCCAAGGAGACAACGGTGGTGCACACCGCAGGGGGGCTTTCGACGCAACCATGGCCAAAGCGACTCGTTCCGGGTGGCAAGGGCACGCCCGTCCACTGGCGCAACCCTGGTCCGACTCGGTAATGGCGTCATTGCCGCGCTTCCCGTCGCGCTTGCCAGATGTCGGAACCCTCGCCGATCTCAGGCACTTGGAACAGGTGCCTTACAATCTTTGAGTTGCCGCGGATTAGAGTACAGCTCGAGAAAAAGTCTTGGGTGCAGAGACCCCTTGCTGATGGCTAGATGTCATTTTGTCTTCTCGCGCAGTGATGCTGGGCGAGTGCTGTTCAAAGAACGATCCTACGTCCTTGCGGTCAGGTCCAGCAAGGCAGACTCGAGTCTCTTGGATATTTGGAAAGCATACTTACCTGCTACATGCCAGGAGCTACAAGCCTCCTTCAACGCTGGGTCTCAGCTGAGGGTCGGCGATCATCGTGGAACCCATTATTCCGCGCTGATGGGAATCAATCTCGCCTACAAGGCAGACGATGCGAGTGGATTCCCTCGTCCACTTGGCTTTTGACCGTCCCAGTGTACTGAACGCAATGATCTCCCTACGCACCAGGTGCCTGACTGGTGCCACCTGACACTCCGATCCCAAAGCGAAGCAAGGGTGCAGCAATCTTCCGCGGTGGTCGGCTCGGCCGAGGTCCAGCGTCTTGCGTGAGTCGGCGCCTGCGCTTGAACGTTGAGCTCGCGCGTGGATTGGTCTGACGTTGCTCAAGGTCTTAAACTACAGGCGGTGGTGCTCCAGCGTGGTGAGGGAGGCGTTTCCCCGCATTGCAGAGCGCTACGAGCAAGCCTATGCCCGAGCCCCTGGACTTTGCGGACGACGAGGCGAGCCAGCACCTTTCGGCTTGTTCACGATGATGTCGCTAAACTACAGTGGTACGGCGGTCGGAGTGGCGCTGAAGCCGCACGTTGATCGGCATAACACCGCAGGGGGTGTATGCGTGGTCTTCCCTTTTGGTGCGTGGATCAAGCTCGCTTCGTCTCGGCGACCCATGAATCGAGGACTGATCGCAGCAATGCCTCGCTTCTGCGGCTGCAGGCGACTTTGACTCTTCAACGCAATCCTGGCCGGTGCTGTACGAGCTTGGTGTCATCGTCGAGGTACCTGCCGGCTGCTGCATTGCCTTCCCTTCCGCACTCGTCACGCATGGGAACGTCCATCTCGACGTTTTCTTGACGGACGGCGGCGCGCCAAAGTGCGGAGAAACGTATTCAACACGTGGTTCTGTAGTGTTCTGGACGCTTGTCCTGGCGATCTACGTCGAGGAGTGGCCCCACCGCACCTCGAGGTTTTCCACCCATTTCAAGCCAAGAAATCACACGACTGGGCGTCCAGAACACTACAGACCCACGTGTTGAATACGTTTCTCCGCACTTTGGCGCGCCGCCGTCCGTCAAGAAAACGTCGAGATGGACGTTCCCATGCGTGACGAGTGCGGAAGGGAAGGAGGCGATGCAGCAGCCGGCGGGTACCTCGACGATGACACCAAGCTCGTACAGCACCAGCCAGGATTGCGTTGAAGAGTCAAAGTCGCCTGCAGCCGCAGAAGCTTTTCAGGGAGGCGGCCCCCGAGGCTGCTCCGGGACTCAAGAACCCTCTCAGCTGATTTTTATCTGTTGGCCACTCTCCTAATTGATGCTGAAGGTGAAAGTGAACTTGGCGTATTGCAAACCATTATTTTCTAATCCAAGAGTGGCAAACCCGAGACAGAATCATGCAAAATCACGGGCTGAGAGGGAAGCGGAAAGACACAACCAGAGAGAAAGATAAAAGAGGCATTGAGAGATGTAGAGGAGGCGAAGCAAGAAGCATCCAAGAGGTTGATGTCTTCTACCAGCCGAGTCCATGGAGGCCGTGGAGCAACCCGCCAGCTCCGATGACGAGATTGAAGGAGCGACAACGAGGATCTGGCTTGACGCGGTCCGCAGCCTTGCACGCGCTGCGGAACGCCCGGATCGGGTTCGGATGATTAAGAGGTGGAGGGTCTTTGAGGCACAAACACAAGATGCGAGTGTGAGCCGCCATCTTGGCCACCCCGGTGAAGGCGAGGACAAGGTCGGTCTCGGCCATGTCCCGGAGCGGTGAATTGAATTCGTTAACAAGATCTCCTTGGTCGTAAGTGCTGGTGGCAACTGCGGCGGAGGGGACGCCGAGTCAGTTGATCCAGGTTCCAGATTAGAACGCCATAGGCAGGATGCACTTACCGGTGAAGAGAGGTCACCGCCTTGCTCGACCCCGACGGGACCCAAGGGAGACGGACAGCTCAAGGGCCAGAACCCAACTGGAAGACGACAAAGAGGTGCAGAGGTACGTTAGCAACTACCCAGGATGAAGGTACGAACACAGCCGAATGCAAAACTGACCTGATTCATCGAGGAAGGTGACCCTGAGACTCGGCGCCTCCGGGGCGAGATGGCGTGCGTCGTCGCTTCCGGAGCCATACACTTGGCCACCACGGGAGAGGCGAAGGGCTGGACCCGAGAACCACACAAGGAGGTTTGATGGTAGCTTGAGGACGCGGAGGGGTCACGCGATGCCATCCCGGATGAGTCAGCGCCCCGAGCGACCCGCCGACTTGAAGAGCAAAAGGCGTCCCAAGCTGAGACGCAGTTGTCGCACAAGTCGGTGTTGAGCATCAAACAGTTGACACAACGCGTGGGGTCATCGAGATAGGTACTAAGCTGCTCAAGACGACAGCTGATGGTATGAAGGAAGTCGCCAATCGCCGCGGCGTCGACAACGGATCGGTCGCGGGCGCATCTCTTGAGGACCCATGCATCGTGGACGTAGATGTCCGTGCTGGGAAGGACGTCCGTCGCGACTGGCTCGCCCCCGCATCTGCTCACAAACGGAGAGTCTACCCTGGTCGCCAACGATGATCACCGTCGAGATGTCCGATCAATCGACCCCCTGAGCGGCTGCCTTGGTGGCCTGGCCACAAGAATGTGCATGTCTTTTGCAAGGAACTCCTTCAAAGTGGCATCGAACTCGGCCCGTAGCTCGATGTCGTCGGTGCCCTAGTAGCGCTGAGAAGCATCAAGAGAAAGCAAGAATCAGGGATCTGTAGAGACGAAATCACGAGCTCCGGGTGTGAATCTCACCTTGGCACGAAAGTCCCGGCGCCCCAGTTCGGCGACGATCTGGTCGCCCTTGGCCTTGGCGTCGACAAAGATGATCATGGCGGAGACGAGTTTGGGGGCCTCGGTCTTGACGATGGCGATGACCTCCAGAACGGTGGTGGGTAAGTCTGTTGTGACCTGGGGAATTCGCCACACGCAGCGAATGTCGATGAGGGGCCCCACACGCAGCGTCGGATGAGCTCGAGGGATCCCCATGGACGAGATCCTGATGGCCAATCACGTGCGGGGCAGAAGACCCGCTCAAGGATATGATTGGCAAGGCCAAGAACTTGCCGAGAAAAGACAGTCGAAGGAGCGCTGCGCGCCACTTGGAATCGTCGACGATCATGTGCACCTCGTCGGCGATGATGTGATCGATCAAATCCTCCGCGGCTTTGCGCGACAAGAAGCAATGTACAGGCTCGGCCGCCAACTGCTCAACCCCAAGGACGAGGAAGTTGGGCATCACGTGGAACGGGTTTGAGACAAAGAGATCAAAGTCCAAGCGATGGTCTGGAGCACCGGGCGCCGCTCGTTCATGCGGCTGACAAAGTTGAGCTTGAACGTAAGAGTCAGACAGATGACAACGACCGTCTTGGCGTACAACCGCGAGGCCAGTAGGGTCGGCGTGGCGATACAAGAGGACTGGCCGGCGCGAGCGGGGAAAACGATCAACAAGGGGAGGTAGTCCAAGTCGGCCGCCGAGCTGCACGCGAGTTCGACCGCGCTCGCCAGCATGGGGTCGCCCCTGAAAAGTCGATCACGCCCGAAGAGAAATCCCGCCGCCCGAATCACACGCAGACAAGGTCCGATCGAGCGACCAAAGGCCGACCAGTTAAAGTCCTGTCCGCGGGCCACGGAGGTGAGCGGAGGCATGACGAGGTGCAAAGCAGAGTCGTCCGAACCGGAGGGTTCCACATCCGGAGCTGGTGGGGGCGGAGGGAGGCCGTTGGACTTGAGACCGCCAGAGCTGCCCGGCAGGGATCGATACCGAAGAGTTGACGATGACGTCCGCACACTCGGGTGCTACCGCCATCTTCTCCAGGCCCAACGGACCAAAATGACCGTTGCCCGCGCCGTACTTTGGATGTTGAGCCGCGCTGTGACCCATCATGGACGCCTCCGCGATCTCCTCGACATGTTCAGGATTAACAACTCGACTCCGGCACCGCGGTGAACAAAGAACACAAGGTGGCGAGTTGTCGACGGCTTGATGGGGAATTTAACGGTCGAACAAGTCAAGTCCCTGAACGCAGACGAGATCTTCTCCGCCTAGACGACTTTGTCGTTATTATGCCAAACGTAAGGTGTCTATGATCCGAGACCAAGACGTTGAGACAGGAGTCGTTCCATCGGCAGATCGACATGCAAGTTGATCCAGAAAACGTGAGGGCCATCTTGGGCACATACCGGATGGTCTGCATGTTCGCCGCTGGACTCGAACCGGTGTAGTGCTTCCTATAGAACAGTATTACCGCCAGCTGGGCGCTTTGCAAGAAGCAATTGCGTGGGGCGGAGGGCGAGTCGGTGTGTTGCGCCAGCGCCAGCTGCGTGAGTCGGCAACGCGGTCCGGACGTGATGTGGACTGTTTTGAGGCACGGAAAGAGGGGCAGGATCAGTAGAGGTTGCAGGTCGGACCGTCCGAGTGAGAGCAAGACTTACTGTAGAGCATCATCAGGGCAAATGAATCTCCTCGAGGAGAGCCTCGGCGATCTGCTCCGGGATAATGGCCGCCGCCATGTCCTCGCCGCGAACCTTCTTCAAAGGCGCAGGGGGGGCGAGCAGCATTGAGGCTTCGATTTCCTTGGCGAGACGCATCGATGATGTGGTCGCTCAGCTTCGGATGTGTTGGGCCATGTTGTAGCCCGGCGGGCAATAGACAAAGCGCTCAATGAGGTATCCCGGCACTCCTTGCCATACGCGAGCAAAAGGAGCAATATCCCGAACGACGAACGTGACTTGTCGTGCAGGAACAATTGGCGCAAGTCGTCAAAGTTGACGATGGCGTAGTCCGAGCGAGGACGAGTCAATCGTGAACAGTGAGTGGTTCTTGGCAGGCCCCTTCAAAGAGCGTTGTGCTAAATCGGGAAATCAATGTACCACATAGAGAAAGGTGAGTTGTGGAGAACTTATGGGTGGCGTAAGGACACAAGGGAAAGCGACTCACTGCAAGCGGCAGCGATAGTACTCGGCCGTACAAAGGACATGGACGGTGTGCGCGATCGCGTGCGAGAAGCTGCTTGGTTTGGTGCCCTTGTGCATGATGCCCATCGTGACCGACAGCGCTCGAGAGAGGTACGAATCAAGAGCGTCGTGGTCGGTGCGCTGTCGAATGAGCGCATCGAGGAGCATGATAACGGCGGTAGTGAACAGACCGTCGGGGGCGGTCAGGCTGCAAGCATGAGGCTCAGCGCCAAACGAACGATGACATCGACACGCTCGCCCAACACCGGCAGGGCAACAGCAGTGGTGACGTTCGGATCGCTGGCAACCATGAGATAAGTCGGGATCTCGCTCGAGAATGGCAAGGAGATGGGCCACAGCGCCGTCGTAAGCCTCGGGCGGCATGGACGTTTTGGACTGACGGGATTTTGATGCGGGGCTATGGGTTTCATTTCGTTGGTTCGAGGCCACGCGTTTTGATACATGGGACAGGACAATAAACCTGATACATTTCCAAAAACAACACTCCTATGAGCAAAACGTGAATGATGTAAGGGCCCTCCCAGATTACGACTTGGGCCAGAAACTCTGCACAGTCGAGCAGAATGAAGGCACCGCTGGCGCAGTCCTATTTCCAGCCTGGAATTATACTGGAACGGACGGAAATTGACCTTGGGTATCTATTGCAATAATCGGAACTAACAACGAGCAACTATATTTAAGCCCAGCGCAAAGGTGGTCACTTCAGAGCAAGGGAAGCAGCTGCTCAATGTCCGAGATGATGGACTCGTGCGACATCGCCTTGGACGGACCCCACAACTCCCTCAGTTGATCTTCTTCCACAGCCACCTTGGAACCAAGGAACCGGCTGTCGAGGCCGCAATTGCGTCTCAAGATGTCAAGAAGTAGCTGAATATTTGTCCATCGATGTGCGCAGCCTTCGAGTACAGATTCGTAAGGTTGGTCCATGCGAAGCACAACTTTGAGGGTATAGACTAGGTCCGCTTCTGGGCTGTTCCAGCGCCGCCAGATGGTTTCACCCTTTGGCGTCATTACGAGGACATTCTCGTCACCCTGGTACGGCTGGCGGAACGAAACCTCCATCACGACGTAAAAAAGCGACTCGATGTCGTGCCATCGTTCGTGGACAACACCGAGCGGCTCATTCGGTTGGGCGAGGATCGACTCTGTATGACTTCTTCCACCGAAGCGACGCCGACTGTTCTCGACAACTCTCGGCCACCAACGCTCACCCAACTCCTCGCTACTTGTGCTCCATCCAGCTGGTTTCTCCCGCCACCGGACCACGATAGAGCGTGTCACTCAACTGCCTCGCGCGTTCAAGCCAATGCTGGGACAACCGCCTACGATTGCGTCGCCCGGCTGGGAGGATTGAAATGGGACACACCCGCGTCACCTGGCGTCAAGGTTCTCAGCTCTTTCTTCAACTTACTGGAGCAACACCCATCATTGCTGGACCTGTTCCGCGAGGAACTGGACGCCATCATCAATGCTCCTCGCAGCGAGATGCCTCGGAAGGGCGAAGACAACGTCGAGATTTCGTTTATAGACCTCTTCGCTAGCGGTCTACGATCTGCAACGGCGGCGCTGCTCAACCATCATGCCGCAATCACCGAGGCCGTCGAAGCTTCTTTCGCTTCCGCATCGACCTCCGCCACGAAACCCAGGTACTCGGTTCGGTTGGCCAACCCTGAACGTGCTCTCCGCACGCAGGGCGATGCTGTCGTCTACATTCAACGTGGGGCTGGCAACGTCGTTTCAAGTATCTCGATCGAATACCAGCGGGACACCGTCCATCATAGCCTGGCCAAGGTACGCCAGGAGGGCGCCCACTCGCATATTCCCATACTCGACCACGGGGCCCCAGTGCCACTTCAGAATCTAGAGGAAGAAAAGTCGAAGGGTGCAAATGCTGTGGCGACCAAGGTGAGGCATGCATCTTGCAGGCTTGGACATACGCTTTCTTGATCCGGCCTCGAATATTGGGGCTCTGTGTTTGCTCATTTGTCATTTTTCATGCTCGTGAAGGTCATCACTCAATGCGTCTCAAGCGATAGTCGATTCTGTTTGTTGGTGTCGATTCCGTTCTTCCAGATCGGTGAACTGGGTACGCCGCATCTTTGAACTCAACACCTGTCGAAACCTTCCGGGCCCCACTGATGCATGCGATCATGCGGCCTTGGTTTGGCCATTCACCGCTCACCCACAGTCCAGCACCAGTCGACGCATGCTGCAACGGCAAAGGATCCCGTAGCGTCGACCTCAGCCTCGTCGGCCTCAATGTCCGCTTGCTCGCCGGCACCTTCCCCCAGGGACAGGTACAGCTTGATTCTGCAAGAATTGGCGCGATGGGTAGAGCCCTCTCCGACGACCTTGAACCCAGAGGCGGCCGAAACACTTGGCATCGATCTTCCACGACGGTCACTCCTCGTGTCCTTCATCGCCCTGGCTTTCACAGCTGTGATAGAAGTCCCCCAGCCCGACCAAGCTGTCGTCGATACGCTGCTCGATGCCCGACAATCTCCGAATCGGTCTCGACCTCGCCCCAGACCGGACTCTAGCCGCGACGATGATCCCTCCCCGCGGGCCCAAAAAGCCCAGAAGACTTCGGCCGACGCCACGGATGCTCGCTCTTTGGGGCAAGTGGCAGGTCAACCACTGCTAGCTCAAGCCAAGGATTCGAATCGACCCATCACCCCGCCCGTCTCCGTGGCGCTGCAGTCCAATCTTTCATCCGACCCATTGACGCCTGTGACTCGCATCTCCTCGACCCCTCCAGCATCGACAGCTTGGAGTCCTACAATATCGCCGCTCTTTGGCTCGTGGCTCCCATCGAAACCGATCATCATCGTTAAAGATCGCGGGTTCGTGATCAAGGCCAGCTTGTCGAACGCTCACTGGTCTATGATGGTACGTCATGTGCTCTGCTCTGCTGCTCCCGTTCTAGCGCCTGTAGCCCAGCTCACCGATAGGATCGTTTACTTCATGCCCTTGCGCAGTCGTACACAGGCACGAGCCGCGTGGAACTGGTCGAGATCGCGTTTGATATCCTCTCTTCGGTTCCTTCCGACTCGCCCCTTGCGTCCCGTCTGGCGTCGAAGCCTTCCCCAGCGAGTGATTTTATTCGGGGCCTCCAATTGTCCGATGCTGTTCTGCGGTGGCTGTCCGAAGACCCCCAGGAAGAGCTCGAGGACGATCGAATCCCCCTCGAACTCTTGGATCGGTTCGAGCCCACTGCGGATCTTCGTCTGGAGAAGGAGGTTGGGTCGGGAAGTACTGCCGGCGGGTGGCTTGCGAACGTGGTGCGAGTCAACCGACCTTTGTGCTCATCGGCCAAAGCCGAGATACCGCTTGTTAATTACCCTGCTCCGAAGACGACCTACTTTCTCAAGCTCGTGACGTGTAGTTACGTTGGCTCGGTCATCCGCGAGACGCTGTTCTACCAGCACGTCTTCCCCCACCTCCCCGACGATCTTCGAAAATATCTCCCGCAATATCACGGCACGTACCGAAGGACCAATGGCAACGGATACGCCATGGTCTTTGAGAATGTGGGAGCAACGATGAACGACCGCGACTTTTACGGATCGCCCGGCCGATTGTGGTAAGTTCCTGCAGGGCGGCGTAATGAAACCAGCCATGCTGCAAGCCAGTCCAGAGGCTGGCGCGAATTCCTGACCTCCTGATCCTTCTTCCTTTTTTTCTACTGGAGGTGCAGGGAGATCGAGGCGGCTTTCAGGGAACTCGGCATCATCCATAATGATGTCGCTCCGCTAACGTACTGGTTCGACCCAACGATCGTCAATTTTGCTTCGTTGATTGGGGACGATCGTATCTCAAACTCCGAATGTGAATCTTTCCTCTCCTCCTCATTCTGACGTCTCTGTTTTTGTCTCTCTCTCTCTTCTATGCTTGTTTTACATTTCGTACGCACTTTTTCTACGCACTTTAACCTCAGGTTCATCATACGCAAGACTCATCATCTCATTCATCTCGTCAGCGTCGTAGTTGGACTCGAGCAGCCCGAGCTGAATGGACCACAGCTTTTACGGGTTTGGAGAGGATTCGTGCTTCTGGAACGGGGTTGAGGCTGAAAGGATAGAGAGAGAAAATAAAAAGGGGGGGGGGGGGGGGGGGGAGCGAAAGAATCGCGTTACTAGATGGTGAGCATGAAGGAGACCGAAAAGTGAGTATTGCATGACTCAAACCTCATTCATGCAGAAAGTTACATTACAACAGTGCAATTGGCACCTCCCCCGAGTGGCACCGAGCAGGCAGGAAGAGAACGGAGCATGCTCGATCACATGACCCACTGCAAGCGACTCGAGAGGGAAGGTGTGGCCTCAGTGGGGGTGGGGCCAACTTAGGCTTTGGTGTACCAAGCGTGGCAGATTTATCCTCGTTCTCCTCCTTGGGCGCGAGTTCATTTGTGCATGACTGATGTGCTATAAATACCAATTGATGAAGTATTCATAGAAGGGGTCGTCACATGCGCCCTGTCGAACAGGGGCAGCAAGTCACTTCCGTTGAAATCATAACGCTAGAGCTGGCGTGGAGGGCGTGAAGCGCGTAAAGCGCGTGAAGGCCGGGCCTCCTATCGAATGTCAAAGGCTAGGGTGCACGTCACGCACCTTTGCAAGAATCGCGCTGGACAGCGAGTGGCAAGAGCAGCTGGTGAGAGGATTTGGCAATTGGTATGTGGAAAACGCCCATCTGTATAGGGAGGAAGAGGTAATTACATTACAAAGCAGTAACCGACAATCGAGACATGTTGAAAAGGAAAGAAGAAGCACAAAAATTGGCACGTAGAGAGATGATGGAAGACGTGCCAGTGAGTACGTGCCGCCGGTGGAATGGTTGATCTCACTCGAGCACTGCGATGCAACGGAAGTGTCGCCAACGCAGCAGGTCATCATGGGGGAGTTCGGCATCATCTTTGATGTTGAACCGTTCACGAGTGATGACGTGGCCATGGGGCGACTCGCCGAGGGGGGGTTTATGGTGGGGTCAGAACACTGAACTTTCTCTCCGTCCTGGGAGGGTGAGTGAAGAAGGACGGTGATAGTGCTCTACAGCAAATTGAAACAAGACGATACAGGAGATTAGATACTGATCCCCGAAGGGGAAATGGACCACGCATCCAACATGGCGTAGAAGCACAGGTTGAGAAGCAAGCCGGCAGATAGCTCGTAGCGACCGCTGACGCCCAACTCGTCCCCGGAGCTGTAGGATGGAAGCTCAGGTCAGGGTGGGTCTTGCGAATCAGGTGAGAAGACCTCTTACCTCGTGTATCAGTAAGTGCGACTGGTGCATTTGGTAACGACGCAGATGGAGCGGTCACGTTCATTAACCACGTCGCGAAACAAAGCCTGCCATGAACAAGGCAAAATGTCGGAGTTGCCTCCAAGACTGGTTCCCAAGTCAAGCATCGAACGTGTCAGGGTGGGGGGTCGCAGAGCGTGTTGTTGTCGTTGTCATCTAGCGCCATGAAGCACCTCGACAACTGTCCCCCCTCTTCTCCAACGGGTCAGTCCGACTGTCGGGGTGAAAAGCTGAACATCCTCTATTGGGAAGCGACGTCTATTTAACTAACTGTAACTAGGCGGGTCTAAGCGGTGCCAACCACGAGCTTGGCCGATCTACTGACCTTGGGGTAGCCGGGTCGGTCAACCCTTTCTTGAACGTCATGGTGGACCTAGTCCCAATCGTACGTGTATTCAGACTGGGCGAGCCAATCGTGCCAATCGAGCGAAGCGTGGCGAGTGCGACTCACATGCTCAGCTTTGTCCTCGAGGACGACGACGGCGGTCAGACGGTGAGCAAGAGGAACATGCCGTTGGTGCCACGCAGTAGTTTGTTGGCGGTCGATTTCATGGTGGCCAGCTGTGGGTGAGCCCCTCGTGCTTGTGCTGCGCCGAGTCACCGCGGGAGGTGGGTGAAGGACCCGAGGAAGGACCCGAGGTGGGACCCGAGGTGGGGGCGGAAGCGCGCGTGTTCGCTCACAGGCCTCGGGGGCCGTAATTGGAACGCGCCATGGTAGATCCAGAATCTGCAATATGCCTGGATCTGGATCTCACATGTCCTTAGAGAACGTGCAAGAACTGCTTCGTTCGCGAGGGGGACTTTTCATAAATGTCTCATCATGTCAAAAAAAAGGGAGGGGTCTGCAATGCTCACGCAAGGCTCAAACAAACGGCGGCATGACTCCACTGGTCTCCTACCAGCTCCATCCCTGCAGAACCGCTCTCGGGTCCGTCTACACCACGAGCCCTTCAACGACCTCCTTCAACCCTTTCACATCCTCCATTCTTTCCCTCTTGAGCCCCACCATCTCCGCTGACCCACTCCTCTCCTCTCCTCCTCCCCCACCCCCACTTGCGCCGACGATCCACGCCTGCTTCGATAGTGGCCTTACGGACATCTCCTTCCATCCTAACAAAGTGTCTTGAACTTTTTCCAGTGGGTGTGGTGAGGTGTTGGACGAAGGGGATAGTGCAAGGACCCATATCGCGTCGTATCCCCCGGCTGCGCAGCACGATTCCATGACCGATCAGCATCAAGCGCACCTTTGTCCGATGTTGGTCCGACCCTCGATGTTCAACTCACCACCTGGTACGCCCGCGCCTACGACCCCGGGTAATTCCGACACGGCGTCGAGCAACTTGGTCTGTTCGGCCGGTTCGATCGGCACGTCCGAGCGCTGTCCCATCTCGCGCATCAGGGCTCGGATCGACTACAAGACAGAAACGCACAGATGCTGTCAGGTCTATAATGTTCCCATTGGCGCGCTGGTCGGGAGTTCAACTGATGGAACGCACCAAGATGAGCTGCGAAGCGATCTTGAACCCGCTGGACTCGCTCCACTATCGCAGACGACCCGGCCACCCGAATCAGTCAGTCAGCCACGTCTCACGCACGCCATCCCAATCCCCCCCCCCTAGCCTGGACTGCTCACCTCCCTACTGGACACGCCGGCGAACCTGTGGACCTGCTCTTCGTAAAACTCGGCGTTCTCCTTCGCTCCGCGGCCGAGCTTGGCCAGTATCTCGGCAAAGTCGTTATTGGCCTGGTGCAGCTCGGACCAGATGCGATCAGCTGTGAAAAAGAAAGAAAAAACAGAAAAAATCGAGGGAAAAATGAATCGAATCGAGGTCAGCGCAGGCACCGACAAGTAACTGTTCCGAACGGTTTGCAGTTTTACTAACCCTGATCTTTCTCGGCCTGTCTCCACGCCAACACCTTGCCGACCATCGAAGGCGTATGTGATCCCGCATCAACATCAGCCAGCAACAAGGTCATCCCCTGCGGCAGACCGAACGGAGCCACATTCGGTGCGGTTCGGTTGTTTGTCCATGCGCGATTGAGCAGCGGCGAAAGGAGGTTGAGCAACGCTTTCGGGGTGAGCTGTGCACAGCCAAGCTCGGCGAGCGGGAAGCGTTAGCGAGGACAAAGCTCCCCAACTGCGTATGCGCTGCGCACGCACCGTGTTGCGCTGCTCGAGACTCTCACCGAGACAGACGCGCTCGAAGCGACGATAGACCTGACTGCCCCACACGGCGGCGGAGACGTCGAACCCACTGCCGACCTTTCCCTGCGCGAGCGAATGCACGTACTGTGCCAGATTATGGACCAAGCCCAGCGTGCCCTGATCGACCCTGAGCTGCGAGTTGGCGATCAGTTGCTTGGGGAACTTGAGCGGGTACGAAGGCGAAGTCGACAGCGTGCCGGGCGCGTTCGGAGGAAGAGGCGACGAGGACTTGGATGCTCTCGCGTCGAGGTGGAGCAGCAAGGCAGCGACGAGGGAGGTGGTCATGGCCGCGGAGGAGCCGAGGCCGGTCTTGTGGACGTCGGCGATCGTACAGCCGAGATGGGCAAACGGTATCGGAGACGGTCGACGTTCGGTCGAGGGCTGTGTGAGAAGCAAGGTCGTTCGCTTCCAGCGCTGGACTCGCAGTCGGCGCGCTCAGGCCATCGCGCACTCACTGCACCGTGCTGTCGTTGCTGGGAGTAGAAATCATTGGCGCCGACGATGACGATGTGGAGATCCGAGTCGGCGAGCGAGCTGCCGAGCGAAGGGAACAGGGCCGAGGCGAGCGAGATGGTCGACTGGATAGCGAGATGGACGAAAGCATTGGCGGAGGGGTTGTTCCTGTGTGGATGGCACATCAGAGCTCAGGACGGTCTCGGCTCGGGAGCAGCGCGGGCCCGTGACCCGGCAAAGGCGCGATCAGCTCGTAGACAGCTCGTCACCAACCGAGCACTAGAAAACAAAAGGTGGATAGATCGTCTCGGCTCGGGCCGAGAGAGATGTGCACTCACGGGTGCGGTCGTACTGTCCACTGGCGCAGCTCGTCGGCGTGCTCGGCCCTCGCGACCTCGTACACCGATCTGGCGCGCACAAACTGGGGCGAGTCGACGGTCAGCTTGAACGCGAACGGATCGCTGCTCTCCCGGACGAGATCGCGCACGACGGTGTAGAACCTCGACGGCGTGGAGAGCACAAAGCCGTGGTGGTCCCGAGCAAGCACGAGGTACCCTCCCGCGAGCAAGACCTTGCCTGAGCACGACACGATCGTCGGTGCCGACCGCGTCGAGGTAGAGCTCGTCATTGGCGCGGGGTGCGATCGCGTGGGGGAGAGACCGCAGAGGGAGAGACCGCAGAGGGAGAGACCGCAGAGAGGGTGTTGCCAGTGGGTCCGAGCGCGAGTGGGTCCGAGCGCGAGTGGGCGCACGTGAGGCAGGTGAGCGCGTGATCAGTTCTTCTAATGCGGGCGGTAACGCTTAGCGGTAATGAGTAATGACTGGCCCTGCGCTCGCCATCGCGCAGAGTGTGCTCACAGACTGCTTCGATCGTTTTGCTTTCCCTCCACTCGAGATCACTCTCCTGCCGTACATCCCCCCCCCTACCCCGTACCCGTGGTTGGTCATACGGTGAGTCGGTCTCTGCTCTCGTCCGTCAGCTGTGGCCTGGCCAGTGTGCTGAGCGCTGATCGCCGCGGACGACTCGGACCCGGTCTCGCGCAGAGCGTGTACGGCGCATGACGGTGCAGAGTGGTCGTGTTCGGAATGGACTCGTCAATGTCGACGCTCAGCCAGCCGGCTCGGACCGATGACCGTCATCACACCGCGCACACTCCGCCGGAAGCTCGGCCCACGCGCTCGGTGACGGCGCCGACTCGCACCGCCCAAGACGACGACGCGTCGCACACCCACCAGCCTCGCCACCGCCATCTTGCCACCGCCGCAACAGCCACCACATACGAGTCGACCTCGTCCCGTCCAGGCGCGGGGGACGACGAGGGTCCGACGGGGCGCTCCCGGCCACCGTCACCTGCACGCTCTGCACGCTCTGCACGCTCTGCACGCTCGACCGACCGCACGCGCACTCGTGTTGCTCAGGCGGCTCCTCCTCCTCTGCGGCCACGTGACCACACCCACTCTCCTTCTCACCCCACCGCCCACCAGCAGCCACCACCCCACCTTGCATCCATACGCGTGCCCGCCCCAACGGCATCCTGTCACCTCCCCTCCTCTGCCTTTTCTACCTCCTCGCCGTCCCCGCCGTCCCCGCCGTCCCCGCCGTCGCCCCCCTATCCGACGTTCGCCAGTACGAGCCCGAGTGCCAGTGCCGGGCCCAGTGCCAGCCTTCCACCCGGCGCGGGCTATGCACCTTCTGTGCCACTGTGCGAGCCTCGTTCTGCCCCGTCACCGCGACGAGCGGTCCGTTCGGCCTCGCTGCCCGTCACCACCACCAGCGCCGATGCAGCCTCGACCTCGACCCGACCTCCCGCGTCCGGCCGCAACCTCTCCCTGAGCACCATACCTCAAGTATCTACCTCCCCCCTCTGCGCCGAGCCGTCGACACCCATCAGCCGCGCTCGATCTCGTACCGAGCAAGCCGCCGAAGCCGACCGCTGCACCGGTTCGAGATCCGCTCTGCCTCCCCCGACCACCTCCTCCGCGGTCGAACAACCTTCAGGCTCCATGGCCGGCGTCGGTCGCAGTTCGGTCCTTCGCAACGCACCTCTACTCGGTCCAGCACCGACCTCGGCCTCGTCCCCCGCCGCATCCCCCACCCTCGCCCTCCCTCTCCCCTTCTCCGCCTCGACCTCGGCCCCACTCGACTTTATCGACCCTCCCCGCCCCGTCGCCGCCCTCCCGCCTCCGCACCTGATCCCTCAACCCGAAGTCTGCGTCGAGTGCATGATGCGCGACAAGGACATGGACGACGTCGACGTCACCGGGCCCCACGTATGGGATCGCGACTCGGACATCGACTTTGAGGACGCGCTCAGATCGGACGACGAACTCGTCGCGACCATCACCAACTCCGATCACCACAAGACCGCAGCAGCAGCAGGATCCGAAGAGAGTGGCAGTCTGGCCGCGCACGGTTCCATCAACGGCATCAGAAGGACCGCAGCAGGCAGTCGCGAATCCGCGACCGGCCCGAGTTCGTACGGCCATGCCATCAGCGCAGGAGGAGCCTCATCGATCACGACGAGGAAGCGCATCGGACGAGGCCACCCGTTGACGTCCGCCGGGCTCAAGTTGTGGACGAGTATGGTCAGTCCGCATCCCACCGTCTCTTGAATTCGGTTTCCTAGGCCCCCCCCCCCGCTGACACCCCCCTTTGCCTCGCAGAACCCACCGGCTTCGGCTCATCGCTGGCGAACGTTGCAGACCTACCTCGCGACCCAGGTCCACTTCAACGAGCTGCGCCGACAAAAACGAGAAGCCCAGCAACAGCAGCTCCACAACGAAGCCAGAACCGAACACTATCAAGGCGACTCGTATCAGCTCCCCGTCTTGAACTCGGCCGTGCGACCTTCGTCCGTTTTCTCGGCTGGCTCTGCTCTCGCCGTCACTCCGAGTCCCGCCGCCGCTGGTCCTTCGACGTTTGTTCCCCGCCATCAGCAGCCACGATCGTCGTCGCCATGGCGAGGCTCGGGACACTTGCCCCTCGACGCCATGGACGAACGCATGTCTCATGCTCAAGGGTCGAATCAGTCGCGCGCATCGTTGCCGATCGAACCAACCTCTTCTTCGGCACCGGTCTCGAACGCATACGACCTTGGCAGCTCTAGCATGTCGATGCCCACCTCCACACCATCTCTCCCTACTCTCCAGCCATCCACCGCCTCGGCTTCGGTTCGCAACTACGCCCATGGCGATCAGCCTTGGCTCTCGAACCCGCTGCGACGATCTTCGAACCCGATCCTGAGTACGAGCGTCGCGATGACGAACGGAGGATCCGCATCACCGAACTTGCGCGATCGAGCATCGACTTCGACCACACCTTCGCCGTCGACGGGGTTCGCCTCGTTTGCAAACAAGTTTGGTCGCAGCTCGACCGACTTGCGCTCCATCTCGTCGCGGCCCAACTCGACGCGGGCGATGCCGCGCGACGGCGCCGACGGCGGCTCCCCACCACCCCACTTTGGTCACCCTCCTTCTTCACCGGGCCGAGCCCCTTCCTTCTTGTACCCACAAGACGACCGCTCCTCGCTCCACACGAACCGACGCGGATCAACCTGGTCCAAGTTTCGTCAGTCGGCCTCACAGTCGGTGCTCTCGTTCGCGCCCAGTTTCGCACCGAGTGGATCGATGGTCGAAATGCATCTCGGGCTCGAAGCCGATCGATACCAACAAGCTCAGCATGGCCTAGCGAACTACCAACATCACTATGGACGAAGTGGTTTCCTCTCGTCGACGATCTCAAATCACCCGGCCGGCGGAGGTCATCATCCCTATCTCGATCCGGGCTATCCGTCCATGTCGGATTCGTACGTCGCTCGACACCCACACGCAGGCAACGACGCCAGCGCCTACGTCGATGACGGACTACTCCATCGTGACGAAGAAGGCGAGCTTTCCCGGGGCAAAGGATCGGAAAAGGAAAGCGGAGCCAAGAAGAAGAAGGGGCTCAAGCGCTTTTTCTCAAAACTCGTCGGCGGTGGGGGGAACGACAAGAAGCAGCACGCCGCCACGTCGGTCCCACCCGCTCCCGCACGCGGTGATCTTCTCCCACGTCATCAATCCGACTCTCAGGTCCCAACTCGATCGAATGCGTACGCGGATCCAAAAACGGTGTACGGTTTCTACGGCACCACGAGGGATTCGCTTCCGACGAGCGAGGAGCTCGCACCACCCCCACCGTTGTCGACGCTCACAAAGGAGCCCAACACGCGTCGATTCTGTCCGCCATCGATGAGTTCGCTCTCCAAGACGCGTTCCGCCTCGACGTCCTCCATCGACTCTTTCGGAGGCGTTCCGTACACCCCACCGCTCGCACCTGGTGGTCCACCCACGAACGGCTATCGACCTTCGAGCGTGGTCGTCACCTCCGACCGACGCTCGATCACCTCCTACACCTCGACTCGTTCCAAGTTCCTACCACCCCCCATCAGCACAACCCAGCGACACTCCTACAACGGCGCTAACCCCGCCCCCTCGAACGTGGTCACCCCCAGCTCCGGCCAAAGCTGGTCCCGGCGCTCGACGGACGAAGTCCTCATCGACGCAGCATCCCGACCGTCGCAGAAATCTCTACCCCACCTCCCTCAGCCAGCGCCAAGCTCAACTTTTAACGCGTGCGAACCGCATAACCGATCCTCAAGTTCGGTCTTTGAATCGTACGCACCCGCACCACCTATCCCTTCCTCCTCCTCCTCCTCCTCCTCTTCCCCTACCGCTACCGCTCCCCCTACCGCTACCGCACTTTACGACACCGATCAATTCGCACGTTCGACGCGCTCCTTGTTCTCCTCTTCGAAATCCCCCGCCGCCCCACCACAACCCGCACGACCCGCATCGGGAAGTACCTCACGGGCCGAAGTAAACCATTCACCGAACCCAACCAAGCCCAAGCCACGTTCAAAACTGTTCGATTTCGGATCAAGCCGATCGAATCGTACGAAGCAGCGGGCGAAGGAAGTTTTGTCGAACAACTCGACCCCGGCGAAGAAGACTGATTTCGAGCCTGGGTTGGGGGGGCGTTACCGTTCGAGAGTTCAGG
Source organism: Microbotryum violaceum (assembly GCA_022506055.1). Lineage (NCBI taxonomy): Eukaryota > Fungi > Basidiomycota > Microbotryomycetes > Microbotryales > Microbotryaceae > Microbotryum > Microbotryum violaceum. The sequence continues at coordinate 1,211,201 of JAKMXP010000009.1, read as the reverse complement.
GGTGATTTTATTGAGTAGTTTAGAAAAGGGGGTTGGTCGTGTTTTGGGTTTTGCAGAAGAGTGTAATGCAGTGTTCTCCCCCCCCCCCCCCCCCCCCCCCGAGCTTACACGCGGAATGACTTGACCTGTCTCTCGCTCTATGAGAAAAACTCCACTCGAAAGCACGCACTTGATCTTACTGCACCACCCCCCAAAAAAATCTACAGGTCCTTCCTCCTCTCCTGAAACGCCTCGCGACACTGATAATGCGCGACCTCGCCCCTCGGCAAAAAGATCGCCAACACGCTGTTGCCCAACCTTTTACCACACACGGGGCAGACCCTCCCCGGGTTGATCTTGACCCTCCTCTCTTCCAAGTCGACTTTTTCTAAATCTTCTTGCTCTGAAACAGTTTTCCTGATCGCCTTGAGCACCCATCGATCATTCTTGGCTTGCACCGAACGCCGTAGCGTTTTCTCGAGAAAGACCTCGAGATCGGCGATCGAGACCAACGGAGGCACCAGATCGAACACGACGACGGGGTCGAAGTAGAGCGCATACTTTTGGATGAGCTCTAGCGCCGGCGCGAACATGAGTTTCTGATCGTTCCGCGGGCGGAGGTAGATGCGTAAGAGGATGTGAAAGATGTGCTCCTCGGTAGCGACGACGCGGCGGCAGTAGTCCTCGGCGAGTTCGGCAGCGCCGAGTTGGTAGACGTAGATCTGCAAGGCCCCCTCGTGTCGACCGAGACGACCCAACAAGAGTGCGCGTACGAGCGCGAGCGCTTCGTCCTTCTTCGTCATGCTCGTCCTTGTTCCTGCCGCCGAGGTCAAAGTTGGAGCGGCTAGGCGTCCCAACATTCGATCCGCTCGGTACGATTCGGACGCCTCGAGGAAAGCAAGTAGTTTCGTGTAACTCTCTTCATCCCCAACGCTACCTTGCCCACCCTCCAACACCCTCCTCAAGTAGACCTCGATCAACTTCTCGTGAAACTCGGCGCCTCTCTCGTCCAACTCGTGCACGACATGTTCCAAATACCGCATGCACGCATCCTCGCCGACACCTTCCAAATGCTGCATCACTTCGTGTCGCGGCAGCGCTTCGACCTCTTCCAGGTCGGCGATAAAGATCTCGAGGCCCTTGGCCCGATTCGTCGCAAAGACCCACTCCGAAGCTTCGAGGATCGTCGGCAGATGGCCGGGTCCTAGTTTCTGGACGTATCGGATCGTCGGATCGACCTTTTCGTCGAGATCGTCTTCGTCTTCCGCAATCCTGGGCGGTGGACACCCTGCTGCGATCAGTCGTGCACTCGAACCGGACCAGACAAGTACGTCTCACCCACCTGCGCAGCAATCTGACGGCCTTCTGGTGCGTGCTCTTGCCATTGTAGAGGTCCAGAAGCTCTCGATACTTCTGCTCACGATCAAAATTGGCTGCATCAGCGGCCCTCCTGCTACGTTCACACTCTAGGCCGAGACCGATCTCACCTTCTTCTCCAGCAGCGCCTCCTCGACCTCTTCGACCTCGCACCAATTTTCGATCCGACACAACGGCCCGACCATGACAGGCTTGGTCGCCAAATAACTCTTGAAGAGCGCCGTATCGACGACCTGCGCCAATCGCGCAAGATGTTCGATACTGAGCTGCGCGACCAGTCCATCAGGAATGTCGTCAAGTTGCTCCTTCGTCGCTTGAGGCCGCAGTCGCGAGGATAGCGGTCTTCGAGATTGTGGGAGCAGGGACAGCGCCTTGTTGATCTGCTGTCTTCGATCCGTGAGGAATCGAACCAGTTCGTCGACCGATAGGTTGAACGCCTTCTGCTGTGCCTCTTCCAGACTATTCGGGCCAAATCGGGCCGAGTCGGCCGAGCTCGATCGAATCGTCGAATCGGGTGACGAAGGGGTGGCGGAAGAGCTCCCGATCGTAGATTCTCTCAACCGCGCGGCGAGTGAAAAGTGATGATGCGATGGTGACGGGGTTGAGCTGTCGACCGCTTCAGACAGCATCTTCGTCTCGGCCTCGTCCGTGGGTTTGGCTTCTTCCATTGCCCGCGCATCTTCGACCTTGCGACCTCCAAAAGCCTCCTCCTTCTCAGCATCATTCCTCACTAATCGTCCCGCAATTCGTTCCGGATACAGTCCAACGACCTTGACGGCCGAGACCTCCAACCTAATGAACGCATCGACTGCCAACCCAAATCGTCCCTCATTGAACAACTCCCAGCTCCTCAAGAGCTTCAAGCGCTTCACGGTCTCCATCGAAAGCTGCTGAGACGCCGATTCGGAAAAAGGGAATGCGAGGCGAAACAATTGAATTGCTGTCGACCACAGTCCCTGCGCGCCGAGCGCTTCGATTTGTTCCATCCAGGATTGCAAGCGAACGATCCACAGTTTTTGCGAAACGACCGGTGCGGTCGCGCCAGCTGTCCCTGCACCCACCGAAGAGGTCGTCAGAAAGAACAAGGGTGGGGATGAACTCGAAGAAGGCGTCAACAGTCTCGCCGAGGTCGAGATTTTGCTCGCTCCGGGATTGGATACGATCGAAGAAATTGACTGCGTGGGCAAGTCGATCGTTTGGACGGATGTGAGCGTATCGGTCGTGTGGATCGATAGAGTCGAGTTGGCAAGAAGCGAGACGACGAAAGGCGGAGTGACGACCGTCTCCTCTACAGGTGACGGGTACGAGATGCTGCCCAGTGAGGTGCGAGGCACTTGTCCGTTGGAAGCGTCGAGCACTTGAGCGAGATCTGCAAAGAGGCGACGGGCGCCGATCAGACTCTACCCGTGACAACGAGATTGCAGCTCGAACTCACTATCCCGAACAACGAGCACTTTGCTCCCAACCCCTTTCCCTCCTTCGTCCTGATCGTCCCATCCCCACTCTTTACCATACAGCCAGTCCTCCTCGGTTCTCCTCCTGTCCTCTTCGTCCGACTGCCCGTCGCTCGTCTCTCTCTTCATTTTCCTCCTCCGCGGCATGGAAACAACCTCATTCTTGTCAATCTTCTTCGTGGTCAACGCCGACAGAGACAGCCCGCCGAGTCCGAGCGACCCCAGTGCAGAAGACTTGCCGCCTTCAGTCGCCGTCGATGCCACCGCAGTGGCCAAAGTCGGGGCGGCATCCTTGGTAACAGCGCCTGCCAAGGTCGGAGTGAAGAGTTCCCCGAGCACAGGTTGATCGAGCTTTCCGGATGCCGAGCTCGGAGCAGCCGCAATGCCCGGTGGGGACTTGCGAATCTTGCTCCTCTCCGTCGACTCGGATCCGAATTCGGCCGAATGCTTGACCTTGGGGACGGTGACGATCCCATACTCTCCCGTCGAAAAGCCTAAAACCAATTTGAGGCTCGTGCCCGTCTCGCCTTCGTCCTCGGTGAAGGACATGCCTCGGACTTGATGCGGGAGAGCGATCTCCTTGTTCGAGACGACGGCGTTGGCGCCCGAGCCGCTCCACGAGAGGAGTATCAGACGACGTCGACATGCAAGAGCGAGGACAATATGGCCTGTTTTCTGTTTCGTCGTCGAGACCGACTTAGAAGAGGTCGTACGGGCAATCGAGGAGCACGTCGCACGGGTGAGCTGATTGAACGATGATCGGAGCGCTAAGGAGGACATGGAGTGGATCGACAAGTCTCCGCCTGAGTAAACAAAAGGAAAGGGATCTTCGTCAGCGCTAAAAGTCCGAGCTTCCACGACCTCCGAATGAGCTCGGTTGTGCCGTCCCACCTGCAAGACAGGCGATCGCATCGATCTCATCAAGCGCGACGAGCTGCTCGATCGGGCGCTTGGCCAACGCTGGCTGCTTGAGCGCCAGTTTGGTCGATGGAGGAGCTGTACGGGTGGGCGATGATAGTAGCTTGATCAGTCGGTGGAGGGCGTCTACTGGTCAAGATGGCTTGGCGGTACGACGTACCACTGCTGGTCGAGGCGTGTGCGAGCTCAAAGACGAGCAGCGAGCCCTTGTCCGTGCCCAGGTAGATTCGATCACCTGTCAACACTCAGGTCTGATCAGTACCAAGCTCGAACACGGTACTGTGTGTATCAACTGACGATGGAAGAGCGTGGCGGTAATGGCATCGGCGCCCAACGCGGTCGAGCTGATGAGCTCATCGATCGAGAAGGGGGAGTGCATCCTGTGCAGGCACTCTGAGCTGAACGAGTGCACTGCTGATCGTTGAAGCTTGGTGCGAGAGACTCTGGGACGTTCAAGATGGTGCGACGGGGTGACGAGAGCGCAGGAGAGAGCTGCGCGCGTTGTACGACATAGACCAAAGAGGTCCAAAGAGGGGTGCGACCTTCCCCACTCGCCTCCACTGGTGGCTCCCCCTGGCTCCCCCGATCTCCCTCGATCACCCGCGATCACAGTCCGCACCGGTGACGCAGCCTCCGATTGCGCCTTGCTCTCCTGTTGCCTCACACCTCCGACGCCTCGACTCCTGTCCACCTTCTACGTCGACCCCATGCCACCCACCAAACGCAAAGCCGCACCGTCCACGTCGGCCGCGTCGCGAAGCTCCCCCACTTGCTCAACCCCGACTCTGGCCCAACTGCGCACCGCTCTGTCGCACTACCCCACCTCGCTCGCACTCCGAGCCAACGCATCAAAGTCGTCCAAAGAGCTCGTCGAACTCGATCATTGGTTTCGTATCGATCTGAGACGCAAGCTCGGCATTGGCGACTCTGGGAATGACGAGCGCGGTGCGACCAAGCCCAACACCAAGGCAAAGGGCTCGGCGAACCAACTGGCGCTGTTGGACAGGGATGACTTGACCAAACTGATGAGGTGGAAGTTGGCAGTGAGTGTCTATACCAGAGTGTGGTACCCGTGTGCAACATCTTCGACCATCTCTCGCTCCCACCTCACCTCCTCATTTTCCCCCACCTCATCCAGCGAGGCAAATTCCGTCCCCGACTGGTTGAGCTCGCGGCGTCCAACCCAACGAAGCTCATCCACTCCGTCCTCACCCCTCTCCTCCAACCCTCGACCCCGTCCCTCCCCCTCGTCCCCTTACTCTCCACCCTCCGCGGCATCGGCCCAGCGACCTCCTCGGCCGTTCTCTCCCTCTACCGTCCTCATACCGATCCCTTCCTTTCCGACGAAGCATGGACTGTCTTTTTCCCGACTGAGAAACCCGAATATACGGAGAAGGCCTATAAGCGGTTTTGCGAGGTGTTCAAGCTGAGGTTGGAGGAGGAGGGGTGGGGGAGCGCGGAGGAGTTGGAGATGGCGTGTTGGAGTTGGACGGTGAGGGAGAAGTACGGGAAAGCCGAGGAAGATGGGACGATGAAGGGCACCAAGAACACTGCCTTGAATCGAGATGAACCGCGAGGAATTGGACGAGAGACAGAAGGAGACGAGCGCAAACGAGCTCGAAGAAAGACGAAATGAACAGTCTGATGAGAAGGAGATGCGATGTTCATCTAACTAGGAACGGTCTCAGCTGGACGAGGCAATGCTTTCGGAAGCGGAGAGAAGATGTCCTGTTCGACATCGCGGCGACGGTAGTCGCTCCTGTAGCGGAGCAGTTCCGGACAATCTCGATTCAGGCACTTTCGGACCAAGCCGAAGAGACAGTACAGTCCTCCGACTACTACAAGGGTGTGGAGCTGAGTCGAGTGCATTTGTCCTCAGATTGACTTTCAGCTTCCGATTAAAAACAAAAAACGTGTGTCAGGGAAATCGCCCCACCTTCTTACGTTCATGTTCCGATCAGAAGTCGTGTACATGCCAACCCACAACCTTCCTACGTCAAGCACGGAAATGGCGATGCTTATCTGCGATTCCGACACCAACACGGGAGACCGTGGACCGCAAGACCTTAATCTCCAGGTGCACGGTGAACGATGTCCCGATGGTCGGCCCAAGTACCAAATCGCTAGCTCACTCCATCCGTCTGCGATGCCTCTCCGGTACCCACTACTCTTCCCCGCGGGGGAAGATGGCTTCCACCCCAACATTTATCTTTGCCGATTCAACCAAGCTGCGCCGCCCATCGCCAGAAACCGAGAGCAGATCGACAATGGTGTCCAATTGCGCGAGCTAACTGCCGGCCTTGGTCCGGATGAAGAAGACGAAGAGGAGGACGATGAGGATGAAGACGGCGAAGAAGGGGACGATGAGAATGGTGATGGTGAACGTAAGCGTCTTCGGCTCAATCTCACATACCTCTCTGTTGAGACGCACGCTCAGACTGACATAGTTGTTCGAAAACCTAGGACGAAGATCAAGCAAAAGGGGTCGAGGTCGATCAACCCGAGTCTCGCGATCCCAATTCTTTGCATATTACTTGCACGAACGTGATGCCTACTTCTCAATACCGCATGCCACCCAGCGTCTCTTCCTCGAGTTCGTGATCGACGGATACTCTCAAGTCGAGACCGATCGACTCAACTACGTCCGGTTGCATCAAGAGAACCTCCGCCTCACCACGGCCCAAGGCATCACCGACGCTGTTGCCAACGGCTTGATCCCGGATCAAGTTGGATGTTCGGTGATTTTGGGCTCAACGTTCAAGAATAGCCCGCGGTAGGTCACGCAGTGTTACCAAGATGCGATGGCGTGCGTCGTCAAATATGGGAAGCCTTCGCTGTTCATCACGGTGACGTGCAACCCCGAATGGCACGAAATCAAGGCTGCACTCGGGCCGAACAACCAAGCAAGCAACCGTCCGGATCTCATTGCACGAGTGTTTGAAGCCAAGTTGAACAGACTCCGCGACGATGTTTTTGGCAACAAGCAACGTGCGGGCTGTTTCGGCGTCGTTCTGATGCATACACACGTGATCGACTATCCGTCGAGGCAGCCGAAACTGAGGGTGGGATGGCGCCCGATCTGATTTTGCCGGTGTATCTGCATTCAATCAACCCGTCCGACTTCCCCGCGCATCACTTGCGTCTCAAGGAAGGGATCCCTGTAGTTCTTCTTCGCAATCTGGACCCAGACGCCGGCCTCTGCGACGGTACTTGCCTTATCGTCTTGCACGCAAGCTCGCAAGTTATTCCAGCCATCATCTTGACTGAGATTGAGCGAGCATCCGGATGCAACTAGCAGTCGCCAACTTGGTTTCATTATGCGCCGGCTCCACCCCCGCTTCGAGTTGCTTTGGCCACAAAAGATCTATCGAGGAACAACGTCTTACACTTCAACGGACATCTCGTCCTACGCGATTTTGCGGCGGCGTCATGCCCCTGGACCAGCCCCGCCGAGCACGCGCAGCCCGTTACCTACGAAGCTCTCAGCACGACGCTCCTCGAGACAACTGCGTACATGGTCGGCAGGCCGCCAAATCAATACAGCGAGGCCCAGTCGAGACAAGCCGCCTTGTTCGCTCTGTCGACGTACTTCAGCCGTGACAAGTCTTTCTTGGTCAATTACAACGCCTACTTGTCAAAACCAGCCGACTTTGACGCCGAGGTGTACCCGCAGAGAACGCGTGCGATCATACTGGCTCGCAACGACTTGTTTCACGCCTCGAATGGCTCGACTCTCCACAATGCCGACATCCAAACCTCACACCCGCCAGCTGGCTACTTCCAAAAGCTGCTGAGCAACCTAGACGGCATAGTCGACAACCCCATTTTTCGGGACCAACTAGATGTTCCAATGACACCGGACATGTGGGCATGATCCTCAACGGCGTTGGAGGCGTCTCCAGTAGAAAAGCTCGCAGAATGGGCGCCCATGGTCGTACTAGTCAATTGACTGTGTTCCAAGATGGTCGGAGACCGTGCGGAGGGGGGTGAGCGGTCGTTGCGGGGCAACCGCCGAGGTTGAAGGCGTAGGGTCCAGTAGGGCTGCTTGAGCAGAGACTGATCCGACTCGGCCCTGCTTCTTGGTCGCCGATTCGGTGCCGCCGGACAGTCTGATCCGCGGGATCCGCGGTGGGTGGTCGGGCGCGCTCGCAGAGGCAGGAGACATCTGCGATCATGCCATCCAGTGGCACACACCATGTAGTTAACGCATCAGTAGACAGACCTTAATTCGAGCTGAGAGTGTGTAGAGAGAGAAACAATTAGCAAAAAGGACTAATCTTACATCAACAATCTTGCCTCCAGCCCTGAGCCATTCCGACGGCGCTGGAAGAGCAATCGGCGCCGGCGCTTCCCACGCGTGCGGTTCGCACGCCGACGACTCAGGTGGTGGTGCCACAGTGCTAGCGCCAGCGGTGTCCGAGGCGACGCGGGGTGGGGCTGGCACCTCGGCCTGGAGATCACCAGGTCTTAGTCGAATCGTGCCCATGATTTTATGAAAGGGGTAGAGGTGCCTGACGCGTTTTATTTATTTATTTTTTACTGGGGCTCATAAATTGCAATCCTTCGGGTTGGCTGGGACCGCTACAAAAAGAGCTAAAAGAGGTTCTAAGCAGTGGCGACAAGCAGATGGGTGAAAATCAAACCCCTGCGCGCAAAGGGCGCCGCGCAGATCAAAACCCGCCGAGCACCTAACTCGGACTCCAACGGGCGGTGAGTCTGCTGCCGCTTCACATCCCAAGATCGGGAGCGAAGATACGTGATAAACGGGGAGCACATAGAAAGAAAGGGGGGGGGGGGGACATATACAAAAGCCACAACCAGAAACACGGAGAAGCAGGAATACTAAAACAAAGGGGAGGGGGGAAGAACACACCCGAGGGGCCAACGGAGGGGTCGAAGCCGGAGATAGAGGTCCCCAGGGACTAACAGGCCGCAGCCAAGCCCCAGCTAGTCGTCACCCCGACAGCGCCAGAAGTCCTCCGTTGGCTGAGTCTCGGGCGCTGGCTTTTGAGCCGTCGAGCCGAGCGAACGTTCCAAACCAAATCCCGAACGAGGCTCGCCGTGGCGCGAGAATCTTGATCCAACGAGCGATCCTTCTTGCCGATCCAACGCAACCAACTCGGATCCAAAAGCCGGAAAATGGGGAAGGGGAAAGAGGTGTGTGGCCCAAATTGTTGTCAACATCTGAGCCACCAGAAAGAAAGAGAGAGAGAAAGGGGAGACTTAGCAGGGCATACAGCAATCTTGAGCATCCACCCTGCTGGCCGTTCCATGCAAACAAGAAAACCACCCTAGGGCAAAAGGAGGGTGGGGGGAGACGCGCAGCCCTCCACTGCGCAACAAGTTTCGAGACACGTCAACTTCCGAAGACCCACTCGAGGAGAAAGAAAGAAAAGGGAGGGGAGGGAAGGGAAGGAGAGACTTAACTCGGTCTTCACAGCTCCCAATCTCGAGCCCCAGGAACAAAGCCCGCCCGAGAGAGAAAATCTCGCTCGAACGCTCTGAGCGCACTGGGGAGCGAGGGAGGGGCCACGACGTTGTCCAGCTCAAACCGCTGATGAACGCGCCAGCGGAGCAGGTGCAGCCGCTGGAAGCCGATCGCGCAGGCCAGCCGGACCCACATCCATTTCGAGGTCGTTCTCCCACGACCCCGCAAAAGGGGGAGGCCCATAGTCAGCTGCTCCGGAGTGAACGTCGACGGATCGACGTCGGTATCCTCGATGCCGAGCTTGTCGAACAGAATGCGCAGCACCCCGCCCCAAAAGCTGGTCGAGTACGCGCACTCGAAAAAGTAGTGCGACACCGTCTCGATGACCGCTGCATCGTTGCCACAGAACACACACGTCGGCGAAGAGGCATGACCCTGAGTATGCTGCCTCTTGCGCGTCGGCGTCACGTCGTACATGAGCCGCCAGTGGGTGTCCTGCTCCACAGCAGACGCGAACCGGTCATAAAGCCACCTCCAGAAGCGCTTCCTATCGCTCTGAGAAGTCCCATCAGGGAAACGCTTGACCCGATCCTCCTTCCCTGGGAACCGAACCACGTTCACAAGCCGACGCAGCTTGCGAATAGTGAAAGGTCGGGTGAGCCCAAAGAAGTTGAAGCACCGAGGATGGGGAGCCTCCTTGAGAGGTATCCGAGCGGGTCGCACCGCGGTCTTGGGCAGCAGGGCTTTCGCCCCGAGCTTCTGACCCACGCGCGACCACACGTGCTCGTGCGCCAGGGCAGGTTCCTTAGAGTGCTGCCAGAACCCGCGTCGATGGCCAACGAGAGCCCATCCGTTCCCTTCGTCCATCCAGTACAGGTCCGCGATCTGCGCAAACTTTGCCACTGCGTCCGCATCGTCATATGCGTGCTTGGCACCTTCAGCATAGAGTGAAAGGAGGCGAGGCGGAAGCGAGAGCAATTCGGGAAGCGTAAGGAGTTCGGACTTGATGGTTGGAACTGTGACCCTGGCCGCTGCAACGACTGCCCCCCAGCGCGTCGAGTCGCGATACAGCTTCTCGACCCGAGCCGTGCTGCTGAAGAACCCCCACAGACTGAAATCGCGGGTCGCAGCGACGAGGGAGCTCCAGCTCTCGCGAGCTAGAGGCGCCCAGATCGCCTCGTCCGAGCCCGCCACGGCATCCCAAAATCGAAGCGCCACCGAGTGAACGATGTCGCCGATCGAAATCAAGCCCAAGCCACCGTCCTCCCGAGCCTGGAACACGAAATCGCGAGCGACGGTGTTTCGCCCTGCTCCTCCCCAGACAAAGTCCGTAAGTGCCGTCTCCGCCGCCTTAATGAACCATTGAGGCGGTATGTCGAAAGACAGCACGTGGAGGACCATCGAGACGATGTGAGCATTGGCATAGAACACCTTTCCACTCGGCGAAAGTGTCCGGTCTCGAGCGGCGCTGGTCTTGGCCTTGATCCTGTCAAGCACGTGGGTCCAAAACAGTTTCGAGTCACCATAGCGAAAGAAAGCATAGCCGCACCACTTGAAGCTCTCCCCCTCCTGCACCGTTGGCAGCGCCTGCGCAGCCTCGTCCCGAAGCCAACGCGGTCCGAGAGGTAGCACAAGCGTTTTGTCCGTGTTGGTCTTCCCATTGGTTGCCTCGTACCACGTCTGCGACAGCGTTTGCAGCTTTGACAATGCCGCCGGTGACTCCACCACCACCACAGCATCGTCGGCGAACGCCAGATGCGTAAGCTGCGCACGCGGCCCCCCTGGCCACACCTTCTGCAGGTCGAGCGCGATCCCGCGCCGCACGAGAGCGTCGAGGAAGGGCTGGAACGTAATGTTCCAGACCGGGCACGAGAGAGGATCCCCCTGACCGAGACCACACAGCAACCGCACCAGCTCCGTGGGGAACCCATTGACGAGGTAGCGCACCCCCAGTGTTTCGGGATCGTACAGAGCGCGCAGCAGGGAGATGAAACGCTCACCAAAGCCAAAGGCCTCGAAGACCTCGAAGATCCAAGCGTGATCGACCCGATCGTACGCGCTCTGCTGATCCAAAGACAAGAGGGCGCCCTCTGGGAAGACATCAGTACCGAGCGATCGGAGTTCTTCGAGAAGGAGAGTGAGATGACTTCCCGCGTCCGCTGAACGTCTTGATGGCATGAAACCGTGTTGCGCCGGCGGCAGAAGCTCGCCGAGCACCCCATTGAGTCGCGCCACCAAGACCTTGCTGAGGACCTTGTAGGTCGTCTCGCGCAATGTGATTGGTCGGTATGCCCCCAGTGATTTCAGATTGGCCCCCGGTTTATTCTTGGGCAAGAGCCGCACCAGCCCATCTGCCAAGGACGCCGTCATTTTGCCGCCCTCCCAAATCGAGTTGAACAAGTCCAACAGCTTGGGAGCAAAGCAGGTTGGCAGCGCCTTTAAGAGCTCGTACGGAATGCCCGAGGGCCCCGGTGACCGCCCCGAATCCGTCCTCTTCAACGCCGCTTCAACCTCGAGGAGGGTGAAGGGCTCGTCAAGCGCCACTCTCGCTTGACGAGGCAGGCGGCGACTGAACGTAGGGCCCGAGCGGTCGTCATCGTAGCATTTTGCTGCGCGAATAGGGTCGAGCAGGGACCAGCGTGCGTTGGTCGGGTCGCCACGTGCTGGGTCCGGCGTGAAGAGCGACTGCGCGTGCCGTGAAGCAATACCCAGCGCCTCCTGCATGTCAACGGTCTCGGTACCATCCACGTCCTCCAGCGAGACGATGCTCGTCTGGCGACTCCGGCGGTTGAGGCGCGTGCGAATGCTTGCCGATTGACCTTCCCTCGAGTCGACTGACGGCACATGCGCACGAATGCGCAGCCACTGAGCTTCCTTTAACGCCAACTGGTCCAACCGCGACTTGGCAAGAGCATACGCATCGCGCTCGGCCTCATTCATGTGCTCACCGCGTGCCTCCAAAGCCTCCATGACGGATTGGCTCTCGGCCCGCAGTCGGCGCATGTCGGCACGAGTCGAGCGGTATCGTGCATGGCCAGCGACTGCAACCGCCCGCAAAGCGGCGTCGTAGACGTCGCCGAGCGGAGCGGTCCCCTCGAGTCTCCGATAGACCTCGTCGACGACCCCGGGAATCGATTCGACAAAGTCTTGATCGTTGAAGACTGTTGGGTTCAGCCTCGAAATGAATTCGCTCGTGGAAGGAAGAAAAGGTAGGGGTTCGGCATCAGCGTTTGAAGTAAGCAATGCGAAGGTCGCAACTACGGGTCTGTGGTCCGAACAGGGCGCGTCGAAGAGCGTAGAAGCGCTCAACAACCGGTTCGCCTAACTGCGCTGGACAAGGATATAGTCGATCCGCGACCACGAGCAAATCTCTCGCTCGTCCCCCCTCCCACGGTAGTGAGGGCGAGTGAATGCGGGGGTAATGGGATGGACATGTCGAATCGTGTCGAGTGGGTTGAACGCGATCTTTGACAGCAAGGTCTGCCAGTGCGATACAGGAGTCCAAGCGCGATCGGTGATGGCCACCCGGTCGACCGATACATCCGGACAATCGTTGAGATCGCCGGCCAAGATCCGAAGGGTCTTGGGCCTCGGAGCGTTGAAATGCAGAAGCCCGTAGAAATCGCGACGTTCTTCCCCCTTGACCGGCGCGTACATGTTGATGATCTCGACATCGAGCTCCTCAAGACGAAACACCGAGCGCAGGATCCGACCGTCGAAATGAGGGGCTTCTGCAAACACGACCGGGGTAGAGGAGAGGAGACGGCCCGCCAGAGGTGAGCCATCGGGTATCAGGGTGAGGACATGAGAAGTGAAACGAATACAAGCCCCTGGCCAAGCACTCTCGAAGCCTTCGCGCAACGCGTTGAAGCTGAGATGGTGCTCTTGAAGGAGGATCGCCGCAGGGGCCGGCCGTAAGGATTTGAGGTAACGGGTGATTTTGACTTGATCGACTGCGTTCTTGATCGATCGGACGTTGAACGTCAACACGGTGAGAGACTCAATCATGATTAAATCAGATCAGCGCCGCCCCCCTCGAGGTTGCCAGCCCCGGACCTGGAACCCCCTGAATTGTTGCCCCCTGAGCTGTCACCCCCTGAGGAACTGTGGATCATGGCGGATCCCGCCCGGGTGACACGTCGGTTGCCGGGTGCCGAAATCGATCGAACTGTCGCCGGGCGTCGAGGACTCGTCGAGGTCGAAATTGCCGAGGACCCCGACGTGCCACCGGGCAAAGGCGAAGGCGGCGTCGATCCCGCAGCCGGGGTCGAAGCCGAAGTCGAAGTCGAAGTCGGGGTCGAAATGGACGCCGCCGTAGTCTCAGTCGAAACGGGCGCCGCCGTCGTCGTATGCGTCTCGTTCTCCGATCCAGCGGTGGCGTGCGTCGAGGTGGCGCCTCCAGTGTCGTTCCCCTCCGGTTCGGTCGAAGCAATCGATACATCGTCGCGGTCGGCATCCGCATCGTTCTTGTTGCCGGTCGCTAGGTCAGCAGGGTTAGCACGAGGTCCCAACAGGATCATGTTAGTGCCGGAAGCACGGGAGGCCAGAGCAGCAGCACCACCGTGCTTTCCGTTCTTTCCGGCGACGCGGAAACCACCCGTCGCAGTCGAGGTCGAGGCCCCGGGAACAGGGGCAGCGGGGGCGGAGGCCGGTGTCGGTGCCGGCTTCCTGCAGGTGCCCCAGTGGTGACCGGCGCGATCGCACAGGGCGCAGTAGTGCGTCTCGTACTCGTGTCGCAAGCCGAAGAATCGGAGCAGAAGCCGGGGTTGGCAACTTGGCGGTGAGGGTGTCGACGCGCAGTGGGAGGGGGCCGTGCTCAATCGGTTCGCTGCTCCAGCCAGCCATTTTGACATACAACAACTTCTTTTCTTTACTGCACTTCATAGTATGTGCTATGTGGTTTGATGAGTTTGATTAGTTCTACTTGATCCTTGGAGAGATTAACGTTATCATGAACGTTAAGGAAAGTATTCCTAATTTTTCGTGTGGAAAAAAAAGGCAAGAAGGGCAGAAACAGATAAATCTTTGCTTTTTCCATAAAATGGATTATTCTCACCAGACATTGAGGCACATGCTATCAATTGTTTCCTCCCCCCATAACAGGCGTGCCCTTTGGCAACCTGATTGAGTACTTTCCGTAGTCCAGAGCTCCAGTCGCACGACTGAGAGGTGCGAGAGACGTCAGGGACGCCGCACCCCATGCTGCGTTAATCTTCTTGTTTCTTTCATAGAGCTTTGCTAGTCTATCAAACTTGAACGGATCGGAAAGGTGATGTGCCGAAAAGCATGATGAGGACTCTATACATCAGCTCAAGACCTGACATGACACATCACGTGACCTTGATTCATGTCGTCACCGGCCTGGATTCTGGATCCTGGCTCCGACCGACTGCGTATAAGTCCATGTTAGTACGTCGTGGATGTGATCTCGTAGTTCAGTACTTGCTGCATCGGATTGTGATGAGCCAGGATCAGCTTCACGTGCTTGGCGAGACCTCGACTCGTGCGGTCGAATGCGACTCTGAACAAGATCGCGGCAAGTGGTGCTCCACCTGAGAGATCTGACGTCAGATCTATGCACCTCGGGCGGACAATGAAAGGGTCGATCTCAATCGCGCCGCGCAGCGCCAAAAAAAGCCGATCAAATCGGCAGGGATAGCAAGTTGGGGGCGCTGGCGGTGTCTAGGGAGTGCCAACTTCGCCAACTTCAGGAGCGCACATGCGCTTGCGGCCCGCTTAGGCAATGAAGTTGGCGAAGTTTGGCAGAGGCGTGGGAGAAGTTGGCATTGGCCAACGGCAAGTTAGCAGAAGTCACGTGTTGCCCGCGGCGCGACAATCGCATCGAGCTCTTTTTTAGCCCCCTACCTGTCCTGATCTATGCCCAACGTCCGCACTTCTTCGGCCTTCGAGCCAACACAACGTATTCTGCCACGTCACTGCAGGGCTCGCTCTCAATTGTTGATCCCATCCGATGCCGTTCAGCATAGCCGATCGAAACGATTTGTCGCGAACAGCAGGCCTGAGCGAGACACTGAACTAGCACATCTTACACCTTAGGTCGACGAAGACACGGAGTCGGGCTGCTATGCAATGCTCATCAACCTTCATGAGCCATCGATCGATAAGACCGCCATCAATCTAGCATCACGAGCGCACCGACGTCAGGCTCCGGCTCCCAAGGTCCGCCGTCCACCGCCTTCCATTGCCGTCAACCGCCTACAACGTCCCAAAGCATTCTCAAAGACGATCAGACCGATAAGGAAGCAAGTAGCGAAACTTGGAATACAGGCTGAGCGATACCTTTGACTAAGGCAAGTTCAGGAGTCGCCGATACGGATCAGGTCGGAGCCAACGTTGGTCGACCACGATCATGAAACTACGTAACGAGTGCAGGTCAATGGTAACAGCTCGAATACTAAAGATCATCTTTGTGATATCCGTTGCTATGCTGACATCCATCGTCACACCATCTTCCATGAAACAGAGCCATTCGAAAACATGAGCCGTCGCCCGACCGTTGGCGCGTTCGCCGTGCCGATCCATCTCGTGTACTGAAGGCGGCGTTTCTTTATTCCCCGTTCCCAGAGGAGTGACCAGAAAGAAATTCATTCATGTTCCGATAACAAGTCCGACTCGTTCAACGCATCTATCGGTCATTTAGGGCTACCCTTCGCTTCGACTTTAGTTCTACCGAACCCACCCGGTCCGTATGGTCGAAGATCCGAGTGGACGCCGTCTCTCAAGTAAGCAGAGCAACCAACAAAGTCAACTCTTACCAAGAAGAACCGAACACACTTTACAAGCATCAGACGGCAAGAGTGTCGGGTCTTGTGCTCCCTCGGCGATGGAGGACGAAATGTGCTTTGGAACTGCGGCGGGACGAACTCGCGACCGATTCAACCACCAAGATCGGAACACAAGGAGGACGCAAATCGGCTCCACGACCTGCCATCCAGCGTGCCATCACTTCGCGCGCTACCAACGGCCTTTGTATCGAGGCTCGCAAGAAGAAGGACTGGCTTGAGTTCATGCTCGGCGGACCATATGACAAGATCTTATGGCCTCGGCTTGATCATTATCGGCATCGATATCGATCGGTATCCTTCCCTGCGCTTCTTACATGGGCATCCTCGGTATCTTGATGTTTCGTCGATCTTCAATTTACGACTTAATCCACCATTCAGGATGTGCTCCGACGGATACGAGCGCAACAAAACGATCCTCAAGAACGGTGACTCGAGACTGGTTGGTAGCTCGTATTGGTGTAAGGAGCCCAGATTACCCAGCGGGTAAGCGTAAGTAAAAGCGGGTTCCTCGGTGGTACTCTCGAATGTTCTTGAACGAAAAGACAGTCCCAAAACCAATCGAGTGTCAAGTGAGGAGAGTGGGGTCCAGTGAAGGATGATCACTTTTCGACCTAAGATTCGGGGTTCGAAGTGTCGGAACGCCTCGTAGAACGCTTGTAGTTCTTGGTCAGTCGTCGAATAGTTGAATTCAGCTGGGCTGAATTTCCGTGAGTGGAAGCCTACTGGCTTGGCATTCCACCAGTTTTCTCCAATTAGGAATGCTGATCCAACACCTTCAACAGATGCATCGGTCTGTAGGAACAGGTACTTTCCGTCAACAGGGTTTTTTGGTACATCATCTTGGTGCGGAGGTTGCGTGAGGTGGACTGGCGAGCTACCGACGCTGATTACACCTTTGCGGATTTTTCTACCCAGTGTATCACGTGCTTCTGGTCCATCAATGACTTTTCTTTCGAAAAGCGAAGGTCGTGCTTTCGTGCAGTCTCCGCAATTTCGATCGTGTCACAAATGTGCTGTCCCCAGGAAGGTGAGACAATCTTGGTGTCGTCCGCGTAGGCGTCTGGTTCGCCCAAGCTGGTCGCGGAAGACGTGCTCGATCAGCCGTGCTAGCGAAACTGTCGAGTTGCGGTCGCCCTGCTGGGCCATCCGCGTGTTAGCAGGCACCGTAGGGCGTCATGAAAGGAGTCTTGTCCTCGTCATCGGGATCGATACGGATCTGTTGGAACGCTCCCTTTAAATCGAAAGGCGAACTCTGCGTTCACAACTTCGTTGATCATGCGATCTGCATCCTGCATCGGCATGTCCTGTTGAGTGGTGTTCAGGTTTCGTTTGCGCAAGTCGACGAGCGGGCGAAATTCACCGTCCTTTTTCAAGTTCGGGATCATCGGGTCGGCCCGCTCGGCGGCGCATGGCACCCAGATTCTCGCCTCAACATGTTTCTTGTAGCAGCGGTCAAAAGCAGGCATGCACTCGTCAGGGAACCTGTACGAGATGCGCTGTTTCTTGTCTTCCCGTTCGGCGTTGATGAAGGGGATCGTGTGCTGGACGTCGCGCAACGGTGGCAAGTTTAGTGGTGCCTTATCGTCGACTGGAAGACGTCACTATATTCCGCAAAAAGGTACGTTTGAAAGGAGTTGATCTCGGCTTGGGTAGGGACGTATTCGGGACCAAATTTCTCACGTCCGATAGGAAGTTCTTCAGCCACAGGCTTCGCGTTCAACGGCATTGCCTCCAGGGGCTGGAGATGCTCAGATACCGCCGCTTCCGCCTTGTGGCGGAGCGATCGGCCCGCCATATTGCGGATAATGATTCTGTCAGGATTCAATTCCACCACCGTATCGTGTTTGCGAAGGAAATCTCGTCCTACAAGTACGTCGTCATCAATGTTGGCAATCTCGAAACGCTGACGGGTCATGAGATCGGCAATGGTCCGATTTAGATAACAAAATCCGATGATCTTGGATCTTGATCCTTTGGTGCCGAGCTTCAAGTTGCGGGGCATTGGGTACCGCACCATCTTCACTCCCAAACGCTTAGGGAGCGAAGGATGGATGAATGTATGTGAGGCCCCTGTGTCAATCGTGGCGTTAAACCCTGGTTGGTCTTCGAGCTTAACATGCTTAACAGGCACGCTGACGTACTTTTTGAAGGGTGCGATCGGCGCTTGGTTCGCAGGTTGCGCGTCATCGTCATTCATAGCTGTGCTGGAAGCCAGAACCTTGATCTCGGTGTGACTGTCCTCCATCGCCATCACTTTCGATTCGACGCGGCTTCGGCAATTACGGGCGTAGTGGCCAGTCTTCTTGCAATTGTGACAGGTGACCTTGCTCATGTCTCGCGTGCCGTCGCGGGCGTTGCCGTTGGGCTGGCCCCAGAGGGCTTTGCTCTGTGCTCTGCCCTTGTTTTTGGCCCTCTCGAGGTGCGTGTTCGCCTTTGTTCTGCGAGCGCCATTGTTGCTGATACTTGCGGTTAGGCTGTTCGTTGCTCGCAGTGTACTTCGCAGGCTTCGCAATCAAAGCAGTGTAGTTACTGAACTTCTTGCCTTGCTGGAATGCCTCGCGAGCGCCTCGTTCCGCCAACAAGGATTGCTCCTCGCGCGCGGCAACGGTGACGAGATGGTCGAGGAGGACGCTATCGCGTTCCCAGGTCATGACTCGGTTAATCGCCGCGGCGATCTTGTAATCGACGGCATCGATGAAGTAGCGTTTCATCTGCCATTCGCTTTGCTCGTTGGTGCTTTCGCACAAGTCTTCGATTTTGTCGGCGATATCTCGGACTCGTACGTAGTTTCCTCGATTGTCCCGTTGTCGGAGATTTTCGAGTTCACTGATTGCACGGCGTTTGTACTCAGGATCAACGAACTTCTTCTCGAAGGTCTCGATGAGCTCGTCGAACGTGATCGGAGAGGGATTGGTTCCCCCTGCCTTCACATCAAATTCCCGCATGACTTCAGGCACGATGCGTTTGGCCATGAAGTCGTTCGCACGCTTCTCCGTGAGGTTCAGAATGTGCGTGAATGCGAGGCACGAATCGGGGTTGAGTGCGTTGCCCAAAAGGTAAGCCTGTACCGCATACTTCCAAGCCCGCAGATGCTCGGGCTGATCGCTAGTGCCTGAATATTTTCGCAGGTGTAGGCACGTTGGGAAGCTTCCGGCCAGAGGGAGCTTTGGCGACCCCAATCTGGGCCATCGCATTGTCGAAGAGAGCGCGGGGGGGGGGGGGGGGGGGGGGGGGGGTTCATCGCTGGTCCGCGCCCGTTGCTTCTGTTCGATCGCTCGGATCCGTCATCGGAGCCGTCGTCGTCGGGATCCTCAGGGCCGGGATTACTAGCCCGAGCCGCCTCGAGGATCGTATCTAGGTGCGTCTTCTCGCCTCGGGTTTCGCGAGTATTGAAGCTTTGGCGTCGCCAAGCTGAGTCCGTTGGAATTCCTCCAGCGATGTTCGAGATTCCGGTGAGGACAGCCGGATGCTCGATCGTTTCCACGATCTGCTTCGGCGCCCTCGTGGGGGTTTCGAGAAGGGAGGTGTCTTCCTCACTCTCGTTTTTGTTACGGTTCAGGAACGCGTAGTACGCGTCTGGGTGCTTGTCTTTGAGGAACGGAAATCGGCTCCGTCAATTCTCAATCGGCGAGACGCTTGACATGGTCATCATCGTCTCGTTCCTTGCTAGGGCCAACTTTCTGGCTCCACTTGTCCATCCTGGCGGTGTGGTCCGCCATGATGCTTTCGACCTTGGCTTCGCGTTCGCTCTTGCGTGCGAGAAGTTGGTCCATCGTGAGTGCCTTGGACATCGTGTCTGGCTGCTCTCCTTGCTGACTCTTGTCAACAACTTCAATGATAGGCTGCTTTCCCTTATCACCGGTATCGGACGTCTGGGCGTCCCTCGCGCGTAATTCTTCGTTGTCCATGGGACTCATATCGATTGCAATCTTCAAAACTTTTCGGCGACCAGCGCTTCAAGTTCTCGGGTGCACGAGGTACTAGCTAGGCTCATCACAAATAAAGGGGTAGGGAGTGTGGGTCTGTCCCTCTCCTAAAAGTTACAGAAGCTGAATCCGAAGATTACAAGCTCTAGTGAAGGCAATACAGGATCGTATGCACTGGAACGGCTGACACTCAAGGTGTTGGCACGGAAAAGCAATACACGAGGTAATGCTTCGAATACGATATTCGGCAATCCAAAGGTTTGTCAGTTTGGATGTCGAAAACTGTAGGGCGACTTGCTGGCGGAGTTCTCGGCGCATTTTTTGTGCTTTGCGCGGCGAAGCGCTGCGTGGCTTGACCTGCGGGATAACCTGCGGGATAGTGGGCACGCAGCGCTTCGCGGCGCAAAGCACAAAAAATGCGCCGAGAACTCCGCCAGCAAGTCGCCCTACAGTTTTCGACATCCAAACTGACAAACCTTTGGATTGCCGAATATCGTATTCGAAGCATTACCTCGTGTATTGCTTTTCCGTGCCAACACCTTGAGTGTCAGCCGTTCCAGTGCATACGATCCTGTATTGCCTTCACTAGAGCTTGTAATCTTCGGATTCAGCTTCTGTAACTTTTAGGAGAGGGACAGACCCACACTCCCTACCCCTTTATTTGTGATGAGCCTAGCTAGTACCTCGTGCACCCGAGAACTTGAAGCGCTGGTCGCCGAAAAGTTTTGAAGATTGCAATCGATATGAGTCCCATGGACAACGAAGAATTACGCGCGAGGGACGCCCAGACGTCCGATACCGGTGATAAGGGAAAGCAGCCTATCATTGAAGTTGTTGACAAGAGTCAGCAAGGAGAGCAGCCAGACACGATGTCCAAGGCACTCACGATGTTGAGAGTTCGGCACGTGTCCGCAATTGCCCGTTGGATCTTCCCAGTCTCCAAACTCGGGACAAACGTAAGTTGGTTCGAGTCGCGCGATGGGTTCGACTCGCGTTCGCGCGACTCGATTGCCGATCGATAGTCCAACTCGAGCCGGTCATGAGCTGCACGATGAGCTGTGACCAAGACGTGCGCGTATTGCTTCGATCCGAAGCCGCGTTGGAGAACTGCCCGCATGTTATTCCAGACGACTGAGGTGATTGCGCAGCGATGTGAAAGGTGGAAAGGGAACATCGACCGAAGCGAGGATGACAGCTGATTGAGCACCTCGGGCGACCAAGACCGATACTTCTTGTTACATTTCTTGTTGTTGCATTGACATGAGACGCCGATGAGGAACACTGAGTTGTTGAGGTCGCATGCCCGGCGAGGCCGATCGATAAAGCCGCCTCGCCGTAAGTCGCCTTTTTTCAGTGTCGATTCCGTCTGCTGGCAGCTATCGCACTTCAGTCCGATTCCGGCCGGTACAGCTTCTGGTTGACCCATCAACAGCAGCGGATCCCAAATAAATAAAATGCCGGATCGAAGATCTGGATCTTATTGCGAGAGCGTCGAGTGTCATAAAATCGAGCCCACACAGTTTGGTCGGAAGCCAACCATGCAACAATTGGTGGAACGATTCGTCCCGGATCCATTAGCGGCTTTATTCATCTCGCGTTTGGAATTGTAGAGCTCTGTAAGCCACTTGGGATGTTCCCACCGGCCTTCGCCCTTGGCGGAGGCGACCCCGTCGTCCTCATCGCCATCGAACGGATCACCCCCTCGCCCATCACATAAAATCTCCTCGGCATCGATGATTGGTTCGCCGAGAGGAGTAGTCTGGGGGCGTGTGAGTCGGGGGTTGACAATCGATTCACTCGGGGTTGACTTTGGAATTGAGTCAACAGAGACCCCTAACCCGTCCAGCTTAAGTCGCCATGCACTGAGTAATAAGGCTCTGCACTGCACACATTTGTGTTCTTCGAGACCTATATGCCCGGGTTCGGGCCCTGACGTCCCTGACGGCGCTCGCCAGCGCTCGGACCATCTATCGTCATCGATCGCCACGCCGCGCGCGAGTCCAACTTGCGCTCCTACATCTTCCCCATTCTGGAGCACGGTTGCGTATCCCGGACGTGCCCCTTGATGTAGGTACTACGCGAGAGCCTGTAGTCAACGGGTTCGATTGCCTCGGCTAACCCTCCGCTGTACCGTCCCTGCAGCGTACGACCTCCTGTCGCTTCGACGCTCGACCTCGACGCTCGACGATAACGATGTCCGGGCCTTTGACGGCTACCCAGCCCGGTGCACTGGCGCCCATGTCGATGATACGCAATGGGCCACGACCGAACGAAGAGCCACGACCGCGGCTGTTGTTCATTGGACCTCGCGAGTGAGTAATCGGCGGAGGGGCGGACGGGGATAAAGCTGTTTCTCAGCTGCACGGCCGTGACCGTAGAGCGGCCATGTATGCACAGCAGCAGGTACCAGCGGCACAGCTCCTACACCCAATCTACATCCACCTGACTTGAGTGCATTCACCGAGTGCTAACCCGCTATCGGACGTCTTGGTCGCGCTTGCAGCGCCGGCAAATCGAGCATCCGCAAGGTCGTCTTTGAGCGTATGGCGCCGAGTAACACCTTCTTCATCGATCGAGGCAACAAGTCGGATGATGTCAAGTGAGTAGGACGACATCCGCAGAGGGCGGTCGTCGCTGCGCTCACCCTGGAGCCCCACATGCGATCCCGACACTGACCACACCGGCCTTTCCCAGCTCCTTCGTCTCAATCAAGATATGGAACCTCCCCGCTGGGCCCTTGGATCCTTCATCGTGGACCTTCTCTTTCCACGAAGTTGACGCCGTCATCTTCGTCCTCGACGCATCGATGCCGTTCGCGGACCTGATCCGGAAATTAGCGCTGACGATGCAAAAGGGCTACGAAACGAACAAGGAGATCCAGTTCGAGATCTTCTTGCACAAAATCGACATTCTGAGTGTTGATCATCAGTTAGGTGAGTGCTCGCGCCCGTGCCCGTGCTCTCATTTGTGTCGTCGGGATGATGGATAGTCGAAATCCGTCTGACCCATTACAACGTCACACCGTCGCATAGATACTCTGCAAAGTTTACGGGATCGTCTCGGAGAAGAGCTTGACGATCTATCGCCAGAACTTGAGGCGTCAGTCCATGTATTTTACCACCTCACATCCGTGTTTGATGCGTCAATCTACGAGGCGCTCTCGCGGGTCATCCAGAAGCTGTTGCCGCAGCAGGCGTTTCTCGAGCGCTTGTTGGATCAGCTTGTGCAGGTGAGCATCTGATTATCTGCGATCTCGGAACTACATCAAGGGCTGATAACATCACTGTCGACATACAGCAATGCTCGATGGACAAAGCTCTCATCTTTGACACCTCATCCAAGCTCTATCTCGCGACCGACACGACGCCCCTCGACAGCGACACCTACGTGCTTTGCTCGGATTACGTCGACCTCGTCGGTGACTTCACTCTCCTCTACGAGTCAGTCGCACCACTCTTTTGCGTTCATCCTGGTTCGAGTTGCTCACATTTTAAATAAATCTCGGCTCGTTTTGGCCACTAGACCTTCGGACCTCCAAACTCCGTCACAATCTCGGTCACCCTCCAGGACCTCGAGTCAGCGAGTTCCTCCGGGCGTGCAATCCATGTCACGCATCGATCTTGCATCCTCGAACAACACCCCCGCGACGTCTCGCACCATCGCAATTTCTTCCGAGCCTGTACCGCCGCAAAGATTACCGAGCAGCCGAGTCAAATTAGGAACGGGCTCGACAATAGCACAATGGGCCATCACTTCGTAAGCTGCTGTTCCTGACGGCGAATTTCTGTTCTGACTGACGCTATTTGTTTTCTGTGCGTTGCCGCGAATCATCGACGTTACCTCCTTGATGTTCACTCCCACGTCGAACAGCGAGCTTTGTCTTGTTGCTCTGCTGCGACCGAACGTCATGGATCGAAAAGGCGCTTTGATCGACTACAATGTCGCGACTTTCCGAGATGCGGTTCTCAACCTGTTCGAGCCCACAGGCGGCGCCTCGCACCGGTAACCAGTTTCAACGTTCTAGAGAAAGAATTATTTATGACCCAGCCTCTCGGATCTGGCATAATTTGGGAGTAGAGCACATCCATAGGTCTCGATCCAGTGTAAATACGAAAGGATGCATATGTTGTACAGCCCTTCCCTGTGATATTCCGGACCCTATCGATCAAAGTGCCGGTGCAGTCGTTGCTGGCGGCCGGCAGACACGTCGGAGTTGGGGACTTTGAACATCCGGAGGTAAAGCTATGAGCACGCGAAACAATAGGTGTCTCATCAGTTTGTGTTGATCTTATTCAGCACGTGGCTGGAGGGGGGGGGGGGGGGGGGGGTGCTTCCGACTGTGCCTGTCGTTTGCGAAACCAATTTAAATTTAACCGCATCAGCTCGGAGCGGAATTTTTGCTCGGGGCCAGAGAAGCATGGTGACGTCGGACACCGTCAGCGGCGATCCTCCCCGATTTCGTACCGAACGTCGGATATAGGACCGAGCTCCAGAAAACCGTCTATGGAGGATTCGAAACCGGTATCAGGCGCATGGAGATCAACTATAGTTATCCATGGAACACAGCATAACGACTACTACATCGCGATGTCCCGTGTGAGGATACCTGTGACAGCGTGCCGCCGAAGACGACTAACTACGCCTGTTAGGTTTGATCAACTTGGGCGCCACTCTGAGCTAGTACGAGTAGTTTCCTACTCGCCCGTCTTGACTCGTAGAGACTTGTAGTCGCACGAATATACAGACCAGATAAAGGGGTGACCTGGTGTGAATAGAAAAATCGCCTGTACTGGACCCGAGTGCTCGATCTAAAAGGTGGTCAATCCCGCCGCCAACCAGCTGCAGATCAAGTCTAAACACAGAGATCTGGGCCCAGCACATGCGCGCCAGCTCACCCTTGCGCCGCGCAGCAACGCGGAGTTGGTTGTGTGCCTGACTCGTGATTGCGCGGATGAATTGAGCTGAGCAAAGTCGACGTTTCTCGATTAGGGATGTCTCAACCGAATCGGCCGCGTTGGCTTCACTGGCACCGAATTTCCCACTCAGCTACCTACTTCACCACTCGTACCTGGTAGTGATTGCCGCTGGCATTACACCCACCAGGGCGAAAAATAATAAGTCCTCCCTTTGTAAGAGTTGTCGACGCCACGGTTTTCCGAGTGCGAAGCGCTCGCGCCGCCCTTCAGCTTTCGACTTCCACCCTAGAATCAGGTGACACCTTCAACGCCGACTCGACGACGCGGCCACCTTCCCCGACTCACTCAATTCACCCACACCTCGTGCTCGTCTGGACTCGAGGTATCCTGATCACGCTCTCCCGACTCTAAAAGTCTGTTGGGTATCCAATTGACCGTCAGGGAGTCGGGGAGTGACGAACTGAAGCAACAATGTCGACCGTCGCGGTGCCGCTAACCATTGCGCACTTGACGTTGCCCGAGGGTTTCGAGGGCAACCCATGGCAATGGCTCGCGAAGATGATCAAGGCCCAGATGTACCCTTCTTTTGGTCCACACTTTCTGGCTCGCGTCAAGGTACTGCTGTGCCTCCTATCAGTGTGAGTATTCATCTCGTGTTGTTGAAGGATGTGTGTATACGGTCATTCGACGCTGGGCCAGGTTGTGCGCCAATTGGCCCGGGACGTCAATCATGCCTGTTTGGGAAGGTGTCCGAGCCGGGCGTCCGTCCAACTGTTTTCCCTCGAGATTCGCCTAAGTACTGACCACGGTTTACATCTTCCCTTTCGATGCGAACAGAGCCCTCTTCGTCGCCTTTCTGTATCTATTCATGACGATCCGTGACATCAAAGCTCGGCGGAAACAAATCTGGTTCGCGCGCATCGTATCTCGGCCTCAAGGTGAGCCAGAAACGTTTTTGGCGGTTTAACCGTTGTCGACACTTGTTGAATTAGGGGCGGAACTGAACATGTCGCATCCCTCCGCTTTGCAGGTCGATACCTCATTGTCAATCAATACCTGGGGTATCCGGTCTGCTTCTCGATCCTCATGCTCGGTACGTTCACTCTCGGCCCGTTCACGTGACTCGGACTCCGAGAAACTCGAGCCCGAAGACACGCGACTGACCCTGTCCTACGCGATCTGTGCCCCCCTCAAATTTCAGTCTGGATCGGTTGGGTCGTCTACCTCTACTTCATGTTCTACAAGACTACTGTGACACCTCAACTCCTCTTCCTGTACCAACCTCTCACCTACATCCCTCTCTTCGCCCATCTCTCAACAACAACGATTACGACGCTCTCTGGTGCGAATCTCGCATCAAGGCGGGCACCAACTTCGGATCGCCATCGCCTCTCCCCACTGGCAGCCAACTCCCTTTACTTCGCGTTCGTCCCGCTCTTCGTGATTTGCATCGGCGTAACTGGGGGGATCAACGCTGCGGCGTGGCGGACGTTCGCCCAAGACTGGGAGGTTCTATATGAAACGCTTCAATCGGCGGCTAGGGAATGGGATGGGACCTTGAGCCAATCAAAAATCGACATCGTCGATTATCTCTCTGATCAAAGGTGAGTTGGCACAGCAGCATCGAGATGCACGCCGGCCGTTATCGGACTGCGCGCGAACATCCCGCTGAAATGGCCGCATTGTTCGGTATTCCTTCTCAGATTGGCGTCGGCCGACAACTGGAGAAGAGCGGTACAGGGGTGCACAGTCGTGTATTGCTTGTTTGCATCTCTCCTCATCATTGTGAGTCGCACATTCCGTGAGCTTCCTGGGCGTGTTCTCGCGAACGCAGCATGTTGACGCCTTCTTTCTTCTTCTTCCGAATCACTGAGCAGCTCAACTTTATCGGCGGCATCTACCTCGTCTACACCCTTCGCTCACTCGACAGCCGCACGTCTTACGTCGTACCCGTCCCCGCCAACACGCCTCTCGTAGCTCCGTTGAGGCTCATACCTACCGAAGAAAGAAACCTCAGCGAGTCGCCGCTGACGCCCGATAGCGAAAAGGGCGCCACCAATTGCTCCACCCCACCGAGTCACGGCCACCCTGAAACGCCGACGCTTCCCACCGCCCCGTGGGAGGCCAACGCCTTCTCGACCTCTTCTTTCTTCGGCGCATCGACTCGCCTCAAGCGACTCGAATGGGACGTGATGCTCTTCTTCGTCTCGGTCGTCCCTTCGTGCCTCGTCTTCATGGGCTTCTCAATCTGGTTCGCTCTTCAATGCTACGAGATCCTGCTCAACCCGGTACGGTTCGAATTCCTTCTCACGGGCTTTGTTTGGATTTACACCCTTTGGGGTACGCTCGCCATGGCCGCCATCACGCTCAAGACGATTCGCTCCTCGCGTCGGCACTCCGCGCGGACGAACCACAAGGGGCTCCTCATCACGAGTGGGAAAGGATTCGCCGTCGTGATGAGTAGAACGTCGCTGAGACCTACTCATACCACAGCCGACGTTCCGATCGATGGACTGGGACCGCTGGCGGGAACCGAGGACGAGCGCAAGGTCGTCGAGAATTGGCAGAGGCGGAGGGAGCAAAGCATGTCGATCTTGAAAGGAGTTCATGTCGACGTCGCAGTTGAGCATCAAGTCGATTAATTTAGGGGGTCATTAAAAAAGGATTATTCTATGTCTTGCGCCGTTTTATGCTTATCTCGTGTTGTATAGAGTATATTTGGGAGCCTTGGGTATTTATGCAGTCGTTCATTTTCTGCTCAGAATGGCTGAACCAAATGTCCGCACAGCTTGTGCAACGAGCTTGTGATCTCTCCGGGAAAAATGGTTGTAAGATAGGGGTATATTACCCTCAGCATCAAAACTCGGGTACTCTCTACTCTACCGATACTTCCTCAGTCTCCGCTCCTCCGCGTGTCGCTTCTGAACAAGCGCCGTCACTTCGGGACCCCACAACTCCTCGGGCCGCTTGTCCCCCATCAGCACCTCCTTCTCGTGACTGCGTGCATTTCACAAGTAGAAAAGTTTCAGTTCTCGTGTCAAACCACCTCTTCGTGCACTCGCAGACTTACATCTCCCCCTCTGCCCGATCAAAAACCACCAAATTGTCCCAGCTCAACCCTCCTGCCTTCTCCCACCTCAACAAACACGGCCGACTCGGCAGTCCCAATAACGGTGCCACACTTCTAGCCCTGAACACCTCCTCGAACAAATAGAGCACATCGTCCTCGCTCATGGGGATCTTGTTCGTTCCCGAGAGACGAGTCTCGACGGCGGCGAGTTGACGGTGAATCGTCGCGGCCATCTTATGGCGGTTCTTGACGGGCAGAGGTTCCATCTTGAAGTTGGCAAGCGCTTGAAGTACATAGGTCGCAGCTGCGTTTCCAAACTTTGATCCGGCGAGGACGAACCGAAGATCAGGTTCCGACCTTGCCGTTCAAACCGGCTTCGGCGCATGCGTCGTTTTCGAAACGGAAAACTCACCATCGCCGGCAAAGGTCCCAACACAGGCAAGATCCTGACTCGAAAGTTCTGAATCGCAGCCAGCTCGTCGACTTTGCCCTTTTGAAATTCCTCCTCCGGTAGTGGAAGCAAGCCGAGATCGTCCCTCGGTTTCTCGGTAGAATAGACGACAGGTACGCCGGAATGGACGCCTTCCGATTTACTGCCAAAACCAGAGCAGAAGACGAAATTGAGCTCACTCTGCCAGATGAGCAAGAGCGACATCGGTACGGTACCTTACAGTCTTCTTCTGACGACTCGCGCAAGCGGATCTTCGAATGTTGTCGAGATGTCGCTGACTTGGATCCTCGAAGGATCAGACTTTGCCGCCGCGCCGAGGGAGGAGAAGACGGGGAGGCCGTGTTTGTGACAGTAGACGAGGAGATCGACCTGTGAACAAAGCAGAAAGGTTCAACATGTAGCATTGACGTCTAAAATCGGTTCTGCATGCGTCTACATTTACTTTGGAATCAATGTTGTCGATCGCATCGATCACGTAGTCAGGTTTGCCTGTCGAGATCGAACAGAATGATCATCTCGTCAGCTCCCTCATATTCGTCGTAGTAGCTACGAATCCAATGAAGCTTAGCCCACCTTCCAGCAGTGTATCCGCATCCTCTTTTGAAAAGAGCTCGTTCCTCGCATCGACCTCGACCCAGGGTGCGATGGAAGCAAAGTAGTCGGCGCACGAGATGACTTTGGGCGTTCCGACTTGAGCAAGGTTTGCTGTCGAGTGGCGCTGTGAGAGCAACAGGCAAAAACGTCAACACTGGTAATCGACCTGGTAAATTTACCGGTGTCTTCCTTCTCTTCTCTCCCCGATACGCACATTCAACGAGCTCAAAGAGACCTGATCAAAATCGATCAACCTGACTTTACGAATCCCACTCCTAACCAACATGGTCGCACACGCCGAGCCGACGCCTCCAAGACCCACGACAACGACGAACGCGCCTCTAATCTTAGACATTGCTTCTTCTCCAAAAAAGACGTAGTTCCTCGCGAGGGCTTCCCGGATGATGACCTCACTCGTCGGTTTCCTCGGCTTACTCCCCACACCGTCTCCTCCCTCCGCATTCCCGCTGCACGCTCCTTCCCCATCGCCCGATGGCCCGCCTACAAACTGCCTCAGTACTTCCTCCTCCCCTCCCTCATCTTCTTCCCTCGTCCTCCGCTCAACGGCCTCCCTCAAATCCCCCCTCTTCTGCTTCCTTCTGATTTTTTGCGTGGTCAAGATCGTGCCCGTCGTCAATAGCGTCGTCGCCAACGCCACAAGCACGAGTTTGCCATTCGGAGTACGCAGTTGGGATTCCAGCCGCGTGAGAAGAGAGGTGGACACTCCGCTGGCGGCGGACATGGTGGGAGCCTAGTGTGCGTGAACAGCAGAGGACGGAGGAGCTTCGCACGAGACGGGCGTGGATATCGCAATGCCAAGTGCGGAGGTTGCGACGACGAGCGAATCGACGACTTGGGACTCCTAATAAGCCGCGGGCACGTTTTCGATCCCTCGTCTCCGACCAAGCTTTATCCAAAAGGTCTCGTATTCGGATCGGAGCCCGCGATGTGAGAGAGAAGTAAGCGCAAGACCTTGGACGAGTCAGCGGGCCGCGCAAGTCGTCCGGCATCCTGGCCGGCGACATCTAGGTCACGTGCTCACTGGCAGCCCAGCCCCGCTCGAAATCAACGGGCTTTGCTTCGGATCCAAAAATGGTTCTTACAACACTTCCCACAAATACAAAGCTTTTCAAGACGGTATCCAAAGGGGTCAGGTAGATGTAAAGGTCGTCGGTGGGGTGTCGACGAAGCGGGTGTACAAAGAAAAACCGAGACGGAACTCGTCGCTCAAAAGAGAATCGTTTGAAAGTTGCTGCAGTGCAATGAGATTAAGGATCGATCAGCGGCAGGAACTTTCCAGCAGCATCTCGAGTTGTGCTACAGTACAGGCATCATCCGCACTCGCGGTCAAACTCACGGAAAAATCAACTCGCTCTCCAACGACGCTCTCGCAACGTCCACCACGAACTTTCCGACCTTGCCGACGTTCTTCAGTACATGCTTATCGGCTTGACCGACCTCGCTCTCGACGACGGCGCCGCTTAAAAGCCTCGCACCGGGGGAAGCGACGCCGAGACCTCCCTGACCCTGGGTCGGATCGACGAACGAGACGTGCAGCCTGCGTCGATCTCCCTCGAAAGCGACGAGCATGACGCCGTCAAGCGCCAACGAGGTGATGGACAGCTTGAGAGGTAGTGCCATGAACTTGGGTGAGGGGTAGTTGATCAGGAGCGAGGTTGCGAGGCCGATAGAGAGGTTGCCCGAGTAGGTGACGCGCAGGTGGATCTGCAACGACGGGGACGACGACGTCGAAGGCGGGGGTAGAGCTGCTTCCTGCGAGTCTATGGACCGTCTTCTCGAGTTCCGTCTGTCGTGACGGACCCCGTGTTGGAAGCGTTGCGATTGCGGAGGCGGGGGCGGGGACGAGTGCGAAGCAATCGATCGTGTTTGGTTCAGTCCGGGTGAGAACAACGCCGACGAAGGTCGCAAATGGGACGTCATGGTTGGTATAGCCCCCACACCAAACCCATTCCCCCCCACCGATCTTGCACTATCCGATTCGGGCCGCTCCTCCCTCGTCTGCCTCCCCCTTTCAGACGATCGAGACTCCCTCCCCGTTCTCGGATTCCCGACCGCCGGATTATCCAACAGCCCCTCCTCCTCATCCTCGACTTCCAAAAACTCTTTATCAATATCCCTGACGTCCATCACCTCGATACTGGGTTGCGTGTCCCCGAAAGAAAAGGACGTGACCGAGATGTCGCCGATGAAATTCGGTCGAGGCGCACTGGAGAAGGCCGAGCTGAGGAAGTGCACGGCCGAGGATGTGAGCTCGGCGTCGAGCGCGTGCCAGTCCAGATCGACCGACATGGCCGTGCGAAACTTGAGGGGGTGCAGCTGGAGCACGGGATGCGATGCGCAGGCAGAGGCGAACGGAGAGAGGAAGGAGAAGAGCTGCGATGGCCGCGCGCCGAAGTTCAGCAAAGTTCAGCCGGCATGCGCGCGCCGGTGGGGCACCACTCGGAAAAGGGATGTAATACATGTCATGCGGTCATTTCGGAAATGGGGGCAACACCTAGTCTGGCTACATTGTTGCCGAGGCCGCCTTGTCCCAACGTCGACTCAAGAGCTTGCCGCCGTGACCAGTCTAAAATTTACCAGGCACGTACGTTCAGGTTTCCAGTCTCACGTCCGACAGCCTGACGGATAGAAGCCGCCTAGTGGAAATGACCGCGAGAGTCCCATGGTCCGAAAGTACGCGAGCTGCTCTTTTCGAGTTCAAGCCCGGAGTCGAGCCGTCTCCTGGACAGGGGTATATCCTGGCAATAAACGCGGCTCGCGTCGGCGCGGGCTGAGCGACAAGTATTGCTCAGACTGGAGACGCGGACGTCGACCCGGTGCTACCCAGCAACACGTTTCTCTGAAACGAAGGCTTATTAATGACTTCCCTATTGGTGTTCCGGCTCTTGATTTCGAGCTGCCTTCCATCCACGCGGTTTCTCTAACACCCGAAACCCGAGTTCTAGGAGCAACAAATGACTCGTACTTAGTTCGTGCCGAGTGTCTATTTTTGTGCTGGTGGCATTGCGAGAGTCCCCGAAGCGTGCAAGCACAGTTCCGTCACAGAAAGAATAAAAGGGTGCTGAAGCAGAGGATTAGAATATCCGGCACTTTATCGCAGGTTCCGGGCAGGCCACTGCAAACGCCGAATGAGCCGAATTCGCCGGGCGCCAGTCGGCCGAAAATAGGTACTCACTTCGCGGGGGAGACGCTTGCGTCCGGCGCCAACTCCGCACCGCATGGCCCCAGCTCTGGCCACTGCATCTCCTGTAGAAAATTAGAGCACGTGCGCATTTGTTCGATCCAACACGAAGGGAGGCACACAAAGTGTTGGACCGTGAATCGTGGACCGTAGCTTGTAGCTTGTAGCTTGTAGAGCACGTTTCGACTTGTCCTGGCTGTTTCTGTGATCTGCCGCCGCCGCAGGTACCGAGCGCGAGGTCTCCTCAACCTGCCCGTCCCTCTCCCTTCAACTCCCGTCTGCTCATTCAGCTTTGCCCTCGCCCTTCTCTTCCCCCTCTGATCTCTCTCGACGAGGAGCAGTGTCACCATGTCTGACCTAGCGATGAAGGACTCCGTGTCATCGCACGAAGGCAACGACCACAAAGGGGCCGTCGCTGCCCCCGTCGAGATCGAGCACCACGGCGGCATCGCGGGGCCTCTGACCAGCGTCGAAAAGACGAGCTCTCTCTTCACCGTCGCGTGTGCTGGGTTCGCGTTGATCTCCGATGGACTGCAAAACAAGTACGTCTGAAAATCATCTTTTTGTCTGTCGGTTTAGTGCTCATGTGCTCATGTACTCATGCCTTCCACGATCTTTCTCCGCTCCGCCTCTCCTCGCAGCATCATGTCACGTGAGTCCGATCCCGCCAGGCTTCGGCGCGCGCTAGGAATAGTCGGTACCTTTCCGGTCTCAAAACCAACACTACTGATGAACACCGCACCTGGCCTCATTCCATCGCATAGTGACGAACGTCGTATTTGGACAAATCTATGGCCCTCGATACACCTCAATCATCAGTACTCGATTGTCCAACGCTCTCACCGTCGGCACAATCTTGTTCGTCACAGTTCACATTCGACATTCTTCGGATGTTGCTTTTCCACGGTACACCGGAAGCTCACTATCTACTCTGTTGCTTCTTACCCTCTCAGTGGCCAAATCATCATCGGTATTCTTTGCGACCGAGCAGGTCGCAAATACGGTATTGTCGCGTCGACCGTCTCTATCGTCGTCGGTGTCATTCTCGCTGCGGCAGCACATGGAGCACACGGGTCATTGGACGGCTTCTTCTGGATGTTCTGCATTGCTCGTGGATTGACCGGTTTCGGTGTCGGTGGAGAGGTGAGCATCTTGAGGTCTTTGAAGGGTTCGACTCGTTCTAGGAAGTAACCCTCGTGACCTGCCCCTTCTACTCCACGTAGTACCCCTCTTCTTCTGCCTCGGCCGCCGAGGCCGCCGACGAGCGCAGCGTCAAGTCTCGTGGCCCCCTCTTCATCATGGTCACCAACTTCATGCTCTCCTTCGGTACCCCCTTCGCCTGCATCTTGTACCTGATCGTCTTTCAGGCTGCCGGCGGACTGCATGCTAACTTGTCGACGGTTTGGAGGACCGTCTTCGGCATCTCGGTCATCCCTCGTGAGTTTCTTGGATCGAAAATCCGTTCTCTGCGACGACCGAGTTGACCTGACGCGTCGATCATTATTTTCTTCAGCTCTTACCGTCTTCATCTTCCGTCTTCGCATGATCAATTCCCGCCTCTACCGCAAGGGTGCGATCCAGCACCGCGTCCCATATCTCCTGATGATCAAGTTCTACTGGCGCACCATAATCGGTACCGCCGGCGCGTGGTTCCTCTACGACTTTGTCACCTTCCCTAACGGTGAGTGCTGCTGGAATGTACCTGGGGCGCATAATGACGTGAACGTGTTTTGATGCTTAAATCTGATACGATCAGGTGTCTTCTCCGGAACAATCATCGCTTCCATCGTGCACGTCAAGGGCCATGAACTCCTGCGCAAGACGGCCGAGTACCAACTTCTCCTCGGTGTTATCGCCCTCCCCGGTGTCTTCATTGGTGCCTTCATCGTCAACCGTCTCGGTCGACGCAACTTGATGATGCTCGGATTCTCAGGGTGAGCGAATCCTTTTTCGCGCGCAGGAAGGCACACGAGCATGGGCCGCCGCATCTAACGGTATGTTGATGACCATCGCTCGCAGTTATCTCATCGTCGGTCTCTCGGTCGGTTTGGCGTACAACAAGCTCATCCACCGAGTACCCGGCTTCATTATACTCTACGGCATCATGCAATCATTCGGAAAGTGAGTACTTCCAGTCGGCGTTCTATCACTCAAGACCAAGCGCTGACCGCCATTTTTTCCTTCCCTTCCTCCCCAGCTTGGGTCCCGGTAACACCCTTGGTCTCGTCTCCTCCGAATCGTACGCCACGTCGGTCCGAGGAACGTTATACGGTTTCTCCGCCGCGATCGGCAAGACCGGCGCCGTGATCGGGACGCAGACTTTCACCCCTATCCGCAATCACCTCGGCCCGAAGTACACGTTCATCATCGCCGCTTGCGCCGGGTTGTTGGGTATCTTGGTCGCATTCTTCTTTGTCCGCAACGAGTGAGTGGAACCCCAAGAAGTCGGTTGGCTTCTGTCAGCAGAATCCTGATATTTCTGGTCTTCTATCGCTTTTGCAGCTTGGAAGGCGATCTCTCTGACGAGGACGACAAGTTCGCTGCTTACCTCCGCGCGAACGGATGGGAAGGTTCAATGGGTACCTCAGAGTCGATCGACGCGCTCGTCGACGAGGAGAAGCACGCCACGCAGTAGATCGTTGCCGGCTTCAAGTAGTTTTTGGTTTCCCGGATGCTTGGGTGGTTGTCGATAGTGCAGAGCTTTTACATAATGTCATAAATCTATGTCTTTAATCTATGAAGGTTTGAAATCTCAATGTATACAGTATCTTGTGGCCGTTGTGTCGTGCGATCGAAGCATCAGCATCGTGATTGCTGGTCAAGTTCGATCAGGGGCTTCTTCAGACCTCGGCCTCGTAAACCTCGCACGACAACGACGGGGTCGTAAGCATCCACACCGTATCGTCTTCCCGATCGTTTCAAACCCCCGGCCTACGCAGATGCTTATCATACCCCAGAGGGTGGCTGCAGCAAGTGCTGAGTCAGAGCAACGCCGTGTGTCGGGCACAAGAACCAGCTCTATCTTTGGATCGCCACTAATATCGTCGCGTGCCGCTAGCCGCTGCTGGTTGGCGAATCGGAAGCGGGCCCGCTGGGGAGAAGCTTCGCCAAAGCTGGCGTGACGGGATCTCGCAGCTCGACTCACGAGACTCGAGTGCAAAGAACAGCCATGCTGGCGATTCGTGCAGTGAGATGATGAAGAAGGGATGATGAAGGTGGCGTTGTGGCAGCTGTTTCATAAAGAACACCGTGAGCTGCGG
This sequence comes from Microbotryum violaceum, assembly GCA_022506055.1. Classification (NCBI taxonomy): domain Eukaryota; kingdom Fungi; phylum Basidiomycota; class Microbotryomycetes; order Microbotryales; family Microbotryaceae; genus Microbotryum; species Microbotryum violaceum. Next base: position 1,175,820 of record JAKMXP010000009.1, on the reverse strand, counting down.
CCATTCCCTATCTCGGCGACTCTGATTTGACGTCACCGTCGGCACGCACGGAACTCGGCCGACCTGCCAATTGGAGCTGAGTACATGCACCTTGCGGCCGCGCCAGATTGATCGACTGGCGGGCGGCTCCGACAAAGTTCCCCCCACCCGTCTCCTCTTTTTTGCGCCTAACCCCGCGCTTTTCGATCGTTGTCAAACAGAGTGACGAGAGGAGGAGCACGCACCCCTTTTTGGAACTTGGCAATTGCGGACAGGACCCTGCACACCGATAGCTCGCCATCCGATTGCGATTTCGTGAGAATCGTCGCAGATCGCAATCTTCCCCCTCCGTCCCCTTCCTCCCCACGCTCTTTTCCCTCCGGTCCCTGCTTTCCCACCACTTGCCCCTCCGGCATCTCATTCCTTACACCGCCATCGCCCGTGCTCCGCATCGATGAAGCTCCCCCTCCTCCTTCCGCTCCTTTTAACGGTCTCGTCCGCTCCGCATCTGCACGCCAGCCCCATCCTCCCGGACGATGGCCCCACATCCCACATCCGTCGATCAAGCGACCTCGTCTCGCGCAAACTCGGCGGAAGCAAGCATGGTGGCGTAACGACCGAAGCCGCACCTTGTTCCGATATCGGTGTCGCTATCCTCAAGAAAGGTGGCAATGCTGCTGATGCTGTGAGTTGAGGAGTGAGGCTGATGTGAATCAAGATGGGAGAGCGTGCGGAGAGGGGAGGGTCCGAGCGCAACGGCGCGAGAATTTCTGCGGTGTCTCGGACGGAGAAGCTCCTGAGTCCCTCTGGATAATCCATCTACTAATCCTTCTGGAAGCGGTGCTTTGAACGAACAGATCATCGCCGCTGGATTATGCGTCGGTACTATCGCCGCTTATCACAGTGGTATCGGCGGAGGTGGTAAGTCGCAGTCGGAATCGCCGAGCACCCCCAAAACTATCTACTGACTTTCGCCCGCGACTCCATAGGCTTCATGCTCGTCCGATACAAGGACTCCTCCGGTAAATTTGCTTACGAAAACATTGATTTCCGAGAAACGATGCCCGCCGGAGGAAACGAGACAATGTACGCCGCCGACGCGACTCAGAACAAGACGCTCTCGACCATTGGCGGCTTAGCCGTGGGTGTTCCGGGCGAGTTGCGCGGGTGGGAAAAGTTGCACAAGAGGCACGGACAGTTACCTTGGGTAAGTGTCTGCGCGATAGATTGCTTTCCGGGCATCGGAGAACGCGCGCTGACAAGTCGTGCACGTTCGCTCGATCAGAAAGAACTTTTCAAACCCGCTATCAAGCTTGCTCGACATGGGTTCAAAGTTAACGTCGATTTGGCCGAGGCGATTCAACAAGGCAAAAGCTTCATTCTGAACGGTGAGTTTCAGCGGCTCCCTGGGTCTCCTAGTATGATCTCATCTGACCCATTCGACCTCATTGTGTTCAGATACCCGCTGGGCCGAAGTCTACGCCCCCAACGGCGCGCTCCTCGTCGAAGGCGATACCGTCTACCGCAAGACCTATGCCAACACGCTCGAGCAAGTCTCTTGGTACGGCGCTAACCGCTTTTACTACGGCAACATCGCAAAGCGCACCGTCCAGGCAATTCGAGCGGCCGGTGGCATCATGACGATGCAGGACATGGGCAACTACAAGGCCATCGTCCGCACGCCGGTCAACATCACCTACCGAGGCGCACGAATCTTCTCGACCGTTGCTCCGTCGAGTGGTGCGGTCGTCTTGTCCGCCCTTAAAATCTTGGAAGGCTACCAGGCCAATTACACGGATTCTCAGCCTCAAATCAACGTGACGACGCATCGCCTTCTCGAAGCGACGCAATTCGCTTACGGCCAACGGACACAGTACGGTGATCCCGCTTTCGTCCCTAACGTCACTTACTTGCAAAACTACTACCTCCAAGAAGACGTCGTCAAAGGGATCCGTCGCAAGATCAACGATACCAAGACGTTCGGAGTGACATACTATGATCCCAGCAAGTACACTGCGACGGCGGAGTCGGGAACGTCGCATTTGGCGGTCATCGATGGAGCTGGCATGAGTGTGTCGTTGACGACGACGGTCAACACGTACTGGGGCAGTAGGGTCATGACTCCTGGTGAGTTTTGGCGCGAATGACTGAGATTTCCTCAAATTAACATGTCTAACTCGGGATTTATTCATTCTCCCATGACAGACGGCATCATCGGCAACAACGAGATGGACGATTTCTCCTCGCCCGGCCAAACGAACTCGTTTGGATTCGCTTCTTCTCCCGTCAACTATATTCGTCCCGGCAAACGCCCACAATCCTCGATCTCTTCCTCGATCGCGGAGGACTTGCACACGGGTGAAATCCTCATCGCGACTGGAAGTGCCGGTGGATCACGCATCATCACCGCGACCTTACAGCACCTCTACCACCATCTCGACCAACAACTGAACGCTTATGAAGCCGTCGCCCACCCGCGCTGGCACGATCAACTCTCCGGTCAAACGTTCTTCGAATGGAAGCAACTCGACAAGGGGATTGTCGGGTATGATAATGCGACCGTAGCTTATTTGGCTGCGCTGGGGTATAATGTGACTTGGACGGGGGTGACGGGTAGTACGGGGCATATCGTGTTGAGGACCAAGAACGGGACGATCGAGGCGGCGGCGGATCCGAGGAAGGCGGCTGGTGCCGGAGTGGCGTACTAGTCGAAAACGTACGGAAGTTTTTTGGAGTAATCAAAGTGTCTTCTTCTAATTTCTTGGAATACCAGATGTTCGTTATACTCGCTGTCCTTGGGAAACCCCGACAAAGCTAGTCTCCAGTGTCGGCGACTCGGTGCGAGATCTGAGCTCACTGCGCAGCACCGCCTGACGAATGGCCAATGGCCGAGGAGCTCCGAAGGATCCATGGGCTTCGATTGGCTTCTATGGCCTTCTAAAGCGTCCGAATTCTGTGTATCCTGATGCTGACGAATCTCACGACCGGAACAATGTACGAATAGTGTACTGCATCGTGTCTGCCGGATCTGGCTCTGCTTCAGCTACATGAACCTCTTGAAAAGCGCACAGGATCAATGACGTGGCAGGCCTGGTCCGTGCGAGTGCGGCCCGCAAGCGCTGAGCTCACACGCACGCGCTTCGGGCGGCCTTTCGCAGCTCTCAGCCTCTGACCCACCACCGCTCACCACCGACCAAACACGCGCCTTATCCCATCATGACTAGTGTAATCGGATTAGGTGAGCACCTCCCCGTGCACCTCCGCCCTGACGCTCCCTTTGCTGATGTCTGACGTTGTATGTTGCTGTGGTAGACATCGGCCAAGCCGGCTCCAAGGTGCGTGCGGGCAGTTGCCTCTCCGTTCTCCCCCCACTCCGCCGTGCACACGAACTGACGGCTTGAACGCCACACAGATCGGAGCTGCGCGTAACCGCGGTATCGACATCCTCATCAACGAGGTCTCGAACCGAGCGACGCCGTGAGTATGCTCGCGCTGTCTGTGCCGTCTGGGCGCGCCGGAAGGCCGTCGGTCGGTTTCCGTGGGATTCCCTCAGCTAGCTGTAGCAGCCCACGCCGCTCACCGACCACGGCGCGCCTGTCCCTCTCCCTTCTTGGCCCTGCGCACCTATCGCATCGCAATGCTCGCTGACCACGGCTCCGCTTTCTTTGCCTCTGCCCCATAAGTTCGCTCGTCGCATTCGGCCCGAGATCACGAATCATTGGCGAATCGGCCAAGACGCAAGAGACGTCCAACTTTCGCAACACCGTTGGCTCCCTCAAGCGACTGATTGGCAGAACAATCGAGTGAGTCGTGGGCGATGTGTGTGTGGTCTGTTTTTGAACGTGTGTGCTTACGAGTGAATCGCCCGCAGTGACCCGGATATGGAGATCGAAAAGAAATTCCTGAGTGCCGAGTTGGTCAAGGCTGGCAACACCGTTGGTGTCGAGGTGAGCCAGAGCGGGAGACGCTACATCTTTATGGGAATTGTGGAACACTAACCATTCTCGTCCCCCACAGGTCGACTACTTGGGTGAAAAGACCGTCTTCTCCGCGACGCAGCTCTACGCCATGTTCCTCGGCAAGCTGCGCGACACGGCCGCCAACGAGCTCAAGTCGGCTGTCAACGACGTCGTCATCGCCGTCCCCGTCTGGTACACCGACGCCCAGCGACGAGCCGTCATTGATGCAGCCGACATCGCCGGCCTCAACCCCCTCCGTCTCATCAACGACACCACCGCAACCGCTCTCGGCTACGGTATCACCAAGACTGACCTCCCCCTTGCACCCGAACCGCCCAAGTACGTCGCTTTTGTCGACATTGGACACTCGGACTTTTCGGTCTCGATCGTCGCCTTCAACAAGGGCCAGCTCGTCGTCAAGGGTACCGCCTTCGACCGTCACTTTGGTGGCCGAGATCTCGATCACGCCCTCGTCGAGCACTTTGCCGCCGAGTTCAAGACCAAGTACAAGATCGACGTCAAGTCCAACCCCAAGGCCTTGTTCCGCCTTGCCGCCGCCGTCGAAAAGCTCAAGAAGATCCTCTCCGCCAACCCCGTCGCCCCCCTTTCGGTCGAGTCCATCATGAACGACGTTGATGCGTCGTCGACGCTCAAGCGAGAGGAGCTCGAGGCCCTCGTTGCCCCCCTCCTCGATCGCACCATCGGTCCCCTCGAGCGAGCCCTCGCCGATGCCGGTATCACCAAGGAACAGATTGAAACCGTCGAACTTGTCGGTGGCTCGACCCGTGTCCCCGCCCTCAAATCGCGCATCCAAGAGTTCTTTGGCCGACCCCTCTCCTTTACCTGCAACCAGGAGGAGGCCATCGCCCGTGGTGCGACCTTGGCCTGCGCCATGCTTTCCCCCGTCTTCAAGGTCCGCGATTTTTCGACGACCGACACTCAGTTATACCCGATCAAGTTTGTTTGGGAGGCCGCACCGGGCGACGATCCTTCCGAAGGGACCGAGCTCGTCGCTTTCGACAAGGGCAACGTCATCCCTTCGACCAAAGTTTTGTCCTTCTCGCGCAACCAACCTTTCGACCTCGAGGCACGGTACGCCAGACCCGAGGACCTGCCCGGCAAGTCGAACCCTTGGATCGGCAAATTCACCGTCAAGAACCTGTCCGCCCCCAAGGACGGTGGTCGTGCGCTCGTCAAGGTCAAGGCCAAGTTGAACCTGTCCGGTATCCTGACTTTCGACTCTGCGACGCTTGTCGAAGAAGGACTCGAGGAGGACGTTCCCGAACCCGAGGCGATGGAAACCGATGCCCCCGCCGCCGATGGCGAGGCCGCCACCCCAGCCGCCCCTGCGCCCGTGAAGAAGGCGCGCAAGTCGATCAAGACGACTCTCCCCGCCATCTCGAGCGCCAACTCGCTCGACGCCTCGCTCATCAACGACTTCAAGGAGAAGGAAGGACAGATGCACTCGTCGGACAAGCTCGTACTCGAAACCGAGGACCGCAAGAACGCGTTGGAGGAGTACGTCTACGACGTGCGCGACAAGCTCGAAGGCGCATGGAAGAAGTACTCGTCCGAGGCCGACAAGGATGGTCTGCGCAAGCTCGCTTCCGAGGCTGAAGATTGGCTCTACACCGATGAGGGGGAGGACGCGACCAAGTCGGCTTACGTCGCTCGATTGGACGGCCTCAAAGCCCTTGGTGACCCCATCGCTCTCCGATACCGTGAACACGAGGAGCGACCCCGTGCGACCGCCGCCCTGCGAGAGATCATCACTGGCTTTTTGGAGAAGGCCCAATCCGGCGACGAGAAGTACTCGCACATCCCCGAAAAGGACCTCAACACCGTCGTCGAGACGTGCGCCAACGCCGAGGCCTGGTTGGGCAATAAGCTCTACTCACAGCAGGAGAAGCCGCTCGACGTCAAGCCCGTTATCACTTCGGCCGAGATCCGCAAGAAGGGTGAGGAGGTGCAGAACGTTTGCTTGCCCATCATGACCAAGCCCAAGCCCCGCGCGCCCAAGACGGAGACGCCCAAGGCCGAGGAAAAGCCGACGACGACCGAGCAGACACCGGACGTCAACATGGAGGCGGAGGACACAACCGCGCCAGAGGTTCCGACGGAGAACAAGGCTGAGGGTCAAGCTGAGATGAACGTCGATGAGCTCGACTGAACAACAACAACAACAACAACCCCTCGACCTTACGCCACCAAGAGCGGCCCCTTCCCAAGCCATCTCTCTCTGCCTCTCTCCCTTGTGCTCTTACACCGACGCATACGTTCTTGTCATCTACACCTACCCCCTCTTCATCGCACATCTGTTCACCCGTTTTTTTTAGACTACGCTCCGATCTCTTTTGAAATCAATATACAATCTTTCCCTCTTGTGAACATATGAAGTGTTTACGCCTACGGTGTGGTATCCACCAAATCTTTGACCTTTTGGCAGCTGCCCGATCTGATGATAAGAGACATGCGATTGACCACTCGTCGGTGCCGAGGTAGGCAGCTCGATTCGCCAACCCACCTGGGCGCTCACTTATCTAAAGCGAGCGGATTTCGCACCGGATCGCACACTTGTGTGAGCCTTGGAAAAAGGAGGAGGGAGGCTCAGAGCGCTCGGTCCGGCGTCGTGGATCTCGCTCGGAGACGGCTGTCGGCTTACGCACCCCCCAAATAGCGCTACTAACGCTCATCATTTAGGTAGGTAGCTCGGTAGGTAGGCGTGTAATGCGGTTCTTATAGATCATATCGATCCCCGCGCGCTACCACTTCACTCGCTCGCGACCCCCGGATTGAAGGGAGCGAAGGCGCCTCTCGATGCCTCCAATTTCCGCTCGATCCTGGTTCCCGTCGACCCGTCGACGGCTTCCTCTGCGGATACCTGATAAAAACGGTACTGCATAATAACACATGATCGGGAACTCTTGGTGCTACAGGTTCAGAAACGCTCATCGACCCATATGCTCCACTAGCTCATTCCTTCTTCCGATCGGGTGACGGGCAGAAGATCCAAATCACGGCCTGCACGGCGAACAAGGCGATCAAGACGGGCTGCAATGCCGCGGGCGAAAACCTTTGCGCCAGAGCACCGGTGAGGAAGGGGAAAATGGCTGAACCTGAGGAGCAACACGAAAAACCCGAATCATCAGTGTCGGGTTCTCAGAGGATGAGAATGGGTCGACAGTACGCTGCGTACTCACCTGCTTGTCCGGCAGCGGCGATGAAGCCGATCCCCGAGGCGTGTAAACTTCTCGGTAGCACTTTGGTGCAGATGCTCATCGTGATCTGCAAAGTCATCGGCTCGCAATCAGCATCTTCTCGCCTGAATGTGCGATACCGTGGGGGAGGGTAAACGATTCCGAGCCCAAGAGACATCGACACACCGGATAAATCGGTCCGAGCAAAAACCCGACCAGAGCGACAGTGACCGCATTGCCAACAAGGTCCCGCGAGAACCAGATCGCAAACTCGAGCCCCGTCGCGATGAAAAGGTACAGCCAGATGACGCGTTTCTCGCCGAACCAGACGTTGAAAGGGGACGTCACCGCTCGGCCGAGGGTGAGCCCGCCCCAGAATCCCGTAGCGACATAGCCCGCTCTAAAGTCGCATTTTGTACAGAGCAAAGGTCAGCTTGCAGCAGTGGCGAGAGAGAGAGAAAACGGAGAGAGCCCCACGAGGATTTACGAAGGTCCACCATTCCGGTTGTCAATCAAGAACGTCACGATCCACCCTCCCATCGACACTTCCGCGCCAACATAGACGAGAATGAACAAGCAGCAGATCCACACCGTCCGATTCTCGAGCGTCTGCCTCAAGATCCCCTTGTCCTTCCCCGGAGGTAGTACTCCGCCCTCCAAGCTCGGTCCAGGAGGGTATTGAAAGCTCTGTTGACCATTCGCCGATGACGGTGTCCTCATTCCGGCTTCGCCCCGTTCCTTCGAATCGGCCAGATCGTTCCTGACAGCCCTAGGTAGTCCGTTCCTCGATATAGACTCGAGCTCGATTGCACCATTCTCAGCTTCCCACTCGTTCGGCGGCGTCGTCATCGGTGCGGGATGCACTTTGGGTATCCTATACGAGAACTTGAACGCATACAACAGAATGGCCGCATTGAGCGAGGCGACGCCGATCGAGACGGAGTAGAAATACGAGAACCGGATCCCCGAAGAAGCGAACGCCGTCGCCGCTAGCGGGCAGACAAGGGCTCCAAAGCCATAGCTCGCATGCAGCAGCCCCATCTTGAACTCGACGTTTGGCAACGTTGCGATGTAAGTGTTTGCCTGGGCGTCCTGCAAGGCCATCCCAAAGCCGAGCAAAACGTAGCACACGGGCATGACGGGAAAAGCGAAGGCGGGGATAAGAAAGATAAAGCCGAAGAGTTGGATAAATGATCCAACGGCGATGACTTTACCGAGGCCATATTTCTCGGTCCAATACGAGTTGGAAAATCCGGCGGTCAAGAAGCCAACCATTTGTCCGATCTAGGAGAGCGATCCGGCGAAATCAGCGCAGGATTTCGCGCAAAAAAAAAGGCGTGGAAGGCCTACAAAAAGCATTGACACTGAAAAAAACGCATTTAATCAGCGATGTATCAGGACTGGGTACGTGGATATTCCCGAGCACTCACCAACGGTGTAGCTGACGCCAAAGTAGGCCTGCATCGCCCAGAGTGATGACGTGCGACGGTGGAGGAGCCGGCAATAAGCGACTGAGCTCATCCCCGCATTACCCTCGACACATACTTCGATAGACAGACCTGGATATACGGAATCAAAGGACCCGAGCTCGAATCCGACCATCCGGCGCACACCATCGTCGCATGACCTAAGCAGGAAAGTACGCCAAGCGAATTAGTCGCCGTACGTGGTGGTAGCGAGCCGCGAAATGGGACAATGCTTGACTCACACGACGCTTCCTTGATGAACAGATCGCGGCGATCTTCCATGGGCACCTGCGACGACGTGGCTCCTCGGGAAGCTGGACCGGTGTTGGCATAGTCCTGCTCCATGACACGTCTTTTGACGGTGGCAGAAAGCGATGAGAGCCAGAGGAAGCAGAGCAAGTTGGCGCGCGGAGAAGTGTTGCGCACGAGCGAGACCGATAATGATCCATCTCAATCCAATCGGAGCCCCACAACACCGGGCTGGCCGGTCAATGTCATGAAGCATGATCCGGAGCGGCCTGTGGGGCGGCCGAGTCGAATTACATGTACAGGAGTAAGCACACCTGCTGTTGAGTGAATCTAAGAGTGTTCACCGTGCATTTGTCTCACTGAAGCTGCATTTTCACAAGCAAAATGTCGTTCAAGTTGACAGTGCACCGGGCTCGATCCTTGGGATGGGAGGTTCCGTGAATCTATCTCCGCGATCAAGAATTTGATATCAAGTCGAGCTCGACGGCTTCCTCAAACTCCACTCCTTCCTGCATACGGGTAGTTGTTGACTGTAGGCATCCTAATCGTCAGACCTTACGTCGACGTGCAAACGCAATGCGCTACGTTTGAAATATAGCAAAAGACTCACAAGCGGTCTCTGTGCCAGCACCGTCGGCCTGACAATATTTGCACACGCAATATTCGGCGTCTCGAAGCTCGATGTCGCTGTGCAGCCTGGTTTGAAGCAAGTGCAGGAAACTCAGTGGGTTAGCAGTTACCTAGGTGTCAGCAGTCACAATTCCGGCATGCGAAAAGGAAGGGACGAATAAGGTTCAGCTAGCACTGCTTCAACGGGGGCACGATCCTTCGAGCATCGGCGAAAATCCAAACGTATTGCAGGTTCGTGCAGTAGCAAACTCGTTACTGGCAGATTAATGGATTCCACGGAGGGCAAAAAAACACAATACGAAGGTCTAGCAAAGGAACCATTCTTCGATCATCGCTGCGTTCCCAAGGACGCCAGGGTGGGCCATCGCAACTTCGCCAAGTCTGGGCGCAAGGGTAGCGCCGAAGAGCGCCCAAGAGCGCCGAAGGACCCCTGAAAGCCCAGCCATACGCGGCCCTCCAGAAATGGGCTTTTTCGAGGCAAAATGTCCAGATTTGTCCCGTCTTCAGATTGAAAATGTCCAAATATGAGGGCTGCCTAGTGTTGATTAATTTCTCAACATTACTCTACAAGCTGTAAACGCCCAAAACTTTTGCTGCGCTGCGCGCAGAATGCGTTTTCGTCGCACGCACCAAGAGGGCCGCCAGCGCTCCGCTCTGCCCCGCTTCAAGTTGATGGGCCAAACTCTGAGAAAGCTTACCACACGACCATGAGCGAGGCTGAGTCTCATTCTTCATCATTGTCAATGCCCTGTGTCTTGGTCTTTGGACCCTCCTGGTGCAAGACAAGCTAGGGATGCTGCTCGAACTCCTTTGACGTCTTCTCCCTGTACCCTTTTTATTGATTAAAGTGCTGTGAATTTCCCGTTCATGAGGCCAGTTGATCGTGTGGAGAGTTGCCGCGATAAGATAGGTTGGAGTAAACTCTCGGAGCGATGACAAGCAGCTCTTATATCACGGCATTTGCAACAAGAGCAAGAAAATCGACACTTTCAACACCTTCGTAAGTTGTGCTTGACTTCTTGTAGATGTTACTCACTGCAGGGAAGGTGACAAGTGAAGTTGGCAGTGCTAGTCAGTCAGGTGCTAAAAGCTTGTCCACACAAGTATTAGTTTGGCATATCCCTCCCAATTGCCAGCCCCGCATTGTTCACCCAATGGCAAGCCCACCCATAGCTTCTTCTGGGATACCATACACGATCAGCGTGTCCACCTTGAGAGGGCAGAGGGCAGACACATCACCATTAACAGCTCGGACGAGTAAGTGGTCCGACATGATCTGGCCACAGATCTCTTGTCGTCCTCTCATGTTGTCCTGCGGCGTCGGACTTGAGCGTCAGCGTAGGAGAAGACGCGCCCCAGTTTGGCTCATGATACATCATGAAGCAGCGACTAACGTCCTTCGGTGATGATGGCAGTTGTCGCTTCCTCGTGCAACGTCTTTTCCCGGATAGTTGCCCCTAAATTGCTGAAGCCAAGGTTTCTCTCGTTCCCCACAAATCGTCGATACCCGTCCATTCCCATCGTCTCGACTATCCTTCAAAGTCCAACAACATCCGTCTGCAGTAAGCCCACATACTGAATTGTGCAAGAATAACCCAACGCACGAGAAGTTAAAGCAGCGAGAGCACTCGTGTTTGTCAATTGCGTGTTCTTGCTCTGGGCAGCCTGAGAAGGCCACATTCTGATTGCTGGCCGGAATACCTGCACCGATCAAGAAGTGACATCACGACCCTGGTGAGTCAAGTTCGGCGCTGGTCTGAAAATGCGCTGAAAGTTTTTTCTACGTCCTCAAACCTTACCCTTTTCGACGCAAGTTGAAAGATAGACCCAGTACAGAATTCCAGTCTTGCAGAGACACTTGGCGTCGGCCAGCACGTTCTGGTCGGGGCACTGTCGAGGGCAGAAGACAGACTTAAATTTGAAAACGGAGAGGCTACAGCGAAAGCCACTGCACTCACTAGATTGAGACTGTGAAGCATTTTGCGGGCATGCTTGCCGCACTTATCGTTGCAGAAGGAGGGTTGGGGCACGGCCGAGGATGGACTAGTCTGATGGTGACGATGACTGGCTGATTTGTGGTGCGCGGCCCAACGAGAGGGGCCGAGACTCGCCGCGACTGTTGAACCCGCCATTGCAACGAGTACCATGCCGATGGGGAGGAGTGAAAGATGGAAACGACCCATAGTTGAGGAAACGATGTACGGGAAGATGAGTGCAGGGGGAGTCTGCCAGAAGAGGATGTCGAAAAAGGTAAGAGAGAGAAAGAGAATAAGATCGAAGGAGAGCCCCAGAGAGACGCAAAAGGTCTCCTCTAATCAAACAAGGTCTTACCTGGGACGGTTAGCCGGGTGATATCGCGACCTCGTGCAGTGTCGAACCGCACCATTTTTAGCTCCTGAAAATTTGATTTAGTAGATATGTACTCTGCTAATCGTCGCACGCTGATAGCTGGTCTCGGTCGTTGCGCTCGACTTAATCAAACTGAGTCAGGATCGTCTGGAGACGGTCGCTTAGAATGAGACCGGAACACAGGTCCGAGTGGTCCGAGTCAGGTGACATTATCCCCAGTTTCGCTGATCCTTATCTCACTGCAGTAAAAATAGTATGCCGTCTTGTAGTAGGTGACACCCCCTCAAATCGAAAAAGAACCGACGGATAATGCCGAACGGTGCTCGAAAGGGCGCCTTGCTACGGGACATGCACTGTATAACGGTCCTCGGGGCGAAGAGATAAGTCTAGACTGGGGTTAAGACTTCGGGGACGAGGTGCGAGGGAGTTCTCGAGGCAGGATCAGGTTAGGACTGCGAAACAACTGAAGCAGGACTTAGACTGTAGGGGCTCTCGAGAAGGGTAAAGAGTGCGATTTCAAAGGAGTGTGGTGTTTGAGTTGTTGCTTGAAAGAAGCAAAGGAGGAACGATGTCAAGCACGAGGAGAGGACCAGCTTTAGTCGCGCTAGGTCTTCGAGCCGAACCCGAGTTGGACTTCGGCTCACCAAGACCGTTCGGTACACGCTGTCCCGCCGCCTTCCTGCAGGTTGGCACCCTTATCGGTGAAGTGGCATCAGCTGAACGATATTATGTGCGCTTCGTGCTACACTGCTAGTTACCGCCTGAACTCATCTTCCGCAGTGCGCCAGAGCCACGTGCCACCAGTGATCCGTGACTGATCATCTCCGCGAGAAAGAAGGCGGCTAAAGCGATGAAGCCCCTAACCCTGTGCCGACGTGCTGCGAACTGCCGAAGCTGGTAAGTAAGCGGCTAGCGGACAGGCAAGGCCACCTTCGGTCATCGGCGATCTGAGGCTGCGCTTCGTTTCCTTTCTTGCGTGCGAGGCGGCGACGCTCCGTGAATTCGGACTCAGTGCGGCAAAAGAAGCATTTCGCCTTGAAATTGCGGCTTAGAGCGATCTCTTGAGTCTCTAAGGCGCGCCAACGGCCGGTCTTCACGCTGGAGTTGAGCCTTGCTCGCCGTTGCCGAGCCCGGCCAGGCAGACTTAATATATCAGTGCTCCGCTGTGCTCCACTCTGCTTGCAATTCGGCCAGCGCCCTTTTCACTTCGACCCCACCCCGCACCCGCCCTCCGCTCCAAGTTTCTCATCACCCGCACCTCTCTCGCAACCACTTTCAACCCTCCCACACACTTTCTGTCCATCATGTCGATCGCTGATAAGGATATTCCCGCCACCGCCGTACGTTGCACTCCCTCGTTCGTCGTGAAAGCCGATGTGTCGTTGTCGTCGGTGGTTAAGCAATGGCTTTGCTAGACTCGAGTCGCCGCTTATGCCGGATCATGAAAAGGCCGAAGCGAGCTGATACCTCCGCACCTCGCATACCTCCCACTCTCTTGTCGTCTACAGTTGTTCGATGCCATTGCCGAAGGACTCAAAGGCGTGAGTAGCCGTTTCACCATTCTTATTTTCCCCGGGACGCCTCAGGACACCATAGAGATGGCTGACAGCTGACTCCTCCCTCTCGTTTGTAGATGTCGGACAAGGAGAAGAAGGAAAACATCAAGAAGGTCAACGGCATCTTTGAGATGAGGGTCAAGAAGGGTTCGAAGGAGGGCATTTACACCATCGACCTGAAGAAGGTACGTCGCAGTCCTCTTCGAGTTGTGTGGGTGCCGCTCGGGTCTCGTGGTGGGCTCGCGCTGCTTGTTCGCCGTGAAACGCCGATCGCCGGCCGGTGCGCGAGTCCGACTTCCGTGCGTCGACGACCGCCGGGCGAGGGTGAAAGCATCTACTGTACCTTGAACACTCGTTTCAGGGAGTTTCTACCCTATCTATGTCATATACTCGAACCTATGACCGCCTTCCACTCATCGATCTGGCGACTCCGATCGTTCCAATAGCTGACCTCTTGTTTGCCCCAATCTTCTATCCGTCTCTTGCGCACTCTCGTGGAACCCATCACAGGATGGCACCGTTTACCAAGGCAACGCCAAGCCCAAGGCCGACGTTACCATCTCGCTCGACAACGACACCTTCCAGCAGGTAAGCCCGAGCCCCCTCGACCCACCTCACACGGCGACCTGCGGCGCGCGCGCCTCAACTCTATTCTCAGGATTCTATGCAATGCTAATCCAACTGGATCCGATCTGAAATCTCCCTAGCTCGCCGACGGCAAGTTGAACGGTCAAAAGGCGTTCATGTCCGGTAAACTGAAGGTCAAGGGAAACATCATGCTCGCGACCAAGCTCGACACCGTTCTCAAGGTTAGCTCCTCGCACCATCCACTTTGCCTCTCAAGTACCATAACTGATGACTTAACCATTCTCTCCCCATGTACCCACAGAGCGCCCAAGCAAAGCTTTAAATACGATAACAGCTCCCGGCCCTCTTGTTTCCGTTCTTTTTGTGTGATTCCCTTTTCGTCCTTGGTCTAGACGAACCCCCACCGATGGTTCGACTCGGTCCACTCGCATCCTGTGTTGAAATCAAGTATGATTTCCTAAATGCGCGCTTTCAATCGATGCAGACTTGGTGAGAAGACTTGGCCCCTGAGCTCTTGGTGTTTGCGACTGGGTCCCCTTGGCGGGCCGACTCAACTTGGCGTTTCCTGAAGGATGGGTTTATCAATTACAACAAGTATCTTGGAAGCTTGGTGGGGTCCTAAGCTAGGCTCTACGGCGACTAAGGTCCGAGACAATCACCGAGTCCGATCCACCCGACATTCCGCGCAAAGGCGGCATCAACATATCTTGCATCAGGCATCGTCCACGTCGGTACTGGGTGGTGCTAAAGCTCTTCGAAGGGTCTCGGCGACCTGAAGGGGGGGAGCACGTGCATTAGTGTCGGGGCCTCCGATCGGTCAAGCCGGAAAACCTACTTACGAGCGCATATTCCTGCCTGCACTTATCAACCTCCTTGTCCAGCGACTCCGATCGCCTGAAAGGTATGCAATAGCATCAGCAACATTTCCCACGTCGACCGAAAGATCCCGCACGTGCTCCGGGCTCACTTTTGCAAGATCTCGTGTCTTTTCGCGACGAACTTCTCGGCCTCGTCGACCCGAAGCTGCACCCAAAGGTCCTGCACCCCACTTGCGACGATGATCTTGTCCGTATTTGGTCTATGTGATCCACCAGTTTGCACTTCCGTCAGCATTCGGCTCGTCGCCAATCCGACTGATTCCTTGGCACCACTCACACGACCCCTTGAATCGTATACCCCATCCCAAGATCGACAGCGGTATCCATCCTCGCATTACCTTGTTTTCTAGCTTCGGATAGCTCGCTCAATCTCGTGGCAAGTTGCTGTAACGCCGCGAGGTTGTGCTGCAGTTGCGATTGCGAGAGGAGCAACTGTTCGAGTTCGGCCGGTAGAGGTAACGACGGCGGAGCAAGCGGAACAGAGGAGGCTGAAGGGGTGGTCATGTTCAATGGTGGAAGTCCAAAAATGACACTTCGTCGATGTGACTGGGTGTATGAGTTTGATGCGGTCAGTAGAAAGAGCTTGCGCGTGAGTCAGGCGATCGCTTCGCAGAGAGCACCTCCTGCGCGGACTCGTAATCATAATTGCGCGAATCGCTAATTACCTTTCCCTCCCCCCACCGACGTCATCGCGCGCGGCTGTCTCGACAGGCAGGGCGGGAACGGGAAAGGGGGTCTGTGCACGTGCCCTTTGTCGCGGCATCAACTCTTCACCACTCGTTTCTACAGATTTGGTCCTTTTCCCACAAACCCGACCCCCTCTGCCGACACTCTCGTACCTGCACCACATGTGTCATGAGCGACGTTGAGTGCATTCCTGTCAACTAGTAGCAGCAGCCGAGAGCCTCCCCCCTCGCTCGCCCCGGAACAAAATCCTCGACCACATCGCGATGCGTGGCCGACTCAATCCCTTATTCGGGAACGCTCACTCCCTGCACCCGATCCTCCACAATGCCGCTTCAACGTGTCCTTCAATGTGTCAAATTTGACATTCGATGTTCCTACGCCGCCTGTACACCGTGGTGCGTTTGCGGCAGCACTCTCCAAATATACGAAAGAAAGAAAGAAAGAAAGAAACGAGAAAAAAAAAGCAACTCAACCAGTCTTCATCGCATCCCACTATTCACCACTCTTCCCCCACCGCAGTTTGCAGTTTCTTTTGTCTCCGGTTTTCGCTTTCTCTCCTTTTTTCTTCTTCTTCCAATGCCACTGTGCTCTTCGCATCGACTGCTACCCTTTACATTGCTTCAGCACCGTTTCAACGTCAATCTGGACTCCCGCGCCTCGGTCTTCCCTGTCCTCGTGCTATAGCGACGTCTTCGCTCCTTTCGCCCCGTCGTTGTCGGGCTCGCCCATGAACCCTCAAGTTCCAATTTTTATATCCGATAGTTCTTGTTCACCGCTCTACTTGTGGACGCAGGAAAACGAAGGGGCCACTAAAATTTGCGAAGTTGAAAAGGACACTCAGCTGGAGGGAGTGGCGTCTGTGACTCACCTTTGGCGGTTGCTCAAGAGCTGGGAGCTGCGCGCTTTGGGCAGCGCGACTGCACATCGCTAATTCATCACCGAGCACTGTCTGTTGTTAAAGGGCCACTCCCCGTGTCATTAAACCGTGCCGCACTTCCCGATGAACCAGAAAAGCCCATACCCTCCGGGACTGCCCCACTCCCCGTTCGCTCAACCATCCCGGGCCGGAGCCTGAGTCGTAGCCGCCTCCCAGTAGAGAACACCTCGTCCCGAGCTATGCTTCTCCGCCTCAACATTCCGCTGCTCTTAAGCCTTCTGGCAACATCGGCGCACTGCTTTGCGTCGAAACTTTAAAACGCTTCGGCCCTTTGGACATCCGACATGTGTCGTTTCAAGTGCCAACGCAACCTAACTTCGGCGCCGCGACAACTCGGGTGGCACAGTATACGCACCTGCGCTCGCTTGGAAGGTGCAGGGAAGATTCCCTCTCTCAATGGGTCGACATGTAGTTAATGGGATGACCATCGCTGATTTCGGTACTACGGGTCTGCTTTTTCCTCAGTGCCAATTTATCTAATCCCGCACGCTGGAAAATCGCGGACGAAGCCAGCGCAAGTAAGTGCCGGCCACGCCTGACTTGACTCGGGAGAACACATGCACTGATAGAGATGATTTCACAGGCAAAAGGTGTGCTCTGATGCCGTATCGTCCACCCTGCACGTGAGGGAGTAGACCTTACATCCACACGACGGGTTCGCCATTTCTTCGCCGGTCATGCCCCTCGGAGTCGACCGACCTCAGAGCCTAATCGTTTCCTCGAACATGCATGAATTAACTCGCATACTCTCCCTTTGATCAGCACAATCAGTACCATCCTTGAAAAATAAAAGCTCGGGGTTCTTTTCTGCGTTTTTGGTGTTCCAAGCTCCATTGCGAGTTGCCGTAGTGACTTCCAACATTCAGCTCGCTTACTCCTGCACATCCACACTTCCTCTTTGTGGAAAATGAGAACAGGTTTTTTATGTCGCTAGTCTTAAAGCGATCTCTCTGGACCGGTACCCGATCGGATCGATCGAGCCCTTCGGCTCCTCGGAATGATTGACCTCCTTTTTGAGTTGTCCGAGCTGATCCTCGGAGGTCCCGGATTCGCCTTCTCTCCTGGATTCGCCTTTTCTTCCTCCCAAAAAGATGTCCGTTTTACTCCTCCACCAGCATCAACAAGACGTTAATTCTCCGGCAAGAAGGCCGACGTAAGCGCTCACGATAACATTTTTATTTCTGAATCTTCGAATCGGAGATAAGAAGAGAGGGGCCAAGGCATACAGTCAGAAAACAAATTGAACCCCGCGCGCGGGTGCTCGGCGAAAGGTCGCTGTGATGTCACTCACGCGACGTCACCTCTGACTCAGGCCACAAATAGTTCAGCTCGTTGACATCTCGGCTACTTAGTCATGAGAAACCGTCTCTCCAAGCAAGACTTCGTGATCCATGCGAATAAGCTCTCGAATCGATTTTCTAGACTTACACTGGTCGAACGCACTGAAGAAAACAGCGATACCGACTTGGAATCGGAGCTCGTCGCTGTGGTCCCACCGTCATTGAAATTATGTTCCGCCAATCATGCTATCCACCGTGGAATGACACCATTGTTCGGTTGCTTCTAGGTGAGCGCACCACTCAGAGGCCTTCTCTCTCTCTCTCTTTCGAACAGGCCTCGAAGAAGTGTACTTGGACTTGGAACCAAGCAAAGGGATATGACAATTCGTCCGAGGTCAACTCCGGCAAGTGTCGCGTCTCCTTCGCTTCAGCCTATAAGGAACTGTGTCTATGCTCGCTTTTACTGTCAGTGGGGCTCGTCATCTCATTCGACGTCCTCGACCTTGCCCACAGAGTCACTTCAGGGTTCACAGGACCTGGTCTGCGGGAGCTCGAGATGATTGCCTACGGGCAGCACTGACGGAATTCAAACCCGCGTGTCTGAGAGTCTCTTGCACCCTCTTTCTCGATCTTCTGGCACCGACCAGCCTCGTATGCACAGTCTGTATCAAAGTGGCGTGGGATTTTCGGAGCAAGTTCAGGGGCCCGAGTCGTGGGCAAAGTTGGAGCGCCATTGCCAAGGGGAACGGTATCAAGCTTTTCTTCAACTTGGGGGAGCACACACGATAGGTGCTTGCAGGCCCACTGAGTTTGAGGCCCTTCTTTGCGTCTTGAGACGGTGAGCGTTGACTCAAAAGAATACTTGAACCCTTGCGCGACCAAGTTGGGCGCTCACCCAGCTCCGATCGATCCCACACTCTTGACTCCCGGAAATGCAGAAAATTCATTTGGCGTGGATGCTTTCATTTCCTATGTTATTTTTGCATCGGCCTTCCTGCTACGTACAAATGACGATAAGTCGCATCAACGGCGGCAAAATGTGATTGGATCGTGGAGGAGCACACTAGAGCGCACTGCTGGCAGCTCCGGGCCGAGCCAGCGACCAGCCCAGCGAGCAGAGGTCTCCTTTCGCTCCCTCCGATCACCCTTCGCAGCTCGCGTGTGCTCCCTCAACGCCGCAGCTTTGGGCAGGTCATCGGCTCTTCTCGGGTGCGGAGCTACTCACCAGACGCCTCAGCTCGCTTTGTTCCGCCTGTGTCGTCGTCGTTGCTGGCCTGTGCGACACCCACCAGCAGTGCCGGGTTCCACCTCGCCTGGTCTCGTACGACGCTCTGGTCCGCAGCTCACGAGGCGCAAATCCAATCATCGTGTATGCATCAGTCATAACCCACGTTCACTGTACGTTCCCGCGCCTGTGCTGTGCCCATCCACCTCGCCAGACCACGCCGTGCAGTCGGTTCCGCGGCGTGGCCCACGTGATCGACCTCGCTCGCTCAAATCCGACCGTGGACCGAGCCAGTCGCTGCGAGTTCGCGTGACGACCAAGCTGACATCGTCTTTGGTCGCATAATCACAGCCGTTCAATATCTTCAACGCATCCCCAAAACCCCGTCGAGATCGCCCACAAGTGAGGTGAAGAATGGCACCCGCGGCGAGGTTGACCCTGCCCGCTGGGACGCGCCTCCCGACCTTTCACATCGCACCGCCGCACTTCAGGGTACAGGGATGGGATCCTCTGTTGATCATTGCTCAGGTGATCTACATTCGCTTGCATAAACGGTCGGATGGAGAATGACGCTGAACACCTCTTCTGCGCCCGCCCAGATCGTCACGCTCCAAACGCTGCACTACCTCACCTTGGCTCTCCTGCTCCCTCCTTTGCTCTCGAGATTTGCGTCATCTTCACTACTCGGATACGAGGGGGGACCTTCCTCCGTCTCGGTCGTCATGGACTGGCGCGAGTTCATCGGCCGCCCCACGACCTCGCTGCCGACTCGGAGATCGCTCCCCGCCGGACTGGTCGGACTCGATGTCTTTCAGGCCGTTTCGACTTCCGGTGCATGGGGATTGAGAGCCTTGATCGCGGAAGGCGATGGGAATTCGGTGCATGTCGGTGTCAAAGAGATTACGGAGGGTCTCGTCAGGGTGCTCGAGTATGATCAGTTCAGGGGTTGGGTCGTCGCGTTCGCTTGGTGCATCACCGCTTTGATCGAGTCAGTGCATCATGTTTTTTCTTCTTGTTGCTCTGGGCTCGTGCTGAGTTTCAATTTGGCTGTCTCACTGCCTAGTGTCTTCTACCTGTATCACTTTGTCCGACGGCCAACCCACATCCTCGACTCGTCCCTCACACTCCTCTTCAACCATCTCATCCTCACAACCTACTACTCGTCCCAGTTCCCTACCTCCTTCTTCTTCTACTTCATTCTCATCGGCTCCAGCGTCGCTCAAATCGTTCTTGCCGAACAGATGTGCGTTCGGAGGGAAATGAAGGAAGGATTTTCTTTCGATGAAAACGGTTCGTACGGGACGGCATCACCTGATGTGAATATGACTGGCGGAGGGGGAAGGTTGGGTAGCAGCGTCAGTGGAGGATCGAACGGGAAGGGCTCAACGGATGGAGCGACGACACCCTTGTTGAGGAACAACTTGTCGCCGAACCCTTCCGAACCATTACGGAGAACGTCCAGTCCGAATCCGATCACGAACCACTCAGACGAACAACACGAAATGAGCGTCTTTTCCAGCCCTTCACCTACGACACCTCAATCCCATTCACATACGAGATCGTTCGGTGCGGGAGTCGGGACGGGCACCGGGAAGAAACCGCATTCGAAGCACTTGAGTTTGACTACGGCAGTGCAATCCGTTCTTGGGGCAGGCAATGGTGGAGGAGGGATGGTCTCGAGTCCGATCTCGATGAAAGGGGGGATTAACTACGAGAGGGTCTCGGGCAAGGATAGAGATGATGACTAGGGCGGCAATAGCTGTCCTTGTGTGAAACTTGATTCGTGCTACATTTGGGGTTATTGTGGAGCTTTACCGTTCCAGAATCGTGAAAAAGCTGTAGGCAGTTTAGCATACTTCCGGCCACTCGGCCTCATCATTTCTCGGAGTTTCGGAAGCGAGATTATGATGTGGCACATGGCTTTAGAGACAATGCGGTGCGATACCAGCGCTAGCAACTGACCGGATCTCATCTGGCATCGCCGTAGTCGCTGATTCAAGATCAATTTCCTCGCGTTGCTCGCGCTTCCCTCCCTCTGCCTCCGAAGAACGCCGAGTGGTTGCACCGTAACCTCAGACCTATCGTGCTACCCAAGCCTTCGGCAGTCCCTTGCATGAGACTTGCCACAATAAAGGGATGGAGGTCTTGTACAAAGCAGACCCGACTTTTCTCAGTTTTCACGAAAATAAAACCTGTCACTGCCAGCTTGGCAGCGGCTAAGCACAGGCTCCGACTGCGACAGGACTGCGACAGGCGCACCGGCGTCCACTCTGGCCATGCGCGCAGGCCAGTCGCCTTCCGCAACGCGCGGTCACTGACGTGCCTGGCGGGCGGGCGACGGTTATCATTGTTCGCAGAGTTCGACCTCGTGTCGTCATCCCATCGTTCACGCGTGGGATATGTCTGTAGAACAGGTGACGGATATTGCTTGCCGAGAAGTCGTGCCGTTCGACACGCCAAAGCCACGTTTCACCAACGTGCCGGCGTTGCGGACCCGGGGAGCCGACCCCCACAAGGGATCATCTGCCAATCCCCCTTCGTCATCCCCCATACCCGCACCCAACGAATTTAAATGGACTGGGCGGACGTCAATGAATCTGAATTTGATACTGGGACTGTAGGTCATTGCACTCCGGAGTAGACGCCTTGCCTCGCCTCGCCACTACCGCCTGGTCGCTAACTTCAAACTGAGGCAGTCTCCACCGCGCAGCCCGCACTGGCTTCTGGCCCCTCGTCACATCGCTGCGACCCGCACGACCTTGATCAAGACCATGACCTCGGTCGCGAGTTTGGCGGCTCCCCCCTCCTCCCAATGACGTGTTCATGCTCGACGACGACGCTGAGATGACTGCCCGACATGTCTCCGACGACGAGCAAGACGAGCCGGAGGCGCAGGCGCAGACGTCGATACTGATGGGTGCGACCCTTCCGATATTCACGTCATTCGCGCGGTCATTTCAGTACTGACCCTGCCTGGTGTCGTCGATTGTTACAACCCAGGCGATCTCGGGCCCTGCGACAGAAAAGAGGTTTGAAATTACTCTGCTGTGCCCCATCCATCGCATCCCTGGTATCCCTTCCCCAGTGAGAAGGTGCGTCGAGCCGGAGTGAACCCCCTTAGAGTCCAAGCATGGCAGGTCTTTAACATATTCCGAACCTGCATAGATGATGACCATCGTCGTTTTCCTTCGCTCCCACAACCGTCGAGTCGGGGTCCAAGAATTGGAAGATATGCTCGCATTCGCTCGCGCCTTCGGGGTACTTAATCTTCCAGCGGCCACCACGGTTAAGAAATTCCTGGACAATTTGCAGAAGGAAGTGCCGATCTTCTCGCCCAGCAAATACACCAAAGACAAGGAACGTTCCGTGTATGTCGTATCTCTTCAGGATTACGTGGCGGCCGACTTTGCGAATCCTTCCGTAGCACCGTCGCTGCGTCACTACCCCGAGATACGGCCACACTAAAGCGTACACTTCGTCGGACAGGGATACGAAACGTCCAACAAACCAGTGCATACCGCTTGCGCCTTTGAGCGTCATCACCTCGTCAACGAAATAGTCGACCCCTCCGACACGAGTCATCGGCGCCGAGACTTGAGGTGGTAGATCGACCAGCCATCGTGGTGAATGGTAGGCGGAGTCAACTTGTGATGGCCGTATCTCGGGTTAGTGGTGCAGCGACGATGCTACGGAAGGATTCGCAAAGTTGGCCGCCACGTAATCTTGAGGAGATACGACATACACGGAACGTTCCTTGTCTTTGGTGTGTTTTCTGGGTGAGAAGATCGGCACTTCCTTCTGCAAATTGATTGTCCGGGAATTTCTTAACGGTGGTGGCCACTGGAAGATTTAAGTACCCCGAAGGCGCGAATGCGAGCATATCTTCCAAGCAAAAAAAAGTCGCTCGCGAGGCATTTCTCGCCCTTGACAGCTTGCCGCATCAGCCCCTGAGCGCGACCTGCCGACGATCGAGCCTCCCAGATTGCGGATAGGGAGAGTCCGAGGTCAAACAAAGTGACCGCTGTCTAGCTAAGAACAAATTTGAGCGGGAGCGTTCCTGCCCACTACCTAGTGCATGGGCCTGGGGGGCGGCTTGCTGCATCAACCGCCTGAGCGTCTGCAGCTGGGCAGTCGCTCGCACACGGTCTCGGCCTGTCTCGGCCTATCTCGGCCTTGTGGACCGATCGACGAGACACGGCGCGCGCGCCATCTTTCTACCTGACCTCCGTCCGACCTGCACCTCGACCCGCATTGACCCGCCCTACGTCCCCGCACGGATCGTTTCCCAAGTTCAGTATGCAGTCCCAGACGGACTTGTACGAGTACCACACCTACAGGTCAGTTGCGCGGGGATCGTACCTGCTAGCCAACGGATGGGCGTGGCTGGGTCGACCGCCGGTGCCCGTCGCTGGATCGAAAAGGGGCCTGGCATGGCGCGAACACATCCGCGCGAGGCATGGCCGGTAGTCGACGGAGATGAAAAGTATACAAGCATGGACACACTGGAGGGTGTCAAACATTCACGATGTGACCATCAGCCTGGTGGCCTTGGTCGTGGTCTGTTGAGGCCGAAGGTGGCGCGGAGCTCAGGCGCGCTCGCGTTCGCCGAGGCCGAAACAGGCTGGCGACGGCCGATGGCTGACGCTCGCAAGCTGTGCCCGAACCGAACGACTCGGCAAACGACTCGACGGTCAACTCCCGCTCCGGAGCCAGGCCGGAACTACTAGTACTGACCTTCCCTTCTGTAAACCCAGTGCGATCGATTTCGTCATTGGACTGCTCATCACTCTTGGAGGTCAGTCAAGCCTCTCCCCTGAAAGCCTCGTCGCTTTCTGGTACCCGGTAGGCTGACCCTCCATCTCCCTCTCCAACAGCCTCGGTCCTGAACGCACTGGGATTGAATGTCACCAAGCTCGACTTTACGCGCCAAGAAGCCCTCCCCGCATCGGCTCGGAAACCCGACTGGCAACGACCGTTCTGGGTCCTCGGCCTGGGTCTCTACATCATCTCCCAGGTCGTCGGCTCTACATTGGCGTTGAACTACCTCAGGGCTGAATATGTCGCACCGTTGGGGTCCTTGAGCTTGGTCTTCAACTTTGTATTGTGAGTATATCGACTGTCAATCTGCGCAATGGCCGAGCGATAACTGACAAGCATTGTCCACCCCGACTACAGCGCCTACCTCCTCGTCGGCACTCCTGTGACTCGACTCGACATCCTCGGAACGATCGTCGTCATCCTCGGCGTTGTCGGCGTCGTCGTATTCGGCAACAACCGTCAACTGCCTGCCGGGACGTTCGACAAGGAGTCGAACCTGACCCTCTCCGTGCTGAAGGGCATTTGGTCACGTTACGAATGGATCGTCTACCTCATCTTCCTCGAAGTCGCGACCGTGACCCTGTTCTGGTTCTCGACGATCGCGCACGAGGTGTGCATGGCCCGCATCGTCGACGATCGTGGCGAAGCGGGAATGAACGTCGATTCCGCTATCGAAGATATGGTCGGTTCAGGTGGAGGCAGGCGCGTCTCGATCCCTCCGACCGCCTGGGCCCGCCTCAAGAACTCGACCAAAAAATCGCACGGATTCGCTCGTCGTTTCCTCAAGCGTCAATTGGAACGGTGGTCGCAGGCCAAACCTGAATCCGTGATCCGTCGAGCTGCGGGGTTCAGTTGGTCCGTCACGGCTGGTGTCTTGGCTGGTCAGAGTTTGGTCTTTGCCAAGAGTGGGGTCAAGTTGATGACGATCGGGTGGACGCACAAGGGTGGAAATGGCGAGCCGAATCCGTTCACTTCCGTGTTGACCTATGTCATCCTTGCGCTGTTGGTCGTTTCGGCTGTGTCGCAAGTTTGTGAGTTGAGCGCGGTGTTTAAGAGTGCTTTAGAGCTTCAGCTGAACGTTCTGCTCTGTGTCGACCTATAGACTGCTTGAACAAGGCACTCAAGTGCTGTGACTCTACATTATCCGTACCAGGTAAGCATCTGACGCAATTCGTACCCCACTTCGCCCCAAGCTGACGACCTTTTCTGCCCAACAGTCCTCTTTGCCACGTATACGACCTGCGGTTTCCTCAATAACCTCGTCTACCTCGACCAACTGGATTCGTACAAAACCTGGGTCTTCATCCTCATCTGGCTCTCGATTCTAGTCCTCATCATCGGCGTCGTTTTCCTCTCCCTTAAAAAACCCGAACCCTCGCATCGATCGCGAAGTCAATCCGAATCCGAGATTCCAACTTCGAACGACGCTTCCGCTCCGGAAATGGAAATGAAGGCCCGAAAGAGTGGTGAAGGACGAACGAAGAGGGTTGGTTCGACTTTGGAGGGGGCGCATAAGATTCAGAATGTGATCATTCATA
Organism: Microbotryum violaceum; assembly: GCA_022506055.1. Lineage (NCBI taxonomy): Eukaryota > Fungi > Basidiomycota > Microbotryomycetes > Microbotryales > Microbotryaceae > Microbotryum > Microbotryum violaceum. Next base: position 1,150,484 of record JAKMXP010000009.1, on the reverse strand, counting down.
CGTTGCAGCAAACCGATGGCCCTGCTTTGGATGGAGGGAAGAGGCAGGGTAGTTTGGGAAAGGTGTTTGGTGGGAAGGTCGAGGATGCACCGCAGGAGGTAGTGCAGGTGGTAGTGCAGGGTGGGAGAGGGGAGATCTCGAGGAAAGAGAGGAGAAGAGGGGCGCAAAAGTTGGGCGATGAAGGCGACGATGAGGTCAATGGATTGGATCGGGAGGGGGCGTTGGGGAAGAGTCCGTTCGATGATGAGTTTGGAGAGTTCGAGGAAGCACCGGACGCGAAGCGGTAGTGTAAGGGAATATTGCGATCAACCTCGCCCAGCATTGTTTGTAGTCCGAAATTCTTAATGTATACCCGCAAGCTCATGTTTACATATATCACGTTCCAACAAGGTCACTGCTACATACGGCACAAAAAGTGCTTCGACCCCATTAGTCGTTCCTGATCCACATCTGAAACTCGTACTCGACCATCTCACCCCCCGTCCGATCCTTCTCATTCTGATCCCCACGCGGTACCTCAAACCCAACCCATTCAGAAAGCTCCTCATGACTCGCTCGACGCCATTCCCCCGGCTGATCTTTCACAAAGTCGGGGAAGAAGGCATCACAATTTTCAAAGTCAGTCTTGATGCGCGTGAGGAGGATGCGATTGGTGAGGTAGAGTTTGGAAGGGTTGGTGAGGCCTAGGGTGTAGAGTTGGGCTCCCCCGATGAGGAATACGCGGTTTATGGGAGTGGGTAGGGATTGGAGGTGGGTGATGCACGGTTCGAGAGAGTTGGCGAGGTGGGTGTCCGGTGAGGTGGCGCTGGGGAGGTCGAAAAACGGGCTTCAATACTTCAATTTCCTGCCCTAGCTACACCATTCAGATACTTACACATCATAACCCTCCTGCCGACTAACAACGACATTGACCCTCCCGTGCAAAGGCCTGAACCTATCCGGGATCCCTTCCCAACTCTTCCTCCCCATGATCACCACATTCTTTCCCTTCTCGGACGTCGCAGAGTTCAGCCCTTCGCTATGTTGTGTTTCGCCTTTTGTGACACGGGCAAAGTAGGCCATCTCTTTGGGAAGTCGCCAGGGGAGACTGCTTGAACGGCCGATCGCGTGGGACGAGGTCGCGGCGACGATCAGCGTCAAGGGAACCTGCGGGGATAACAAAAGGCCGTTAGTCGGTATTCAGCGTCGTAGTGTGTACAGAGCAGTAGGGAAGTCTCACAGGCATCTTCATGTCGGGCATGATCCGCTCAAGCGACGACGATGGCCAAAGGAAGACATCGCATCACACGCGCCGACGCGTCAAATCACCGCTTCCTAAGCAAGTCACCACAAGCGCGCTGATACAGCATCTACCTCCTCTCTCCCCATTGCTAGGCCCACGTGCGCTCCAGGCACTGAGCGGTGTATCGACCACAGAATCAATCTTACGCCTTTTACTTAAAATTGCCGTTGTCGATGCACGCCAACGCTCTTAGTCCAAATCTTTCTCCTTCCACTCCCTCCCTCTGCGGAGTGACTTTTTTTTTTTTTTTGGCTACTCGCCCTTGTAGGCCTTGTCTTAGTGCGTGGCTACACTTTTGAGCACCTTTGGGGAGGCTTTCAGCATGGCGTGTCCGGTTGCGTCGCTAAAAGTTACTTTTAGTGACTTTAGGGACCGTTTCTTAAAAGTGGTCCGAGGGCACTTTGAGCACTTTTATAGGGACGGGTCACTCGCCCGCGCAGCCCCAAGTCCCGCATTCCGAGCTTCGACCCGCTTACTCAAGGCTGTTCGGGTGCTGGGACACGCTCGGACCGCTCAGGCCGGCCTCGGTTTCAGCATGATACAAAACGCCAACTAGCATTGGCTCACGGGCGCGTCGGTTGGCCGTCGCGTCACATCGTGCGCTTTCCACCATGGCCGAGAAATCCCCTATCACACTCAGCAAGCGACGATGACAGCAAGAACGACTCCGAGATCTCCGCTCATTCGAACACTCTGCGCAAAAAGAACAAGAGCAAAACAAGCAGGGTGAAGAGCAAGAGCAAGTCGAGAGGGACGCGAGCGGAGAACCCGTTGTGCAGATCATTTTTTTTGGTCCACCCTTTGACAACAACATTGCATCAACCGTGGCAAGCTCCACTTCACTTGCTCTATCAGATCAATTTGAATGTTCATTTCGTAGTAGTCATCATTGTAATACACCCTGAATGTGAGGAACAAGTCGAATCAAATCTCTCTAGTCAACAGCAAGTAGAGCTCCCTGAGTTCCGCTCTCCGTATCGATTGCTCATCTGGCGCGTGTGCAGCCAGTCGGCGGGCCTCGGCTTTGTAAGTCTGGTAATCCGCCCACATTCGCTCGGCGATGTTATCTCTGAGATCCTCCATCCGACATTTGCTGGCGGAAGTGGAAACGTGGGCTCGACGCTGTCGCTCGCGGTCACTGTCGGGATGATACTGGTTTTCGGAATCGTCGAGGTCCGTCGCCGCAGCAATCTCCCTCAAGAGTTGCCGTTCTTCTTCTTCTGTGGACACCGAGCGAAGTTCACCTGTTCGTGCGTTGATCGGGTCGTTGAATTGGATGAAGTTGTGTAACAGCGCGCAAGCATGCGGGATCCTCGTTTGGTGTTCTGCCGGCAGCTCTCGAGGATGGCCCCCAAGCACAGCGAATTGGCGCTTAGTGACCGCGATGATACGTTCCACGGCGTCCCTCAGAGAAGCATGACGCAAGTTGAAAAGCTCTTGTGGGTTCTGGGGACTGCGGTGAGGACATGCAGGCACGGATTGTCAGCGCGGGACCCTTGGAGCAAACTCCCCTACCTTTATCCATGATCGGACCATTGGCATCATCGCGAGTGTACAAGGTACAAAACACATGTCCTACCACAGCGAATTACCTTTGGCTACCCAGTAGTCACTCTTCGAGGTGGTATCGGACGTTTCTGTACGGTGTCATGCACTCCTCGCTGGTCGCAAAGCCTGCATCGCTAAGATAGTATTTGCCTTCGGGGATGACGAGGTCGCGTTCGCGTGCCCACTCCCACGCTTGCTGATCGTGAGCAGACCCTTCGCATCCGCTCTGAAGATAGCAGAAGCGATGATCGAAAGTCGTAGCGGCAAGTATGTTTTGTGTCTTGTCTCCATTTCGATCGATCCATCGCTCGGCATCGTGGGCCGTTGAGTACCAAGGGCCGAGCGTTCCGTCAATGGCGCCGATGCAATCGCCGAAGTATCGTGCAAACCGAGGATTGTCGGTGATAACGCTCGGTGTGGGCGTGTCTGCCGTGGGCTGAACAACGTACTATTTTCTGAGGTCGCTGTGCACGAGTAATCCGAGTGTTTCTGGCAAATAACTGCGACGCAAATGGGAAGGTGCATGAGGACTAGTGCGAGACTGGGAGGAACAGAGCAGCGGAATTGTTCTGTCAGGAAGTAGGACATGAGTGCAGGAACTACTGACCGACTGATCGTATCCAATGACCTGTTAAACACTTTATCGAGTTTACGATAAGACTCGGGGCCCCGCAGCCAGTACAGCAGCATAGCGAGTTTCTCCTCGACGGTCACGTGCTTTGAGGGTACGATATCGGTGTGCAGACGCACTTGTTTCACGAAGATGGCGAAGCAGGCCGGTGTCATGCCAAGAGCGTTACTCATAGGGACAGTATTATTGTTGTTGAAAAGCTCCATAACGATGATGAGGCCGGTTCGGACCGGAATATGCTGCGGCACTGAGGGCGGCTTTCGCCTTCGTTTGGCCGTTTTGTCGAGGAGACGGCGTTGCTGCAGACGCCTTTCAATATACTTCTGCAGTATGTATATTCCCGCTTCGATGGCAGATTCTATCTGCTCGTCGGTTAGATCTTCGGGGAGTGTATCCATGACTTCGAGATGTCTTCATGCAGGGATGCGCATTGCAGAAGCAAGACACGCGTCGCGTCGTGCCGGGTGTTGCGATTCGAATTTCGACAAGAAGCACGTGCCAGGTTCAAACACGTGACCTGAAATCGTTCGTGAGTTCGATCCCGGCCGTTCGCGCCTGCAAAGTTCCTATAAAACGTGAGGTGTTCGGCTGTTAAAGGTGGTCCTTAACCGCGGCGCGCGCCGCTTTCAGCTGGAAGTGAAAAGGTCCTAGAAGTGCTGTTCCAGCTGACCACGCCTTTAGCTTTTCGCTGCGTTTTCTCAGTTTCGAGGTAGTGCTCGCCATTTTCGCCCATGTTTCTTGGCCGATGAGCTCATCCAGAAGGGTGCTGATCTCATTGTCTCAAAAATTGCTCCGTTGCATATTTCCGATTAGACCAATTTGGCTCAACTATCACTACAAGTTACTTCTACCCAAGTCGGCCCTCTTTGCCCACCTCCCTGATCCCCCTCACCCTCTTGAGAATCGCATCGACCTTCTCCCTCATTTCCAAATGCCCCTGCACCAAATCACTCACCTCGACATCCCTCACACCCTCCACCTCCACCGCCGTCAACCCGCCGACCCTATTCGAAAGCGTATACATCCTCGCGTGAATTGCAAGGGTCCAATCGTTCGTTGAAAAGGCGTTGACCAATTCGTGCGCGACGACGCTTCGTGCTGCTGCCCAAGAGATGCGATTCGGCGATTCAGGAAGATCGATCAGGACGACGTCGTAGACGAGATCTCCTAGGGATCTCTTGTGGAGTTCGATCAAGCAACGAAAAATTACAGTTGCGCCAGGTCCGTACCCCATCAATCGAACAGGTCGAGTACCTTGAACTCGTTTCTCCAAGATCTCAGCGAGCAGGATTCCGGCTTTCTTGGCCTTTTCGCGACATCGCGTAAAATCCGAATCGAGGACCATCGTCGCACCGGAGTAAATACTCATGGGTAAAGCGACACCCGCGTAAACGGCTGCGAGTGCGCTGTGCTTGATGACTTCGGTCCCGCCCAAGGTGAAGAGCTTGTCCCGAACCCAGGAAGAGTAATTACGTCCCGCTTCGAGGAAGGCTTGAGGGTCGACTTTGAGCGCGTAGGTGTCGGTCGGAGAGCGGTGGTAGGCCGGAAACCAAGGAAGAGTCGAGTCGTTCAGATCGAGTAGGAATCCTGACGCAACAACTGTGAAGGAAACATGCGACCGAACCGGCAGGCTCAGTGATTACGATCCCGATACGAGTAGGATCCAGTATGCGTACTCACTGCTTGCGGTCAGAGAAGGTATTGCCGGGACGTCGGCTTCAACGATTGGCTCGAACGTCACTTCTTTGAGTCCCTCCATTCTTCGATGCGTCCGGTACCCAGCTAGGCCGCCTGTGAGTACGCACACCGTGAATCAGGATTCCGTTCATCTCCTTCTTCTCGCCTATTCAGAAGTGGTTACTTACCTCCTCCAAGACCGAGCAAGGTTCCGATGAGGATGATGCCGCCTGAGCCGGCGAAAATGCTGATGCCCAAGGTCCCAGCCAATAGAGGAGCCACCGCGGGTGCAGCAAGACCTGAAGGCTCTCGAATGCATCAGTACTAGCTTTTCATAAAGATAGACCCACCAGCACTGACCTCCCGTCAGGCCGATGATGGCACCACCCGCGACGAACCCAGCGGCAGTCGCGCCCCATTTCAACGCCGAGGTCCTCCCCGCTTGCTCCTTTTTGTACGTTTGCGCGGCTTGATCCCATTCTTGACTTCCACCAGGGGTCGTGGATCCATCTTTCCCCTTTTCTTTGGCCTGTTGCTTGGCTTGCAGCTCAAAGTAGAGTGCTTGCGAGATGACGCGTTCGGCATTGACAACCTCGTCTTCGCCAATGGCGAGGAGCTGACAAGTCCGGACAACGAGTGTCCGTGACAGCGCCGTGTAATTGAGGTTCGGTTCCGGATCTTCCGAGGATTCGCGATTCGAAGAAGACGAAGAGAACCAAGAAGATGCGGTTGATTTTTTTTTAGCCTTGAGTTTTTCTCGAGCGTGTTCGCCCAGGCCAAGGCTGACAAGCACCAATTCGAACGCGACGTTACGCGCCTTCTCGTCCGTCGCCTTGGAGTCGGCGGAACGAAAAGCTTGATCCAATTCTTGAGCATGGCCATTTTCTTCTTCCGGTGGCGTATCGGGAAGTGCATTGAGATCGACCTTGAATTGTCTCGTGATGTCCAACAACCAACCTGTGGCATCCGCGATAGTCGCTCGCATGAGCTGGTTCGCTCGGACCTGTTCAGAGTCGAGCTCCTTCTTGGCCGATTCGGGCTGACGAGTGCCGCCGGTGACGGCGTTGTCGTCGTCTTGCGAGTTGGTTTCGTTTGTCGCATCCGAAAGGGATAGTTTTTGGGTATATCGGTGCGAAAGACAGTAGGTCGTGGCTAGCTTGGCGGCGATGCAGACGAGGAGGGAGTCGTGTGCATCGAACTCGGACGCTCGGGAGCTGAGCTTGATGTCGTCGGTCGAGGCAGGAACCGCCGAGTCAGGAAGCGCTTTCGACTCGGAGGTGCCACCCGACGACGGAGGCACGGGCAGCGGTTTGCTGGACCCGTTCATGTCGGTCTAGTGCTGGGGTGAGCCGTCTACTATGGTATCTTGGTAGAGTTGTTGATGTCTAGAGCGAGCAGTCTGGCAAAGAAGTCAGGGCGATCGGATGTCGATTAGATCGCCGAGCGCCTGTCAAACCGAGGCGCGCCGCTTTCGCAAGCCCCCCACACGAGCCGCCGAGAGCACCGATCGAACGCTGCGCCAGTCGTAATAGCGCGAGACAAAGTTGCGCGGGTTGTGCTGGGGCGCGTATCGAGTCGAGTTTAGGACTTTGGATTATTCTGTCGCAGGACATGAAGGCTGCGTGTGAGCTGGCGATACGACCGAGAGGCTAGTTTCGTGAAGCAGTGGACGAGTTGGGACGTTGCAACGCACCTACAAGCCACCCCACGACAAACCCAATGCCTCTTGAGCAAGTGAGGGATTGAAGCCTGTATTGCAAAGTAACCACCCTGTATTGCGGCCGGTCCAAAGTTGAGGCGTAGCGCAGTGAGCAGCCGGAGGAAGGCATCGCCGCAGTGGCAGCCGGCGTTGTGACGTAGCGCGTCATGACGACTCTGCGCGCTTGCACCTATACCTTCGCGCTTGGACCTTGAGTGCTTTTTGATCAGCCGGCGCAGCTGCCCGCACCAGCGCCTTATGAGAACGGCCGGACCTTGGGACACGCTTAGATTCTCAAACGAAGTATTGAAACCTTTACAGGATATGAATCGGCAACGAAGCAAAGTGGTGACTTCTAAAAACGGAGACGGAAGAGAGCTGCCGCTGGAGGTCGGCGAAAACCTTTAGACGGGAGAGGTTGATGCGAAACCAGGGGTTTTGGGTTTATGATGACTCGACTTGTTCACCAAGGGTCTGTGCCCGTGAAAGGGCACACTGTGTGTAAGATTTACGCGCGACTGTCTAAGCATACAACGTTTTGAAAGCTGACTGCTACCAGCGATCCACTCAGAACGTTTCACCGAAATGATCGCATTCTTAACGTCGTGTTGCAAAAGAAGCATTACGCCAAAAAAGTGGGCGTGACATCGTGAAGACAGCGGGTCCTGATGTTTTAGCTTGTTTTATGCGATCTCAGTAATCCTTTAGACGCCACCAAAGGTGTTGATTCGGGAATCGCAAGGCCAGTCTCTACGGGCCATCATCAAGGGCTCATCACCATGGCTCAGCTCCTTCTTGCGGTCCATGTCTTACATACGTGCTGAACGACCACGCCGATCCGGATATCTACAGATGCATTTCATCGAGACCGAGTCAGGCGTCAAACGGGCAGAGTCCCAGAGGTAGTACATGGCCTGCGCAGCGCTGCGTGTGCTGCCTCAAAGGATTCGAGCAACAGCAAGAGTATGCACTCAGTTGACCGACTTGATCTTCCTTTTGGTAGACGCGAGCTGACCTGATCGCGGCACGCTCGGCGTTTGATGTTGTCATACGGGGTCAGGCCCCTTCCTTGCCCGAGGACGACGACTCCCGCGAAAATCCCAACGACGGTGAGGGCCGAGGGGTTGAGGTGGACCATGTTGGACAAGCTTGAGAGTCGAAAATGCGAGGTAGAGTGCTTGGATGACTGAGCTACTTATGATGGACGAGTGGAAAGAATAACCTGTAGCTTCGATAGCTTCCCAGCACAGAAGTGTGGTAGAGCCGTCTCCATCGTCACCTGCGGTCTTCGCCTCCCGAGTTGCGCGCAGCACGAAAAGGGGTGATCGTGCGCCGAGCTCGGCCGGCCCGCTGACTCGGCTGTACCGGTTGGTCACCCCGTTCGGAGACCAGTTAGCAGCGAGAGGGTCCTACACTTTTCGACGGGGCTCAAGTTCGTCAATTTCGTCAGGTTCAATCGAACGAAGCGGTTTGATCGGTAACCGATTGCTCGCGAACATCCCCGGGCGGGTGAACAGAAAGGACTCCCGTGCGCACCCATATGTACTCCTGTTCACGAGCCGTTTTTGTCTCACATTCATTGTAGCCCTCCTCCAGGTGTTCCGACGGCTCGAATTACACGTCAAAGGGACAGAATACGACTAGCAGGCCTAACACTAATCCGAAACGCATGAAATCGGCAAAGTGGGGAACAAATTTTAAGCGGCGGAAAGCTCACTGGTGTCGTCTCATGAATAATGATGACACCATCGAGCTTCCCCGTCGAATACGTCCTGCGGGTACTTGCAAGCTCCATATATTCCCTGGCCTGGAGACAAAGTTTCGAAGGTTCACTTCCGCGCGAGTGACCCGCCGTGTGCAGCTTGGCCCGCTCGACTTACCGAGTCGCACACAAGACTCGAAAGCGTTGTCGAATCCGATGAAGTCATTGCAGAGACACTTGAAAAACCTCGACCGCAGGTATGGATCGGATTTGGGATATAAACCCGCGCACTGAAGAAGGTTGGGCTTACGCTCGTCAGCCCCACCCCGTCATACAGCAAGTAGCCCGAATGCGAACGGCTTTCATCAGCCTATGACCTACCAGCTGGCTCTCACCTATCGCGTAGTAGTGACACTGCCGATGGCAATCATTATAAAATTTTGGCGCCGAGGGAGCAGACTTCGACGCGGCGATGAGCGAAGCAGCCGAGAGCGCTAGGCCACTAACGAGGACGAGAAGGCGCTCGTGAAGGTGGACCATATTCTGTGGTAGGAGGCGAAACGTGTCATTTGATATGTGTCTGTGCCTGTGGTATCTGCGCGGATGCGCGCGCGTTTAGTCATTAGTCACTTTGGTATTGGAGTTTGCTCTGTTTAAGTTAGGGAGCGCGCGGGGCTTTCTTCCCGCGCGGCTGTTTACTCTTGGTAGCTTTCTCATCACTCGCTCTACATTGTGGTCCTGACTTCTCGGCGTCGTGCACCCTCACCTATCGGAAGGCTTTACTTCCGCGTCGCATCTTTTCTGCGATAAAACGGCCGACCGAGCGGAAGGGTTACATTCTCGCCAACTTGTGATGGTGGAGCGTAAATTGAGGTCAGGCCGGTCTCAGGAGTGTGTGAACTTTGAAGTACATATTTCTTGCGGCCCCCCCAATGGGTCGCCCGAGGGGCAGAAATACGATCGCAGGTCACGAGGGCAGAATTCGATAAGCAACTGAGTGCGGTTGCTGTGCCGCGTTTACAACGTGACCAGTACCCCTACCAACCGAAATCCACGTTCCTCATCGATCAGCAGCTATCCTATCTCGGCGAACTCGACACATGATGGCGATCTAATCGAGCCATTGGTCGAGGCCCACCAAGATGATAAACACATCGGTGAATTCGTTACACAAACGGTTCGCCACGTGCGTCGGTGAGCGCAATTTCTCGCTTGCATACACCGTACTGACTCGGGCTTCCAGTCGGGCGGGGTGAGGGGTGAGCCCCTCCCACGGGCCTTGCCCACACCTGAGACGAGCTTTTGTCTCCTTATTTGATTAGATTTGTCATAGTACCTTTTACTGGTCGCTCCTTCCTCTCTTTCGTTTAGACAAATTAGGCGCTCTGAACGATCTGGGAGGAACCCGAACATGTCAACAGTCCATTACAGCATTGCTCGGTCAGCGCCGCGTGAAAGGGTTTGATCCCTCAAAGGTCGCGAGAACTGCTGCGAAAGACTTTTGACGTGCTCGTGTCATTTCAGGAGCCTCCAAATCGTCCAAGTTCCCCAAAGGGGAGAGAGGAACGTGCGACTATCCCAAAGTTAATATGAAAAATCCAAATCTATTCAAATAAGGAGAGTGGAGCTTGCTCAGCAAGGCCCGTGGGGGAGGGTGGGGGGGTGGGGGGGCATCCCTCACAGGGTGACGGTCAGCGCCGCGGCTGCACAGCACCCACACATGCGTGAAGAGACGACCGCCCGACTTAAAAGTATTGCTATCAATTGAAATATTGAACGCGTAACCACTTTGAGAAGAAGATTTCGTATGAGGGAATTCACGGTGATGAAGCCAAGAGCGAACCCGAATATTAATCGAAGTGCGGCGGATAATCCAAGTACAGAACGGCTTGACCTCGGATGACTGTTGAGAGACGTCAAAAGTGCTTAATAAATAAGAGCTAAAGTAAAAGCGACAGAATGTTCAGTGTGATGTACACTTGGTCTCCAAAGAGGGACGAGGATAAAGCCTCTCGGCTCACTCGGTGACCCCTGACTCCGCCAGGTCGAGATTCGAACCATGCGAAACTGAAAAGACAGGTGGGCGCGATCATCCTCAAGCCTAGACGTAGAAGGATCTATGGTAGTGCGAGACGGTTGCGATTGGAACTTGTGCGCAGAACGCGAAAGGAGAGGAGAGAGAGCGACGACGGGGACGGGCCGGACGCGAGGGGCGAAATGCGCGCGCGGGGGAACTGCCGACGCCGAGATGGGGGAAAGGAGAGGCAAGAGAGTTTGAACGGGGACGGGGACGAAAGACTTGGGGACTCGGACGCTTGAACACTTGAACACTTGAACACACACACACACACACACTCTCAATTTCCCAACAATGAAACCGTGAGATCTAACCAGCACCAACCGTATGGCCTGATTCCTCCTGAAGTGATCTCCCTAAGAAAGAGAGCAAACCGAGTCCCGTAGAGCCACAAAAGTCCCCAGGTCCCCCTGGCCCGTTGCGCTGCTCTTGCGCTGCCCTGAACCGCCCCCCCCCCCCCTCTGCTCGGACACCTCCTACAGCTCGCAAGCCTTCCAGGATTCTTGAACTCGAGGAGACACCCGATCGCTGAGATGTTCCGATTAACCAGTGGTACTTGCCCTTCATTCGATTCGACCCTCTGCCCCTTGTACCGAAGGTGTCGTTCGGACAATCTGAGACTTCTCTCCTTCCGATGCATTCGGCGTTCGCAAATGGACTTGGGTAGCCAGAGCCAGGAGTCGTCTAGCGCTCAGGGACAGGGTCGGGAGTCGTTGCGCGCGCTGGTAGGATTTCCTCATCCGGCGCCGAGTCAATCGAGTTGCAGTTGTATTCGGTGAGTCGTCGGTCGTGAACAGGGAGACCTGGCCATCGAAAGCTTGGATCGAGAAGGTCACACTCGTCGCAGGTGGCGCCGTGGAGGGTGCACGCCGAACCATCGAACACCCGTTCAGCGCGGCGGAGCTCGGCAGACGGCAGTCAAACTGGGTCGTACGCCAGACCCGGTAGTCGAGTTTTGGCACGATCCAGGGTACCTCAGATCTCAACGATGCGAGTTATCATTCCGATCGATCCCCCATTCTTGACCGAAAGGCTATGGTCCGAATCTTGCGCGGGTGTAGTATTTCCCGACTCTCCCGGCGAGAATGAGCTTGAGTCGCTCGCCGGTGGCACTGCCGGGGCTGCTCGGAAGTCGAACAAGTCGAATACGAGCTCTGCTCAAGTTGGAAGGACATCCGCTCAGTCTCATGGAGGGAGATTGAGCTGTTTTGCTTGTCACCGCTACAAGTCCGAAGCTCGTTACACCGGCCGAGATCCCGATCGGCCGAGGCGACGCGGCGACACTCGCACCGCTACTGCTCGCACGGGCCTGCCGCTCGCTCGCGTGTCGGTTCAGCTGGCGCTCCACTTTCTGATCCGCTCCACCACCTAATCGCAGTCGCACCACTCGACTTTCCACCCGCAAGTCGCCCACAACGGCTTGGAGATCATCCCCGGCTGATCTGTGACTCACCTTGACCGGATCATCACCCTCAAGTAAACTGTGAGGCGGGCAGTTGGTGACTGCGTCGCACCGTCACCTTGCGACACGACCGGTTCCACTGCCGGTCGTACAGCCGGATACGAAATGAGCTCGACGGCCGCGTCTCAACCTCCAGCCGACTCTTCAGCGACGACGACGACGACATCGAACCCCTCTGCGACGACTTCTGCACGATGGCAACGCCGGCTGCAGCTGCGCGAACTGAACCTCGCCGCGTGGGCCGAAACGCCGCACGAGCCAGGTCCGTCGGCCAGGCTCATCCCAGGACTGTTCATGCTCAGATCCACCTGTACTGATTATCGACGTCGCTCGAATGACCCAGACAACCATGCCCGCCTCGACACCTCCCTGAAGCGACACACAACGCTGCTGACCCGGCTACGTTCGTCGATCCACACCACCGTGACCGTGCCTGCGATCCTCAAGGAGATCGCCTCGCTTTCGTTGGACAAGTACGTCGAAGAAGCTGTTGGGGCCACCTTTGAAGGTCTGGCAAAGTGCAAGACCGGCCCAGAGACGTGGGCAGCGATCGAGGTACGTTGTCACCGCTTCAGGGCTCTTGGATCGAACCCCGCGTCGCGGAAGCAAGCTCGCCCGTCAAGTGACCAAGACATACTTACACAACAGCTTGCCCCTTCACAGGTTGTCTCGGCACTGCACCAGCGATTTCCACATACCTTCACTCCCCCTCTGGTCAATATCATCGTGACCAGTCTGGCACTGTCCACTCCGTCTGCGGCGACCGACCGCGAAGTCCGAGAGAAGGAGGACACCCAAAGGATAACGAAGCAGCGTGGGCTGTTGAGGCTTCTGGGCGAGCTCGAAGTCGTTGGAATTGTCGGTAAGGGAAGCTCGACAGGTTCTGGCAAAACCATGTCCGTCAACTCGGGCATGGTCGGCGAGCTCACTTGGAAGATTCTGAAAGAATGGGTCAGTGAGGCGTCACTCTCCTGGCCCTGTTTATCTGCTTCTGGGCAGACACTTACGTCTTTTTTCATTCTACACAGCTCACGTCCGACAAGGAGCAGCTGTCACTTGTTGCACCACTGGCGATCGCATTCGCCAAACATCTCGGTCCTCTCTACCTTCCGCCACTTCCCGCCACCGCGGACGAAGGTGCCGCTTCGGCTCATGTTGTCAACGCTCACGAGTTCCCTGCCCTGTCGAGCTCAAAGGACGATGCCGAGAGCTCATCCCTGGTCCCACGGGAGATGACGGACAAGTTTCGCAAGCTCCTTGTCGCGTACCTCGACGCGTTGGGTCGTAAGGAAGTCCGCAACCACCTGGAACTGCAAAAGCAGGACAAGAGGAATCATGAAGCGTACATCAGAAGTGGTGAGGTGTTTGAGGATCGAGAGAAGACATACGAGAGAAACGTGAAGAATTGGGAGAGAGGGTGGAGTGGTGTGACTCAGTGAGTTTATTCATCGCTCGAAAGCTTCGAGACCCCTCAAATGCTGATGCTTCTCCGATCGCGTTGTTCACGTAGACTATCGGAACTTTTGGGGGTTGCGGCACCCGTCCTCCCATCGCTCACCTCAACTTTGGCAGCATCTTCGATCGTCGGGACGGGGACCTCTTCCTTTCAGCAGGAAGAGGACATTGGTGGCCCCGGATCGATTTGGATCGACGAAGAGGACAAGAAGTTCTACGAGGACTTGAGGGAGCTCAAGGATGCGGTGCCAGGCAAGTTCCTTGGACTTGGGAACAAGGAAGAGGAGGTGGCGGCGGCGGAAGAGGAGAATGAGAAAAAAGAGCTCAAGATGGATGTCGATTACGAGATGAGGGATGAGCCGGAGAGCACCGAGGCGGATGAGTGAGTCTCCCGCAGGCGACCCAACTAAGATATATTTGAGCTAATTGGCTACATCTTCTATTCGAAGAATACCTTCGGCTGAGCAACCTGTTAGTGCCCAGACGGAAGTTGACGCGACTCTGGCCACTGGACCGGCCGCGCAGCTCACGGCTCTCTTCGCCCGACTCGTCGACGCCTCATCTCGATCGAGCATCGACGATATCGCTATCGAATTCGCCTTCCTGAACAGCAAAGCGGCTCGTAAGCGGCTCGTCAAGCATCTCGCGTCAGTCAATCGGAATCGACAAGACCTGCTACCGTACTACGCGAGGCTGGTCGGGACGCTGAATCCATACATGCCCGACGTCGGGAAAGAGCTCATATCCCTCCTCGAAGAGGAGTTCCGCTACCTCCAGCGCAAACGACAGGTTGATCTCGCCGAAACCAGATCGAAGAACCTCCGATTCTTTTCCGAGTTGACCAAGTTCAAAGTCACGCCCATCCACTCGATCTTGCACGTCTTCAAGGTTTTGCTAGACGACTTTACCGGCCCCAATATCGACAACTTTTGCACCGTCCTCGAAGGGTGTGGGAGGTTCTTGCTGCGATCGGAAGCCACGAGCGAGCGCATGAGGCTGGTGTTGGAGACTTACACGAGGAAAAAGGCGGCGATGCATTTGGACCAGAGGCAGATCACAATGTTGGAGAATGCGTACTACCAAGTCAGTGCTCTTACCCCGCACTCGCGAGTTTGAGCTTTCCCTTTGCAAAGTAGAAGCTAAGCTGTCCCCTCTGCAGTGCGACCCACCGGGTCGACCCGCAATCCCACCCAAGGAACGTACCCCAATGCAACTCTACATCCGCCACCTCATCTACCATCAAATGACCCGCAACAACGTCGACAAGATCGCCAAGCTCATGCGCAAGCTTCATTGGGAGGATCCGGCGATCCTCGCAAAATTGCATAGCGCTTTCACCAAAGTCGGTAAAATCAAGTTCAGCAACATCCATTTGTTTGCTGTGCTTTTGGACGAGTTGGTCAAGTTTCATTCGGAGTTTGTCGTTGGCGTTATCGATGAGGTGATGGAGAATCTTAGGCTGGGAATGGAGGTGAGTTGGCGTTGATGATCGGGGCACAATGTTGCAGTTTTACTAATCGTCTTTAGCTCTGATTACCATCTAGGTCAACAATTTCAAGTACAATCAACAGCGCATTGCCACGATAAAGTACCTGGGCGAGATGTACAACTACCGAGTCATCGAGTCCCGGGTCATCTTCGACACTCTTTGGTCGCTCATCACATTCGGTCATCGTAAGTAGTCTAACGTCGAGTGGTAGCCACGAAGCGTACGCTCTGATGCATCATTGACCGAACCCCGTAGCTCAAGGTCACGCCAATCCTGCGGCTCCGAGCCCGATCGACATGCCTGACGACTCCTTCCGCATCCGCCTCATCTGTGTCCTGCTCGACACCTGCGGCGAATGCTTTGACCGGGGACAATTGCGCAAGAAACTCGATACTTTCCTCATCTTCTTCCAAACTTATATTTTGACTAAACGAAGGATCCCTATGGACGTTGGATTCATGGTCGATGACTTGTTTGAAAAGCTCCGACCCAAGACGAATAGGTTCGGTAGTTGGGAGGAAGCTGAGAAGGTGGCGAGTGAGCTCAGAAGCCAGGCGGGAGCCGCGGCCAATGGTGCTAACGGTGCAGCGGACAAAGGGGCAAAGATTGAAGGCGCGATCGTGGACGAGGATGAGGACGAAGAAGAGGATCGGCAAAGAATGAGGGTTGACAGCGATGTACGTACTTCTTCGATGGCTATCTTGGTCCGCACTCATCGTGCTGAATGTGATGGCTTTGCGAGCAGGCGGGGAAGAAGTCCGGGGACGAGTCATCTGGGTCCGACGATGGTTCAGAAGACGGCTCGAATGACGACGAAGGCGAGTCTAGCGATGAAGACGATGATGATGATGACAGCGACGAACACTCGGTCGAGGAAGACGAAGACGTCGAAGGGGCCGCCCGACCCAAAGACCCGAATGCGATGACCGAGGAGCAGGAGGACGAGTTCACTCGCGACTTGGCTACAATGATGGCCGGGACCGGTAGGAGTGCGGGCGGTGGCGCGGAGGCGAGGAATAAGCCTGTTTTGTTCGATGTCGGGGTCCCCTTTGTTCGGAAAACCGCTCCGAGGGGTGGGAGGATCGAGGAGGACGAGGACATCGATAGGGAAGAGGCGACGCCGAAAGGGATCACGTTCACCCTTCTGACCAAGAAAGGGAACAAGCAACAGGTATGTCCGGGCATTTTTCGACTTCCGGTGCAGCCACAGATGCTGATTCGCCTCGAAATAGACTCGATCAATGGAGATTCCCCTCGAGTCCTCAATCGCCGTGCATACTCTCGAAAAACGAGCAATCGATAAAGCCGAGCAACAGCACCTGAAGAAGCTTGTTCTAGACTACGAGCAGCGAGAAGAAGTCGCCGAGAAGCAAGGTACGTCTAGCTAACCATACTCTATGTGGATTCTAGTCGAGCCAATCAAGTTTTTTGTATGTTCTGCAGCTTTTCAGGACGACATGGCAAGGAGAGGCATCGCCATCAAATTCAAGGTCGTACCGTGAAGTGACGCTGCGAGAATTCCGCAGGTGCGCAAACCTAGCGATTTGCACGTCGTCTCGCCCTGATGGGGTTCAACCTCGGCCTCCTTCAGCAAGCTTTGCGCCAGAGTGCGAGCCAGTCGCCCACGCAGTTCGAGCTAGTATACATTTATGATAGCACATCCCACCCCGTGTCATTATCTACGGTCACACCGCAAATTCATCGCGTTCCCATTCTGATGAATAGTCATTGCAATCTCACCGGCCTGGCTGTGCTCCAGCACGGCTATCATTTTCACTCAGACGTTCCTACCCATATTTCGGACTTCCTTGGGAATCCTGAACGTCCACCGGAGCAATAACGAGTTGACGACAACCGAGATGCTAGAGAGTGCCATCGCGAGACTCGCCCAGACGGGTGGAAGTCGCGTCCTTCCAAGATCGTAGAATGCGCCGGCCGCGATGGGTACCAAGCAGCCGTTAAAAAGGCAGGCCCAAGCGAAATTGGTTAGGACTGTCATAAATTTGGCGTTAGCCCGTACTTTGCCTCTTTGATATGAAACGGGACTCACTCTTGTTGAAGGTTGCTTTCGAAAGAGCAAACAAGGTCAACAGGGCGGAGAGGTTCGAGCTGAGCAAACAAAACTCGGACGAGGAGAGAGTGATCGATGATCCAGTCCCCATCGAAATACCTACGTCGGCTTGTGCGAGCGCTACGACATCGTTGATGCCATCACCGACGAAAGCGACTTTGGCCCCGACTGTACCGCGCCGACTGCGGCTGAGCAGCCTCCTCCACCCAGTGCTGCGCCGAGCTCGCTTCAATTCTTCAATACGGGTCCTCGCCAGCCCCAATTGCAGTCGCTCAACGACCTTGGCTTTCTCGAGTGGTAGTACTTGGGCAAAGAAGCATCCATCGTCAATTCCGACGGAGCGAGCGACGGCGCGAACCGTACGTTCGTGATCGCCACTGCACAAGAAGACTGCGATACCCTTCTTCTCGAGGGCAGAGATGACGAGTCGGGCTTCCTCTCGGGGTTGGTCCTGGACTCCAAACGCAGCTAGTATCTGAAAGCTTCCCTCGGGCAATGTTTGAGTCGGCTGCTTGGTTCGCACAGCGACAAAGACGATCGAGCAACCATCATCGGCCCAAGCTTCAGAAAGGGCAGTCGTATCGTGGTCGAGGTCGAGCCCGTGCTCGGACAGCAAAGTCGAGTTCCCGATGAGAACTTCCAAAGATGAAGTACGAACGTTGACCGTCGCCTTGAGACCTCTTCCCGCAATCTCCTCGGAATGAAGAAGCGCCATCGGTACCGGAACTGTGGGTTCTTCGCTGATGCCGAGGTGCTTGGTGCAGAACTCGCGCACTCCGATTGAAATCGGATGCGTCGACGCCTCTTCCACGACTTTGACGATCCTCATGGAGCTTGGTCGATCGCACTCGAGCTCCTTGACAGCATAGAAGCGATGACGCGCTACGGTGAATTCGCCCTTGGTCAACGTTCCGGTCTTGTCGAAACAAACTGCTTCGATCCTGGTCGCATTCTGAAACGCCTCCCCTCCTCCGAATGGAACGATTCCGAGTCGAGCGGCCATCCCTGTACCAACCATCTGAGCGGTCGGTGCCGCGAGTCCAATACCACATGGGCAAGCTACGACGAGCACGGCGACAGCGAATTGAACGGCAAACAGACTCCAACCACCCGAGCTTCGTTCGGCTTCATCAAGCCAATTCTTCGGCAAGTTGCCCGAGTACCCTCGGATGAGCCAGATCAAAAAAGTGACGACCGCAATAGCCACGATGCAGGGAACAAAGATGCCCGTGATCAGATCCGCGAGCTTTTCGACCGTGGCCTTCTTGCCCATCGCATCGCGGACTACTTGAACGATCCCGTCGAGCATCGTCGAGCCAGCGTTCGAGGTCGCCCGCACGAGCACCGCCGATGGGCCCAGATTCGTCGTTCCGGCAAAGACCGCATCGCCCGGTTGTTTCAGAATGGGAAGTGATTCGCCTGTGAGCGACGATTCATCAAAATTGGATGACGACGAACTAGGGAGCACCACCGCATCGAGAGGGACGGAAGATCCAGAAGGTACGAGGAGAACGTCGTCGATCTCGAAATAATCCACCTCGAGCTCATGGGTGGTCGACGAGCCTTCGGCCGCGGCGTCCAAGTCGGCCTCTGAGGTAGACTTGTCATCTTCGTCTCCGATCTCGTTCACGTGTGCGGCGTACGATGCGAGCGAGCCAGTATAAAGTAATCCTGTCGAGGCCTTCATGTTGGCCAGCGCATCGATCGCGTCTCCGGTGCGTTGACGACTAATCCCTTCGAGGTAGCGACCGAGTAGAATGAACATCATGAGGAAAATCTAGAAGGATGTTAAAATGTATAAAGTAAGCGACGGCTCGTGGAAGTGATAGAGTCATTGACCTATAACGAACCGATGAATCAAAGTAACCCATCTCCATGCTCGCTCCCATCGTATCACTCGGCTGCGTCCTCACCTCGATCGCCAGAAAAGCGACCGAAGCCGCGTAGCCTCCCGTGATCCCCAGAGCGACGAGCGTGTCCATGCTACCCCATCTCAATAACTTTTCCCGCCATCCTCCCCTCCTCCATACGCCTCGCAAGCTGTGCCACGCACGTTGATAGAAGAAGAATCCGACGCCAAACTGCACGGGTGTTGCGAGAATGAACAGAACGACCATCGCGCGAGACGCGGACCCCCACAAAGGCTCCTCAAAGTAGCGCCGAAGAGACTTTGACGAGGGCAATAGTGATACAAATACAATGCCGATGATGAAGGCCGGAATTGCAAAGAGGACGGCGATGCAGAGTCGTAACAGGATCGAGCGGGACTCGCGAGCTTGGGCTTGACGAGCGAGCAAGGTCAGGACCGACGAGGTGTGCACCGGGTGGAGCGTGAAAGGTCCGAACGACTCGATTGAAGATCGTAAAGTGCGTAACGTAAAACCATGAGGCGGCTGAGGCACATACGTCAGGCTCAAGACGGGCGATGCCATCGAACACGGGTCGAAGTTGATAATCGTCCCCGCCGTCTGCAGCGAGTCAAGGTATGTGTTGATGGCTATCGAGCATTTGCTGTGGATGGAGATTATCTCCCGAAAATTTGGTCAGAAAACTCGGATGGCCTCTCGAGCCAGCTGCCGACTGACCTGCAAAACATGCCCTCAACACGCAGTTTGACTGTTCTCATGTGGGTATCGGCACCAGCGCCCGTTGCGCCATGCACCGGGACTGAGGACAATAGCTCGGCACCGTACCCTCGATCTTCGATCATCTCGATCAGAACCTCGGTGGAAAGGACGTTTGGGTCGTGAATGGCGGTCGCCAGGGCCGGAAGCAAGGTCACCTGAGCGGAACGTAAACCCGGCGTCGGTTGTTCAAAGAGGCCATTGAGCGATTGTACGCAGGACCTAATCACTAAGACGGTCAGCTTCCTTGATCACTTTGCTTCCTTTGGAGAAGAAGGGTACTCACGCGCAAGTCATGCCTTCGATCACGAACTTTGACTCGTACCATCCTAAATTTGCCTGATCCGAGTTTGAGCCCATGCCCTTGCCTCGAGTGTTGGCTTCATTAACGCTCTCGACGAGCTCGGCATCGAATCCAGCATCCTCGATCATCTCCCTGACGTGGTCGACCGAGAGCGCAGGGTCGTGCGACACCACGGCTTGATTCGGCAGCAGGGTGACTTGCTGGGACTTGATCCTCGGGTCCTGGGAGAGGGCCGACTGGAGACCATTGACGCAGCTTGCGCACGTCATTCCGGAGACGACAAATCTCGAATTTACAACATTTGTGAGTGTGCTGAAGGGTACAACGCATTCCTCCTTGGCTTTGCCCTTGCCGATATGATCTCCTTCTCCGAGCTTGGACGGTGACGGAGACAATTCGCCACGACAGGCTCGACAGGATTGGCGATGCACTTGCTCCCTTCTTCGCTGCTCCTCTTGGTGTTGCGCTTCTCTCTGCCGTCGCTTTCTTCGTGAGATGTACCACGCATCTTCTGGCCGGCGCTCGACCCTTTCGGCTCCGGTTGGGTCGGGCACAGCACCGGGTGAGGCTGATGACGAAGAGGAGGAAGACGGAGCGGCCGAGGTCGAGATCGGGGTCGAGGCCAAGGGACCCGGTTCGACTTGGAATCCTCCCTCTTGAAGCACATTCACCACATCAGCTCGCCGCGTATCAGAACGCGGACGATAAGTGACGAGGCGAGTCAGCAGCGAGACGGTGATGTAGCCGGGGTCGAGCAAGAGCGGAGCGGAGGAGAGCAGCGTCGTCACGTGCGAGACGCAGGAAGGGCAGTGCAGGTTGTGCACCAGCAGTGAGGTCGACATGCACTATGTGGTTGGGCACTAGCCGAGGGACATGAAGGAAGGAAGACCCGAGCGGCGGTGTACGTGTGACGCGGAGACGGAGACAGAAGGCGAGTCGCGACTGCGCGAGCCTGCCTCCTTATTTCGCGCATTCCCGACCACGTGATCTCACGTGATCGGCTGCCTCGACAAATCGCGCGCGCTCCACTTCCGAGGGTGGCAGAGGTTTGCAAGTCGCTACTCCCCTCGGAGCCTCGAGGACCCTCATCAAGAGACATCAGCGATCTTGTGCCAGACGAATATCATGTCATCCATGATAATCAGCTGCTCCGAATAGTGCACAGCAGCTAGAAGCTGGCTAGTGAGCGAAGCGGAACAGAAGCAAAAACGTGGAGCTTGGTACGCGGCCAACGGCTCCCCCGGGGCCCCTGTTTCTTTCCCACTCATCGAGTCCAGTGGCGTACGCTTGTTATCGAGCCCCGATGCCCAAACCTGGGAAAAACTTCCATCCGCAGTTGTGTCTCTTTCCCTTCTTCTAATCAATCCGCACACAATTGCACACGCCCTCATAGAGCTATTCGTCCTCACGCACTCACGGCTGGCAATGACGACGACGACCAGAGGCGAACGGCTTGGATGCGTTCAAACCTGCGACTTTTGCGCGGTGGTACCGCTTTTCAGTGCCAGATATCTGCTGTACGAGGTTCAACACAGACCCGTTCTTCAACGGCGCCAAGATGAAGTACAAGAGCCCGTCCTAGGCGTAACTGCACAGTAGCCCGACGAAACCTCAATAGGCTTTGACCCTCCTTGTCCGAATCGATCGATCGATCACCAAGACCCCCTCAACGTTCTCATCCTGCTGTTCAAGCTCGTTCATTGACGTGAGTCCCCCCTGCCAACACGCTTCGACCATCGAGCTGACCCCATCTTCCTTCGAAGTAGGGCGGGTCCTCGTCCTCGTCGTCGGTGTTCAACAAATCGGGACACCCTCCCTCAATTAATCCCATACTCGTATTGTAAGGAACAGCTTAAGCATTGCACACACGCAACGATTGAATCTATCAGGAGAAAGCACACGACAACGTTCCGTACAGCCACGAAAGCCGAAGCCTCTCGCCCCTTACAGATACTGCAGTATCATGACAAAGCCCGATCCAAAGCCGATAGTCAGGAACAGCTTCTCTTGTACGTGTCTCAAAATGGGAGAACAAGGGAGAAAAGGGACGTACCAAACTGGCGGCGAACGCAACCGAGTTACTCCGCTCGAGGCAAGCGAGCGCGTCGAGGAATTTCTTCTCCAACTCTTCCGAACCGATCGCTTTGGCGGCTACAAAGAGTACAGCGATGCATGATGGTGTCAGGGATACAACCTGTTTCGAAAAGTGTACCGAATCCTTGAAACTTACCCATCGACATCTGTCGAATCAACTCTTGCAACCTTCGGAACACGCGAATAAGCGAGCCTTCAAAGACGTCCGTCATCTGATGACGCGCGTGAGATCCACAGTCAGCCTGCAAAGCAGCACCGCATCACCAAGAAAAGCCACCATTGTCAAGCAGAAGAACCTACCTTGCAGATCTCTGAGAATTTCGCGCCGTTGCACCACGAGAAGACGGCGTCCATCAATTCGGGTTTGAACGAGGCGACGTACTCATCTGATCCCACCAAGAACAGTTTCAGTCAGCACCCCTACACGTGCACCAGTAAGCCTCTCAAGTCTCCACTCGCCTTCAACCAAAGGCAACTTGGACTCGATGGCAATCTTTGCGATCCTCCTCGCGGCTTCTTGCATGACCCTCAAAGGGCCCGACAGCTCCTCCTTGAGTTTACTCGTTTGTTCGCTCTGTACGGTTCCCACACTTCCCCAGATCAGTATCGCCGTTCGTTCCGAAAGCACAGATCGAAAGAAGGCATCCTACCTTTTCATCAAAGACGAAACAGCTCAACAGGGCCGCGGTCTGCTGCGGCGTCAACTCGTTGAACACGCCATTGAACACCATCTCGGTCAACAACAACTCGTCGCCCGAACTGATCTCGCACGCGACCCTCCCCTTATGTTCGACAACATCCTCGTTCGACGCGAAGCCCAATCGACGTAGAGCGCGTTTGCGGTTCTTGAGTTCGTCGAGATGCATGACCGAATGCGCGGCTTGAATCCGCTTCTTGAGAGAACGGATTTGCGCTTGCACGGATTTTTTCGAGGCGTATTGGTCGTAGAGGGTCGATAGATTGGGATCGGAATGCAAGGCGTTGCTGACCAATCGCGCTTCGAGGATTTCGATTTTCTGCAAAATACGACGAAGGAAATGGCAAAAAGTCAGCACGCATTCAGCACAGCCTCCTGCTTCGCTCGCCAAGCCACCCTCTTCAAACTCACCCTCAACAACTTCTTGAACGGCTCATCCGTAATACCCATATTCTGCACCGGATCCAACAACGCCACCCCATCCGGAAACCTCCTTTTGACCTCCTGAACACTCTTCCAAGCCTGCTGTCTCGCCTCAACAGGTTTCAGATCCTTGGCGAGGAAGATCCTGATATGCGAAATACCATCGAGCGTAGAGAGAAGAACGGGAACGACAGCGAATTCGCCTTGTTGTTTTGGGGGGCAGGGTCGGATCAAGGTCGTTGAAGCGGCTTGACCTTTTTTGGTGGGGCCGGGGGTCGAACCAACGGCACAATTGAGTAGGACGTCAACGATGTATTGGTTCTGAGCAGGTTCATCCGCGGGAAGTGGTTTGCCCGAGGGACCGAGTCGTTTCTGGTAGTTGACGACGCAACCCCAGCCAAAGTCGAGGTTGTCGTGCTTGACGCGAACCAATCGACCTGGTTGGAGGAAGGGAAGCGCATAGGTAGGGTGGTTCAGGACGTCGCGGAGGTCCTTGTTGAGCAGGTCGAGTTGTTGGCGCAGGTCGTAGTAGTCGGCGATGTTGTCCTCGTCGGGGATGACGATCGCTGCTTTTTGTTCGTCCAGCGCTCGCAACTCTGGTCAGAATGAGAACGGTTTATCAGCGTCTGACTTTGGCCCTGCGAACCTCATCCCACTCGACACTCACCATTCTCCAAATGGGGCACATTCGCGGCATTCTGAAACTGGAAGAAACACCTCTCCAACATATATTCCGGCGTCAACCCTTCGACCCTCATCAAGTTGAGGATCATATTATACCCCAAATGGAACGCCGAATCCAGCCTATCCGCCGAGCCCTTGACCATCGATTTCGCCGCGGCAGGTTCCAGTTTCTCGTCCGTCATCATGATGACGATACCTCGGTCGTCCAAGCCACGTCGTCCTGCGCGCCCGGACATTTGGATGTATTCGCCACCTGAGAGGTTGCGGAAGTCCCGGCCGTCGTATTTGCGCACGGAGGTGAAGACGACGGTTTTGGCGGGCATGTTGAGGCCGATGGAGAAGGTCTCGGTGGCGAAGAGAACTTTGATCAGGCCTTCTTGGAACAAAATCTCGATCACTTCCTTGAGGATGGGCAAGAGACCGCCATGATGGATTCCGATCCCTCGCTTCAACAAGGGTAGGATATGTTCGATCTGAGGTAGTTGTCGATCGTCGTCCGAGAGGTTCGCGATCGCGTTCTGGAACACGGAAGTGACCATGCCTCGTTCGTCCTCGGTGTTGAACTCAAGTTTGGTCATTTGCAAGGCCAGGGCCTCGCATTCGCGCTTGGAAAAGGCAAAGACGATGACGGGGTTGTAGTTTTTGACCATGATCATCTTGACGATCTTGAAGATATCGGTCGGGCCTGTTTGAACAACATGTCAGTTCGTACCCAAAGGACACTACGCTCGCCCACGAACTGACCTTTCGGACCCCCCTTCTTGGTCTGCCCCTTCCTCCCCTTTCCCCCCGTCGAGCTCGCCGGATCCTCCCCCGCCTTTTCCGCCAACGCCCCCATCGCCTTTTGGAAATTATCCTCCCTAAAGGCCCCCTTCTCATCCACAACCAGATGAATCCCGTCCCCACCGGCGGGGAAAAGGTAATGCTGCAAAGGCGTGGGTCGGAAATCGGTATAGACGACATGACAAGGTTGTTGATGAGTCGCGCAAATCCATTCGGCAAACTCCATCGCGTTCGGGATCGTTGCCGAGAGGAAGACGTAGTGGACCTTGTGGGGTAAGAGAATGATGGTCTCTTCCCAGACGACACCACGTTCCTTGTCGCGCATGTAGTGGATCTCGTCAAAGATGACCCAGGCGACCTCGCGCATGATTTCGGAACCGCGATAGAGCATCGATCGGAGAATCTGCAACAGCGGGGTGTCGATGTCAAAGCGCTGCATGTAGGATTTTGACCGAACATGGAGTCCTGTGCTCACCTCTGTGGTCATGACGAGGCACGACGCGGTCGGATTGATGGTGACATCGCCGGTCATGAGCCCGACATCGCCAAACTCGGCGAGCATCTCTCGGTACTTTTGATTCGACAGAGCCTGTGACGCCGACGAGAGTCAGTCAGTCAACCTTCAAACGCTACTCGTACGATCCTCATCCCAGACGGACCTTGATCGGACTGGTATACACCACCCTCTGGCCCGCCTTGAGGCACTGCGCGATCGCATACTCGGCGACGACGGTCTTTCCCGCCGAGGTATGCGCGGACACGAGCACGGATTCGTTGCGTTGGATCGAGGCGATCGACACTTTTTGGAACGGATCGAGTTCGAAGGCGTACGTCCGGGCGGGCTCGGCGGGCGGGACGTGCGAAGCGATCGGCACATACGAGTACGACGGGGGGAGGGCGACTTGGTGGCGCACCTGCAGTGAGTGGTCGAACGATCAGCAGTGTCCTTGAGCACAGTCTAGCGCCACTACACCCACAGCATGAGTCAGAATAAGCCCCTGAGCCGGCTTGTCGTCCCCCTCGCCGTCAGCTTGAGCGGCGCCTGCTCCAGCTACAGGCACCGTCGTCTTGGCCTCGGTCTCGAACTCGTCTGTGGCAACCACACTGCCGATGATGGATGGCTTCGAGGTGGACGCTGACGCACTAGTAGCGGCATCGATGCGAGGCTTCTTGCTTGACGGAGGCGAGACGAGCGGTGGAGCGGGGCACGACGACGCAACAGGCGCGGGCGAGTGTTCCCTCTTGCTGGGAGGTGCCATGTTTGAGAAGCGGGTGTGCTGCACGTAGGGGGGTGGTGGTGTGACCCGAGTTTGGCGCTTGCGGTGCGACGGACTGAACCCGCACGACTGCGTGACGCTAAGAGCCCAGCCCGCGCGCGCTCGGATCAACGCCAACTTCGCCGAACATTGAAAAAAAAAAAAAGGCCAACACTTTGAGCTGACATTCATTGCAGCTTAGAGCACTTGCTCAAGCAGACGAGACGACTACTAGGGGAGGCCATTATAGAAAGAGTGGGAACCAGAGGTGGGAGCCCACTCGGCGTGACCCCGTGGCATGAGGGTCGGACTGGTCTGCCATGACGAACGCTTCGGGTCGAGTCATCACGATCGGTGCCAGTATTCGGGCCATCTTTCAGGGGTAATGTGATGATTTTTTTGGGTATTGAGAAGCCACGTTTGCGTTTGATTATATCGACGTGATATATGGTGTCTGATTCAATGGTCGGGGATCGCGGTTCTTTCGCGATCCGAGGGTGCGGTTCCCTCTCATTCTCCACCGTACTCTTGTGTACATACTGGAATCCACAGTCCTTGTACCTAAACATCAGAGCTTGCACCTCGACTCGAAAGAAGTAGTGCCTCGCGGTCGCACATCCCAACCTTCCTTCTCATCCCAAGTCGAAGTCCTGGTCGATCGCTCTTTCTCCCTCCCCGCTTCCGGCTCCCCTTGTTCCGAGTCGGCTTCCCGGCCTCACTCACTCTCCTCTTCGCCGTACTCTCCTGTCCAGAGCTCCGAGCTCGTGGGCGTATTCTTGTATTCGATCTCCCCTGGGCTCCCATATCTACTAAGCTTGAGGATGAAAGATCGGTCGATGGGCGTCGAGGGTGGATGAGAGTCCGCGGATCGCCCAGCAACTTTTGCAAGTTCAATCGACAAGATGTTCAAGTCAAGGAGGAAAGATCGGGACGTCGTAGGGATATCTTGCGACAACCAGGTAAGTCTATGGACGTCTGGCACATCAACAGGTACTGTATAGGTATGATCTGTTGGCGATCACATTTCTCTTGCCATCCGGGGCAGCCTTTCTGGGTGCAGGCAAGGCGGTGCATGGGATGAGTTGACCATGTTTCATCGAGCGATGACATCAATGACATCCAACGTGATCGCTGTCTCGCCGGAAATCACAAGTGCAGACACCAGAGGCGTTCTCCCCCAAGCATTCACGAATGATGAAGAATATGCACATTCCGTCGATCAAACCAATATGAACAAACACCAAAGACCGAACCAGCTCCCGTCCACCTCGCCAACTCAACCTGATACCATTCAGCACACCTTCTCCTACTCCTCCCCTCCCTCTCTCCTCCTGTTCCTCCTGTTCCAACCGTTGTCGTTCGTCGTCGTTGCAGCCACCTTGTGAATCCTCGACTGCGCCGCAAGGGAAGGCGAAGTCGGGATCGAGTACCTTGAGCCGGGGAAGGACTATTAACAATATTTCTTCGCACAACTAACATATCTGCACGCCGTATGTCCGATGGATTCAGTAGCCGACCTCGGTTCGTTGGGGAACTGCCTCAACGGATGAGGCAACGCCTTCGAAAATCGAGCTGGGAAGGTACTCACTGCACTTGACGTTGCAGTCGTGTCTACAAGAATTGCACACTGCCGCCTTGCATCACTTATACCGACTCCGACGATTTATCGCGTCCACGGGGTAGAACACGCGAGGCAGACGGAATGCAATGACCATCTAAGCAATTGCCAAAAGGGCAACTGTGTTGATCACAGCTGTAGGTGGGAGGGGGTTGCATGTGCTTTGAGTATCCTTCAACGACGGTGATCGCGAACGCGAGGCCGACGAGGGAGAGAAGCGATGCTTTTATCTCGAGGTGAAGTTCCAGGGAAGAAGTGAGGGGAGTGATGAATAGGAAGAGGAGAGAGAGAGAGAGAGAAGGGGGGGGGGGGGGGGAGCGTGAATTAGGTACATATTGGGCCGGTCATGAAAGGTCCTGAATCACCTTTGGGTGGGTTTTGGTCACGTTCGGCCTTGTTGCTGGGTACTTTCTGTCCGCACCGGGGGTGATTCGGGGTTTTAGCCTAGTGGAACCGCCTGGTGCAGTGGGGGAGGCCTTTTCGGCGGTGCAACGGTGTGGTACAATCGTACCAGTCGGAACCTTCGCATCAGAGTGGTCGATAGCCACTAGTCCTCTCCGGTTCGGCATTTCTGCACTAGCTGCCCTGCAGCCCCGAGGTGGTTTGCGCATGCGTGAGGGTCAGCGGAAGGTTGTGGCTTTCGTTGAATGTGAAAGAGAAGTTGGTCGAAATGTTTAAGATACCCTGGAGCATGATCACCATAAAACCTAAGTCCTTCCCAAGAGTCCGCAATGGCCCGTGTGGCGATCGTCAGAAGGCGGTCCTGAGTCAAGCCATTCGGTCTTGCGATAGAAGATAGGGGGGCCCGAGACCCATTCAACCGAAGCCGGCTTAGCCGAGACCAAAGTCGAACCTGCACAGCAAGGCATGTGAATGCTTACCTCATTCTTGGTCTAATGTGACTATCACATAATCTTCCCGTCAGAAACCGTCTGATCACATGTCAGTCATTTGTGTTAGCCTCAGTGGCGCTTCGCCCCGGAAACGTCGGCCCGAGCAATCCTTCAGCTCGGAAAACACGTACACACTTGTTGCTCCACCGTCAAGTGCTTTCTGATGCAAGTGGCAGATTCAACGCTCGCTGAAGGATATATTATGGAGGTGAGGTATGCTATGCTTTGTAGATTCAAGCATAAGGCACCAGCTGCTTTCTGGGAGGCTGTGCCTCCGAGCGGAAGCAACTGAAAGCGGTGCAAGGGAAGAAGTGGCCATTTCTTCCTGAACAATACCATCGAACATTACTGCCGATTGATGATTATCTCCCCTTGAAACCTAAGACTACCTTGGACTGCCCATCGGATGCGACACACGTCCTCCCCCAGCCTTTCACAATCGATGAAAAACTGCTCATTCCATCGGTCCGACCAATATTAACAACGCCGAATTCCAAGAAAACTCGGCTCCGTTCCATTCCATCCCGTCGCCAATGTTGCGTATGTACGACTTCTCATCCTCCTCCTCGCCACTCCTCGCCACCTCTCCTGTCATGGGGGGGAATGGCGCCTCGACAGTAGAACTGGGCAGCATCACACCCACGTCTTGTGCGATGCTTCGGCCCGAGTGGCCGCTGAGCTCGGACCGCCGCCGACTCTTGCCGGCCCATTGCGAAGCGCGGCACATGAGACTGATCGCGCTCCACTTTGTCTCCTCTTCCTCCCTCGACCCCACTCCCGGGAGTTCGTTCCAGATCCCCATCCGGTATGCACGGCTACATCGACTCGATCCTGGTCCCTCTCCACCTCGGACCCAGCGGCGTGATCGAACAAGCCACCACCTCCGCCTCCGCCTCCACCTCGTCCTCAGCTAAAGCCAAGGGCAAGGCCAAAGCCACCCATGCAACGAAGGGACAAGGTGGATCTTCAACGTCGGAAAGGACCAAATACGATCTTGTGGGATCATGGACGACTGCGGAAGCAAAGGACATGAGGGACAAGGTCGAGCTGGCCGCGACGCGTGCGTTGGCTGCGCTGTCGAGCTCTACACCCCGCTCGTGGTCACTTACAACCTCAAGCTATCCCTTTCACAGTCGGTTACTCCACCATATGCCTCGTCATATCCATCCCAACGACCACCGACCCCTCTTTGCTCTCCTTCCCCACCCCACTCTACCCCGATCTGGACCCCCGAACAGCCCAGACGTCCTCCTCTTCTACAGCTTGGAGAACAGACCAGATCCTCCAGCTATGGCGTATCCATATCCGAGACTACGGCGACGAGCAAGTCAAGAGCGTTTCCCATCGCGGACAATTCGCCCTGGCAAGTGGCCCCCTCCTCGGTCGTCCAAAGAACGAAAACTCTGACCCTCCTTCTCCCTGCCCTACAGAGCCAATCCACATCCTCCCTCCTCCCCCCCTCGACGACCCTCCTCTCAATCCAACCCACGACCCTCACCTCTTTCAGTCACGTATCCCTCTCCCTCTCCGCCTCCTCCCCCTATGCCCCCAGCTTGATCACCCTCGATCCCTCCCTATCCCCTCGCCTACCCTTCCCGCTAAAACGAGGGCTGATCCATACCCTCCAACGCTCGGGATTGAAAATTGAGATTGTCTATCGTGGTATTACATGTGCTGACGAAGCGGGTACATCGAATCATGCGAGTAGTACGAGGAGAAGGAACTGGATCTCTGGAGCGAGGGAGATTGTACGCGCGATGGGTGGGGGAGGGGTGGTGTTGAGTAGTTGGGCGAGGGGGAAGGGGGAGATGAGAGGGGTCAAGGATATGATTAATTTGTGAGTGGAGTTGTGGATGAGCTTGTGAAATTGGGGGATGGGGAATATTTTTGGGGACGCTGATGCCATCTCAGTTTGAGAGCGCAGATGCTCGTTGATCGGCTTGGATCCCACCTCGGCGAAGGAGGCGATCTCGAGTCATCCTCAACGCGTGATTCTCAAAGGCCGTGCGTGCACACAGCTGCATTCTCGGAGAGGATTTACTTCCAGATCTGATGCATCTTTCCTCTGTACTTCCGCAGTCGCCATGCGTCAAACGTACAAAGGCGTCTTCAGCAATCCGAGCTTAATCACCTCCACAACGACCACGACTACTACCGACACCGCCGCCGTAGCACCCATCTCCTCTACCCAGCCCACCTCAATAAAATCACCGGAAAACCTCAAGAACGAAAAGAAACGTCGCTTACCCTTCGAGCCTTCCGAACCTACAACATCCACCACCGGACCCGCACCACCCGCCGAAGCCACCCCAGCGTCAAGCACCAAACCTCACCCGCGCCATCCCTCAGTTCATGACAACGGTCTCGAATTCGTCGGTGTCGAAGTGGAGGTGCACGAGATGGGTTCTGGTGGGGGAGGGGGTAAGAGGCCGAAGATCAAGTAGATATCTTGGGTACGATTCGCAACATGGAATGGCGAGGTTTTCTTCGTGGGGGGAAGATTCTCTTTCTCTCTCTCTCTCTCTCTCTCTCTCTCTCTCTCTCTCTCTCTCTCGTGTTCGAGGTGGCCGAACCGGCGTGTTTGAAAAGTAGACAAAACCCACTCGCATTTGCATTCCCTACCTCGCCGAGAAAGCTCTCATCCCCACCCCATCTGCGTCTACGCAGCCTGACTCATGGGATGGTACCTCCTCTCGACCTCATCGACGGCCTCCTTCGCCGCATCGGTGACACTCCTCTTCCTCCCGATCCCCAACGCCGAAGGTCGTCTCATCACCGGCGGTGCTTGGGCCACCAATGACGCACTCGACGTCGACGTAGTTTGCGCGATCGGCGCCCCTCCTCCACCTCCCGACCCCGCGATCGTCGTCGCCACCCCTCCGACCACAGCACCACTCGCTCCATTCTTCCTCTGCACCAAACACTGCAACGCCGCCAACCACTTGATCTCATCCTCCTCCGACGGAGCACAGACCAAGAACGTTCTTTTCGGAGTGATGATCTTGAAGCAATGGTCGAACGACGTCGACCCTGAACCGCCTGCGCGGCCATCATTCCCCGGCATCGTATGATTCCCCCCTACACCCGTACTTCCCCCTCCTATACTCGACGGTCCTGCGTTGCCCAACAAGGGCGTTCCCGGAATCGCACCCATCACCCCACCCCCACCCCCACCCGTCTTGGTCCCTTCGAATTCAATCGCGTCCAAAATCTTACTCAACGGGATCTGCCGATGAATCTTCCCCTCCATATGCGACCTCGAATACATCAACCGAGTCGACATCAACACGAACCATCGTTTACGCCATGTTTTGCGTTTGCCCTGTTTCATCAAATAGCCGGACAGGATGATCTTGTTGGGGTCGGTAAAGCCTGAACCGGGGGTTGGAGGAGCGTTCGTAGTAGGAGCGACGGGGGAACGTAGGGGTGTTGTGGGAGCTTGTTCGGCAAAGGTGAGTTGGCGAGAGGATTTCCCTGCCGGACCGGGGGAAGCGGGTGGAGCAGTTGAGGTACCAATCCACGAAGCATCGTAGGTGTCGAACCCATCTTCGTCTTCTGAACTTGACACTCCGCCTCCTCCTCCAGGACTGAGAGGAGGGTTCAAGCAGATTGAAGTGCTCGATAGCCCCGCGTTCCCACCACCAAAGTAGTCCCCCCCTCCTCCTGCCGTTGCCGAAGCCCCAGCGACGTTCACACCGAGGTACGAGTCCCTCCCCGTACTCCGATCACTGACGATACTACTCGACCGTTGTTGCGAACCTTGCCGAGCGAGTTTCGCATCGACGGCGTGGAGTTCGAGCGTGTGGCCATCCGCGCCTCGAAGACCCAAGGCACCTTCCGCACCAGGCGCGAACGAGTTGGGAGGGGCGGTCGAGCCAGTTCGGTTGGTCGAGCCTGATGCGCCGGGAATGCCGAGACCTGCTGCTCCGCTGCCACCACCGCCGGAAGAAGTTGAGGTGTAAGACGACGACAGTCCCGAACCAGCTTCGTTACCGTTGATCGGACCCCCCACCGCGATAGGCGACGAAGGGAAGTTTCGCATCGGTTGCAACTCCGGCGACGAAAGGTAACTTCCCCTTTGCTCGGCTGCCGTGGTCGAGGTCGAAAGATTCGGTAGGTTCGGCACCAGTTTCCCTACCCCTGGACTACGAGCCCCTTTCCCCAAGGGTGTGCTATCTCCGGACCCGCCGTCGGGAAGCGAAGTCACCGTCGTCGAAGCGGTAAGATCCCTCTTGGCTTGTTGGACGGCCTGGCACCATTCGCGCACCTCTTGTTCCGAATCGGCTTTGACGTAGTAGGTGCGTTTCGGGGTGACGATGCCGAAGGTGTGGGCATGTTTCTTGAGTTCGATCGGTGAACAGGTGTGGATGTCGGCGAGAGGGATCAACCGAAGCAAGCGATATTCCTGTGCGCTCATCTCTGCGACACCGTCAGCAACGCCTTGTACAGGATCCGAAAAAACGTGAGCTGCGCACTTTTTCATTCTTGTACATCGCCAATCGCCCACCCCGCAAGACGAACCACCTCTTCTTCCAAGCCTTCCTCCTCTCCCCCTTCTTCATCAGATAACCCCCCTTGAGCGCCACACTCTCCGCCAACCGACTACTCTCCCGACTGATCCTCAACCTCTCCATCGCTTTGGTCACTTGATCCGCTGGAACACCTAATCCTCGAGCACGACGATGGGTACGTTCGCCTGCTGCGTCGGACGAGGCGTCAGAGTCGGTACCAGAGTCGGCTTCGGAGATGGCGGAGAGGGGCACTTGGGCGTTGTTCTGATTATGGCGAGCTTGGACGATAGCCGACGAAGACGTATCAGCTTCGTCCTCGGAAGTGGAAGACATGCCCGAGGACGAAAGCGCCGAAGACGAAACTTGGGCCTGTGAGAATGATTATTTTTTTTGTCCAAGCGCAGCGTTAGGTGCCAACCTCTCTTCGTTGGTACTTGTGCAAACCCGCTCACCGTTTTCCCCCCTACCGAAACGTCCAAGTTGGCGCCCGGAAAAGTCGGCATCGAGGGAGAAGCAGGCGCGAATCGGGACTGTCCGGCCGAGGAAGTGGTGCCAGAAGCGGCGGTGATGGCGCTCGTGTCGACGCGTGGGGCTAACACGCTGAGCCGACGCTTGACATCTTGTGGGGTAGGTGGGAGGACGGGCGAGGGTGAGTTGGGGGTCTTGAGTGGGATGGAGGCTGTGGGGTCGGAGTGGGACCGGAGAGCGAGCGTGGTCAGCTGGCGGCGTATCCGACACGCCGGGTGTGATCGAGGCTAGGAATGACGTTCCACGAGATGACCAGTCGGGCGATAGTGGAAGCGCACTGCAATGCATCCCCATGTGCGACGGAGGACGTCCGAGCCGAGCCTGCCTCGACCTCGACGCTGCCCGTCCGCAGAGCCCACCCACCCCAGCCTTGGCCCCCGCGCCCAGGCCGACCGCCGACGCCGACGAGGACCATCGTCACCGGCCACCACAAGACCACACCCCGTCCGGCGCCAGAACGACCCGCTGAAGCGAGGTGTGCGCTCAGCGGACGAGTCCTGTAAGATGGCACACCCCGGGGTGACTTGTGACGTCGTCCTCGCTGGTCGCCGTAGTCGATTGCGCTGGGTTGGGCAACGACGAGGACGAAAGACGATCGTGGCGGATCGCCGGCCGCCCAGCCGAGGCGAATGTCCGGGGATGCGACAGGGGGGAGCAAGCGAGGGGCGAGCGAGGGCGAAGGGACGCGACACCCGATGACGACGCACAGCGTGTAGTGTGACAACTTACGTGGGTTGAGGTCCGACATGGTCAGCTCAGAACGAGGATCGAATCTGGGGAGACGATGAACCGTGGCAGAGGCAGAGAGTGAGCGACGGTCTGAGCCACCGCGCCCTGAGCGCGCCAACGGCCGGCGACGAGCGCAGACGAGGGCCCACCAAACAGGTGCGGTAACGGCCCAGCGCCCAGCAGCGCGCATGCTTCAATGGCAAGTTACGTGGATCAAAATACTCTGCGCTTGCTTGGAATAGACCAACCCCCGGAACAATTTTCCCGAGATCCTTCGGCGTTAAAACCGAGTAGCCAAATTTCTTCTTCTACCTCATCGATGCCTTCGTCGTCGTCCCGCAAAGGAAAAGTCGCTACCGGCGATCGAGCGTCGCGTTCCCGTCGTTCGCGCCACGGTCGGCGATGGTGGTTGCCTCAGCGCTCAGCGGCCTCACCGACCGGCGCTGCCCGAGTCGTCGCAAGGAGCTGCCTCCCACTCACCTCCGTACACACCTCACCACTCGATGTCACCCATCCCAGCAGCTGGACCCTACCAACTCACTCTAGGGATCATCAAGCCTTCCGTATGTAGCTCCCAGGCCCAAGTGAAAGGTATGTTCTTGCGTCAAGTTGGCAAGGCTTCATTGCCCCACCTGGGACTTGGGAAGAACGATGAACCCCTCAAGGTGGGGTCGATGCTCGTCTTGGGACATTAACTGATTCAATATATGGTGCTCACTTCAGAGATCCTGCAGTTGATAAAACAAAGTGGTCTCGAAGTGCGTGCAAGCGAGCCCTCTCTCTGCGAATCGAGTCGTTCGCAACTCGTCTCTCGGATCGGACAGACGGATGGAACTACGGACCCCCAGATCATCCTCAACCACAGAGCAAGACTGAACGATCACCCCGATCTGAACGTCTTCATTCTCTCTCTTTCAGATCGTCCGCCAAAAACGCATGTTCTGGAAACCCCAAGATGCCGAAAAGGTAAAAAACCATCCCAGGTCCACGGTCTTAGAACCTCGACTGATGTCGCCCTTCTCCCTACGCTCGCAATCCTCCTCGTGTTCTTTCGCACTTTGCCCGAGATTAGTTCTACAGCGAACACGCAGGTACGTCTTGCCCTCCCCGATCCCTCGTCCGCCTGCCGAGCCACCGACGGAGGAAAAAAAAAATCTTGACCCATCGCCTGCTTCCCACCCCACTCCCTTTAGGTCGGTTCTACTTCCCTCGCCTCGTACGCACGTCCCACCTCCCCCCATCACTTACCACCCCCCCAACCTAACCACCCCCTTCCGCTCCCTTTCTAATCCCACTCCCCTCTTCCAAAGGTGCAACACGCCACCTCCTCCCCTCTCCTCACTCTAGCCCTCTACGGACCCTCCTCCATCCAAACCTGGCGTAAGTTGATCGGTCCTACGCACGTATATAAAGGTCAATGGACGCCAGTGCAGAACGGTCAGAGCGAAAGTGATCTAGGTTTGGGTTTAAGAGCCAAGTACGGGATCAGTGATACGAGGAATGGCTTTCATGGTACGTCTCAAAACCCGGATCCAGGACAAACGGCTAGCGTTTTTGGGGGGGGGGGTGGGGTTTGCTTTGCTCGGTCCAAACGTGTTTGCTCAACCGTGGCTGTTGCTGCCGTGCGTGTTAGGTTCGGATAGTGAGGCAAGCGCGAGGAAAGAGTTGGAGCAGGTTTTCGAAGGGTGGGATATCGGGTGGTGGTTGAGGCATATGGAGGAGGAGCTGGGGAAGGCCAAGTCGAGCTGACGGCTTTCGAGGGAATAATAGGGATGTCTTGGACCAAAGCAGGAGGAGACGGCCTTGTAAGAAAAAATGTTGTAATGATCCTTTTCCAAATCATTCCATTCGACGACTGACGATGGTACAGGGGTTCATATATTATAAGCATGCTAACAAGATACAAACAGTACCAGATTACCTTTTCCCTCCCACGCCACGCTCCTCCACGCACGACTGCTACAAAGTACAACAAGCGAACCAATACAGAGTACTTCCATCCGACTCTCGATCTGCTCCCATTCCGCTCACTTGACCCACAAAGGCGGCGGCGCCAAACACACCGTCGGCAACAGCCACCTCTGCCAACCCCACCTCTCCAAACTCGGTAAACCGTCGACCAAGCCCAACGCAATCCAACTCCTGCCCGCCAGTAGACTACCCAAAACGACGGTGACGAATAAACTCCAAACTCTACCCCACCGCCCGGCGACTTTCCTTTTCGTAGTTCGTGTATAGATTTGTTCGAGGATGATGCAGAGTGCTTGAAGGAAAAAGAACAAATTCGCTCCATGTCGTTGGAGGAACGACAAGTTTCGAACCGGAGAGGGTGACAATCCGTACCGGGCCGACCAAAGGCCGAAATCGTGCATCCACGCCGAAAGTCCAAACACCAAAACCGCTCCCAAAGTCCTTCCAACACTTTTACCCATCTTCTTCCCCGCTACAGCATTGACCACCGCAACGACGGGTTCGTACCCTACGCTCGTGAACGGTTTGCGGAACAGCGCATGCCATTGTTTACCCCATAATTCGGTGACCGAACTCATTTCGAACGGGCGATCGAATAACGGCGCCCACTCTCTTGAATCGAATTTGACTTGGAATGGTCGGGGCAGGTAGTGCAGTGCGAGGAAGAGGAAGCAGAAGCCTTCGAAGCCGATGAGCATTTGGGCGTGGAGGGAGAAGCCGACGGAGAGGTAGGCCAAAAAGTGCGCTACGAGTTTGGCGTGGCCGATCGGGATCGAGAGGTAGGTCCCGAGCCAGTAGGGGATCGCGTCGTCGCGGTGGATGAGCAGGATCTGGCATATCGTGGAGACGAGGTGGGAGCGGACCAGGCGCCACAAGGCTCGTCGGGCAAAGGGGCCGTGGGCCGACGGTGGTGGCGTCGGCAGTCGACTCGCCATCGAGCATTTGGGGGGAGCGAAAGCGTAGCCGTAGCGTCGCATGGACGTGCAGAGATGAAACGCATCTCGTAGGACTTGGATCACGGGCGTCGTAGCCCCTGTCCATGATGACTTGGAGTCAGCGGTGGGACCATAAATGCCGAGGTCGAGGGGGACGATGGGGCTCGCTTCGGCGACGTCGGATGCCTCCGAACCGGTCGGCGAGTCGGGCGGGGTCGGAAGTTGCTCCAACGTCTTTCTTTGCCTTCGGTCGTTGAGTGTTGGTATCGATTTGGACCCAGCTAGGGCGGACGCCGTGGCTCCCTTCTGTGTCCGCCTGCGTTTCGGTCGAGCTTTCTCATCCTCGGAGTGCGAGTCCGACGCGTCGGAGCCCGAGACCGAGGCCTCCTCATTCTCAAAGCCGACCCAGGCGAATGTCGAGCGATCCCGAGCAAAGCCCCATCTGACGCAAAGATCAGCATCCATACGTTATCAAAGGGGCAACACGCTACCGACTCACTCCAATGCCTTGAGGATGAAGGCCGGATGAAAAATGCTCGCGCGAAAGTTGGCGCCAATCGCATACCTCACCGGTTCGATCCGATGTCTGAACGGACCGACAGCGGCGAGGTAGATGGCGGGGATGCATAGGAGGATCCGTAAGATGCGTGAGATACGGTTCGGGATAGAAGGTTGGAGGAGTACGGCTTGGAGGTAGATGAAGGGGACGAAGGCGAGGGCCGAGATCGGGGGGAGGGAAAACTCCAAGGTGGTTCCCATCCTGGGGATTGTGCCGGAGCGTTTATGCTTGGAGGTGCATTAAGGTCGATTGTGCTAGGAGGTGATCTCGAGAGGAGAAAGAGGAGAAAAGTCAGACAGAGAGGGTGGGGCGTCTAAGGTTCAGACCGAGGTGCGCAAGAGCCGATCTGGAAGAACACTTGAGAGGGAACGCCGAGGGGGGGGGGGCATTGAGAGAGGGCGAGCGAGCGCAAAGGGCAAAAGTCAGCTGACGTAACAAAGGTCGAAGCTCGTCTAGGCCGACACTTCTCCCCGAGCGAACACCAGCTCATACGCCAGTGAACAATTCGGACAAGAGGTACGTACCCGATTGGTGGGATCGAACTAGCTTGTTTCCTTGTTACGAAATCCGGTTTACGATTCGTCAAGGACCGTTCGACATTAAATCCGATGTCGCTCGGGCGGTGGTCATGCGACAAGGGTCGGAGGCCGAGTTCAGCCGGCGAAAATCAACGACGGGTCGTAGTCCGGGGAAAACGATCCAAGCAGGCATCCAGGATGCGAAGGAAAATTCGAAGGCAAAGGGTAACGAGGACAACCAAAAGGTTTCAATGGTATAAAGTGAAAGCCAACGTAGACACGATTCAATGATGAGGAGTCTGCGACGAGTCGACGACCAACAGATCAGCGCTCAGCGAGCGATCACTTGACTCTCCAAGTGCCGAGGCCACCAACGATGGTACCGCGCGGGGGTGCGCCCCACTCACACGATGACGTCGATCGGGCCTCGCTACGTGAGCTAGGCTCGCGCGACACCTTGGCTCAGGGAGAGCGAGAGACAATCGAGTCAGATTCAATTTTTTGCAACTTGTAATGACAATACTATAGTGGGGTAAATCTGATGGTCGAAAATCGCTAGTTCGTGACTGTGCGGCCCCGGAGTAGACTGACTGCTCGGTGCTCGCACGCAGGAGGTCCAAGCTCAAGCGCGCCTCCGAACTCGACGCGTCGCACCAACGCGCCCGTTGTGATAGCACCTCAACTCGCCTACCAAGATGGAGATGGACCAAAAAGTCGCGTTCCGTCACCTGACCAAGCGGATCGCGATCGACCAACAGCCTGTACGTTGGGTTCTCTCCCCGAGTGCGATTCTTCGACGCGTCGATTGACCTCGCGTCGTGGTCGCTCTGAGTGCAGTTGTCGTACAGGGTTGTGTCGCGTGAATTGGGCATGACTATCCAGGATGCCAAGGCGTATGTTCTCCCATTGCTTGCTTCTCTGCCAGACCCCGCTCGGACTGTTGAACTCACTCATGTTCCCAGTCGCACAGCCTGCTCGCAGCCTTCCTTGAAGATCCGTCCACCCAAGCGCGTGGCATCACCGCGACCTATTGCCTCTGCGGCCAAGTGGCGACCCAATCCAAGGAAGATGATGAAGACCACGCGATGGATCTGGACTCTCAGCATGCTTCACAGACGGGCTCGACCGCGCTCACGTCGATCATCTTGCTCGTCCCTCAAGGCGAACTGGAAGGTGAGCCTCTCCCTCACCGAGTTGGTCCCTAGCCATCCACCCCTCTGATCAGCTCCCTCTCTCGTCTTTACATCCCAGCCGCCCAAAATCGTTTCCTCACCCCGCCCCATTCACACATCTACGCCCTCCACCCGACCCCCCTCGCTTCAACTTCAGACCTCTCCGTCCATACCCTCCCCTTACTCTCCACCGAAGCGCACCGAGCGAAATGGAAGCCCATCCCTTTAGGAGGGTACGGCGAGATCGTGCATCCTAACGGAGAACGTAAAAAGTCTTCTTCTCAAACGGGGAAGAAGCTGTTCACGAACAAGGCCTCGACTTCGGCCAAGCCTATCTCATTGGGAAGCAAACTTGAATCAGCCCAAGCTTCCACCTCCAATTCCGACACCCCCCCACCGTCGAGATCGACCAAGAAAGCTGCCACTTTGACGGCGCGCAAAATCGGACAACCTGGAGGTCTCTTTGCGCGTAGAGAACCGACCCCTCCTCCAGTGGCGCCTAAAGTCGTTCCGAGTAAGAGGAAAGCTTCACCGAAGAAGAAGCAAAATGGGCTGTTCGCGGATGAGGAATTGGCTTCGGACGAGGAGGAAGAGGATCTTTGGGATGAAGAGGCGTTGAGGGAGGCGGAGGAAATGGCTTTAAAAGCAGACACCAAGACCAAGGCTCCTGCGGCGGCAGTGGAGACGAAGAAGAACGAAACTGCACCTGCACCCAAGAAGGCTGCGGTATCGGCGGCCCCGGCGAAGAAGCTTAGTGCGAGTTCGAGTACGACGGGTGGGGCAAAGGCGGGGGCGAGCAAACCTGCCCAACAGAAGGGGATTGGATCGTTCTTTGCTAAACAAGCTTGATTCCCTCCTCCTCTACGTCATAAACGACTGTCTGCTTTGCGTACCGTGTCGAGGACAATGAATGCACAAAACACAGCTTATCCTCAACACTCACGAGCGACGCAAACTACACCCAGTGGAGGTCACGAAGACCAAACACCAAACCATATTCACTCCTCCACAATCCTCTCCCTCAACCACCCTACAATATCCTTCGCCCCTTGGGCCGAATCATACACCTCCCTCCTTGGCACCCTAAACCGATTCCCACTCAACCACACCTCCAATCCCAGCGGTAACCACCCCAATTTAGTCTCGAGCTTGAGAAGATCGTTGTTCCTTAGGTCGAGGGAACGGAGGGAGAGGTTGTGTTTGGATCGGGCTTGGTCGAGAGAGGACGGGCCTCTGATGGTCGTGGCGAGTTTGAGGAGGGCAGGGAGGGAGGAGAGGGAGTTGCCGGAGAGATTGAGGATGGTGAGTGATGATGGAGAGGAAGGAGTGGGTCTAAAGAAGGGTGAGAGACTTGAGTCTGACGTAAGTCGATTCCGGGATAGATCGAGTGAAGCCAGGTTAGAGGTCGACAAAGCGAGGTTTGGATCGAGTTCCGTGAGCTGGTTGTTGGAGAGGTTCAACGAGGTCAAATTGGGGAGAGGGCTGTCCGGTGTGAAGACCGTCAAGCGGTTGTACGAGAGGTCGAGTGTCCGAAGGGTGTTCGCCCAAGTCCATGTCGAGAGCGTTGATGTCGACAAAGACCTGAACTGATTCCGCGAGAGGATGAGCGACGAAGGCGAAGAGAGATGCGAAGGTGGGGAACCCAAAGGGGTCGGCAGCATTTCGAGCGACTTGGATGACAGATCTACTGTCGACGATGTCACCTTGTGCGCTAAGCTGACTAGTTGGATAGCCGGGTCGTCCTGGCTCGCTTCGGCGGGTGCCGTCGCACCTGGTGCTTCGGGCGCCGAGATTGCCGCCACAAGCGTAGGCGTAGGTGAATACTCGGGTGGCGGTGCCTCTTCTTCCTGAATCTGCTCGCTCTCCTGCGCCGCCTCTTGGCCCTGCTCGTCTCCGCCCTCCAACCCCAACAAAGCTCCGACAATCGCCCTCGTCTCCTTCACCTCCACCTTCTTCTGTCCCCTCGTCTCCACCCCTTTCTTCATTTCCTCCTCCTCTTTAGCCCTTCTCGTCGCCTCGATCCTCGCTCTCCTTTTTCCACCCTCCGTCAGCAGCCCATTCTCCGCGTCAATCTCCCATTGATCTTTGACCACTCTCCGCTTCACCGTACTCTTCGTCGGCGCAGCACTCGCCAGCTCGACCTTTACCCCCTCCTTGACTCCCTCCGACGCAGCTCGTCGATCAAACAACGCCCTCCTCCTAACCTGTTCCTCCCTCATCGGATTCTCGTGCAGCACAACCCTGACCTCCTCCCTCCCTTCCACGTCCCCATTAGGCCTTCCTCTGGCCTTAACCAAGTTCATGATACTCTTGTCCAAGCCTACATACTCGATCGGTCGTTTGACATGTCGAACGAGGAACGCTTCGAGATGGAGTAGCGAATCGATCGAGTTGCGCGAGAGATCCAATCGTGTCAACGAAGGGAAGAGTTCCCTTTCCTCATCCGCTACGTCCTCGACATGAAATGGCGATGAGAGCATATTCGCCCCCGCCAAATTAAGCTCTTGGAGGTGCGCCAGCTTCCCGAACACGAGTACAGGGAACGAGCTTTCGACCAATCCCGACTCGGCGAGATGTAGTTCCTTCAATTTCGAAGGGAAGCTCCATCCGGGGTCTTGGAAGACGTCGGGTGAAAAAGGGTTGTCGGAGAGGACTAGCTCGGTTAGGCGACTGAGAGGGGCTTTGCATGGGGCATCCGTGCTCGACGGAGAAGGGTCTGTTGTAGTATTAGACTTGGCGCTAGGTGCAGGAGTGGACCAGAAGCCCAGGGCATCACCCCCGCTTTGTTCAGGTGGGGATTCGGGCGTCGCCGTGGGCGAAAGGGATGGTGGGTGGAGCGTGTCGGAGAGATGAAGGCGCCAGTCTACGGGCCAGAGGTGGGTGAGCTGGTTCGAAGCGAGGTTGAGGGAGGTGAGCGAGTGCAAGGCGAGGAGTTGGATCGGGAAGGTCGTGAGCTTGTTCGCGGAGAGGTTCAGCGAGGTAAGATTCGTCAACTGCGCCAGTGAGGTCGGTAGAGAGGCGAGGTAGTTGTTGTGGAGCTGTTACAAACCCTTGGGTCAGCTCAGCCGCCCAAGATCGCCAAATCCTCGAGCCCAAGAACCTACATCGAGAGTCTCCAGTTCCTCAAACCCCGCAATCATCTCTTGTATCTCCTTGATCTCATTATTCGCAACCGACAGACTACGAAGTTCACGCTGCTCGTACCAAGCCGTCTTTCGACCATCGTAAAAGGTACCAAAATCGATGATGGGGGCAAGATCTTTTCCTTTCGATCCGCTCGCGCGAGTACGTCGACGGGTCGGATGATAAACCGATGCTTTGGACATGAGTGCTTCGTACACCAGGAGGGGTATGGATTCGAGCTCTCGCGAGGCAAGGACGAGCACACCTGCGTGGATACATGTTGGTCAGGTAAGGGCCCCTCTCGAGGACAAAATTCGTGAAAGAGATCTCACCCGTCGTCTTTGCAGCCTCGACGACATCTCTAGTCGACTTGGCTCCCGCACCCCAATCAAGAACGATCTTTTCCTCTTCTTCAACGTCTTCCTCCCTCTCCTGCGCTGTTTGCCTTTGTTCGGCTCTCACCGCGATCGTTCTTTGCCCGAAACGAAACTCTTTCACGGCATCGTCCTCGTCTGAAACGTTCCCACTCTGCACT
Organism: Microbotryum violaceum; assembly: GCA_022506055.1. NCBI lineage: Eukaryota > Fungi > Basidiomycota > Microbotryomycetes > Microbotryales > Microbotryaceae > Microbotryum > Microbotryum violaceum. Next base: position 1,107,434 of record JAKMXP010000009.1, on the reverse strand, counting down.
GCTTTCCGGGGTGGTGTAGAGTACGCATCGTACTGTTCCACGGCCGTCATCAGAGACGAAGCAGACGACGCCAAGCTTGAAATGTAAGCCATGGCTTTCGGATCCGAATTCGAGGGCAACGCGCTCGTGCTCGAAGCTGTCTGACCACTACGGGCGCTACTGCGTTGCTTGTTCCTCATTGCCGCTAGTGCCGCTTTCACTGCAACACCCACGACTTCCAAAGTCAGTTCCAAAGCTACACACTGTTTTCTGCCCCAAGCTCACCCTGCGGACTGGCCGATGCGCCCGCGCCGGACTTGAGTGCTCCGGCTCCCCTCGTCGAACTCGCCAAAAGTGTACGATGCGGGGTACTGGGAACACTAGGACCCCGTGCTGACGAACAAGATGGGTCTGAGGATCCCATTCGGGCTAGTTGGGATGGTGTTCGACTGCGTGTTGCGTCGGTCATGGCTGCTTGGGGTCTGAGGTCACTCCGCGTTGAGTTGACTGACGCGTCGAAGGCCAAGCTGCCCCTGGAATTCCTGGAAGGCGCCGCCCCACACGCCCAGCGGAGCCGACTCGACTATGTATTGTCTTCGTTATCTTTGTGATCACTACTTGGCAGCAATACTTTGGAGATGGGAAGTGGGGAGGTCATAATATCATTATGCGTTACTAAAACTACTAGGGATACACCCACTGCTACCAGTACTACAGGATCATACGGAGGAAAAATGTCGTATACCGCGAAGCGCGAGGAGGGGAGAAAGAAACTACTTTGTACAGAGTTATGTAATCGAACCCTTTTCACAGACTTTGCCGATATTGTATATGCGTGCGGCGGGGAGACCTTGGACGCGCCCGAGCGATTCTACGGGGGACGCAGGCAGGTGACGAGATGGCCGATGCCCTTGCGCGCGAGCTCGTCCTGGAGTCGATCAGAGGTGCGAAACGGCTCTGCGGACATAGCACTGAACGGTAGGGAAAAGGGTGCAGATAATCAGCACATGGATTGTAGCTAATGTAAGTTTGTTCGAACTGACCTTGATAGAAGAAGAAGCCGACCCCCGCCTACTGGGCGTCCTCCGGGTCGCCGAAGTCGATGCTGAGGACGAGACGATGCCAGACCGACTCCTGGTAGCGGACTTGAACGTCGAGAAGATACTTTCGAATGATCGCGAATCACGTTCGGGAAGGCTCAAGCAGGGGTTGTGTTGGATGCCATGCTTCGGGCAATGTGGGGTCTTGTTCGATGACTGTGCGGAGGAAGCAAGGAAAGGGGTCAGCTCGGTACTCCATTCGCGCCGTCGTGCCGCCGTCGTCATGCCGAGCCGAGGCACCGCGCACGTGCAAGCGCGCAGGCCGAGTTCTGCCTTGAACGTACCCAGAGACTGGCGACATAGGCGCTGTTGCATTCCTTGGTGGGATTCGACGTCGAATCGAGGAAGGCCAACTCCTGAGGTGCTCGCGATGAAATGGGCTCGAGGAAATCAAACACCTCTGAAGCCGCGGACGAGGACCATTGCGCCGACGAGTCCTGGGACCATGAGGAGCGACTCGAACTCGAACTGGCGCGACGGTGGGACAGAGAGGAGAACATCTTGTAGTGTTGGTAGAGTGAAAGTCGAGGGTGAGAGGACGGATTCTTGAAAGAAGAGAAAGGGAAATAAAGAGCTGGGAAGCAATGTCGTGAGAAGCCGACCAAGAAGTGGACTCGGCGCAACAAAGTGGAGGCTGCCGTGGAGTCAGCAGCATGAGCCAGTGTGTCAGCGCTGTCAGCCCCGAGTAAGCATTGCACGCGGCTGACCGAGCATCCACTCTCACCTGAGCTCCACTTGCTGCTCGTGCACAGTGCACACTTCACGCCATGAGAGCACTCCACAAGAGCAAGACACATTTCTTCAGCTAGGTACACTGATTAACGCTGCCCTCCACTTTCAAGCTCTTACACGACACATGTTGTTCAGCTGTAGGTGCGACATGCGGGCAGAAAGGGGCTTCGGACCGACTCAGCTGGCGCACGCGCGCGCCGCAACCCAAGTTCGGGGCCGCAGCTCCGTGCCAGCCTGCCGCTGCCTGGACAGATGCCAGATGCCCGAAGCGCGAAGGCCAGACTTGCTCGCGGACGCTACTCGGCGCGAGTCACCGATGCCCTGTAGCTACTCTTCATCCCGGGCTATGGTCTTGCGTGCGTGAATGCAGTAGCCATGTATCTTCGGTGATCTGCTCGGAATGCGCACCATGTCGATTTACGGGCCCGGGTGATTTTCTCGGCTTAGTAGGCTTGCTCGACCTGGTCGACCCGCGGTGCTCGAACGCCGTCGGCGTAGTAGATTTAGGCAATTGCCCTGAGGAGTACTACGAAAACCGATGCGGGATAGTGCAGTGTGGCGTCTTGTTCCTCGATGTACCATTTCTCCGGCATACATTTAGCCCGGTCGTCGACTCGTCGCAAGCGACCGCCTTGGGCCACGGCCGCTTTGGGCCTTGATAGCTTGATTTGTGATCGGATCGATTTGACCGAGGGCAATACGAAAAACACCCTTCCTCTGTAGTACACTGAGCTCTGTGTGACTTATTTCGGGTTTTCAAGACCTCGCATACTAGTCGCAGATGCCTCAGCACTTTAGCAGGCCGCTGCAATTAACCTGGTATGCAGTGCCCCGACACCTTTTCAGTAGTAATCCAGTCTCATCCTCAGCTGCACACTATTGTTATTGTACTCGCTGACACGGAAAAACAAGAACATAGGGCTGCTAGAATAGCTGGAACTACGACTGGTTTCTCATAGCCTTTTGATTGCTCATTCGGCTCAACCCGAGTCTTCGACTGCGGATCTCGGTGTGGTCCAGGCTCAAGTGAAGCTCTTGTACTGGAGTGACTATTAATTACATAAGAGAAGGAGCAATGATGTGTATTTACCGAAAACTATGCGGGTGAATCATGCAGAAGACGAGAAAAAACTTGAAAAAGGCTACGAGACGAAAACGAACGATAGGGGGTGTGGTGCGAAATGCGATATGCGTTTATGAGACTGCTTATGCTTGCTTGATATGGGGGACAAAAAGATGGAGAGATCGAATCGAGAAGAAAATGAAAGAATGGGATCTCTCGAGCCAGAAGGGCGACGTTCCAGGATCGAGCGAGGACAGGACGGGAGCTACTGGGCCGTGGATCTGAGTCGCAATTCCACCTGCAACCCACCCGGCGATCACGATTCAGTCTTGATCGAAAGCTGATGACGCAATTGCTGCGGGTCCATGTTCCCGGCCCCGACCTCACTCGACGCTCGATCCGGGTTCGTGACCGCAAAATGCTGCGGCGTGTCGGCCCTCGGCTCGAACTCGGGGTAGTAGTTGTCGATCGAGTCGGAGCTCGGTTGTTGGGCGCGGTGTTGGGAAGCGGTGGCTTGTTCTGGAGAGTAGGGCTTGGTACTGCCTTCGAGGGAAGGGTAAGAAGAACCGAACTGGAAAGGGGGCATATGGGCGGGGCCCCCTGGAAGAGGAGGAGAATGACTGCCGGGGAGGGGTTGTCCAGGACCCGGGTAGATAGCGCCGCCGTATTGATGGGGTGGCATTCCGGGCACGGGGGGAGGGGGGACGCCGCCGCCACCACCATAGGCCATCATGTTCGGGGGCGAAGGAGGGTACGATCCTTGGCTGGACGGGTTCCTTCGCAACCCGTCGGACGAGGAATCAAAGTACCCATCGGGGCTCATACCGACCTCGGATCTCGACTGCATCGCCAGCGCACCGTAGCTCATCTGTCGAGCATGCAAAGTCGGTCCCCTCGCAAGGTACGCCTCTCGTCCCGGGATCGAGCTCAATGCCTTTCGTTCGTGCGTTGCGTAGTCCGTGTCATCCCCCCATTCGGACTTATCACTCTCCATCTCGACTCCTGCACCGCCGGTCCTTGTTGTACCGAGCGGGTAGAGCGTCGAGGTGTTGGCCGAAACTTCTTGGCCGTCGGGGTTGAGTTCAGGCCAACGGATTTCGGCACCTTCATCCTCGAGCGAAGAGAATCGTCGTTGCGTGAGGCGATAAACGATGAAAATAGCCGAGGCGAGCAGGACAATACCCTTCAGGTAGGGACGAACGAAGACGCAAATGGAGAGTCAGTGTTGACACTTTGTAATGTTTGGTAGTCCAGCAAAGGATGTAGGATCGACTCACACCGACGACACCGCCGACGATGGCCCACGTGTTGGAGCCCGATCCCGATCCACCGCCACTGTTTGTATTGAGTGACGTACCCCCCGCATCCGCAGCGCCGCTTGTAGCGTTGCCCGTTCCCCCGGTATTCGTCGATGTGATTCCACCGGGAAGCAACGGGGTGCCATCTGTAGAATCAGGCGGGGGGATCAAGTTGGGATGCGATGCGTTCCAAGGTAGGTCAGGTTGAGTTGAATTGTCAGTAGGGTGATTATGAGGGCGGTGAGATTGGCCTGGTGAGTTTGCGTGGATGACATGCGGGTGGGAACAGAAGCCGGAGACGGAGATGAAGGGCGGCGCCGCCATCGAGGCACACAGCACGACGGAACATCAGCCGAGAGCGCACGCGATGATGTGCCTCGGTAGAGTAAAAAAAAGGATATAGACAAGACGAGTCGCTTACCTGGTTGTTTGTTCGGATCACCACCAGCACCAGCGCCGCCTGGCTGCTGCTTGGGCGGTTTGTTCGGATTCTGAGTGGTGTTGTGAGCTGTAGACAAATCGGCGCCGAGTTGGAAAGAAAATGATCAGGTCAGAATAAAGCATCCAACAACTGACTGTGATCCAACAGCGCTTGAGTAGAACGATATCGCGGGTCTCGGGGCTTCGCAAGCGCGAGACATGTGAGCCCCTAATCAGCGCCGGCCGTCTGCAATGCCCGCCAGCATGTCGGGCCAATCAGGAATCACCCTTTCCCCCGGGTAAAGGAGATTTGATGAGTCTGTAGCCGAAGCTGAGTCGGGTCGAGCGCGGGGAGAAGGGCCATCACGAGGTGATGTCGACGGCGCTCACACAATGTGAGACAGGAGGCTAATGAGGGCACCCGAGTCTCGGGTAAAAGCCGACCGTCCAGCGCTCAGGGCACGTCCAGCAGCGCGTCCAGAACACCGATAGGGCTGGTTTCCAGTGCCGTCACGAACAAGGCTGAGCTGGCCGGGTCCCAGACGTGCAGCAAGCTCTTGGCGATGATGCAAACTCCATCCACGTGCGCGCAACGCGAAGCAGGGCCTATCTTCGATCGACCCCGGCTCTCCGCGCGAACCCGCACCGAGTGTCGAGAAATTGAAAATGCTAGGATGCGTAGCAAGCAAAAGGTGCACCGACTCACTTCCGGACTGACCGCCGACTTGTTGACCGCCACTCTGAGACGAACCTCCGCCAGGGATCTGGGTCGCATTGCCGGGGGCTGTTCCGGGTGGGATCTGGGTCGAGTTGCTGGGGGCTGTTCCGGGTGGGATCTGGGTCGAGTTGCTGGGAGCTGGTCCTGGTGGGATTTGGGTCGAGCTGTTGGCGCCCGAACCGGAGCCGGAGCCTGGACCTCCAACTGAGCCACCACCTGAAGCGGAACCTTGACCACCGCCGGTAGTTTGATTGCCAGGTGCTGTACCGCCCTGCTGTGGGGAGCCTCCTCCGGCGGTGCCGCCCGGCTGGGTAATGGTAGCACCACTGTCAGTGCCGCTGCCGCCCTGCTGCGTACCCCCAGCGGGAGGATTTTCTTCATCGAATCCAGCAGCATCACCTCCAGCGTCGCCAGTCTGATTCGTCCCACTCGTCCCACTGCTACCACTGCTTTCGTCGTCCTTCTGCGCTTTGCTGGCAGACTGGTCGGCCAAACTCTTGCTGCCGCCCGGGCCCGTCTGGTTCACCACCTTGTCCAACAACTCTCCAAGCTGTCTAGGTTTCGGAACATCCGAACGATGCGAGTCGGCATTGCGACGAGCGAGACCGAGACGTGAGGTTGCTGGAGGTGGAGGCGAGGTAGCTGCAGCTAGTGGTGCAGATAGGGAAACAGCGCCGCGGCCGTGCACTCCTGCTGCCCGTCTCAGTTTCAGCAACGCGGGCGACGACGAGGAGCTGTCGTGCGCATTGCCAAACGCACCACGTGACGAAGGTGTGGTGTCATTGACCGATCCTGATGAGGGCGAGTCGGATGCAGAGACGAGGTGTAGTGCGATCACACACCATACGAGGGTCAGGCTCCTCCAAGGGGATCGAGGCGTCAGGCAGTAGGGACGGCTGTCGGCTCCACGTCGCATGTCGAATCGACGTAGATCGTTGTGAGGAGCGAGGGGGAGTCACTGGGGCGGGCGAGCGAATCGACACAAGAGCGTGTGAGAGAGCAGAGCGAGAAAGCTTGGGAGGGCGAAAGACACCAAGGTCCTCAAAGTGTCCCTAAGAACCGTAGGCAAAAGTGTGAATCGAATGATATGGACGGCACCGCCTCAACCTGAAACACGCCCCCCCATCCACACCCGCGTGGCCCCTCGAAAGGCCGTGGAGACTGTGGAGAGGGGTGCCTTTTTTTGGGTGCGGTTTGCCCGCGGTCAGTCAGTGGGTCACGCCACGAAGGGATCGTCCGACCGCGGTCATCACACCTTTTACTTCCGGTTTTCATCGAAGGAAGACTCATACGCCCTGTGTGGCTCATACTTTGCTTTGAAGGATACCTAGGCCTTGTCGGAGTGCATTCGATATTTAGGAGCAACAGAGGAGGTTCGAGCTTCTGGATCAACGCTGAGTCACGGTAAAGGGCGATCCTGATGACCCATCCCCGCTCATTCGGGTTCAGGTAGCTGACTCTCGTGTGCAATGATACATGCGTCTTGCAATTACTATTCAATTTTCACCCCGAACCCTTCGCTGTCACCATTCCCCCACACTAACTCCTTTTAAGCAACGCCAACGCCCAAGCTCAGCTGACTAATTCTAGAAGGTACAAGACAACAAAAGCGATAAATTTTATGCACACGAACACCAACCCAGCATATTCAAGACCGCTCACCCTCACCAGCCTGCCGCCGCCCCGACTGCCCCGCCTCCGGCAGTCGTGCTCGCCGTCGAGGTCGGCGCGTTCGAACCGGGCGGCGTCCCATTCGGCAATAGGAACGTCGGAGGCGGTCCGTTCGAGGCATACGAGTGTTCTGAAGATCTCGCGACCGACGCACGTTGGGGTGAGGGCGAGACGTTGATGTACGCGTCCCAGCTCGATGAGATTTGACGTTCCCGCCCGGGGGTCGAGGGGATCGCTCCGCCGAAGGCACCGGGTCCGAGCATCGAGGAAGGTGGTGAACCGGGTGGAGGCGCACTGACGACGTGGGAGGCCTTGGCAGGATGCAACGCCTCATCGTACGAGCCCAAACCGGACCGTCCAGTCCCGTTCGGACCACCCCCAACTCCATTCATCCCCACCCCGTTGCCGAAGGTCGCTGACGAAGCCGAATGATCTTCCCCACTGCCCGAGAACAACCGCCGCCCTTTCATCATCCCTTCCCCACCGATGTTGTTGACGACGTGGCTGGAGCGTGATTGGACGGGCGAGGGCGACTGCGCGAGGTAGAGCATCAATTCGGCCGCTCCTTCGGCGCTCGACTCGCCTCCTGTCGTCGGGGGTGCGGCACCGTTCGCTCCCGACATGTGATGCATCGCGACCCCTTTGCCCTTGTCGTTCGCAGAAGTAGGTGTCCGAGGTCGTGGGATCGACGAACCGAACGGATTCGACTGCGAGGAAGGACCGGCTCCAGCGCCGCCTTGCATGCCCTCATCGCTGTTATCGCTCTGATCGGATGGGCCCTTCGATAACCCCGTCAGCACCGAAGCTGCATCAACAAAAGTCGAAAAGTTGGGGTCCGAAGACGAAACGGGGCGCCCGCCCTTGCTGGCCGAGCCGTTCCCTCGCGAGAGCGAAGATCGCGTCGCGGAATGCCGGGATCGAGGACTTCGAAGCTCAGTGATCGCACCCAGGGCCGTTGCGGATCCAGCCGAGGACGAAGAGGACGAAGAGTGGTGCAAAGACGGTCGACCTCCACCGTGTTCCTGCCCGAGAACGCGTCGCTTCGTCGGTCGATTCGCGTCGCCGAACATCGCCGGACCTCCATTGGCGCCGATCTGCACGGGCGGCTGCAAGGCCGAGGTTGAAGCCATGGGTTGCGGCGAGCCGTACGCGCCCAAATTCGCAGGGTAGGCTATCGATTGTTGTGGTTGGTCGTATACGTTGATGCTGCGCGCTCGCTTGTGACCGGCGAACGAGGGCGGTCCCATTCCGGCGTTGTCGAAAGGGCCCGGTCGGCCCCACGCCTGTTGTGGTGGCTGCTGCATCGACAGGTGCTGTTGATACGGCTGGGCATACTCCATCCCATTCCCATTGGCATAATGCGCTGGCGGCTTCTGCGCCTGGAACGCGGCGCCGCCCTGTGGAGGCTGAGATCGATGGTACTGGAGTTGCTGCTGGGCGGCCGCGGCTTCCTGTTGAGCGAGGAACTGCTGCTGCGCCATCATATGTTGCTGCTGCTGCTGCTGTTGCTGCTGAGCCTGCTGCTGAGCCTGCTGCTGCTGTTGCTGCAACTGCTGCTGCTGCATCTGCTGTTGCTGCTTATGCCGTTGCGCCTCCTGCTCGAGGTGGGGTTCGATCTGGTCCAGCGTCGCGTCCTGCCATCCTCGTTGCGCCTTGAACGCGGCCAGAGCCAGTCGGGTCTTGAAATGGCGAGTGATCTGGGGGCACCCACGCAAAAGGTAAAGCAAATCATCGGGTCAGTCCCGAACATCCCATAGATCGTCGTCATGCACACCACGCTGTACAAGTGCAATGCGTCGACAAGGGCGGCACGCGTTGCAACGCGCCGCGATGATCGTCTCCCTCCTTCGACGACCAGGGTTCCCGCCTGAGAGCGCACCGAAGCGGGGCCATGACCGATGATTGAAGCCCTGATTCCGGACCCGTATTCGTTCTTCCGCTTGAAGATATGAAGCAGACACACTGCACTCACCCTCGCAATCTCTGCGCGCTGCAAGACCTTGTCAATCGCGTCCTTCCTCCTGCGCTCCTCCTTGGCCGACGTCGACCCCGACGACATGGCGGATTCGTTCCTCTTCATCGCCGACGACGAGGACCCGGACGAGATGGACGACGGCGTACGGTTCGAGGCGGTCGATGAACGAGGTGTCGATTTCGCCGATTTGGTCGCGGCGGTGTGTGCAGTGGCCGTGGTCGTGGTCGTGGTCGAGGTGGACGCGGACGAGGACGAGGCCGCCGAAGACGCGTGGTGCGAGCTGAACGTATCGGCGGCGCCCTGCTGAAGCTGCTGCTGGTGCTGGGCCTGTGAAGCTGGCGGCTGAGGCGGCGGTTGCTGTGGGTGCTGCTGTTGCTGCGACTGTTGCTGCACCGAACTGGCGGTGGGGGACGCTTCAGACGCGCTCAAGTTGGAGTCCGATGAGCTCGTCTTGAACGGCGTAAAGGTCGTGGTCGCGGTGGTCGCCATCGTCGTCATGGAGTATAGGCGGCGGCGGCGGCGGCGGCTACGGCGCGCGGTGAGGAGAGAACGGGGGCAACGCGTCCCGAGGTTGGGCGTGGGAGCGGGTTTAAACGCGGCAGGGATCCAAGGTGGACAAGGGCGCGCAGTCCAAGAAAGACAAGCTCGTGGGTGAAAGAGACAGGAGCCGACGAGGACGAGGTGTTGGGTGTCGGTCTGGGGTGGTGGGTGATTGAAGAGTCGATCGGCCAGGGTGCGAAGGCGGGCTTCAAGCTTCCAAAGTCGCGCTATGGTAGGCTATGGTCGCGCTCGATTATAGGCCAGCACAGCGGCGACCCACCGCGCGCCGGGCGGGCGGCCGGGACGCGAGAGCGCGTTTTGATAGTGAGCGTTTTGGACTTGCTGACAGAACACGGCTCCCCCCTGTCTTTCATCGATCGATCGGCTCGGCGCACTCACTCAGCTCCGACTATCGGTTCCCGGTCAACATCTCGCCTATACCGTCCGCTGAAGCTCGAATAGTACGGCGAATCCTTTTCGTCATCATGCCAAGAAGACAAGCATCAACTACAGACATCGTGCGTCGGAGTTTCCCGATTGGCATCTCGGCTTAGAAGTTACAAGTTGTACGTCATAATTCCGGCTAGTCTTCGTAAACGCTAGATTGACCACCATAACAAGATGCGCGGTAGCCGAACGAAGAAACCCCCGGGGACCGGGACTCGCGTTCACGTAGGTGCAAACTTGCAAAGCAGTCGACCTCGGGGTTGGGTGATCCAGACTGCTATCCTGACATAACTCGAACGCACTTCCTCGTCGATGGAGACTTCCAGGGCTTGTTGAAGTCTTGCCCAAAAGAGGATTGTCCCCCTTCCTTTGCATGCCATGATCGAAGTCTTGCCCAAAAGAGGATTGTCCCCCTTCCTTTGCATGCCATGATCGAAGAGTTACTTCGAATTGTGTAATATTACGAACGACAGACTCGAGCCTCCCCCAAAACAATTACCGAGAATCGAAATCTCCACACTGCACTCAAAGCAACGCGGCCGCCTCTCCCCCGCCTAACTCCCTACTTACTTAGTGAAAGCGGCAAGGTTATTAGCCGCACCTCGTTCTAAAGCCCTCTTGTAAGCAGGTCGGGCCTCCATCGCTTCGAACCACTTCTTGATGTTGGGGTGGGAATCCCACAACGGCGACGCGGCGAGGCCTTCGCAGGGGAAGATCATCATGACTGCGATTTACAAAATCGAAAGGGGTTGTCCGATCAGCATATAGGCCTCCCAAGTCGTTAGAAAGATGACGCACTATCCGAACCGGTCAACGAATCCCCGACAAAGAACTGCTTGTCGGCGAGGTGCGATTCGACAAAGCCAAAGTTTTCTTTGAGGCGAGGGTTGACCATGATCGCCATCAACTGCGACGCGACGATCGAGACGATCGGTTTCGCGATCCAGGGTGCTTGTTTGGGCATTTGGGCGCAGATGCTATGAGAAATAGAATGAGGAGGGGACGATCAGTCTCGAAGATCGGGAACCGAGCAGACTTCTCTAAGGAACGCGGGGGGCGGCACTCACATCGTGAGCATAAGGGGAAGCATCGCTGAGCCCTGTAGATGACATACACATGAAAAAGTCAGCACTCCTATCCATTCCTTATCCCATCGCGTCACACTCCCTCGACCACCTCGGCGCACGCCATCCTCGGCCTCCGAAACTCAGCCCACTCACCTCGGCCCAATGCAACCAATACAAGTACTGGCTCCTTTTCAGTGCGTCTGATCCAGGTGCATAGCCGAATTTTTCGTTGCCAAATCGTTCAATAAGGTATTCGACGATCGCTCCTGATTCGGCGAGCGTCCAGGTGTCTTGACCGTCTTCTTGGATTTCGACGACGGGCGACTGATGAGGAATGGGGACGTGCGGAAATTAGGAAATGACGCGTTCGTTCGATGCTCTCTTTGAGCACAGTGTATACGAGAGATGACTTTCCTTTCCAAGAGGATGGACCTTGCGAAGGTCCGCACCAGCAAGCAGCGTCTTGGCATCCCGCTTATACTCCTTTACCGTGTACTCGAGGCCGAGCTGAAGACACAGGTCTCCGTTCGGTTCGTTTTCACTCAGAACGGCGACCTAGAACGAGATGCGCCTTGACTGACCTCCTCCAACAACCACAAAATCCGTTGCCCGCGCGAATTCTCAAGCCTAAAGCAGCCGCCGACGAGATGGAACGACGTTAGAGGGAGGGAGGAAGCGTTCGTGACGTCAATCACATGGCCGTCGCGTAAACACAACGCTCTGCGAGCAGACTGTATTATCAAGACCTACCAGTGGACGGTGATATGAGCAGGCATGATAAAAGTCGAGTGCTAGGGTTGAGATGAGATTAGGTACTGAACAGAGGAACGAAACGGGTAGCAGGCCTCACACTCGACAATCAGCTTCAACCTTCGAGCTTCTAAATCCTTTTCGGGCACCACAAGGCCCCTCGGCGAGCTTCCGATCCACCCACCGGCTTTCTTTGGTGCGCGCGCAATCCGACAGCCGGGGGAAGAGGGTTCATGACAAATTCCCCACCCTTACGCCCTACGCAAGGCGGTTGGTAACCCTTCCGGGACCCCGGTTCGTGCTCCTTGGGTAATTAACGCTCGCCCAAGAAGTCGCCTTTTCGAGAGCCCGTAGGTCACCCACCCACTACTTTGCTTTCGGGACGATCCCGAATTCCGGCCGACGCCGCCACGTCACTTTTCTAGTTCATCTTTAATATGGACCGTCCAAGGGTGACTCGAAAAAGGCAGGAAACGATAGCCTGAAAGTGGGGTTGCCCCTACTCGACAAGGTTATCGAAGGGGTGCTACGGAAGTCGCTTCCCGTCGGCTCGGCTCGAGGATCCGGGGCCGTTTCGCCCATTGCCCATTTGAGCGAACGCGTCATTCTATAATCATTGCTCCCTAAGCTAATAAGTCTACACCAAAAATCACGCCTTTTGTATTCCCAACAACATGAAATAGGTAACTCCAAAAATCACAAAACTCAAAGTCCCCCTTCCCACCCCATCCTGCAATGCAAGAGATGCCTCACCCATCCATCCGCTCACCAAGTTGCCGCCATCTGTCCCAAAAGCCCACTCTCCTGGCCCCCATCACTCCCATTCAAACCGGCAGCATTGGCCCAATCCTCACTGGCCAACGTTTCGAAAAAGCTCGCGAAATCTTGCCCATTGATCGCCGTCCCTGAACTAGTACCCACCGGGCCTCCGACGAGGGGGAAACCCGTCGGTGTGGGGGCGTAGCTGCTCATTGAAGGGGAGGCGGAGTTGCCTCCTTGTTGTTGATTGTTGGTGAAGTTGGAGTTGACGGAATTCATCGAGCTCCAATACTCGAACGCCCCTGGACCTGCAGCAGGCGTTCCGTACGCCAATTGATGCGTGACGAACGGCGGCGACGTCGCTGAAGACGAGGCGGAAGAAGGAGGTGGTAAAGCTGAAGGAGGGAGTTGGTTCGACGCAGCGGCAAACAACGCCCTTTCCTCCCTTGCGATCTCGGTAGAGACCCTCTTCAACACCTGCGCAAAGGTTTCTTGGGCAGGAGCGACTCCACCTCCTGCGAGTGTATGCGCCGCCAATGTCGTTCGTCGATTCTCCTCCGCTGCGAAAAGACCACTCAGGATCCGCCGACCTTGTTCCACAACCGCCTGAAGCGCAGGCGAATGAACCTGAGTCGCAAAGATGACGGAAGCTTGCATCAACACCGCTCGTTTCTCCTTGATCTCAACTTCGGGTCGATCGGTATCGATCGCATGGAAGAGATCCATAAAGCACACGATCGTTGCGCGCATCGAAGAGGTGAACATCCACCATAAGGAGCCTGTAATGCTCAGGAGGTCATAGTTGGATCGGATGATCGATCTTGATGCGTCGACGCACGAGCTCGTTGAGTAGCGGTAAGGCGAGGTCGGGCAGTACCCACGCAAGAGGAACGGTCGATGCAGGCGCACGAGTCGGGCGTAGACGTCTTCGTGCAACAGCGACCTCTGATACCGGATCCGCACAGACTCGACGGGAGGGTTCGCTGTCGACAGCACGTCTGGCAGTTTCTCAAACACACCGCGGAACAGAGCATCCTGCTCCATGACGGCCGAGTACGAAAAAGGTTTCCCCGAAAGGACCAACTCGTCCAGCGCTCGCCGGACTTGAGCCCCCAACTCGCATTGCGCGATCTCAAAGCTCGCATCGGTGTAGACGTTGTTTGGGGGAGGGGTGATGGTCCTCCATTCTGTTCTTGACAAATCGTCAAAGTTGAGGTTTAGAGGTCGACACGTGTTGTACTGTGACGGATGAAGGATGTAGCATCTGAAGACGGCCGAATCGCTGAGGAACGAATCGATGAGGACGAGGTAGTTGAACACTCGAACGGCCGTCTCGCGCTTGAGCGAGTTGACACCAGGGGGAAGGGCAGGATCGTCGGGTGGCATTGTGCGAGGGCTGGACCCAAGCCGATGTAGTCCCATGCGTTGGGCGATCCTGATCCCACTTGCGGCCCAACCGAGAAACCGGCCTTGCTGACCTGATTGCGACGAGAGCTGGATGTACTGCCCAAAGAGGATGATGGTCTGGATCGTACGGATCCTCGGTGTGCCACCCCATTCACCGAGCTGTAGAGCCCGTAACGACGCATCGTGAAAGACGGAAGGTAGGTCTTGCAACTCCCGTTCGGTCAGACCATGAAAGAGCGAGAGATCCTTTTTGCCATTCGAGCGAGACCAAAACCCTTCCAAAGACAATGCGAGAACCTGCGGCAAGTAGTCCGAGGGTTCCGACTTAGCTTGTGACACGCTAAACGACAAAGGCCAGTAAACTTGCCATACACAAGACCGCGACCCAGAGTGGGTCGATCGAGTCTTCCCTCCCATCCGCGATCATCTCGACGTAGCGTTCGTGCTCGATGGGGAAAGCGACGGGGTCGAGAATGCGAAAATCCCACTCCATCTGACCGATGCAACAGAATGCATCAGCACCAGTACTGACTGAGGAAGACAAAGTAACATACCTCATCAAAATATTTGTCAATCAAGAACCTCGCAATTTCCTTCCCGGGCAAGACCGCAAAGATCTGCGCCATCGCTTCACTCCTCGCATCGGGCAACTGCTTCGTCGGCACCGCGAGATCCAAGCCCAACCTTACGGCACTCCTAGGGCGTCCATCCTGGTCGTACGACAAAGGTTCCGCGATGATGCTCGTTAGAGCGCGGGTCAGTTCGATCCCGACGCGGGATTGGACGGGTCGACTGGCGTTCATTTCTGCGGCGGCGTTGACGGCTTGCAGGACGGGCACTCGAGCGCCAAATGCGACGGATTCGAGATCGGCGACCGCATCTTCGGTATCGGAATGAGGATCTTGACGAGTGTCTTGATCGTCGTTTTGGCGTGGCGTTTGTTGGGATCGTTGTTGCACATCCGATTCGCGTATGGCCTGCGACGGTCGTCTTGAGGTCCGAGGCGAATTCGGTTCCGAGGTCAAAGGATGTGTCGCCGCTCTCCCTCGTGAATGCACCGCAGCCCCTAGGACCACCGCACTCGCACTCGTAGCATCATTCAAAGCCGGTAATAACACAGCTTCAGGGTGAAACCCTTGGACCAAATATTCCAAATGAGCCAAACGACGATGAATGTGTCGCACGTCCGAGTTGAGCGCGAACTGGCCCGACGAGTCCGGGTCGTCGTCCCAGTTGCAATTGTGCGCGACTTGGCGTCGGATGCACGCCGAACAAGGTTGTTTTCGGTCCTGAGAGCGAAAGAGGAAAACACGTCAGTGAAAGTGCTTATTACGTCTCTGAGATCGGCGGTGTCTTTGGCCACTCACACATTTGATCTTTCGGCGCTGGCACTCCGAGCCTGCCCACCCCACGAACACCCGTCAACCTAATGAAAACTTGATACCGCATGCCCCACATCAACTCACAAGAAAGTGCCAGTCTCCTCTTGCGTCTATTCTCCTCCTCCTCGCCTCCATCACCCATCCCTTCATCTTCATCGTGCCCGCCCGGCTGTTGCTGCTGCTGCTGCTGTTGGTGATGTGGATGCCGACGAGTCGACTCTTGCGGCATCTTGGACGTACTTGCCCTAGGACGCTTCTTCCCATGCTGAGTTGATAGAGCGGAGGGTGAAGTATTCGCCTCGGGACCATGGGTGCTGCTGCTGCTTGCTAAGTGAGTGAACAGGGGTGGTCCACCGCCCGCGGCCGAACTCATCGCGACCCCGACCCCGAGTTGATCCTGGCGCTGGTCCTCGTCTCGCTCCTGTTACTAGGTGGCTCCCCTGACCTGACCCCCAGATGGCCCGACGGAACAAGGGGATGATGTGAAGAGGGATCGAGCACACTATCTCCTCTCGAGACTCGCGGCGGCGGACCAGAGACGAAGCGGTCCATATCGCTCTCTCCTTGGGGTTGGTCGAGGCTCGTGGCTGATATCGGCGGGTTTAAGTTAAGGTTTTTGAATATTCAATAGCTACCTCTACAAAGATTTAATGGCACTCACGAGCGTCCGATATGAGAATAACAAATGCAAACTACTTTGGAATTTTTTGGAAACCCTGAAGTATGTTTTAGGGATTCATCCCTCGATGTCTAAAAGCTGGGAGGAAACAGCACCTTTCAATTCGCCCTAGGTGACCTAAGCCGCAAGGAGTAATCGGCTCTAAAGCGGAATTGGGAAAGGTAATCGGGATTGAGTCGTAGCGCCGGAGCATCGTACCGTCGCCACAAACTTCCTGCCGAAGCCGAGGTTTGAGACTGACTATCTCTATAGCGCACCCTTCCTGGTCAAGCATGCTGGTCCAGATTATACGCGAAGCTGCTCTTTCGACTCCAGCATCACGGAATCGCTGAGGCCTAAATTTGTTCGCAAATTCGACATTGGGTGTCAGCGGAAAATCGGGGCTGGACATGTGTAACCACTGTGACACTGAATACCTTGCTAGTCGCAGAGTTGGAAATCAAGCGCTCCTCGAATCAGCTTGCCTTGAACGGACGAGGGATTTCGACAGGCGCCAGTGCAGAGTTCAGACGTCCGATAAACCCAAAGGTTGACCAATCATAGCACCAAATTTCGACTTGGTGACGACCCAAATACGGGAACTTATACCAGCGCTTCATCTCTCCTCTTTGTAGGGGGGAAGCAGGAGATGGGTATAAATGTACTGAGAAGATGGAGGCCGAGGGCTTCCTGTACCCTTTTCAATTTTTTATTAATTCTCACCAACTTGGAACCATTTTTTCTCAAGACGGGCGCTCTCGACCAGACCCAGACTACTCCGCTTCGTCCGAGCCGCTCAGAGACGCTGTCGAGCTGAGACCGAAAAGCGCCGTGGGGAAAAATCCTTATCCCAACAGAGCCATATAAAATTTTGAGCTCTCTCATCTCACGAGCCACCTCAGTTTAACACAAAGTCTACACGTTTTGCGATTCGATTGCATTCAAAAGCCTCGGGCTGATTCTAATCCACAAGCGAGCCAAGCGGAGCCAAAACGAATTGACACGCACTGCTCATGCACTCTCTACACACCATCGCTCTCACTCTCCGCCTCTATAAAATCGCCTCTAATCCTTCCCCACCGGCGTCCTCGTGCCGGACCTAGGCGTCGCACTCCCACTCTTACTCCCTTTAATCACCCCCGCCTCATGCGCCAACGAATAAAAGATCGAACTCGGATCCGCCAACAGATTCGCGGGCGTATCAAACTCTGCGACCCTGCCCGCGTCCATACAGATGATCTTGTTACAATCCAAGATGGTGTTGAGACGATGAGCGATGACGAAGATCGTGCAGTCCGCGAATTCACGACGAATGACGGATTGAATCTCTTGATCGGATTCAGGGTCGACCGCGGCTGTGGCTTCGTCCAAAACGAGGATCTTGCTCTTGCGCAACAACGCACGACCGAGGCATAGTAATTGCCTCTGTCCAGAGGAAAGGTTACTTCCTCCCTCGTTGATGTGCGCCTCGAGTTTACCCTCCATCGATTCAACGTGTTCCTTCAATCGGCATTGTTCCAACGCCGCCCACAGTTGACTATCACTGCTTTGACCTGCAGGATCGAGGTTCTCCCTCAAGTTGCCTTCGAAGCATTGCGAGTCCTGAGGGATGATGCTCATCCTCGAACGGAGGCAATGTAAGCCGATCTTGGAGACGTCTACACCGTCGATGGAGACGACACCTTCTTCGGCCTCGATGACGCGGTACAGGACCATCGTCAACGTCGACTTGCCCGAACCTGTTCGACCGCACACGCCGACCTTCTCACCGCCCTTGATGTCGAACGAGACGTCACGAAGGACGAGATCGAGGTTCGATCGGTACCGAGCAGCGATGTGGTCGTACGTCAATGAACCGGATTGTGGCCACGAGGCGTCGGGTTCGGTATTTTTGATGTACAAAGGGGCTTCGGGCTTGAGATCGATGTACTCTTGCACGCGCTCGACCGAGACGATGTTCGTCTCGACCTCGGTCGCGGAACGAACGATCCAGTTGAGCGTTTGGGTCGTCGACAGAGCGTACGACAACGCGATTCCAATCAACCCCGCGTCCACGTTGCGGTTACGCACGAGCGCGACGACGCACAACAAGGCGGTAAAGAAGATGATGTTGGAACCCAAGAACTCGAGGCGCACAGCGAGCCAGCGGTTGCAGTTGATCGAAGGGAAGTAGGCCTCCTGATTCCGATCGACGCGCGCCTCGTTCTCGGCGATGAAGCGCGCCGATTGACGGTAGGCACGAATCGTCGCGACGCCGCCCAAGGTCTCTTGGAAGGAAGCAAAGATCGGGGATTTGGTCGTCGCGTCAAGACGTTTCAACTCGCGCGAGGTGGCGAGGTAGTACGTCTGTACGCGCTTGTAGATGAAACCGATCGGGACGAGGATGAAGAGGAACGCCGGGGCGGCGGTCGAAATGACGGCGACCATGCCGATCACACTCGCGGCCGTGCGGAAGAAGCCACCAAAGACGCGCGCGAGGACCTCGTCGACGACGTAGACATCTGCAGCAGCCACATCGCACGAGATCCCTGTCAGTCGGCTCCAGCGTAGGCCAGCGTCCTTCCGCAAGTGCTCACCTCGCGAAAACCTATTCAAGATCGTGCCCAACGGCGTCGTCTCAAAGAACAACATGGGCGACCTCATTACCGCATTGAACATACGATCATGCATCAACTTGGCGGCCCTCACGACGCAGAACGAGTACAGTAACAACCCGTTCAACAGATACGCCAAACTGGCACCGACGCCAAAGACGGCGTAGATGCCGAGGTACCAGGTCAAGTTGCCGTTCTCGCCCGTTTCGGAATTATGCTGGGCCCAGTTCTTGAGCCAGACGTTGGTCCCAATCTGTAGAATCTGTTGAAGGACGATCGTGGACATGTACAAGCCTACTCCGAGGTACCCGTTGGCCTTGATGTATTCCTTGTAAACGCTGACCTTGACCGCGCCCTGTTCCCTCTTCTCCTTGGGCCTGGTAGAGCGCTTCAACAAGCGCAACGTCTCGCGTTTCTGTTCCAACACCGGAACAGGTTCCGCCCGATGACTAAGAGCCTCAGTGGCCTTGCGTTTCAACTCGGTCGAAAGTTCCGTCAATTCGTGCTTCTTGGGTTCTTCGACGGCCGTATCCTCGCTTCCCGATCCTTCCCCTTCCTCATCATCTTGGTGCTGTTTGCCGAAATCGATCAAGAGCCTCGACAGTTCCGTATCACCTTGAATCGCCGAGGCGTACGTCCCTCGCTCGAGGATGATCCCACGACGCAAAAAGACGAGTTCGTCGGCTTCTTGGCAGAACGGAATAGCGTTCGTGCACAACAAACGAGCTTTTTGGGACAGCAAACCGGTAGGACCGAGCACCTTGTCGAAGAGATGTTTGGCGACATGGGCGTCGACGGCCGAGAGAGGGTCGTCGAGGAGGTAGACGTCCGCACGGGCGTAGACGGCCCGTGCGAGCGCCACCCGCGCCTTTTGACCGCCCGATAACGAGATCCCCTTCTCCCCGACCTCGGTCTTGTCACCCTGGGGCAAGATCGCCAGATCCTCCTTGAGCGCACAAGCGGCGATAACGACGTCGTAAAAATCTTGTTCGAACTTGTGGCCAAAGACAATGTTGCTACGGACCGAACCGCCCATGATCCAAGGTTGTTGAGCGCAGTAAGCGACCGTTCCACGTACGGTGACGGATCCATCGATCTTGGTCATTTCACCTAGGATCGCGGACAGGAGCGAAGACTTGCCCGATCCGACACGACCTACGACGGCGAGCAACTCGCCCTTCTTGACGCTGAGGTTGATATCGGACAAGATCGATTCGGTCGACGACTTGGAGTTCCACGCGAATTCCCCCCGAACGACCGAGACGAGTTCGTCACCGTTTTGAAAGGTACGCGAGCGCGACAGGTTCTCGATCTTGACCGCACCGTCTTGAAGTTCTTTGCCGGTCAAAAAGTCGCGCAATCGACCGACCGAGACGTAGGCCTCGACCATGGAGGAGAAGACGACGGGGAGGACCGCGAGCGGGAAACCGAGCAGGGAGAAGAGCGTGATGGCGGGAAAGACGATCTCGGCCGTTAAGGGCTGACCCGAGATGGTCGAGAAGAGCGAGAAGGACGAAAAGGCGACGAGGAAGGGCGTGAAGGACCACAGGCAAGTCGAAGCCGAAGACAGATAGCCCTGCCAAACATCCAAAGCGTGGTCAGCTCCTGTAGCTCTAAGTTACACTTGCTCCGTCTTGAAATACTCACCATCTTGCGCAACTGCACCAACTCGCGGTTATTGCGCACATCAAACAACTTGGCCGCAAAAGAGTCCTCCCACGCATACAGCTTGATCGATCTGATATTGTTGAGGATCTCGGACATGATGGACGTGCGCTTGTCCTTGTTCTTCATTTGCTGGCGCTGCAACTTGGTTTGGTACCTCGCGATCGCGGCGGTCAAGGGCATGCTGAGGACCATCACGGCGACACCGACGAGCATGGTGAATCCTGTGAGCCAGACACGTCGCCACCGTAAGCATTGACTGCCTTGGCTCAGCCTTCGTCTTTGCACCCCGCGTAGACTCACCCAAGAGTTGGTACAAGCTGATGAACGCAAGCGTCATTTGGTAAACGCCACTCCAAGCGATCTGACCATACGTCGTAAAGTCCTGCAGCCTCGTCGCATCTGTACTCATTAGATTGACAATATCACCCGTCGACCTCCCACCCCTCTCATCATTCGAAAGCACCAACGACTTTTTGTAAATGAGGGAGACCAGGCCTGCTCGAACGCGCATGCCCGTTTCGAATACACGAGCAAAGTAGCAGTGCAACAAGCTCGTTTGGGCCACGGCACAGACGAACATGGCCAACGCGATGATGTAGCCATGGAACGCGGGTTCGGGCGTATCGGTCTTGTAGGTCTCGACGAAGCGCAACAAGCGACGCAGGAGTTGAGGCTGGGTGAAGGAAAGCGTGTCCTGAAGCAACTTGAAGAGCGCGGCGGAGAAGAAGGGTCCACCGTACGAAGCGATCAAGGCACCGGCGAGCGAGGGCTTGACAGGCTTGCTCTTGTCGTTGTGGGATTTGGCGGATGCTGTCTTTTCCGAGGCGGTCTTGCAGCGCTTCTTCCATGCCGTTTCAAGCTTGCGGCCCAGAGCCTCGGCCGTGTCGTCGGGCTTTTAGTGATGAGCGACAAGAGCCGGGTCAGCTCAATGCCCCTCTCCGAAATCGCCACTGCCCATAAACACTTACAGGCAAAGCCCACAAGTCCTCCTCGGTCAAGAATGTTTGATAGCCGGCCTTCATCATGGGCGTCATCCAAGAGAAGGTCAACCTCTGAAAGATATTGGCCCTCAATCTCGGGCATTCGGTCTGCTTCCACTCGCTCTCCCCATCATTCGTCTCGTGCGCCTCGCGAGTCGTCTCTGGGTCACCTTGTTCGGCCAGACGAATTTGCCCTTGGCTCGATCCGGCAAAGGGGACAAAGTCGCGCCAGGTCATGCCTTCCCATCCGTTTGGACCCAAGAGCTCGACGCCGAACCATGCTGCGAGAAAGACGATTTTAAGGATCGAGAGGACAAAGAGCGCCAACTTGGTCGAGGAGTGATAGTGCGACGGTTGACCATCGAGCAGCAAGGTCGTGCGGAGGACGACGAGTTGTAGGACCAACGAGGTGAGGGTGAAGCAGAGGATCGGGGTCGACGAATGCGGTAGTAGAGGATGTGAGACCTTGGCCAAGACGAGCGCAAAGATCTGGGTTCGGAAAAAGGGTCACTATGTCGGCGTCAGCCTTGCTCTGCGATCGGCGCAGATGAGAACTGACGTGGGCGAGTAGGCTGACGACGCCGAACGCGATCTTGACCTTGCGAGTACGGTCATGGGTGTGGTGCAGTGCGAGCACGATGATGTAGGTGACTTGGACACCGATCAGGACGGTGGCTAGGAGCTGTTGAACGAGCGCGGCCGGCGCGGGGGGTGGGTGTAGGAGCGCATTAATGAACGATCGAGGTCGAGCCGAGCGACGATTTGGAATGACGGAGGAAAGCTCCCAAGTTAGCAGAGCGCAACCACGACGGACGAGCCACACTGAATTACGACCCGTCACCCACCTGCTTGAGAGCATATGCGGGCTTTCCACCTCGTTCGTACCTCTCCCCTGCCCGGTACAGTCTCGCCAGACGAGGGAAGGCAGTGCCTCCGATCAGGACGAGCAAGAGCACGGGGAGGATGCTCAGTTCCGACTCGACGCAGGGGGACAGATCCCAGTCGTCCGCGGAGAAGGGTGCGCCTGAACAGACGGGCGACCACCAGGGTGTGGTGGTGAGCATCGTTGGGTTGCCGCGTGGGGAGGCGGGCGTGTGGGGATGGAGGAGGCAGGAGGACGGAAGGCGGAGGGCGGGGGGCGGGGGGCAAAGCGTGTCGGACCCGCTCTCTCGCTTCTGGCACACGGCAGACGGCGGCGGGTGGCGATGGAAAGGGGAGCGTGAGGCAGGGCAGGGCGTGGGACAGGCGCGCAGGCGCAGGCGCGGGGCAGGCGCGGGGCGAAAGATGACAAGTGTGGATCCAGCAAGTGGAGGCCGGCGCCTCACATGCCTCACAGCTCGATGCCATGCGCTCACCGCGAAGGGCGGTTTATTTACGCAGCGGTGATATCAGAAAGGCGGTCAATTTTCTCGACTGATTTGGTGGTTCCTAATCAAGACTCGAGCCGCCGGATCAAACCTGGTGAGTTGGGAACGCAGGAAGACACATGCCCAAATTGCATACAGCCCTGGGGTGCCTTGGTGCGGTGCGCGCAAGACGGAACGGGTTACCCCTTTCGCACAGCGACCAGTCGTCACTCGTCGTCGAGTCGTCGGCGACCGTCGTCGTCAGAGCGTTCCGGCGACGACAGAGAGGTGGACGGTTTGAGCTCTTCTTGTACAGGTCAAACTCGTCGAAGTAGCGCCACCACCTCTCCCTTGTGTCTTTGTCGCGTCTCTTTGTCTGACTGGCTAGGCGTAGGTGATTTGGTTGCACGACAGCCAACGTAATACCACATCCGAACACTCTTTCCTCAAAACAACTCGCCATCGCATCGTGTGGAAGGATCGCGAACTCTTCCAACTCGGATTCCACGCCTCCCACACATCTCCGTCTCTACCTTTTCTTCTCTAGACCCGTCCCACGACCACGATGGCCAAAGCCAAGAGCGAATCCTCCCCCGATCCTAGACTAGATGACGACCCTGCTCTAGTGCCCGAACTCGACCCCGTCGACACCACCCCGTCCCTCGTCGACCTCCCCCGTTTCCCCTCTTCTTCAACCCACGACGACGACATGGAGCTCGTTGCTCAACGATCGAGTCCCGTCCCTCGAGGTGGTGGTCACGGCAGGACGCCATCGTACATGCACTCCCAGTACGAGACCATAGTACGACGACAGCGAGCCAGAACAGGAAAGGGGGAACTCAAGTTGCCGCCTCGATACTTGCGCCAACCTGGGGTAGGAGGTGATCAATCCACGAACCAGCCGGGCGATCCCGACCTCGCTCACACCCCAGGTGAAGCAACCGAACCTGCTCCCAAGGTTGTTCGCGAATTCGATTTCGTCGGATGGGGTCAAGTTGAGTTCCTCGAGATTACGAACGACGAGACCGAACGAGCCCGCAAGCAGAGGAGGGCTCAGAGGGATCGGGATGGCGAGAGCAGTTTGGGCAAGTGGTCGGCGAGTGGGGTTGCTGGGGTCGCGGTCGCGGGCAGTCCGTTGTATGCTTTTCCTACGCTGGTAGGGGTGGCGAGTGTATAGTAAGCACCGCTTGGGACATGTCGCCTCGCGCACCTTGGCTGAGATCAGTTGGTTCTCCCCTCAGCTCCCCGATCTCTCTTCTGATCGCAACGATGCTCTTGTCCGTCTGGCGCCCCATCATGATCGAACTCGCTTCCGCGTTCCCCATCGACGGGTCCAACTACATCTACATGCTCAACTCGTCCACGACGAAAATCTTCGCCATTGTGGCCTGTGCCTTGACCCTCCTCGACGACGTATGCACCGCCGTCGTTGGAGCCGCGACGGGAGCGGCGTATATTCCAGTCGAATGGAACGTGCCTTGGATGACGGTGATCCTCATCATTGCGGTCACTTTGATCGCCCTGAGTGGAGTCAAGGGATCAGCAGAGGTCACGACCACGATTCTGATGTTCCATGTGCGTCGGTTTCCTTCCTCGCCAGTCAACAAGCACAGCCCTCACTGATAAACGGCGCATCACAGCTCTTGACGCTGGCCGTGTTGGCCTTGTTCGGGATCGTGCATTGGGCCAAGGAAGGTAACGGAGTTTTGAGATCGAATTGGATTGAACATCAAGCCGTTGGTGCAGGTCACGCGGCGAAGCAAATCTTCCTTGGTGTCTGTGTCGCGTTCCTCGGTGTGACTGGGTAAGCGACCTTCGTGAAATCGTTTCTTCGACGTCGAGACTAACCGTTCTCGGGATCCCAATTGGCGCACAGCTTCGAAACTGCGCCGGACTACATATCCTCGGTCCGCAAAGGGTGCTACCCGACAGTGTTGACCTCGCTCCAAATCATCGCGGTGTGGATCAACGCCCCCTTGATGCTCATCACCTTGGCCGTCCTCCCCCTCAATGACATCCTCGGCGTCGACAGCGTGCTCAAGTCCGTTGCTTCGCGTGCATGCGGTCGCTGGCTCAGCCTCTGGATCTCCGTCGACGCGGTCCTCATCTTGGGCGCAACGGTTTTAAGCGGCATCGTATCAGCCGATGCCTTGCTCTGCCGCATCGCAGAAGACGGTCTTTTCCCCCGCTTCCTCCTCCACCGCCTTCCTCGAACTGGAGCACCCTGGGTCGCCTTGACCATCTTCTGTCTCGGTTGTCTCGTCGTCTACGCCTCAACAGGTGCCAGTCTCGAAGTCATATCCGGAATATTCGCGATCGTGTTCCTATCCATAATGGCTCTCTACCCGGTTGCGTCCCTCCTCGCTTCCTATCATCGGCCTTACCTCCCTCGAACACCCCGGGCATCACTATGTCTCAACCTTCTGGCCCTTGCTCTAACTCTCACGTTCGTAGGAGGTAATTTTTATATCGCCCCTGGGACGAACTCGATCTTCTTTGCTTATGCGACGGTGTTGATTTTGGGATTGGTGGTGTTGAGTAAGAGGAGTCGGGGGATGAAGGTCCTTTGGTGGGTTGTGGACCAGACGGGGTGGATGAAGACGTGGGGGTGGGATAGGAGCGTCGTAGGGTGGATGAAGAGGTTGAGGACCGGACCGGTATTGCTATTCGTTTCGACGGATGAGGTGAGCGCTTTCAACCAAGCCGTGACTCTCCGTCCAGAGAACATGACTCACCTCGGTCGCTGTCGTCGTTTTTGTTCGTCCACAGGTCAATAAACTCTTCGACATGCTTTCCTACATCCGCTCGAACGAAGAAACCTCCCACGTTAAACTCGTTTACTGCTACCTTTCAATCCACTCCATCCCCTCCGAACTCGAAGCGAATTATAAAATCCTCGACGAATCCTTCCCCTCGATCACGATCGACCTCCTACTCGTTCAGGGTAAGTTCAGTCCGGAATTGGTCGATGCGTTGGTCGTAAGGACCGGCGTCGAGTCGCTTTCGAGGTGTTTTGTAGGTTGTTTTACTGAGCGGAGTCAGGCGGGGTGGGAGGCCTTTGGAGGGGTCAGAATCGTGGCTGCTTGAAATTAGAGTGACAGATCGATGAGGGTTCGTCTTCATATTTTTTTATCTCTAATTGCATCTCGTACTTCGCATCCCGCATTCTGGGTGTCGTTTCGAGTCGTGCGGTGTTGCAGCAGTGTAAACAATGGGGGGGCCGGGTATAATCACGAGGTGAAATTTCACACCGGGGGGTAAACGTCACAACAAAGACGCCACTGAGGGCGAGGCAGACTGAAGGATCCGAAGAGTAGCGGCCTGAAACGGCGTTCTACTGTGACTAAGATCATGAGGTGCGGGAACCATGTTAGGTAGGGGATTTGGAGGCGAGAACTCATGGGGTTCAGCTTCGACTTTGCCCCTCTGCTAAGCCGGCGTCGGGTGAATGGGCCTCCCCCGCCCCACCCCACCCCCTATCTCTATTGCGTGACCGAACTTGACTCAGAATCGTTCGCTGGCAATCGCCTGCGATCGGCCCGAACAGGGGCGGATCATTGCTGACAAATGGGGCGGTATTCAGGGTTTCAAGCTGATCATGTTTCAGGGTACCTTGAACACTTTGACCGACTTCTCTTTCACATTCAACGAATGCCACATCATTCCGCTGCCCGTCGCGCAAACCACCTGGGTGCTGCAGGGCAGTGCAGAAATGCCGAACAGGAGATGTCGAGTGGCTATCGATACCTTTGATGCGGACGTTGCACCCCCGAAAGGGCCTCCCCTATCACCTGGTCTCACTAGGCTGATATCCCCAGGTGCGAACAAGAAGTCCATCGCAACAGGGCCCGACGGCAACGGCTCCCAACGTGTAAGGAGCCCCGATTACTCAGCGGGTAAGCGTAAGTAAAAGCGGGTTCCTCGATGGTACTCTCGAGTGTGCTTGAACGAAAATACAGTCCCAAAATCAGTCGATTGTCAAGTGAGGAGAGTGGGGTCCAGTGAAGGATGAGAAAAGAGGAAAAGAGAGAAGAGAGCTACGGATCGCTATTCAAGGAGATCTGGGGATATGAAAGGGAGAGATATAGACAATGTGGTTCTTTGTGGTGAGCTAGGACAATAGATATAGATGAGATAAAAACAGGAAAGGATGACAAGGGGATGCACAATGGTTGTCAGTCAAAGGGAGGTCAGGCAAGTCGGTCCAAAGTTGAGCTTGGACCTACTGGATGGCTGCCGAACCTTACACAGCGGTCCCAGTTTATAGCCGGCCCGAAACCTACTTCACGCTGTCGCTCTCTCTCTGTCTCCCTGTCTCTCTCTCCTATCCATCACTCCGCACTCCGCTCCTCAACCTTCAACTAGAACTTCAGCTCGAGATGAAAGCAGTGTGTTTCGCCCTCGCGATCACCGTCGTTCAGGGGAGCAATTCGGACGGCAGCCCCACCTTTACACGAGAGATTGCCCTAGCGGCAAATGTGATGGGGAAAATTGCTTACAACGTAGAGCTCAAGATGTAACTGGTAATATCACTGGGGTGTGACGCTTGCGACAGCGGATGAGTGACGGTAGTGAGTGCACGTACCCGGCGCCGCCGGTGGTCCGATCGGCCCAACTTCAATCACGATGCCACTGTCTGGTTAGTGCTCCCTTTTCCATCAGGCACCAAAGATTCGTTTGCTTTATGTGCCCGACTACACATGTGCCTCCATAAATGTCGAGTTCATTGCGACAACAGGTAAGTCATTCCCTCCCAGCACAATTTTTGAGTGCGTTGCCGCCCCATCCGTTGAAGCAGTTATCCAACGAATCGAGGTCGACTACTGAATTCATCGGATATTTCCTGCCGGAAGAATTGCTGTGGCGGCGAGCAGAGTTGTGACGACTGGTTCTGCCCCGGATCAAATTGCTCGATCCCAATTTAGTCTTCCCACGCGTCGCAGTTGGGAGTTGACAAGGCGGAGGCGGCGGCGGCGGCGACGACGACGACGAACGACAACGGTTGTAACAGGAGGAGAGAGGGCGAGGATGAGTAGGAGAAGGTGTGCTGGGTGGGATTAGGAATGGAATGAGATGATATGAACAGGTAGACACGAACTTGTTTGGTCTTTGGTGGTGGTTCATCTCGATTGGATCGATAGAATGAACATACGCTCCTTCACTTGTAAATGCTTGGTGAGGACGTCTCTCGTGTCTGCATTGTACTCGTATTTTCGAGCAAGACAGCGATCGAGTTGGATTGTCATCAGTCCATCCGCTTGATCACATGTCAGTCATCTGTGTCATCGTCGGTGGGGCCTTCCCCGAAAAGCTCGGCCGGCGAGATTACTTAACGTCGGGAAGTGCGCAGACTCGAATTACATAGGGCCTTGTTGATACGCTTGGAAGGTTCACCACTAGGTGAAGTCTGTGAACACCGGACTGCGCTAATAGATTGTCGGTGTTTGAAATGTTTTCGCGGAGGCAGCCCCTAGCGGCAAAACACCAAACCCTGACCCCGCCTAGTGCGAACCACCGTGAGGCCGAACAGGAGTGACAGGACCAGACGTGCGGGAAGTGACTTCGTTCCGACTGACGTGATCACAGAGTCCGTGAAAGGGAATTATTTTGGCTGAAGAGTAAAATCTTGCAGCGTATAGAGACTTCCGTTGCGCCCTGGGATCCCCAGAACTAGTGAGTGTATGATAGCACCGTCTTGTAGGCCAGGCCGGGCCGCGGGCCCGGTCACGACTGGCACCCAATGAACCATCGTTGATTCTCCTTTGTTGAGTGGTTCTGCAGACTATAAAAGCCGTAAATGAGAGAATGAGCTGGCTTTGTTAGAGATCCAGCTGGAGGGGATAGGCTCTCAAAGCAAGTGAGCAAGACCGAGCACTGTTCAGAATTATCTGTCGCAATGTCAGCCTTGTGACCGTGCAAGGCGGTCTCGCGATGCAAAGCTCTTGTGCCGATCCCGCCGAACGCCTAAGGTCGAAGTTGTGGGATGCCTGTTGAAAGAAAATTCGGCGCATGCATCTCGTGTAGGTGCCTTCACTTTTGGTGTACTGGCTCGGCAGGATGGGTTTACAACAATGCGGTTTTCAAAATCTGGACAAAGATGAGCATCAGTGACATGAAAATTCCGACCTCGTCGGCCTTCCAGTACCGTGAATCCTCGGACTCTGTTCTACCCAAACAAGGAGAAAACAAAGAAGAGGACACCAGACGGAGCCGCTGTGCAACGCGGCCTGATACGTGCACGGGGGAAGAAGAGAAAAAAGCAAACACAGCGAACCGCCACTTCTTCTCCATCATCGTCGTCCTCGAGTCTGACCTGTCCCGCCCCGTTGCCAGTTGAAGCAGCTCTTGGCAGCGGGTGACGATGTTAGCAGCAGCTGGCAACTTCACGATCAAAAAGAGGAGACTACTAGTAGGAGTCAAACTTGGTGTGCACAAGACTCACTTTTTGTGGACAAAGTCGTTGATCATTGATGATTCCCCCTCATGACGTCTTCAACGGCCAAGGAAACCCCCTGTGATGCCAAATCCCCGAGGTGGAGGCGAAGGTGGATGACGTAAGAAAGTCGAAGACGGTGGGTTGAGGGCGAGGTTGACGGTGGAGTTCAAGGTCAAGAAAAAGCAGCATGAAACGAGCGCACGCCGGAGGTGGACGTGTGAGCTCTTCGAGCTGGTTTCATCGGTACCAATGACGCCAGCCTGCGCCACCGCCGCTCGGCATCGCAGCAGCATCGCAGCTCTGCCAGCGCTGCGGTCTTCCGAAAGAAGACCCCTCAGTCACCCGAGGTCACCAAGTCGACCTGTTTTGTAGCAGCAACAATGAACAAAGCAGTGTTTATTATGGCTGTACAATGACACTCGTATTTTAAAGCATCTGCTCGTACTACTCTGAGTCCGAACGACCCATTACTTGTCTTGCCCCTCCATGGTTCGGAGTCATTCCGAGGGGTCAGATTGAGCTGGTGAGCCAGGAGCGCGGCGGTCCGATGCATCGAGCGATGAGGTTCGACTTTGGTGCGCAAGTGCAAGTGGGGCCAAGGCAGGCGCTCTGATCATTACTACAGCTCGATAGCGCAGATGAAGCGTCATACCATATATAAAGAGGTGAGCTCGAAACACTTGCTACAAAGCCATCCTGACCTCGCTTGAGGGGCCAAAGCTCGTTTGCTCACTGGTGGCACTCAGTAATGCAACTACCTCGTAGTCATTCATGGCGAGATAAAGTTTACCGCTCAAGGAAAACGAATCCTAACAGGCTCAAGGAGCACAAATCTTGACAGGAACTACTCTTGCAATGCATTAAACACCTAATATTGATATTGCTACGGGAACCATTGCCTGCCCTCGTACATACCACCCTCGGCTTCGCGGCAGCCCTGACACTGTTCTATGCAGCCGAGTTCGGAGAACTTTTCTGAGCCGCTTTATATTCATCATGGTGGGGTCCGCGTAGTTGTGACATCACGGCGGGCCCCCACTGCCTGCTGGGAGGCGAGCTCCCTGGTCCGGACCGTTTTGCGAGGTGCGCTTCCGTACAGCGAAAATCAGACTTCTTTCCTCACGGGTACCAATCACTTTCTGTAAGTTGACAAGCTTCTAAAGTACCCGCTAGCATGGATAATGCTTCTTCTGTGATCACAAACAGTGTGAATCTTGGCACCACACCGTTTCGATGTCGTCGGCAGACAGTGCTCGCCGGATTGGAGGTGATGTCATCGACGCCAGTAGTCAATGCTGGGAGTTATCTTAGCCAACTACCGAGAGTACCGATTTATTTGTTCGATGTACTCCATCAGATGTCCCAATCAGGCGCGGGCTTTGCGGGGATGCCTGACGTTAGTGAGTGAACTGCGAGGCGTAAGGATTGCCGCGACCGGAGCTCTCGATCACAACCGAACGATAGAATCGCGAGCGGCGACAGCGGAGTCCGGAGGGCGGCGACAACGTGCGAGTGGCACGATTTTGGCGCGAGCTGCCACGGTGACAACGGATGAAATCAGTGCCGAGAATCGCCGGGCCTGGACTCTGGGCACTTTTTGAAACAGCTCTTACCCCCCGCATTGCCTTGCTCGAGCACTGGTACGTGGGCAGGCCGCGGGGTTGATAGGCCGTCTTATCGCGACCCGTTAGCGGTTCCTGATCCAAGATTGCAGGCATCAATCGGACTCCGGCGCCATTTGCCGCGGTCGCCGTGAGCGCCGAGCAAGCATCGCTCCGCTTTCGCCGCGCGACCCTTGGTCTCTTCCCCCGGAAAAAAGAGATTGGACACGCAACGCTAGCAGATCCTTCTATCGCTCCCTCTCTCCCTCTTCCGTATCACATCTATCGCGTTCTCTATCTTCAGACCCGACCCAAACCTTTGTCTGGGATTGATCTTCTACCACCTGTGCGACACATCTCCGCCCCTACCTCTTTTGTTGCCTTCTACCGCCCTCGGGTGAACGAACGTTACGCTGTCGCAGGCCGATCCTCACCTGCAGCAAGTCCAGCATGGGATTCCTCCAACGACTCGAAGTCTCGCGACCCGAAGGACACGAAGGTGGTGACTCGTGGTACAGCAACGATGATCTCCTTCCCGTCCCCCCTTCGCAACGCTTGTGGAAGAATTGGTACGTCGTGACCTACCGCGTGTTATCCACGAGTTCGGCATCGACTGGGTGCGCTCGGCGCTCGGTGTCGCTGACACGCGCCGCGCCGAGCCG
This sequence comes from Microbotryum violaceum, assembly GCA_022506055.1. NCBI lineage: Eukaryota > Fungi > Basidiomycota > Microbotryomycetes > Microbotryales > Microbotryaceae > Microbotryum > Microbotryum violaceum. Next base: position 1,076,181 of record JAKMXP010000009.1, on the reverse strand, counting down.
TGGCCGTCGGGTAAGGATGTAGAGCGGGCAAGGCGGAGTTTTTCCTTTCGGTTACCGATCACGCTCGATCATGGCGGAAGAAAGGCTGACCTCGTGGTCCATCCCATTCCTCCGCTACCATCAATAGGAACTATATCACTTTCTGGCTCGCCGATTCGTAAGTCGACGTGCAATTCTGCCTTCCGTCGCCAAACTTGAACCCGAGGCTGACGATTTTTAAAAATCCGTTTCACCAAAACCTCCCTCCCCACTCCCGCGCCCCCCTTTCGATCGTTGGCGCAGATTCAATCTCAACTCGTTCATGATCGCGTCTTCCATCGTCGGATCCGGCATGAGTTGGTGGGCGGCTTGGTTGACCGTTTGGGTCGGGTACTCGGTCGCCGCCGGCTTCTTGGTCCTCAACGCCTACGCCGGTGCCAAGTATCATATCATCTTCCCCGCGTACATCCGGGCCAGCTTCGGTACACTCGGCGCTCTTTGGCCCGTGTTCAACCGCGCCGGCATGGCCTGCATCTGGTGGGGTGTCCAAGCTTGGATCGGCGGTGAATGTATGTACGCCCTCCTCTGCGCGATCTGGCCCTCGACCCGCAACCTCTCCAACACCCCCCTGTCCTCGACCGACGTTGGTCGATGGCTCGGCTTCTTTTTGTTCTGGCTCATTTCACTCGTCCCCATGTGGTGGCCGATGCACACGATCCGTCACTTTTTCACCCTCAAGGCTGTCGTCGCCCCCCTCGCCGGGTTGGGCCTGTTCGGATGGTGCATCGCTCGTGCAGGAGGTGCTGGTGACGCGCTCAAAGCCCCCACGACGATTCATGGTTCCGACTTTGGCTGGCTCTTTGTCGCCTCGACCATGTCTTGCATCAGCAACATGGCAACGCTCATCACCAACGTAGGTATTTCTCGTGTTCCTTATTTCTTAGGCAGGAGGTATCTTGCCGAATCAGCTGCTGACCTGATCCGTTACACGCATTTTCACAGGCCGTGGATTTTGCTTCGCGTGCAAACACGCCCAAGGCCGTCATCGTCCCTCAGCTCATCGCACTGCCGGTGTGCTTCTCAATGGTTTCCCTTTTCGGTATCCTGATCGCTTCGTCGACGAGTGAGTCTAGCTGCGGTGGGCGTTGCTGTGGCTTCGGCGCACACAGCTGACGGCCCCTCTCGAACATCTTTTGCTCAGCCGTCATCTTTGGCGAATTCGTCTGGAACCCTCTCGACATCCTCACGCGCTTCCTCGACGAACCGGGAGTCTCGCACGGTACCCGTGCAGGCGTCGCTTTCATCGTCATTGGTTTCATCATCGCCCAGATCGGTACCAACATTGCTGCCAATTCGCTCTCCGCCGGTTGCGATTTAACCTCGCTCGCGCCTCGTTTCATCAACATCCGACGGGGTGGTTACGTCGCTGCCATTGTCGGGTTAGTGCTTCAATCACCTCGGGATTACTTCTCCCCCGGCTGCCCCGTTCTCGAGCTGACCCATGCAACCTTCCTCGTCCTCGTCCAGTCTATGCATGTGCCCGTGGAAGTTGATGGAGAGCTCGAACCTATTCACGTCGTACCTGTCGGCGTACTCGGTCTTCCTCTCGTCGATCTGTGGTGTTATGCTCTCGCACTACTACATTGTCGCCGCCCGCAAGCTCAAGGTCGATGATCTTTACGTCCGCCACGGCGTGTACGAATACTATCACGGTTTCAACTTGCGCGCTTACGCGGCTTACATCGCCGGTATCGCCCCCAACTTGCCTGGTACGCTATTCATCTCCACACGTGTGCTGTCATCGCCTTAGAGAATACTGATCTCTGGCCTCTCTTGCTTCCTACTCAGGCTTTATCGGTGCCGTTGGCAAACCCGCGGCGCCCGCCGCTCGCCACATCTACGAGCTGTCCTTCTTCGTCGGCTGCGGCGTCTCCGCGATCGTCTACCTCCTCTTGTGCAAGGCATTCCCCTTGCCCGAGATCACCGACGACGAAGCCAACACCGTCACCGTCGGTCGTGAGGCCGCCGAATTGGGTCTTGGCGGTATGAGGGAGGGCAGCTATAGCGAGAAGGACGATTCCAAATCCGAGGAGTATGGAACTGTCAACGTCGCTCAGGTCGTCTAAGACGGGGTTGTAAGAGGAATTTTATGATAATTGGTGGTATCATGTCTGCGTTTTCTTGGCTTCCTTTGGCTGCTGGGGTGTTTCTCCAAGTGGGTTCTCAGCGTGCTTGGGAGTGTTTCATTAAGTAACTGTTTCTTCTTATCAAGATGTTTAGTATGATGACATGTAAAGGGTCCGATACGGTACAATGATACGTGTTCTATTCTCTTTTGGGGGCTCCTGCACATCGTGTGAGAATGCACGGACATTTTTGTTTGCTATCAAGCCTGATTAGATGGGCGTAAGTCGAGCGTGGGTTTGAGCGCACGTCCGAGCGCGCGACGGGTTCGGCTTTCACTTTTCGGAGCGTCGTGCCTTCCCGCTTCTGTCCCTCTCCCCATGCCCCACCACTTGCTCTTGCCGACCCCTTCCGCCCGTCCGACTCTCTTCGCCTCATTGATCTACCATCAAAATCAGCTACTGTCTGAATTACGGGTCTTATTCTCCCCGTCACCGACTGAACGTGCGGTTCCCCAAACCCGCCTTCGTCATGTTCGCAGCCTTTACTTTTTTCTCCCGTCCTCGTTCGTGGCTGGTCTATCTCTCGACCGACTCGGCTTCTCAGGCTATACGAGGTTCCTGACGTCTTTCTAGTGGTGAGTCCTTCTCTTTGCCCTACGCACCAGACCCACCACCTTTTCTACCTTCGACCATTCATCGCCTCCCACCCCACGATGACAAAATAACAAGCTCAACAAACTAAGAAAAGGGCCTCCATTCTTCGCGGGATGGGCGTCACTCTTTCGTTGACGAGACACAACTTCTTCAAACTATTTTTCTGAGGGATCTTCCTTTTTTACGATGGCGTGTTCACCCGCTGGAGACGCCCTTGAGCGAGATGAGACACGTGATTTACATGATGTGGTTGCCGTGGAGCGTTATAACTGACACGCTTCGTTACCGTAGCATTCGCGGCAGGTTCAAGTGCGACTTCAATGCGAACATTGCGTTTCATGGCAATTGTGGCATAGGGGGATGTACACAGGTCAGTTCAAAACGCGAGCTTCGATTGACCTTTGTAGGAAATACTTCTCCAAGTAATCTCCCACATGATGCCACCTGCAATCACCTCTTGTCACATTGTCTCCACCTCATGCGGCCCTCGGCCTCTACGGCTCCGTCCTCTTTTTCCGTGATATTTGAGCCGAGGAAAAGCCTAAAGAAGGGCTAACAAAACGTGCAAGACTGAAGGGCGTCTCTGACCTAAGTTGGTGAATGGTGAGAAACGGGTCTTGCACTCCTCGAATTAGCTACAAAATCCAGCCTCTACTCTCTGGCTCCGTCGCCGCTTCGTGCTCCCTCCAATTCATTCTATCCTTCCCGCTTAGAGCTTGACGCCCTCATCCTCCGGGAGGTCGAGAGCCTCTTGAGCGGCCGAGACTAGTTCATATGTATCGTCATCCTCGTCGACTTCATCATCTGAAAATCGTGCATAGCGGCATCACAAACGCCCCGAATGAGAGAAATCAGTTCCCCTTCGAATCGACCGCGAATAAGAATGCCGTCATTCCTCCTTCGAAACGACTCACCAGCCCCATAAATATCCGGATGTTGTCTAAAGCATTCCTGCATACCCCTGAACTTTTCGACGCAATCGACGCCTTTGGGTTCGGCCTCGGAATAGACGAAACAACTGAATGCGAGTTTGAACTCGGACCCACAGGGTCCATGGGCCATGCCGCCCAGGCAGGGGCAGTCCCAGTTGATTTCACCGGTTTCGGGGTCGAAGGCGGCGGATTGCGGGGAGGAAGGGTCGCCTGGGTCCGGTCGATCGGAAGTAGGGTCGGTGCTTGTGGGAAGGGCTGGTGGAGGGAGAGCGGGGAGAAGGAGAACAGGGGTGATTAGCTTGTGTCCTCGTAGAATGACTGAGACTTGGAGTGCTTTGGTACTCTTCGAGACCGCATGATCGCTCTACGACCAAGGAAGCCTTCCTAAGGGTCCACTGTAGTCGAAATTAATGCTCGATCCTCTGGACTCCTCCCAAAATCACCTTGCTTGGCCTCATCGACCTTTCCCCCAACCTTCTCCTTGACATGATCAACCTTTTCCCCAACCTTGTCCTTAACCTCGGACACCTTGGCTCCTACTTGCTTGGACTTGTCCTGGGCGTCCTTCTTGACCTGCTTGACCTTGACCTCGACCTCATGCTTGACGCCATGATCGGTCTTCTTCCCCTGTTGTCCAACGTAGAAGAACAAACTGGACCAAGCGACCAAGCCGACCAAGGCCAATGACCCGACCTTGACACCGCTCATCGAAGAGGACGACGACGAGGCATGCGAAGACGACGTCGACGCGGACGAGGCATGACGTAAGGACGTTGTAGACTTTGTCAGGGGGGACCGGTGGGTCAGGGCGGAGCGGGAAGTGAGTGTAGGAGTCCGTGTAGGGATCAAGGGCCGTAGGGAGGTCGCTGCGGCTCGGAAGGACATGTTGGGCGGGTTTTTCGACCGGCGGCAGTGGTGGTGCGATGACGAAGCGGACGCCCGAGGCCGCGGAGGCCCCGGAGCAGCCCGGAGCGATCGAACCCAAGTCCGATCCCGAGCTTCCCGATTAAGGATCTCCTTTTTCGTCCATGGATGATTGCAGCTGCAACACGCAGATTTTGTTCAACAAAAGCGTTGAAACTCAAATTCCAAGGGACACCACAGAGGCTCAGGTGTAGCCCTACAATGGATCACCCTGAATTAAGCTGAATTACGATTCACCGGTCTGCCTGAAGAATGAGTTCACTCAAGGCTGGCTTAAGCCCGTCGTGCGACGGAGTACCGACGACGATGCCACCAATGCGCGAGATCCTCGCACCCGAGCTCATCTCCATGATTCTCTCCTTGCTCCATCGCGAAGACCTCCTCCACACGAGCCTCGTATCGCGATCGTTCAGGGCATTGTCCGCACGCTTCCTCTACACGGCGCTCGTATTCAGGGGTCCCCCTGCGTACGCGATCGACGTCGATGACGAGAACAGTTTAGTGGAACGCGTCGGCGAACAACGTAAAGCACGATTCGAGCAGCTTTTGGCTGCCTTCACTCCTGTTGGGGATAGCACCCAACTCGGCACGCCCGGTCGGAATGACGCGACGTACTGGCAGTCCGACGTCGAGCCTTCCGCGTGGATTCGTTCGATCCAAGTTGTCGACTATTTCAAGTTGTCCCGACAGTGGCATGACCTAGCTCGTCTGGTCAAGACGGCATCCGCGTTGAAGCACGTCATCATGGTCAGTCTAGATTTCGCCGTCCTTCGCTTCGTTAACCCCATCCCCCGTCCCCCGTCCCCCGTCCCCGCCCCCACACCACCGACTCGGATCACTGGATGCGCAGTGTTTGTGTTTCAAGAAGCGTAAATATCGAGCTGATTCCTCTCGGGGGAACTATAGAAAACAAATCGCGAAAGTCGCACGGACGACGACGATCTACTGCTCGACATTGGGTATGAATCGGAGATCTATTACTTCTGGACTGAACTGCAGCGGTCCGAGAGCCTCAACGCTTTAACTTTGATCTTGGGACCTTCAATTCCACTCGGTCTCGACCAGTTCCGCAACCTTACCCACTTGTCGATCAAGAGCTACAGTATCGATGGCGTCGAGGATGGCGTCCTTCCTTTGACTCTGACGCACTTGTCGCTGGAGTACGTCCACGACATCGACGATTCCTTCTTCCATCCGGCGCTCTTTGCGAACCTGTGCTCTTTGTCGCTCAAGAATATTCCGCGTGAGGCGTGGATCATCATTACCAAAGCGATCAAAGTAGGCCCCCAGTTCCCATCCATTCCTTGCTTATTCGTTGATCAGACAGGCTAACATCGGATCTAATGCGTGCATAGTCCTTTGCGTCGCAAATCCCACGCCCATCGTCCTCTCTTCGAAAACTGGTCATGGATCCCTTTCCCCACGGCTTCGCCTGTCTGACAGGTCGTAACTGGATACCCACCCTCTCGCCTCTCTTCCTTGCTCTCTCTTCGCCGACCTATTCCTCCCTCGTCGATCTCGCGATCTTCTCAACCTCCTCTTCTTCGAGAGAGTATATCCTCGATGCCAGAACGCTGCTCCAAATCCTGGCACACGTGCTCCCCCATCTCGAACGCTTGATCTACACGGTCGGAGCGGGGGACGTATTCATCGATGCGCACGATGGGACTGCTTCACATACGTCGTCGGCGATGACTTGCCATGCGGATCATACGCTCTGGTTGGCCTCCTTTGCCGAGTTCAAGGCGCTGCGATCGTTGACACAGTACGTTTCACCTCTCTTCTCTTCTCCGCTTCTCGAGTCCTTTTCGTTACAGATGTGACCTTTCTGCTGACAAATTACTGCACGGCCAACCCTTCGTTCATGTCCTAAAGTAATATCCTTCTTCCAAACCCCGGCGCGATCCGTGCCGCATGCCACGAGACCTTCACCCGCATGCCGACGCTCAGCACTTTCTCCATCCGTACCGGTACGAAAAAGGCCTTCGATTTCAGCAGGATGGTACCAAGCGTGGATGGCGCACCAGAGGAAGGTACAAGTGTATGCAAGGTCAGGACGGTGATTCATTATGGATCACTGGGAATGACGGAGGCGGAGGCGAGGAGACGATGGCCCGAGGCCAAGTTGGTATGATGAGTGGGAGGAGTCGAAGGGCGGACGAGATGATCGCTCAGCGTCCTCCTCCTGTCAGCCCAAGCCTAGCCGCAAATTGGAGGTTCAACGTCGAGCGGTCCGAATGGATTCATAAGATCAAGGTCATCAACTACCAGGGCAAGAAGGAACAGTAGCATGACCTCGCCCGTCTCGTCAGTTCGATAGAAACCACATTCTACCTGGGCGCGGACCCGCTCGTCGATTCAAAGCCCGATGAACCAGAAGAAACATACCTCTTTTGGGTCGAACTGCGACGTCCCAAAAACCTGACTACTTTGAATATGGACATGGGACCCTCAATCCCACTCGGTCTCGACGGCTTTCATAACCTCACCCACGCAAGAGGGAGGGTTCGAGGGGCGGACAAGATCGTCGCTCAAAGTCCTCGTTTTGACCTCGGGACTCTATTCGCTACGGTGTTTTGGAAAGATGAAGTGCATTTCCAAGGTAATAACAAGTCCCGAGCTCTGTATTTCACGACACAACACTACACGACGGGAGAGCCCGGACACGAAACACCGAATCCATGACGCGCAAACCGAAGGATCGACATCCTAGCGATGGTACGAAACTCGATCGTCGTCATCATCTTCCGGCATGTGATCAGTTGGGGCACCGGACTCCTATTTCTCATCTTGCGCTCCAGTCGTACTTGCGATCATCATGCTCCGAGTCGGCGGCTTCAAGGCGATCGAGTGGGTGTTGGCGAGGCTGATGTTTGCGTACCTCGGTCTCCAAAGGCGTCCATGGCCTCGGTGGGTTCGAACAAGCGTTCGAAGGAGGGTAATGGTAGGGCAATTCGACGTGGACCTGTTTGGTCATCTCGACCGTGATCCCGTTCTCGACCCCTGCTCCATCTTCACCTCCTCCGCCACCAAACCCACTCCCGCGGAGAGGCCCACCTCGACGAAGGGGTCGTCCATGGCCATAAGGCCCACTATTGGACCCGGAGCCGAACGATGTATCCCCTCCTCCACCCCAGCTCGTTCCAGGATTACGCAACGCCTTCCAAAACAAGATCTCATTGATCAAAATCGCTGTCGTGCATATGCTTGTTCCAAGAAGGTAAGCCCACGTCGTCAACGTCATCCCGATTTCTGCTCGGGTCCAATTCGCGAAAACCTCGCGGTGTCGCACGGCAAGCATGACCGAGTCGCCGACAAAGATGGACGCGAAAGTGGTTACTCCAAGCGAGGAGATGAAGAGATCACGGATGAGCTTGGTCAAGGCGCCTTGACTTGCTGCTTGGGACGTGGTAGGGGGTGAAGAGGGTTTGTGGAACGTTTGATTTTGGTGGTTCGTATGGCGCATGCTTTGGTCGTTCGGGGTGCTGCGGGGAAGAGGTGACTGCATTTCCAACGCTGCACCCGACCCATTCTTTGTTGTCGACGACGCAGAGGACCCATTGCTGCTACCCTTGGCTTGAGCGGCCGATACTGCTGCCGCTTGCTCCGTCGCCGGTACTCGGGGTGCGGCGAAGGTCTGTCCGACCCTTCGTTGGCGTCGAAGCTTGAAGACGAGGGACCAACCCACGAGGCTCACCTGGAGGGGACGTTGAACCACTGAAGATTGAGCGAAGGGTTTTGACATTCGACCGCTTCTTCACCCGAACACTCACAAAGACCAAATTTATCGTCGCCGCACTCCAAACACAGAGCATGAGAAGGTACTGCGCGAAGAAGGCCTCAGCCCTGGCGACGATCTCGTCTTCCAACTGATCCGTCGTGTCAATCGCGACTACATTGGAGAACCCGTTTTTGGCATATTGGATTGAAGCAGCGCGGAGGGTGAGAAGCGTCTCGTCGACTCGGGTCATCATGTAGTTCCAGCTGTTGGAACAGAGGATGGAAGGGATCTATGGTACGCGAGAGACAGTATCATCAGAATTTGAACCACCGACGTGCCCACGCCGGGACGCGGTCTTTTCATACTCACCGCTATTCCTAGAACAACCACAAAGGGACCGACGATGTAGACCGAATTGATGAACACCGGCCTGAGGTAGAAAGGTTTGTCCTCGTTCGAGATCAAGAGCGCGGCTGTGACGCCACTGAAGACGACGAACCACCCTTGCGCGTACACGACGATCCAGATCAGGGTTCTGCCCATAGTATTTACGATGTGTCAGTACCATAAAACTCTCTCCTATGATCGAGAAGAAGCACTCTGCCTTCTTCGACGTCCCCTCAGAGGCTCTGACGAGATCGTGAGAAACAGAATAGCTCACTTCCACAACATCGCGCCGTGTTGGCCATGGCGGAATACAAAGATCCGGCGATTATCGACGAGCAAACCCGCTATCAAACCAGAGGCGGGTATTGAGGGTAGTACGGAGACAATATCTGTGTCACAAGTGATGAGGTAATGGCGGTCATGTGAGCGGGTGGTGTCCCGAAGCCGACACTAGTGCCAAGGACAGGCAGGGGGGCACGCCGAGGAGGTGCGACTTTCTTCGTTGGAGAGGACGATCTCCAATCCGGCGATCTTTTCCCGAATCGAGACTTACACATATCTGTGCACAAGAATCAACAAGATTCGGATGAGCAACCAACACTATGACAGTTTAGTCTGTTCATGACAGGTCAGTCTGTTCGGAGGCTCACTCGGAACGATGTAGCGGCCGTAACGGGTTTGGACGAAGCGGAACATCCACAATTTCTTGTCTTGGCGTCGGATAACGACCGTGTACACGACGAGGAACAGGGCTGTTGCAACAAAGACGTAACCACACAGACCCATCTGTATGATCAAACGAACATTGAACCCAGGCGAAGGCCGAGGCCAGAACTTTAAGAGGATGACATTGTATGCGTTTTCGAACGGATTGCCAGTCGTCGAGTTGGAGGACGGTGCCGAGCCTGCCGACGCTGACATTGGAATTGCTCACACCAGGTGCAGTGTTCTAGCTTGTCTCGTTGGGGATATTTGACGCAGCGGTTGGTGACGAATAGCTGAAAGGATAGCTGAAAGGATAGCTGAAAGAATAGGTGAGCGGGGTTTGTGATCGTGATCGTGATGAGGGACGAAGTGGAGAGTAGTCGAGAGGGTGAGTCCGAGAACGACGGCACGAGCACTCGAAGCCGACATCGGAGGGACGTGCAGGGACCGCGTCGGCGGACGGCCGGCGGCGCGGCGGTTCATCATCGCAGGAGTCGCCCAGCAAATGCTAAGGAAGGCGCTCGAAAAGTCTTCTCCAGAACTTTGGAGCCGATTGAGTAATGGTTAATATAGCAACCTACGGGTGGGTGATCGCGGACTTCATATGCATCGAGAATGCTTGCCCGGCGCTATCTTCCTATCTTTTCCCCGCAAAATACCGCGTCAGTACGTGAAGGAACAACGGCGCTAAATCCCTGCGTTTACAGTGATTTGCTCAGAATCATGCTTCATCGAATCTGTCACAGAGCTCAGCTTTGAAGACCCCGGGGGAATACACACCGCAAGGCGAAGCTCGGCAGCGATGATCGAGCATGGAAGAAGTCACAAGGCCGCATGACAGTGCATCGCATCAAAACCTCCCAGTATTGCATGTACTTCGTTTCAAGATGTTGGCGAGATTCTTAACATGTGGTTAAGATAAATGCTAGAAGGTGAAGGTGTTCCACTGGACTTGTCCACGCCCCGACATCACTCAGAATCGTCGGGTCTGCGCGCCTGATAGATCGCACCGTTCGTCCGCGCTTGTCGCCCGATGAAAGTGGCTCCTTTCACGCGCCACCGGCCCATATCCGTGATCGCAGCGAAACGAGCAGTAGTGAGCGACAAGAACCCTCTTTGGTTCCTTTCGAGATATTCTGACCGCTTTTAGAAGTGTCTTTAACCCGGCGGAGTGGATTCGAGCACCAAAGCCCAGATAGGAGAACCTGCCGCGAAATCTAGCTCCTGAGTGGGTAGTGGAACTGAGACCGTGGGGTTCAGCTTCAGGCGGGATGGGCCCACACTGCCTGTGCGTGACCGAGCTCGGGGTTTCGGAAGTCAACGGAGCCAACTTCGCAGCACCTCCTGCTCGCACATCACTTCGCCTCGACTTTGGTTTGGCTCCCGACATCTTCGGTACCGCGGAAGGAGTCGACGAGTACCAATACCCGCGCCATGCTCCTCAAGAAGCGAGGACCAGTTGGTGCACTTTTCTTGCATCTGTTTGGATCCATCATTCAGCTTGGATCCAGTGATGCAGTACTTCCAAGTTGTGGAATTGGTTGCGTCCAGCTGGCCACCACAGTAGGTCAATGCGTGTCAAGCGCGGTTGGCCTTCTACCACTCAAGAAGGCGACGTCGTCACCACTAGCTCAGGAGTCGTATTCACCTCGGCTGCTGACTGCTGACTGCTGATCATGGCCCTTGCCTTCACTCGCAGTGCACGCTCGCAAGTCATCACTGCATGTGTGTCAATGCGACCCTCACGCTCCCGGCCTGTATTCAAGGGAGTACGTAGCTCCATCGCGTGTCGTAAAGGCACCCGGCTTCGGCGTGTGTCATGAGCCGAATGATGATGCTGACGACCAGGGTTCGACCGAACGTTCGGCTCAAATAGACTGCAACCTCTCTGATCAAAAGACCTCCTGGAACAACCTCGATGCGTTCTGTCTAGAGAGATTTGGCACACCGTACACGGTCTACTTGGGCGACGGAAGTGGCACACCAAGCCCGCCAACCCTGCCGCCGCCAACCCTGCCGCCGCCGGCCCTGCCGCCGGTCCTGCCGCCGTCGACCCAGCCACCGCCGCCACCGCCGCCACCGCCGCCGCCGCCGCCGCCGCCACCGCCACCGCCGCGGAACAACTTGCCAAACGCAACGCACAACACTCCCATTGACAGCGGCACCAACAATACACTCAACAATGGGACAATGAACAACAATGGAACACAGACAAACCGCGGGACGACAAAGAATGGGATCGGCACACATCAGCCCGTGATTCCACCTCCGAATAGACCCAATCCGGCGCCTGGTTCACAGACACTAGGTGAGTGATTTCGGCTTTGCATGGCAAGTCCGAACTACGGCTTCGAGGATCGATTTTCTACATGCTAATGGTCTGGTGGATGTAACCGCAGCCTCCACCAATACGTCCACAGCCTCCACCAGTACTGGACGCAACTCTTCCACTAGTGGGAAGTCTAATTCGTCGACAGGGGGGGCATCTATGGATGTCAACTCAACGAAGAAGAATTCTCATGTCGGAGCCATCGTTGGTGCTACCTCTGGGGTGAGTGTTAGACTTCCGATCCGGTTCCTGAATTGGTGGTGTCTTCGAAGCTGACCTACAACTTTCTTCCCAGGGTTTGGTGATTCTGCTGCTCGCGGGTGGATTCTTCTTCATGCGCCGAGCAAAACGTCTAAATAAGAGCAAGAACGCAATTGGGATCGATTGGGACGGACATCAGCCCGATGCGGGGATGAACGTCACCGCTCGCACATTCTTTGCAGCAACGACGCCGGCGAACGACAGCTTGAGCTACTACGATTCGCAGCCTCCGATGGTTCAGATGCCGAGTGACACGTGGGAGCATCGCAGGGAATGGCCCGCGAACGACCCTAATTTTGGTTGGGAGCGACGTGCCGAGTTCTCAGGCCCGAATGTTGCCGAACATCTCGAGGCAACGGTAGCGAACGATGCAGCGGCTGGGTACAGACCGTTCGCTCCGATGGAACCGGGGGGGCCTCAGGAGGATCGTTGGTCGAGAGCGCGCCCCTTTGGTGACTATCAGCCTATGACGTTGTCGCTTGGGGAGCGTGGTCGTTTAGACGCGGCAGGAGCTCATGTTTCGATGTCAGGTCCGCCGCCCGTGTCAAAACTTGTCACCCGGAAAACGCGGGGAACCTCGGACTCTAGCTACTCGACCGGCGTCGGTGAACCCTCAGGTGACCAATCTACCCACGAGCCCAACCCCTCGCAATGGTTCGGATTGACGCCGAACGATCATCCCAGCCATCCAATTATGGGAGGACGACGACCCACCTCATGGGCACCCCCGTTCGAGTCGGACGGCGAGTCTGACAACCGAGACTCGTCCCCCGGTCATCAGAAACTGAGGATGGTGGTGGCGAATCCAGATGCAGAAACGTGAGGGTGAGGCACCGCACTGTTATCCGACCATTATTAGTGCAGTTGTCCTCGGGAATATCGCACACTCGTTTGCATACATGTAGGTCCATATTCTATCATATCGTGCATATGCGTATACCCGTTAAAAACTCCGCATCCGACCAGCTTGGCTGGAACATGCAGTCGGTTTGACAATGATGATTCGGGCGAGAGATGGAGTAAATGGTCCCACTGCCAAAGGGTGTTCTACTACGATGCGTTTTCCTACAACACTGCAAGAAATAAAGGCGGAATATGATATGCGTAGCAAGCGGAATTCTTCTATCTCAGGTCTGACACTTGTCTATTCAAGGTCTGAGGAGGCCCGTCCAGTTGGTTGTAGGCCGGCTTAGCATGCTTTACCCCTGGCTGGGCCCGCTCCCGCCGCCATTCCGTCCGTTCCCGCCGTTGCCGGCGCGACTCGGCATCTCCAACTCCCCAAAGTGCCTCGTGAACGCGACGTTCATCCAACTCTGCCCTTTGAATGCGTTTTGCGCACCGGGGCTGCCGGCGATAGGGGTATCGGCCGCCAGCCCAGGCGACTTCTTGGGGTAGCCATATGCGTCAAAGACGAAAGGCGACGAAGGTAAGTCTACACGCATACCGCTCGGGTTCGAGCTTCCGTCACCGTTGCCTGCGCCCGCGTGCGTGTTCGCGATCTGGTACGAGGGATGGCCCGGGTAATACGACGTCGTCGGCGGGTAGCCTGCGGCTGGCGAGGAAAACGGTTCGTACGCAAAACCGTGCTGCTGCGCGTGGTGCGGTCCCACTCCAGGCATAAACTGCTGGGACGTTTGCTGAGTCCCCTGGGAGGTGAATGGCGCTCCGGATAGGGCAGAGGCCATCGTGGCGGCGTTGTCAAAGTAGGGGGAGGGACTCGGCCTCGATCTCTGCATCCTCTGGGGTTCTTGTTGCGAGTGTCGACGCTGCTGTTGCTGCTGCTGCTGCTGCATGTACTGCTGCTGCTCAAGATGAAGCAAATCCGGTGGAGGTGCAATGTCGAGATGCTGCAGGTCGTCAAGACTGAATTGCAGTTGCGACGGTTCCTCATCCGCTTGCGGCAGGATCGGAACCGGAGGAAACGACCCCAGCGCGGCGCCGCTGTTTTGCAAGTTGGGAGTATATTGCGCATTGTTGTTTGACACGTTGGCGTACGAAACGACGGGTGACACAAGCTTCGAGTTGGGCGAGTGGTATAATGCAGGCGTGGCCGAACTGTCGTTGCTTGAAACAGCCGACGACTTGCGATGTCGGCCCGTCGTGAGCTCGTGGAGGCGGACCGCAGCGCGCGGGGTGTAGTAGACGGCCAGTCGGAGACCCATCGCGAACCATTCGAGCTCCTCTGGCGTCACTTCGAACTCTTCCGAGGTCGGTCCACCGGGTGAGCCGACTCGTTGTAATGCGATGGACGTCCAGGAAGGCAGCAACTCGAGCTGCATGAAGAGATGGTGGACGACGTGTTTGTCATGGCTCTGGAGGTAGAGTTGTGCGTAGAACCTGATCAAGGTGGAAGCCGGGATGGGTCAGCGGGACTAAGGCAACTCGGTCTCATACTGCAATAATTTGCTGCAAGTACTCACGCAGACAGCTTGAGCACCTTGCGCACCCGCATAACCGACTCGATGCGCATGCGTTGGATGATCTCGAGAGGGTTCGCCCCAGGCGGTCCACCCCATCCATCCAGCAGGTCGGGACGCATCAGGAACTTATGCATGAGGTTAACGAGGTCGATCAGCCTCGTGTCGGCCCGCACAGCGAGAAGGACGTAGTGGTCCAGCACATAGGGATCTTTATCTGAGCCGGGCGGGGGCTCGGTCAAGGCGACGATGAATTGTTGCAGACGTTGCACCGAGGAGTGGACGATGTCGATCTGTCGCCACAGCGTCGCAAGATCTCCCAAAGCTGAGGGTGCCCTAGGTCGGCGGACTGTGCAAGTAAGGAGGACGAGAACGCGTCAGTCGAGCTCAAACAATGCTTGCAATGTGATGAAAGTCTGAGATAATAGACATACACCACCGACCAGTCGTGATACGAGCAAACGTCCGCTGACAGAAGCAGACCCAGACCGAGACCGTGTTGACTGCCCTCTCCAATGCTTCGAGCGACAGCGCCTCTCCATCGGGCGTGCGCAGTTGTTGTTCAAGGATCGCCGATAGTTGCGGGCCGCCGAAGTCGGGTATCCGCTGGTCCGTGCACGTGAAGTACTCTTCGAGCTCAAAGGAACTGATTAGCGGTGGCTGGTTGGGCTGCGCAGCATGCACGGCGTCGTCGCGCTGTTGCAGAGGGAGGAGGCGAGCGAAGTCGGCGTCAGGCTCAAACATCACGTGATCGGTCCGGGCCAAGCACACTTACGAAGAGGGCTGAGGCGAGAGTTTGACGCATGTCAAGCGTCTCCCGCTGATTGAGGTCGTCGCTTCGTTGAAGGTCTTCGAACATGCCTGTGGCGTTGCGCAGAATAAAGCGGCTCTTGCGTGGTTGCACCTCGTCCACTGTCACGGTGATTAAGCGAAGACGCGAGCGTGAGCTCATACGGTTTGTCTTAGCCCTAAAACCAGTGTAGACAAACACTTACAAATCAAAAGCGCACTCAAGCCGACTAGCACCTCAAGGTTCTCCCTGCTGCCCTCCTTAATCAAACGGCCATACCAACACAGGTCGATCGCTCGATCGGCCAGCGCTCGGCAAGCATTCTCTCGTCTCGCGCCGACGGTCAGGTAAACCGATGGCGATGCTGTCCCATTCATCAAACCCGGAATGTCAATGCCAAGGAGGGCCTGGGACGTTCAGTCAAGGTCAGCCCAGATCCGTCGAGTCATATCCAGCTTCCTTCTGCGCTGCCAGCTCACAGAATGCGGGGACCCTCTGGCGCCGATCGCGCAGAGGATGGCGACGGCAGCCTGATTCGCCGGCGACAGGGAAGAAGGGTTTGCTTTGAGATATGGCAATTTGTCCGTCAAGGCCCTGAATGACGAAAGCTTGGAACAGCAACAGTATTGGCTTGCTACGAGGAGGCAAGATTCGCGTAGGTCAGCCTAAATCGACTTCGATTCGCCGCTACACTGGCGATACCTCGCCGTGGACTGCCAGTTGGCAAGAAGAGCATGCTCACCGTCTAAAAGGTGTAATGTCAAGCTCTGCGCAAGCTGATGTGCCGCCAACCTCGAGTCGAGGCTTGCCGTGCCCAGTTTATTTTGCCCAAAAAGAAAGCTCATCAGGACCTCCTTATCTTGCGTCGACGCCTGCGGGAGGATCGTTTGGAGGATCGTCGACGGGAGCTCCTCCGGACGGCTCATGGAAATGGGTTGATTCGGGTTGGCGTAGGCAGCTCCAGTGTCGGATCCAGATCTCCCGCCTGGACTCGAGGGTGGGTTGCCAGAATAACTACCGAGGCCGCTTCCACTCCCGCTCACGCTTCCGCTGAAGCTTCCAGTGCCGAATACTCCCGAATGGCGTTGGCTTCCTGGGCCATTATTTGACGAGCTGGCCGATGACGGTGTGCCTTGCAGGTGACCTGGACCTGTGTATGAGCTGGGTCCCTTTTGCGTCGCGTATAGCTGGGCTTGTACAGCAGCTTGGCGAGGGCGAGTTGGTTCCACAGAGGGGTTAAACCGAAATTCGAAATCGACGATTGATCGCCGGTAGCGAAGGGGAAAGAAGCGAGAGAGTTTGATGTCAGCGAGCTGGCCGTGTTCCGTATTGTATTGCCCACCGTGCCCACCGGGCAAGAAACCAGCGAAGCAGGCACGCTTTCACATCGTGAAAGACATATGATTTGTTGACGCTGTCCAAAACTGCACTTCCGCAAAAAGGCACCTTCACGTGCGCAGAGGACTGATTGGCCCACAAGGCTCGCGATATGGATCGAAGCACACTTTCGACTGCGCTCACTCGGCTCGGACACGGGCGTCGTGATACAGGCGCGTGGGACGATTCCCCATTCGTTGAGGGACGGGGAGATCCTTACGAGCAGTGGGAGGTATGTACCTAGTTTGGCCTCGAGTTCTGCAACGCGAACAGATTCACCAGGATCGTTCTTGGTCTCACTGTATGCGCATATACACAGCGATCGGATCAGTTCCCAAGCTGCAGGACGAAATAAATCCGCCGCTGCAGGCGCGCGCGCTCATCTAAACGTGCATAATTCCGGTGCACGAAACCGGGACTTACACAACTACGCCAGGCCCATAGTGACAGTCCTCTCGCCGCCTCGAGCATCTCTTGCATGCCGGCCATGTACGGTCGCACCTCACGCGGCGTTCGCGGCACAGGAAACACGACTTGTTGGTCGTGCGCCGCTCGTCATGGATGAAGACGGCGTCGCCCGAAAGCGTTGCGGGTCGGATGCTCTGCGCCGTGCTCATCGCGACTGTGGGCCCAGGGCCAGAGGCACAACGTCACTCGTTGTCGTTCGTCCTCGTCGTTTGGCAAAGGGGCCGAAATAAGAGAAGCAAGGCCTAGGCTACACGACCGTAAGCGATAGTTTGGTCGTGAACAGCAGTGCTGGGTCCTGGGTGGTTGGATAGACAAGACGTGAGGTACGACGTAATGGCACAAAGATGAGCGGCCCAAAACAGTGAATTGTCGCAAAATTGCCAGCCAAACCAAGGCAGGACTCGGGACGCGCGCCCGGCAGCGGGTGATGTCATAGACCAATTATCGTGTGCCTTGATTTGAATGCGCAATAGCGATCGGACCTCCCCACACGCCTTCCTGACAGAAGCCCAGGAATAAGGCAAAGCCACGCGGCGTGAGACGGCCGAGAGGACGGAGCATTGACACCCCCGTGAGGTACCCGTTCCGCCCGCCCGGCCGCGCTCAAGATTCCTTCCCCTTTCAAATGGGAATGATGGACATTTATGCCGCCCAAACCACATATTGCATGCTATCGGGGTACCACCTCGATAGTATGTACCTAGACTTGCGCTAGAACTCAACCCACTGCAGTGTAGATTACCTCGTAAGCTTTTCGGATGATTATCCTGATCCTCCAGAAACTCCGACCTTTGCTAAGCGTCGAATACTCACATAAGAAACGGCATTCTCTTCTTAGCTACGCTTTTACTCTTGCGTCGTTAGAGCAGCTTTGCTGGGTGACAGTGCGTGGGTGACCGTCCCGACGTGCCATGTGGCCTCAGCTGGGGTTTAACCGATCAACTCAATCGGCGGCGGCCTGATCCGGTCAGTAGTATTCTCTCGCCAGAACCCACTCCTGGTCTTCTACATGATGGGGGGCAAGCATCCTGGGTAAGTAGCTATCGGAAATGATCCCATGCTCCCAACGCACGCAAGGTCGCGTAGATCCAAGGTGTGGCGACTAGTTTCAGTTGCGTCGGCTGGAATCGTACATCTTGCATTATGCAGACATGTGCCGATCATAATCCGGATTGTAATTCCGATCCGGCCGTGACACTTCGTGATCCGCGCGCACGGTGTTCTTGGAACGGAGTTTATCGGATCAGATCGGTCTCTAGCTGCACTCAATTCCGGTGCTGTAGGTATATGCTGTCAAGGGTGAACCCCTGGGGCGAATGGAAATAACTCGATCGTCTTGCTTGCAGAAAGGCTCGATTCCTTTTCATCAACGGCGCGACCGGCACACGCTCGGCTGGCCTCGAATTTACGTGTACGCTCGTGTACGCAGTGGGCGTCAAGCGTGCCAGAGCGCGCCAGAGTCTGCTGATCCTTATCGACACGATTGACATCGGTCCTCCCCATTCGCTGTATCTGATCTCAAATCCCACACCGGCTCTTTGTCACTCTCTCTATCGAGTATCATAAACACAGCGCAAGCTCGTGTATACCCCAAACCCTCGCTTAGCATGTCCCCCAAACCGCCCTCGTCCCCACCTCAACTAGCGGACCTCAACGCCCTCCCGCGTCTCGCCGACCCCCTCCCATCCCCAAAGCATGCCGTCGAACTAGACCATCTGACCTTCGAATATACCCAGGCCTTGATTGATATCCGATCGCGTCTGCCTAAGGAATTACGTACGCCTCAGGTTGGGATCGTGTGTGGTTCGGGCTTGCAAGGGTTGGCGGAGTTGCTGCAGGATAGGGCGGAGGTAGACTATGCCGATATTCATGGATTTGGGGAAAGTACCGGTGAGTTCGACTGGCACTGTGATCGCCGGGGCTTAGTGTGATCTTGGAGGAAGAGACCGACGAGTAGTGCTTCCCCCACATGGCGGCGGTATAGCACTGACGACGCGTCTGTCATTCATGGCCCTGGATTCGTAGTTCGTGGTCATCAGTCTTCACTCGCATTTGGATATCTAGGAAACAACAGGGTACCGGTCGTATGCCAATTGGGGCGGTGAGTTGCGTCTCCTTCGTTTCGGTACTAGTGGCCCGTGACTTCCGAGTTGAATCATCCTGTGCGGAGCCGATTCTCGATTTGACTGCCGGTCCTTAGCTTTCATGCGTACGAAGGCTTCAAACTCGAGCAGGTCGTTGTTAGTCCTCTCGAGTACCAAAAATGTCCCTTTTGAGACTATTTTGCTCATCGCAGTGGCCGTCTGCGTTTCTTCCAGTACCCAATGAGGATTATGAAGCTGCTCGGCATCCAAGTGGCCATCATCACCAACGCCGCCGGCGGACTGGACCCGCAGATGGAAGTGGGGACGATCATTGCATTGCAAGATCATATCTCTCTGCCATCCCTTGTATGTGCTCCAGTCATTCGTTCCTCGTGCTGCCCGGAATCGGACGACTGACGAGCTGCTTCTTCTTTCGTCAACGCTCAGACTTCGATGAACCCCTTGATCGGTCGGTCTTACTGTGCAAAACTCTTTTATTCTTGTACTAACGGGAGCGTGTTGGATTTGCGTATGTCTCCACAGGTCGTAACCGAGATGCGTTGGGTCCACGCTTCCCGCCCATGTCGGACGCTTACGATTTTGAATTACGCAAGACGGCGTTCAGGGCGGCCAAGACTTTGGGGTTCAAGAAGGGGACACTCAGGGAGGGCATTTATGCTTGGGTGCATCGGAGAAGATCTAGCGTTCTGCGCTTTTCAGTGACTGACGAGGTCGTATCGCTGGGCAGGTCGCCGGGCCGACTTATGAAACGCGAGCCGAGCAGAGGTTGTTGAGGGCAGCTGGAGCAGACGTCGTCGGCATGTCGTGAGCTGAAAACCCTGGCCGTGCCAGCACTTGGCCCGAGCACCACGACTAACGCATCTACCCTTTGTTGCCGAAGTACAATCCCCGAAGTCATCGCGGCTCGACATGCAGGTGTCCGAGTGCTCGTCCTTTCCCTGGTCACCAACATCGTTGTCAACGACGCCTACCGATCCGCCGAAGCCGAAGTCGAGGCTGAAGCCTCATCGTCGTCATCCGGTGTCGAGGAGCCGAATGGTGGTCGCGAGAACATCGAGCAAGTCGTGGCTAGTCATCAAGAAGTGGGTCAAAGATGCACTCTTTTTCGGGATTTCCGTGAAGAGAAGACTTGACAAGGCACGGCATTTTTTCCCGCAGGTGTTGGATGTCTCGTCCAAGAGGGCCGACGATATCCGCGCGCTAGTCGAGAACATTATTGATGGTCTCAGTTTTTGACCGGTGGTTGTGCGGCGATAGTGGTTATGGATTTGAAGGTTCTTTATTAATTCTAGAAGGAGACAGTGTGCGGTGATATCATCTTTTAAATACCCGCTTCACACCTGCACACGACAAAGTAGAGGTGTCAAATATCAGATTGTTTGGCTGTTTTGCGCGCAGCCGCCCTGGAGCCGAGTAGTGCCGCCCAGCTAAAAACAAGGCTAAGCGCGGGATCGCCGTGGAGCTAATTGAAGCCTGCTAACGAGGTCGCGTGGCTCTCCACCCTTTGAGCTCTGCAGGCTACTCGAGGTGCGTGCGTGCGTGCGTGCGTGCTCGTGGTGAGTTGTGGAACTTTAATGCCACAAGTAGAAGCTGATGTATCCCTCTTGTTGAAGGCGGTAACATGGTCGAGCTGCGGTTGTTGAGGCGTGGTCGAGCTCCGATCGCGTCCGTCCCAGCACCAGCACCAGCACCACCACCGGCGACGACGACGACGACGTGCACGACCGGCAGTTCATCGCACCACGACGCCAGGGACTCGAAGCCTGACAACTCATTGGACTATCCCGAACGTACTTCGAGCCATTATCGACTTTCACCTTCACCTACCCCTGAGAATACGGGCAATGTAGGATGTGCTGCGGTGTTGGTGACGACCACCACCACGACGACCACGAACACGACCACGAATGGGCCTCCCCACCAGTTCACCTCGCGTCGCTCAACCTCGACTTCTACCGCTCCCGTAGCACCGTACGCTACTGGACCGAAAGAGTCACCAAGGACGAGCATCATCAAAAAGCTTATTCAGCAAATTACAAGTCAGGTCAGTGCCTGTGATTGGGGCGGACGGGGTGGCCGTACTTTCGGGGAGGTGCTCCAGGTTCGACCGAGATGGGGTCAGTGCTCTCTCACCGGTCCGCGCCGGCTCCGCGACAAGTCCGGCACAGTTCCTGGATAGGGGCGTAGATCTGGGGAGAGCGGTGCACTGCCAAAGAAACGGTATTTCATCGAAAAATAGCCGTCTGACTCGACCCGCTTTCTTGACGCAGCTCCCATCACCTTCAACTAGTCGACGTCCGGCCGGGTCGGGATATCCGAGCGTGGGACAAAGGGTCACCCGGGAGGCAACGAAAGGACTGGAGGGGTTGTGCAAGAGTCCAGGTGCCCTTCAAGAGGTTCTTACAGGACTATTAAGGGAACTTGAACGACCAGCAGGGATTGGGAGAAGCGAAGGCGTAAGTTGTTTTTATCAAGGTTGTTTTTATTTTCTTTAGCTAATCGAAAAAATGCTTTGACTCGCAGGCACGAAATATGTCGTCGTCGGCCTCGGCTCCGTTGCTCTCATCGCTCAATGTGCTGCGGTCGCATTGCGAGCTATTGAGGGTCACGACAAGCTGTCTTCTCGTTTATTGGTGGTCGCATATCCAAAGCTCTTCAACAAGCACGGAACCGGTGCTCGATCCTCCAGCCCTCGATGAAACCCTAGCTCGGTCCCTGTTGAACGTGGTCGTTCCCACGGGAGCGTTTGTCCCCTCCTCGATCTCTATGTTCTCGGCTTCGCCTTCATGTACTTCAAATCTTGTCTCTCGTGTCTTTCGATCCCTCGACTCGGCGTCGCCATCCCAGGTCGCGGACTTGATCGACTCGCCCTTCTCGTCCTCTGAAACGCGCGAGGACCTGCGCTCCGACATCCACCATTACTCGGCTCTGGTGGTGTACTTTCTGTCGGCTTCGAACTGGCCTCTGATACATAATCTTCTCCGGCAAAGACTGGCGGGTCACTCTGGTCCTGGCGCAACTCCCAATGAGCTGCCTTCGTCGAACGGGACCGCGATGGAGTACGAGGCCCATGATCTGAGGATATTGGAAAGTTGCTGCATGAGCCGAAGTCGACTGTCGGCTGTCTTTCAAGGTGAGCCCGGAGTTGATCCACATATCTTCTAAGTGACACGCCGAAACTGACGTCTCACTCCATCGCTCGCAGACGTCTTCAATGCCTTTCTTCACCTGCGCAAGCCTGCTCAGCTCGTTTTAGTCCTCGCTCTGCGGTCCTCGGTGTGGTCCTGGATCACTTCTCGCCCGGAAGAATACCGTGCGATGGTCCAGTCCGGCCGAAGACTCGAAGGTGGTTGCGACATGCTCTTCGATCTGCTTTGGGCCCAATCGGCAATTCTCGTCCCCGACCCATCTTCGAGCCCTGGGCTATCAGCCTCGGCTTCGACGCCGACAAGCCAGAACCTGACACGACGGATGAGCCCGACACCTACCAGCTCGTGGCCGACAATGATGATGCTCTTACTCTGCTGTCCCGACATCGTGCAACAGCTGACAAGTGACGAGGACGCTGCGGCAACGGACAAGCCTTCGGGTGGATACAGCAAGAAGAAGCAATTCCTCGACGCCATCAAGGCCGCATTGTCGACTTCGACAGGAGGGAGCAACGAGCATGCCCAAAATGCTTGTGTTGATCTATTGATGACATCCCATCAGATCATCGAGCCATCGAGCTCAATAGCGGCCCTTGCGAGTGACTGTGCCAAGGTATTCCTGACCAGCTTGGTGCAGGCCGTCAGCGAGGTCCCGATACAGAGAGCTACTTTGACGAGGTGCCTCGTTGCTATCGCCAAAGTCCAGGTAATGGATGAAGGCGACCTCGTCAAATTGTTCAGTCGTCTCATGGAACCCGACTCGGCACTCGCTCACCAACTCGGCACCGTCAACGCTTTGCTGATCCTGTTCAGCGATCCCAGTTCGACCGAGTCGTGGTCGACGATTTCAAAATCGTTGTGCACCCTGTTCTCTTACGCGACTCGACTGCCCAGGCCGATCCGACGAGCACGCCAAGGCAGCGCCGGAGCGATCTACACTGACTCTTCGACCGTGGTAGAGGACGCTTCACCAGTTTTGATTCGCTCGATGCTGGTTCTGTGGAGTAAAGCACCTCATCTCTTGGTCGCCGATGGAGAGACCACGCTCGTCGCGGTCGCAGAACTCGCACGCGATCTGTTGGATGAGACGATCGATCGACTTGCGTTCGGGATGATTCTGGCGTACTTCCAATCGTTCGGGCAGCGAACCGGAACAGAGGACGATACTGTCGACTGGTCTGAACTGGGTAAGATCATCGCGCATCGTATCTTGGAAGCCGATGACGCGACGATGTGTCATTGTCTATTGCTACGCGTCATGCTCGAGATCATCAAGCAGCCCCTTTCGAAAAGGGTGGGCGATACTTGGAAGTGGTCGGAGGCGTTTTGGAATGCGCTCGAGGCGAGTCTGCTCGTCTCGGCTCTGTCGCCCTCGGATGAGACCCGCGAACTCGCACTCGAATGTGCGCGCCAGGTCCTGCTTGTTCAAGGCGCAGCAGTCCCTTCTCGCTCGGTCGTCAAGCCGCTCGGACAGGCGAGGGACCTGTCGTCCAAGTCCGACGCGTTGCGGCATCTCAAGCTCTACATCCAGGATCTGGACGAGGCGTCGATGGGTCTCCTCATCGCATGGGACGAGCTGACTCGAAGAGCAAGCGACCTCGCCGCGAGCCATATCTTCCATCCCCAGCACACATCACCTACTTCGTACGAAGCGCCGTCGAATATGGCCGTGTCCCTCGAACTGAACCACTGGTCGTCGTTGACGGGGTTGCTGCTAGTCATGAGTTGGGTGTGTACGCGCATGGCCAGATCTGACGAAGGCTGCACGGGCTTCGTTGACTCTCGATTGGCTCGACGCAACGAACGAGCAAGACAGGCCAACGCGATCGTTTACGACCTAGTGGAACAATCCTTTGTCGAGGATCCTAACGTCCGAACTCATGCAACAGAGCTGCTCGCGAACAACCTAGACGTGCGACAATTGGCGGCCTTCGTGATCCAGCTCAAAAAGTCGGCACAGCGGTTGTCGACGACGGATCAGCCCGACTCCGACTTGGATGACTGTGTCTTTTCGAACATGCTCTTTATCGCTCAGTCGCTCGTCATTTTGCAAGCTCTCGTCACTCGAGTCGATTCAAGTGGCCTTCATCGGGACGTGTATGCGCCAATGGTCGAGGTCCTCGTCGTTTTCGCCGAATTCATCAGCACTTTATCCATCCCGGACGAGCGACTACGCCTACAGAACAAGTTGTCGACGCTCTGCGAGAACGTGCATGCCAATTTGAGTGAGCTCGACGAAGTCTCGGCACCAAAGCGGATCAAGCTTGTGGAGTACCTTTATCGCTGGATCTCCGTTACCGACGATAGAGCGGGGCAGCGCGCTTTCTCGGCCCTCCTCAAGGGGCTTAAGCTACAAGCCCACGATGGTTCACCCGATCGAGCCATGTTCAACCGGTACTTCGACCACTTCACCCGAATGTTGACCGATATGGCCGGCGTTGAAGTCGAGCCTAGGATCGCGGGCGACCTCAACCGGACCAAAGCGGCGCTGATGGAAGGTTTTGCTGCGCTCCTGGCGTCGAATCAGGAGATGGCGATGGAAACTAGAAGGATCTCCGAAATGACGTGCTCGGGATCGCAAGACCCGCTCCGACACATCTATATTGAGGTGCTCACGCTCTTATTAGCCCAGGATGTCAAATTTGACATCGATGATGGTGCTTCATCGACAGATAGTGCCTACCGTCAGATCTCCCAGCTCATCCGACACAATCCCTCCTCCTTGGCTCTGGCATTGTGCGAAGTGTGCCCACCTGCCAAGTACGACGATCTTATTGAGGTCTTGCTGCGAATCATGTCAACTCCGTCTGCGACAGTCCGCTTCCTACGTGCCGTCATCGCCGCAGAGGTCTCTGCGACCGATCACGAGTCGACCTTGTTCCGAGGCAATACTTTCGCTTCGAGGCTCTTGACAATCTATTCCAAGGTTCAGGGGTATCGTTATCTTCGGGAAACGCTCCGTGAACTGCTGCTAACAATTTGCTCGAAGCCGCCCGAGTTCAACTTGGTGAGTGCACAGCAGAGTGCGACGCACCGAGAGCTGCGAAGCTGACTTTTGTGCCGGCCATTTTACAGGATTTTGACCCTCATCGAGACTCGAGCGACGACGATGTTGCTTCGCGCAACTTGATTCAAGTCACCGAGGCCTTCCTCGTCCGCATCGCTCAATCGGCCGACGCAGCACCGGACACGATTCGAGAAATTTGCGCGCTCATCGCCGAGGCCGTCGGAGCGCGCTTCCCCGAATCCGTCTTTACCGCCATTGGAGGCTTCATCTTTCTACGTCTCATCAACCCGGCCATTGTGTCACCGGAAATGATCGACCTCGACCTCGTCGACCAGGCCGCAGGCACCGACGCACGGGAGGTCCGCAAAGGCTTGGTATCGGTTAGCAAGATCTTGCAAGCGCTCGCCAACAATGTCCGCTTCGGAGCCAAAGAGCCCGGGATGCGCGCCATCAACCCTTTCATGGATCGCAACATCTTTACCATGACAAGCTTCCTCTCGTCCATGTCGCGTCCACCGAGCGCAGCGCGGATCGAAACCCTCGACGCGGCCAATCAAGATCGACTGAGCCCTGCGAATCTGGCGTTCTTGCATTCGTTCCTCGTCGATAGTTGCAGCAAGATTGGATCGAGATTGCTCAACTACCCGGACTGCGACGCGAACGATCTCTGGGATACGTTGACGGGCCTCGTTGCGGCTTTGGGTCCGGTCAAACAGGCCGAATTGGTCACGAGTCGACTCGGCGAACGGACAAACGAGACGCTGGCGTCCTTTATGGCGCAGAATGCGTTCAGAATCAATCCAAATGAAGCCAAAAAGTGGTCAGATGTCTTCTATCGTTCTCCCGTGACGGCTCATCCGAGGGCGGCTCTTTTCGTCTACTGTCCCGGGAGGATCGACGCCGAGACGGTTGATGTCGAAGGCCTCACGTTCTGGGCCCTGCACTGTCTCACGACCTTTGAGACGGAGCATTGGGATATCCTCATCGACCTGACAGGGATTTCAAACGACAACATCCTCAGCCCTGCGCACATGCAGCGATTTGTCGGCTTTGTGCCGGAACCGATCGTCAAACGTCTCTCGCAAGCGGTGCTGTTCTCGCCTAACTTTTGTGCCCAGGCCTACCTGCGCCGGGTGGAGACTCAAATGGGCTCAGTCGATCTACGAATGGTCGTGGCGTGTCATCACTTGGAGGATTTGGCCCGCTTTCTTCCTACTTCGGCCCTTCCAGCTTCGACTTTGGCGCTCGCAAGGGAGCCCCGAGTCACTTATAATCGCATCACGCTCAAGCATCCCGTGAGGGTCGAAGTCCCCGTCTTGCTCCAACTCGATTCGACTGCGGCCTATCTCACAACCGTTAAACCCCATCCGATCGCGTGGGACCTCACTTCAGTGTTCTGCGAAATGGTGCCGTTCGACATGATTAACGATGTGCGATTGATGAGCTCGAATAGGTACGGCGATGAGATCGTGGTGCGCATGCGAGATGGGGACAGGGACAAGTCGTGGACGCTACTCGTCGAATCGGGGGCTGCCGAGATCCTTGAAGACCTTCGAGCTCGGTGTACTGGCTCATCAACCAAGGCACTGCTCGTAGCCCAAGCCCTCTCCAGCATGCGCAGCAATCGTCCCCCTCTCGCCTGTATCTCGATTTTGGCTATGGTGTCCTGCACCTCGCCAGATGCAGGACTTCGAACGGATGGATACAGGCTCGCTCGAGCTCTCGGCAAGGCGCTTGGCGCTTTCGAAGGCATGTCGGATTTGTCGAGTGAGTATTGGCCAAAAATGTCTGCGTTTGTTTGATGTGATAGGCACTAGCTGATGCCTCCATCATGTTAGGCTCCTATCTACCCTCGGGAGACCTTGTGCACCTTTCGTCCCTGAGCGAAACGCTATCGGCAACGATGCCTCCGCAACTCGCCCTTGATGTCGTCGAAGGACTGGTTGAAGTCATTGCGAGGACAGGACGTTCGCTCACCCAAGCAATCGGATCGATCTACGCCCTTCGTTCGTGGCTCCATCATCTCCCCAGCGCGTTGCTCGTACCGACCGAGCAGATCTCCAAAGTCCGCCTTCGACTACGGCACATCTTCCGCACGCTACTGCGCAAATCGGTTGAGGATCCTCACCTGGGCGCCGCGCTGACAGCTCGGTTCTGGCCCGCCATGGGGAGGCTTGAAGCGGTGCATGATCTCGTTCTTGATCAGGCGTTAGATCTTGTACCCCGGGAAGAGTTGAGTGCTAGCGAAGCTGCAGCGGCGAAGTATGGGGACGTGCTTGCCACCTTGGCTGCGGGTCCTTCATTCAGGGGCCGAGTCCTGGGGCGAGTTCGACGAGCTTTGGCTGCAAAAGCCGCCGCAGCGACCACAGCTGTGCCATCTACCACGCCGAACGCGGCTCAGAACAAGCAAGACCTTTTGATCGCCCTCGCGTTGCGCTTCGACCTGTCGCTATCGTTCGAGGCGAGGATTTCGACGCAGATCCTCTTACCCGAGATCGTACACATCGTCATGTGTTTGGCGGGAGAAGGCTCGATCTCACAACGGCAGACGCTCCGACAGCTCATACAGAACACCATCTCAAGCCTAGCCCTCGACGAACAGGCCGATCGCAAACGACTGTCGGACCTGAGCAAAGCGTTTGAAAGCGAGGCCGTGCTCGAGCTGATGGGCCTTCGGTCACGAGGGGCGGGCGCTGTGGCGGATTGGGACGTCTTGCGCCACGGCGAAAGATTGGCCACAGCATTGGGCGAGATCATCGAGGCTGGTGCGCCGGGCACGGACACTGAGAACGCCTGGCGGACTCGATGGGCGAGTCTCACGTCGACGCTCTGCTTCCAGTACGACGCGGCTCTCCAGGGTCGTGCGGTCGCGACGCTGTCGTACCTCGGTTCAACGGCGCTCGACGATGATGTCGTCTTCCAGCTCCTTACTACCCTCTCCAATGCGATTCGTTCGCCTGATGGAGTTGAGCTAGCGGTTTTACTGACACGCTGTCTATCCAAGACGCTTCAGTCCGAGTCCAAGTTCTTGCTCGCCACAACCGAAACCGGCATGGCGTTACTTCTGGCCCGACCCTCACTCGTGAGCCGGCCCGCCGTGGCGCTGTTGGCGGTGGCGATCGAAAAGCTGCAGATCAGCGGGGCGTTCATTGACACCGGAGCACTTGAGATGCTGGGTGAGCTGTGGCTCGCTCACGATGTCCAATCGATGACCGGACAGATCGGCGTCAGCTTTGAGCTCGATCTGGGCTTTGCTCTCGCTTCGTTGCTCGCTCCGCTTTCGATGGACGTCAAGACGGCTTTGGACGCGACGTACTGTTTGTTGTCGATCATTCATCACTCTCACCCACTATGCGAGGATGGTAAGGAGGTGCCAAAGCCACAGTCTCGCTGGCTAGGACCTTTTATCGCCGTGCTTCCGACTCTGGTCGACCAAGGTCGCCTGCCCGAGCTCCTGTCTGCGGCACGCATCGACACACCGCCTCGAGTCTCGAACATGGCTGCTATCGTAGCAAAGCTCGAGATCCCTGACCACAATGCCGTGAGCATGTATGCAAAGTATTTGTATCAGCTCGCTTTTGCTGATCCTTACTGTGTTTTTTCTCAGGCCTTGATGTGCCTCGCTTTGTCCGCGCGGTTGCTTGAAGACGTGACGACTTCCAATGCGGCGGTAGCCGCACTCTTCCATGTCATTGCTCGGACTCTCACACTATATCCGGATCTTGGAAGCCTATTGTGAGTGCACTCAACGCGTCTTGTGTCACGAGGCTGCCTGCTCAATTTTTGGTCAATTCTTTACTCGACGAGCAGTTCGGAAACCCTTGCTCGCACTCTCGACACTTACCTCTCCCGGCTCGGCTCCGACCCGCTCTTGTACGACGCGATTAACTCGATCCCATCCGGACCTACCACTTCCACCCTTTCCGATACCGTCTTGCTCGATCAACTGAATCGTCTCGGCTTCGGTTCGCTCGCCCCTAACCTTAAGGCTGCGCGAGGTCGTTACTCGATCGACGGAGGTAGGAATGACTGGACCCCAACGACGGACGAGGATGTTGCTCAAGGTCTCATCTCGGACCACGACCGGGCCAATCTTATTTCAATCATCATCACTCAAGCTCTGGCTGCTTAATGATTACCCTTTCTTGTTTCCCCTGCATTAGCATAAGTTTCTCTTTTGTTCAGTTTCGTCCTATCGTCGCATTTTAGTTTTAGTGAGCTTCTTATCACCCCCCCCCTCCCCTCGGTAGTAGACTTTCAATAGCAGAGTACAACACATCTTTTCATGTTGATATCATATCCCGTTTTAAGCCATTCTTGGGCATTCTCAAGGTATCGAGACATGGGCGATTGCATTACGGGTCCTCGAAATCGAGATTTGCGAATTGGCGATCTCAATTGAACAGTAATTTGGCTCGCTGGAGCGATCGGCAACGTTGCGAATTATCATCCGATTGTGAGTGCCTCGGCTGCAGCTTCTGCCAGGGCACGTATGACGAAGCAGGCGGAGAAAGGGGCCGAGGAGCTTGAAACACCACCATGTGGGAGATGGGTCCATCTCGGTCTGGTGTAGAATATTATAGACATGTGGCAGTGTCAGTTACCAGGTTGCCGAGTGGCAAGGTGAGCACGCAGCACGGTACGTCAGTGGCGCCAATTTGTTCTGACCTGATTTTAATCATCGACGAATCCGAACATGAACAACAACAACACGAACAATGCCAACCCTGCTGTTGAAGCACCTCCCCGCCACCGCTACCAAATCCTACTCCCGCGGTCGGCGCCCGATCCCTTGCGAAGTCAAACAACGCCACCGCCACCACCCTTACCGCCGTCGCCTCGCAACCCTTCATGCATGACATTGCCAACTGCGTCATCATCAAGACTCCTCCCTCGACCCCACCCGAGAAGGTGCTCCTTGCGCTCGATCAACAATACCCCTCCCTTGCCGGCGCTATCATGTCGTCGATGCTTGCAATTGCATCACGACCGCTGACTTCGGGGGGAAGGTGAAATGCTGCATCTCTCTGCAAGTAGTAGTTCTTGCCTGACTTTTAGACCCCATACTAACAGCGGCACGGTGCGAGCTTCTGCTGCCGGCGACCACGAGGAACAGATCCGGGTTAATCAGACACGATTATCCCGTCCCCGCGCTCGAACTGGACAATATTGTCAATAGGCGAAAAAGTCGAATACTTCCGAGATCGAGCAATTCTGGCGCCCAAAAACTCGCAGTCGGATCAGATCAACGACATGGTGCTCGACCTGCTGCCGGGTGACGCTCAAACGTTCTACAGCGCGGATTCGGTCATCACTATTTTCGATCGAGTACCTTCAGAGTCTCAACATCGCCGGGATGGCGTTGCACGCTGCAAAATTCAAAGTGGGATGTCCCGTCATGCTCCTCAGAAACTTGGACCCCGCCGCGGGGCTGTGCACCGGCACAAGGCTGTTGTTAACTCGGTTACACACCCGCGTGCTCGAGGCCAGGGTTATAACCCTCATGATGTTGCCGACAGGTTGCAGGAACGACTCCCAAGTACAACTGGACCTTTCCTTCTCTCCTGCTCATCGCTCGGGAAGAGGGCATTGGTGCGCTCTATTCAGGTTTCCTGCCGAAGGTACTCCGACTCGCGCCTGGTGGCGGAGTACTGCTCCTCGTTGTGGAGTTCACACTCGACGTGTTTAGGAAACAATTGGGATCCCCTTACATTTGACAAGTCTGAATGATGTGCGCGATATTGTGCAATCGAAACTCTCACTTCTGGATATCAAACTTCATCTTCTTGCGTTTAGCGGATATATTTGACCCGGTAGATTGGGTCCGAAGGCTGTCGATGGAAGCTTCGATGCTGTCGGCCCATTGAAGGACGAGGTGACGGCCTAGTAAATGAGTGTGCTCAAGCGCAGTCAAAGCGAATTGCGCATCTCGATGAGTCGCAAAGTCGACAAAAGCGAATCCTCTCGTCTTGTGATCGAGCTTGCGAGGAAGGCGGACCGATCGAAGCTGTCCGTGCGCACTACGGGTGTGATCAAGAACATAGTTCGGAGCGGTTAGAGGCAAGATTGTTCCGGGCGGCGCGCGGCACACGATTGGCAAAGACCATGAAAGTACTAACCTGAACAGCTCGCGGATCTCCTTTCGGGTAATTTCGAAAGGTAGATTTTTAACGAGCAGCTTTGTGGAGTGTCCAGACCCTGACGGCACTCCTGAGTCTGCCGTCGAACTCTTGCCGTCGCCGCCACGGTGCGCAAACCGAATTTCGAGCTGGTGGCCATCAAGGAGCAGGCCATCCCGCATAGCTTTTGCGTGTTGTGCAGCAAATGGCGTTCGAAAGCCAACGAACCCAAAGCCCATGCTCAAGGAGCGGCCAGGCGTAATGGGATCAGGTTTGGTCTGAACACGCGCGAACAAAAAATCTTGCAGGTGCTCGAACGAGGATCGAAGAGCCTCCGTCGTGGTGGCGAAAGCCAGGTTCTTGACGAACAGAGTGCTACCGGACTCGGCGGATTTGGCAGCGTCGTTTATTTCGTTGACGAGTGCCTCTGGCTTGGCGCTCGAGTTGACAGGTATTGAGTTCGGGGGGAACTTGGAGGCGTCCTCGCCCAACGTGTCGCCCGAGGCGACCGCCCAGATCCCTGCGGGGGCTTTCTCGAGGTATATTACGCTTGACCCAAGCTTCTTGTACGCGAGCTGTCGCCAAGCGGCAGAGGCGCTTGAGGCGTCGCCCATCTCAACAATCGCAATAGTTCCGCTGGGCGGCAAGAGAAGGCGCGACACTGAGCCAAACGGAGCGAACATATCTTTCAATACTGCGTTGCTTGTTCCGTAGGGGATATTTTTGACGAGGATTGTGGTGGTCGACCTTGGCCCGCGTGAGGCGAAGGACGAGATGTTCACGCCAGCCTGTTCAGAACGTTCGTGAGATCAGTGGGATGATCGGGATTGGCTAGGGGTGTGGGCCTGCAAACGAACCGACTGGAAGTAGTGCTTCGTCTCGGCTATCACGTGAGTTTCGGCGAGAGCGACTCGGACGGCAGCATTGTCCGTAGTGGGATCCAGCAGTGTTGCTTTTGACAAGCCCAGACGATCCGAAACCGATGTCATAACGGCATCACTCTGAACGGTCATGATGCGGATCGGCAAAGGTTCAGTGGTTGTGGTCCTGGAACTTCTCATCAAAGCTCCAAAGCCGGCTCACATTCATGAGAAGAGTCGCCCATGTCAGCCCAGAGGCGGAGGCCGCTTTGCGAGCTTCGAGGCGCCCGTCTCGCACGCTGCTATTGGCGCGTGGAGAGTCTGCGACGTTGGATCGATTGCACACGGCCGGAATGATGTGGAGAAGACGACCTTGGAAAGACCGGCCGTCCAAAGCCCGAAACGCGGCAACCGCACAGTCTGGTGCTGCGAATGTGACATATGCGAATCCTTTCGACAACTTTGACGAGGAGTCAACCGGGACATGGACCTGAAGGCGTATCATCGGATCCAGTCAGGCATGGCATACGTTGTGTGCACCAAGCACCCATTCAGATGGAGCTCACGTCGCTGATTTCGCCAAAGCTACCCAGCGCATCGCGCAGGTCTTGCTCGGCCACCGAATATGAAAGGTTGCGCAAAAACAGTCGACCGTGCTCGAGAAGCAAGGCCATGGCCCGGTCGCCTTCGGCAGGGTTTGCCGAGAGATCCGCGAGATCCGCATTCTGCATGAACGCCTAGATATGGGACATCGGGTCATCAGTCGCTGCGCGCACGCGAGAGGGTACACAGGGTGATGAAGAGACGCGTCGCTACATACTTCGTGCCGGATCTCAGTACCCGGTGATTGGGCCCGTTCAGGTACAGGAGCTTGCATCCATTGCAAAGCACCGAACCCCTCGCTCGAGTCTTCGTCGTCTAAGCCATTTATCTTTCGACGCGAAAGGTATTCCTGGTCTGAAATCGAAACGTCCCGAGCTGCTTCATCGATCACAGATCCGCCCTCGGTGCTCTCGCCCGCTCCGGTCGTAGATTCATGATTGGAACCATGCAGTAAATGTGGCGGAGCGACAGAGTCGGAAGTTTTGGTTTCGACTCGAGCTCCGGGTTCTCTCCCAGGCTCATGCTCGGCATCGTGAGCGGCCTTTGATTGCGGATTGCCGCTTGTGTGATTCGGAAAACCAGGACCGGCTGGTGGATCCAAGCTTTCGACCGCACGATTGCGACGAGGTGCCATAACCGACATAAATTCGAGGAGTCGTGCATCGTGGGCGTCTGTGGCCATGCGGGACGCTGGAGTCGTGCTTGGCTCCTCTCTTCCCAATCTTGCCTTCTTGCGAGGTGGAGGAGCTTCGCGGGTCTATACACAGCGGATATCGCGCAAGTCAGCCCTATGTAAGCGGCAGAAGGGATACACGGATTGGTTGAACGGGACGCAACAACGCACGTCCTGTGCCCAATCAACCTTGACGCGGGCGCCACCGCGGCCCCCCTGCACCCAACTGTGCTGGAGCCACGCCAGCACTCGATCTGCGTCCTGATGCGACCTGAATCCAAGGAAAGCGAGGCGGCGTGACGTGCCGTCAGGCTTTTGCAGCACCTTGACGTCGGTGAGCTCCGGCGGCGATGGTGGACAAAGCAGCACGTGCTGGCGGAGATGCGCATCCTGGACGGAGCGTGCCAGGTTCGTCACGATGAGCCGCGTCCAGTCCCCTTGTACTGGCTGCGAGGCCATTCTGGATTGCTTCGCAGATCTTGGTGGGAGAGCTGATGTGTGGTATAGTGCGGTGTCAGTGATGTACGTGAACAAGCGTTTGTGCACTGTGGTCGAGCGGCTGACAGCGCCCCGCTAGGACCCCCGAAAGAACCAGTGATTTTGCGTAGATAACCGAATATGTGAAATCTAATCAAGCTTGATACAAAAAGAAAAGCCCCGCCGGAGGCGCATTACTCTAACTAGTAAAAAAAGTGTTTACTTCACTCTAACTAGTAACTCTTTACGCTAACTAATTACTCTAACCAGTAAAAAAAAAGTGTGAGTTAAGGAATGTACCTAAATCGCTATTTTTGAGTCGGTTGCGGCGCGGAGGGCCACCTGTGGTGGATGTACCAGCATACTGTTGTGTCTGCCGCACCTGCCTGTGGTGTCCATGTTCCGATCAGAAGTCATGTACAAGCGCTGTGGTGACTTCTGTATTTTCCGCGCCGTTCCAACGAAGCTACAGCGCTCCCAGTATTTTCCTTCTTTTTTTTTCGCTGACATAAACCAATGCTTCCACTCATATTGTATTTAATGAACCGCAAGCGCGTAGCTTTGCATGATATTGCTTCTACAGCAGAGCTCCGCCTGACGCGCGAGGCGAGGGCTGGCGTCTGTCACGTGATGCGGTGCGCCGGCGGTGCCAGGGTCATTCCGGCAGTCGACCAGCGGCATTAGGGGCTGAACAACAAACCAAAGCACGTAAATAATCCTGCGCCACTCCCTCGAACGTTTCCTTTTTCCCTCCCACTCTCATCCAATTTTAGTGACACTCATTCAAGAACAAACCCTCGCCACTATCATGCCCCGGTCCCAACGTCGCCAGGGAGGGCCATCGCAACCTCGCCAAGTCTTGGGCGCGAGGGTAGCGCCGTACCATGAATCGCGCTCAAACCCCTCAGACCCCACGTTTCGATCCGCGACGACCTCGGCCCCCAGACGGCCGTGTGCACCCACTGCAAGGCTCGGCACTGGGAGTGCGAAAAGTCCAAGTCGCGGAACGCCCGGTCGTACATCAATGCGTTGTCGTTTACTTCGCTGCCCACTAGGACCAAACTCAAGTGGGCACGCTAGGACCCCCCGTGTTTCGCGTGTTGGGTTGCCTTTACCATCGACTCGGCGCCCTGATCCCTGCGGTGAATCAACGCCCAGCCTTTGCTCAAGCATGGCTCATCGACCCGGCCGAGGCCACCGACACTCAACTTGGACCCGACGGCGCAGACAGTCGCATGCAACGATCTACTTTGACCAAGCTGGAGTCCATCCTGCGCACCGGCAACCGCTTTGCGAGGGAGTTCGCATCGGCCAAAGCTCGCGCAGGTTGGGATACGGCCAAAGAGTGGGTCCTGCGCCTCTGTCTACCACCTGGCCGAGACCGACGCACCCACAACCTTCCTACGTCAAGCACGGAAATGGCGATGCTTATCTGCGATTCCGACACCAACACGGGAGATCGTGAACCGCAAGACCTTATTCTCCAAGTGCACGGTGATCAATGTCCCGATGGTCGGCCCAAGTACCAAATCGGCTCCATCCGTCTGCGATGCCTCTCCGGTACCCACTACTCTTCCCCACGGGGGAAGATGGCTTCCACCCCAACATTCCTCTTTGCGGTTTTAACCAAGCTGGGCCGCCCATCGCCAGAAACCGAGAGCAGATCGACAATAATGTCCAGTTGCGCGAACTACTTGCCGGCCTTGGTCCAGATGAAGAAGACTAAGAGGAGGACGATGAGGATGAAGGACGAAGAGAATGGTGATGGTGAACGTAAGCTCAGCGTCTTCGGCTCATTCTCACATACCTCTCTGTTGAGACGCACGCTCAGACTGACATAGTTGTTCGAAAATCTAGGACGAAGATCAAGCAAAAGGGGTCGAGGTCGATCAACCCGAGTCTCGCGATCCCAGTTCTTTGCATATTACTTGCACGAACGTGATGCCTACTTCTCAATACCGCATGCCACCCAGCGTCTCTTCCTCGAGTTCGTGATCGACGGATACTCTCAAGTCGAGACCGATCGACTCAACTACGTCCGGTTGCATCAAGAAAACCTCCGCCTGACCACGGCCCAAGGCATCACCGACGCTGTTGTCAACGGCTTGACCACGGATCAAATTGGACGTTCGGTGATTTTGGGCTCGACGTTCAAGAATAGCCCGCGGGAGATCACGCAGCGTTACCGAAATGCGATGGCTTGCGTCGTCAAATATGGAAAGCCTTCGTTGTTCGTCACGACTTTTTTACATCATGTATACTCTTCAATTCTCCTGCTATTTGATTTCATCCTCCCGTTGATTTAACGGGATCCCACTGGTTTATTAGTTAAAAAAAACCGATCAGATCGAGGGAGCTCGAGGCGGCTTGCTGTGCATGCTGTGTGCGGCCGCCTGCTGTGCGACCGATCGATCTGTGCGGACAGCAACGTAGCACAAGCTGACACAGTCCTTGAGCAATAGGCTGCATGAGTTAGGTCGAAAGGAAGTCATCAGGATTGAAGATGAATAATCTTCACGAGGCTGTGGAAGGTGAGGGTGATCATGCAGTGGTGGGCTAGGGTTCAGCATGAGTCCGAGCACCACCAGCGGATCAAAGACGGTCGTCGAGGTCAACGATCCACCCCTCGGAAAGACCGAGTACCTTGTCGATCAAGCTCGTTCAAGTCTTAGCGCGTAGTCTAAGCTTTATATATTACCCCAGAGTCGCGATCGCCGCGATCGATCGATTGATTGGGATCCAGCAGCTTTTTTCGAGCTCCCGTGACCTCGCTTCAACCTCGATTTACTGCGAACTGCGACACGGCCGAGAGCGGCGTTCCGTTGCGGGGCTCACCTTCACTCGGAGCTCCGACACGGCGAGTCAACGGAAGAAAAAATGAAGCGTAATCTTCCAACAATCCGAGAAATGTAATCTAGCTCAAGTAGACACCTTCAGCTTCGGAGGTAATTCGGCTGCTGGAGAGAACACCGGTCACGGTCTGCAGAAATCGCACATCGAGTTTTTTGAGTGCACCATGCTTGTTCATGGGCATGCATCACTGCACGTCTAGGTCTCATGGCTCATCTCATTGAAATGCACGGATGTGCGATGTCATACAATGACATGCACGGTGACGCACGCGCTGGGAATCGGATCCGAGTGTCTCCTGCGGAGGGTCGACTCGATCCGAGCGTACACCGAGGTTGCATAGCGGTTCAATGTCGTGCAGAGAGGTTTGACGGAGAGCGAAACGATTATACATGGATATGCATCAATGTGCATATGCATACACGCGTATGCATATGTATGCCGGGGCGACAGAGGCCGTATTCGTCTGCCATCGACGGCGATTCGATCCGCGATCTGGCCTGGAATCGCACCGAGTGGGGGGTGGGGGGTGGGGGCTGCAAGCGTCGGTGTGCTGCCTGACTCAGGCACCCATCAAATGGGTTCAGAGGATCACAAATGTAATGGGGTAGATGTTGATGATCGCTTTTGATCAATGATTCCTTGGGTCGATGACTCAAGTACGATGCCATGGCCAGCCACCAACGGTATGAGTCTGGGAGACCGCCCCAAAGTGGCCATTACTCGTCCTGAAACGGGATTTTGGCGCGGGCAAAAAGTGGACATAAAGATTGCCATCGTCGCGGTCGCGATCGCCCCGGTCGCCTGAGCCTCCCCCGCCTGAGGCTGTCACTGCTGAAAGCCGCCCTCGGAGCGAGAACGGAGACGATCGTTGCGTTGTGCTCGGCCTCCAACACTTGACTGACCATACAGGAGTCAGAGCCGGTATCGGACCGGCTTTGATCGAGGTATCCCGTGCGCCATCGACCCTACAACCACGGCACGCCCGAGCGAGCGACTGATCTCACCAGCGACCGAGTGACCGGCACCAGTCTCTGTTCTAGGCCCACCAAAACCAGCCTTCGTCGCCAGTCCAGGGACAGCCGCCGCCGGAGCAGCAGCAGCAACAGCAACAGCAGCCACGCACACAAGCCATGGCCTCGTCCGACTCGCACCCTCGGTTCGGTTTTGGGTCCAGCTCGAGCACGTCGACGATGCCCTCCCTCGCAGCGTCGGCATCGGCTTCGAGCTTCCCGTTCAACTCGCTTATTGCCGCTGCCTCCGCGACCGTGCCTTCGACCTCGCTCGGCCGTCCCTTGTCGAGCAAGTCCAACTCGACCTCGACGCAGAAACCCAACACCGTCGCACTGGGGAGAACGCGCTGCTATTGGTCCATCTTGTCGCCTTCGCTTGATTACATCGCCGTCGACCCCATCCTCGATGCCCACCTCAAGGAGCAAAAGGACTGCTTCCTTGGTACCAACATGCTCGACTACGTTCACCCCGACGAGAGGGATGCGTTGCGGGCCGATCTGATGCCGAACCCGGGCAGGGATGGTCACAGTGGGATCGAGCAGGCCGGTATATTCGGCAGTGTAACGAGGTCAGTCCATCGCAAGTTTAGCCGTGGTCTCTCTCTCGCTATCCCGGAGATGCTGACCTTCGCTCTCTCCGGGACTTGACCAGATGCCGCTATTCTCGAGTACCTCGGATCCGTCAAATGCTTGGAGCGACCGAACCGGAGACGGACCCAGAAGCCAAACTTATCGCGTACGACAGTGAATACCTCAGCATCGATATCACGACTTCCTGGATCGGAGGTGGGGAGACCGGCTTCGGGTCCGGCAATGGCGACGAGTTGCGTGGGGCCGTGTTGGCTTTCTTTCATGCCACAGCTGACAAGGACGAGGCACGCGATAACGACGAGTGGCGCCGAAGCCACTGGTCCAACTGGTGCGGGCCCCGTAGCGAGGATGGTGGATACCTGGATCAAGCACGCTGCGTCGAACTCGAAGCCGCCCTCGCCCGAGCGACCTCGTACAATATCTCGTCGCGACACCAGTCACTGTCGGAAGGACCCCCACCTCACGTCTTCCAAATCATCAACACCGATGGCCACCCGATCGTGACCTTTCCTCCTCCCTCGACGCCCGCTCACGAGTACGACCCAGCCGAGTATGCTGCATTGGGCCAACAAGTCGTCAACAGGCCGAGGCCGTCGCACGAGAGTCGAACGAGCTGCACGCGCCGATACCGCGACAAGCACCCGTTGCTCAAGGCCGGATCGCTCGTCTCGATCGAGTCCGTTGTCATCCTGTACGGCGCCATCACGTTCTGCGTGTTCGACACGGGTGGAATTTATCTCTCGGCAGCGGCGAAGCAACGAGCCGTGTCTTCGGCATCGCCGGCCTCTTCATCACAGTCCACGACTTCGTCACCGAGGGTTTCGCACGCCGCGAATAAGTTTGAGCTCGAGGATGTGCCATTCTCGACCCCGGGCCAGTCCAAGCCCTTTTCGTTCGATTACCCGGAGTATCCGCCGTTCAAACGATCTCGCGTCGAAGCACCGCTCGGTCCGACGACGCCGCATGATCCCCTGCGGCTCGAGGTACCACATGCCTCGTCCGAAAGGCTTTCTCCTCCGGGGGACCGACGTAATGGCGGTCTGTCACCGACTGTCGCTTCCTCGGCCGCGATCCTCGGGTCCTTGACGAGCGGTCCTCTCCCTAACCCTTCGACATCCCCCGTTCATCACACGAGTCCGCATCTGCCTCCGGTGCAAAATCTCTATCGGCCGCCGATGCAGCCCCAGTCGGCTCCTTACCCCGCACCTCCTCAGTCCCACTACCCATTCTCACACCCTTCCACTTTCGGCCACCCGCTGTATCATCAACACCCCCACATGCCGACGCAGGTGTACCCGATGTACCCTCAACACTCACTGGCGCCGCCACCACATCCGATGATGCACATGACCGCACCGCATGGGTACGCGGGGTACCCGAGCCCTTCTTTGCCTCCTCTCGGGAACCCGTATGGCACTGCGGGTGGTAGTCTATTGTCGCACCAACCGCACCAACCGCACCACATGATGCAACACCCCCATCTGATCGGCCACACGGGTAGTGCACATCTCAATGGCGATGGATCGTTACCGTCGCCTCGCACGGGCATGTCGGAAGAAGGCTCTTCGGCGCACGAGTCCAGTCTCGGTGTGGCGTCAGATCCCAACGGCCTCAATCAGGGCGGTGGTGCAGAGTTCTCCACTTCCACTTCCACCTTCACCGAAGGTGACCTATCCTCTCTGAACGCATCGACGTCCGTGAAGAAGGAAAAGGCGCCCAAGGTCAAGACGGAACCGGCGGCGAACAAGCCCGGTCCTGCCGCGTGCGAGAGTTGTGGGACGGCGAATAGCCCCGAGTGGAGGAAGGGCCCGAGTGGGAATAAGAGTCTTTGTAATGCTTGTGGTGAGTTCGAGGACCGGGTCGGTCGCAGCTGGGGCGTAAATGATCTAGTTACTGATTCTCTCGAGTGCGTCCCGTTCTCACAGGTCTTCGATACGCTCGTCAAGTCTCACGAGCAGCCAAGCTCGCAGCCGCTGCGGCGAGCGGTCAACCGTTACCCAAGAAGGGGAAGAAGTCGAAAAAGGTCAAAGCCGCCGAAGGTGCTTTAGCTGAAGCAAACGTCGCCGTCGCCGCCGCCGGAGCTGCATCGGGGTCCGGTACCGTAAAAGAGGAGACTTCCCTGGGCGTCGAGGCGTCGCTCGATGAGGTTTCCTTCTTTCATGCTCATACTGGAGCACATCATCAAGATGTATCGTCGTCACCCCAACTTGGGAATCATGGACATTATCAATTACCTTCGATGCAAGCCAATGGAGGAGGAAGAGCGTCCAATGCTTTCGATCCTCATCCACCCCCACCATCTCATCATCAACAAACTGAACCTCATCAACAGATGCAACACCAAAAACATGATCAACATGATCAACAACAGCAACATCATGGAGGCCACCACCACCAGCACTCGCATTCCTACCATGACTTTTTTGGGAACGGGCATGGGCATGGGCATGCGGGGTTCGAAGGTGATCAAGGGCAGGGGGAACATGGGGAGAGGGCGGCGGGTGGTACTGGTAATGGTGGAGGTGGAGGTGAGGAAGGACATGGACAGGGACAAGGGCAGGATGGATCGGCGTTCAGGAGTTATGGGTTCTGAGGCATGGATGGAAGGGGGGGGGGATGAGGACTTGTAAAATGTTGTTTGTAGGGCCGACGTTTGCCCTGCTGTTCGTTTTGCTTGGCTCACTACACTTTCTTTTTCTGTTTTTTCGATTGTTGTTGCCTCTTTTGACAAAATCATGCAAAGCTTGTTGAAACCAACGAAAGTAACCGAGGCGGTGATGTGTCGGACGGTTTGAAGCTCGGGAGATGGCGAAAATGCCAGAGCGTGCTGGAAGGTCCGAGAAGGTTGGGTGGGCTTCCATCCGCTTCCATCGGGGTCGGCCAGCGGCCATCTCGGGCGACGAGCAGCTTGACTTCCTTCCGCTATCCACCTCTTCACACCACACCCATATACGCACCTCGTCACACACACACACACACTCACAAGTGCACTACCAGTCGCCTAAAAGCTAGGCACATTCGAACACACAAACATAAAGTACCTCGTATCACTCGAGCTCGCACTCGACCGAACCGGCCGTCAAGGAATCCCATCGAAGCACACACATCGACGTCACTTTACCCGTCCACCACCAACTCATCGCTTCATCTCG
The DNA here is from genome assembly GCA_022506055.1 of Microbotryum violaceum. Taxonomy (NCBI): domain Eukaryota; kingdom Fungi; phylum Basidiomycota; class Microbotryomycetes; order Microbotryales; family Microbotryaceae; genus Microbotryum; species Microbotryum violaceum. The sequence goes on along the minus strand of JAKMXP010000009.1, from coordinate 1,034,512 downwards.
CACCAGCACGAGCAGACACGCCGACGCACACGCCCACCCATCCGAAGCAAGTGATTGTACAAACAAACACCGATCATCATGGCTAAAGGAAAGGACTACTATGCGATCCTTGGACTGCAGAAGGATGCGAACGAACAACGTGGGTACTCAGCTCAGCTCACCCCCCCCCACCTGGGGATCGTCCGACACCTCGTCGGGAACGAATAACTGACACTTTCCGCCTCCCAGAGATCCGTTCTGCGTACAAGAAGAAAGCGATGCTGTACCACCCCGATCGAAATCCGGATAATACGGAGGAGGCATCCAAAAAGTTCAAGGAAGTTAGCGAGGCCGTTGAGGTGTTGACGGTGAGTTTGGCTCCCGAGCTTTTTTCGCCAGGTCGGATGGGAGGTGGGGAGATACTGATAATTTTTCATTCCTTTATGGAAACAGGACTCGAACAAACGAGCCATCTACGATCAATTCGGTGAAGAAGGGCTCAAAATGGGCGGCGGGGGAGGAGGAGGCCCAACCCCAGGAGGAGCAGGAGGTAACCCCTTCGCCGGAGCGGGCGGTGGATTCCCAGGTGGGTTCCCACCCGGTGGATTCTCCTTCTCTACGTCGGGAGGAGCGCCAGGTGGAGGGTTCAGTGGGGGTGGCTTTCAACCTTCGGATCCGAATGATATCTTTGCTTCGTTGTTTGGGAGTATGGGAGGCATGGGCGGGATGGGCGGCGGGAGAGGTGCGAGGGGTGGCGCCGGGGGGAATCCGTTTGCCGGGATGGGGGGGATGGGGGGTATGCCCGGGGGTCCGATGGATACGAGTGATGAGGAGTATCGCGAGGAGAAGCCGCAGGAAGTTGGTGAGTTATCGGGCGCGTTAGTGGAATTATCAGCAGTACGGGGTGAAAACTGACCCCTTGGACGCTTCCTTGATCCCACAGTCAAGCAGTTACCTGTCTCGCTCGAGGATCTATACAAGGGCGCGACCAAGAAGCTCAAGGTGACCAAGAAGCGTCGTGCGGGTGGCGAAGAGGCCAACACGCTCGAGAGTAAGTTCTTTCTTTGGGTTAGAGGCGACATTCCCATCAGGGACCGAAAAGCTGACGACGTTATCGCCTCCCTTCGTCCTGCAGTCGCCGTCAAGCCCGGATGGAAAGCCGGTACCAAAGTTCGCTTCGCCAAAGCCGGCCACGAAACCGCTACGTCTGCGCAAGATCTCGTCTTTGTGATCGAAGAAAAGCCGCACCCGACGTTCAAACGTGAAGGCGACGACCTCATCTACGAACTCAAGGTTCCCCTCGTCGACGCTCTCACAGGCCCTCCGTCACCAGACGCCAAGACATGCTCCATCACGACGCTCGATGGACGAACGATCAAAGTAGATGTACCTTATCCCAGTCCTACGTCGGGTGGGAAACCCCTTTCCTCCGGTCAGGTCATCAAGGTCAGTGGGGAAGGTATGCCGATTTCGAGGAAGAACGCACCGAAGAAGAAGGGAGATTTGCTCGTCAAGGTCCAGGTCGAGTTCCCGGCCCGTTTGAGTGCGAGTCAGGTCGAGGGACTGAGGAGGGTGTTGGCTTGAGCTTGTGGGAGCGCACAATTTCTGTATCTAGGGTGTCTTCTTTTCTCTCTTTCTTTTCTCCGAGTACGAGTAAAGAGTCGTTTCGAATTTGGTAGACTTACCAATGCGTATAGATAAAGCCTCGGGGAAGGAATGTGTACATCCAACCCTGAATATAAACTAGTCTACGTTGGTACCCGCTACGGGAAAAGAGAGAGACTTGTGGATTGCTCGGTCTGATCTCATCGGGGAAGGGAAGGAAGAAGGTTGCCCGAGCGTGGCGCTCCTCCTCATCTGAGTGTCGTGTCCTGGACCTTCCCGGACAGCTGCGGCGATCCGGATGACCCGCGCGGCGCGTGTGCCTGTTTGCTCTGTTTCTCTCCTTCTTACCCCATTCTGCGGTACCCGCACCTTCCACTCACTCCTTTCCCACACTCCTTTCCCAATCATGTCCTCCACGGCCTCGCGCGACAAGTTCCTTTCGATCTGGCCCGGGATCAGGGACGAATTGGTGGCCTACCTCGAAGGGCAGAAGATGCCCAAGGAGGCGACCGAGTGGTTCAAGCAGGTTGGTCTGCAGGAGCGATTGGGATGCGCCAACGGCACATTCGCTGATCCGGTTTGATTTGGGGGTCCTTTGCGGTGAGAGTAGAACTTGGATCATAATTCACCCGGGGGTAAGTGGTCGGAGAGGGAGGGTGATGGCGTTAACTCAGTCGTCGCTGTCGATCGTCGTCGCGTGCAAATGGTACCAACCTGGGATGCTACCACAGCCGAACCCCGACCGCCGACGAGCTCACAATCACTTTTCGTACCCCTTCCGGCCAGGCAAATTGAACCGCGGCATCTCCGTTGTCGACACGGTCCAGATTCTCAAAGGCTCCGACTTGACCGACCATGAATACAAGCAAGCCGCCATCTTGGGGTGGTGTATCGAGTTGGTGGGTTCTGTAGCGAGCTCACAACGGATTACAAACGATTGGGGATGCTGATCGTGTGTGGTGTGTACAGCTCCAAGCGTATTTCTTGGTCGCGGACGATATGATGGATCAATCCATCACGCGTAGGGGACAACCGTGTTGGTATCGAGTCGTAAGCTTAATACATCCTTCCCAGATGACTATGAATCACTGATCCTGAATCTTCCCAATCGCTCCCACGTTCTAGGAAGGCGTAGGCAGCATCGCCATCAACGACGCCTTTATGCTCGAAGCCGCGATCTACCACCTACTCAAGAAGTACTTCCGGTCTGAGAAGTACTACGTCGATCTGTTGGAGCTGTTCCTTGAGGTACGTTTGGCGAAAAGGGGAAGAGGAGGGGAGAGGGAGGAGCAGCGCACGATTGCTGGGCATGTCCTCGCCGCTCGCTGCGCACCCCAGGGACGCGCTCAAGACTTAGCTGCGTGCGCGCATCGGACACTATTGTGATGGACGTTGAAGCATGCTTCAGTGGTCTCTGATAAGCGCAGCAGAGGTCCGAGCGTCGCTAGGTGCAGAGCGAGCGGCGAGGACAGGCTAGCCATCATCTTGCGCGTTATGATCCGCGGAGAAGAGCTCATCATGGGGAATATTTGGTTCGTTTGACGATGGTAGACTACTTTCCAGACCCAGATGGGTCAGTTGATCGACCTCATCACCGCCCCGAGGATTCGGTCGATTTGAGTAAATTTTCGTTGGACAAGTGAGTTTGTTCAGAGTATGGGCTCCAAAGGAATTCGACTTTCAGGACCTAACCCACTCCCGACCTCACTCTAGACACCACTTGATCGTGGTGTACAAAACCGCTTTTTACTCCTTCTACCTCCCCGTCGCCTTGGCCATGCACATGTCCGGTGTGACCACCGAATCCTCGTACAAAAAAGCGCTCGACATCCTCCTCCCGATGGGGGAATACTTCCAAGTCCAAGACGATTACCTGGATTGTTATGGTACCCCGGAACAAATTGGCAAGATCGGGACCGACATTTTGGATAACAAGTGTAGTTGGTTAATCAATGCCGCTCTGGCCAAGGCCGATGAAGGGCAGAGGAAGGTGTTGGATGTGAGTGAGGTTCGACTTTGGAGGGATGTCGTCGCGTCCGATGAGGAAGAAGGTTTCTTCCTCCGGAGTGGAGTTGACCCATCGTTTGTAAATGAATTGCATAGGAAAACTACGGCGTCAAATCGTCCGATTCCGAAGCGCGCGTCAAAGAAGTTTACAAGCAACTCGGACTCGCGCAAGCGTTCGACGAATACGAGGCAGAGTCGTACAAGCGCATCAATGCGTTGATCGAGACCATCCCGGAGCAAGGTGGAGACGGTTTGAAGAGGGAGGTATTTAGGGCCTTCTTGAAGAAGGTTTACAAAAGGCAGAAGTAAGGGAGCGTGGAGAGAGGTGTTGAGGAGGGCAAGTGGATTGGTCGTTCATTTTTGGGAGACGTAATATGTGGAGCAATAGTAGAGACTACGTAATATCCGGAAGGAAGACCGGTTTAATGCAAGAAGTGAAGAAAAGGATGTGTCCACGGAGAAGAGCACGTCTTGTAGATCACTTGGACGCTTCCTCGCTTCTCTTGACCCGTGGCTCAAGCGTTCGAGCCCTAGTCGCACGTGCACGTGGGAAGGGGAGGCCGGGCCAATCAGTGATCGCGATAGGCCAGAACGTCCGCTTCGCCGGATCCTCTCGGCAATAAACTTGACGTCGGAGGTCTGTTTGAGATGAAGAAGCTCCCGGATGAAGAGTGAGCATTTTAGGTGAAATGGGACTGATGTCCTAATCGGAGATGTATGAAATGAAAGAAGCTAGGTTTCACCGGCGCTATTTTTCTTTGGAGGTGATCGAGCCGAGCGCGCCGATGGAAAGCGCTGCTTGCGGCTGCTCGCGGTCCTCATGCGCCTCACGTTCCTCGGACGGAACGTTGTGCTTGCCCATTCGCCGCTCCTCCATCCTCTTCGTTCGAACCGGCTCCCTATCCCGTCGACCAGCCCACCCTTGCGAGACTGTCTTGCGCTTCCGATTCGATTAGAGCTTCGGTGATCCCAGTACCTCCAGCTATACCCCATCCGGCCCCTCGTCTGACAGCCACCCACCAAGCCGGATCCGCCTGATCAGCCGGCGCGATGAAGTGTCAGTAGTCCCGCATCAAAACCACCTCCGCACCCACGACTAGGTAGCTAATCTTGTCCTGTTCTCCCATCAGTCGGATCCGTCATCAAGGATGCTCTGTGTACGTTTCTCCTCCTGACGCTCAGGCTCTCCACCGGGACTATCGACCGCGCTCTCGTCCGACGTCGTCGACGAACCCGGCGCGCGACGACGACCGGTCTCGGCTCGCCGTGGACATCATCTGCTGCTGATCGACATGGGAGAGCCGCCGCGGAAGGATGTAACTTTGAGTACGTCCCTCTGTACTGACTTTTGGAAAAAAAAAAACTTCCTTCCGTAGACCAGGATTGGCAATCGTCCTACATCGATTGTAAGTTCTCCCTTCGCGCTGCTCCAAATCGACGCCCCCGGAGACGTGCCTCCCCGGAGACGTGCCTCCCCGGAGACGTGCCTCTTCGGCTAAAAAGTGGGAAAAGTGGGGGGCCGAGAGGGCGGCCAAAGTTTTCCGGACTGGATTCGCGCAATCATGAACTGACTCCATCTTCGGTACCTCCTCTTTCCTGGGGATTTTCATTGCGGAAACATCTCCTTCCTCCGCCGGCATTTTTTTTCGCGCCAACTTATCTCGCACTTCAGATTCGGGCTTGAAGCGCTTCATCAAGGACCGACAGTCGCAGCACAAGTGGGACGATGCCGACGAGGCTGACTTTATCAAAGGTTTGTTGTGAAGTTTTTTTGGGGGGCCTGGAAGGGGCTCGGCGGGGGTGCTGATGATCTTTGGGGTATGTGATTGCATCTAGCTTTGGAGGGCGAGTTGGACAAGGTTGTCAAGTTCCAGGAAAGCAAGGTGAATCAGAATTGGCTCGGCCACGCGACACGGCACTGTATGACCTTTCCGAGCGTTACGAAACACTTATCCTTCTCTGGGCCTTTCTGTTCACCACAGATGAGCGAATTGACGGGCAAGATCTCGGCCTACGAAGAAGAGGTCAAGCACCTCATCGCGCACGCCGACCAATCGGGCCCTCCTACGCCGACCGCCTCGGAAGCAGGTCGACATCCCGAGGAATTGGGTGACGATGGGGGCTCGGACGATGATACGGATGAGGAGACGGAGGATCGATTCGTCGATTTGGAGGAGGACTTGGCCAACGTGATCGCGGATGTGCATGATCTGGGCCACTTCACCCATTTGAACTTTACCGGTTTCGTCAAGATCGTAAAGTGAGTCGAGCTAGGTAGATGTTGTGGGTGGGATGTCTGGTACTGACCTCAGTGTTCGGTTCGGTTCTAGGAAACACGATGTTCGTCATGACGTCTAGACCGAAGTGGTCTTAGAGCGTATCGGAGACGGGTACTGACCCCAGGCAGATGTCGCCGTAACGAACAGAAACGAACTGGGTTCCAACTTCGAGGGCAATTTATGCGCAGTTTCCTCGATCGCAAGCCCTTCTACAAGGAAAACTACGTCAGTCATCTCCCGCGATCAAGCCGACGTGTTCTGCCAACCATCGCTGACCCAAAACTATGTCTGTCTTCGCTCAGGACTCGATCATCGTGCAATTGTCGAGGTTGTACAACCTCGTCCGGACGCGAGGACACCCTGTCATGGGTGACTCGAGTGCCGGTGGAGGACAGAGCGCTTTTGTTCGACAGACGACCAAGGTCAGTTCACGAGTCGCACTTTGGACGAACGTGGAAGCTGATGTCTATTTGGCTGGTTCGTGCCTCTGGTGTGCCAACAGTACTGGGTTCATCCGGTGGGTTTTCTTTCAGCACTGACAAGTCGCTCGCGGGAATCAGAGCGTAAAAAGCTGACATCGTTGACACTCCCATAGGACAACTACGTCCAACTCAAGCTCGTCATCCTCAAGCACTTGCCTGTTTTGGGTAGGTCGTCTTCGAGGCCCCTCCGGTCGCTGGGACCGACGCTGATATGACGTATATTCGATCCGCAGTCTTCAACCCTGATAAGCCTTTCCAGCAAGAGGATGCGGCCATCTCGTCGATCTATTTTGACAACGGCGTGCGTAGGCGCATTGCACGAGCTTAGCAGCTGTCGTTTCTGGGGGCTGATGCCTGCGTGCTACTTTACTCAGGACCTCGACCTGTATCTGGGACGATTGGAAAAGACCGAAGGGGCCGAGGCGATCCGCATGCGTTGGTACGGTGGGATGGACGTCAAGACGATCTTTGTCGAGCGCAAGACCCATCGCGAGGACTGGACGGGAGAGAAGTCCGTCAAGGCGCGGTTCCCGATCAAGGAGGAACACCTCAACGATTTCCTCGCTGGGCGGTATACGATGGACGAGACGTTCGAGGCTTTGCGCAAGAAGGGGAAGAAGTCGGATAAGGAGATTGATTCGATGCTCAAGCTCGCTCGGGAGGTGCAGGCCGCAGTCAAGCACAAGAAGTTGGGACCGGTCATGCGCACGTTCTACAACCGAACAGCGTTCCAGTTGCCTGGTGACGCGAGGGTGCGCATCTCGTTCGATACGCAGCTGTCGCTCATTCGTGAGGATAACTGGGATGGCGTGACGCGCTCCGGCGACAACTGGCGTCGAACAGACATTGGCATCGATTGGCCTTTCCCTCAATTGCCGGACGAGGATAAGGAGCTGTTCCCTTACGGTGTGCTCGAGGTCAAGTTGCAGACCGAGATGGGCCAACAACCGCCCGAATGGGTGCGCGAACTCGTCTCGTCGCATTTGGTCGAGGCCGTGCCCAAGTTTTCGAAATTCATTCACGGTTGCGCGACCCTGTTGCCGAATCGAGTCGACCTCGTGCCGTTCTGGTTGCCGCAGATGGAGACGGATATTCGTAAACCGGCGACGAGGAAGGCGCAGATCCAGCGTCCGGCACAGTCGCATACCTCGCAATCGAACACGCCGTCGGATGGCGCGTCGCATGAAGCCGAGTTGGCGCAGTACACTGAGCCTGTATCGGATGACGAGGTCGACGAGGACGATAACCGTCATCAGGCAATCACGTCCGACGAAGCAGGGTGGGCGAACCTCCCTCCCCAAGCTGCGGCAGAAGCCAAAGCATTCCGTGACGAAGCGTCCAAGCATGCCGCCTCGAGAGTGGGACAGGCCTTGTCCACTGCGGATGCTTCGACCTCGGCGAATCCGAGGAAACAGCACGAGATCTTCCCCAAGTTGACGCCCGCGAATCTGAGCAAGTTGTTGGACTCCAAGTACGAGACCGAACGGTCGAGGGGGTTGAACGAACGTTCTTCTCGAGGTGGTGGTGCGGGCAGTGGGGGTGGTGGTGGGAAAGAGAATGGGGTCAATAGGGAGGACCAGACGATCAACCCTTCGGGTATCTCGTTGACGCCTGGGAGGGTCGAGTATGTCAGTTCATTTCGCGCGCAGGCGGGGAAGAAGGTCGCTATTCCGGTCAGGGTCGAGCCCAAGGTGTTTTACGCGAATGAGAGGACGAGTGAGCGCTTTCGAGATGCTGGGTTCGAGCGAAGTGGGCGGGGGCTGATCTATGGGACCGTTGATCTTTGCAGCTTTGTCGTGGGTCGAGTTTAGCGTCGTCGTTTCGGCGATCGGCATTGGGATCTTGTCCTTTTCCGAACCTCATGGTCAGTCTTTGGAGTGTTCACTCTTTTCCGTCATTCGCTATGTCATATTGAACCGCCCCCTTCCTTCACACAGACGACATCGCGCTAGCCGCCGCCTCCTCCTTCACCGTCGTCGCGTTACTCTCGTTGCTCTACACGGGCTACACCTACTACTGGCGCGTGACCAAGATCCGGAACCGCGAGGCTGTCATCTACCATGATTACTTTGGGCCGACGGCTTTGTGTGCGGTCCTGTTTTTGGCGGTGATTGTGAATTTCTCGTTAAGGATCAAGCAGGGTTTGTAAAGAGGAGCGACAGGTGGGGTTCTCGTGTGGGGACTGTCGGGATTGAGGATTACAAGGAAGATCTCTACGTGTTTTGGGTGTGGCTCTGTTAATCTTTTACCCGCGGACGTTCTTATTTGCACGTGCTCCAGTGATGTGAGGCACTTGATTAGCCTCAAATCGAGTGCGTGAGAGCTATAATTTGGATTGGCGCTAGCGCTCGCGCTCCTGGGGAGACGAGTCCGGGCCGGTGCCGCTGAGTGATCGAAACAACTGGAGGCGGTCCGTGACAGAGATAGGCCGCTCAGCGCGCACAGGGCTCTCGCTTGATTGCTCGGTCTCTTACCCCGACCCCATCATCGACAGCCGACTTGGATAGCATGGCTTCATCACCACTTGATCTACCACCCGAGGTATGTCCGTAGTGTATCCAGTCGAGAGTGCAGGTATTGACACCCACGCCGCTCTCGCCCGGCCGATCGAATCATCGTGCTTCCCCACATCGACTGCCACCTCAACGCTCCCCCCTTGCACAGCTCCTACACCACTGTCTCGTATTCGCGGACCCAGTCGACGTCGTTCATTTCGGAGCAACGTGCAGAGAAGCATACGAGCATGTCGAGGGTAGTACGATGTTGTGGAAGGCGTGCTTCCTCACTATCTTCGATCCTCCCCTAGCCGTGGCCGGGTCGGGCGACGTGACTCGGACGATCGAGGAGAGCGACGCCGAGAGCCGGGAAGGAACTCAAGCGGGGTCGTCTTCAGCTGCTTCTCCGAGCGCCGCATCTTCGTCCTCGGCGGGCTTCGACTATCGTCAAGCATTACAAGAGCGCATCTACGCGCGGCAAGTCCTCTGCGCCCCTCGTCCGATCCTAGACCTACGAGCCACGCAAGCGATTCTCGACATCGCTACCTCGCGAAAACCTCATCCATCCCGCAAGGCCTCCTTTCCGCGCTTCGACGAGGTTGATCAATCAACTTCTGCGAATCAAGTATGGTTAAACGAGCACTTTAATATCCAAAAAGTGTTTCCCTCCCGTTCGACTCTGTGCAAACCGAGTGCCAGTTGGCCCAATACGAGGCAGCACCTTTCCGAACCCGAAACGTACCTATCGTTCCCCCACGCGAACAAAGTCGACGGCTTGCTCCACCATCTCGAAGCCTTGGCCACACCTAACCTGACGCGTATCCTAACCCAAGATCCTGATCGACTCACGATCGCGAAGGAGGTCGTTTATCGCGAGACGAACTTTAAGAGGGCTTCGCATTGGGGACCGTTCTTGGCCGATCGATCGAGAACGGTCGATTGGAATAAGGTGCTCTCGTTGAGCATGGTCATGACGGCGAATTTGAACGAGGCACAAGCGAATGGGGTGCATCGAGAGGCGCAAATTCCTCGGGGTTGGGAAACGACGAGGCAAGGTCCGAGGGCGGGGAAAGGCGAACGCAAGAATTGGGATGGTTCCAAACAGAAGCTGAGGGATTGGGCCGGGGTGGAGGAGACGGAGTTTAGAGGGACGTATGCGTTTTTGGATTATAGATCGTTTGAACACTTCAAGTGAGTGGGGTTGTTTGGTCACCCGAATGGCAGGAATTTTCAATTGCTAGGCGTGAGGGACTGATTCCTTCTCTCTTCACCCTTGACTCACAGCTTTCACCGCAGTCCCGAATACCGCAGCACCCTAGAAGGCGAATCCGAAGCCATCGGCGACATAATGCGGCTCAAGTTGAAGCTATTGCCCGAAGGGGAGTTGCCGTACCCTCCTGACCGAAACTGGAGGGATGTTGGGACCGGGTTCGACGAGGTTCGTACTAGGACGGGGGGAAGGGAGGGGGATAGCGATGATGAGGAGGAGGAGGATGGGGACTTTGGGTTGGATTCGGAGGAGGAGAGCGTGGATACAAGGAGCCAAGAGAGCGAGCAAAGCGAGGAGGAGGGAGAGGAGGAGAGTTCGCCACCTACGTCAGAAACGCTTGGCGAAGTCGAGGCGAAAGCGAGCAGCTCGTCGACCTCGCCTCTTGCAGCTGGACCTTCTACCTCGACTCCCTCATCTCAGAGCAACACGCCCCTCTCTTTCATCGGGACTTCCGAACCCCTCCACTTCAGCGGCACTTTCCTCAGCTCCCACCCGCACATGCAACAACAACCGCAACGTTCCATTCGCGGCACGGTCTCCATGACCCCGGACCACGAAGTGCATTGGCAATACATCATCCGCTATTCGGGGCAGGATCAGTGGTTGATGAATGGAGTTCAGGTGGGAGGTCCCAAGAGCAGGTTCGGGGTGGTAGGGACTTGGTCTACGGCGAATCATGAGCCTGCTGGACCGTGTGGTCCGTTTTGGTACTTTCCGCATTTTGAAGGGGAGGCGGAGAGTAGGAGTGAGTGAGGCACGCGAGCTGGTGGAAAGGGCAAGGGGTTAGAGCTCGCTTTCCGGTCTGTGGTGTTGATACTTCGTTTCCGTTTTCGTATTGGAGCGCGTTCTCGAGTTGTTGTAGTCTGTATATGTATTTCAACATCTATTAGAGTGCATACGAGGGAGCGTATAACCCGATACGACATGAAGGAATACTCTTAATTCTCAGCACTCTATTCCCAGCAACAACAAAGTCTCGAACTGATCATCCGACCCTAAACCATTCATCAACGCCTCATCCTCTTTCGGCACATCCCATGTGTAAGTCTTGGGTCTGCGAGTGCATACGAATATGAAGAGCTGGTCTTGGCCTTCGGAGGTTTCGCCGAAACGATGCCAGTGATCTTCGTTGGCGGCGGGAGAGGCGAAGGTGGTGTTGGGGTCTTGGGCTGGGGTGGTGATGGGTCGGTAGTACACGGGTTCGAATTCGAACCAGATGCCTGTACTTCATCCCCAATTTAGTCTGTGATCATGGACGAAAGTCCGACGGGGCCGATGACCGGAAATTGAAACTCACCAAAAGCTTTCCAAAACGGTTCTTCCCTCGGCAGACTGCGGATCTTGTATCCGATCACGACTTGGGGAGCATCCTTTTCCTTGCTCGATGTATCACCCGCATCCGTCCGAGAGGGTGTTTTCCGCGGTTGGGTCAACCAAATCAAGGTGCGTAATAGATTGGGGTATAGGAAAGGGAAGTAGACGAGGTCCGAAGCGAGGATCAATTCCGGACCCGAACCTGTGTTCGAGTCGTCTTCGGCCGAGGAATAGAGATCGAATTCCTTCTCGAGCTTCTCGAACGCCTCTTCATCGCCCCAAGGTAAGGGTCTCACTTTGACATCCCCTAACGTAGTCTTAACATCCAAACCTTTGCTCTTCCCGCTGCGTGTTCGTTCTTCCCCTGCCTCGGTGGCCGAAATACCTAGGTTCGTCCGTAACAAAGGACACACTTCCGGAAGGTCCGTGACGATCAGCCGATCCGACTCTTTGAGAAAGGGAAGGAGGTGCAGGGAGAGGTATCCCGTTCCAGAACCGATTTCGACGAGGGTTCGTTTTCGCTTCGTTTGTTGGAAAGGAGGGGGGGAGGAAGAGTCTTCGGTGGTTGCAGGTTGGACGAATAGAGGGCAGGGGGGTTCGTATATGAATTTGGAGGTGGAGAGTGTGGGGGTGGATGCGTATGGTGGTTTGCAGTAGCGTTTCATTAGGTAGGCGGCTTCCCATGTCCTGTCGAGGAAGAACACTCGGGAGAGAGCGTGAGCTGACCCCCACTTGTTGCGAAAGAACGGATCACCAAACTGACCTCCCCGCGATCCCATACGTATCGATATCCTGCTCATATTCGACTTCCTCATCGTCTTTATCTGATTCTGCGTCGACTTCATCTGTCCGGGGTGGGTCTTCAGTGGAGGATTCTTTCCTTGTAGGTCGACGAAGTCGGAGAGTCGAGCGGGAGGAGGGGACGATGCTGAGCTTCGAGGGACGGTTCGGATCAACGGGGGTGGAGGTGGAGGTGGATGCGGTGTCCATTGATGAAATGGGGCCAGCAAGCTAGCCAAGCCCTGAAAAGTCCCCTGGGAACACACCGATGCAAGTGCGAGAGTGTCTGGATACGATCGGTCCCAAGGGGGGGAACTGCTCTTTGCGATCCGTGATGGGTTGGTTAGGGTTGGTTGGCTTCGGTTGGTAATGCGCATTTGAACGACGTGTGCCTCTCGTGTGCGCCCGTCGCTTTGTCTCCCGCAACTCGCTTCGCCGCTGGATCCCTCTCGCTTCCTCCTTCCGCACGATGTAGGATCGCACAGGCTCACTCAAGGTGCAGACTCACTCAAGGTAACTGCTCTCTTCCTCCTCTCTGGTGCTTGTCTCTCCCACCTCCCTGCCCCTCCCCGCAACTTCAGCCCTCCTTCGGCTACCGTTTTCCTCCGCAAGAAGAGGAAAACGCCCTTCTCCGCCCCCAAAAGAATCGAAAGGATGATCTCAACGAGTAATCATGCATAGTTCACACTGAGTTACCCCCCAAAACGGGGTACGATGCTGATTCTAATATCTATCAAAATAGTCTTTCGGTAAGCACCCTTCTGCGAGTTGGCACTCGTTTTTCGGTGCGTTCGTGGTCACTGATTCGAGTGCCGTTTGTTATCCGTCGCAGCTCCTATCTGATTTTGATTCTTCCTGGGACTCTTTTCTCCCCCCTCGATTGGCTTGGTCCATTGCAATTTTCCGATCCCGTGTACTGACGCTTCTCCTTTCTTTCCCTGCTCTGCTCCGCTCCGCACGTGCTGGGGCCGTCTTTGGATCCGCATCGAAAGCTTCAATCCGGCTGAACGTGTAGGGTTGTTGTTGTAGAAGTTTTCCCTATAAATGTCGAAATTATCTTTGCGTGTTTCGTGTGATCGGGCCCCAACCGGGACCTCGCGCTAAATAGAAGCTGTCCGAAAGGAGGTACGAGCTGCCGATCATTCTAGCAGCAGCGCCCCACCTCGGCTCTCCTCTTCTCTCCTACCTCCACATCCTCCCGTTCGATCCCCTCCTCAAAAATGGTCAAACCCGCGATCGACTACTCCCTCTACTACGTCACAGGCCGCGGACTACTGCCCCCATCGGCGAACCCCAATGACGTCGAAACGCCGTACTACCTCACTCACCTCGAATTAGCTTTGAAAGGAGGCGTGACGGTCGTGCAAATTAGGGAGAAGGATGTGGGCGGAAGAGAGTTTTATCAGGTCGCCAAGAGGTCGAAGGAGGTTTGTGATAGGGTGAGTTTCGGGGGCGGGGGGGAGTGAGGATGGGGAATGTGGTGGGCGCGGGAAGTTCGATGCGGAGCTTCAAGGACGGAATCAAGGAGGCACACCTAGGCGTTTTCCCCATGATGGATGGAGGGGTGTCGATTCCAGTCTGAGAACCGGTGTGGAGAATATGGTCCATGTCTCTTCTGCGCGAATCGTGACGCCCCTCCTCGACCTGACGAGATCGATAGACCACCGGCAGACTGAAGAGGAACAGCTCGGCGCATGTTACTTCTTGGAGTGGTGAGGGGCCACTGAGTTTACAAGTACTTGGCAAGCTTCCATCCCGGATACGATACTTGGACGACGAATCCCCACGAATTTGCCCATCTCGGTCGCCGAGCTGATTCCCGCGGGAAACTGATCCCGACCTCCCGACCTCCCCTAACCCCTTTCTCCTCCAGTACTCGGTCCCCCTCATCATCAACGATCGCCTCGACATCGCACTCCTCCTATCCTGCGGTCTCCACATAGGGCAATCCGACCTTCCCGCACCTCAAGCTCGTCAACTCCTAGGTCCGGACCAACTCCTCGGCGTCTCCATCAACACCGTCAAAGAATTGGACGTCGTTCTGGCCTATCCTGAGGGAACGGTCAATTACATTGGTGTGGGACCTTGTTATGGGACAAAGACAAAGAAGGATTTGAGCCCTGTGCTCGGGGTGAGAGGGGTGAGGGATTTGTTGGCGACGCTGGGGGCGAGTGAGATCAAAGTTGTTGTCATTGGTGAGTAGCAAGTCTCTTTTTCAGCCCGGGCTTCTCGCTGGACAGGGGGGGGGGGGGGCTGAGATGGTGTCTTCCTGCACACAGGCGGCGTCACACCCGAAACGATCCCCAACATCCTCTATCAAACCCCTGCAGCTATGCCAGGCTCAAACGAGTATCGTCATCTCGATGGTCTGGCCGTCGTATCCTCCATCGCCGCCTCCCCCGAACCGGACCAGGCCGCTCGCTCCCTCCTGAACCAATTCCGCACCTCCCCACGCTTCACCCTCACCCTCCCCAACCCACTCCAACTCACCCCAACCCTCTTGGACCAAGTGATCAATCTGTTCAGCCGTCTCCGATCGACGAGTGAAGAACACCGTACGCTCGTCCACCATCTGACGAACCAAGTCGTCATGAACGACTGTGCGAACCTTACCCTCGCCCTGGGATGTTCACCCATCATGTCCGTCGTTCCGCAAGAACTGGAACAACTCGCAGGGTATTTGGGTTGCCTATTGCTCAATTTAGGAACGGCGACTTTGGACCAAGTTTCAGCTCAGAGACAAGCTGGTCGAGCCGCGAACCGGGTCGGCAAATTGGTGGTGTTTGATCCGGTTGGGTGTGGAGCGACGGCGCATAGAAAAGGGATGGCGGATCAGTTGATGGATGATGTGAGTGTCAGTATCTGTAAAGGAAACGCCGGGGAGATTGGCAGTTTGTTGGGGAGCAAGGAGGTCAAATCTAGAGGCGTCGATTCGGTTGGTAAGGGGTTCGCCGATCCGGCGAGTGTGGTTAGGGATTTGGCGCGGAGGGAAAGTGAGTTGAAGAAAGAGGGGCGATCGATTTTTGGTCGACGTTTCGCCCGTCCGCTGTATCGGATACTGATGACTGTTTTTTCTTATTGCACTTATTGCAGAATTCACCGTCGCCATGTCTGGCCAAGTGGATTACATCTCCAACGGCGAAGTCGTCGTCAGGTTATCAAACGGTCACGACTACCAAGGCATCATCACAGGCAGTGGGTGCATGGCCTCGACGTGAGTCCTTCTCGGGCATCGCAGTGGGATTGAGACCGAGTTTATTGATCCCACTTGTGTGGTATTCGTTTTCTTTTAGCGCTGTGGCTTGTTTCGCATCCCTACCGCTCGAAAAGGACGAAACGATCGCTTCGAGAGCTTTCTTGGCCGCCGTGACAGGGTGAATACACACTCCCCATCTTTCGTTTCCCCCAACGCCCCAATTTTTTTTAAAAAAGAAGAAAAAAAAAGCTTACACATCCCTCTGTTATCCACCCCCGTAGTATCACTGCCATCAACGTCGCCGCTGAACTAGCCGCTAAACGGAAGGACGTCCTGGGTCCGAACACGTTCAGGGCCGCGATGATTGATGAATGTTGGAGTTTGACGGCGGATAAGTTGAGACGGGGGGCGAAGTTTCAGGTTCTTTGATCAAAGATAGAATACAAAGAAGGGAGTTGGGTGGAGTACGCCTTGGGTAGAGCTTGGACTTGTGGGTGGAAATTTGACAGATTGTTCTCTGATGATGACCACGACTCAGTCCAATGAACAGGGACGAGAACAGAGTGGCCAGAGACTAAGGGACAGACTCGCGGAAGGCTAACTGGCAAAGCGCTGCAATAATAGAGGGACTAAGGAGACGATTAGAGCCGGGAGATTGAGATACCAACGGGCCAAATGGAAACACGTAGGGCTCAATCCCAAGAACCAACTTAGATGTTGTAATCGGATGAGGACGGTGAAACCAGCTATCCGTGACACTCTCCGCGGTTTAGAAGTCCGAAGAAGAAAGTGAACAATTGCGCAGTTGACGACGGAGCTGCCGCTTGGATAGAGGTAACGTTTCGGATTGAAAGACCGATGGAATGAAGAGGAAAAAGTGACCAAGTGCAAGTTGACGACGAAACCGTTGCTTGTAGAGATGACGTTTCGAATTGAAGACCGATGGATGAAGAAGATAGATGACCAAGTGCAAGTTGACGACGGAACCGCTGCTTGTAGAGATGACGTTTCGAATTGAAGACCGATGGATGAAGAAGATAGATGACCAAGTGCAAGTTGACGACGGAACCGCTGCTTGTAGAGATGACATTTCGGATTGAAGACCGATAAAATAAAAATGAGACGATTCGGATTGGATACCGATAAGTTGAACGTTGACGTGAGATCTTCGATGGACCGAATCACAGTGGCGATATGATCGAAGCAAAAAAAGGAGACGATGTTGAGGAAGAGTCGAAGACATTAGGGAAATACATAGTGGGAAGGCGAATCAGTTTCGTCCACTACTTGCAGACCAGCGACTCAATTCGCGACGACTTTGGGACATTTAGCCCACTTCGCGCTATGCCCCATGACACCACAGTTGACGCAGAGGACCTTTGAATAATCACGACGAATAGCATTGACCATTGGGATATCTTGCCCGCCATAGGTTGGATGTTGTGTGTTATGAGACACCGACAATTTCCGGTCGACTTGAGCGTACAAGTTTGGTAAGTGATCTTGAAGATCCAGGGTAAGGTGCATTTCGGACGTGAGGCTACTGGCGACAGTGTCCCATCCAGGAGGGAGCGAATGTATGAGGAGTTCAATGGGCGTCAAGCTCCCAGGCCTTGCCGTTGCTGCACTCCTCATACATTCAGGAGGGAGCGAATGTATGAGGAGTGCAGCAACGGCAAAGCCTGGGAGCTTGACGCCCATTGTATCGATTTCTTGGACAGCGTTGAGGACCTCACGATCATGTGCCTTGAAGTTGTTGTTGAGGGAGTAGGTCTTGCGGAACACGACCGGAACGAGCTCCATAAAACGACTTTCTGCACCTTTGCCGTGATGCGTCAAAAGAGCTTGCCACATTAGATGTGCAGTGGAACATCCTTTAATGATCGACATTTGATTGCGATTCAGGGAGTTGACGATCAGCTTTCGAGCCTTAATGTCTTTTGCCTGAAGTCCAGTAGCATATCGTGAAATGGCCGCATTGTTGGAGACGGGGAGAACGGGCGGGCCAGGCGGACGAGGTGCGGCATTTTCGTCAGATTCGCCTGACGGGACTGGTTGCGAAGGAAGGGGCGATGACAGCGAGGCCTTGAACGTCTCGAGTAACGCTGGCATGCCCAGCATTGTGACCTCGTAAAGATCATCGAAGAGAAGATTGTTAGATAGCCAAATTGACCATTCTTCGTACGAATTTTGGTCGTTGTTGAGGTAGATCTTGCCGGACGCCTCAGAGCAGCTGGAAGGGGTTGAGCTTATAACCTTTGACAGGCTGTTCTCTGATGGTGACCACGACTCAGTCCAATGAACAGGGACGAGAACAGAGTGAAGTAAGATTCCAAAGGAGCTGACCTGATGATGACCACGATTCAGTCCAATGAACAGGGACGAGAACAGAGTGGCCAGAGACTAAGGGACAGACTCGCGGAAGGCTAGAAAGTGAAGCGTAATGCTAATAAAGAGAGAGATTAGAGACTAGTAAAGTAGGGAGATTGAGATACCAACGGGCCAAATGGAGGCACGTTGGGCTCAATCCCCAAGAACCAACTGAAAAGTTGTAATCGGATGAGGACGGTGAAACCAGCTATCCTTAACAGGAAACGCCATAGTTCGTCAGTACTAGATGCCAGGGGGGCGCGTTCGCACGAGACTTTCTCCGCGGCGCAAGACAACAGTATTTGGTGTAGTAGAAAAAGGATCCGAAGCTACGAATTGCAACACGTTTCCCTCAATACCGAAAAAAACTTTTACCAAATCGTCGATCTCGAGTGCGGACCGACCGCCCGCAGGTTTTGCACAACCGCCATCGTACCACGTCGTCGATTCATTGAGAGCGTGGTATGTCCCGTCGACCTTCGTCGTGATGCTTGGTACTTACTTTATGAACCTGATTTAAAGATGAAAACACGGGGCACATGGGAGAAAAGAGGAATCGTTTGACGAGCTATCGGGATCGCACGTAATTCCCATGCAGTGCCTGTCCTCAGTTTCCTCTCGCGATGTCCGCCACCGCTCCGATCGGGCGTCTCGACTTCACGATGTCGGGGAACATCCTCAGGATTGCTCACCACACCAGACTGCCCAAGGTTCAACTTCAAGAAGCTACAGGACCTCCGGGGAAGTCTGTAGACCAGTCGTGCGCGAAAGCCCGGCCTCCAACATCGAAACTCGTCTGCCAGTCGGGGGATTCTCGACGACAAACTTATATCTGGTGCTCGAAGTATTACTGCCACAACGTGCTTGTGAGCTTCCCGGCACGTCTCGTCGGTCGGGGGGAGTCGTCGGTCGTACTCGGGATATCGGCGGACTCCCCAATTATGGTATAGCAAGCGGTCGATCAGAGATGATAGAAGAAGATGAGGGATACGTATGACTGAGAGCTCCTCAGAGACCCAAGGTGAAAGAGAGGGGTAGAGCCGAGAAACGGGGGTACGAGAGCCGAGAAACGAGACCGAGACGCTGAGATTGGATACCGGAGAACGATGCCAAACGAGACGTAAACCATGAAGAAAATGAGAACGGCTAGGGGGTCCAGCAAGACGATCTCGTTCTGCTTGGCGATATCCACCCAGCCAGCCTTGACCATCTCCATTCGGACCAGGGCGAACACCACGGGGTCGGTCGGTTCAGGGCACTACAGTTTGTTCAGGCAGTACACTTGGGCCAGCACGCGCAGTTCGTACGACATCGCCACTTCCTTGGAGCCCACTTCTTTGGCGTCGATGACCTTCGTGGGGAAGTTCTTGGGCAGGGCCATGTAGTTGCGCTTGTTCACCTTGCCGAGAGTGGCTCCCTCGATGCTGTATGCATCTTGCCCGTTGATTTCCACTAACGTGTTTAGCGCGGCCATCAACTTGTCCTTGGGAATGGCGCGAGCTGGCGACACCCAATGAGCCAACGAATGGTAGAGCACATTGTGGGGCATCATGTTCGCAACGTCCGGGGTCAAACAAGCCCTAAGAGTACGCTTGTACCTCTCAGCGTACACAGTCGAGTCATCCACTGAGCCATGCGTACCTCAGATCGCGGCGATGCAGCAGTCGCTGATCTTTTACGACGCCATCCTGTCGCACGACCACCCAGCCTACACCGCTGCGTACACTTGCCCCTCGTCGCTGAGCACACGTTCCGTACCATGGGTCATCGCTACCTGTCCGCGTACATTTCTGCCGCATGCTTTGACGTGTCAGTTCCGAGTAGAAAGCTCGCGATGTTTGAGATTTCGACAGAAGGGTTTGCATATCAAGAGGCTGAAGCGGACAAAGAGAAAGAGAAAAAGAAAATAGGTTCTACACAAAAGGAGCTGCTGGGTGGAACGGAGAAGCGATAGGTGTTCGAGACGATCTGGCTTCCTCCATTTACTCTGTGAGTAGGACGAGGTGGATCAGTCTCAAGAAAAAGGTCGAGGACTGTTCTGAGAGTGACTCACTCCTGTACCACGTGACACCCTTCCTTCCGCGCCTGTGCAAGAGCGAGAAAGCGAGAGAGAGCGCGATCAGTGCTGTGCCTTCACGATCGAGAAAGCTCAGACGAGAGGACATACCTCATCTTGCGTTGGAGTTGCAGCATACCGTCTGTGGGGAGGAGACGATGAGGAACAGGAAGTGTCAGTACGGTACCCCATCTCATGTGCTGCACCCAAAATCTCCTTTACGCACACAGCAAAGCCTCGGCCGTCGGCGGGCATCCGGGAACGTAGAGATCGACGGGGACGATGCGGTCGCAACCTCGAACGACCGAGTAGCTGTGAGTGTCGGATCACAAGAGTCAGTACATCGGGGCATCATGAGATGATCTGTTGTGAGCTTACGAGTAGTGGTAGTATCCTCCACTGCGAGTCGGAGATGGAATTTGTAGGTCGAGTCAGCCACAGGAGATGACGGTGGACAAATCGCTGCCGGACTTACCCGTTGGCGCAAGAGCCCATGGAGATGACCCATCGCGGCTCTGCAAGTGGGATCGTCGAATCATTTTGTCAGCCGAGGTCCCCGCGTCCAAGCGTACGAATTATCCGCTAGTCCGCGCTTACCAGGCATTTGGTCGTAGACCTTGCGCAAGGCCGGTGCCATCTTGTTGGTCAAGGTGCCGGCCACAATCATGATATCCGACTGGTCATCCAAAATATAGGAAGCGGCTGATCAGCCGATGTGGTGACCCGATTGAAGAGGTCCGTGTGGGAATCACGCACCTGCCGAGGCGAAGCTCGGAAGACGACACCGAGCCGATCCTGGTCGTATCGCGCCGCGGCCATGTGCATCATCTCGACGGCGCAGCATGCCAATCCGAAAGTCTTGAATTCGGGGAACGAGTTTCGTCGTGGGAGGTCGGGACGAAGTGGCGGATGGCGGCCGGCGCGATCGCGGCGAAGAAAGGAAGAGAGAGCAAGGTCAGCACCACATTCACAGAGGGCAGAACGGTACCCCACGACACCACTGACCATGGGCCACATGGAACCCTGTCGAGCCCAGTTGACGATCTTGTCCGCCGTAGCAAGGGCATACTCGACGCCGTTCTTGGGCGTCTCGAGGCTGAGCTGGTTCGAGCCTTGCTTGGCCAGATTGAACGCGTTCGATGCATCGACCGTGGCCGGGGTCTGCGACGTTGCCTGCGCGATCGGGGTCGAACGGTGGATCGGGTTGGCCGAGCTGGACGAGATGGTGCGATGTTGTGGCATGAGAGCGGGCGCGATTCGCGTGGGTGCGACGGCGTGGACGCCTGACGATCGGAGCGTGACCAGGCCTGTTGGGAGCGCAATCACGGGTCAGTAGCGGTCTTCAGTGGGAAACATGGCTTGTGGACTGAGCTGACCTGTTCGGAATGCGTTCATGGTGACGAGGTGATGCACGATCGAGGGTGGTGGCAGGAGATCGACATGACCCCGCGCGCGCTGGTCGCACTGAACACCGCACGGCGCTAAGCCAATCACGGCACGCTTAAAGGTCCGCATATTCGATTTTTACGATACCTATTCGATGCTCGCCAAATGCGGCAAGAAAGGTCTATCCCAGTTCATCCCATTCAAGTGGATACTACGGTTGAACGCTCATTTTTCGTTGCGCCGTGAACCATTGCTCGACCCGGCCGACCCGGCCCCTATTCCAGCCTCGGCGAGCGGCAAATCGTCTCGCTGGCGAGTCGAGACCAACTATCGCCAACAAGATCGGACTTGGTCCAAAGACTTTTGAGCAACTCGCGCTCTATCATGGTCAGATCAAACTTTAAGCCTTTGGCAATCAATCCCGTGTGCTTTCAATATCCACTACTCGAGTTTGACCTTCCGGTGTCGAGATTACGAAAAGGTTTGAGTGTCTCATCGACGCTTCTCGCACCGTCCTACCTATCACCGCTTCTTGTGGACGCCTCGGGCCTTGAAATTCCAGAAAGTGAGCACTTCAGTCCTCCTTCACCCCTCGAGCCCATACACCAGCAGTGACTGGCCGTCCCGAGTCTGGCAACAGCGGCAGCAGCTCAAATCAGTTCCGGGGAGGTCTCTTGACTTCGGCGAACTGACCCCATCGGATTCCGCACGACTGAACTTGGCCGAGCGATTACGCGTGCCACCTTTCACTTGAACCACTCGTTTGAATTGCCGCTCCTGCGCTACGTTCCATCATTCCCCATCAAGAGGTCTTTGAGCATCTCGATCTGAAGAGTCATGTTCTCCCGTCTGACCGCGATGTTGACAAGTGGACCTGAAGGCGCAGCGGCCGGCGGTTCAGCCTACGCGACCCCCCACCTTCGACGCCTCCTCGCGGCGGATCCACCTCTCGCCCCGGATCGACTACGACGACCCCATTGAGCGACCCCTCCAGTTCGCGCGATTCGCCTTCCTCCAGAAGAGGTCGAGATTGAGTCCCTTTATTCGTTTCACCCTCACCTGATTCCCCCTCTCGTCACTTTTTGCGGCTTTACCGACCCCTTTCAAGTTGCCGAGAAGACAGACTTTTGGTCAACTCTGGCCAACCGCTGCTATTAGGGTAGGGATGATGAGGAGGGATTCGTCGGTGGTGGAGTTTCACGACGCGGTTTCGTCGTTGAACTTTTCACTTAGTCGGAGATCGTCGACGAACGCGACGATAGGGTTGAATGACTCGAGGTGTTGCCGATCGGTTGGCAAGGGTTGGAACCGAGTCCGGGGTTAGGGACCAGTTCGGCGATGAAGTCGGCCATAAGCTCGGAGCTCGGGGGGTTGGGGACCTCGTCGACCCTCGTGCTGCAACATCGCAAAGCGGGAGTTGGACTCGATATCGATGATGAAGAGGGTGGTCGTCGATTGTCGAGAAGACCATCTGCCGCCAGCAGCTTCAACATGGAATTCAGCGACTCAACGAACGGGACAGTCTCTTCCGAGAGTCGTACGGGATGGTTGTACTGATCGTCAATGGCAATCGCAGGCGAGTCAAATCCTACATGGCCGGTTCGTTAGGCTACCACGGTCCGACCGTCGTCTACCCCATCCTGGAAGACGAGCTCTACGCGCAATCCAAACGTCTCCACGGACATCGCCACATCGTACTTGCGTCCTCAACCCCCTTCCCCCCTCAGTTCCTCTCCCGACGGTCCCGTTTCGTTCCCCCAAGTCCTTCGAGCCCCTCACCTGATCGGTAATCTCACAACGCTCCAATACGTCATGGGTCCCCTCCTCTTAAGCCGGACACGACTCGGGTCAAAGCTTTGTCCCTCCCATTCAAAACGAACGATCCTGAGCTCTTCCAACCGCGCAAGAAGCCCTCAGTCGCGCTCCAACCACAGAACATGACATCTGGCGAGAGTATTCCCCACCTCCTTTTTGGGCCTCTCATCCCTCCCACCTACCAGGAAGTTCAAGTGCTCCTCACCGAACCCCATCACGTTGCCCATGCGATCGAATGTTTTTTGAGGCAAACGCAATTCGTCCTCCGAAGCGGGCATGACGAGCCAGGGCCGAATTATCGGATGTGTTGTGGTTGGATTCTCGTACGATGCGTTCTTATGAAGAGATGAAAAGGGTCTTGAAGAGACCTTTTTTTTGAATACGACCAGGGTCGTGGATGTAGAAATTCGTGGAGTGGGTTCAAGGGAAGGAATACTGGGATTGGAGGAACGAGTTTAAAAAGGTGGAGATGTGTGAGATGGTGAAAGAGGAGGGGGAGGGTTGTAGGGATATATGTCCGAGGAAGGTGAGGGAGGTGGAAGAGGTAGCCGGATCGGGTTCTTAGATTACGAGTGTTTGGGCGTGGCTATAATCTGCGTGGCTGGAAGTAAAATGTCGGTTCTCCAAGTCTCAAAGTGCTTCCCTTCTACGCCTGGGCCTTCTTCTTCTGGAACGCTATTGTCGTGATCGAAGAACCGGTACTACCTCCGAACGAGAAGGAGGGGCGTGGGACGAAGGAATGGAAGACGAGTCCTGTTTGCGAAAAGGGGTTATTTAGTACAGTGCTGGCTTGATGGACGGGAGCTCGAGCGCGACGGACCTGTTTCAGGAGTGATGAAAGCTTTTTCCAACTCGGCGCGTGTCCAGTTGCCTGAAAGAGAGGTTCCGTTCGCAACGAAGGAATCAGCCGTCCGGAGAAGAAAGAAGAGCTCATCTTTCCGCGGGGACAACGTACAAGACGTAATCAAGAAATAGGCGTCCTCGTTTAACAATCCGGCTACAGCCGTTGGATACAGTTCGCCGATGCGGACCCCCTCCTTGGGATCGATTTCGTCACTCAAACAAATCGCATCATAAGTACCCTTGTCCAATAAGACTTTCCATCTTGTTTGGGTTAATCGTATGTCCGGGTCGGGGGAGAGGATGTCGGACACGAAGAAATTGATGGAGGGTTTGGGGTGCTGGGTGGTGGAGGATAGTATGGATTCGGCCAACTCGATGGAGGAAGGGGAATAGTCTATTCCCGTAAGGGAGGTGTAGCCTTGTTCGGAAAGCCGAAAGAGGAGTTGGCCGTTGCCCGTGCCGACTGCTCCAAACACAGCCGGGAGAGGGAAAGGCGGTCAGCGACTTTGAGCAGATTTCCCCGCGGGCTTGCGTCGTCGAGGACACTGACGGTCCAAGAGGTCTGCGTCGGTTTGGGGTACATGTTGCTGTACCCATTCGACCATCTTGTCCGACGCATCTTCGCCGAACCAGACTTCGCCTTGGTCTGCAAGGAGTCCAAACACGTGATCAGTCGCTATGCTGCGCCTGCTGGGGTGCTGGGGTGCTTGGGTACTGGCCTCCGATCTCTTTAAACATCTTCACTTCGCGTTCGTAGACCTAGCCCCGCCCCGAAGCACATCCAACACAGATCAGCTATGACGACAAATTCCTCTCTTATGGGCTCCACTCTCCGGCGAGATACCTGATCCCAGTGCTGCTTGGTGCCCAACTTTGAGGGGGGGAGGGGGGCTCCCAACGCAGGCGCCTCGTCAGGATGGGCAGCGAGCCAGGACACGGCGTCTTGCAGAGACGGGCCTGGCATGGTGCGGGTGTAAGTGAAGAGGGGGAGCGATGGGAGCGGGAGGAGAAGGAGGCCACAGACAAGACGAGGCGACGGTCGAGGCGCGATCGCTCCTTCTCCCGCGCTGCAGGGTGCTGCAGGGTGCTGCCTGTGCTGGCCTGTGCTTGGTCACGGCGATGGCGCAAGAGGCAGGTCACCATCTCAACTAGCCGATCTACCGCTGAACTGACTCTCGCTTTGTTTGGATAGATCACCGTGCGCTACTTTGCCTCCGTACGAACCGCTCTCGAACATCTCCCGTCCCAGACTCGGCTCTCCCTCCCCACGTCGCCGTTCAAGCTCTCGCAGCTGCGCACCCATCTCGTTTCCCTCCACCCGCACAACGACGCTTTCCGACTCGCACTCGAATCAAGTCAATGGTCCGTAGGCGAGGAGATGATTCCGAGGGGGGAAGAGCACATGTTCGAGTTGCACGGAGGCGAGGTCGTGTGTCCGATCCCTCCCGTATCGGGTGGATAGCGGGATATGCAACGTACGAACGCACGAAATTGTAATCAGAGCAGAACCCATCATCCCTCGGTGAGCTTCTTCCTCTTGGCTTGGACCTCGTCCCTCTTGTGCCTCAACATCCGCTTTCTCTCCTCCTTATCCGCCCCCCGCTTGCCCTTTACGCCTCCCACACTCTCCAACGCCTCCCTCGCCTGTACGGCCTCCCTCCTAATCTCGTTCAGACTCTGCATCCTCTCCCTCCTCGTGTCATTGTCCATGCCTAACGCAATAAAGCCAGCGCCCCTAGTGCGTTTCTCCTTAGTGGGGTCATAATGATCGACCAAAGCGCCGCGCGATCTTTGATTCTCCCGTGCTATGGCCGCCAATTTCTCGGGGTCGGGTTCGTAGACGGGGAAATGTCGTTGGTCACCGTAGTAGAGCTTGTGGTCGGGAGGGACGTCGGAAAGCACGTGCAAAGGCAGGGCTGTTCCAGCGGGCACGTCCGATCGAGGCACGCGATGAGAGCGGCCGAATTCGTCGACGTATTCCACCATCGGGTTCTGCGAGCGGGGGCTCGGGCAAAGATGAGTCGGTCGGGATCATGTAGCCGAGAGGAGAGGTGGGATGAGAAGAACGTACGAGGGGATCCTGCCCCGCTTCAGCCTGATCCGAATCTTGCTCTTCGGACGAGTGTTCTTGTTCCCCTTCGGACTCGGTCTGTTCATCCTTGGCCTCGAAATCGACCAACAAGTGCGACAGCTTGTGATGATCGGATCCCACGTGTTTACCTTTTCTGTTGAGCCGAAAGCCGCTTCGAATCCGAATCAGTTTCGGCCCGAGGCGACCCCAACCAAGCGCGTGGCTCTTTTTGAACGGACTTTATCCTCTCGTACAATCTCGCCTTTTGTTCCAAGTTCGATCGGACGGTCTTGATCTTGTGCGTTTGATCGAGGTCGGCTTCGTAGAGGATCTGGTCCTTGGCCTGACGCGCTGCGAGGCCCGGGTTCGAACGGCGCCATGGCGAGATCGGTTTGGGATCGGAGGAGGAGAGTCCGCGGGTGTAGGAGCGAGCTGTGGACGACGAGGAGGTGGTGGTCGTGGTCGTGGTGGACGTCGCCGTTTTGCGGCTGGTGGGGCGGCGCAAGAGAGGGCGAGCAGGTGGATCAGTGGGGGGCGAGCAGGGCGGGGCGAGAAGGGAACGTACGTGATCTCGGCTTTGAGAGCTAGCAGGGAGGAAGAGGCGAGCTTGGCTGTGGAGGCCGAGGTGCAGGTGGACGCTGGTGGTGTGGACGAGGACATTCTAGAGTGAGGTGGCGAGGATGATGGGCGGCGAGTCGAGGCGGGGCGCCGTGGAGCGTTCGTACGCGGTTCGTACGCGGTTCGTACGCGGTTCGTCGCCCCCACTTGCTCCCAGCAGCTCCCAGCTGAGCCCAATACTTGACTGGCGCTGGCTCGAGTAAGTCTCTGCCCGGGTCTGCTTCCTCGCACCCCTTTTCCTCGCTCCTCGCTCCACCCTCCACCCTCCCGCTTCCACGATGCACTCGCCGCGTCGCGCGTCCTCCACGGCCACCGCGTCCACCTCCACCTCGCCTCCCCCACCGCAACCGCAACCGCAACCCCCCAGCACCTCCCACACCCCCCACACCTCCCACACGTCCCACACGTCCCACACCTCCCTCGACTCGTCCCTCACCTTTGTCCGTCACCACCAACTGACGGTCCCGCTCCAACTGCGCTTGTGCTCGCTCGTCGGACCTCTGCCGACCCATTCGCTCACGACCCTGCTCCACACGCCCTCCCTCAAACACTCTGCCCTCGCTACACCGCCTCCGCTCCCTCCGGACCTCTATCTCATCGTCCAGCTCTGGTCCTCCAACAAGCCGCTACTGCCCGCTTGGAAATCGTCCTACAAGGCCTTCAAATCGCGCTCGTTGATCGAATGGAATTCGGAACCGATCGAGTTGGCCGTCCCGTGCTCGGACCTGCCTCTGGATGCGCAGCTCGCCGCGACCGTCTATTCGCTCGCCGGACCGGACGCACCCCCACTCGTCCTCGGCGGCAGTACGTTGGCCCTCTTTTCAAAGAACAAGCGTCTTCTCAAAGCCGGAAAACAGAGGCTGTTCCTTCATCGTGGCTGTGAAGCGGATGGTAAGGTGCTGAGCAAGACACCGAGCAAGCTCGCCCACGACCGCGAGCGGGAACACGACCGCTTGGGCCTGTTGGAAAAGAGCGTGAGCAGGCACGAGAGGGGGGAGGTACAGAGGGAGGATTGGGTCGATAAACTTGCGTTTAGGCAGATTGAAAAGAGCTACCAGGTCGAAGCGAGCAAGAGCCAACACTTGTTCTTGTACATCGATTTACCCAGGTTCGATTTCCCGGTCGTGTTTTCTGAATATGTACGCACACGCACCGAGTCTGGTCAGCACGTGACCGCCGATGGGCTGAGCCCGCTTTCTCCCCGCCTCCCCGCAGGAATACACCCTCCCAACCCTCGCTTCCCCCGCCGTCCCTCTCCCCGGCACGACGAACGCTCCCACCATCGAAGCTGTCTCTGCACCTCTCCACTCTTTGTTCCCCATCATCGACCCCGAGATCGTAAGGGAGAACCCCGTCGAAGCGAAGCATCGCCGATTGGTCAGGAGTCATCGCTCGGGACCGTTGGATAGGGAGTTGAAGCCGAATGCCAAGATTCGGGACGAGTTGAATGTCAGTGGTCCAGTGAGCGTTCCAAATTCCATAGCTGATCATTCCTTCGTGTGCGTGCTCAACACAGGACATCCTCCGCTACCCCCCCACGCGCGACCTCACTTCAACCCAACGCGACCTCCTATGGCAATTCCGTTTTTACCTCACCCGGGACAAACGCGCGCTGACCAAATTCCTCAAAGCCGTCGCGTGGTCCGATCCGGGGGAGGTGCAACAAGCCGTGGAGGTGTTGTTGGGTATGTGGGTCGAAATTGAGATGGACGATGCGTTGGAACTTTTGGGCCCGGGGGAGGCGTTCAGGGATCGCAGGGTTAGGGCGTTCGCGGTCAAGAGGTTGGAGAAGGCGGATGATGAGGTGCGTCTTGCGATGAAGAGTCTTTGAGATGGGCGCTGACTATTTTTGCTCTTCTTGATTCCCAAAGGAACTCATGTTGTACCTCTTGCAACTCGTCCAAGCGATCAAGTTCGAACCGCCCCCACCCTCCACGTCCCCTTCCTCCTCGACCTCGTCCTCCATGCTCCGTCACTCTCGCCACCTCAGCCACTCCCATTCTCACCACCATCACCGCGTGGATCCTTCGACCCCTCCAACGACGGTTTTGAGTCTGATCGATTTCCTCATCGAACGAAGTGCGCAAAACCCCGTACTCGGTAACCATTTCCATTGGTACATCCAAGTCGAAACGGAGGACAAAGAACGTGGTTCTCTATTCGCCGACGTGGGCAGGAGATTCGAACGACGAGTGGCCGAACTTGAAGCTTCTTCGTCGGCTTCGAACCCACTCGAGATCGGCCTGGAAACGCGAAGGGATGGGTTAAGGAGACAGACGGATTTGATTGCTCGATTATCGAGTTTGGCCTATGAATTACGCATGTCGAAAGATGCTCGACCGAAAAAGATTGAACGGCTAAGGGCCTACATCCGTGCCCATCTCCTCAAATTCGACGTCCCCATCTCGCTACCCTTGGACGCCAAGATCCGGATCGTCGGTATCGATCCCGAACGATCGAGCGTGTTCAAGTCGAATTTGTTCCCTTTAAAGTTGCACTTTCTCACGAGCGAGGGAGGGGCTTATCCCGTCATTTTCAAGAACGGTGATGACCTACGTCAAGACCAACTCGTCATTCAACTCTTCACTCTCATGGACCGACTCCTCCTCTCCGAGAACCTCGATCTTAAACTCATGCCCTATCGAGTCTTGGCGACGGCCCAGTTGGATGGGATGGTTCAATTCGTCGAGAGCAAGACCTTGCAGGATATTTCGAACGAGTTTGGCGCACAGGGGTTGTTGGGCTATTTGAGGCAAGGGATGGGAAATCAAGGCGGCGGGGTGTCGGAGGGGGTTGTCAAAGGGGAGGTATTGGATACGTATGTGAGGAGTTGTGGTGAGTCTTGGCGAGAAGGAGTCTTTCAAAGTAAGGACCGCGCCTGACGAAGCTTCTTCATTTTTAACCCCCTAACCCCCCGATAAATCAGCGGGTTATTGCGTCGTCACGTACCTCCTCGGCGTAGGCGATCGTCACCTCGATAACCTGCTCCTCTCCCCCGATGGCCACTTCTTCCACGTCGACTTTGGTTACATATTAGGTCGCGATCCCAAACCTTTCCCTCCGGCCGTCAAAGTGTGTAAAGAAATGGTCGATGCGATGGGCGGTTTGCATTCGACGGATTATAAGAGGTTCAAGAAGTTGTGCGGGACCGCGTTCAGTCTGTTGAGGAAGAACGGTAATCTGTTGATCAATTTGGTGAGCTTGATGACGGAAGCGAACATTCAGGATATCAAGATTGAACCGGATAAGGCCGTAGGGAAGGTACGCGTAGGCCAACGAAAAGCTGCACGACTTTTGGGCGTTCGCGGTCGGAAGCCATCAAACTGACTTTGTTCCCTCGTTCTGGCTTGATCGGTTCACCGACCCTTTTTCCAGGTGCAGGATAAGTTTTTACTCCACCTTAGCGAGGAAGAAGCGATCAAGCAATTTGAGGCGTTGTTGAACGAGACCTCGTACTTCACGTCCGTATTGGATAGGATCCACTCTGTAGCGCAGTACTGGAGATCGTAAAAGAGGACAGGGTGGGGTGGGGCTTCGGGGCAAAAGCTTGGGACGGGTGCAATGCAACCTTGCTTTTCTTTACCTACACATGATGGGTTATGCTCTGGAAGTTTTTCTCCTGACCAAAAGCTTGATCCAAGAAGGACCGAACGCGAATATTTTTTGAACTCATTGATCAGCGCCGATCAAAATCCCGCCGCGATCGGGTTCCGGCGACTCGATCAACCGATGCGTACGGTCCGGATCGAGAGAACCGCTTCTTCTCTTCTCCCCATCTCTCATCTGCGGACTCTATCCTCGAACCCGCCCACCCACACACACACACATTTAAAAAAAAGTCATCATGTCCCTCGGTCGTACCTTCACCCTCGGCTCATCGACGATCAAGATCCCTGCGGTTGGTCTTGGGTGAGTACTACCCCTCACCCCGGAAGAGGGGATGCGATTCGATCGGAATGACGTGCTGACAAAGATTCACCCGACGTGACGTCTGGTACAGTACTTGGCAGAGTGAACCTGGAGAGGTGAGAAAGGCAGTCGCCTCGGCTATCAAGGTTGGGTATAGGTACGTTGTCACTGTTGGAGGTGCGGATGACGGTCGCTCCACCCCGCGGGGTGGGGGGTAGTCGTCAACGTCGTCGACCTTTCATACGACGCTACTACTCACACCACTGTGTTCTCCGTCGTCCACAAAGACACATCGACGCCGCATGGATCTACGGTAACGAAGTCGAAGTCGGCCAAGGGATCGTCGATACCCAAATCCCCCGATCGGACCTGTTCATCACCTCCAAATTATGGAACTCGTTCCACTCCCCCGAACGAGTCGAAAAAGCCCTCGACGAAACGCTTCACAATTTGGGCGTGGGTTATTTGGATCTGTATTTGATGCATTGGCCTGTTGCGTTCGGAAAGGGCAAGGCGGAGAATGGAAAGAGTCCGAAAGTGGATCACGAGTTGACGAAGGATCCGATGCCGACTTGGAGGGCGATGGAAAAGTTGGTCGATTCCGGAAAGGTCAAGAGTGTTGGCATTTCGAACTTTAGTATCGAGAGGGCCAAGAAGCTGTTGGAGCAGGTAAGTGGTGGTAGAGTGGGAATGACATGAAAGGAATGAGATGAGCTGATGAAGTTGTTTTTCGTTGTCGTCGTAGGCTCGCATCAAGCCCGCGGTTAACCAGGTCGAACTCAACTTGCGCTGCTCGCAACCCGAACTCGTCAAAGTCAGTCTTACTTCGTACGCATCTGGTCTTTCTGGACCATTACTGATTGAACTGAGCGAGCCATTTTGCAGTGGTCCAAAGAAAACGGGATCCTCCTCGAGGCGTACTCCCCTCTCGGCTCGACCGGAGCCCCACAACTCGAGGATGAAGTCGTAGGCGCACCCCTACGCCTTGTAATCGCTATCACGCCGTACTGATTCATGCTCCTTTCAAAGGTCCAAACAATCGCGAAAGCGCATAATGTCGGCCCGGCAAACGTTTTGATCAGTTGGCAGGTCCAACGTGGGATCGTGTGTTTGCCCAAATCGGTGACGCCCCAGAGGATCGAGGATAACTTCAAGGGCAAGTTCAATAGGCCCCTGTCTTCCCGAGGCTAGCTCTCGAAGCAATCCTGACACACTTTTCCTTCCACCGCTCGCCGGGATGCGCAGATATCGAGTTGACCGCCCAAGAAGTGGAGAAACTTGAAGCTCGATCCAACGAGTTGGGTCAGACGCGTACGGTCGACCCTTCGAGGGCTTGGGGGGTCGATATCTTTGGGGAGGGATCGCATAAGGAGAAGAATAAGCTTTAAGAAGGGTTGGGACTCAGCAGGTGGGCTTAGAGACCGGATGGGTTGGGATGATGGTGGTTCGAAGAGTATCAAGTTGAAATCTGAAAAGTAGGGTCAGAATCGCACCACGGGAAATGGGGATCGCAGGTATCTTGTTGGATGCTAGAAAGGGGTAGCATGCTGAAGTGCTCGTTCGTGTAGCTTGACTGCATCATATGGTGCTTGAACGCAACGTTCTACTTTGCTAACTAACTGAAGGGCTCCACCGGGCGATCGCCGAGGCCGGGTCATTTGAGAGTTCTCCCCGCCGCCCTTACACTCACCGTGCACTGGTGAGTGCCACAGCGTACGGTGCATGCCATCGACATTTGTTAGGTATCTTACACCATCGCAAATTCCTCCGATTCTCGTCTCGAGGTTGATTCTCGAAAAATCGGAAGGTTGGAGCTGAGAGGGCTCGTACGAAGGCCCGTACGTTGGCCGAGTTGCATCCATCGTGAATTTCACATGCTTTTCCAGTGCGGGGCATGCATGACCGTGTAGCGGCCCTTCGAGATCAGCTTCGAGTCCGGTGCGATGGTTTGATCGACGATCGACCTGCGGCCTATCTAGAGATAGATGCTGGTGCTTATAAGCAATATCATCAACTGGTGGAGGTGAATGACTGATTGAGGTGGACAAAAACCTTGAGCGACTGAAGGGGCTGTGCAGATTCAGAGTGACGGAATGGGCTTAGGCCGAATTTGCGAGCCCTCCTTTCCGAGACAAGGGTCTCCTATCGGCCGCCGTGGCACGAGCAAGTGTTCACTCGATGAGACACAAATGTCAGGTTCCACGCGACCTAGATCTTTCAAGATTCGGATGCAAGGTAGGAACGTTCCGGTGGCTACAGAGCACAATGGAGAGGTGAAGGACGAAACTTGATTTGGGTTTATGGCAAATTGCAAGCAAGTGGGCACGGTGGGTACGGTGGCGGTGTATAGAACGGGGCCGTGTAGGCGAGAGGTCGTTTTCTCTGGGTCTGACTGAGGGTTTCCTTTCTTGAGTGCTGAAGAAATAACTCGAGATACTGCGATGAAGGTCAAGGCCAAAAGGAAACGCGGTGGAAAGAACTAGTAAACTAGCAGCTGTGGGTGGGTCACATTTCGAGGGGAGCCTAGACCGGTTTTCTTTCACCAACGTCGCCGTGGCCCGTGCGGCCCCGGCGTGCGTGGGCGGCGGGCGGCTGCCGCTGCCAGGCGGTGATGTCCTGAGGGCCGCAATTGTCCTACGTCAACGTCAACACGACCTCCGCTAGTCGTTTGGCACGAGCCTCTTCGTCATTTCCTTCGCTCTCGCCTTCACTTTCACTCTTGCTTTTTTCAGAGTCCTCACACCTGAAGAAGGGTCAAGACCATGTGAGTACTTGGTGGCCGCTGTTGTACCATCCCTGCCACCCCCGGGGTTCTTGCCCGCTGAGGCTTCCCTCCGCCTTGATCTCGCTCGATTCACGTGCTCTGCTTCCGCGAGGAGGGCACTGGGCAGAGGCTCTCATCCATCGGATCGGATCGAGCAGTGCTGCTGCCACGCTAGCGTCTTTCGCAGGAGCTTACACTCGACGTTTCTCTTTCTTCAGGTCTGCCACCAATGCCGACACGACCGATCAGTCCAACTCGACCGCTACCTTCATCTCGGCGCTCGTCACGGGTCTGATCGTGCTCGGAGCTCTGCTCGTCGTTTGGCTCGCGCTGCGAAAGCGGAACCAGGCCGTCTATGCACCCCGTACCATCTTCCCTCCTCCCGAGTGAGTACCTGATTTCTGGACGAACCGCTTGTTTTTTTTCTATGACTTCGCTCGCAGCTCTGCTTACGCTGCTCGAATCGTGGCCCCACGTCCCTTGTGCCTCCGCAGGAAACGAGCACCTGATCTCCCAACGAATCCTATACAATGGGTCAGAACGGTCGTCACGACATCCGATACTGTGATTCTCCACAGCCAAGGTCCCGACACGTACTTTTTCATGCGCTTCATCAGGTCAGTTATTCAGCTCCCCCCTTGATGCAGACTCGATAAAGAATTCGACCCTAGGCGACGTTGGCGCTTTCGGCCGGGCCTTGCCGTCTCGAGCTCGCCCAAGCCGACTGCGCGCGTCTGATTCCGCGGTGCCTGAGGAAAAAAGCCCTGGGTGAACGCAATAGGCTTGGGTCCCTGACGTAATTAGATGACCCTCTCCCACATTCCTTCCTTGGCGGTTCCGAAACTTTTCTTTATCGCGGCATGGCATCTACTACAACGACGACGACGATCATCTTGCCTGGATATGCAAACTTTGGCCATGTCGTACCACCGATCACAGGCTCGCGGTCATGATCTTTGGCCCCTTTTTCATCGTCACTTGGCTCATCCTCATGCCGATCGCCGGGACGGGAGCAGCAAGCGCTACAGGGGTGCGTGCCATCGTCATGAGGCTCTCGAAACGGTATCATCACCAGGCTAAATAGACTCTCGCTCTCGTCTCATCACAACAGCTCAACAAGTTCACGTACGGCAACATCGCCACGACGCAGCAACTTCGCCTGATCGCTTACTTCCTAGTCGCGATCCTGCTCACGCGTAAGCTCGACGCGTCACGTGATCTTCGCACGCATCAGCCTGCGATCGGGATACTGAACCTCATTTTGCGACCACTCGGTCCCTCCTCGCCTCCCGTTAGTCTACACACTTTACCTTATTGACCAAGAGTACCGTCACTACAAGCAAGTGCGCCAGGAATGGCTCGCTTCGCCTGCTCGCGCCAACCTCGATGCCGCGCGCACGGTCGTCATTAGCAACGTCCCCGAAAAGTACCGCTCACGCGAAGGCGTGCAGGAGCTCGTCGGCGAGACGGGTGAGATCACCAACATATGGTTGTCGCGCATCATCGGCAAGATGGAAGACGTCTACGACGAACGCAACAAGGAAACGGCCAAGCTCGAGAACGCCGAAGGATCGGTCCTCGCCCTCGCGGCCAAGAACAAGCGCAAGAACAAGCTGCCCGAGGCTTCCAAGGCCGCGGACGTCGAAGCGGACTCGTTGATTGGTCAATACATTTCCAAGAAGAAGCAACCGAGCCACAAGCGAGGCTTCATGGGCTTGCTCGGCGAGAAGGTCGACACGCTCAACGACTCGCCCGCTTACATCCAAGAGAAGGACGCCGAGCTGGAGAAGGCCCGCGCCGGTTTCGACGAACTGCCCATGGGCGATACGATCTTTGTCCGCTTCGCTACACGTGAACAAGCCCATGCCTTCGCCAGCACCGTAGACCCGGCCACGACCTCGACCAAGGACAAGTTGCGCGTCGACAAGGCCGTCACCGCCGGTAAGATCGAACCCGGAGTCGACATCATGGCCGAAGACATCGTTTGGTCGAACCTCAAGATGGCGCCTGCCATGCGCGCATCCCGCAAGATCCTGTCGTGGTCGTTGACGATCGGTCTCATCATCATTTGGGCGATCCCCGTCGCGTTCGTCGGTGTGCTGTCCAACATCAACTCGCTCTCCTCGACCGTGCCCTTCCTCAGCTTCTTGAGAAAGATCCCTCCCACCGTCATTGGTATCATTCAAGGTCAGTTCGTGCACGTCCATCTCTGTGTATGCTATGTGCTGAGTATCTTCGTGTATGTATCGCAGGTATCCTTCCTCCCGTCTTGTTGGCCGTCCTCTTCATGCTCTTGCCCATGGTCTTGCGCTTCTTTTGCAAGATGCAAGGCACCGTTCGCAAGAGTGAGATCGAGAAGCAGCTCTTTGTGCGCTTCTGGCTCTTCCAGGTCATCCACGGTTTCTTGATCGTCACTGTTTCGTGTAGGTCTTCCCTCGCATACGTGACGCAATCATAAGTAAGCGGCTGATCGTTCCTGCTTGTGCGTTCTGTAGCCGGTCTCCCCGCGGCTTTGAAGAACATCAAGACCCAGTTGCCTGAATTGCCGACGCTTTTGGCACAAAAGCTGCCCACCGCTTCGACCTTCTTCTTGCAGTGGCTCGCTCTTTGTAAGTCCCGCCCATCACGTCAGCGCACATCCTCCAGCTGTGTTTATCTAACTCTCCTCACTCGTTCTGCCCAGATGCGCTCACCTCATTCGGTTTGGCAATCTCGCGCGCCGTGCCCTTTGTGATGAGCTACCTCGGCTTCATCCTCTCCGGCCCGACTCCTCGTAAGGAATTCAAGTTCAGCAACAAGATGGGTGCGATTGCGCTCGCGACGACGTGGCCCCCCGTCGCCTTGTTGCTCTGCGTCGGCATCGTCTACTCGTGCATCCAGCCCGTCATTACGCTTTTTGGTCTCTTCACCTTCGTGCTCCTGTACATCCTCTACAAGTACACGCTCGTCTGGGTTGTTGATCAACCCAACAGCCTCGAGACCGGTGGCCAGTTCATGCGCAAGGCCATGGTCACCGTCTTTGTCTCGCTCTACCTCGAACTCGTGTGCCTGTGCGGTCTCTTCTTCCTCGCGACCGACGAGACGGGCAAGCGCTCCAAGCCCGGATTGGCCGGCGGTGTCTTGATGGCGTTGCTGCTCGCGCTCGTTGCCGTCTTCCACTGGCACACCACCCATGTCCGCTTCCCTCCTCACGAATGCCACTACCTTCAGAACACCACTCCCATCTTTGCGGGCCACGACGCTTCGGTCGGCGCATACCCTCCCCGCAAGGAGAGCAAGGAAGGCTACGAGCCGCCGCAGGACAAGAACGTCGAACGAGAGTACCAGCACCCCGCGACGTACGAGGATGCACCCGTCGTTTGGATCTGCGATGATACGCTGGGCATCGGCGCGGCCGAGGCGACTCGCTTGAACGAGCTCAAGATCTACGCTAGTACCGAATTCGCCAAGATGGACGCCGAGGGCAAGGTCCATGTCGAGCGTGGTCCTCCTGATCAGCCTTGGTCCGAGGGTATCGATGCCATCTGATCGAGACTGGCTGGCTCGTCACACTGAACTTTTTCAGAGACGTTTCGTGGTTGCTGGTTCTATCGTGTCTCGTAACATGACTAGTTCTATATTCTTCTGGCGTCTTTCTCCCCTCTTCGTTTCCTTTACAATACTATGTTCGTGCCAATACAATAAATTTAATATCTGCCTGTCTGTGACGTTCGCCGCTTTCGAGGTCCCGAGCTCGATCGAGCTCGGTGGTCTTCCGGCTCGAGCTACTGCCCATGCACAAGCTTAACTATGGTTCACTCATCAAAATCGAGTTGCAGTTTCTGCAGTCCGTGACCGATTTTCTCTCAAGCAGCCGAATTACCTCTGAAGCTGGAGGTATGTATTCGATCTAGATTCCTGGAGTACTCGGGGATGATTCTCGTTTTTTTATCTTTCTCTCTTCATGTTCCTTTCGTTGACTCGCCGCGCCAGAGCTCTTGCAGCGAATCCCGATGAGCTCCGCAGCGCGCGGTCTTGTAATTATAAGTTTGCGCCACTGCAGCGATCGCCGTTTCGCGCCGAGCCCGACCGAAGACTGACCGACGCCGACGCCGCGACTTTTGGCGGTCAGTCAGCCGCTTCCTTGCGCCTTGCCGCTTGCCCGTTCACTCTTCTCAATTCCACATCCCACCCCCAAGCAAGACCAACTCGACAACGTCCAAGACGCGTCAAAGCCATCAGCGCCATGTGGCCCTTCACCAGTTTGTCACGGCCCGCTTCGCCGTCGGCTTCGTCATCCTCGTCGAGTGTGGCGCCATCCGCATCGCCGAGGGTCACCTTGACCAACAGTGAGGCCGCGAACCCGGCTCTGAACGCTTTGAATCCCGAGGGGCTGAAACCGTACGCACTATCGAAGCATCTCTCTTCTTCGAGTCCATCCCGCTCATCGTTGCGATCCGTGATCCCGCCGACGAGATCAGGTGTTGCGCTTGCCCCGAAACCAAGAAAGCGAGGGACGAGTGCTTCCTCCGCTTTGGAAGTAATGTCGACGAAACGGGATCGAGTGCGAGCGAGTGCGAGAAGATTGTCGAGGCGCATCGGAGGTGTATGAGCTCGTTGGGCTTCAAAGTATGAGTGGAGGACGAGGAAGGGGAACGAGCGCAGAATCGGGGACGACATGTTCTCTCTAGCTGTATCGTAATCTATGTATGCGCCTGCACTCGAAAAGCAGACCGTGTCCCTCACCGCTGTGCTTGTGTAGTCGCTGTGTGGACCCGGCCGGGCTTACTGTGCAGACGTTCCGCTTGTGTGGACCCCGTGACGGGCGCGCGATCTACCGTTCCTGTCTTGCTTCTCCCGTGGCGGAGCCTCTATATACCGCGCCTCCACACGCATCTTCGCACCATCAACCCATCGGACCACGAACAAGCAGCATCTGGACGCGCCCGGAAAGCGTCGACGGTCCCTCGAGCCAATGGGCGCCTTGCTCGAACCGACGTTCGGCTCCTCGGCCTTCTTCTACGACCGACATGCACCCAAGCAACCGATCGTGAACACATATGGCGCCTCTTCCGCAGCGTCGACTTCGGCTTCCCAGCTTGAGGGACAGCCCTGGAGACCTGGTCAGCCGGCGATTGGCGTCAGTTCGAGGCGGGGTGTACGGGCCCACCCGGGTCGACGGACTGATGTGGGGTACGGTTCGATGCACAGTCCCATTCGAATCCGACGGTCTCTTATTACTTTCCCAAAGGCGTGGGCGAGTATCATTTCGGGGTCAGTCCACAACCCAAAGCGCTTCTTTCCTCCCCTCTCTCCCTCGACTCCACCAAACCTCGGCCCATCTTTTCATCACGCACCACAGGAGCGTCACCCTATGAAACCTCACCGTCTGACCTTGACGAATCACCTCGTGATGGGCTATGGGCTGCATTGCAAGATGGACATGTACGACCCGAGGCCGGCGACCGCGGACGAGCTGCAGGCCTTTCATGACGAGGATTACGTCGATTTCTTGTCGAGGTAGGTCCGTTCATGCACGAGCCCAACGGGCCCTGGTCTGATGCGGTTGGTCCTCCTTGGGTTCGTTCGCGGTGCAGAGTCACACCCGACAACGTCGCCGAGTTCACCTCCGTGCTCTCTCGCTTCAACGTCGGCGACGACTGCCCCATCTTTGGCGACATGTACGACTATTGTCGCCAATACGCAGGCGCGTCCCTCATGGCCGCGAGAAAGATCGTCCAAGGCACGACCGATATCGCCATCAATTGGAGTGGGGGGTTGCACCATGCGAAAAAGGCAGAGGCGAGTGGTTTTTGTTATGTCAACGATATCGTCTTGGCCATCTTGGAGTTGCTCAGGTCAGTTTTCCGGAAACGGGAGCGAAGCAAAAGTTGATGTTCGGTCCGTGCACATCAGGGTCCACGCGCGAGTACTCTACATCGATATCGACATCCACCACGGCGATGGCGTACAAGAGGCCTTTTACAACTCGAACCGGGTCTTTACCGTCTCGTTCCACAAGTACTCGTCCGATTTCTTTCCCGGTACAGGGGACATGACCGAGATTGGACATTCCCTCGGCAAGTACTTTACGCTCAACATCCCCTTGCAAGATGGGATCGACAACGAGTCGTACGTCTCGTTGTTCAAGGCGATCATGGAACCGACGATCGCGACCTTTCAACCGAGTTCGATCGTACTGCAATGCGGGGCCGATTCGCTGGGATGTGATCGGCTGGGTTGCTTCAACCTGTCTATCGCGGCGCATGGTGAATGCGTGAGGTTCATCAAGTCGTTTCAGATCCCGCTGATCGTCTTGGGCGGAGGAGGGTACACGATCAAGAACGTGTCGAGGTGTTGGACCTACGAGACCGCGGTCTTGTTGGACCTGCAAACCGATCTACCGAATTATTTACCCCATACGGCCTACGACGACTTTTTCAACCCCGATTGGAAACTGCATCCTGATCTGGTCCAGGGCAGGAATCGAGTCGAGAACTTGAACTCGAAAGCGCTGTTGGAGAGGATCCGGATCGATGCGCTGGAGAGGTTGAGGTATTTGCATGGTGCACCGAGTGTGGGGATGTGTGAGGTCCCGCCCGGGTTGGCGCCCTGGTTGTCCGAGGCGGGGGACAGCAAGAGGAGGGAAGAGGAGGACGCCGAGGCGAAGGCGGACGATCACGGGGAGGAGGGGAATGGGGTCGGGAACGCGAGGTGATGGATGAGGGTGTCTCTGTTGTGTTAAAAACGCTTGTTGTGTGCATTGGTGTTTCCCGGATAGAGTGTGGCGAAAAAAGTTTGACCCTGACTCGGATGGCGCATCGTGTTTTTGGGGCGGGAGGGTTTTGACTCGGCGCGGCCGTTTGCGCCGGTTCGCGCCGTCGCCTACCTGCGCCTCTCTTGCCGGTGCGCAAACCTGCGCCGGATCATACACTTTTGGGATCGATCGTCTCCTGCCGCTACAGTGGCCACTCTACGCGGTGTTTGTGGTCTCGCCCCTGCTGCTACGGTCTTGTGTACGCCGGGGTTTGGTCGTGCTTTGAAGTCGTCCCCTGCGCTCGTTCGCACACTCGGCCCCACCACTTGCAACACGCCCTCGCTCGTCCGTCCAACTCCGACTCCGCACCGACCCCAGCCACTTCGACTCGACCGCCGCACCCACCGCACCATGTCGACCGCTCGCACCAGCCAGCGGCTCAGTCTCGCCTCGCTCTCGCCTTCTCTGCCTTCGCTGCCTTCGCACGCCTCCCCCGAAGCGTGCGTGCTCGACGCCTTCAGACTCGTCGTCGCCGATCTCCTCTCCAAAGAATTGGGCGTCCCTATCGAGAAGGCGTACGAGGGCGTCGAGACGGGCAGGACCGGCAAGGCCTCCTTGGGAGACTTGACCGTCGCCTTGCCTAGGTTTAGGTTGCCCGGGAAGCCGCAGACGATTGCAGAGGCGTTGAAGGAAAAGGTGGGTTGCAGACAGTCCGGCGTGTGTGAGTAGAAGGAGGGGTCTGATACATGTCTCGTGCACAGTTCGTCCCCAACGACTACCTCGACAGCGTCTCGGCCCAAGGCGCGTTCGTCACCTACCACGCCCACACCGCCCACCTTACCCGTCTCGTCTTGGAACAAATCAACCGTCTGACCTACCTCGAACCGATCGGAGCGCACGACCCACCGGCGTCTTTGCACGCGCTCGACTTTACGCGCGAAGAACCGCCCCAAGGTGTGACGAGGTTCCAGGCCGGTGGGTACGGTAGTAACCTGTCCGGGTACGGCAAAAGGGTCCTGTTGGATTTCTCGAGTCCGAATATCGCCAAGCCTTTCCATGCCGGTCATCTGAGGTCGACGATCATCGGCGCCTTCTTGGCCAACCTCTACGAGGCGAACGGCTGGGACGCGGTCAGGTTGAATTATTTGGGTGACTGGGGCAAACAGTTCGGTCAGTTTGGGCGAGCGAGCTCGTTCCCGCTTTTGCCAAGGTAACCAAACCAACCATCTGAGCATCGAACGCTTCCCTTGCAGGCATCCTCGCCGTCGGTTTCGAAAAGTACGGCAGCGAACAAGAGTTGCACAAAGATGCCATCACCCACTTGTACGACGTCTACGTCAAGATCAACGCCGACGGTTCCGCCCAGGACGAACAAGGCAACCCCACCGAGCAAGCCAAACTTGTCCACGAGCGCGCGCGCGAGTTCTTCGTCGGGATGGAGTCGGGCGACGAAAAAGCTTTGGCGTTGTGGCGCAAGTTTAGGGATCTTAGTATCGTCAAGTACAAAGAGACCTACGCGAGGCTCAACATCTACTTTGACATCTACTCGGGTGAATCCCAGGTCAGTGCGCAGTGTCAGACCCATGCGCTGGACGTGTTGCAGCAATTGGGTGTGGTGGAAGAATCCCAAGGTGCGCTCGTGGTCGATCTGGAACAGTACAAGATGGGCAAGACGGTCGTGAGGAAAAAGGACGGCACCTCGGTCTACATCACGCGTGATATCGGTGGAGCGGCCGAACGTTGGGAGAGGTACCGCATGGACAAATCCATCTACGTCGTCGCGAGTCAACAGGATCTGCACAACGCACAGCTGTTCAAAGTACTCGAGTTGATGAAGTACCCTTGGGCGAACCGTTTGCAACACATCAACTTTGGAATGGTGCTCGGGATGTCCACCCGAAAGGGGACGGCCGTGTTCTTGGATCAGATCCTCAACGAGTCGAGGGACGTGATGCATGAACAGATGAAGAAGAACGAGGCCAAGTACAACGCCGTTGATGATCCGTTGGGGACGAGTGACAAGTTGGGCATTACGGCGGTCAAGGTGCAGGATATGGCGGCCAAGAGGGTCAACAATTACAAGTTTGAATGGAGTCGTATGACCTCGTTCGAGGGCGATACCGGTTAGTTCCGGGTTCAGTATACGGTGTACGTGTGGGAGCTGATGGAAGCCGATTTCTGCTCCTTTTCGCAGGCCCGTACCTGCAATACGCCCACGTTCGGCTCTGCTCGGTCGAGCGCAAGAACGCGCCCGAGCTCGTTCTTCCCCCTCCGTCCGAACGTCCTACAGCGATCAACAGCTCTCTACTGATCGAGCCCAAAGCGCGGGAAATCGTCGTGCTCCTGTCGACCTACCCCCACGTCGTCAAAGCGGCTCTGGTCAGCCACGAACCGGCGACGATCGTCACCTTTGCGTTCAGGTTGTGTCATGCGATCTCGTCCGCTTGGGAGACGTTGCTGGTGAAAGGACAGGAGAGGGAGGTGGCGATGGCGAGGTTGTGGTTGTATGTGACGGCCAAGGATGTGTTGGCGAGTGCGATGAGGCTGTTGACGCTCGAACCATTGGAGAAGATGTGAGCGGTGTTTTTTTTTTTAACACGGGTGTTCAGTCAGAGGTCCCCATCGTGTCCTTTGAAAAATTCTTTTCCAAGCAAAAACTCGGCACGGTTGAAGCCAGGACTACGCCAGCCTCACTCCGGGCACGCGCGACCTGTGCGCGGCGTCGTCTTGACTGGGTTCCCGTCTCGCTCATCTCGTG
The DNA here is from genome assembly GCA_022506055.1 of Microbotryum violaceum. Lineage (NCBI taxonomy): Eukaryota > Fungi > Basidiomycota > Microbotryomycetes > Microbotryales > Microbotryaceae > Microbotryum > Microbotryum violaceum. The sequence continues at coordinate 991,779 of JAKMXP010000009.1, read as the reverse complement.
TGCGGTTCATCTCATCTTTAAAGCCAAGTGCAAGTCGACACGACCTAGGAGCAGGACAGCAATCGAGGCTTTCTCTGTGTCCGCTCTCTGTCTACGGACCCCTTCTCTCGTGAGACAGGCGGAGATTCTGGTCTGGCCACCGTCGGGTTGATTGTCGCCAAGTCACGGGACGCACCGTCAAAGTAGACCACGAGCGCACGACCGCACGAGCAGGGTCCCTCGAGCAGGCAGGATCGCGACATCTCTAGTTGCAAGACCATACTCGGTCACTCGGTGAGTTATGTGCCGCTGCGTATCGCTTCGTGTGTGTGATCCCGGCCGGTTTCGGACCCGCCGAACGGCGCCTGCCAGAGGCCGTGCAGCCGTTGAGGGCCGGGGCTCTGCTGTCCGTGCGACGACGTGCACGTGTGCGCCACCGACGCTAATCAGTGTCGTATTGTCCGGGCACGGTCCTCTCCCCACACGTCGTGGACGTCCTTTTCAGCACACCCTCGTTCGCTGTGGGCGTTTCCCTCTCTGGTGAGCTGCGACCGTGCCTCCTTTCTTGAGCGGTTTCCGTCAGGACAAGCATCCCGTATTCGGGGCTGACATTCCATGCGGTGCTTACAAGTCGGCGTAGACTTGTTCAGGATTGGGTCACCGTTCGCCAACTTGCACGTGTAGAGCACCTAGTCGTCGCTAGCCTGGTGGAGCATCAAGTGGGGGACGAGTCCGAGTCGCCCCCCGTACGAGCCCATCCCTCCCGACCGAGTGCACCCATCCCCTCGGGGCAGTCCAGTCATGGCGACGACAACGACCAAACCACCCCTTCGCCTGTCGGTCTCGCCGCACTGTCGCAGCGATGCATCCCCTTCCTCACCCGCGCGACGGGTCCCCTCCTGGGGTTCAGCCGCCTCGGACGTCGGCCCCGCCCTCTCCAACTATGGCGAACGAAACATGTCTCCCCTCCCATCCCCCCAAGGACCCAAAGAATGGACCAGTCCCACTGGATCCAGCGACGCTTGGAACGGGAGACCGAGTGTAGACAGCTTACGCCATTCGAGAGCGAGGGCCGATAGCGTCTTCGAGGAGATGAGGGCAGGCTCGACCTTGTTCGAGACGTATCCGAGTCCGATCGGGCGAACCTCCATCGAGTCGCCGACCGATACGTTCAGTCACTTTCAACCCCCGACTCGGCACTTTCATCGTACACCACCTCAGCTTTATGCGTCGGCGGGTCCTGAACCACCGACGAGTCCGACGAGTGGGAGCGATTCGTCTTCGGCTGCGGCGACGGCGACGGCGACGACTGCACCGACGAGGAGCAAAACGCTTGATTTTTTTGGTCCCCACAACGACGTTGCTTCCCCAGTATTGAGCCCACCACCGAATCCACCTTCCCGAACGAGTTCCTTAAGACGAGAACCGACCAGCGCAGCCGTTGATACCCACGCCGATCCAGCGACTCTGCTCTCCTCCCTCACCGTCGCGAGTGCGCTCACAGGTCGAGATCGCGCCAGTTCAACTTCGAGTGTAGGCAGTTGGCTCGATCGCGAGGACGCGGCGGCGATGATGTCGACTTTGAAAGCGACGCCTTCGGGAAGATGGGCCGCGAGGGCGAGGCTGTCCGAGATGGAGAAGGTACCTTTGGCGGTGGGGAGTGAGGGGGAGACGGTTGGGGGGATGTTTGGTTCGACAAGTACAGGTGCACGGACGAGTCAGTCGACCAAATCGCTGTTTGGCACCACGTCTGGGACTTGGACGTCGTCGGCACCGATACTGGAACGAGGAGATCAGGACGGGGTCCGTCGAGCGAACGGTAACAGCGCTACTCCTGCCTCCCGAGCATCGACGAGAAGCCACGAAGCTTCAACAGCGAGGACGGCACCTCTGTTGGCCGCAGCGAGTGCATCATCGACCACTCACGACACCACATCGATGACGATACGACAAGTGCCCAGTTCGTCGTCAACGCTCGATTCGCAAAACGACGAATCAGTACCTTTCAAACGAGGGGATATGTTGGGCGACTACGTCGTCGAGAGCATATTGGGTAAAGGCGCGTTTTCGAGGGTCGTCCTGGGACGAAGAAGAGGCGAGGGACCGATGGCCGAGCCTTATGCGCTCAAGATCATCTCTAAGAAGAGTTATGAAGATCATCAGAGGATGAGAATCAGCGTTGTGAGGGAGGTCGAGGTGCTCAAGGTGAGATCTTTCAGCCGAGCATGGCCTTTTTCGACGAGAGAGGGGAAACGCTGATCTAGTTACCGCACTCTCGCAGACGGTCCATCACCCTTCGTTGGTGTCGTTGTCGACGTCGTTCGCGACGCCTCTGTACACCGTGCTCGTGTTGGACTATTGCGCAGGCGGCGAATTGTTCGACTTTCTCGCCCTATGGCACGAATCACTCTTTGAAGGGCTTGCGAGGCGCATCTTTGGCGAGTTGTGCGCCGCGGTCGGGTGGATGCACCATATCGGTCTCGTGCATCGCGATATCAAGCTCGAGAATGTCTTGCTCGTCTCTAGACCGTTCCCTTCACTCCAAACGGGAACGTCACCCCAAGCGATCCTGGAATCGCTCCCTAGGCCATTCGTCAAATTGACCGATTTCGGTCTCTCGCGCTTCGTCGACGTTCGAGCACCGACGTTGACCACACGATGTGGCTCCGAAGCGTACGCGAGTCCCGAGTTGATCATGGGTAAACCTTACGATGGGAGGAGGACGGACGCGTGGGCCTTAGGGGTCGTGCTTTACGCGCTGGTGACGGGCGTGTTGCCGTTTTTGGAGGAACGAGCGGTCACGGCCGTCGCGGCGATTGGAAGTGGAGGTGGAGGTGGAGGAGGAGTAGGGTCGGACGAGGCGCGTAGAGCGCGGAGAACGTATTTGCTCAAGATCGCCAAAGGGGAATATAAATGGCCCCGAAGTGAGGATCGAAATGGATTGATCACTACGCAAGTCAAGCACGTCGTCGCGAGCTTGTTGGTGCGCGATCCCAGTAAACGCGCGGGGGTGGAGGACCTGTGGGATTTAGAATGGATGAGAGGGGAGGGGAGGGCCGAGAGGGTGCAGGGATTTGTGACGAGGAGGAAAGGAAGTGGTGAAGAGGAGGGAATGGCGATGGGGATGGGGATGGGCGGGGAATAGTTGGGATGGGCCTGTTGTACGCTGTCGGATCCGGAGTGCCTGCCGGTTTTGTATTTTGCCTTGTTGTCCAGGATTGGAAGGAAGGATGTGCGTGCTTGTGTTTACATTCTATGTGCAGTTCATGTTGCAGTGGATGTGCATGCGAACAACATTGCAGGCGACTGGACATCACGTGGCCCAGTGGGTTTATCGATCGCCGCTCGCCGCGTGCCCACCCACCGCATGCCGTCATGGAGCCAGCAGGCGCGGCGTTTCCCTCTTGCTCCTGCTCATCACCACCCACAGTTACACCAACAGCTTACACGCTGCCGGTCATGTCCACCTCCCTCCTCCAGCGATGCTCCCGCACTCTCCTCCGTCCTGCCACTTTCGCCAAGCCGATTGTTACACGGGGCTTCAGCTCCTCCGTCGCCGTCTCGAAAGAGACCAAAGTCGAACCGGGGAAGAAGGCCGCACCGCATGATGGGGTCCCGTTCGCCGCACCGCCCAGGGATGAGATGAAGGTCAGTGGAGTGGAGTTGGAAGAGGTTGGGGTGAGGGGTGAGGGGTGAGGAGTGAGGATTGCTTTGTTGAGTGCGATTACTGAATTTTGGGGAGATTGATGTGCGTGTTGGGGGAGGGAATAGGGTGAACTTGGACAGGGTGAGTTGGTTGCGACTTTGAACTCGTTGGTATGATGAACTCGGAAGTGATGTAGAGCATAAGCTGATGGATCCGATCTGCTTTCCCTCCATCTGGCTTCTTTGGCGACGACCGACGCCGACCGTCTCCTCGATTTCGGATATACGATCTGATTCTCTAGTCTTCCTCCCCAACATGGCTTCGATCGAATACGTCGCACCCGCCCCGATCCAAATCGTACGTGGACCCCAGAACCGATTCCATCGCCCGACTCCCCCGAAAGTGCCCCTGACCCCCTCTCTGCGAGTCTGCCTCTGCCCCTCCTCAGCCCGGCGAGCCCGACAACTACGCTCTCCTCTCGACGGACTCGAGCTTGGATTCGTTTCCTCACTTGCATGATCGGACTACGACGCCCAAGGTGTTTACGGTCACCGCGAAGGAGACGCATTTGGGGGGTGGGCCGGAGAGTGCGGGAGGAAGAGAGGATCCGGTTGTTTGAATGGAGGGAGATGAGAGCGAGGGAGGGAAGTTCTTTAAGAAGGGGGCGAGCTTGAGGAGGAGGAGGGAGAGAGGGGGAGGGGGAAGCCCCGAGCTGAGATGAAGAGTGTTCGCTGATGTCGAACCGAAGAAGGGAGAAAGATTCTGATCTCGAGTTGGGATCGAGAGACTATCCCCCTTCGCTAGATAAGAGTTCTCTTCTGTGTTTCTCTTTCATGGTACTTAGGCAGGCCCAAAGGTGGGATTACAAGGCTATCCGTTTTGTTTACGTTCACACACGTTCGCGTAGTTCGATAGGTGATGAGAAGAGTCTTATCGAGGTCGAGTCTGAGTCTGTCCGAGTTTGCCTAGCTCATTCGTCCGCCGCGGCGCTTCTGCACAATGACCACATCCTGACCCGTGACCTCGTACTCGCACTTCCTGGCGTCCAAAGAAATGGGCAAACCCGGCACCACACTCTTGCACGCTTCTTCTCTGTTCGATCTCAAAGGGGTCGTCGCCGTCGTCACGGGTAAGCAACGTTAGGCTCGTCAACTGTCCTCCGTCGCCCAGAACTCCAGTCGCCGGTGTGATGCGCCGCCCCACTTCGAGATCACTGACATCATCGCTTTTCTTCCGTCTCATGCAGTGAACGCTCATACACTCCCTTCGCTGGGCAACATCGCAACCTGCCTACACTCCCTGCTTAGGAGGCAGCACTGGCATAGGGCTGCATATCGCCACGATCTTGGCCGTCAGCGCAGCGACGGTCTACATCGTGTAATTGGATGAAGAACAGGTGGTCAAGACGGCGGGGAAGTGGAATGAGCTGATGAGCCAACAGCCTCAGAGTAGGGGCAAAGGTGCGGGGTCTTTGCAGGGTTTGAGAGGGGATTGCGGGAGTATGGTATGTTGAACTGGCTGGTTGGGGAGGGTGGAGTGGGGTGCCAGTGAGCGCTGTGCTGATGGTCAGGAGAGTTATCTTTGGCCGTGGCCAGGACGAGGCGGAGCGACTGCCGAAGGTGGTGGGGGAGCAGGAAGGGTATGTCACGGCGTTGTTTAATAATGCAGCTGAGTGCGCATTCGTTGTGAGACTGACGTGAAATAGGTTCTTCCCTGATCGTTTGATTTGTCTTCCGACCGACAAGGTGTACTGGGCAAAGGACCGACCAAGGTCCCGCTTAGCGCCAGTGCCGAAGAATTTGTCGAGGACTATTTCGACAAGTCGGACGAGCAGGGCTTTTATGATGCCCATAGGTGAACTCGTAAGTACGAGTTCAAATGAAAGAGCAATAATAACCGGTCAAAGATGGACGATCGCTGATTTCGTTCGACCGCCACTTCCTCGCAGAATCGGCCCCTATTTTCTTTCCACAGCTTTCCTCCCTCTGCTCGTCGCTTCAAAGATCAAGACGCATTATGGGACCAAGTTCTCGCCTACCGTCGTTAACACGGCTAGTATGAACGCTTGGACAAAGGTAAGTTGTCCTCGCATTCTTACAGCCTCTGCGCACTCGGTCTATCACATAGCCCCTTTTCAAGAAGACTGATCCACTCCCTCTTTTGCCGAGTCCTCAGGACCCCGCCACAGCGGGCCATGGACTCCCTTACATACAGCCTCCATGGGAGTCATGACCTCCCTCCTGGCGCATGAATTCGTCCCAATGGGTGTGAGGGTCAATGCGATTGCTCCGGGTTTATTCGCTTCGGGCATGACGAGGCCGGGCATGGTCGATGACTGGGGCAGGAGTACGATTGAGGGTATATTCGCGAGGCGAAATATCGCCTAATGGGGTGACGTCAGGCTTCGGAACTGGTCCTTGACCAACCCTTCCCCTTTTTTAAAAAATACCATGCAGCAAGCACCGCGAAACAAGACTTCGGCTTCACGACCCCACTCGGAGGCTCAGGCGACGCCAAGGATGTTGGAAGTACGGCGTTGATACTACTCGTTAACTCGTTACCGCGGACGAGACGGTCTTGGTCCATGGATATTGTCTTTTGGTCCATGCGAGCCCTTATTGAGGCGTAGTTGAGCTCGGTGTGAAGTTTCGCGCCGAGCGCACAAACAGGCCATCATATTAGTGTGCAACTCGAGCGTTCGGATTGTGGCTTCTTCCTTTGCTCCCTTCCAGTTTTCGTAAAGTAGGGCACCTAAAAGAATTAAAACTACAATCTGCATCTTATCTTGTCCTACGCACATTCTTGTTCAAGACCCACAGGAGTCAAGCTGGCAACCGCCAATTAATTACCCAAGAGACCAGTAAGTACATCCTGAGAGAGAACCTCCGATGCTCGGACAACACCATCTTTCTTCTCGCCAAGAAGTTCGCTCTCATTTGCAGCGCGGGTCAAACGGGACAAGCTGTGGTACTCCACTTCCAAGCCGGTATCCTCTCATTGTACCTCTCGTCGACCGCGACCGCACTTCGTTTCCTTGTTTCGGGGATGATCAAGTAGGCCTTGATCATGGTGAGGAAGGTTGATCCACCGAAAACGAGGTAGATTTTAGAACCGAGGTTTTTGGAGGATGAAGGGGATGGCGAAGTAAGTGAGGGTACCGGTGGCCGAACTGCAGAAGGTCGCGTAGGCGACGGTCAACACTTGGAGACCTCGAGGGAGCGACGAGACTTCGGTTTGGATCACTTGGGGTCGAGACGAAGGTCGCGGTCATGGCGACGTCACCGGCGGCGAGGTCGATGATACAGATGATCGCCAGGCCACGTATCCACATGGGGCTACGACCGCACGAAATGGTACTAAATCACCGCGCCCGCCAAAGCCATTGAGCAGCCCCCGGTGGTCCATCGGAACAGCGAGGCTACACTCGCGGCAATGAGGATGAATCCATCATATGTGATCGTGAGGGGGTAATCGCTGACGGGGTCGTTGCAGTCGCGCATGTCTTGAGATAGGCGATGTCCGGGAGTGCGAGAGGGACTTGTGGGAAGCTCGAGGGGTGGTTGTAGGATGGAGCGAATGTGTGGAAGGGAGGGACGATGATGTTTGTGGAGGAGAAGAGGGGTGAGAGAAAGGAAGAGGAGAGGTGGAAACGGAGAGGTCGATGATCCGTCTGGGAAAACATACGACTTGTGACGAGTGAGGGGTTCAGCTCACTCGGACTGTGGAGCTCCCACAATAAACTCGGGCATAGTTGCTCATAGCCAGAGGGGTAAGCCTGAAAAGCTCGAACGACGGCGCTGGGGTTGGCTGTTTCCCTTTTAGGGCAGCGACCGTCACTGCAGCGCGGCGACTTTCTGACGCGAGAACAGATACCTCATCTCTAGGGGCACTCGATCGTGCACTTCTAGGGACTAAAATTTGATGATTCCATATTTCCCTACTTGAAAATGCGCTGCAGAACCCGCTTTCTCCTATGGTCTCCACAGCCAAATTGGAGAACGACGCCACCGTCGGAGCTGGTGACCCTCGCGTCCGCGTTCGCAATTACCCGAGAGCGTTGAGCGTACCATTTACCCGCTCACAAGGGGGGAGAGGCTTGTTGTCAGGTGACTTGTCGGTTTGCGGCAGGGTGTCTCGGGCATCTTTTTCAAGCTTTCGTGTGAGCGATGTTTGGTGCCTAGTACACCACGATTATGAGTACACCTCGAAGTACTCCTTTACTTGAGGAAGCGCACAAGTTATCAACTAGAAACCCATCGCAGTCTCGGTGAAACGGCGAGTGTGAGCGCGGATGTGATGATTTTTTGCGATGGCTATAGGAGTCTACGGATAACTCCCAAATACCAAGTGAAAGAACATCGTTCTACTGTAGGCTAAACGGATCATTGTTCCGGTCAAGGTTGAACAGAAGCACCGCTGTAACGGCCTGCGCAGCTCGTGCTTGGGCTTTCCGACTTGAGCGTTGCCGGTCGCCGTCGAAAAGCAGCTCTGGTAAGATCATTCGTGCACAGCAATAACCCTTCCTCGGGGCCATGTACAACAGTAGATCCCAGCTTAATAATTGGACCAACTAAGCTTTTAGATATCTTCAATCCAATTGGCCGCTGGATGCGAACAAAGCTCGAAGCAAGTCGTTCGACCGGAAAATTGCTGCGCACCCCTGTGGGTTCGGAGGAAGAGGCTTGTTGCACGGTTCCCAAGGGAGAAAGATCCGACAACTCGAGAAAAAAATTGATGTGTGTGCGCAGCTCAACGATGTCTTGGCCAAAGAAAGTAACGGCTCGTCTCCTAAGCTTGATGTGAAGCGAGCCTTTGCGGCTGGAGGAAGTGCCGGTGGATTCTCCACCCTCTGCCTTGTAAGTAATCGAGTCGAGCTCCTGTCTTAGGCCTCATCCACGTTTCACTATCCCACGAGTCTCATCGACCGCTCCTGGGAACTCCCTCCCGTACACAGCCTATCGGTGTGCACAATTTCAACGAAAAGCACCTTGAGACCGAGACCGTCCAGCCCCGAGCAACTGTGCAAGCGCACCCGGCATGCCTGAAGGACGGCTACCAGGATAGCCCGACCTCAGCTCTGGAGGAAAACTTGGTCAAGGACAACCCCGAAGCCTGAAAGGCGGTGCAGCAATTGCGTCTCGTGCTCCTTCAAGATTAAGTCAGTCTCTTCTCCGCGCTCCTAGGATTTCTCCTTCGTGGCTCGAGTCTGACTTGTATGTGCACCGCTAGCTCGATGCCCCGCCCCTACGATCACTTGCGATGCATCTGGGTCAACAGCAACGTCAAGTACAGCTGCCACAACTCGTTCCTCTAGGGCAACCCACCTTACCCTGCCGCCGCGAACTTCCTCGACTTTTCCGGCCCCTGGTTCCCGCCAACGTTCATGCTCGCCGCCGAGGGCGATTCATTGATCCCGGTGCAACAATCCTACGATGTGATCGAAGCGCTCAAGAAGCAGGGCGTCGCGTTGGGCTTGGAAAAAACGGGGAGCATGGTGAGTGATGACGTTGTGAGCGAACGGTTTATCACGCGGCAATCGATTGAGCTTGAGCGAAATCTCACGAGCAGACTTTATCAAGTGGAACCCCAAGTTCTGGCCTGAGGGTGCAGAATGGTGAACCCCGATCGAAGAAGGGTTGAACTGGGCCATCGCCAAGACCGTCGATGCCAAAGAATGACGAAGGCGGCGGTGAGGATACCTGTTGGGGTTAATAATTGATTGTGCTAGTCACTATGCGCAATCCAATTGACGCCTTCCTAACACTTCTGGGATCTCCTTCGTGACAGCGGTTTTGTTACAACATTCCTGGCTATACTGATTCGGCAGAGAAGTAGATAATGAGCATGATACACGAGTGCGTGCGCGCATACAGGACCGAATTAAGAGATGGTGGCAAGAGCTTTCACAAGATCCGGCAAGAGCTTGTCTTGGGCATGCTTGTACTGTAAGAGACCACACAGAGGATGTGGATTAGTGCCTGTCTCTTTGAACAGGGAATACCCAACTCATATGAGACACACCATGGTGAGGAGTCCGAGAATCTTGAACAGGATCGGCATGAGCTGTTGCTTAAGCGGTGACCGGATCGACTCGTTGACCGAGTTCGGTGATGTCGATTTGGGCGTGATCACGAGTTGCTCCTGTGAGACGATGCGGATACCCGTCATAGCCATGTCGTACAATTTCGCGCCCCAGTCGAGTGCCGCGTCGGTGTCTGATGATTTGAAATGATCAAACAGGTCGACGAGTTCGCGCAAGATCTTGAAGGGGTAAGCGGGGCTGAGTTCAGGGCCTGAATCTCTGTGAACGAGGCCGTGCGCCTGGCAGATATTCCAGAAGCGGCTGCGGTTCCATGGAGTGTGCAAACGTCAGCATCCGCACAGCCGCCGTTTCGAAGAATCGTGGTACGCGAAAAGGCAAGACTTACTCGCGAAGCCAGGCAGTCGTGACGACTAGATTGACGTTCTGGATCCCGTTCGTGGAAGGAACCGCGTTCAATGCGTTCCTGTACATGTTGAGTGCGGACGTGAACTCATTCGCTAAGTCTCGCTGCAGCGCTAAGGCCTTGTCGACGGACCAGGCCGTACATCCATTCGGGGCGACCGAACAGGTGCCGTGCCAGCAACTCAATACCTGACTGTTGACCAAGCTGAAGAGGCGCAGATGCGGCATCGGGAACCCACTGAACAAAGAAGGCGGAAGGGCTGAGAGTCGCTGCTGGGTCAGTTGGTACGCGTTGTCGGGTAGTCGCAGGGGGCGGTGTACAATCGTCGGCAGTCGCTGCAACATTGACGTTGCGCGCTCGCAGATGAAGAGGATGTAGAATGTTTTGAGGCCCTCGATGGCAGCCTGGTCGCTTCCATCGAGAGCATGGGCATGCTGTGGGATCTGGTCCAACTGTAGCACCTGTGCAAGCGTGATGGCTTCCTGAAGACGGTACCAGCCCGCGCGACGGTTGCCAAGAATGTCTTCGGCGACAAAGAGGTTCAGCACCGCGATGACCTGGTTGAGTTGCACATCCTCTTCACGAAGTGGCGAAAATACTGTCGTCCGGGCGTAGGATAGCACAGGTCCGACGCGTGTGTTCATCGGATCTCCGTCGTGAGGCGAGTTCTCCAGATAGTCCGACGTCTCGACAAGAGCCGCGATAGACAAGACGAGCTGCGCAATCGGTCCCGGTCGCCGGTGCTCGTTCGCCTGGACCTGAGCGGTCAGCCGTTGGCGATTCACGATGGGGAACAGCTGCCAAAACCGATCAAAGTAGACGGTGAAGTAGTGGGGCATGTGCTCGTCGAGTGGGAGGGAGGTCGACGGCGACGGGGTCGGGGTGCCGAGATAGCTCGTGTTCGCAGACCGGATCTGATGCGCGTTCGCATCGGAGCCAAGACTTGTCGAACCGGAGGTCATCCGCGAGGGATGTTGGAAGAGATGTTCGTGATCTGTGTCGAATGGCTCGGTCACGCGCAACTCGTCCTGGCCGAATTCCTGCGTCATTAGTGGACACATTGGGAAGTCAGCTTAGGGGTCTTGGGCCGAGTATTGCAAGGGATATGACGACCAGAACTTCATTTGTTGGAAACATACTAGAGCCGACAGGAGGTTGAAGTCAAACTTGAGCATCGCAGAGTCCGTCCAAGCGTAGTTGTCGGCTCCGTAGCTCGGAACAGTTTGATTGTGGGGCCCCGTAAATAAGGACAGCGCATCGTAGACCGACTGTTGCTCGCTCGAGGGATCGGTCGATACTTCGGGTACTGACGCATGAGCACCGACCGCATTCAAGAGGTGGGATGGGAAAGGGTTGGTGTTGTTCACGCCATTGGCCTGAGGCGGCGCAGCGATGACGGAATGGTCTGTAGTGCAAGCGTCCGATCAGCCAGCCGACTCCGCCCAAATCCGCTATTCCCGCGCTTGGGGCTCTCACAAGATGGGAGCGGGATGCGCGAGGTAGAAGCGATCGGATGAGCGGACTCTCCAAGGAACTGTGACTTCTGCATCATAGCCATGTCAGCTTCAGCAGAAGGGCACGCAAATAATGGTCACTCGGCATGGCATTGCCTGCGAGGTGAGGACCGCGGCTAGGACCGCACGAACGGTGCTTTGCACTGACCTGGGCGGCGGGCGCTATAGAAGGCGGTGCGGCAGAATGCGTCGATGTCGATGGTGTCAGGCTCTCGACCCTCTTCCTCTTTGGGCCTCGATGTTTAGGCTCCTGGGTGGTGGGTGAAGGGAGGGTGGGATATCTTGGGTTCAGCTCGCGTGTTGGGCAGAGTGGGCCCTCTTCGGGGTTTCCGAGTCGGAGCTGCGCGCGGCACCAAGTGACGCGTGCGATCACGTGAGGACGAACTTTAAGATAGGTGCATCCGAGTTGTGCCTTCTCGCATGGTAAACACGCCGAATCCTCTGTGCCTTCGTTGAGGCACTTGATGCGCCTGTGGCTGCATTGATCACACTGCGCCCAAGAGCCGAAAGTGCCAGCGAGACTTGAGTTAGCGATCAGCTTCCGCTCGCTCCGACATGGGTGAATGGGCCGGATGGTATGCCCATGCTTAGCCAGGCTGCCCCAACCGAGTGTGGTCTGCGAGGTTCGACGAAGTCGTGGTTGGAGAACGTACCGCTCGAGTGATCCTCTTCCTCTGCGGACCAACCTCGGAAGCGATGGTGCTACTACTCGCCGATGGCGAACGATCACGATCGATGGCTTGAGCCCCGGCGGTCCCCGCGCTGAGCGGCGGCGTCGTCGTCGATGATTCAGGGGCCCGAGATCTAGGATCTACCATGAGACTGGCTAGGTCATGTGGCTCTCGGGTCACCTCCATCAGCTTGAGTGCCGACAGGTCCCGGAGTACTTTCGGTCGGGTGAACTCGACAGTGTCAGGCTTGAGCCTGGGAGCGCAATTGCGGGCCTTTTTTTCCGGCTTTCGGCCACCGCGTCGACTCCGACCGAGCCCCCAGCGACAGCGCCAATCACCTAGTATTGCCCGCCGTCGCACTCACAGCCGATTCGGCAAACTCTTGATTTTTGGCAGAGGCGTGGCAGTTTTTTCACGTGGCAATTTGAGGCTGTTGTCGTCCTGGTGTCCCTTCTGTGCTCGCCCCCTAGCTTTCTGGATGAGCTCTCTACTATCTAGCCCCAGGCACCCTATTCTGCCGCGAAGAGGTATTGGGCCGAGGTCAAAATTTAGCCCCGCACCGGCCTTAGGGTTCACAGTTGCAGTCATCGGTGTCCCGGTCACCCTCCTCACCGTACCCAATGGCGATCATGATCTCGTGGAAAATGATATCTAGGCCGTTCTACCTGAACGAGAGGCGGCGTACCTCGAAACAGCCGACTTCCTCGTCAAGTGATTGACGAGTCTTAGCAATGTCAGTCTCTCGTTTAGACTACTGATTGGTCATATACAAAGCTGAGCCGGAGCGGCATGGCCATATTCGTTTCTACCTTCGTCACAGGTTGGCGCCAGCGCTACACATTCACTACGTACAGAAGTGTTGCACAGCGTTGAGCGACCGATGCCTCAGGCGTCCGACGTTCCTCCTCTTGCTTACGTCATACGCCTCCACCTCCACCTTCGCCCCCCTCTCGGGGATTTGGCGTCACAGGGGACTTCCTTGCGGCCATTGGGCCGTTCAAGACGTCATGACGGGTATTTGTGATAATCAACAACTTTGTCACAGAAAGGTGAGTCTTATGCACACCCAGTTTAACTACCTACCGAAGTTGCGAGCTGCTGCTAATATCGTCGCCCTCGCTGCCAGCAGCTCCTTCAGCTCGCAACACGTCAGGACAGGTCAGACGAGGCTGGAGATGATGGAGTGGGAGTGTGAAGTGTGGGGGCTCGCTGTGACTGCCTTTTTTTCTTTTTTCTTTCACGTGCAGTCGTGCACGTTCTGAGGCCGCGTTGCACAGCGGCTCTGACTAGTGTCTGCATTCTGTTTCGTCATTGTTTGGATAGAACAGCTGGAATGCCGAGGCCTCCGGGTAGACGCTCTCGGTCTCGCCAAGGATGCTGTTGAGGCATGCAGACAAGACGTTATTCTCGACCGCGAGAACGAGTGACAGGCGAGGAGGGGCGGCTCGGCGCGTCGCTCGGCCTCGTGGAAGGAGCTTGGAATTTCAATCCTTCCGGGCTCGGCTTGAGCTCGTCTCCTGCTCCTGTTCGGGGTCCAGCTCCGACTGAGCTCGGCACCTTCCCACAGATAAGCCAGAGATGCATTGGGCATCGCTTCCTCACGCGCTGCTTGTGCTTTTGCCGTTGCTGATCCCGGGAGCGAGCTCGTCCGGCGCACCCCCACGTGAAATCTACCGCGAATCGCTGCAACTGACCCCTCTCCGCGATGGCAAGCTGCACTCGCACTTCAACTTCACGTTCACCGCGGCCCACTGGAGGGATGCCGGTGATAGGCTGGGTCCGAACTCCAATAGTCAGTCTCATCGCCAGCGCCCCCAGGTCCCCATCGCCTCATCATGCTCTACCCCTCCAGTGGGACACTCGACTGATTCAACTTACTCTCTACACCCGCCCGGACCGGCTCACCGATGCAGCACACCACCACACACTCCTTCCACCAGAGCTCACAGCGCTGGCACAGCACTACCGGGTCACCTCGTTCGACCTGACGCTCTCCTCGGGTCGCTGGGACTCGTCTTGGCCGACCCGATCGACCGCGGTGTCGGGGATTCAGCTCATCGCTTGGCTCGAGTTGCTCGAAGGAGAAAGCCCGAGGGACGAGGAGCAACGCTGGGACGACTTCAAGAACGCGCTTGGTGGAATGTTCTGTACGGGCGTGATGAGCGGCATCAGTGCGGGCGAGAGCAGACCGTTGTGGGGGAACGTGCTTGGAGGCAGTGCCGATGAGCGAGGTGAGTGGGGGGGGGGGAAGAAGCGCGAATTCGACTGGTCTTTCTTTGCAAGGCTGGAGAGGAGTGTACTACACATGAGACTATCGTGAAATCCTGGTTCCCGAACCAGTCACCTCTCCCGAAGAAGACTCCAATGTATGTCGCGCCTCGGCTGATCCCTCACGACCTGCTCGTTTCTGCATGCCTTCCACCCCCTAGAACACCGACTCTATCGGGCCACAATGCCTCGACTCTCTGCGACTTGCACCGAGTCTTTGACGCCTTTCCTCTCCCTCCTTCCGTGCGCCTCCTACGCCGGGCTCTCGTCGCTGCTGAACCCGCATCGCCTGTTCGACAGCGACTGGACCTTGCTGGGGGTTCATGTCTTGCGCGATGGTCAAGCGAATTCGATACAACTGCAAGTGGGAACAGTTGCCGACCCGGTACGACAGGACCGCCTCAAAGGCTTTCTCGGACGAAGAGGTGTGGCACGGTCCTATTGCATCGCCGATCCAGATCCCTGCCACTAAGCTCGACTCGAATTACTCGTTTTCGGCAGATTTCTCCTTTGAGTCCTTGTATGACCGTACCCTCCAAAAAGCTTGTCCCGTGGCTACAGAATCATCAGTACAGGTCGCGATACCGACCGACTCGATCAACCCATTCCGAATAGAGCCGTCGTCGCATGGGCGAACGATCGTTCAAGTCGACGGCAAAGACGTCGTCCGGTGGGACACCAAGCAAGGTGAGCATGCCCGGTGTTCAATCGAGCGCGAACAAGTTTCACTGACGTTCCACGCAACTGCAAAAAGTCAACGACACTCTAAATATCGTAGTCGATTGGCCCGATGTCAACGTGTTTGAGCACGGTGAGCCGAAAGACAGTCTTGAGCTGCGCCGCCTCAAAAACTAATTGGTTCTTGGCACCTTGCGCAGTGCCAGCTCCAAGTCCTGAGTTGACGCCCCTCATCGTGCGCCGTTTATTACACGGGAGTGGGCAAGAGCGCGGTCGGATAGGGATCGAGCTTACCAACAATCTTGATTCAATCGCCGACGTCATTTGGATCGAGACCTGGCCCTGGTGGCTGCGAGCCTTCGTTTCGACGCTGTCCGCGACTTCGAGCACCCCTTCCAATTCTGCGAATCTCGCAGACGAGGTCGTACTTTCCCTCGACTATACCCCTCCCATCGCGCGCTCGCGGGCGACGACTTTGCAGGCCTTGTTGCGCTTGCCACCTCGCTCGACGACGCGCTTGATGATGGCTTATGAATCGGCCTACCTATGGTATACCGAGTACCCATCTGACGCACACCGAGGCTTCGAAATCCTGGGGGCCAGTCTCGTCCTTCTCAGCCCGTCTAATTCGTCCTCAATCGAGATGATCAGAGGACCGAGCGCTCTGCGTACCCGCGGCGAGTGGATGCGCTTGCACACGAGCTCGACCTTGCTCAGCCTGCCGACGCCCGATTTCAGCATGCCTTACAACGTCATCATCTTGACCAGCACGATCGTCGCGCTCTTCTTTGGCAGCTTGATGAACAGGCTCGTGCGAGGGTGGAAAGTCGTCAGCTTGGACGAGGAGGATGCTGGCCACCTTAAACAAGCTTGAGAGAAGGTGTCGTGAAGGTAACGGAGGTGCAGCAATGCCACACCGCTCGATACGTTCCGCAGCCGACTCGGCTGGAGAGGTCTCGAGGACCTTGATGTGCTTCATCTCATCTAACTTGAATGTCGAAAACGGCTACTTGGTACACAACAGGAGTGCGATCAACACACGCAAAGCCTCTGGATTAGGGGGAGCGACAAGAACAACCGGATGATGGGCCCCGCTGTAGGATTTTTTGTGCTGTGCGAGGTGGGGTGCGAGGCAAAGACAGACGAAGCAGGACCAGGATATGGGAGGATTATTGCATTCACCCCCACTTTATGTGAATGCGCGAGTAAAAAAGAAGAAACGAAGCTGCGATGCGCGCCAGAGAGTGTTCTATTTGGGGTGGCATGAGGGAAGAGGTTGTCGAACGAGCGAGCGAGCGAGCGAACGATAAAGTACAATACAGAGCGCTTCAAGCCTCATGCGAGCCAAGAAGCCAGGTAACAGGAGCGTCGGTCTTCGCAAAGCAGTCAGTGCCCCAGCCCCCAGGATGCGTACGTCTGAGAGTGCAGGTGTCCGCGAGCAGTTCAGCAAGAAGTCATCATGAGGCCTCCGAAAGCAGGTCTGTTCTTCGACTCACCCTCGCGCAAGTCTTGCGACAATTCTGCGCTTTTTCTGAATCCCACATTGAAAGGGACAGAAATTCACGACCGTAGTGCATGCAGGCTTCTTGATGGAACTTGCCGTACAAGCGCGACGAAATCGAGTTCTTGAGCTTCTCCGCGGGGTCCTCGCTTTGCGAGTCGGCTCGCTTCTCGATCATCTCCTTGGTGAAGACCCATTCATCAGGCAAGACCCACATCTCTGCACCCGCCAGATACATTTGATAGACGCAAGCAGCGGGCATCTCTTCAAAGCGCTCGGTGCACCACGGCTGGCCCTTTTTGGAGACGACGACGAAAGGCGCGTAATGGAGGTCGTAGTCGAGGACGCGGTAAACATCGTTACCCCCCCCAACACGACCACCCACGCCGAGGCCGACACCGCCCCCCGACTCGGGTTTCTCGAGAAGGCGAGCGTCCGTAGCCGATTTGCGCCAGAGGTACCAGTTGGTCGGCCCGTGATTGGGATCCCACCTGCGATCGAACAGAGCCATGCGTGCCGTGGTCGGATTTGACGGTGAGCCTGAACGTGTATTGACAAGTGTCACGAGCGAGGCCTTTTTGGTCGGCCACTCTGCACGCGCGAGAGGCAAAGTCGACTCGAGCATCTGAATGTGTTCCGCAGCGAGAGCATCAAATTCTTCGTGCGCGACCCCAGCCCATTTGCTTGAAGCAGGCAGTCCCAATTGTGCTCGCAGTTGGTGCAAAGATGGTCGATTGAACGTCTTCGGGTCGTTGCGAGGATCACGAACGAAAGCGAACGACGCTACCACAACAGCATCACCGCGGGACAAAACCAAATCACGCACAGTTGCGCCGTTGAGTCGACGGTTCAGCCCGGGGCTTGGTGTGATACGTGCGTCACCCACTAGGAACACCATTTCCGTCGGTGCGAAAAATCGGCCCAGGTTGTGGTGGAAGTTGCGGGCCAGGGGTCGTTCGATCATTCGCTCCCGGGCACGGTTCAGCATGTGCTCACTCGTGCCGACTGGGGCCCCAACGATGTGAATGTCGACGTATTTGCGGATCATGTCGTTCGACTGTCGTAGAGCAGCGAGCTTCTTCATCAAGTCCGACCGAAGGCTTGAGGTTCTGGAATGCGCCGTCTCAAACACAAGCGACACGGGGCCATTCCAGGCCTCAACGAATGCCGGCAAAGCGGAGAGCCAGGCTTCATTCGAGTACAGCGCGGCTGTAACATCTTGGGTATTAGGAACTCCTGTTGCTCTGAACGCATAGGGAACGATCTCATCGTGTTGATCCATATGTATTTTCTCGTGCATTTTCGCGAACCGGTACGTGTGTGTCAATGATGTCAACGGGTTGTCCTCGGGTCGTCGATTCGCGATTGCTGCATGTTCGAATCGTGAAGTCCGGGGTCAGCCACGTCAGGACCCAGAGGGTGTGCCCTACGCAAGAGGACAAGAAGCTTACCACCGCTGCCAACTCGACGAACGGTGTCGAAAGGCGAGGATTCGGATAAGATGTCCGCCATGGCATCGAGGGGCACATTTGGTGCGGGGACGATAGCCATCTTGCCCCATCTGACACCCTCGGCGACCTTCTGGGCCCATTCGGCGCCGACTTTGCCAAGCACGAACTTTCCTGCTCCAGCGAGGGGAAGCTCGCGGCTGCCGAGAGGCACTTGCAGCCCACTGACTTCGTCGCCACGGGGCCCCAAACGTTTGGGCGGTTGTGATGGACGGCCGGTGATGACTGAAGCGAGGTGCAGGCCAAAAAAGACGGTCGAGAACACGAGATAGGCGAGCAGGAGTGTTCGCAGTAGCAGAGGCTGTCGCTTTGCCTTTGCCGTCGGCATAGTGCTCGCGTTCAGAGTCGGAGAGTAGTGGGCATGGTCGCGCGGTGAGCCGTACAGGGGGGCCAAGAAAAGGCCGAGTAGCGTGGATGGGAGCGCAACGAGCTGTTCGGTTCGGGAAGGATGTCCCGGCGCGCCCTTGGCGCCCTTGCGGGGGTCTTTATCGTTGGTCCTTGTGGGAGAAGAGAATACCTCCTTTTCTTTTGATGACCCCAAGCCCCAGTCGTAGACTTTCCATCCCCGCTGAGAAGTCGTCGGCGATGCTGGGTAGGCGCTTGCACTGGAGAGGGCACCGTTAGCAGGGTTGAGGGTAGCTAGCAGGCCGCTGCCAAGGTCTGGAGTGGTCGAGGTGTAGGAGCTCGTAACGGGCGCACATGCCGACGTCAAGCTTTGGTGTCGCGAGTGTACATCGCTGGTCCGGGACTTGGATCCGGACGCATTCCGATCCATGGCCGCCGAGGCTACGGCCGAGCCGACGCGAGCCATAGGCCCAGAGGTGCCCGATGCCGATGCGGAGGCCGTCGGTGTTCGAGCAGTGACGGGCACCACATACGTCGGATGCGCCGTAGGCGAAGGGGTTGGCGACACGGACGCTCGCGATGAGCACGAGGGCGAGAACGAACGCGGCGTCGTTTGGGGATTGGGCGACCCGGTGAAAATCATAAGCGGCGAGGACGTCGATCCAGAAGACGTAGTGACCGTGCTGAGCCGAGGAAGAGTATCACCACGCCGTGTTAACAGCGAAGACGTTCCGGGTGGTGAATTGCTGCCGGATGATGCTGCGGAGTTGTTCCACCCAGCTGGGCCAGCAGCACGATTCGTCGGTGAGGGCGTCGAGCCGTGCCGAGGTCGATCCTCCACGCTAGGGGCCGCGGAGATAGCATCGTCGATCCCAAGTTCACTCAGTAGTTGACGTACGTCTGCTGCCGCTTTTCCGCCGGTCGAAGTGGGATGGTTGACCGACATGTGTGATGACGCGTTGGGCGCAGGCGTGCTCAAGAAAGGCGGCGAAGTTGGGAGTTGTGCCGCAGGGTCAACTTCGAGAGAGCTGCGCGCGGATGTGACAGAGCTCTCGTCCAGCATAAGGCCAAGACCGACTTCGAGTGGAGGTCGACGCGCGGCCGGCATGGCGGTCGCATCGAAGGACGAGATGGCCACGTCGTTCTCCGCGCCTGCGCTGTCTGGGCCATCGGTCGACGCCTTTGTTGTCGCTGTGAGTTGCTGAGGGGGCGCAGCCGTTTCCTGCCCAAACGTTTTCCGAAAGTCATCTGCAGAGGGGGCTGCCACAACTAGCGCAGAGAGTCGCTTGGAAGGTGTGGAGACTGAGCCTCGGCGGTTGCTGATGGACGACGCGATCGAGGTGTTGGTGCCCGTCGTGTTGGTCGAGTTGTGAAGCGTGATTGCGGCTAAAGACACATCTTTGGCAACACCGCTCATTGTGAGACAATCCGGCTCTGTTGCAAAGACTGGGTCGATGAAAGGGTAGTTGCACTTCGCCTCGTACGTCGACGAGGTGAGCGCAGGCAGGCGCAGGCAGGCGCAGGCAGGCGCAGGCAGGCGAGGGCAGGCGAGGGCAGGCGGCGGGTTGTTTGCGCGCGTCGAGTTGCGCGCTGGCCCAATCAGAAAGGGAACGTCCAGATTCGATCGATGATCAGCATGCGGAACAACATGTCGATGATGGCATCAAGATGCGCTTTGGGCAAAACGACTATTGCCGAATTACACTGGCCAGATCGCAACGTTATACGCACCGATCTTACGAAGCCGTGTACGTTGAGAGAGCTAGGAGCACCTGTTCGTCGTTCGCTTGGTCGCGTCCAGACGCGCGATCAGAGCGCGTGGGCGGGTGGCTGCAGGTGCGAAGCAACGTGACGAGGCGTTGCGAGACGGGCAATGCAAGACGCGAGTATGTAGATCCCAGAGCGAGCTTTGTAAAAGGATAAACGAGCGTTGGAAGTGCCCCAGTTTAGGTCGAGCCGGCTCGAGAAAGTCTGAGTCAAAGGAGAGACAGAAGAGGAGCGAGGGCGAGACGGGTATGCGTGGACATTGGCACGACGCTGCGCGCTGCGCGTTGCGCGCTAGCAGGACCCCCGAAAGCCCAGCCATAGGCGGCCCTCTAAAAACGGCCTTTTTTGAGGCAAAATGTCCAAATTTTTCCCGGATTCTGACTGAAAATGTCGAGATATGAGGGCCGCCTAGTGTTGAATGATTTCTCAAAACTACTCTACAAGCTGTACAATGCTCAGAAAATTTTCTGCCCTGCGCGCAGACTGCGTTCCCGCCGCGCGCGGGCCGGAAAGGTCGCGCGCGCGCACCAAGAGCGCCGACAATGAGCCTTCTCAAAATGAAACTCGAATAGGTCTCTCTTTGTTTCTTCATCTGTCATTTTATGATCATCCTAATACCTAGAAACCTTTGGAAAAGTCGGAGGAAATGCAGTTAACACTGACTAGGCCAGTAGTGTAGGACTCATTGACCCTGAATCAGAATCAATACCCACTAAAACCCGGGCCCCTGCCACCCCCCACATTTGGCGCGGTGGCGCGCGCGCGCTCCGCGAAAGGACACCCCCCTTAGGTAATTCAGAAGGAGACCCTTGGACTCCTGAATTGACGCCCGGAGCTCCTCGAGTGCCGTTTCGGTGATCGGTTCCAAAAGATGCGACGAGAATCGGCGGCGGCGAGAGAGCTTCCAGACTGAATGGAAGAAGAGGATACGCAGCTCGACAAGTCGCCGTTCCAGACGACCAAAAAACGATGAATGATCGCAAATGCAGACACTTAACTAATTAACGCGCTCCAAACGCAAACAGCGCGACTGTTCCCGCGCCGCTAGCCTGGTCTGCGCTTCAAAGTTCGACCGGAGGGAGGAAAACGTTCAAAAATACGGTGAGCCTCAACCCATTTTTAGCCAAAAATGTCCAATTTACGGGCTGCCTAGCGGATGTTCGGGTCCCCAGAACGTCCAAATGTGCGGGCCGCCTCTGGCTGGGCTTTCGGGGGTCCTGCGCTAGCCAGCTCAGCCGGTTGACAGGTTATATGTGGGGGATTGCTGTGGCGAGTTGTATCAATGCCCCAACTAGTTGGGGAAGGGGCTTGTATACGGTAACTTTTATAGGTTCCTTACGAGGCTCTCTACTCACCTGTCTTCAGACGTAATAAGTTTCTCTTCACCTGCATGCTGCTGTTACGATACCTCCTTTATTGAGAGTACTCGCCTTTCCCATCTGTGATGGAAATCAGGTAGTTTTCTCGAGCTTCAGCTTTCTACAAAAAAGAAATGGGCGCCACCTCAAGAGTCTGTATACCCTCCTATTCTCTCCGTAAGTATGATTATTTGTTTATCCTCAATAGCTGGTATTCGACCTCTAATGAGTTTGTTGGCAATCAGGGTGTCGAGGTCGGCCACTTTGGGAAAGCGGAGGGCGCGCTGACTCTTGATGACGCAGGGCATTGCGCCTTGAAGCCAAGTTGAAGGGCGGGGTAGTGTTTGTCGAGCGCGAGGAGGACTTGCTCGATTGAGATTGAGGGTGGGGTCTTGATGATGACACAGTTCTCGATGTTGTGCATCAAGGGGTGAGAGGCTACGGCGGTCGAGGTGGTGGTGGGCTTCTCGCCGGGGATACGGGCGCCGACCGCGGCGAAGTATCCGAAGTTCCGTCCTGCATGCGGTCTATTTCGAGCATGGTCACACCAACGATGGACAACAACACCATACCAACAAGGCCACCCCTGCTGGTACATCACTCCTCGCCCTGACCCCCGCGAACGTCCCGGCCGAGTCCCGCTACCGCCATCAAATCCTACTTCGCCGCGGTCGGCGCCCGTATCCCCGGCGAGAAGCCCACCACCACCTCGACCGCCGTAGCCTCTCACCCCTTGATGCACAACATCGAGAACTGTGTCATCATCAAGACCCCACCCTCAATCTCAATCGAGCAAGTCCTCCTCGCGCTCGACAAACACTACCCCGCCCTTCAACTTGGCTTCAAGGCGTAATGCCCTGTGTCATCAAGAGTCAGCGCACCCTCCGCTTTCCCAAAGTGGCCGACCTCGACACCATGACTGCCAAAGGCCTTACCGTTGGCAAGACTCTCTGCCAAATTGAGAAGCTTTTTGTCTCTACTAAAGGTGGCGTAAGTCAGTGCACCCTTACGCGCTTCTTTTCGGACACCGACTCGGAGGGTCTCCGCCTCTTCAACGAGCAGATTGCTGCCTTTGGCACGGTCCTCCTTCATCGCATCTAGGGAAGACGAAGCACATCTCTGGGGTGTATGACTTTGTCCTCGTCCGCGGCTGTTCAGAATCGAGTCAAGGACTGTCTCAATAACAGCGCATCGCTCGGCGTTGCACGACTCGAAGTTCTTCCTCCAGAGACCCTCCAATTCGTTGAGCTCCACTGCGGTGGCTGATACCTCCTTGATAAGACGATCTGTTGAAGCTTCGTCATCGAACTGAAATGTTGGCAGCTGGAGGCCGTGGTCTGATAATGAGGAGTCGAGTCGTTGCAGAATATTGTTGAGCTGAAGCAGCACCCAGCTGGCTACATGCTCGGCCCGTGCAGTGTGATGACCGGCTGTCGTCTTTGGTTTCGTAGGTGTTATTCGACGTCTTGGTTGAGGTTTTCATACTGCTTTAACCATAACTGCACCTAGTTTGTCACTCCATATCGGCCGTTAACAGCATGGCAAACAGGTGTCGCAGCTCGTGGCCAGTACGGAGGACCGCTGCTTCGGTCAGACATCTGTCGGCTTCAGCGTCATTGCGTAATAGGAGCCCCCGTTCGACACAGGCTTCCCGGAATGTTCGAAACTCAACACCATTGAAAGTCCTCAGATGCGCAAACGATGTCGGAGAAGGCACCTTGAGAAGAAGTAGTCGCAAGTAGTATCGCTCTCCGCCTTCAGGACCACAAAAGAAGGTTCTTCCGATCGTCCGGTTGTTTATTTTTTGTGGAACCCAAGCTCAATTTTCGTTGCGCCATCGCGCTTCTAACTGGCAGAGGCGATGGCCCAGGTTAGTACACTGGCAGTGGCGATGGCCCAGGTTAGTACACGTCGATTCGTTCAACCTGCTAGATTGAGTACAGCGGACTAACGGCCTTGCTACTATCCGTGAAACAGTTTCGAAGATCTTTCGGGAGCGCATTATTGCATTCAATGAAAACCTTGCTATGGCATCATTTGGCACGAGCAAAGGTCAGGGCATAATCAGCGGCTCCGAGCCACCATCTTTCTACCTGAGCGAAATGGTATTTCACCGTATCGGCACCCTAGCACCAGCACCAGCAAACGACCCAGTCTTCGCCCAGATTGTATTCCTGGCCCCGACGGAACGCATTGAAGCACGACGAAGATTCAATGGACAGCCCGAAGAAGCACGACGTCTGGAACACAGCATATCAACAGGTCGTTCCTCTAGTCGGCGGCATGCTACGACATCACAACACGCGCGTCGAACTGTTCTTTACAGCACAAGATTTCATGGACAGTGATGCGTCTCATATGTACCAGCTGCGTTTACTTGCACCGTGCAATCGAATCCTACAACTTACCGACCCAAGACGAGGTGGCTGTCATTCTACCCGGAGACGATCTCCTCTCTTCTTGAAGATCGGTACTCGGTCTCGTACCTGGGTAGAATGACGGCCACCTCGTCTTGGGTCGGTAAGTTGTAGGTTCTCGAATCTTGATTGCGAATGGCGTCTATCGGGTAGAGTACACTGTTGCAATATCAGTCAGCTTGCCGAATGGTGGGGTGCTGGGCTCAGGCAGTAGGTCGACTCACCTGAAAGTCCCGGCCTCTGTGCCTGTAAGCGGTTCGGAATAGAAGCGGGTCTCGGAACCGTCCTTGTGAACTTGAAATAGTTGTTCTGTAGCAAAGCTCTGGTGGCCCAGAAAGGCGGGGGACGAGAGAAGATGACGCAGGACCGCCTCCGTATCGCAAATATAGTAGTCGAACGACTGCGAAATCAATCGGGCTGCCCTCGCCCCCCGTCAGCGGCGGTATCTGCGGCTGTAGCAGGAACGTTCTGACCTGGTCCAAGAAAGGAAGACTGCCGAACCCCTCAGGAACACCAAGATTTCCTCGCGTCTATTTTAAGATTTCATCTTTCATTCGGTCCACTTTGCTGCGGACGTCAATTGGATGATCAAGTCAAACTCAGCACGAGGATAGAATACACCAAGACCTGGACAGACGCACCATAAGGGACCTTTTTCAGAATTTTACGATAAGCTTTGCGAGTCTTTTATTGATACTCAAGCTGTGATAGTTAGTTGATCGATTGACTAGCTCGCTGCAGTGGCTACGCGCCGACAGTTACAGTCTAGCTGCCAGCGCCTGGACCGGCAGTGAACGCCGTAGTACTCGTACTCACTCCGGCTTTTCTATGAAGGCGCAATAGATCATCGAAGACCCTCTTCAAAAAGCGGTTCTTCTCTGCCAGTCTGGCGAATTCGAAGCTGAGCTCGTCCTCGAAAGGAAAGTAGGGATTGGTCGGATCATGCACGCGCGCGTTGTGCGTCGGAGGAGGCGACTGGGTCTCGCAGCAGTTGCCTTCGGCGTCGCACGCCCATCCCGCCTTGGGGTATCCTCAGCCCCGAACTTCCGATGCTGCCGACGGTCCAAATGTGTTTGCTTGGCCCGTCCCTCGGCGTCCGATTGATCCTCGTCCGACTACTTTGATGACGCGTCAGAATCCGATTCGCTGGCGCTGACGTCCGAGTCGTATGGGATGCCGAGCCGTTCGCAAAGGCGCACACGATTTTGGTACTCGATATTGGCTTGAACCGTCGCGTTGTGAGAGCTGCGAGCTGCGAGCCGCTGTTGTTCGGCTTCGTTGACAGTGCAAGGTTCCTTGTTGACAGGCGGCCGATGTATCTGTCGCCTGTGCAGAGACAAGCCCCGAAGAGACCTGCACTCACGCTCACAGTAGTCGAAGTCACATGCGTAGGCCACCTGCGGCCCTGGATCCATGCAGTCACAGATCCAGCGTGAAGGTCGGCGAGTGTCGTAGATTAAAGTCGCTGTGCGCCGAAGGCAAGAAGGAAATGCGCCTCCTGCGCCTGTCGACAGGGGGACTCGGTTAGATTTTGTGAGTAAGGCAGAGAGTCAGGCGCGCGTCGCCGCACGCGGCCAGAGGGCGTCGAACCGTTCAACTTGGCGTGAACCGGGCCTTCCCCCCGGACGCGAGCGCGAGCGCGGTCGCGTCGAAGTGACTCGCATTAGGCCACTATTGGGCCAGTATTGGGCCAGTATTGGGCCAGTATTGGGCCAGGGCCGCGTGTTGTCTACCAAGTCCACGCGCCGTCGGGGCCTCTTTTTCGTTCCTCCCACTCACTGCCACCGCCAACGATCCCCACCCGCCCCTCTTACGTCCACCATCGCCTGTCGATCTCGCCCTGACCACTTCCGAGTAGCTCGACCCATGGCGCCCGCCCAGCAGGCATCGAAAGGTGTGGCCAAGGCGGTAGCCGCCGACCAGGACACCATCAGCGACCGGCGGGACCAACGCGCGGTCAAAACAAAGGCCAAGCAGGTTTGGGCACAGAGCAAGGCGGCGGCCGCCTTGGCGGCCAAGCAGGCGAAAAATGCCGAGTCCACAAAAGCAGCCATCTCCCCGCCGGCGCGAACCCTTATAAGTCTGTCGCAGACCTCCCTGAGTGAGGAGCCTTCGATCTCGGTTACTACCATCTATCTATGTGTCTGGCATGCCAAACTCATCTTGTCCATCCACAGGAACAAACGCGGGCAAGACTCGGAACACGCTCCTGCTCTCGCTGCGACGAACCGGGTAAGAAGGGTCGCAAGTGAGTTCAGCGCTCAGCGGTGGCGTTGATCATATCGCGACGCGCGCCAGCAAGCAACCAGTGCCTGACTGCCGCCATTTGATCCTCGCATGCGGGCAGGTTGCCGCATCCTCGGCGCGTCCAGAGCCAAACGGACCGTAGGGGTCACAGCCCAGACTCGCAATCAGATCCGCCTTTTCGCCAAAGAGACTCGTGTTCTCTGCCAGGACTCAAGTACGACCCAAGCTCCTACGGCATTCACTACATCATCTGCATCTGAGCGGAACCCCGGGCAAATTCCAGCTTGTGAAGGCTTGTTGTCGTCCAGTCGCGCCTCTGCGCGACATAAACAAAACAAAGTCAAGGCCGACCCTCTGCCCCCGGATGAAGCCGAGGTCGCAGCAATCTGGTATCAGCACATATTCCTGATAAACATTCAGAAGGAAGCTGGACTGTGGGCCACGGCTTCAAGTCTTCGCGACTTGCGCGTATGTTCATCAGGAATATGTGCTTGTACCAGACTGCTGCAACCTCGGCTTCATCCGGGGGCAGAGGGTCGGCCTTGACTTTGATTCGTTTATGTCGCGCAGAGGCGCTACTGGACGACAACAACCCGGGGTTCCGCTCAAGTGAAGATGATGTGGGGAGTGCCGCAGGAGCTTGGGTCGTAGTTGACTCCAGGCAGAGAACACTAGTCTCTT
Source organism: Microbotryum violaceum (assembly GCA_022506055.1). Taxonomy (NCBI): domain Eukaryota; kingdom Fungi; phylum Basidiomycota; class Microbotryomycetes; order Microbotryales; family Microbotryaceae; genus Microbotryum; species Microbotryum violaceum. Next base: position 964,753 of record JAKMXP010000009.1, on the reverse strand, counting down.
CGGCGAAAAGGCGGATCTGATTGCGAGTCGGGGCTGTGACTCCTGTGGTCCGTTTAACTCTGGACGCGGCCAAGGGTGCGGCAACCTGCCCGCATGCGAGGATCAAATGGCAGCAGTCAGGTACTAGTTGCTTCTCAGGGAAGAAAAGACAATCTCACCTTCTTTTGCAAGCGCTCGCGAAGTCTGCCAGTGATACATCAATCAGCACAAGAACATGGGAGCAATTGATGCTACGGATCACCGTACCGTCTCCGTCCTCATCAGCATCATCATCGTTGTCTTCGTCGCCGCCCTGGTCGCGCTCGCTCTCTTCTTCGCCCTGACTATCGTCGTCGTCCTGACTATCAACGTCGTCCTGGTCTTCTTCTGATATGGTATGCGCCGTATAGTCAGTAACCGCTTTGAAAAAAGGGAAATAGTATCTCAGGATTACACGCTGCTCCTCTAGCAGAGTGTAAAAGTAAACTTTCTCGAAGGCTTTCGATGCCTCCAGGCCCCGCCTTTTACGCACGCCATCGAGAAGGTCGCCGAGCTGACCAACCAATCGCACGGGTCCGGGCGACAGGTGGAGCTTGGACGCGACTTAAATCTCCTAGGTCACTTAAATCGTTCACAAGGACATACGCTGTACCAACGTGATTGTACGAAGGATCTGAGAGCATTTTCGAATTGACGGCCCGCGGGGGCTAGTCAACATCCACAGCTTCGAAGACAGCCTCACATGCGCTGACCGCCGCACCCCAAGTCTCCGAGCAAGTGGGGATGAAGAGGCAAACTGAAGTCGGCTGACGTAGGCTGATGCGCGACGGCCTTTAAAACCTGATTCTTCAGGGAGTCACCATCGAAGGCGCTGCTGGCTCGATGGAAAAAGAGTCTATTGAGCCCTCATATTCACAGCGGCTTATAGATACAGATGTACGTTCCTGTCTAGCAGTCCATGGCCTGGCGGCTGGAGCGAACCTCACGCGCACAGAGCTACAGGTGGGGCGAAGACATACGTGAAATTGCAACATATGCGCCGGGTATACGTCATAAAAGGTGCCTGTGGTGAGATCAAAATACAGTCTTGAAACGGTTCCCTCACTCCGTTTCCTCTTCACGGATTTGCTCAATGCTCTCGGCGACATCGGTTCCGATCTCCTCGCGCCCTGTTCGTGCCAGCTCATCTTCTGGCGAGAACAATTGAGTCAAAACGAATGTCGCCACCGAGTCCGAGGACCAATAACTAGCATGGGATGAAAGCGCATCGATGTACTGGTTGATGCCTGCCACCAGTCAGCGGTAAAGGTGGAGTATCAGCGCCATCGGCCCACGCCGGTGAGACCACCCGTTGGAAAACATCGCTCACCTTCAGCAGGCATGTAGAAGTCAATGCAACCTTGAGGGTTGAGGGCCTTAAACCTTTAAAAATAGGGAGAGGGTTAAATGTCAAGATTCTGCTGATTGCGAGCGTGGCTCTCCTTCCACACTCACCTTTGCTCAGCCCGCGAGACGGACTCGAATTCGCGCGTGCCCATGGGCATCTCACTCGGCATCCTTTTGTTCGTTGGGCGCCGAGCTGGCATCTTCGGTTTCGCAGCCAACTTCGACGAGGATTGGCCTACCCCCAATTTCTCTGCACTGTTTGCCTCAGGACCAGAATTTTCTCCGGGAGGTCCTTCGTTCTTTGAGGCATCGAAAACCTCGTTTTTCTCCGGCGACGACCAGAAACGGCTGATGTCGAGGACATTGCTGATCCGGCTATACGTGTCCGACAGGTTCTCGAGCAGTGTCGAATTCGTGGAAGGAATCGCAATTGGTTTGATTAGCTTGGCATATCTGCAGGAGAAAGAAAAGATACCCCCGTCAGCTGTTGAGGCGTGGATGCATTGCCTTGAGGGACATAACTGACTCTCGATCCACCGTGGCATTGAGAGCGAAAGCTACGGGATCTGTCTCATGGTATATGTTGTAAACCGCATCTATCGCCATGCATCCGTAGCGGCCGGCACGGTCGAGGGCGATATCGCGCCCGACGTTCTGCGTTCGTGCACGTCCCCTTCGCGCGATCAGTTGTCCTTGCCCGAGGTGCAAGAAAAAAGCGAGCTGAGCGAAAGATGAGCAGCTGGATGAGCGAAAAAAGAACAGTTGTATCTGAAGAGGTCGCTTCAAAGGTGGCGCGGCACTTACTGGACTCCCGACAAGGATGAACAGTCGGGTATCAAACACAAACTGTGAGTCCGAGTACTTCTCCGCGTTTGACATTTCGCTGAGCGGTTTGACGTAGGTGGGCTGAGTGGACAGGATGTCCGCACACAATGCCGATCCAAGAGAGTGCCCAATAATTGAAACTTTCCCGCTTCTAGCGGCGAATCCAGGGTTGCGCATGCAGAACAGACGGTAGATTCGATTAGCCTCCTTGACGACAGCCTTGAGCATCTTGCTCTTATGGTGGGACAGATAGAACGGAACATCCAGCACAAGGCCCGAAACGACTTGTCGCAGCAGCGGGATGGACCCCTTGATCTCGATGTCATCAAGACCAAATTGGTTGCGTAGGTGCTCATCGGCAGAGTTTCCTAGATCCTCGGCATCGTCGTCGAAAGAAAGATCGGTGCGCCAAAGCAGGGGGATGAACTGGGCTCGCTTCTTGCTCAGTAGTGGAGCAAGTGAGTTGGACGCAGATAAATTAGTACAAGCTGGTTAAATCGGGCAATGATCAGTTCAGAACGGGGCAAAGAGAGGGAATACTTCTCGCGTGGGCCACTCACCGGTGCGGAAGTGATTGCACGCATGCACAAACGAAAATGATTCATACTTTCCGGCAAGCTTCTGGCCGATACCATGACACACCAAGACGAGCTCGTCAACTTCTCCCACCCCTCCCTGTTCATCCCCATCTTGGTTTCTTGGCCCGTCCATCGCTTCTTGCGTGTCATTCGTTCTTTCCCCCTGGACATCGACATTCACGTCATCGTCCGCCCCGTCAAGCGGGTGACCCACGAGTGGTACACCGCCGAGCTTGCTCTTCAACGCGGCGAAAAACCCACCAGCTGCACCCGCATCTGCATCTACAGCAGCAGGTTTGGCAGCCGAAGCAGTGGATCCGCGGCGGGATTTGGCGTCGGATCGTGATGTGACGCTCTCATTGTCGGACGATTCGACGGCGGCGTCACTCAGTGCGCCGATTTTCTTGGCGGTGACGGGTTTCCCGGGCGTCCCCCCTTTCTCCTTCCGGGCATGGTACGTTCTCATAGCATCCCAGCCTGTTGAAAACGGATGTAGACGACACATCGAGCCTCAGCACTCCTGTGCAGGTCTTATATGTCTGCCGCGAACGTAAACTGACCGCGCACGACAACCTGCCCCCCTCCCAACGACTTGCCGTTGCTCCAAAGGGACTTGCCGATACTACCAAGAAAGCTCTTCGAGTAAACGCGACCCTCGTCTCCGCCCTGAAAAATGACTTCGATGCCTGAGTTGGCGTCTCCGCTTTCGCTGTCAATACCGAGTGGTGCGCTGAGCTTGAGTTGCGCCTCAACACCACCTTTCAAGGCCGAAGCGAGCTCAGCAATGTACCTGCACGCGCGCGACCATGTCAGTGAAGCCCGATCGAAACAGTAGGCATGTTTTGGCGCTTGTATTGCATGCATGCTTACGATTCTTCCCAGGGGCGGATGTGAGCGTACGCCCGGTCGAGTGAGGCCGACAGTTCCGGATCTACCGGATGTGCCTTGATCTGGTGGGATGCCAGGCTCTTGTACTTCGTTGCTTTCGATGCGGGTGGCGCGTAGAACCAATGGGCACGTAGCACTCTCACAGCAGTACCTTGCCAGAATGCTGGGTAGAGTATGGACGAGGCGAGGGACACGGTGAAAAGCTTGTCCAGGCCCACAGGAAAGCAATGAGGCATCTCGGCTGCGGGCGAGTAACAAGCGAGTGCGAGGTCAGACATGTTAGACATGCACAAGGCACGCTTCGCATCGACAATGTGTTTCACCATCTGCGAAAGAGAAGCCACAGCCGCTCGCTTTAATGGCTTGCCACCCCATAGCAAAAGCAACAAAATGGAATCTGGACTGACCTGGGTCCTCGGCACCATCCTGGACGGCCTGCTCAGTCTTCGCTTTCCCCTTCTGCCTCTTCCCCCCCGTCGACACCGATGCGTCTTTCTCGGCCTTCTTCTCCGCCTGTAACACTTCCCATCCCTGTTGCAGGACGCGATCTTCGGAATCGGTGAATGCGCGCCATTTGCTCGTTGCGACCGGCGTTTGCTTGGATGCTTGGGTTGCCACGGCATCCGATGGGGCAGTCAAGTCCGACAGCGGGGGGCCGCCATGTAGAAAACCTTGGGCAATCATATTTGCAGGGCAGTTGCGCAGGCGGATCAGTTGACATTGCGAATGGATGCCCGGGCCGTTCCAGCGTGAAGGCCGCGGCTGTACTCACGGGCTTGCACCGGCGGTGGGGGGTCCCTCTCCTGGGACAAGACACTGACCAGTTCCGACGGGGTCAGAACGGCTTTTGTTCGGGCTCCCTCAACGGGCCCGACTGTTCGCTTGTCTGTATCGGGCTGTGACTCTGTCGTCGTCTGCGCCGGCGCCGTCGTCGCGGCCGTCGTGGTGCTCACGTCGTGCGCGTCGCTCAATTCGGGCGAGTCCAGTGGCGAATGGTAGACATATTCACGTTCGAGACTCGGTGTCGGGAATTCATCGTGTGCGTGTGATGGCTGAAGAGTAAAGTAGTCGTTCATCGCCGAGGCTAGGTGCGACATGTGATGTTGCCCCGGGCGGCGGGCACTGTCGCAACTCTGAACAGATCCCCGAGTCGCGACAAACAGCCCATGGCCTCATCTGTCATCGCATCACCCATCGCTTCACCCCACCCCACAGACTCCCCACAGACCGACCGACCGCAGCCGGCCGCGCGATCCGACCCAGATATCCGCCGTCCCTGGGCCCGGCGCTTCGGTGCATCGAATCTGAGGGAGGAGACTGGCCAAGGACCTTTATGGTCAGACTTAAAAGAAGAAGAAGAAGAAGAAGAAGAAAGAAATATTTCCGTCAGCAGTGTGGGTACAAAGTATCAGACCGGATAGACTATTCCTGCAGTTGGTCCACAGGGAGACGATCTGGCTAGCGCAAAATTTTATCACTGCCAATTTCTCTTTTACAGCTCACTATTTCAGGCACTGTGCAGGTACGTAGGGGTAGGAGTTGCGAAATTGGCTGTCACCGTGTTACGGGGAGTACTAGAGATCTACCGCCTAGGTTTTGACTCCCACTTTCTCATCTCTGCTCCCCGCGATGACTTGCCTAGAAGTGCCTACTGCACCCGATCCAGATTGAACAATGACTGCGACAATTCCAATCACGTCGCGTCAAAGCGTCAAAGGGACAAGCGCGAACGCTCGCGCGCGCTCGCGAGGGAGTCCTAACTGAGACAGCAATCGACCACGTCGACGCGCGTTGGGCTCCATACGCATTCTCCCAGAAATTCAAGCGTGTCACCCGAGTCGAGCATGTCTATCGACGCGATCAGACACAGGTATAGGTTCGCCTTTTATTGTAGTGGCCATGGCTACGGGGTACGTACCAGCAAGAAGCGCAGACCGAGTCAGCTGTCGTCGACCCTGGCTCACCCACCACGAACACTGGCCTTTCCGCCAGCCCCCTGTGACCATACACTAACTTGACCCTTCGCCCCGTCGTCGCAGCACGCGACAAGGGTGTCAGCCCTTACATCGGAGCTCTTACATGCTGGCCACGAGGTACACATCGTGACGAACGCACCGACGCAACCCTTCTCTGCGGTTCTGCCACCTTCCGAGATACCCTCCCCGGAATTGCGAAGAGCGGCACCCATACCGGCCACGACGCCGCTACCATCCTACGCATATTACCGTCGCCGAAACGTCGATGCCGGTATCGTGCAGCCTAAGGCGTACGATGTGGATCGAGAGGGGACCTATCGCTTGCTCAAGGATTTCATGGAGCTACGGCCTCAAACGCTCGCAGAAGAAATCGCTTGGCTCAAAGGCCAAAGCATCGACTGTGTATTGAGCGATTCAACTTTCCTCGGATGGTCAGTTGTGCTACTATGGCTGCTGGGCTCTTTCATGTCGAATCGAAGGCCTATCCACTCGCCAAGACGTTGACGCCTTTGCTAATCGACGACCCACAGCGCCGCTGGACACGGAGCGAGGATTCCTTCTGTCATCGTCAGCAAGTGAGTCATCGCAGATCTTCGTCACAGCCACAGGCCACGGTCCTAATGTGGCTTGATTCTGTACCTGTCTTGTGTGACCTTAGCTTCACGTTCGACTCGTGCTATTCCTACTTGTCGCTCGCCAGTCTTCCGTCCCTGACCGGAGAACCGCTCGAGCCGCCCGTCTCCGACTCGATACTCTCTCCCCTAGTCGAGCAGAGCATTGCCGATTACGCATGCGCTTCTCTACTGTTGCGACTTCCGGGGGCGATCCCTATTCCTGGATTTGACACGGACGCTCCGCTGCCGTCTGGAACATGGGTCAACGCCCATCGAACCTCCTTCACCGCCGAGATTGATGCCTTACTTTCCCGGCCGACGTCGTCAATTCCCGCCACCCGACCGCATGGGCAGCCCAAAGCACGGGTGATCGATGTTCCGTTGCTGGTTCGGCCTCCCTCCCCAAACGTGCACACCCCGGGGTTTCGTCACGCCCTGCTCGCCTCAATGGACGTCCCAGAAGAACAATTTGAGGCCAAGATTCTGCTCGTTTCCTTTGGAGGCCAGTCGATCCCGCAACCACGCTCCAGACCGCCGTCCCCGCTGTCTACCCCGCTCATGCGACAGTCCTCGGGGTTTTCGACGCATTCGCTGAAGGTCCCTACGGACCTGAACTCCAAGGAAGCTGGCTTGTTGCCGAAAGGATGGATCGCCATCGTGTGCGGCCTTGCAGGCAACGACAACGAGATCCGAAACGACCTGCCCGAAAACTTTTACGCCAGCGACAAGGACGTTTATGTTCCTGACTTGACCGCAACGGCGGACGTTGTTTTGGGCAAATTGGGTTACGGCACCTGCTCAGAAACCATCTCGAACCATACTCCATTTGTTTATGGTCAGTTGTGTTCCTCTTCGCATTGCATCTACGGCACGACAACTGACCATGGTCATTTCTATGACCGGGCCCTTGGTGCAGTCCCGCGGCCCCTGTTCGTGGAAGAATTCGGATTGAAGCGGTTAATGACGTCCAGGGGTGTCGCGCTCGAGTTGGACCGACAAGACTTCGAGGCTGGCCGGTGGGAGTTCCACGTTCTCGAGGCGGAAGCTAGAGGCGCTGAGGCGAAAGCGCGCGCGAGAAGGGAAGGTTTTCAGGACGAGAGGGCCGGGCAAGTCATCAGAGATGAGCTGGAAAAATTCCTGACGCAATCGAAACTGTCGGCAGAGGGAGACGAGTAGATGTACCTTGCACGTGTAGCTCAGAGGGCTTTTGGCTTTCGAAAAATCCGAGCAGCAGAGTCAACGTTTTATTGAAGGCTTTTTCACTGAATTTGCGTTGAGATTGGGGCTGCATTAAAATAGGACGAATGACCGCCGTTCTATATGCAGGTTGCAGCTCCTTCAATCTGAAGTGACCGAATGATAAACGTAGAGTCATATTGTATCGCGCGAGAGGTTGAACAGGCTAAGAAGAGAAACGAAGCTTTCTCAAGCGGACTCGATCTGAGGAGTAATGGTAAGCCCATGACGGTGAGCTCGGTCGCCCGTACGACAGCAGTCCATGCCCAAGACACCGTCGCATCGCAATAGCGCATGGGGACAGGGGCATTGACAACTCCTGCCTTTCGCGACATGCTCCCCTTCTCCGATGAACTCACCTCGGCTTTGTACTTTGCTCCCTCTTCGTTGTCGTTCTTGGCCAGAATGTCCAAGAAGGCCTCGACGTACTTGGACTTGGCGTCGTCGGAAGAGAGGCCCTCGTTCTTCTTCCACGCGTCCCATTTGGCCTTGCCCACAAAGTCCATCATGCCCGGTCGAGAGGTGTTGACGTCGCCGACGGTCGCTTGCTTATACAAGCCATAGAACTGGTACAAGGAGTTCGAGCCGGCGACTACATTAGTGTCAAGCGAGCCAGACCACTTCAACGGTCCAATGAGATTTGTAGAATCAAGTTTCATGATACGAATGCCAGCGATTCCGGTCCTGACTCGTGCTTTATCGGACGACAAGATCCATTGCCGGCGGACAAACGTTTGAGACAAGGAGCAGTGCACACACAAGCTCTTCGCATCGCCAAGTCCATCCAAATGTCATGCAAGGGTTCGACTGAGAGCCACGACATGATAGCACAGCAGGGCGCCTTGATTGCGATCACTCAGCTCGGCGCTCCCCTCCATTCATGCGTGCCCGCAGCGGTGGTCGCCCGGATGGAGTCGTGGCCGGTCGAACCGCCATCGAATGCTCCCCACTCCAGCGCATGACACGAGCCTCGGGGTAGCCAGACTCACGACGAGCTGATCGGCTTGAGAGGGCTTCACGGGTCCATCCTTGGGCAATTGGCCGACACTGCGCCGGCGCGAGCGATCGGTCAAGCGACAAGACGCCAACGACGACGGCGAACGCGATGGCGATGGCGATGGCGTAGGCGTAGGGCAGGATGGGGAGGACAAGAGCAAGGCACAGACAGAGCACAGCAAGAAGGTGACCCATGTAAGCGATCGGCGTACGACAGCAAGACGACTACAGAGGAAAGGTACTGACATTGCGACGGCTTTGTCGAACTGCGCTGAGGTGTAGGGCATGGTGTGCTGTGCGTTGACTGCGTTGGGGGCGTCAATGTGGGGTGAGGCCGGTGAGGTGGCACGAGACGAAACGGTCGCGCTCTGTTCAGCTGGGCAGCGCTGGCAGCCTCTGGCAGCTCGCTGAAACTCGCCGAAGCTCGCCGAGCTGCCGAGCCCTCGGCCTCCCTCGGCCCACATTTACTTCTGAGCACTCCCCGGAACAGCTTTGAGCGCAACACTAGGTCTCTCTTCGACCAAAACGAACTGAGACTCGAATCCATATGCATCAGTCAATCGCAAGCCACCTACGAAATTCACCGTGAAAGGCAGCGGCCAACCTGCACCGTACACCACCTGCAGTGCACGGCGATGGTCTTCGCTGCTCGGTGTCCAAGGAGACGGAGAAGCACGTGGCGACCCCACCGACGCTCCTGCCAAGAATCCAACTCGAAAACGTTAATGGGTGGATGTGAATGTAGACGTTGGCAGATTTCGGGAAGAAATTCGAACCTCAACAGTCGTTTGGCGGCCTCTCCGAGCGCAATCCTGTGTACCCCAAGACAAGGAATCGATATCAAGTAGGCCTTTTCATGCCCGGAGGAAATTAGCTGCTGAGTCAGTGGTCTACGGCCACAGCATACTAGCTCGATTTCCGAATTGGCCATGCTTGTGCATAGGCACGCAGCTGGGTTTCATGGGTCAGCTCATTGAAGAGGACGGATGTACACTGACAAGCACTGTCATGCACGGTGGGCGGTGGCGCATGCGCTGGGAGTCTGATCCGAGCGTCCCGCGCCAGCTTGATCCGGCGCCGGGACTGTACCCCGGTGCATACGGGTGCATCGCTGTGCATCGATCTACACACGCGTGCATTGGTGTTTTCTATTGCTGTTCGGGTTTTGCACGAGTATGGGCTAGATCCTACTTCATTTCAGCCTGGCTCCGAAGGTGTTTGGTCGCCCGGGGAGCCTGAGCCTCACGTGCCCTTCAATCGATTCACTACCCCCTTGCACGTTCCTACCATGTGATATTCTAACTTCCGTACTGACTCTTGATACTACCTACTGCCCCTTTGATTACTCCACGAGGAGTGTGGTTCTCGCCCTGCTCCTACTCCGCGTCGGTTGGACGTGCACTCAGCGATGGGTTCGCACGAAGAAGGTCGCGGGAGGTCGATTCGCTCTGAGCGTGCACGAGGGTGCATAGCCGTGCAACTTCGTGCAGAGGTGTCGGAATGAGCCAGAGAGGAGTATGCATGAACGTGTGTGCCGGGGCGACAGAGGCCGTATCCGACGCCATCGACGGCGATTCGATCCGCGATCTGGCCTGGAATCGCACCGAGTGGGGGTGGGGGCTGCAAGCGTCGGTGTGCTGCCTGACTCAGGCACCCATCAAATGGGTTCAGAGGATCACAAATGTAATGGGGTAGATGTTGATGATCGCTTTTGATCAATGATTCCTTGGGTCGATGACTCAAGTACGATGCCATGGCCAGCCACCAACGGTATGAGTCTGGGAGACCGCCCCAAAGTGGCCATTACTCGTCCTGAAACGGGATTTTGGCGCGGCGAAAACTGTCGAAAAGAGCTCGCACCAATCGACCCTTGCGTGCATGTACTATGGGCGCCACTGGCACTGGCGCCCAAGCGCCCAAGCGCCCAAAGGCGGCCTTCCCAGCTGCTCCTCCCCTGCGCTCATGGGGTGCCCGTTATCCCCTCGACGCTGACATTATCCGTGTAACCCCAACTCATGCAGACGTTCAAAGGTGGCCCGCCGGCGTCGGCAACCCAAACGAGACGCCGTGCCAACGCCGTCAGGTCGGTCTTGCTTGCCAGTTGCTTGGTCCCTTCATTCTACTGTCTGGCGACGCTCTCACCCTGGGCCGGCACCCTTCGTCAGCCGCTGCGGTTCCTTTTCCACGGTTATGAGCCCCACGGAGCTTGGCCTTGGTCGGCTGCAATCGCGGGAGGCGCCTCGTGCCCAGTGCAAACCGAACCTCGCAACGTTGGCCACGACTGGAAACCGGCAAAGGACGAGCACTACTCTCGATTAGCTATCGAGCGACTCATCGGAGCTGTGCAGATTGTTCGTCTTCCCGGTCCTTTTCCGATCGGACTCCGTCCCCGTACCGTGCCTCGGCTGACCGTTGCACTAGTTCCACGTTCGGCCATTGAACTGTTCGCTTCACAGCCAACACAGAGTTACGACGACATGCGCAGCGACCCTTTCAAGGAACCACGCTTCGACATCTTTGCCAAGCAGCACGAGTACCTCGAAAAAACATTCCCTCGAGTGTACGTGTGCCCGGCGGCTGGGGCAAGTTGGCTTCTGGAGGTGTGAGCCGACCTGACAGCGCCTGTTTTGATCACAGTTGGTCCCATCTCGAGATCGAGAAAGTGGCCAGATTTGGTCTCATTATGACTTACAAAGGCACGAACTCAAAGCTTAAACCCATTGTAAGTGTGCGCTTCCTCTGGCCCCTGCTCGACGAACTAATTGTGTGGGTGCTCGGACAACTTGCCGCAGGTGTTCATGGCCCACCAAGACGTGGTGCCCGTCAATCCTTCAACAGAATCGCAGTGGACCTATAAGCCCTTTTCCGGACACGTCGACTCCGATGGCTGGATCTGGGGCCGAGGCACAACAGACTGCAAAAACACTTTGATTGGGATTCTCTCCGCGATCGAGCAGCTGCTCTCCGAACAGTACACACCGGAAAGAACGATCGTGCTTTCTTCTGGATTTGACGAAGAGATCAGCGGGATTCGGTCCGCTCGACCCATTGCCGAGCGATTGGAGCAAATTTATGGCAAGAACGGTGTCGCCTTCATCCTCGACGAGGGCTTCACGGGCCTGGATCAGTCGTACGGCGTTCAGTTCGCTCGTTTGGGGCTGGCCGAAAAGGGAGCGATCAACTTGGACCTCGAGGTCCTCACCCCGGGTGGGCATTCCTCGGTCCCGCACGGTCGACATACGGGCATTGGGATAATGTCGCGGTTACTGGTAGCGCTTGAGGACCATCCAGATCCGCCGAGCATGGACAAAGGGCATCCGATGCTCAGCTATCTGCAATGCGCTGCCGACCATGGAAACATGAGCAAAACTCTTAAGAAGCGTGTTCGCGATCCGACGAAGTGGAAAGCTTTAAGCGAGGACCTCGCACAGTCGAGCGAGGTTCTCCGGGCTTTCCTCTCGACAACCCAAGCCATCGATTTGGTCGAGGGTGGCGTCAAGGTGAGTAACTCTGCGCAAAAGGAGCCAAGTGTACCGGGTGAGGGTGAGCGGAGACTTATGGTCACCGCATTATGCCCAGGTCAATGCGCTTCCTGAGTACACCCATGCTACTATCAACTATCGAATCAGGTTCGATTCGTCCGTTGCCGCGCACAAAGCTCGCATATCTTCCATCCTTGAACCGGTGGTCGGGTCGGCAAATTTGACCTTTGACGCCTACGGGTCAAAGAATGGCACGACTCAGCAGGTTGTTCGATTGATCCATCGCGAGGGAAGCGAGATCGAACCTGCTCCTTTGACGCCGAGTTCGGGACCGGCGTACGAGCTTATGAGTGGAACAATCAGACATGTCTTCGACAGGCCAATCGTCGCTCCGTCTGGCATGGTTGGTGAGTCTGCGATGACGAGCAAATGTCTCGGCGCTGCGGCACACCCCACGAGGGTGCAGTGCGCTGTTCTGGTCCATGCTGGCAAAATGATCGCAAACAACTACTGATATAGTTTTCGTCGACAGCCAATACCGACACGAAGTGGACGTGGAACTTAACCCACAACATCTACCGCTTTCTGCCCGCCCAGATGGACAAACTCAAGAATTTCCATACCGTGGACGAACGGATGCACGTTTCGGCTCACCTAGACGTGATCAGATTTTATTACAAGCTGATTTTAAATAGTGAAGGGTGGAGAGCCGAGTAGTGCTCGGGCCTGACGGGGCGCTTGATCCCTGGATCACCAATCACGTACGAGACGGTGAATTGAGGATGGGATGGCCCCGCCCGAGCTGGTGTGCATAGGTACCTATTTGACGCAAAGCTGCAACGCCAACTGCGTTTACTTGTATATAGTGATGTGGTTTGCACTGTACTTAAAATGCCTCGACGATAACTATATCATGAGCTTGCAGAGGAGGCCCTGTCAGAGGCTGGAGAGCCGGCCGAGCGGCACCACAAACAACACTCGTGTCGGCTATGCCTTGCTATCGCCTAAGGTGGACACGTCAAATCCTAACTTGCCGTCACCCGTGCCCCACCGGACTGCTCAGGAGTCCGCGCGCTCTCACTGGACGGTGGTGCTCTAAGGAGCACGATTTGGAGGCTGAAGCCAATTAGTATGCAGTGTCTGCCCAGGGAGTAGGTAGGTAGAAGCTTTTACCTGGGCACCTTTCCCTGCCTAGATATCTACTTCGCGCACATACCTAGATACTGATACGTACTAGGTAGGCAGCGACCCGCGTCCCCGACTTTCTTCTGCACGACAGCTTTACCACAGGTTTGGTCGCGTCGCTCGCCCCAAGCCTCATGAAACCGCTTGTAAAATTCCTGCCAGATCGACGACCGAAGGTACCCGAGGTATATCATCCGCCCAATTACACGAGATCATCCCTACTCTGGCTTAACTTGTTGCATAATGCATGCCACCTTGCGTGTGCAACCACTTACCTACCTACGGTAGACTTATGGTAGGCAGTAGTAAGGAGCAGTGCACGCTACCCTGATTGGTACGCGGTAGGTACTGACTCGCTCTAAACAGCTCTAAACCGGTTCCTATCGGTTCCCCAACTCACAGCCTTTTCAGACCTCAGCTCGAAGCTCCCCACCGCCATGGCAAGTTGCAAACCTTGACCTTCCGAATTCATTAGGCAGATGTCCAGAAATAGCGCACACGAGGCGCTGAAGCTGGCGATAGCGCGCGCTGGGCATTTCTGATCCAATAGAAATCCTGGTGCCTCGGACTCCGGGCATCCCGCGCGCGTCCCCGCGTGTTGTTTCAACGAATCAGGTTTGTTGAAGTTGGTTGACTTTCCGCACCTCCGAGCCTCGTGCCACCCTTCAAAAGCAACCCCCAGGGCCTTCTACCCTGCTGCCCTTCCTTTTCTACCTCTTCTTTCCCATCGCTTTCCCCACCTCGCCGCTTCAGCTAGTCTCCTCGCTCAAGATGCACAACACCCGCTCCACCCCCATGATGGGCCTGGTGGGTCCGTAGCGCCGTTACCCGCATTGCCCCGTCCCGTGAACCCTCGCGTTCTGACCACCGCCTCGCGTCGGCATCGAATCCCTTTTGCACAGCTCTGGGCCTCGCGTCTCCTATGCTCGTCGCCGGCCAGCCCAACTCCCAAGTACGGCCTGTAGATGGACAAGTCACCGCACAAAGTGCTCGGTCGATGCTGACGCGTGCCTGTGCCCTCGCAGAGCTCGATGTCCAGAACGCTCCAGGTCAAGTGAGTCAGTCTGTCAAACCACGGCCGCGCTGTCGCTCTCAGGGCATCAGGATGCCCATCCGGTTGGAAACTAATTTTGGATTTTGGGAATCCTGTGCAGCTCCCTCAACGATTTTTGCTTGTTTGCTCCTCCAACGGCCGGCGTTACCATCGGAGATTCGGAAGCATACGAAGTAGCCTATTGCACAGCGCCAAACCGTGGCACGCGTAGCATGCCGGCGGTTCGTTCCCAACTGCTCCCACACGATCGCGTGCTTGCCACCGGGACTGACGCGCTCTCTTTACTTTTGTCATGTCACTCCGCCCACAGGGCACGATCAAATCGGCTCGTGAGTCTGACGTACTCCGCCGAGCTCAGGCTCCGCTCCCGAAGAACAATGTGCTGAGGAAATCCCTTACTCGTCCACAGACTTCTTGGAGACCCCGCATTACACCCAGATCACCGGCACGGGTGACTTCACCAAGATTGTGAGCAATGGCAGGTACTTTCGTGTCGTAGTGGTCGCGCACTTCTGACTGAACCCGGAATTCTCTGTCTGCAGAACGTACAACGAGGCGACGAGGTACCGTAGCTAACTTCGATGGCCACTGCAGACCCGAGCTTCATCCTAACGATTATTGTGTTCACCGACGATTGCAGGGTGGCGAGTTGGACCCTCATGGTGCTACGGGTCAAGGAAACCCCGTCGGCGGGGTCGTCTACTCGGGTGGAACCCAAGTGTATGAATGGCACGAATTCATCAGTGACACGGAGTTCTGCATCCGCGTGTGCAAACCGTCCGTGCCCAATGCCTGGTTGTGGTGCCAACACATCTACGACCTCCAAGGCTGCGGGTGGAATGATCCTGGACAGTACGGCAGTGGCTTTGAGTGAGTCATGTACTTGGGCTGACGCGCGCGGACTTTTCACGAGACGAATCGGCAGGACGGTGTCGTCTACTGACACAAGGCTGGTCCATTCTATGTAGCACTTGCGAAGGTGATGGAACTGATTACACTCCGGGTATCTACCCTGTCTCCGGTGGTGCTTTCACCACTTATGAGCAAGGAGATGGGTCCACGCCCGCTCCTCCGGCTCACGCTGCGGGCGCCTCATCGAACTGCGTAGCTCAAAACACGATCAATGGCAATGCCGGGCCAGTCACTCTCGCGAGGTAAACAACGATGGACGCTCTTTCATTTCACGTTCGAATGCGTATCTTACCATGTCGGATCACGCATTGGCCCTCCCCAGCTCTGCCAGTCCCGCCGCTAGTTCCGCCGCGTCAGCATCGGGGTCCGCTTCCAGGTCCGCTTCGGGGTCAAAGGGATCCACATCTGCATCTGCATCCGGAGCCTCGAGCCAATCAAACGGCTCCAGTTCCTCATCTGCACTGTCCTCTAGCCCTATTCCGTCGACCAGTAAGTCGAGATCTTATGTTCGAGCACCTTTTCCTCCGATCCGGAACTCTTCGCAAGTCCGTGGCATAGCCATCCGGCTAGTGCATTGTGTTCAGGGGCTTTGGTTTCTGTTTGCGCGGAGATGCGCGGACATTTCCGTTAGCTGACAGAGCGGTACCATTTTTGTCAGGCGCCGTGGTTACAGCTCCAGTTACCACGACGGCTGCTTTGTCTACCACGACCACTACGAGCACGACTCTGGCCGTTGTGACGGTGTTCTCGACCGCCAGTGCAGCGTCGACTTCTGCCAGTGCCGCCTTGACTTCGGCCATTGCCGCGACTTCGTCCGCGGCCATCCGCACCACTTCCGGTGCAATTTCGATGAACCCCAAAGGCCTGTTGGGGGTGGGGGCATCTATTCTCAGCGTCTTGTTCACGCTGGCAATCTTTGTTTAGGCCAGCATGAAACCCGGCACCGTCCAATTCTTCGGACGGCTATTTCTCACACAAACAGACACTTTTCTTTAGTTAGGGCGTGGTTGGAATCGGTGATTTGTTTGCTTGTGATCGTTTTGAACACTGATTATTCCCATGTAATGAGGTTGCCGATTTGTGTTACAGTGCCCGCCCAGGCTGCCTAGTACCCCGCACCCTTAGCACTGGTTTGAGTGCTGGGGCTAGCGACTGGTCGACCGGTCAGCACGTCGTGCCACGGCCAGGACACATTTAAAGATGCATCCTTAAAGATGCATCCTTACACATGATTTAAGATTAGCCTCTGGTACTCTGGTCCGTGCAGGTTTGTGCGCGCGCTCACGAGAGCCTACAAACCGGCTGTCTGCTTATGACTGGGCGTTTATAAGTCCAGCTTTTCGAAACTCAATTGCCGCCTAAGCAAGACAGCTCTACTTCCGAAAGTTGTCATTGCACTAGACAGATATTAAGTGTTTTGGCTAAAGCGCCTATAGCCAGGACTGCGAAGCAACTGAGCAAAGTTTGAACGGTAGGGGTTCCGAAGACTGTGGTGGCGATGAGTAAGAACTGTGTTGCAAAGGAGTGTGGTGTATCTATGTGTCTGAGGTCTGTCTGAGTTGTTGTCTGAGTTGTGTGTCTGAGGGAGTTGTTGCTTGCAGGAAGCAAAGGACTCGGAGAAACTATCAGAGGACCGGCTTTTATAGTTGAAGCCACGGGATCTTGTGGAAGGTGATGGAAGGTTTCCTACAAGTGAGAAGTCACAATGCCCGATGTCCGGGTTACTAGATGGAACGGTATAAAACGAGATGAATAGTGATAGAGCGAGATGACCATCGGGTTTCGGCGTGCTGTCTCGAGGAGGAAGGCTAAGTTAGGCGCGCGTGATCTTCAAGCCGGACCGAAGACAGTTACACTACAGAAGCCCCTTTATGGGTAGAATTGTCCAACTCAGGCCTTCGCTGCAAAAATCAAGTGGTCCGAGAACCGCACGGGGATGCCACCTCGAGTGGAGCATTGGGAAGATGTAAGAAACGTGAGAAGATCGAGGCGGATTTAAATTTGATGCACCAGAAAACACATCAACTAAGCAGATGGCTTCCTAAGTATGCACAATGCCGCGAGTAAATGGTGCAATTACAAATTACGTGCGCGCGTTTACCCCCGTTGAAGCTCGACGCATGAGTCATGCCCTCGTCGAGTGCCGGCCGCGGCCATCATCCGGACCGAGTAACAGCCCATACCTTGAGCAATTCACTTCAACATCAAATTTTTCTTGCGAGCCCGGCATTGAGTGCAAGGCTTCAGCGAAGCCGCGCAGCTTTGAAAGAGGACTCTTCCCTCTTGCGCTTCGATAGGGCTCGGGCTCGGGCGCTTCAAGAGGATGTAGCGGTAATTGACCGAACGGCCAATATATTGATACCTTGGCAAGGAACCAACGACCTCGAGTGACTCAGACACCGGCAGAGGGGGAGTAGGTCGAACCTTACGATCCTCTGGAGTCTTTTGGCGGCACACCTGGCATCGAACCAATCGTTGCGATTGACGGTGTCGGGGAGGGTGGCGGGCTTCGCGAAAGCAACGGAGCAGTACTTGAGGCTCGAAAATGGCCTCAGAGGTGTACATTGTGCCGATCGAAGGGTCAACCGGAACGAGGCATCAAGTCTCCTTTTTTCGATACTCGCGGTTTCACGATCACTCGCTTTCACTCTGCGGGATTGCAGGCCGGACACCGCCTCCGGTGACACGAGGGAAGGGTCCTTCTAGCCGAGCCGTGAGGAAAGGAACGATGTTCTGCGATCATCAGCTTCGCGGATTATAGTCAGCCTACCAGGTAAGGAGGATTCACACAAGTCGCTTCTCCCTCGCAACTTCAAACAATTGGCAAAGTGTTCCGGCGATGGGATGTTCGGGTCGTCTACGCTTGCTTTAGATTGCCGCAGCGAGTCGTAGAAGCGAAAGGTGTGGTCGGACAGACGGGCCTCGATAAGCACCCAATGATTGGGCATATGGATTGGAAACAGAAGCGCAGAAGTCTGAGAGAGGCGTATCTATGAAGAAATTGGTTAGTACTTACGAACTCTCAACAAACACTTCCGAGCATATGTTCAACTCACTCCGGGATGTCGGTTGGTAGGATTTTACTCCTTCGATGTGTTCACCAAAGTCTTTCAGAGGGTGGAATCCATAGCATGCCGGCGTATGATCCGACACAGCGGATCGCTGGTCCTCCCGCATCGCAGCCTGAC
This sequence comes from Microbotryum violaceum, assembly GCA_022506055.1. Classification (NCBI taxonomy): domain Eukaryota; kingdom Fungi; phylum Basidiomycota; class Microbotryomycetes; order Microbotryales; family Microbotryaceae; genus Microbotryum; species Microbotryum violaceum. Next base: position 946,454 of record JAKMXP010000009.1, on the reverse strand, counting down.
CACCGAGCCGATTGATTCCCAATGACGAACGCATCGATATGAGCACTACCATTCTCCGGGGTCGTTGAGCTTGGCCAGCACTCGCAGGTTCAATCCCGGCACATACGCGTTCTGGTGGACGTCTAGATGAATCGTCCATGGAAAGCGGTCTTGTTCCGAAGCTCTATAAGGGTGCTTGATGGATTCAACGACGGCCTGTATATTAGTCACCTTCGCCATTCGATCGTCAGGTCGACTGTCGCGTAGATCGAGGTTTCCAACATGCCTTCGACCAACTTGGGGGGGGGGGGCAAGGGCATGCAGGTTTTTGGTGGTCAGAAAGCTAAGCGTTGGAATATGCGATGTCGAGGCATTCCAAGGTTGCTAGACATCTCTGATCCCCTTGGCCCGATTCTTCGAGACGTCATCAACTCGATCCCCACCGAGGCCCGTCAGCCTGGACCTCTTCCCCGCAACACCGCCCACATCCATCTCATCCACAAACGCGGCGAGAGGGATCAGCTCTCGAACAAACGCCCCATATCGCTCATCAATGCGGACGAGCGCATCATCTCGCAAGCCCACAACCAGCGCCTCGCTCCCTTGCTCGAGTCCCTGATCGGCCCAACCCAACGTGGCTTTGTTCCGAACCGTTGGATCGGCACGAACATCGCTGAGGTCCAGTGTCTCATGGACCCTGGACTTCCGGGCTCACCACCCGTGTCCGGCATGCTAGCGGTGATGGACTTTGAAAAGGCTTACAATCGTCTTTCCCACACGTACCTTGATGCAGTCCTCTGCGCCGTTGGCCTCGGCCCCAAAGCCCGCCAATGGTACCGAGCGACCTACACCAACCAATCCGCCTCGATCTTCCTCAGCGGTTGGCTCTCTGCCGCTTTCGACATCCTGTCGGGCGTTCGTCAAGGTGATCCCCTGGCTCCGTCTCTCTTCGTTCTGGCGATCGAAGGTTTTGCCTGTCAGATTCGACTGAGAGTCAAGGGCATCGAGATTGCGGGCCTCCAAAACATTCGAGAACTCCCCTTTGCCGACGACGCTTGCTGCGCACTCCACAACCTCTTGGACCTCGACCACCTCAATCGGGCGATCGAGCTTTACGAACGGGCAAGTGCCAGCAAGCTCAGCTACGCCAAATCTTTCCTCTACCCCCTTGGAGCTTTTCGGGATCGGCTGATCGCCCCAGATCTCGGGACCTGGCGTCTCAGCGATTCGCAGTTTCGCTACCTTGGTATCCAGGTCGGGGTGGAGATCGCCGAGGATGCGGGCTGGGAAGATGTCAAGGCCTCGACCATCGCTCGGATACGCTCAATTCCGATGTACGATCTCCCATATGGAGCCAAGTGTTCGATCATCAACATCTACTGCTACACAAAGATCCTGTACTACAGCCGATTCCTCCTCGCCCCCAAGAGCGTTCTCAAGGAGATCGAGGATGCGGCCATGCTCGCCATTCACGGTCGAGCGTCGGATGGTACCCAGCGACGTCCGAAGGTCTCCCGGTCGCGCCTCTGCACCCCTCTCGATCACGGCGGCTTCGGCTTGATTGATCTGCCTCGGCGTCTAGCGATCGATCACGCGAAGTGGGTCTTCCAGCTCCGGGCTTGTCCAGACCGGCGCCCAACCAGCATCGTCGCCCTTGGATCTGGATCTGGTGGGCATACTTTTGCCATCCTCCCCCGAAGTGGAACCATGCGGTGAGAAAGACGAGAAACCTTCTTCCTGCACGTTGGGTCCGATACTTCGAAGCCTGGGCGTCGGTGACCACGCTCAATCCCCCTGAACTCTCCAAGAGCCAGAACCTCGAGCAATGGGCAACGCACGTACTCTACTTCCCAGCGGGCCACGGAATACAACTCTCGGTAAACCCGACGCTTTTTCGAGGGCCCGATGGCGAGGTGATGACCCCGTCTTCGTTTGTGAATGCGTCCAAACGCCACCAAGTCTTCATCTTCCCTCCTATCTTCCCCAAGGGACACCAGAAGGTATTCGATCTGCCTGAGCAACGTTGGAACGCTTGGTGGAAGGCTTTGCGCAAGGTTCGCCGGGTTCACTCGGACGCAGAGGATACCGGCCACCTTCTCTCCCTGGGGTCCCCCCATCCGGGCAGCCAAGTCGCCTCCCCAACCAGCCCTCACCCCAACAATCGATCGGCCTCCTGTGTGATGTGCCTCTCGGAAGCACCCGAGTGCCTGGCCCACCTCGCGGTCGGCTGCCCATTTGCCCGGTGTCTCTGGTCTGCTCTGTCCCCGACCCCCCACCCAGTCTTTGTGGACTTTGTATGTCCGGTCGTGTCTCGCTCGGAACGTCGCCTTGTCGAACTACGAGTCCTCTTCTTCCACTCGATCTGGAAGCTCTGTCGCCGTCGCCGATTCTTGTCGGATCTTTTGGAACCGATCACCGAAACGGACTTCGAGGGGCTTCGAGCCTCTATTCAGGAGTCCAAGGGTCGCCTAGTGTCTCTGTAAGCCACCAAAGGGGGTTTTAGTGGGTATGGTTGATCCTGGTTCAGGGTCAATGAGTCCTACACTACTGGCTTCTACCAGTGTGCGTAACAGCATTCCCTCCGACGTTTCCGAAGATTTCTAGGTATTAATATAATTATGCTGTTAATGAAGTCTATCAAATAAATAAAATAAAAATTGGCAGCATGGTAAAGCTTGATCTCTATGAGACTGTTGGAAGGCTTAGTCTCAGGTCGTCGCCCACGCGTCTTTGAGAATGATTCATCGGCGAAAGGCTTGTCCTGAGTCGAGTCGCGGTTTTAGTACGGAAAGACGCCGGATTGAGCTTGTCCCGCAATAGTGACTTGAGGAGTTTGTCTGCGTTTCCATTCCTCCGGCCCGTATGCTCTAGATGAGGTACACGTTTGATGGTAGGAGAGGTTGCACCTTGGACGTCTTCCGTGACGCTCGAAGGGGTCTTCAATTCTTTCTGGATCGACCTGGCTGTAAAGGCTTGTTCTTCAAGGGTGAAGGACCTGAGCGAAGGCGCGGAGCGCCAGTGAGAGTGCAAACTTCAATCGGCCGGCAATAGCAAGCTATCCGATAGCTTTCCGTTGGCAAACAGGTTGAAGAGCGTACTCATCGCAGTGTGATAGGGTTCATTATTCACCAGGAGATCCACTGCCACCCACAGGTGTGGGCAGCGCTTGCCTCACTGGTCGAAATCTGAGCATTTACATTTCGGCAAGCGCATGTCTGCTATTTTAAGGTCGGAACTATCTCTGCATTTTGCGTAGAGAGAGCCGCAGGAGATGACGTAAGTAAGAGCTGAAGATAGCTAGTATTGAGCAAGTCGACGGAGAGGAGCTAAACCTGCTGAAACCACCCAAGCATAGCTCTTCTTCGTTTGTTGAAAAACCCCCATTTCCGAGTCCCAAATGTCCAGCTGCGAGCTTTCGCCAGAAATCGCCAGAGCTCCGCATTCGGAGTCGCAATCGTTACATCTTCGATAATGTCATAAATCAGTGCGCTGTCGAGTAGTATGTTGATTAGATCATCGATACTACAGACAGCGGGATGGTGCGGGCCTCAGCAAGTCTGTTTTATCTTGTTAACGTTTTCTAGCGCGTGACTCGAGCCAGCTTACCGTTTATTCGCTCGACCTTGGTCATGCTCTTGCTGGATTCGTTTGAAAGCTCTTTCAGTGATGTTGTTTGTATTAATATCATCTCGAGCGACTGCCAATGGTAGACCATCGTCTACAAATGCTTCTGTGGTGAAAGCGCAGTCAGGCTGGTCCCTTGGCGGCCCTTGCATCCCAAATCCAAACTGGCCGTTAAGCTTGCTCTTGGACTGACCAATCCAAGCATCCACGAACCAACTCTGCGTGAAGTGGTCACGATCTTTGGCTTCCCAGCATCCGTTGTTGACGTTCAACGGGTGAGTGCGAGCTGTCCTGAGGCTCGTTGAAGAGGAAGGCGAACCTGAGAGGATTGGAGTCAGTCGCGCTTGAGCTTGAGCTTGATCGCTTGATCTTTGAGCCGGGCCGTGGTTTGGACATGGCTCACGAGTCACCGAGACGGCAAGACCTAGTACAGGGACTCGATGCGGGCACGATTTCCAACTACATGAGATCCTGGTGCGAGCGCTTCTTACTAAATATGGGCGTACAAGTTAGTGGTCAAGTAAAGGGGCTCGTCAAGTTTCATGGCATACTACGCGAGATACAATGGATTGCCGGGCTACGTACGGTGGTAGTGGATGCACCATCTTTATAATTTGTAAACGCACCTTTCTTTCGGAGCAAACGCACCGAACTTTGCGCGAAGAATGCACCATTTGTAAGTGAACTTTGCACCTTACTACGGGGGGTACATGCGTCAAGCTTCGGGGGTAAATGCTCGCGCGTAATTTGTAATGTACCATTTGCTCGCGGCATTAACCTTCTCCCTTCCTTTCTCCTTTGTTTTTCGCCAACTTGATTTTTTGGGTTAAAGACCAGAGTCCAGATATTATTAGCGGCGCGCCTACGAACGGGCCCGTATTCTGTTCTCCATCCGCACCGGCGGTACACTTCGCTCATAGAACGTCGCCATGTCGTCGTCTTCGTCTCGTAGCTTCCGGTTGAAGCTTCTCTTGGCCAGTGAGAGCTTCGTCTCAACTAGGCAACGCGGGCAGAGCCGGCTTTACAAGCTCTGGGTAGCTGAGGCTGACGACTTGCATCGCCCGGGCCGTTTCACACAGTCGACACAGCCTTCTTGATCTTGGAGCTTGGTGTCGGAACCGCAGTTGGCAGCCTCGCCCTTGTTGCGGACAGCTTTCATATGTACGTCGTAATCAAGTAACCATCGATTCTGAGTGCAAGGTCGCCGCTAACGGTACACTTTTGCTGGACCTGTACGCGCTATAGGGTCAGTCCTGCATTGCCAATCTCAAAATAAGAAATGGTCACTAATGCTGAAGGGATTGCGCCTAGCATAGCTCAATGACGTGTGCAGTCTGCTCGTCGCCATGCAAGCCATGAAGCTGGCCGAGAGCTCATCGGCCTCGGCAAAATATAGTTATGGATGGCAGCGTGCCGAGGTGCTGGGTGCTCTGATCAACAGTGTTTTCCTTTTGGCTCTGTGCTTTTCGATCGGAATGGAGGCAATCGCACGATTCCTCAACCAAGCAGGTCCGTTTGAGTTCCGCTGGCCGGCGAGAATCCCAAGGCTGTACTGACACGGCGCAATAACGCTGCTGCAGATGTCACCAATCCCCAATTGATCGTTGCTGTTGGAACTGCCGGCCTTGTTTCAAATATAGTCGGCCTCTTCTTATTTCATGGTACGCACTTTGCCTCCGACCTCGAGGCTTAGCCTTGCAGCTTGCCTGAGACTTACATTTCGTCTTCGACGGAGGACAGACCACGGCGGCCACTCCCACGGCGGAGGAGGTGGAGGTCACTCCCATGGAGGCGGCCATAACCATGCAATTCTTACTCGAGACGTAGAGTCGGACAGACCGCTTCCACAAGATCACCAACCGGGCCGCCCGTCAGATAGAACCCCTTTGCTCGCGACTGCCACATCCGCGTCTCGCTCCCACTCGGCTTCTACGAGTCCATCCACGCTTCCGGAGAATGGAGAAGATCTTGACGAAGGCGAAGACATCCGTGCCGAAGACGAGCTTTTTGTGCACCCTGGCGAGCTCCGTGGCAACATCGTGAAGGCGGCGCACGAGGCTGGCTATGGAGCAACGAATTCTACAAGCAATGGGGTTGCGACGAAATCCACAGCTCATGCCAGGCGCGAATCGCAATCGGAGGGACATGGTCACGACCACGGGCACGGGCAATCCCATGACGCTGACGTTGCCACGTCCGGTCAGGATGGATCCATGAACATGCGCGGCGTCTTTCTGCATGTACTGGGTGATGCTGTGAGCCCGACCCCTGCGGTCCGGAGTCAAAAACGGTTACTGATTATACTTCGGTCTGGGATCGTTTTGAAACCCATACTTGCCTTTTCCATTCGACTGCGTCGTATCAGCTCGGCAACGTTGGTGTCATCGGGGCGGGCCTCTTCATCTGGTTAACCGACTACAAATGGCGCATGTTTAGCGACCCACTAATCTCGCTCGTCATCACCTGCATTATCTTCTCGAGCGCTTTGCCTCTAGGTAAGGGACAGGTGTATTGAGGGGATGTGTCTTTGGAGTCAAGGCTCAAATCTGCTACGGCTTTCGACACAGCCAAATCTGCGTCTTTCATCCTCTTGCAAGGTGTTCCATCCTCCATCCCGCTTGATCGATTACGCACGGCGATTGCGAACGTACCGGGTGTGGCTAATGTTCACGGTATGTGCCTGCTGTGGAAGAAACAAATGTGTCAGCCCCACGCTAACCGCTCGCTGTCTGCCGGATTCTCGCAGAGCTGCACGTTTGGTCGTTGTCCGAGTCCAAGAGCGTAGCATCGGTGCATGTCATGACCGCTAGTGATGATATGATCGAGGTCTCAAGCAAAATTCGCCGCGTGATGCATCGTTTCGGGATCCATAGCTCGTGAGTTGGTTCGATGCTTCGGTGACCAGAGCTCGCCATGTGTTGAGCTGTGTTGGGCCAAACTGATCACGGCGAACCTGGCATGGTGCCGCACAGAACCATCCAGCCCGAGATTATTGATGCAAAGCCTAAATTGATCAATGTCGATCCGGAGCTCGACTCGTGTGCGGTGCTCTGTGCGACCGATTCGTGTCGAGAAAGCGCTTGCTGCCCGCCATCCGATGCCGCTTAACAGTAGGTATAGTCGATCTCCGTATCTCCAATTCAACCCGGCCGCCTCCTTTTTGGGATGCTCCCAAATGATCTCATCGTTCGCTCTCGTCGCGATTGTAATTTATAGCCCAGACTCTTCGTTCTCCTCCTCTCTGCACTCGGATGGCATTTCTTGCGGCTTCCAAGTGCAAGGGTCAACTGAGGGAGTCTGCGATACTAGGTACTGAGGAAGCACTCATCTATGCAACCCCCACGCCGTAGTCATCGCCTACTAGTGGCCGGACCAACAAGTTATCGATCGAATGCTGCTTATTGCCGCTACACAGGGCAAAAGCTACCGTCTTGGTGGGAGGGCTCACAAGCTTGGAGAAGTAATCTGCTCACACCCTACCCACTGTAGTGGAAGGCTAGCGGCTAAGGGAGGATGGTTACAATATAACTGAAGTCTGAGATGATTTCAACGGCATGCGGCGGCTTGCAATCTGCGAGACGAGCTGCCATTTTGGGGCGATGACCATCAAGCTATGACGCACGTCGATTGGGAGGGCTCTGGTGGGCTCGAACGAGGCGCGCGCCCTCCCGCTTCCCGCTTCCATCAACCTCCTCGAACGCCAAGCCCCCATTTGCTCAGACCTATACACCACTGCACTGCTGATCCTTGATCCAGACCAATTGACTCAAGATGGAATACGGCCAATCGCAGCAACAGCAGCAGCGTCCGCGCTCGGTCGCAACGGGCGTGTCCCGCAAGTCGTCGATGGCCTCACGCAACTCGCAGCTGATCAAGAAGAATACCGGTTAGTCCAACCCGCCTCATCATCACCTCGTAGACATGGCAGTAGACTTGGGGGACCGTCTATCCTTGTGCGCCTGGTACGCTGTACACGAGGCTCCATCCGATGCCGCCTTCGACAGGCCAGCTGAACGTCACACCAGCGACTCGATGCTCGCCGATCGGTCTCATCAGGCAAGGCCGAGCCTCACCCCTCTGCAGGCCACGCTCCCACCGCCTGGGTGGACGAGGCCGGGGAGCGCTTTGGGGAGGCGGGTCGTCGGCCTGCGTGCTAACATGGCGGCATCAAGCAGGCCTCCTAAGTTGAAAGATGGATGTACATCTCCCTTTGGGCAAGGCAGTGGTGATATCGATTATGATGCACCTCCTTCTCGGAGCCTCGCGCGCTGATTCGTGCTGCCTGTCCACCCCTCCCTCCGCCCATCCGTGCCTCCGTCGGTCTGACTCGTCTGCTCCACCGGTGTTGATGGCACCCCTTCTCTAGGACCGTGAGTGATAGCACATGTTTCTGAAGACCTGATCACCCTGACTAACCTGCTGAGGTGTCAACTGTTTCTTCTTTCTCGGCTTTCGCCGTCCGCTTGAAGCAGTCACGAATTACGTCCTTCCGATGTCCTGATCGAGCGCTTCAACGCGTGGAAGAGGCTTGTGAAGAACCTTATCGCCTACTTCGAAGGCATTGCTGACATCGAGGTGATTTTAAAACTGCGCTTTCTGGGCTCGTTCCTTCGACGTTGCTGACGAGAACGCTCAACTATGGCCTTGCAAGAGCAACACCGCCAAAGAGTTGACCAAGCTCGGCGGCGTCATCCAGGTCCCATTTCGTGAGGGCAATCAGGTCTGTTATGCAAAGGCTCTCCATCTGGGATTTGGGCAGCACGGACTCACGCCTGAATGCGTCTCATTTCTAGTTCCTCGGCGAAGGTGGCGTGCAAGACATCTTCTACGGGGTCGTAAGTGGCTGAAACTGGCACATCACATTGCGTCGGCTCGCGCCACCGAGCTGATGAGGCTCCACTATGTATCTGTGCGTATGCGTCCACAGCGCGAAAAAACCCGCGCGATTGCCGATTCGCATGCCAACTTGGCCAAGACTGTCGAGGGCTCGATTGTTCAGCATTTGCAAAAGCTACGCACCGAGCTCAAGGCCCATGTGAAGAACATTCAACAAGACACCGGCAAGCTCGCCGCTGCTGTTGCGAAGGAACGCGAGCTTTCGACTAAAATGATCACGGACCTGGCCCGAAGCATTACTATGCTCAAGAATACCCCCATGGGCGTTCATGCCAAGGAGGACCCTTGGTGAGTCTTGCGCCTTATGACCACGGCTCCCCTACCTAAAGGCGACGAGACATTAATTGAGAGTGTAACGTGAACAGGTACACGAACTCGCTCGTTGCGCGCCAGTTGCAGAAGCAAGTACACGAAGAGAATGCTCTCCAGAAGAGCATTATCATTATGCAACAAAATTCCGAGCATTTCGAGGAAGGCGTCGTTCGCGCGATCCAGATGGCGTGGCAGACCTTCGACGAGTGGAACGCTCGAGCATCTGCGCAAGTCCAGGAGACGTGGGCCTCGATGGGGCAACTCATGCGCTCCGTAGCACCCACTACCGAATGGATCGCATTCGCCTCGCGCTCCGAGTATCTCTTGGACCCCGATACGCCATTGAGGAACCCGTTGACAATCAACTACCCGGGCAAGGACGATCCCAGTGTTATTCCTGTTCACCAAGGAATCCTCGAGCGCAAGAAGCGTTACACGAAGACGTACAAGGGTGAGTACATCTGAGCATCGCACTGTCGGAGTCGGCTCGATCTTCGTACTCCGCTGACTTCTCCCGCCCAAATTCTAGAGTCGTTCTATATTCTCACTCCCGCTGGCTATCTTCATGAGCACGCTTCGTCTGACCTTGAGAAGCACCCCAACCCGGAGCTCTCGCTTTTCCTTCCCGAGTGCACGCTTGGCGCACCCACGAGCCCCAATGCTCGCTCTCACAAGTTCCACATCGAAGGCAAGAAGGCGCTCGGCGGTGACGTTGGTCAAAGGAACGGTCTTTTTGCGATGGACGCCAACTTTACTTTCCGCGCCAGAAGTCACGACGAAGTGCTCGAATGGTGGAACGACTGTAAGCAGCTCAGCAAGGTCTATCTGACTTCTTCGGAGCCATTCGATCGCTCTGGACCTGTTCCTGCGGCTGTCAGATCGGCAGGCTACTGCGAAGAGGAGTCCGAGGAGGAGTCCGAGGAGGGCTCTTCGGTTGAAGAAGAGTCCGAGGAAGAGGAGGAAGACGAGGACGATGCCGAGCATGAGCATGCTGCCGCCGCACACGAACAATCCAACGCTGAGGGCGGTGCCCCTCACCTCGCTGCGCCTGTCTCGGATGGTCAAGAGGTGCCGTCCTACTCGGCTCCTGCCGCCGGCTCGGGAATTGAGACGAACGCTAGCGGCTACGCCGTTGAAAAGAAGAGTGCCGCTGGGGCTCCCGATGGTGAAGGCGAGACCAGTGGATCGAAGGTAAGTGCTACCGCCACATTCGAGTGATCGGTCCTGAGCCGTGTGAGCTGATGGTGTACCCCCTTCTCCGGCCCTCCTAAACATACTATGGTTCAGCCTGACACGGAGCACGTTACAGAAGGCCAGAAATCAACCTTCGCGGAACAGATCTGACAGGCTGTGGACTTTCCCCACCCGCAATTGAGCAACTAGCAGCAGTCCCGTAACACTGCACGTCGTCCATATGCCACTACTGCCCGCGGACTTGTCCTCCCATCTTTCAGGCTTTAAACACCTCAAGTCCTTTTCTTCCTCTCTCCTGGATGCGTGTCTCTTTAATTTTTGAAACTCGTTGATATTGCTTATGTCGCTATACAAGATCGGCTCTTTGTCCTGTGAAAGTCAGATAATATTCCTACGTGCCTTTTCTGTTGCGCTCGCAGCGAGTGTTCCTCGAGGTGAGCGCAGAGACATCCCTGTTTTGAAAATATCTACGTGTTTTTCCAACTAAGAAGTACAACGGAGAGGTTAAAAAATATGGGGTATGCTGTGCTATGCAATCAATGGTCTTGAACGTAAAACAGAAGATAGGCGCTGGGCACGTTCAAGACCTCACTCAGCGGCGCCCGCCGAATTCTTTCGTCGTCGAAATTCCAGAACTGAGGCCGATTTGGTCAAGGCAGCTTGAATCAGCCCAGGTCCCAGTCTCTTCCACGACATTGAAATCGATGGTGTGACGTACATCATCTTCACCTCGACACAACACCGTATCTGTGGTGGAATTGTCGTCATTGTAAGCAAAGGGACAAACTGCGCAGGTCACAGCTGACAAGCTAACAATGCCCAGTTGAAAGCGATCCTTCATGAGAGACAACCGAGTTGAGTTGATACAAGGTTTTGGGGCCCAAAGCGCCGATTCTAAGACACTTCCGCATTAGCAGCAGCTTGGTAATACTTTGGGTCTCGGGCGCTCACTCACGAAGGTGACAATGGTGACAACGCCGTGTCCTGCCGCTGCGACATGAAGGCTTGCATATCTAGCACCAGTGGGTATCGCACTGGCTTGTCGAGTTTTTGCGAGCTGTGCGTGTGTTCGAACCTCTGGATCGTGCGGGTGACAGATGACGTCAGCAACTTCACTGATGCTGCCTCGTTGGGGTAGTTGCCTCGCTCGCCGACCTTGAGTTGGATGCAAAGCACAGGGGGCATCCGATCGATGCTCAGCTGTTTACTCGCAGCATGCACCGAATCGCCACATCTCGCGCACTTGTAGGCGTTCTCAGCCAGCTGCTCGGATCTCGTAAACCTGCAATTGAGTAGGGCCTGTCGCCTCAGTCCTGAACACACCGCCCGGGAACGAAGAACCGGCGGCACACACCTTTCTAGGCAATCGTTTAAGCTCGTGGTGGCACCGGACATTTGGAGGTCGAGGCTCAAATCGAGAAATGGTTCTGTGGAGCTGGTGGTTGTCTTGCATCTTCCACATGTCACTTGTGAGCGTAATTGACCAGCGAACGTGGAATGCACTACACAGTTGCAGTCGGTCAAAGGCGAGCTTCCGGGGCTCGATATGTGTAGCTGGTTGAGAGCTGCAGCGACGGATCAGCAGGCATGCTGTCAGCATTGCTGAGATGCTGTCAAGGGCGCGCACGTCTGCGTACCTGAAATCAGGCATTCATGTGCATCTTGCTGGGCGTAACCGGATAGATCACTTGAGCTTTGCCAGATCGCATGCAAAAACTGAGTCGGACCGCATGGGGACTCTGAAGTTGTGTAATACTGAGCCACGTACCCCATCGGATGAGCGGTGACAGTCAGCACAGGTCCGGGTTGAAGGAACGACGAAGAGAGGGAAAAGCTTACGTCCGAGAAGAGACGATCCATCTCGCAAGCGATGCAGACCGAATGTTTTGCCGATTGCCCGCAGAGCTTCCGATTATGTCGATCAGACAGATAGTGGGCTCTCAGGAGCGGATTATGAATGAACGCTTGTAGGACGACGCTCAAATAGCACGTTTGGCCAAGATTCCGCATTCCCCGGGCTAGCGAAAGGAAGCGCCGTATTCGGATCAGGAGTGCTGATCTGCGCTTCGTAAATATTGTACTCACGGCTCAGAGCCCCTTTGACCCCGTGGCCAGAAACTTCACTCCTGTTTACTGAAGATTTGCATTGGAAAACATATCGATGCGCGGTATTAGCCAAAAGTAGCAACGCCAGGCCTTTGCCGAATGCAGAAACGGTTCGATTTGGCCTGCCAGCTCTCCGTGCTTACTTAGCTTTCCCACTGCCGCGGCCTCACTTGCGACGAGACGCTCGATCGAAGGATGGAATATATAGTCGTCGCAACGAGCACAGTAGATGGCGCGCGAACGCATATCCCAAACTGAGCGGGGAGCGGTGGCCAACACGTGCACAATGAGAGGAACATCGAAGATGAGCAATCGCATTCAGAGCGTACCATGTCCCGTGAGGGGCCCAAACATAAAGACGGGCAAACACCACGTACACTGGGCGTGGTCAAACTGCTCGGCGTGTTGGATAAGATGAGGTCCGCTGTGAGCGTTCGGCCCACATGAAAGCATTCCGCAGTCCAGGCATAAACATGGCCGAGTCGGTGTTGCTGAACAGATTGAGCAGCACGAGGGAGAGATCTAAAAAGCCCGAGAAAGTATCAGAGGCAATCATGATATGGCCTGCTCAAATAACCAATTGTGGCTTGCGAGTGCTCACACTTGTTGCCTTCGAAGTGGTTGCACGGGCATCCAGCATCTGGGAGCCCCAGCGAATGGCAAGGATATACTTGTCCAACGATTGAGTGCCCCGCTTGAGCGCTGAAAGCAGATGGTCGCATCCCGCAGAGTTGACCATTACATCAGAGCGCGGGTTGGTGCGGTTGCATTAACGTTTCGCACAATGTTGAAGGCGTGGCCGAATAGTCGGCGCGGTGTGGAGGAGCCAATGCCCGTGCGAGGCGCCGTGGATCGCACGTCGGGCATGCCGATCAAGCTCAAGCCTGATCTAGCCTGCTTTAGCATGATCAAGGAGGACGCCGGCGCCTCTCAATTTATGCAAGTATTCGTGTTTTATGACTCGAAACGTGGCAGAATTTAGGGAATAGAGAGAGTGCAACTGTTCTTAAACACCGTCCGTGCCGGAACGACTGGACGTGCCGTGAGTATTTACATAACACCATTAGGACTGCCTCAGCAGAGTCAGCCCCCCGGCCGGGTTATGAAAGGGCCTGCAGGGCCCCTGATTTTCATTCCAGCTTGCTTTGTGCAACAGCGAAAAGGGGAGAACGTCGCCAGTTCGATTTTGTTGCCCGATATTGTGATGGATATTCTGTCCTCACTTCAAAGCTTGTGAGAAAAGTGAAAAACTAGGTGCCCGGTTCGGATGATTTCTAAGAACGCAGAATCGGTGGTATGATCTCCAGCAGCCCGATTACTTGATGCTCTCCCCTCCCGAGTTACCGAGTACACCACGAGGACTGAGTTAAAATGGCACAGCGTAGCATAATATGTCAACTGCAGTATAAGTGCGGCTTCCACTCGTGACGCTATTGTATGGATCCCAATCATGCTGCGTACGTTCCACTCACACCTTTCAGCGTTGTCCAACAGTGTACTACAATGCAGGCTCTTGGAAGACTTCGGCCAATCATTTACTGAAGCTGCTTCTGAGCGAGACGGCGAACATGGTCTGGCACTGGAGTATATACAGTGGTTTATAGGGTCAGCTGCTTAGTGTTTCCTGACCGTCCCGATTGCACGGTCTTGAATTCCTACACTTACCAGACGGATTAAAGCCGGAATCTGCATCGGCCTTTTCTGCTATGCCCATTAATCTGGAAGAAGAAATTGAGCATTTATCAGTCAAAAGACAATTATAGAGGTAGGCGCCGTTGCGTCCGCCCAAAGCACTCTAACTCACTCGGCAACAAACCCTGTGCCCTGTGGATGGGATGGGTGGGAGTTGTGCATCAGATCACTTCATCATGAGCCTCCGCCATTGCGCTCCACTGACCCAATGTGCAGCTGTGTATTTGCTGACGTATCGAAATAGCTGACTGTGGTTCTTTTGTCGAGTGGCGGGGTCCATGGTCATGGCGCGATTGATCGCTGCGGCGGTTTCTCCAGTGTTCCAAGGGTTTACAATGAGTGAACCATTGAGCGAGTGCGCAGCACCCGCAAATTCGGACAAGATAAGCACTCCGTGACGCTCTTGTTGACAGGCAATATATTCGTAAGCGACCTGCGAAGTTCGAGCCGCGTGAGCTCAAACTTCAAAACTCCGAATGGGCCTGATGAGGTTCAACTGACCAGGTTCATTCCGTCTCTTGTTGACGTGATCAGACAGGCATCGCTGACTGCATACAGAGCTGTGAGTTCCTCGAAGGGGATGCTGCGGTGCATGAAATGAATAGGCATGAATTCGACTGTGCCAAAGCGTCCATTGATACGACCAACGAGTTCATTGACCGAGGCACGCAAGTTCTGATACTCTTCGACGTCTTGACGAGATGGAACCGCGACCTGGACTAGGACAACTTTGCCGATCCATTCAGGATGATCATCTAGGAACTCCTCCATCGCAAGAAGTTTTTGCGGAACGCCTTTGATGTAGTCCAAGCGATCAACACCGACGATGATCTTGACGCCCTCGAAACGGCGGCGTAGCGCAGCAATGCGCTGCACAACCGAATCGCGCGAGAGGCACTGCGGGCCGACCAGGGGTGGCAGACCATGTCAGCTGTTGAGGGGAATATCCGACACGAGGATACAAATCTGGCATACATCAAAAAACGTGCTCGGCTCAATGCCGATGGGAAACGTCCCCACGGTGGCATGTCGGCCTACCAACTCGACGCCTGCAGTGTGGTTCAGTTTGTCAAAGAGACTTCCACGTCTACAGGAAAAAATGATAACGAGGACGAAACTGACGGTTGGGTAAAGAACGGAGCCCCAGTAGCCGAGATACGCTGGACAAGAAGTGTCGAGCGTAGTCGTAGGTGTGAAAGCCGATGAGATCGCAATTGAGTATTCCTAGGAGAATTTCTCGCCGGACAGGCAGAACACTTGTGTGACGTCCAGCACTTCTAGTGTCAGTTTACAGCCTACATTACGTCGGCTCAAACCTGCAAGGCTCACCGGAAGACTTCAGAACTCGGGAACGGTGTGTGCAGGAAAAACCCGATCTGTACTTGCGAGATCACAGTACGGCTGTGTGTTCCGTTCACTCCGGTCGGTTCCTCGTTTCCCGGCCTGGGCGAGGCCGCTTGTGGTCCTAGGGTCAGACCCTGAAACATGCCAGCAACACTTCCTTGCGCATCCTCCCCCATCGACGCGGGACTTCGGCCGAGCAGATCGCGTAGAAAGAGCGGGACCAGACAGAGGTGGTAGTCTAGGCAAGACAGAGGCAGAAGGCATCGCGGTGGCCGGGATCTCAGTAGATTCGTCGCCTGGTATATGAGCACCCGGTAGCTCACCTTGGACCCAAACAATATCGCCGGACTGCACGAGCTTTTGCACAGCCTCCGCGAACAATAAATTTGCTTGCCTGTAAGCGAGCCAGTCGGTTTCGTCGAAGGACATCTCTCCCGGATGATCTGAAGTAGGAAACGGGTCAGCTCAGCTCATGAAAAGTCCTTCGTCCGCTGCAACGACCAGAGAAAAGGCTCCGCAGCGAGACTCACAGTGGAATAGGGGCCAGAGGATGCTGTTGGAAAATCCATTGTAGTAACGCTCAGCAACCTCCGCCGACAGATAGACGGGGCTACAGGAAAATTCGGTCTGCAGTTTCTTGGTAATGAAGTCTCGATCGACTTCAGGAACATCGAAACCTGAGTGCCCCGACCCCCCAGGAATAACCCGAGTATTAGTACGCCTGCCTTGCAGGACCGCTGCATGTACCCCGGCCAATACTGGGCGCTTGCTTACCTGCCCAGCCGATCCACTGTATGTGATTGTGCGCGATGATGCATATTTCGAGTAGGCAAGAAGCTCGGAGTCAGCACCAGGAATTTGCATCCTCATTAGTGAAGGCTTGTGGCAGGTCTGGAGAAGCCTCGATGCTTCCGATTGCGACGGGGCAGCGCCTGGATTCCAGCAGCCGAAGTCGCTGCTCCGACGGCAGAAGAGCTATCTGTCCATGTCCGAGGCGTAACTCACCACGAACTCCATGCGTTTCTTGCACCCCGATAATGCCGAGGCTAGCCCCCCACTGGACGGGACAAAGCGGTAACCGCCCTCAGCAGTCGGGTCGGCAATCACAGAGACCGGCAGTCTTGATCGACAATCGAGGAGGCGAGGGTGGGTGTTGCGATTTGAGTGTAGGACGATGACGGAATTGCAGCAACGCCCGCGGCAACACGTGGCGGGTGACGAGTAACGAGAGAGGTAGTCGGAATTGTACGTGAAGTGAGTACAAACAAGGCCAGTGAGGAAGACTTTCGAAGCCCAGAACGCTCAACTCGCTTACCGGTTCGCTACGACGATGAGCTGATTTCCCGACGAGCGCTGCTGTTGCTCGAACGCTGCTTCGGGAGAGCACGATCGTTGCCGTTCGATGCGACCGGTACGTCCCCTCTGTTCGGATAACATGACCAATGCTTCGGAAGATGTAAGTGGGCTGGTAAGCTCTCAAGCACAAACTTGGTTGTTGCTTGCACCACCGTAGCGCGGACGATGAGCTCCTTGTAGGAAGTGGAACGGAACCAAAGGTTTAAGTGGCCGGGAAGAGTCGATGACGCGCGTTGGCCCGTGCTCAAGTCGCAGCCCGTCGCAGCTGCTCGAATTCGTGATGATGCTCCTCAGTCAGTCTCTCCGGCGGATAGACTTCCAAAACAGTACGTGCAGGGTCAAATCTTGAACCTAGCGACACACCTAGCACGGCATCACGCTCCATGATACCCGATTTCACTCCTTCGTATGTGCCTAGTAGTGGGCAAGTACTATCTACCTCCTCCTACTAGGCACTTCGAAGCTGCGGTGGCACTCAAATTTAATTTCACGAACTCGGAATTCGTCCGCGAAGCAATCACAACTGGAGGCTCAAACGTTGAGGCGGGGTCGCGCGTGAGGCTGCGCGTCACGTGTCACTTCACCCGGACCGCGCCTTGACAAGCGTCTCGTCACTTCACGGAGTACTGCTGTCAGCAAGATGCCAGCCGCATTGCCCGAGCACTCGCCCGTGCTCTCGAGCTCGACTCAGGCGTCTGACATTGTCGCCGCGCCCGAATCGCGCGGATATTTCAATTCGATACTCGCCACTCCACCTCCTCTCAACGCGTTTGACGCCTTCAAGAAGGTGGGTGCGGAAAGGACGCCGCTACAGCCGCTTGTCCCGAGCAAACGACTGATATCATCTGTGGTTTGTGGTCTGGTTTCGGTCTCGTTCCTCGCGGAATTGGGGGGAATTACCCTCGGCATGGACGTAGACGAACGCGACGTACAAAGAGCAAACCGCTCGTGGCGGCGTGCTGACCGTCCTGCTCGCCCTTTTCATCGCCGCACTCGTGTGGACTGAGCTACGCGAGTACATCTACGGCGAACCCGGTTACCAGTTTTCTGTTGCCCGAGGGATAGGTCATGAGCTGCAGGTCAACTTCGACGCGACCGTCGCTACCCCTTGCCATTGTACGTCGTCCAACTCGCTGGCTGCGCGTGCAGTTCGCACACTCATACAGCGACGCCGATGTATGATACTTCTCTGATGCCGGCAATCGTTACGAATCGTTGGCGCCCAGATCTAACTGTGGATATCCGGGATGCGGTTGGTGACCGGCTCCATGTCAGCGACGAGTTCAAGAAGGATGGGGTAGGTCGGCATACACTACAGCCGCAGGCAACCGGAGTTGGGTAGCCAAACAAGGCCAGCTCAATGCGACGCAATTTTTCTTCTATCAGACGACCTTCGAGATCGGGCAAGCGCAGCGACTTCAAAACTTGCATGAGGAAGTCGGGATGACGGCCTCTCGGATGGTCAGCAGCTCGCGAGGGCGTCGGGGTAGGTGATGAAGGCCAACATGAGTCGCGTTGATATAGGGCATTCGCTTGTGCCGCTGACTGACAGCACTCTGCGCATAGCTTTTGCAAAGACACAGCACGTTGTTGAGGACGGACCGGCCTGTCGTGTCAGTGGATTGGCGCGACTCCGAACATAATTGGCGCGGCTCTGACCCGTAAGGGTTGCTTTCTCCTTTCCAGATCTGGGGCCACATGACTGTGAAGAAGGTGACGGGGAACCTGCACATTGTGAGGTACCATGGGACTGGGGTCGACTTGGCGTCCCAGATGATTGATCAAGCTGTTGTGTTGTGAGCCCCATAGACTACCTTGGGCCATGGCTACCTGAGCTGGGAGCATACCGACCACGCATGTACGTCCGATGTGGTTTGTAAGCAACAGAGAGAAAGCCTTCACGGGCGCTCAAACTTGGTCGGCTCTTTGCAGTGATGAATTTGAGCCATGTTATCCATGAGTTCAGCTTCGGGCCTTTCTTCCCGCAAATCGCTCAACCACTCGACAATTCCGTGTAAGTCCTTCACGATTTGATTGTACTATCGCGCCCATTCTAACGCACTCGTCACTTTTCACTCTGTCCTATGAATTGGCAGGGAAACCACCAATGCTCGTGAGCTCTCTCGCGGCAGCCCTTTTTACTTATTTTTATGCTGATCTCAGAGAGCTACAGCGTTCCACATCTTCCAGTATTTTCTAAGCGTCGTGTCGACAATCTACATTGACGCGGGCCGGCGCACACTCGACACAAACCAGTATTCGGTCACCGACATGAGCCGGGAGACTGAGCACGGCCGTGGTGTACCCGGTACGTGAAGTCCGCCGCTGCTCATTGCATTTCTCCCTGTCATCGCATTCTTAACGTCGCTGCGTAATTCATCGGGCAGGCATCTTCTTCAAGTACGATATCGAGCCAATTTCGCTCACTATTCGAGAGCGTACAACAACGCTTTTACAATTCCTTGTTCGCTTGGCCGGCATTGTGGGTGGCATACTCGGTAAATTTGCACTGGCTTGTTGTATGCTTCATTCAACTCAGGCTGACCATTTCGCTCGATCATGCAGTTTGTTCGGATTACGGGTTCCGAACTCTCGATTCGCTTTTTGGGAGGATGCTGGACGACAAGTCAAAACCGACACTGCTCGTCACTTCACCGGCTGTGGGGACCAAGTCACCACCAACACTGCGGGAGAGGGCTTTCAGCAATACGGGAAAGTCATGAAAGTGCGCCTCTACCTGCAGGTGCTGTCTAATCCTGCAACATAGACAGGCTGACTTCTCATCTGGGACTAATTTTCGAATTTTGCTGCATCGTCCCGCCTGCTACCCGAGAAGGCAGCGCCAGGCCACTGTTAATGAACGAACCAGAAGGCAAACTCAGCAGAGTAGGATTTGTCCGTGCTGTCCGGTGCCATTCTTTTCTGTCTACTACTAGGTTCGGCGGTGCGCTCCGCGCGCCACCTCACACCGTAACCGTTGACCCGCTGCAATGTGATGTACTTTGCTGCAACAGCTGCGGTACTGTTCAGTAATGGAAGCCTAGTGGTTGAAGTCGGGAGAGAAGCGCGCGACGACGATCAAATGTACAGAGCCTTCATTTCATCACCGAACTACTTTTTTGTTCTCTGCCAGCCGAGTCGGAAACTGCGTCCGAGGCAGAGTGAACGGAAGCTCAGTTGATGACCCTGTCTTCAGCGTGATCCGTGGCAACAAAACGGGCTGTCCAGCATGATCTCCTGTGAGAATGATGGCCTCGAGCACAGGTGTGTGTAACCGAGTTGATAACAGTCTTGTGCCGTTGCACAGCCCCGCGGCGGAGTCGAGCATGACGGGACATCCCACTTTGAATTTTGGAGCGTGCAACGCCACCCCGGCGATGTTGAGACTCTGAAGGTACTCGATCAAGAACAGTTATTCGTCAACGGGAAGGCGTCGCTTCGGATCCCTCCCCTGTGATGTTACAGTCCAACCGCCAACATGACGATCTGCCACGGGATGGTGAGCCGCAATTCACGCAACCAGAGCCTATTTTCTTGCGTGACTCGTTACAGCTATTAGTATTCTTGCTGTTGTCCATCTGTAGCAATGGCAGTGTAGACTCACATTTAGTGTCCCAATGACCCGGTTCTCAACCGTACGAAGTCAATCCTTCCGCTGTGTCACTGACGTCCAATGTCTGTTTTTCGTATCAGTTTTTCCGTCATATCTAAGACTGCACAGCCATGTCAAGAGATAACTCACGCACGCAGTGTCACCAGCTGATGGTGAAGAAAAACAACTCGAGGGTTGACATCCAAAGAGGATGTGTTGAAGGGAATTGCTGCTTGGTAGTTTTCCATTAGCTCCTGAACAATCCCACACCAAGAGCACAGTTCATGAAGTTACTTACTCGAATTCGTAGCTATGCTGCATGCGGCAGGCATTTCTTGATCCCGTATTCGTTGCAGAGCTTCCACGACGACCGCTCGCTTCGGATGCCGCGAGCTCGAGGTGGCGATGGGATGAGGTGCGATGGGTAAGGTGTGAAGAGCAGGAGGGAGAAAGATGGAGAAGCCTGCGCCTCAGTTTAAACCGGATTCATAGAATGTCGCGGAAGGCCGCGGAACGTCGTGGAGTGAAGCCCTGTGTCGGCAAGCCCGTGACACGCTGGCGGGGCCCCTAACGGCGGAATTGGCGCACTGGCCGACACTACCCGAGGTCTGGCATAGATTTCGTCAGTGGCAGGAACTGGATGATTGAAGGAACTACGCTACGATGTGGTAGACACGCAAAACAGGTCGTCTCAGTCTGCTTCAGGAAGCAGAGGGTCATGTGCCAGGCTGCTTTGATGGAAAATGGAACCTCGGCGAACGTAGGCGAAACGGTCTATCGCTGGCCGACCCATGCTGAAACAGCGCTAGCTAGCTGGGGGCACTGGACCGAGAGCTGACTATGACGTCTCGCCACGTGGTTTGTCTCGACGACGTTTTTTATTATATAGTTTTAAGGATTATATAGTTTTAAGGATTATATAGTTTTAAGGATTATATAGTTTTAAGGATTATATAGTTTTAAGGATTAAGGATCTAATAGATGCATCCCCTCTTGAATGGGACTTTAGCCGCCATCTACCGTAGGTAGATGTCTAAGACGGCTGCATGAGCCGGCGCCGGAGCGAAATTAAGCAAAACCCCGACATCGTAGTTGCGATTCCACCCATCTTATGTGAACCAATTCAGAAGAATTGTAACCGGATTACCCCCCAGCGATTTCAGAAACATTTTTTATTTTTTATTTGATAGACTTCATTAACAGCATAATTATATTAATACCTAGAAATCTTCGGAAACGTCGGAGGGAATGCTGTTACGCACACTGGTAGAAGCCAGTAGTGTAGGACTCATTGACCCTGAACCAGGATCAACCATACCCACTAAAACCCCCTTTGGTGGCTTACAGAGACACTAGGCGACCCTTGGACTCCTGAATAGAGGCTCGAAGCCCCTCGAAGTCCGTTTCGGTGATCGGTTCCAAAAGATCCGACAAGAATCGGCGACGGCGACAGAGCTTCCAGATCGAGTGGAAGAAGAGGACTCGTAGTTCGACAAGGCGACGTTCCGAGCGAGACACGACCGGACATACAAAGTCCACAAAGACTGGGTGGGGGGTCGGGGACAGAGCAGACCAGAGACACCGGGCAAATGGGCAGCCGACCGCGAGGTGGGCCAGGCACTCGGGTGCTTCCGAGAGGCACATCACACAGGAGGCCGATCGATTGTTGGGGTGAGGGCTGGTTGGGGAGGCGACTTGGCTGCCCGGATGGGGGGACCCCAGGGAGAGAAGGTGGCCGGTATCCTCTGCGTCCGAGTGAACCCGGCGAACCTTGCGCAAAGCCTTCCACCAAGCGTTCCAACGTTGCTCAGGCAGATCGAATACCTTCTGGTGTCCCTTGGGGAAGATAGGAGGGAAGATGAAGACTTGGTGGCGTTTGGACGCATTCACAAACGAAGACGGGGTCATCACCTCGCCATCGGGCCCTCGAAAAAGCGTCGGGTTTACCGAGAGTTGTATTCCGTGGCCCGCTGGGAAGTAGAGTACGTGCGTTGCCCATTGCTCGAGGTTCTGGCTCTTGGAGAGTTCAGGGGGATTGAGCGTGGTCACCGACGCCCAGGCTTCGAAGTATCGGACCCAACGTGCAGGAAGAAGGTTTCTCGTCTTTCTCACCGCATGGTTCCACTTCGGGGGAGGATGGCAAAAGTATGCCCACCAGATCCAGATCCAAGGGCGACGATGCTGGTTGGGCGCCGGTCTGGACAAGCCCGGAGCTGGAAGACCCACTTCGCGTGATCGATCGCTAGACGCCGAGGCAGATCAATCAAGCCGAAGCCGCCGTGATCGAGAGGGGTGCAGAGGCGCGACCGGGAGACCTTCGGACGTCGCTGGGTACCATCCGACGCTCGACCGTGAATGGCGAGCATGGCCGCATCCTCGATCTCCTTGAGAACGCTCTTGGGGGCGAGGAGGAATCGGCTGTAGTACAGGATCTTTGTGTAGCAGTAGATGTTGATGATCGAACACTTGGCTCCATATGGGAGATCGTACATCGGAATTGAGCGTATCCGAGCGATGGTCGAGGCCTTGACATCTTCCCAGCCCGCATCCTCGGCGATCTCCACCCCGACCTGGATACCAAGGTAGCGAAACTGCGAATCGCTGAGACGCCAGGTCCCGAGATCTGGGGCGATCAGCCGATCCCGAAAAGCTCCAAGGGGGTAGAGGAAAGATTTGGCGTAGCTGAGCTTGCTGGCACTTGCCCGTTCGTAAAGCTCGATCGCCCGATTGAGGTGGTCGAGGTCCGAGAGGTTGTGGAGTGCGCAGCAAGCGTCGTCGGCAAAGGGGAGTTCTCGAATGTTTTGGAGGCCCGCAATCTCGATGCCCTTGACTCTCAGTCGAATCTGACAGGCAAAACCTTCGATCGCCAGAACGAAGAGAGACGGAGCCAGGGGATCACCTTGACGAACGCCCGACAGGATGTCGAAAGCGGCAGAGAGCCAACCGTTGAGGAAGATCGAGGCGGATTGGTTGGTGTAGGTCGCTCGGTACCATTGGCGGGCTTTGGGGCCGAGGCCAACGGCGCAGAGGACTGCATCAAGGTACGTGTGGGAAAGACGATTGTAAGCCTTTTCAAAGTCCATCACCGCTAGCATGCCGGACACGGGTGGTGAGCCCGGAAGTCCAGGGTCCATGAGACACTGGACCTCAGCGATGTTCGTGCCGATCCAACGGTTCGGAACAAAGCCACGTTGGGTTGGGCCGATCAGGGACTCGAGCAAGGGAGCGAGGCGCTGGTTGTGGGCTTGCGAGATGATGCGCTCGTCCGCATTGATGAGCGATATGGGGCGTTTGTTCGAGAGCTGATCCCTCTCGCCGCGTTTGTGGATGAGATGGATGTGGGCGGTGTTGCGGGGAAGAGGTCCAGGCTGACGGGCCTCGGTGGGGATCGAGTTGATGACGTCTCGAAGAATCGGGCCAGTGGCCGGCCACGTAGCGCGATAGAACTCAACCGGGAGGCCGTCAGGCCCTGGCGAAGAGTTCGACTTACACGCCTCTTGAGCTATCGTCATCTCCTCCAACGGGTACGCTTCCTCGAGCTTGAGTGAGTCCGCGGGGGAGAGGCGAGTTGAAGCGAGGCCGTCGATGATCGCCTTCAGGGCCGCTTCATCGATGGGGCGGTCCTCATAGACCCGCTCGAAGTAGTCGCTGGCCGCTCCAAGCATCGAATCAGGGTCGGAATGAACAACATCGTTGACCGTGAGCGAAGGGATCAGGTCGGATGCTCGCACTTTGCGCAGGCGGATGAAGATGGAAGAGGGACCCGCCAGAGATGGGTCGAGGCGGGAACGCAGCGCCGCGCCGTAGCGCGAGTGATCCGCCCTCTCTTCCTCCGATCCTCCACGTCGGAACCGAGCGAATGTCCGGGCCAGAGCCTGCAGCTCGGGCAGCAGGCGGTGTTTGGTGGACGTCCAAGCTGCTGGTGGATCGTTGGGCGTCTGGAGGAGGGCTTCGTTGTAAAGGGTGCGGACACTGGAAGTGAGGTACTCGCAGGTTGCGTCGCCCTCGATCACGTGCAAACCAAGTTTGAATTTGCCCGGACCGATGTCAATTACGCCCGGCACTTGGAGCCGTGCCACAACCATTGAGTGCGTCGATTTGAGGACAGGAGCCCAAATTTTGTGATCATGGAAAAGGTCGACCCAATCAGGCGAGACATAGATGCGGTCAAGGCGACGGCACGTGCCGGGCGCTGAGCGATTCGTCGTGGCTCGTCCTTTGGGATGGTGGAGTCGATAGGTGTCGAAAAGGTTGTTGGCCGTGGCAAGGTCGCGCATCTCCTGACCCCCATAATTCGTTCCGTTTTGGTTCTCCGAATCGAGGGGTTGGGACTCAACACAATTCCAGTCCCCCCCGACTAGGAGCGCAGGCGGCGAGGGTTCATCACGTACGACTTGTCGGAGGGCGGTGCTGAGATGTGAGAGGAAGCGCTTTTTGTCTGGCTTGTCGGAGGAAGGCGCGTATATTGCTACAACCCGGACCTTTGAATCACCCACACGAAAGGTGGCGTCGGTGACTCGGTCCGGGAAAGAAAAAGAGGCACGAAGAGTGTTGGGAGGCGACTCGGGATCAATAGTAATGACCACGGAGTCGCTCTTTCAGAGTATGGCAGTGTTGTTGGAGGGAGTGAAGAGAGCGGAGAGCTTTAAGTCTTGGCACTCCTGAGTCCACTGAGCCACCCTTTCGGGGGAAGGTCGGCCAGTTTCGCTCAGGAGAAAGACGTTGGCGTTATGGGAGCGGAGATTGGAGAAAAGAGAGGCACGCTTACGGTCTTCATTGATTGACTGCACGTTAGCAGCAACAAAAGACACGTTTGGGATCTTAGTTGTGCTCATCATCTTGGTCCATAGCGTATTCCACGTCCTTGGGAGGTGCTTCTTGGTCTTCGGCTTCTTCGTCGGCCTCGTCGTCAGCGTCGGCGTCATCGGGTCGGGCTTTGGGCGCGGCTGAGGGCAACGGCGTGGGCGAAGAGGGCTCGGGAGTCGGCTCGGAGGCTTCGAGGGTAGGCTCAGTGGGAAGGGCTTTACGAGTGGCTGGTATGGAGAGGGCGGCAATTGACTTGGATCGAGTTATGATCGACTTTGGCGTGGCCGGAGGAGGGCTTGGGGATGGAGAGGTGGTCTCTGAGCTGGGGGACTCGGAGGATTTTTCAACGAGGGAAGAGGCAATTCCCTGGTTGGAGGCAGGCTGGGGGGCAGTATTGGAAGGGAAATTGAAGGAGAACTCGGGGCGGGCAGTCTTTGACAGAGGTTCGGGCTGAGCCCTGATGGACAGATCTTCAGTCTGGGCAGCCAGATCCTGTTCCACTCGACGTTTTTTGGTCGTGCTGTCGGGGGCGGAGGGCGAGGCCACGGGGATCGACTTGGACCCAGCGGCGGGGGCGGCGGCGGGGGCGGCGGTGGTAACGGTGGAGGCATGCGGGGCACGTGACGTGGGGCGACCCTGGGGGCTCGACGCGTGACGGCCCGGGCAGTGCTGGGTGGCGTGCGAGGTGTTCGCGCAGGACTTGCACGCCGGGGCGACGGGGCAATCCTTACGGACGTGAGCCGCGGAACGGCAGAAGACGCAGTGGCATCCTCAGTGGGATTCGCTCAGTGACACCGTCACAAGCAATAGAAAGTGAGGCAGGGGGCAACACATCTACATCCTTAAGGGCAAGGAGAAAGTCGTACACCCCAGAGATGTGTTTCGTCTTTCCAATGTATTGGATGCGACGGCGGAGGACCGTGCCATAGGCAGCGATCTGCTCATCGAATAGGCGGAGGCCCTCGGGGTTGGAGAAAAAGCCCGTAAGGGTGCATTGTACAACACCTCCTTTAGTAGAGCTGTACAGCTTCTCGACTTTGCACAGAGTCTTGCCAACAGTAAAGCCATTGGCAACCAGGGTGTTGAGATCGGCGGCCTTGGGAAAGCGGAGGCCGCGCTGACCCTTGATGACGCATGGCATTGCGCCGGTAAGGGCAGGGTACTGTTTGTCGAGCGCAAGGAGGACTTGCTCGACCGAGGTTGAGGGTGGGCTGTTGATGATGACACAGTTCTCGATGTTGTGCATCAGGGGATGGGCGGCGACGGCAGTTGAGCTGTTGGCGGTGGCGTTGCCGTGCTTCGCAGCGGAGCGGGCGCCGACCACGGCGGAGTATGATTTGGTGGTGGTGGCGGGGACTTGGCCAGGAGGATCGGGAGGGTCAGGGCGAAGGGGTGGTATAGCAGCAGGGCTGGCGTTGTTGGTGTTGTTGTTGTTGTCCATCATTAGAGTGGACGCGTTTTTTATATATATAAATAAATTAGGGAAGGATGAATTACTAGGCAGGCGCAACTGCCACTGTGCTATGACGGCGGCGGAGCCGACTCAACGGGTCATCCGTCGTCACTACTAAAGGTTCGTAAAGGTTCGTAAATCTGCTCTCCCAGACCAATCAACACAATACAACTTGCTCAGCATGGATCGGCCATACACCATCCGTCGCGTCCGCCGAGTCTTGAATGCAAAGGCCTTCACCGACACGATCGGTTTCAGGGACTCGCTGCAGCCCGACGATCTCAAGGGATTCTGGAAGGGGGTCAACTCGAAGGCATTGACGGCGAGGGAACGCGAGGTGTGGTTCAAGCTCGTCAGGAACTTTACCCCGACTCGGAGTCTGCAGTTTCATCAAAAGCACGACGACTCGCCCGCGTGCCTCGTCTGTGGAGCGCCCAAGGACGATCGGGAGCACTACTTCTTCGACTGCGTTGACTCTGGGAACGTTTGGATCGCGGCAAGGGGCGTGCTCTGCGACGCACTGGGGCTCGACACGATCGACAACACGCATTACACGGCCGTTCAACGCATGTTCGGACTTCCGAAGCTCAAGGCCAGTCTGCGCGATCAAGAAGGAGCGGGGAGGACGATCGAAATATTCACCGGGCTGGTCTTGGAGATGATCAGCAGCGGCAGGTGGGGGATGCAGAAGTGGGGGACGAGGATGGAGGGTGTTGGGAGGAGGAGGATCATCTTGGAGGAGAGGTTGAAGCTGAGGGCGGGAGGAGCTTGGGGGAGGAGAGGGCAGTAGAGGCTGGGTTTGACTTTCCCCCCACCACCACACACACACACCAAATTCTCGCGACATCATTTTCTCCTACTGTACACTAAATAGCTCGCTTTCCTCTTTCATTTGTTTCAGGTTCACCGTTGCGGATCATGGACCATCTCGCGATTTGGCGTCGACTCGGTGTGGCTCGCGCTCTTCGGCTTCGGGGTTCTGAGTCAAGGGAGGGATCAGCGGACACAGGCAGAAAGTCGGCTTTGAGGGGCCAGGGACTGCCGAGGGGGAGGTTTTGAGGGACCTTCACCGCGTTTTGTTGTGACTGAGCAGAGACTTGGAGCGTCGAGGGTTGTGGTGGTTGCGCAGTCGTGCTCTTGTCTTCGTCTCGACCGAGTGGGAAGTGGCTGTGGGGTGGGCCTTCTGTCGTTAGTACATTTCTTTTCTTTCTCTTTCTCTCTCTCATTCGTCTCCTGGGGGGGAGCAACCGCTTGGCTAGGGCATTTGAATCCGAATCTCGGATTGGTGGACTTGGCTCGTTTCTCGCACTTTTGCGGGCGGTTTGTGTTATCATTGTAGTCTTCCATCTAGTTTTTCCGTAGGCCGAAACAGGGGGAACAGGAATTGGGGGCAATATGATGAACGTTTTCTACCAAAAATAAAATAAAATAAAATAAAATAAAATAAAATAAAATAAAAAATCGTGTAAGTTGGCGCGCGGCTGGTGCAGGCCGTCGCAGGTGCGAGTAAGCGCTAGCAAGCCTCGGCAAGCGCAGCAGGACTAGTGTAGGAAGGACCCCCGAAAGCCCAGCCATAGGCAGCCCGCAAATTTGGACATTTTGGCTCATAATGGGTCGAGGCTCACTGTATTTTGGACATGTTCCTCCCTCCGGTCAAACTTTGAAGCGGAGACCCAGTCGCGCTATTTGCGTTTTGAGCGCGTTAGTAAGTGTCTGCATTTGCGATCAATCATGAGATCCTATTTGAGTCCATTTCAGTTTGAACTAGGTTCGGCGGTGCGCTCCGCGGGCCACCTCCCACCGTAGCCGTTGACCCGCTGCAATGTGATGTACTTTGCTGCAACAGCTGCGCTACTGTTGTAACAGAAACCTAGTGGTTCAAGTCCGGAGAGCACCGCGCGACAACAATCAAATGTACACAGCCTTCAATTCATCATTGAACTACTTTTTTGTTCTCCGGGAGCCCAATGATGGGCTCAGACTGTCGTCGAGACCCGCGTCGAGTGTGGACCTTTTCACGGGTGTTGCAAGCCTGACTTGGGAGGTGCCACGTGGTGGTGAGCCGCAATCCATCGAACGAAACATCTGTTTTTGCATGACACAGCTATCAGTTTTCTTGCGATTGTCCATCTGTAGCGATGGCAGTGAAGACTTACATTTAGTGTCCCATGGACCCAGATTCTCAGCAATACAAAGTCAATCCTTCCGCTGTATTTTCCCGTGGCCTTTGGCTTCCACGCTCTGCCTTGTATCAAGCACATGACTCCACAGACATCCCCCACCCTTAGGATGGTGTGTGCGTACAGCTCAGCATGCCGTCAACGTTGACGGGCAGCGGCGTAGTGTAAGCTTTTCCGACTTTCCTGCCATTGTAAAGTCCTTCTCGAGCATTTTTGTAGAACGTCTCATATCTGCTGGCGTCAATGTCGTTTTCCCAAGCAGGCCACGGTGGGTGCCCTGAGACGTTCTACAAAAACGCTCGAGAAGGACTTTACAACGGCAGGAAAGTCGGAAAATCTTACGCTTCGCCGCTGCCCGTCAACATTGACGGCCATGCTGAGCTGTACGCACACACCATCCTAAGGGTGGGGGATGTCTGTGCAGTCATGTGCTCGATACAAGGCAGAGCGTGGAAGCCAAAGGCCACGGGAAAATACAGCGGAAAAATGGACTTCGAACCGCTGAGAATCCGGTTTTCGTCCCGCACGCGCCGAGCTGCCTCTGTTGCGATAGTGTTTTGGCTGAGCGAAATTCTGTTGTGGTACCAGTCTTTGCCATACGGTAACAATAGCGGGTACGTGAGTGCCATGCATGCAGGGTGACCATTGTGAATAATTTGAATTCCGCGGCCGTCATTGTATGGCGGGTGACGTAACCAAACGACGATCTCTCTTCTTCAAGATCGGTACTCGGTTTCGTCTCCGGATAGAATGACGGCCACCTCGTCTTGCATCGGCAAGTTGTAGGTTCTCGGATCTCGATGGCGCAGTGCAAGTAAGCGGAGCTGGTACATGTGAGACGCATCACTGTCCACAAATTCTTGTGCTGTCAAGAACAGTTTGACACGCCCGTTGTGGAGTCGTAGCATGCCGTCAAGTACAGGCACAATTTGCTGATACGCTGAGTCCAGACGTCGAACTTCTTCAGGCGGTCCGTTGAATCTTCGTCGGGCTTCAATGCGTTCCGTCGGAGCCAGGAAAAGAATCTGGGCAAAGACTGGGTCGTCTGCTGGGCCTGGTGCTAGCGCGCCGATGCTGCAGTGAAATACCATTCCGCTCAGGTAGAAAGATGGTGGTCCGGAGCCGCTGATGATGCCATGGCCTTTGGTCATGCCGAATGATGGCATAGCAAGGTTTTCATTGAATGCAAGAATCCGGTCCCGGAAGGTCTTTTCAACTGTTTCACGGATAGTCAGCAAGGCCGTTAGTCCACTGTACTCAATCTAGCAGGTTGAATGAATCGACGTGTACTAACCTGGGCCATCGCCAGTCAGAAGCGCGAGCAGCTCGCGGGGGGGGGCTCTCTTCAATTCCGGGCAATCGAACTTTGCCGTCCGCGCAACAGATTTTGAACGGTGTGGCGCCGCCTGGGGTCGGTGATTTTTCGAACTCCCAATGTACCGAACAGATCGGACATTGCAACATCATTGATCCAAGATCGTGCCGGGGAAAAGGTTCTTCTGGCAACGGTAGCAGGGCGGTTGGGACGGTCTGGCTCGATCGCTCTCTTGCGCGTTGATGTCGTTGACGCTGCTCCGCGGGTTGTCGATCGATGACAGTAGTGGCTGAAGTCGCAGTTGCGTCTGTACCTGAAGCCGCGTCGCGAGAGAGGTCTGGAACTGCTTCAAAGTGTGGACGAACGAGTCTCAAGCCCGGAGGTGAAGGACTGCGGGCCCGTCGCACTTGCCGTGCGACTTTGGGACTGCCTGCTGCCGATCGACTTGACGATCCATTTTGTGCGACGTAGTGTTGATCGATTTCGCGCTGCTGCTTCTCGCGAAACGTCGTTGCCGCTGAGCTTCGGATGTGCGATTGTTCGAGGTTGTTGTTGGCGGCGACCGTGCGATTAAGGCGGGAGTTGGGTTGTGCGGAAAAGGAGGTGCGCGAGCAGCCTCGCGGGCGGCGCGCTCAGCTCGCTCACGTTGCCGACGTCTCTGCTGCCCCTGTGCTTTCCTTGAAGATTGTCGTACTGGAGTCTCCTGTACGTGAAAGTTTGCGGATGACTTTTCGGCAGTGGCCGGAACTGGATCATTGAACGAACTACGCTACGTTGTGGTCGACACGCAAAACAGGTCGTCTCAGCCTGCTTCGGGAAGCAAAGAGCCATGTGCCAGGCTGCTTTGATGGAAACTGGAAGCTCGGCGAACGTGGGCGAAACGGCCTGTGGCTGGCGGACGCACTCTGAAACAGCGCTGGCTAGCTCAGGGGACGCGCTGGACCGAGAGCCGTTGCAGTAGGCTGATACTGTTGTCTGCTGTGAGCCAGGTTACTGTATTGTACATCGCCCGCCTCAATCGCTCGTATCACAAACAAGTTCGGAACACGGTACACAAACTACGATTTGGACAGGGCCTTGAACACATTGCTGCTGTCGCCAGCGACATCTCGGCCGGCGGTGCAACATTTGACCTCCATGTGGACGATACTTGTTTGAAACCCCGGATCCAGACCACCCCAAGCTAAGACAACTTCACCTCCGAAGAACGTCACACTGTGATTGGGGTCGAAGGAGGTTCAATCACCTATCCAATGCAAGAAGAGCTGCTGAGGCGATCTTCAACTCTGATGATCCTTCAATTGCGGGCACCAAGGTATGTTCTGCCTGATTCAACTGTGCGTCGTGAACTGAAGGCTGACTAATTTCTTCGGCACCTCTTCTAGGTGCGCACATACATGATCGCTTCAAACGCGGTCGGCGCGACAGCAAAACTCCTTGTGGCTTTTGTGATCGGCGAGAAGACTGCCGCCGCGCAGGAGCTCGGTGGCTTGCTTAAGCTCCTCGTGAATTTCGGAGTGGCACACTTGCTGGTATCAATCTCCGCCGATGGAGCCGCAACAGAAGTCGTTATTCAACGCAAGAAAATGGAGCGCTTGAACGATATTGAACCGCCACCGGCATCGTGCACATATATTCTTCCTCGTCCCCAGAGCTACTCGGAGATCTTTTCCGCAATCGTCATCAGATCGGCGCTAATGGGGGGCACACCCGTTGTCTTCTGCTGCGATGAGAAACACGTCGCCAAGAATTGTCGGAACACCATCGACACAGGTGCACGTTGCATCATTGGCGGCATGGGATGCTTCACTTTTCGGCATCTCCTGAAGTTAGTTGATGCGGAACTGCCTACGGAACTTCGTACTTTGTATCGACGAGATATGCTTCGCCGCGATTGACAAGACGACAATGCGACACATCGAGCCTTGGGATTTGAGACACTTGACACTGTCATACGGCTCGCGCGTGTTCAAGATCGATCAAGAAGGCGGCATCATACTATTCCTTTTTGGCGAGATGCACGACGCAACTCAAAGTCGCGAGCCCCCACATGCTGAACAAGTTCTCATGCTCTTGACCGTTCGCTATGCCCTGGAGGGATGGACGAAATTCACGGAGTCCCCACCACGCAGTTCTCCCAACAACTTCCTCAGCCCTCAGACACTGGATGGTATGTACCGAGTGATCGATGGCTACATTGCACTTGTTCCAATTATCGGAACTACTGGCCGGAGGAGGCGTTCATTCCCTGGAGACACGGAACCGAGATGTTCGAACACATCTTCAGTTTGGAACATTGCGCAAGATTGTGAAGGTGTTTGATGCTCTTGAATTCCTACTAGTAGGTCTTCCTCCTTGACAAAATCACAAGACTGACCAAATCTCTGGCTTTCCGTTCCTCAGTCATATGCCGAAGTCGGGGTACTACAGCGTGCGATGCATCAACTTGGTACAGATGCAGCTGGCTGGCTCCGCGCAAGGTTACCACCACACATATCAAAACCTGCACAACCTCAATTTGACTGCGCTCGGTACCTATCGGGGCGATGGCGACATCGAGGCCATCGCCCATAAAGCTGCGCATGCGGCAAGCGACATTCTCAAAGGACTTCGCATGTGGGACATCATCGAGGAACGGGACATCGAGAAACGCAAGCAAGCTCCTCTCCCTGACATCCTGCTCGATGGTAAAGTCTCAGTCATTTTCACCTACGGAAGTGTTGAAAGTCTCGACTCTCTTACTCTTGTCGCAAATGCCGTGATAGAAGAGCTACGTGTCATCGCTCCGGGAGTTTACTCCAACCTGTCTTATCTGGGCAACGCGCGCATTCGTCAAGTCGATGGACGCTGTATCATAGGTTGGCTCGAACCGGACTCGTCAAGCATCAACTTCGAGGTCAAGGACTCCACACGATCTAACTGGCGTGATGAACGGGAAGTTCACTTCACCGTCAATGTTACGGTCACCCGTCAAAGCTTCGAATCAATTCCATTCTCTTCCACGTTTTCCTTCGATCGGATTCCATCATCGCGCTCCTTGGCCGTTCCATCGCCGTCCATCGGCTTCCATTTCGGATCTCGAGCTTTGGGCTCATTATCTGGCTTTCATTCTCTTCGCTTCTATTCGCTTCTACTCCCTTCTACACAGGTTCTCCATTCTTTTGAGATAGTTCCATAACCTTCGATAACATTCCACGGGTTTTACTATAAAAGCCGGCCCATTTGTAGACGTTCCTTTGCTTCCTGCAAGCAACAACATCGTCCTTGATCCCATAGTCCCTAGTCCCAATCCATCTCGAGAACCACCACCTTGACCCACTTCCGTTGCTTCACGGTCCTAACCTGATCTCACACTTCGAGACTCCCTTGCACCTCGTCTCTCCCTCGTCCACACTGTCTAGCACCGGGGCCCCCTAGAAGGTCTCCCCAGCCGCGAGGACCGTCATAGTCAATCAAGAAAAACCTCAGAGGCTTTTGCAGAACATCAAAGGAGTTCGAGCAGCATCCCTGGCTTGTCTTGCACCAGGAGGCCGTTCACAGACCAAGACGAAGAACATTAACAAGGATGAAGAATGAAGGTCAGCCTGGCTCTTGCTCGTACTAATGGCGGTAAGCTTTGTCAGAGCTTGGCCCATCAAGCGCGGCAGTGGATCGCCCCGGGGCGGGTGCGGAGCGGAGCGCTGGCGGCGCTCTTGGTGCGCGCGTGCGACCTTTCCGGCCCGCGGGGCAGAAAATTTTCTGAGCATCGTACAGCTTGTAGAGTAGTTTTGAGATGTTATTTAACACTAGGCGGTCCTAATATTTGGACATTTTCAGTCAGAATCCGGGAAAAATCTGAACATTTTGCCTCGAAAAAGGCCGTTTTTAGAGTGCCCCCTAGCGTCGGCGAACCGACGGACTGCGCTCTGCTGCGCTAAGGCTGCGCTCTGAGCTCGTCTGAGAGTGTCTGAGCTTGTTACCTCCTGAGCCACTTGAACTTTGCGGCGCGTCGTCAAGGTTGTCACTCGGTCAAATTCCCGCACCACGGCGAACAAACGACCTCCACCGGGTGATTGATGGCGCGGAAGCGGTCCAATTCGGTCAAGGAAGCGTTGCGACAGCTTGAGCCGACGTCCAATAGCACTGAGGGCCGCAATGGTACGACGGGAGCCCAGCATACGGCCTCCGCCGTCGCGTCGCCGTTCACACGGTGGCTCGTACAGCCCACGGAGAGCCTCAAGCTCATTGCTCTGATCTCTGGAGCGTGGGCTGCGATCGAATACACTCGACCGTCCAAGCTCATCAACCCCTTGTCGCCACTTCTCTTCATCTCGTATCCGCTCGTACCCGCATTGAACGAGGTCACGCCGCGATTCGACAAAGGTCCTTTCGATCTCGCATTTGTACTCTTCTACATAGTGGTGTTGTCCTTTATGCGTGAGGCGACGACCAGGTTCATCGTACGGCCCATCGCCCGCCGCCTCGGGCTCAGCTCGGAAGCGAAGCTGCAAAGATTCATGGAGCAGGCCTATGCGATTGTCTATTTCTCTGCGTCCGGGTCATTCGGTTTGGTACGTCCATTCATTCGTTATCTCAAACTCGTGCTGTCGCCCAGAACCGAGACTTGGCGTGGCTCGAGTACGAAGCCCTCGACCAATGGAACAGATCCGATCTGCGATTAGGTTTGCAACTAACAATTCTCCTTCCTCATCTCAGTGGGTCATGTCACATCAGAAGTCGTGGTGGTACAATACGAAGCACCTTTGGCTTGAGTACCCTCACTGGTAGGCCCACAACGACTCTCGCATGCCTTGGTACCGGTGGGTCAATCATTGATGGCTTGATGCGGCATCCTATCTGGCCAGGCGGATGGAAGGCCGGCTCAAGAGCTATTACTTGTTGCAGCTGTAAGTCACTTATTTTCCTTTGGGTACCGAGGAGCGGTTCTAATTGTTTCCCACTATCAATCCAGAGCTTATTGGTGTCAACAAATGCTTGTCTTGATCCTCGGGTGAGTGCGCAAACACGCTTTTTTTTGCTTGTATCTGATCGATCCTGCACTATTTTACAGCCTCGAGAAGCCTCGATCGGACTTCAAGGAACTCGTGATACACCATGTGGTTACGCTGTGGCTTGTGGGTTGGAGCTGTGAGCCATGTCCCCCTGCCTTCCGATACACTTCGAACCGCTTATTCGTCTCGTGGGCGTCAAATGCAGACTTCCTTAACCTCACCATGATCGGGACAGCTATCTTCGTCTCCATGGATTTGCCGGATATCTGTCTTGCGGTATGTGCTGAGGGAATTGAGAGTCGAGTCCAAAGTACTGACGCGAAAGCACCTGAATTAATACGGGCAGCTGTCCAAGTGTCTCAACTATCTCAATCTTCAGCGAACATCAGAATGCAGCTTTGTGTTGTTCTTATGCGTTTGGAAGTAAGTCTCCATTTCTCTCTCGTGATGCGCTCGCAGCAAGCCAGCAAGTATGCAACCCGGCATTTTTCGTTTGTTGACGTGCCTCTGCTCCGTTTCCGACATTCTGATCAGCTATATGCGGCATTATCTCAACATACGCATACTCTTCTCCGTTTGGAATGAGTTCGATTTGATACCGCATGAATACCGAAGCTGGACTGCCGCGGCAGACCATCCCAACGGCTGGTGGCTGCTCTATGGCCGGCAGACTCTGGTCTTGCCTCCTTGGTTGAAGTGATTGCAACTGCGTTCTTCAACGTATTTCACGCGCGCGCACCGAGGAGGGCTGACACCGCTCGTCACAACCCTCGTCCGAACATGCGCACAGGTATCAAATATTCGCTCCCATCATGGCTTTGCAACTCGTTAACACGTTCTGGTCCTTCTTGATCTGGAGGTGAGACGACACTGAACCGACCGTCGTGCCGTCGCCTTCGCTGATGAAGATAATTGTTCCGCGGCAGGATTCTCTGGAGAATGATCGCGGGTATTCCCGCAGTCGACACACGCGAGGACGGAGAAGGAAGCGACGATGGGCGACAATTGATTGACAGGTCAGCTGCTGCCGTCTCGAGGACGACAATCAAGAAATCGCAGTAAGAACCGAAGGTCCACGTCGGCGTAGGCGGAGGGTTGATCAGACGTAGGGTCTTGAGATGCCTGAAGCTGCTTTGACATCGGAAAACATACAGAGTATAGAAATAATACTGTCAAGAATGATTGCTGTTGTTAACCCCTAGCGTGCCCGGACGAAAGTCGTGCCAGTGAATCTTCGCTTGTTTCGGCTTCCTCGATTGAATCGCTCTGACCGACCTGCAAGAAACAATCAAAACCACGTCAGTTTATCATATCGGGTTTTGTGGCATCGGACCACGCCAGCTGCTCTGACTGACCGCACGCAAAACCGACTTTTTGCTCGACTCTTGCATCTCGCCCGCTATGATCAATTCATCAAGAATCTGTGACGAAAGCCGTCGAGCTCGAAGCAAACCGTCAGTTTCAGCTCGAATTGGGCTGTTCCACTTCGACGATGATAGTTACCGAGTATGCCTTTTGAAAATTGAAGATTCTGGAGCAATGAGGGGCAGACTGTTAAGCTTTGTGCAGATGACGGACAGGCTTGGCCTAGAGACGCCGAATGGCTGAGCACCGGACTCACAAGTCCAGCTCGCATACGTTGCCAAAGTAGCGATCCAGTACCTCGACGTAACTGTTAAAAGAGCATGCACATGTTCAGTGCACTGGCGTCTGAGGCTCAGCGACGGTGGGGAAGCCATTTACCGATGAATGATCTCGAGTGTGATGAGCTCGTTGTCGCTGTGGCCGATACCAGTGACGAAGAAAAGGCTTGCATATCTTCGGTACACCACTTTGGAGTCTGTATGACAAGGCAAACGGATCAGCCGTCGCTCTGTACTCGTCGACCTCCTAGCCCCGATCGGGTCTCTTCGAGGTTTCCGTCGATGTCCACGCACCTTTGTACTCGAGGAAATTGCACATCCGTGTCCGCCGGGCAAGGACGAGTTGTGTCACGTCTTTAATGATCTTGTCTGTATACCCAGAGCATGGTCAGAGACGGTACGTCTATTCCCGGACGACGTTGCCCATCAGCAGGACGGAGTTCCACGTAGGTTCTTCTCCCTGGCCAGCTTATCTGCCAGACAGACACATTGCCATGACGCGAGGCAATGACGCTAGGCGATGCATGGCGACATGATGACGCACTCTTGTTCCTAGTCGACATCGTTGTGTACCATTTGGCCAGTCGCACCCGTCCTTGCCGGCTGATCAGTAGCAAGAACGAAATGCCATTCGGTCGGTCGTGAAGTTGGGTCGACCTGTGAAGAGGGTTGTAGAGGTTGTCATTTAGCCTCCTCTAGCCAATCAAGATGATGGGAGCAGCTTCGGCAGACGACGTGCATGTGCGTCACTTCAATCGTGGCTTGAGGCTGGCACCAGACCAGCACGTGGCGCAGATGACAACGTGCTCGTGCACGCTGCAGACGCGTCGGCCCTCGTCGGCCAGGAAAGCCCGGTGCGTCTCGAAAAACCCCGTTTTTGCGCAATTTGTACACCGAATATCCCTATCCAAGGGGTGTATGTCTTCCGGTGTAAGACCAAATTATCGAATATTGAAAAAGTTACTCTGCCATTAAAAAATTACCTCATATAGCATGTTACAAGGCATAAAAGGGCTCGAAAGTACAAATCTCCGAGATACGTCTCGTCACGTCTCGTCACGCCGGCGCGGGTCCGGCCGGCCTGGGTCAAGTGCCCGCAATCATTTTGATCTGATGGTGGCCTCTTCGTGTACAAATTATAATATAAATATAGAAGAAAGAAATCAAAAGGACAGGGACTCCCCTCCCCCCGCTTTGGAGCTGGACCCTGCAAATGATGTAGGTAAAGGTATCCCAGGCTATCCCGAAGATCGCTTGCGTGGCTCTTACGTAGTCGTACGTCTAGGATCGGATGAGGGGCGCGGAGGAATTGCCGCGCGTAGATGCGTTCCTGTAATGCTTGACGAATGACGATAGTCGAAGCCCTCCGAGGACAGGACCCCCCCCGAAAGCCCCGCCAGAGGCGGCCCGCAGATTTGGACATTCTGGGGACCCGAAAATCGGCTAGGCAGCCCGCAAATTTGGACATTTTTGGCTCAAAATGGGTCGAGGCTCACCTCATTTTTGGACATTTTCCTCCCTCCGGTCGAACTTTGAAGCGCAGACCAGGGTAGCGGGAGGCTGGATCGGCTGGAGGCGCAAGGCATATATATAGCCGGCCCATGCC
Organism: Microbotryum violaceum; assembly: GCA_022506055.1. NCBI lineage: Eukaryota > Fungi > Basidiomycota > Microbotryomycetes > Microbotryales > Microbotryaceae > Microbotryum > Microbotryum violaceum. The sequence continues at coordinate 908,365 of JAKMXP010000009.1, read as the reverse complement.
AGCTGCGCGCGGGTAACAGTCGCGCTGTTGGGTAACAGTCGTGCTGTTTGCGATTTGAGCGCGTTAGTAAGTGTCTGCATTTGCGATCAATCATGAGATCCTATTCGAGCCCATTTCAGTTTGAAAAGGCTCGTTATTTGCAATCTTGATCCCTGTTGCCGACCTACGCCTCGTTGACCTAGCTACTCGCGTACGACCTACCTGCGCCCGACGCTTCTCTCCAGCTTGCTCTATCGAAAGATGACCCTCGACATTTTGACGCGCTGCCACGCCGCTCGAAGCAATCTATTGGAAAGTTTTCCGATCAAAGCTTTCTATCCTTGGCTTATCTCGATGGCTATCGATCTATATGGGGAACGAGAGGAACCTTCGCTTCAGCAATTCAGGGGCAAATATCCGGGAGAAGACGTTGCACGAGCAAGCGATAACTGCGATCATCACCGAGGGACGATCTCACGTTAGTCGCTGATTCGTGATGTATCATGACCCAAACTGGGGCGTGACTTTTCCTGCGCTGACGTGTAACTCCGACGCCACAGGACAAAATGATAGGACGACAAGAGGTCTATGGTCAGATCAAGTCGAACCACATACTCGTCCGAGCTGTTGATGGTGATGTGTCTGCACTCCGTCCTCTCAAGGTGGACACACTGGTCGTGTATGGAATCCTAGAAGAGCCTATGGGTTTGCTTTCGGGTGAGCAATGCGGGGAGCGACTGGCAATCGGGATAGGTATGCCAAACTACTACTTGTGTGGGAAAACTTCACCTGACTGACTAGCACTGCGCATTTCACTTGTCACCTTCCCTGCAGTGAGGAACATTTACAAGAAGTCAAGCATAACGAAAGTGTTGAAAGTCTCGACTCTCTTGCTCTCGTCGCAAATGCCGTGATACACGAGCTACGTGTCATCGCTCCGAGAGTTTACTCCAATCTGTCTTATCGGGGCAACGCGCGCCTTCGTCAAGTCGGTGGACGCTGTATCATAAATTCGCTCGAACCGGACTTGTCAAGCATCAATGCATCAACTACGAGGTCAAGGACTCCACACGATCTAACGGGCGTGATGAACGGGAAATTTCACATCACCGTCGATCAAGAAAAACCTCAGAGGCTTTTGCAGAACATCAAAGGAGTTCGAGCAGCATCCCTTGCTTGTCTTGCACCAGGAGGCCGTCCACAGACCAAGACGAAGGACGTTAACAATGATGAAGAATGAAGGTCAGCCTGGCTCTCGTATGGCGGTAAGCTTTGTCAGAGCTTGGCCCATCAAGCGCGGCAGTGGATCGCGGCGGAGGGCTGGCGGCGCTCTTGGTGTGCGCGCCCGCGCGACGTTTCCGGCCCGCGCGCGGCGAAAAGCAGTCTGCGCGCAGCGCAGAAAAATTTCTGAGCATTGTACAGCTTGTAGAGTAGTTTTCAAAACTTATTCAACACTAGGCGGCCCTCATATTTGGACATTCTCAGTCAGAGTCTGGAAAAAAAATGGACATTTTGCCTCGAAAAAGGCCGTTTTTAGACGGCCGCCTATGGCTGGGCCTTCGGGAGTCCTCCGAGCTCCGAGGACGAAGATGCGGCGCGCAAGCAGCTGAAGAGAGCTGAAGACGATCCCGCTTGAGTTCTTTCCCGGCTCTCGGCGTCGCTCACCTCGATCGTCCGAGTCACGTCGGCCTACGTCGGCCAACCCGGCTACGGTTAGGTGGGAGCGCAGCTTCAAGCCCCGCTCCTTGCCTCGTTCTACCTTTCCGACACACTCTGATCCCCACTGTCCATAGCTGTCCGGCGTCGTGCAAGCGCTCAGACAGTCTCAAGCTGTCTTACCAGGATCCAAAGCGTTTGAACACCTCTGGGTGCTTCGCCATTTCAGCTTCAGCTAAATGGCCCGCTGCTCTCGCTCGTCCTGGTTCCAATGGCTCGTCCTAGCGGTGTTGCAGTAGACTTCAACCAGTATTGGCACCACGGACCTTTCGATATGCATGGCTTTGCTTGTAGTGTCCACTCGTACCAACTTTGTTGTGCCCTCCTGCGGTGGTGGCTTCCGTGCCCGAAGGGCGTTGGTGTGCAGCGTGCGTCTCAGGCCTAGTCACGACGAGTCAAGACTAAATCATATCCAAATCTCAAGGGATCTCCACCTTGGCCTTTGCACCGTGGCTTCTTGCACAGCCCACGCCCCAGCCCCCGATCCCCGATCCTTCTTCTGTCTTCCCCCCGCACCGTCCCGCACTCGAGCAGCCAGTGCTTTCGGACCTACTCATCTATGTGCACCCTCTTTGCAAAGGGACTTATACATCGGTGACTCGGCGTAAGCTCGAAGATCATACTGGAGTGATGTTGTTAAGGCGGCGCGTGGCTTCAATCCCTTCGCTCGTTCCTCATCTTCCGCCGCTGTTTTCTGACGTGATCAATCCACGCTGGTAAGGCCGTGACTTGGCTCACGGCACAGTCCCGCCTTGATAACGTTCGTTCTGACCTGCGCACATGGATTTCATCTTTAAGACTGTCACCAAGCGCCAAAATAGGGTTGACCTATTCGAAATTTCAAAAGCTCCGAGCAGATGTTGGGACATCTACTTTATCATTGCGAGTGGAAACCCATCGAATTAACGGGAGGACAACAATCAAATAGCAGGAGAATCGAACAGTACACATGATTCCAGCAGGGGTAGAAAACCACAATACGAAGTACAGCAAAGAAACAATTCTTCATTCATCGCTGAATTAGCCTGCCCGTTGCTTGTTGCCCAAAACGTCGCCGCAGGGTCGGGTTCAACTTGGCTTCAAACACGGCAACACATTTTACCCTTGAAACTTCTACTTTGTTCAATGTGATCCGGACGGTTGCATGCTTTGTCGTTCGATTCCAGTGCAGCCTTGAATTCCGGCCATCCGGGGTCGCGCGTCACCGTGATGAACAGCGGAGGCTATCCATCGTGTTTGACAGCGCACGCCATCGGATCCTGGTAACGCTGCGTGATCCCGCGCGGTCTATTCTTGACCGTCGAGCCCAAAAACACCGAAGGTCCAATTTGATCCGGGGTCAAGTTGGCAACACATTTGGTGATGCCTTGGGCCGTGGTGAGGCGCAGATATTCTTGATGCAACCGGATGTAGTTGAGTCGATCGTCCTCGACTTGGGAGTCTCCGTCGATCACAAACTGGAAGAAGAGACGCTGGGTGCAATGCGGATTGAGAAGTACTTGTTGCGTTCGTGCAAGTAGTACGCAAAGAGTAGGAAACGCGAGACCCGGGTTGATCCACCTCAACCCCTTTTCCTTGACCTTCGTCCTAGATGTTTAAACATTCTATGTTAGTCTGTGCTTGCGCCTGAACAGAACGGAACATCCAAGAAGGAGCCGAAACGCTTACGTTCACCATCACCATTCTCTTCGTCGTCTTCCTCGTCGTCTTCATCTTCATCGTCGCGGCCTTCGCCCTCCTCTTCGTCTTCGCCATCAAGACCGAGACCGGCAAGTACCTCGTGCAGTTGGACACCGTTCGTAATTCTTTGCGCACTACTTGCACGAACGCGAGGCCTACTTCTCAATCCCGCGTTCCACCCAGCGTCTCTTCCTCGAGTTCGTGATCGATGAATACTCCCAAGTCGAGACCGATCGACTCAACTAGATCCGATTTCATCAAGAAAACCTGCGCCTCATCACGGCCCAGGGCATCGGGTTGACTCACCTCGACCCCTTTTCCGTGGCCTTCGGCCTAGATGTTCAAGCAGTCTATGTCAGCCTGGGGATTGCCGGTACGAAACATGGACTCGAGCTTGGTCAAAGTGGAGCTCTGTATGCTACTGTCTGCGCCGTCGGGGTCAAGTCAAGTGTCGATGGCCTCGGCGGGGTCGATGAGCCATGTTTTAGCAAAGACTGGGCGTTGATTCACGCTAGGGATCAGGGCGCCGAGACGATGGTAGAGGCGACCAGACACGCGAAACACAGGGGGTCCTAGCCCAGTTGAGTTTGGTCAACGTGGGCAGTGAGCGAAGTGAACGACAGCGCGTTGTTGTATGACCGGGCGTTCTCGCGGAATGCTGTAGCTTCTGTGCGTGGGAATATTGTCGCACGGTTCAGCATGTGGGTCTGCTGCAGACTAACGCTGTTGGACGGAGCAACTGACCGCTATCCGAGCCTTCAAGTAGCTGTCGATACTCGGGATTGGGCTGGGGAGGGGTAGGCAGCCGCACCTTGACCTGTGAGCAGCACGTGCTAAGGTGTCCGGTCGACTTCGTCCTAAGTTCGCACTCCCAGTGGCAGTAGGTGCACACGGCCGCCTGAGGGCCGAGGTAGTTGCGGATGGAAAAGTGGGGCTTGAGTGATTGAGTGAGATTCTAGGCCTGCAGGGTCTCCGCTTGCCTTGACCCGCAGCAGGAGGTGCACGAGGTGGTGGGGCGACGTGGGGCGTGGGGGTCGTTCAGTGTCGCGTCGGCCATCGCGCTGACCACGCTGTCTGTTCTGTAAAGCTGCACGGCGGGCTCGCCGCAACACCATGGTCGGTTGACTTGTTGTCATTACGTGAGGGGCTGTCTTTGTTGATCGGAGCGGTACGGAGAGGAGGGTCGAGCAGCGGGCGCTCGAGCAGGCCCATGGTACGGCGCTACGTGGCGCTACCTGGCAGTACATGCCTGGCGCTACCAGGACCCCAGAAAGCCCCACCGGAGGCGCGATTTTTTTTTGGACATTTTGAGGACCCAAAATCCTGAAAGTCGTCGAGGCGCATTGCAAAAACTTGACACTTTGGGGCCACACGTTTTGTCACTGAGGCGCCTTTGCAGATTTTGACATTTTTCCCGTGGGTCGACGCAAGTTTGGCCTACCTTGAGCAGCCTTCGGCACATCTCGGGCACACAAAAGAAGGGACGATCTTAATCGCGCCGCGCAGCGGCGAAAAAAACCGATCGGATCGGCATCCTGGGCCGGTAGAAACGTTGTTCCCCCGGGTCAGGCCTGCAACTAAGTCATAGTCACTACATACACTTACAATGAACTCGGTATGACACGACTAGGCGCACTAGAGAAATTGAATGGAAGGCTATATGTGAGCTGAGTCAAAAATGATGTGCAATTCATTTTATGTACCCTTTGTGCTCGTCAACTTGAACTTGCCCGGGCTGACGGGCGGGAGCAAAACCCAGCATTGAAACACGTGACTAACGGAGGGAGCTTGCAGCCCGCGCGCCGTGGCGGTCAGCTCCATGCTCTCGATGGCTTGCTTGCTGAACCAACGACCCGACGTGAGTAGTCGACTACTTCTATAGTCTCACACCCGAACCTGTCCTACTCAGCAATCATGCCAACCTCGCGGTTGAAGCCTCGCTTCCCCCGGGTGAAGCCTTCGGACTATCTCGACCATCCCGACTGCCCTGACCAATATGCCGATATGCCCCTGGTCCACGTGCACGCGGGACACAGGTCCGTCGACAAGGGTGGGCGCAAGAGGCCGAGGAGGGCCGATGCACAGTCGAGCCACACCGCATCTGCGACGTCCGGCGTCAACACCACCACAAATCAACGCGTCCCCGTCGCCTCGAGCTCCGTTTCTACCTCCGTCTTTGTCAACGATCTCGATTTCGCCCAAGGTGATTTCGACGATGGACAGTCAACACGGCCGTGGGAGCATCAGGACTACGAGTATGAGGATCAGGGTGGCATGGGTTCCTCCGACCACTTCAGATACTCACCCGACCCTGACCCCGACCCCGACTTACAACGCCCGACGCACCAAGAACTCGCAGAGGCAGTTCTCCCCCCACCACGCGCATCGGATCCACCTCTTCCCCCCAAACGAGACGACTATCTCAAGTTCATCACGGCCGAGGCCAAACTACGCGAAAGTCAGCGCGCTTCTATGATAGTGCAGTATCTCGCCTTCCGCACCCGCACCCATGGCCGCCTTCGGCCACTCGTCTCGGAAGATGACGAAGACGACTCAGCTGCTCCTTCACCATGCAACTGCCAACACGAACATGCCATTACTCGCGAGGTGGTCCTATACGACGTGACTGCACTGCATGTAGGTTTAATATGAACCGCATTCGTCGCTTGCTTGATGCCCATTGACACGCCGTTGACCCGGGTATCTCGTTCTGACACGTGACTGCCTCTGCTCCACATTCTCAGTCTACCCGCTGGCAGTTACCTTCTGCGCCTCCGAACCACCTTGTGTTGCCGACGTCGAACGCTTGGCCCAACTCGGATTCATTGCATCGACCGCTGCTAGACCCGAGTCCGCCTTTTCGTTCCGACTGATTGAGTTCGCCGAAGCGTGTTGGAAAGTTAGTCCTCACGCCGTCACCGGCTACGCCGATGGCCTCGAATTGTACTTCATGCGGTGTGGGTGGGGAACTAAGCATAATCATCGGCACCCATATGTGAGTATCGATTCTGTTTCATAGTGATGGGGCGAATGCTCGCTTATAGCTTGCGTTCCCGTTGTGTTAGGACAAAGAACTGCGGAAGCAATTGCAGCGGGCGATTGACGAATTTTGCGCCGTCCAAACACTCGAGAGCGACACCGGAGACGTCATGTTGGGCACTGTCGAGGCTTTGGCCAACAAATGCCCCGCGTGTTTCGGGCCGAAACGACTCAACAGATCCCATCACGAACTCTCCAATTGGACTACATGATCGCGCTTGATGGAATTTTTCAACAGACCCGGGAGGATAGTTCGATTTACGACGTCCAAGGGATCGTGCCGAGCCTGTTTTTGACCGATGAAGCCGTCCTGAGAATGAAGGAAAATGTCAACAAGACATCCAAGCCAAAGAAAATGGTCAGTAACGTGATGAACTTACCAGATACGTTGGGTACCCAACTCACCGCGCCATACACTCTTCCGAAGGCGTGCACAGAGTCATGGAAGGCCGCCGACGGGGGCTCCTAAAAACTTTCGAAGCGCAAGATCGACACGGGGCTTGTCGCAGGCGTGTGCCGCCATGACATCGCACTAGCAATGGTGAACCTTGAGGGTTCGGGTGAAAAGTGAGGGTAGCTGTCTTGGACTTGATCACTTTTACTTTCATTCCATTCCATTCCGCTGAAGTTCAGGGTTCTTCCGCCGATCATCAAGGCTGTATTTTGCACTAGTGATTGTCAACCAGATTTCCAAGCACGTTCCGACAGAAACCAGGATCGGAGTCTTGTATGACATTGCTTGTAACTTCAAGCACCACATCGAGACGGTCAGTATCGAGCGCCTTGCCGCTTACCCTCCCAAGCGTTACTAACTAATTGGTTCGCTGCTGTTCTCGCTTTTCTCAGAGGCAGCTAGTGCCTGAGCTCTTCGAACGACTCGAGTTTGCCACGAGCGTCTTCCATGCATACGCCCACAGCTGGGGATGCCAAGTCAAATTCAGCCCCCGCCTTATTCCAAACTTTGGGTTGACTGATGCAGAAGGGTGTGAGCGACTGTGGAGCGCGTTGCGCTCCCTCATCCCCATCAACCGTCAATCAAATAAATCCCACCGCCTCGTCAACCTGGCGGTCCGCACGCAGGCAGTGAACGAGGCGAACGTCGCAAGGTTGGGTCAGTCGTCCGCGCTCGCCGCATCCTGAATGCGCTGACTCTCTGTATCCAATCTAGGTTCTTGGCTCACCCGTCGGTTTCGCTCAGCCGAGGCTCGAAGGCATGCTGCCCAGGCAGAACTCAGCAGCGTTAGCTCCAAAGATGCCAACTGGTCGGAGGAGGCATTCCGCGCCGCTTGGCAAGAACAGCGAATGGCAGAAGCGTCGAAAACGGCAGCGCAGGGAGCTGAGGAAGATCGTTTGAAAGCGAACAAGCTTTACCAGCTTGTCGAGGAATATTACCGGATTGAACGCAGAATGTAGGTACTTGACGAAGCATGATTGACCTCGTTTTCAATATGCAGTGACTTATACCTGCTGTGCAGTGACAGGGGAGACTCTGATCTAGATATACTCGAAGGACTGAAAGACAAGCAAGGTCGTCTAGCAAGGGACATCGATCTAGCAGCATTCATCGAGGTTCAAAGTGGGCCTGGTCTCTCCCCTAAAGGTAAGTCGGACCAGATCTGGCTCAGTAGTCACTTTTTCGCCTTGCGCTAACGAGCTTAGTTGCAATTAAAGACCTGCGTCATCTGTGCCAGTGCTCTGTTGCGTTGCGCAAATTACATCGCGAAGTAATCACCTACAAGACAAGTCATGAGAAACTACTATCAACGCATCGCGGCAGAGGGGGATCGACACTTGGTCAGAGAGGCACGAGCAAAGCTCGCAAAGTCGAACTCAAGACTCTTTCTGGCGTTGAAAAAGCGCAAAAGGCGTACAACAAGGCGGTAAACGCCTTCCAAACTGCAGGTGGATTGTCCCCCTCGCACCTCCTCAGCAATTTCCCGACAGCCAGTAGCGGGCATTCGGTCATCGAGCTTGAAGAGACGGATTCGTTCTGGCATGATGAATTCTTCACACACGCTGAAGCGGCATGGGCTACCAATGTGTTAGTCAAGCGCGGGATCGTCGCTGTGCGGAACCTTGATCGAGCCGATGAAGAGTTTGCTCGGCTTGGCGCCGAGGTGCGACAGGCTCTAGCTTGGGTCGAGGACGAGCAGGATCTCATATCCAATCGCCAAGCACTCTGGTCAAGTGCCTTGGGTGAGTTTGTAGATCGGCACTCCGTCAGCACTTCAGTCATTGATGCAGTCTGGCTCGAAACAAACAGAATCCGCTCCAACTATCTATGATGAGGATGAACAGCACCGTCTCAGGACTGCAATCGGCGGGTCTGACTACGCAACAGTTCGAGACTGTGCCCTGATCATTCTGGCTGCTCGGATGGAGAATCTTCGGAAACTCAAGCGTGCCTGGTTTTGTGACAGCTTGTTCCTCGTACTTTGGAACGAAACAAGAGGACCAGCTGCTGATCACGAGCCAATGCCTGCAGTGCTGGCTACATTCGCAGCGCGCCTGCTGCAGGACGCTAGCAATACCTCTAGGACGGCGTCAGTAACCTGGGGCGGCGCGGGCAAGGCCGCGTCTGTGAATTCCACCTCTCTCACAGACACCTCGCCCGTTTCCCAGGTGCCGAACCCGTTATTGCGGATCCACGAGAACGACCGTCAACTCGTGCACCGCATCACGGAGCAGCTGGATGGCGATATGAGCGTACCCGGCGCAAAAAACCTGCGTGATCTCACACTGCAGCTTGTCAAGCAGGAGAAACGTATGTTGTACGTTTCTGACAGCTCTTCGGACGAGGGCCACGGCAACAATTTGTCGAGCGAAGCCGGCAATGACATGTCGGACTCCGGCTCTGAGGACAACTGACCTGCCGCTCAAGATTATAGAAACAGCCCATTGTAGTATCATACCTTTGAAAGATCAATGATGCAACGAAGATTATAATCCATTTATACCCGCGCACTTTGTATGTGTGCATCGCAAGATTTGAATGTATGTGCAAGCGCCATTTCCAACCAACGTCACTCCAACATCACTCGGCGGTTCCCCTCCAGTCCCGATCACTCGGGATCACTAGGCGGTTCCCCTTACCAGTCCCGAGTGAGTTTTGCTCTCAAAGCGCATGTGACTGCTCGAATACCCAAGACAATATCCTCTTCAAACTCGGTGAGTGGACTAAGTCAGTATATCTAACACATCTCTTGCCCTCGGACGGGGTCGATTTGCAAAGTGTGGATGTGTGTGCAAGCGCTTTTTCAACCAACACCACTTGGCGGCTCCCCTTACCAGTCCCGAGTGAGTTTTGCTCTCAAAGCGCATGTCACTGCTTGAGTACCCGATACAAAATCCTCTTCAAACTCGGTGAGTGGGCTAAGTCACTATAGTCAACACTTCAAGTTGGAATGTATGTGCAAGCGCCTTTTCCGACCAACACCGCTCGACAATCCCTGTTCGGCGGTTCCATTTATCACTGCAGCGCCGTCCGCGTCAAGTGCCTCTGAGTCGCTCGAGAGCGTGAGCTGTCGCGACAGCTGAGCAGGGCGGGTGTGACGGAGTAGTAGCAATTCCTCCGCAAATTGGCTGCTAAGAGCCACATTCCGTTGTCCGATGATCATCAAACCTTGCGGGGACATCCTTATCTTGCGGTGAGTTCCGTCATTATAAGTTGATCTCGTTAGCTGCAGTGAAATACCGAGGTCTTCCAGGACCACCAAAATGTCCAGGTACTTCAGTCAGTCACTCTATCATGGGTTTCCGATAATTATGGCAGATAAAAGCTGGGGGCAGTGTCATAAAGGGACCTCGCGAAGTATACTACTTGTAGGCGTCGGATAAAAGGGCTAGTAGCATCATAACCAACTGGCTGTTTCAACAGGCAGATTCTTCTGACGGCGGGGGTCAGAAATTATTGTGAGATATATCATATGCATCCTAGAACCGGAATTGGGAGGTGGTACATTGCCCCAGCCTTCTCCCTAGCAGGAGCCTGTGTAGATCTCAATGCCGTTCAGAAGTGTAATTAGTGTAAGGCTCGGTAGCTCGGTCGCCTCACGCTATTAAGACAACCTTCCGATTTCAATACAGATCTATCGAAATTGGTAGTCATTGGACCGTGTAGCCTAGTTGTGAAAAGGCGTGGCATAATACTACTAGTACTAGTAGATCAGAATCATTCTATGAGCTGATGTGCATCCTGATTTCCACGCTCCGAGTTTGAAAATATCGAAGTAAATCAAATCTCCGAACCTGTAATATGTCTACACTGCATTGCAACCCATCGGAAGGTCAATCGTCCGCCAGGAATTCTTGAAGTTGCGAGTCCCGAAGCCGGCCTGGGCTACTTAAGCCGTTGATATAGCATAAGAGGCAATTCGACATAACGCCGAGTGACCAATGGATGCGACAAGACAGCAAAGCGAGCCTTCCTTCTGTGATGTTTACTTTGCTCATAGAACCAAGTACTTGTTGCTTTAGTGTTAAGAGTCCGACCTTCTCGACTTGAACCTGATTGGGTCGCTTTGCAAGTGTGGTTGCTTGTCCACAAAGTGAGTTACGTGAAGGCAGAGTACAGCGTCCACTGCAGAGCTCGAGAGGCACAAGGGGATAGCTCACACGCTCACTTCTGAAGAAACATTACCCACAACATACCGAGATACATGTGTTCAAATATTCTTCAAGCCGGTAAAGCACTCGAGCATAGTCCGACCATACTCCGGGTCCCTTGCGTTTGGTTCCCGGGCCCAGAGAAAGAAGAAGCACCTGAGGCGCTTGGCGCCGGTGAGCATCGCTTACGAAACATCAAATGCCAAATGATCGATCTACGATTTTTCAAAGATAGCGGTAACTACTCATGACCTTAAAGTAAGTTAAGCATGATGTGACGAAAAAAGTTTTAGTCACAAAAAGTGAAACACTACACCCTCCTTGCTGGGTCAAAGATGCCAAGGGGAATTGCGCCCCTCCAGTCACTGATCGCCATGCCTCCAAATTCAGCACGGACCTTGGCGGACCAGTTGGGCAGTCAGCTTGCTTCGTTCTGCGACGTCCGAGTTGTTACCCTCTAACTCAGCCCTAGAAATCAATCCTGTTCTTAGAGCATGCCGCCGTCTTGCTCTTCTGGCGTTTGCTGCCGCCCTGAGCTCCGAGAGAGATCCAATGCGCTGTCGTCAACGCCGGTCGCAGCGGTAGCCGCCGCTCCGGCATCTGCTTCCACTACTACCTCTTCTAACAGCCGGAACCGCAGCTCCCCCGCACGAAGCAGCGGAATGATTCGATCCAAGTCCGTTCCCAACATTTTTTGCTTGCCCAAAGGGCTAACAAAATCCGTGGCCAGATTGAGGCGTGAGCCGCATTCGACGATGATCCTGGCCTTGTTCACAAGGGCGTCTTGGTCATAAACAAGTCTGGGAGTTTTGAAGTTGCGTCCTTGAAGCTTGGCACGTCGCATTAAGGCGTCATCTGCATCATGGAAGAATCACTCGTCGTCAGCAGTTCATCGAAGGAGAGCAACAAGTTTCTTCCACTCACCAAAAAGTTTTTTCAAGATTGCGCTGTACCACTTGCATTTGGTATCCGTGTTCTCGGCTTCAGGTGGACCATCCCAAACTGCACGATAGTATGAGGAGCTGAAAATCAGTAATCGACGCTCGCTCGCTCGCGTGCTTTCCCTGTGTGCGTGCTGACCTGCGGCGTCCAGCTCGGTCTTCTTCTCTTCTAGAAAGGCCCTCCCGGTAACGCAATTGGCAAATTCGGACAGCAGCTTTTTTGAGCCCAAATCGTCGCCCCAACCTTTTCGGTGGGCAAACGCCAATCCACCGGGGGAAGTGATCAGGAAATGATCTTTGTTGAGTTCTGGAAGATTGGAAGAGACCATAGCGAGCATTTGTAGGCCGTACTTTTCCGCATATGTGACATTCTGTGAACCAGAGGTGGGGGCAACCTTTTAGCTGCCTGAACTTGAGGCTGGGCCATGAAAAACCTAATTGAGCTATGACTAACTATGGTGTTCAATGCATCCTCTAGGCATTGTCTTCCTCTCTTGATGGTCTCGTAACCGAGCGGCTTGATCCGGGTGCTCTTGTTGGGAGGCGGGTCGTCAATTGGTTCCTCGCGCTCCGAGGCAAGCGCAGCGTCACAGGCTATTTTCACCTCCTCGTCTTGGCCTATTGCTTTCCAATATGGCTTTGCAAGGTTCTGCCTATGGATCAAATTGGTGGGCACTAAAGAAAACAACATCACGCGAAGGGGTTACTACAACATGAAGTATACTGGCTGCTGGTAGACCAAAAGTTGGGCTTTCCTTCCACATGGTCTCGAATGAGCATGTCTTCAAAATACTTGCTGTGAACGAACTCGTTCCAAGAATTGTGGTGGCCTGCCGCGTGATGGGCGCGATGATGCTCCTCAAGTTGTCTAGTCAAATTCGATGTTTGATACAATATGCGAGCTCTTTGTCGCTCCTTTTCTGGGCCCATTGCTGGTGCATAGTCCGCTCGGGTTTGTTACATCTGCGCGTTGGGATAGCCTGAACTTGTACGCCCAGGCTTGCCAACTGCGCCTTCTCCGCAGGCATCAAAGCCGGAATTTTCTTGATTATACGGGCAGGGGGAGGTCCGACGACAGCAAGGTATTGAGGTGCGGCGGAGAAGAATGGCAAAGAGATCGTTGAAAGGTGTGCAGCGTGGTCCGCAGATAGGGATGGCGCGAAGGTTCAATTGGCGTCCCGCAAGGCGCTGCCTCCGTCTTTGCTCTGAGAAGCTTGGCCACCAAGTACAAATGATTGGCGATCATTGGCGGGAGGAGTGGGGACTGTGAATTGAATTGATGGGTCTTCTGTGATGCCCATAACAAAATTGTGGGGTCCTTGGTCGGAAAATGCAGCCAAGGGGTATGCGTGGTCCGCTGGCGAGGCCGCCGGATAGTGGGATTTGTTGCGTCCAATGTTTGCAGTGTATGCGGGAGTGAAGTGTGGTTGACCTAGCGGGGCAGAGTCCCGACGGTGCGGGTAGGATTGATTGCTATAAAATGGGGCATTTGGAAAGGCGATTGGGGCGTTGGAGGCGGAGGCTGTACAGGGTGTGGAGGCAAAGGGGTCAGATTTGTGCAATGCTGCACGCGACAACAGACAACAACTCAAACACAGCAAGACTGCCAAACAGCACTCACGGGAAGGAGGGTTCAAAGCCTGTCCAGGAAGCGAGGGGGACCCAAGCGGGTTGTGAGCAAAAGGCAAATCTATTCACATGATGCGGAAGTCAGCAGCTCGTCCACTGGCAAATGAGCTAATGACGAAAGGCTTTGATTCCGGGCGGCGGACATACGCATGCGAGGTGTCAAGGCTCCAAATGGTTGGAGGGACGACACGTCAAAAGCTTGATATGATTGAGCCATGTGTAACGAGGAAGAACAATGAGTAGAAGAGTGATCTTGAACAGCGAACGGACACGAGCTGATGATCTGTCGCAAGGTTAATGGAGTGTGTTGTACAAGCCAAGGAGGGCTGAGAACAAGAGCAGTCAACAGGCAGGGCCCGCGCGACGCGTTCGCTGCCGCGTCGTGCAGCCTTGAATAGTCCCCGACAAGCTCGCCCCCCCCGCAGAGACGTCAGAAGCCTACTACACCCAGCACGACTGCTCCCGATGGGTTACCTGAAGTACTTGAATTTGTGATTGCTTCCGCAGAAATTCTATGAAAGCACTTTTCATCACTTTCTGCCCTATACACCGTTTTGGCATCAAATGTAGTGACTATGACTTAGTTGCAGGCCTGACCCGGGGCAATGTTGCTCCCGCCGGGAACAACGTTTCTACCGGCCCAGGATGCCAATCCGATCGGGTTTTTTTGCCGCTGCACGGCGCGATTAAGATCATTCCTTCTTTTGTCTGCCCGAGGTGCTTTGGCATGACTTTGGGCCCGTTTGCCTTTGAGACGCGATGCTTGCACTTGAACAGGTCACTAGTTATTTTCTGTAATCACTATAGTGCAGTGACCGTTAGGAATTAGGTACCAATAGTTCCCACTGCTGATATTGAAGGGGCGCAGGTTCCGTTCCGCTTCACTTCGTTCTGACATTGGAGCATAGCACAACAACATGATCCCATGCTTGTTTCTCAACAAAGATCAGGACTACTATTTGAACAACAATGACTTTGATTGATTATCGCCATTCACCAACATGACGATTGCGGAGCTCCTCACCTTCTATGACGGTCCTTGCGGCAAAGGGATAAGTCTAGACTGGGGTTAGACTTCGGGGACGAGGTGCGAGGGAGTTCTCAAGGGAGGATCAGGTTAGGACTGCAAAGTGACTGAAGCAGGACTTGGACTGTAGGGGTTCTCGAGAATGGTAAAGAGTGTGATTGCAAGGAGTGTGGTGTATGAGTTGTGTTGGAGGATTAATATGAGTATGAGTTGTTGCTTGCAGGAAGCAAAGGAGAAACTATTGTAAGGAGCCCAGATTACTCAGCAGCGGTGTGAGTAAAGGCGAGTTCCTTGGTAATACTCTCAATGTTGCTTGACAAATAGACAGTCCCAAAACCAGTCAATTGTCAAGTTGAATCAGGAGTGGGGGTCCAGTGAAGGATGAGAAAAGAGGAAACGAGAGAAGAGAGCTACGGATTGCTATCATCAGCAACTTTACCATTTCCCGGAGCGCGTCTGAATGTGTCTAAATGACTTTACGCTCAGAAAATGCCCAAATTGTCTGAATCATTCTGGATTGTGTCTAGATCCACCGTTTGGTCACACTGAAGTAGCAACTTGTGTAATGAATTGTCTTCACTGTCTCGGTCTTACACACACTAGTCAGAGTCTTGTACCACACAGCAGGCAATAGTGCTTACATCCTGATGTAGTCATTGCAAATACAATCATGCATTTCAGCAAAGTGGCCGCCATTGATTGGAGCATACAAATTATGTACTGACATTCCAAATGCTATATAGGGGCTCCTTTATTTGTTGGCCCACCCGCCGCACGTTGCTCCGCATCACCGCTCCCTCTGATCTTTGGGGATATTGACTCCAAAAACCTTACCAATGCAATGAAATATATGCTGATCTTTGATCACATTCACGGTGAAGTCATCTTGCCATTCATCTATGATGTTCATAAAATCCCAGTCCGGTGATAGCTCTGCTTGACCAAAGAGCGGCTGGACGAACACTGATCGCAATACATCGTCAACTGGAAAGACGCGCCGTTTCCTTCGACCGTCAGGTTCTCTTCAGAAGCGGAGTATCAGAGTCAACAACGCGCTGTTTTGAGGAGAGTGCTCAGCCTGTGAAGTGGAACGAGCTTACTCATGGGTCAATTGCTAAGCGGGGGCAAACACAATACAGCAGGCACTCACCCATTCAAGTTCCTCTCCAACGTACAACTCATGCCATATGGCCCCAACTTTTACGGAGAAGAAGCCCTTGACGTGCAATACGGTGTGCAGACTTTGAAGTGTTTTTGTGGCGCGTACGTCTCCCGAAAAGTCGGGTGATGACAGAAGATGGCATAGGACCTAAGCCGTGTCCCAAACCCAAAATGTGTGAGACTGGCATTATCAACCAGTCAGTAATTCGACTCCTCGTGGACACCCGTGCAATACAGGCTTACCTGTTGCAAGAAGGGCAAGGCGGACAAGTGTTCAGGCCAGCCAAGGAACGGAGCCGTCAACTTAAGAGTCGCTTCATGGAAAGTGGTCCACTTCACTTCAAAATGTGCCGCCATAGGAGGTCTCGGTCAGCAGGGATATCAGCAACGAGTTGAACGGGCTGACCATAAGGAACCTTTTCTAAGATCGCCCGATGCGCTTCCCAATTTGCATACTGATAGTCAATCTGTAAAGACTAGCAACATGTAAGCACAGGAACTGATAGGCCACCCGGTGCCACTTACCCCGACGCCCTTGTGATTCCAAATCAGGTTGTTGAACTGAGATTCTGACAAGCAATATTTTTCTGCATGTTTGGCAAATTCGAAGGCAAACCTGGACTCGAAGTTTGTTGGATCGTGCAACTTGGTGTGCGACAGAGGCGGTGGCGTTTGGACTTCGCAGTAATTGCCAGCGGCATCGCACGCCCAGCCGGCTTGAGGGTGCGTTTCAGTGCGAGATTTCTGCGTTAATTTCGTTCTCAAGGTGTCCAGTATTGACCTGGAGGCAGGTCTTCGTCCTCCGAGGACGAGTCATAGAATTGCTCGTCTTCAGAGGACGACCTTTGAGTCGCTTGCTTGGTTGGGCGGACGCTGTCGAGGCCCGCGAGCTTGCTCACGTTGCATTCGCTCGATGCTGTCAATGCGTGCACCGGCCTAGTAGAGTGGATTGGGTCGACGTCGTTCAGCTTCTGCGCGCGTACTACTTGGCTCTTGCTCCTTTCGTTTGGGTGCAGGCCTCTCGTTGGTGGGCTTCGGACTTGGCGACGAGCAAGGCGTAGGGTTGACCACAGAAAAAGCATTGAAAGGGATCTGGTACTCGTGCGCCGTGTCACTTCCAAAACTGTATCAATCATCCCGGATGCGGTGCGCCGCATCACCTTTGCCAAAACCGTATCAATCATCCCGGATAAGGAATACATTGCAGTTTCTGCAACACCGCTCTCCAATGCATTTTACAAGATGCTATTGCAGCACTCTTTGGTCAATTCAAACTTTACTGTGCCCATGACATTGCTGCAAGCCGCGTCCTCCTTGATTGTTGTACCAAGCTCGCAATTGCTCTCCTTTGGTTTCAAACAATGGCCTTCTTCAAGTCCCCCAGCCTGTGGACGTTGTTCTTATTGAGTGAAGATCAAGTGTGTTTGGCGTTCCGGGTAGCTACCGCTGAGAGCTACTGTTGGGAGCGGCAACATGGCTTTGAGTGTGGCAGATATTCAATTGACTCCACTACATAAGTGATGTAGTTATGGACAAGAGTGATCAATTGCAACATAACTATTTGATCAACTCCACTACATAAGTGATGTAGTTATGAACAAGAGTGATGAATAGGAAGCTAAGAACAGGAGACTAGTTGCTTGCCTGAGTTCAAGGCCGAGAGGACAAGCGCCCAGGCGCGCATTTCCGAAATGAGAATCCCATTCGGAATTTGTCGGGCTGTCGGCGCGGCGCCTAAGTCCTGAGGTCAGCGGGCGCGCAAGCGCCAAGGCTTGCAGCATTGGCCGAGCTGAGAGTGGACTTGTCACAGCAGATGGCCAAGGGGGAGAAGTTGGGAGGCGGCACGTGTTGAATTCCATACACTCTTGCTTAGATCAATCTCCTGTTGAATTTCATTCTACGGCATTGACTTCTCAGAAACCTTTGCACTGGTGGCACACTTCTCATCTATATGCTCACTCCTTGCTCTTGCCGCCGCCAATGGATACCACTGTAAGGCCCGTGCGCCTGGGCACTCTTAGTCTCCCCTCAGCAACTAACACGAGTGTCCAGGTGAGCCTATGGTGGATCAGAAGTCATAGTCATTGTAGCGACTAACACAAGTGTCCAGTGTTAATTCCACATACTTTGGTCCTGTGATACTCTCGTTGTCGCTCTCTGGTGTACACTCCTACGGGGTGCATTACACTTTTTTTTCACACTGGTCAAAGACGCACACTGCTACGTGCACCAGCGACACCTTTGCGGAACGAACGACGACGACCATGGCGCGTGCCAAGAAGGCGACAGCCCAACCACCGCTGGCACCTCAACCTGACAAACCTGGCTCCTCAGATGACAAAGAGGAAACCATGATGATGCCAAAGGGTCTAAGGCTCAACGTGCCCAAGCAGGTTAGGGCTGGCTAGGCTGGGCGCGGGCTGGAGATTGACCTAAGCAAGAGTGTATGGAATTCAACACGCTGCGCCAACCCCGCCGCAACACGCGACACCACCACCAATGCTTTGCAGACGCCGCCCCTCACCGCTGCACCCATTCCCCACACCCGTCTGCACCATACGAGCCACCATCATCGAAGAGCTTCACAAGAACACACCTTCACCCCAATGGTCCGCCGAACGCGCCCGTCCTAGGTACAATATTTGCCTAACGCTCGTTGCCACATCACTTTGCACCCTTGCCTTGTCATGGTCCCCTACACCGGTCACTCGTCTTTGCACCACACCACTTTTCAACCCCTTTGTGCCCTTCTGGAAGTGTTCAAACGAGGGGGGGTGTTGAATTGCATTCTGTCAAGCCTTCGAACACTTCAACTTTGGCCGCCATTTGCCGGACTCGGCTTGCCAAATTTCGCCACAAGCCTTTGCCTTGCGTACCTGCCTTTGCCCCGGCGCCTTTGCCTCGCACACCTTCCGCCTTCGCAGCCAGGCCGCTCCCTCAAATCTTGCTCTGCACACTTTGCACCACCGCACCTTTGCCGGGCCCCTGTACTTTGACCCTTGCTGCATGATCCTTGCCTCCAGTCTCGTTCCTCGACCTATGTGCACCATTGTCAACTTGTCCACATACTGCTCCACCTGCCCGGCCGTGGCCTGCTCTTCCTGTGTGCCTCCACACCTTTTTGCCTCCGCGCGCTTTTGCCTTTGCAGCCAAGCCGCTGTGACGAGTCCACTCTCAGCTTGACAGGGGTGCCTCGGTCATTGTGCGCATCTGCTAGCCCGCCCCCTGCGGTGGGGACTTAGGCACCCGCAACTGCCTCAGTGCGCCGGCACTTTCACCCGCGGCTGACTTAGGGATGTTGTCAGGATGATAGCAATACTTGAAGGATTTTTTTTTTTTTTTTTTTTTTTTTTTTTTTTCTTTTTTTGGGGGGGGGGGGGGGGCTCATAAATTGCTATCCTCCGGGTTGGCTTGGACCGCTACAAAAAGAGCTAAAAGAAGTTATAAAGCAACAATGGCAAGCAGTTGGGTGAAAGTCAAACCCCTGCGTGCAAAGGGCGCAGATCAAAACCCGCCGAGCACCTAACGCGGACTCCAACGGGCGGTGAGTACTGCTGCCGCTTCACATCCCAAGAGCGGGAGCAAAGATACTTGGAAACCAGGCAAGAGCGCCTAGAGAAAGAAAGGGGGAGAATATACAAAAAAGTTCACGTCTGGAAACACGGAGAACCAGGAATACTAAGACACAGAGGAGGGGAGGGGGAGGCAAACACACACAAGGGGCCAAGGGAGGGGGTCAAAGCCAGAGATAGAGGTCCCCAGGGACTAACAGGCCGCAGCCAAGCCCCAGCTACTTGTCACCCCAACAGCACCTGATGTCCTCCCTCGGCTGAGTCTCAAGTGCTTTTTTTTTTGTTTTACTGGGGCTCATGAATTGCAATCCTTCAGGTTGGCTGGGACCGCTACAAAAAGAGCTAAAAGAGGTTCTAAGCAGTGACGACAAGCAGATGGGTGAAAATCAAACCCCTGCGCGCAAAGGCCGCCGTGCAGATCAAAACCTGCCGAGCACCTAACTCGGACTCCAACGGGCGGTGAGTCTGATGCCACTTCACATCCCAAGATTTGGAGCAAAGATACGTGATAAACGGGGAGCACATAGAAAGAAGGGGGACATATACAAAAGCCACAACCAGAAAGACGGAGAAGCAGGAATACTAAAACAAGGGGGAGGGGGGAAGAACACACCCAAGGGGCCAACGGAGGGGTCGAAGCCTTCAGGTCCCCAGGGACTAACAGGCCGCAGCCAAGCCCCAGCTACTCGTCACCCCAACAGCGCCTGATGTCCTCCCTCGGCTGAGTCTCAAGTGCTGGCTGTTGAGCCATTGGGGCCGAGCGAAAGACAATCCAATACAACAAATCGAGCCTCGCCTTGATGCGAGGATGTTGACCAAAAACGGGCAACCTTTCTTCCCAATCCATGCCGTAGATCTTGACCAACGCAAACAAACGATCCATTCAACGGAATCCAACACATGTAATACACCCTGTAGGAGTGTACACCAGAGAGCGACGACAAGAGTATCACAGGACCAAAGTATGTGGAATTAACACTGGACACTCGTGTTAGTCGCTACAATGACTATGACTTCTGATCCACCATAGGCTCACCTGGACACTCGTGTTAGTTGCTGAGGGGAGACTAAGAGTGCCCAGGCGCACGCTCCCTTCTCATAAGGCCCAGGCGCACAGGCCTTACACCAGCAACCTCCGGTCCCAACTTAGCAGGGCAGTCCCTCCCTTTTATTTTGGCACCTTCCCCCAGAGCCTGGTCCGCTCATCATCTTTTGGCCCCGCTCTTCTTATCAATCATTGGAATTAAGTCCATTATACTTGATTTCCTGCGAGCCTTCCGATCGACACTCCTCCTCGGTTGCTCCTTTGTCAACTGTTGCCGCCTCAGTCAACATCCCACACCTCCCCCGACTCTCGCGTGTAGACGACGTCATCCCCTCCGACGTCGCCTGTCATCGAGCATGGAAGCGATTGTGCACTCGCGACATCGCAGGAGGGAGCTCAAGGTCGTAGGGATGGCCGCTTGGATACGGAAGGGGCCAATGTAACGCGGCAACAACTTCGACTTCATGCCTTCAGGGACTGCCAGGTTCTTGGTTGAAAGATAGACGTAGCTGCCGGTCCGAAAGGCGGGGTCATCCGGGCGTCGATGCTTGTTGGCCTGATTGGACTGGTTGAGGCGTGCTCCAATGATTGCATCTGTCACGTCGAGGTTCTGTAATTGTCGGATCCGAGCAAACGCTTCCGCACGAGGGACGTCCGAGACAGACCAGGAATCCGTGGGCCAACGTCGAGGAAGGTAGCCATAAGTGGCCTCAAAAGCCGACAGAGACGTGGACACAGCAACCAAAGAGTTAAGAGCAAACTCAGCTTCAACAAGACGAGACGCCCATGCCTCGTGGTTTGAGGAGACCATGATCCGCAGAGTTTGGGTGACCATCTTGATCCGATTCTCGCTTGATCTGTCCGTCTTGGGGTGTGCCGCGGTTCACATTCTCAAGACAGTGCCGACCTTTGCCTGCAAGGCTCGCCAAAACCGCGAAGTAAACTTGGGGTTGCGGTCGGAAACGATGGCTGAAGGCATTCCATGCAAGCAAAAGATGGTGGCGTAGTACTTGTCGGCCACGAGCTCAGAGTCGGCGTCGGCTGGGAGGGGGATCAAGTGGACCATCTTTCCCCAAGTGTCAGTGACCACCATGATTTGCGCGACCATCATCCCTTCGAACTTGACTGGAGACAGTCCTGTCATGAAGTCGATGGCCACCTGTTCCCAAGGACCGGAAGGTATCGGCATTGGATGCAGTCAGCCATAGGGGACTTGAGTCGACGCCTTGCCTCGAGCACAATCTTTGCATGAACGGCAGAACTTGGCACAATCGGCAGACATGGACAACCACCAATACAAAGAACGTATGGCGGCCAAAGTGATGCGATGCCCTGCATGCCCAATGTTCCGATGAATCTCCGAAAGCACGAGCTCGCGCAGCAATGGAACCTTGTCGGAGTCAACGACACCCGTAGCGGGACCACGAGGCACAAACAGGGAAAGAGACTCATCAGGATGTACGTGCAAGATCCTCCCCTCCTCGGTCACCCAAAACATAGGCCATGACAGTGGGTCGTCAACAATGACTTGTGCTTGTGAATCATTGGCGTATGCTTGAATGACAGTGTCAAGGAAGGGTTGGGGCAATGGATCAGGCGGCCTATGGACTACAGGGACATCATTGACCTCATTGGCGGCAACTCCCAACAAATTGAGTTTGTCGGCGTCAGCATCGACCGGAATGGGCGCATCGCTGGCAGGGGCTGCAGTGAGAGCATGAACCCGATTGACGGCGATGGGAGGAGAAAGGGGGCCGGTAGACAAGTCGACGGCGTCCATAATGTTCTCAGCCAGATGAGGGGAACCGGGAGAGCCTGCGTCATAACTGTGACCCCAGGGCCCAAAGGCACAATCAACAGGGGGCAACCGATTGTGCAAAGGTGAGGTGTAAGGACGTTCCTCAGGGAGGCTCTCACTGGGTGTAGTGAATCCGTGGCGTTCCCCATCGAAGAACATATCCTCCAACTCATTCTCCTTGACCTGATCCTCGGGCAATCCCTCCTTGACCTCCCACAAGCGTGACAATGAATTGGCAAGGGAGTTGTTCTTGCCCGCGATGAATTCGAATTCGAAGTCGAACCGGCTGAGTTCGAGACACATGCGAATGTGCCGAGGCATCTGGCGCAGCTTCTGGGTTTTGATCATGCGAAGGGCCTGATGGTCGGTGACAATGACGAAGGGATAGCCGATCAAGTGCTGTTTGAATGCCCGACATGCCGAAACGCCAACAACGTGGTGATCGGCTCCAAAATCGTTGAGAGGTGCGCTAGGTGATCTCGCATCCAATTGACGGTGCCAAGGAAACGCTGGACGTTGGTCTTGTTGCACGGAGTCGGCCACTGTCGGATACGCTCCCACTTGGCAGGGTCGACCTCGATGCCGTCGTCGGAGATGATGGCACCCAATGAATCCAACAACTTTGAAAACCACTTGGATTTGTTGGATCCTAAGTAGAACCGGTAGTGTTGCAATGTCATCAGCAAGATCTCGATGTGTCGCACGTGCGCGCGACAAGTATCGGAGTGGACGTGAACGTTGTCAAAAAAGATCTTGGCAAAAGAGAGACATGGCTGGAACATCGCTGATGTCAACAGGTTCAGGGTGTTGGGCGCATTGGTGTCCCCAAACTGCATAACCTGTGACGTGTATGTGCCCGTGACCGTGGCAAAGCCGGTGCGATTGACGTGCTTGGGTATGACCCGCACCTGCTCAAACGCTGCAGCCACATCAAATTTGGACCAATAACGCGAGCGAGCCACCTTGTACTGAACACTGGTCATGTCAGGGATGGGCGAAAAACGCTTGGCAGTGTTGCTGTTGCAAGCGCGGAGGTCGAGGACGAAGCGGGCGGTCTGCGAGTTCTTTTTCGGGATGGCAAAGACCGGAGCTGCCGAATCGATCGGACCCGAAACCCAGAAACGACCCTGAGTATACTTAGCTGAATGTTCCGCCCACTGGCTACAATATTTGTCGGCAAGGGGATAGACCTTGGGCTTGACCTTCTCGTTCGGGTCAATCAAAGGGATTTTGTGATTGACGGGTCGATACGGCGGAAGTCGATCCATTGGGAGCGAATCTACGAACACATCAGAGTATTTCTCGAGTAAGGCAGCCAATCGTGTTTGTGCTTCGGACTCAGACAAATCCTCGAGTGCTGGGTCGTCGACGACATCCAGCAATGGGTTGTGTGGCTCCAGGCCAATGATCTCGTCGTCGGGAAGCAACCCCGGGTGATTGTAGCCAATGGTGGAGCCGGCAAAAATGGACGCCATGGTGACTGCACAATCCCACTCGTGAGTACCCATGGCGACGGGTTGCAAAGGGCCTGGGTGCGCGACCGTGAAAGCGCCCCAACCAACGAGCATGCCGGTGTCCTTAAGAAATGGCAGCCCCAAGATGGCATCGTACCCAGTCACCCGGAAGATGAAGAACGCTTGCAAATTGAGGTCGAGGGCGCCAGACAAAAAAGGAGCGGTGGCGAAGATGGCACATCGGTCGGACTGATCCTGGGTGCCGAGGCGCAAGTGCAACAGTGCGGTCAAACGGGCCATTGCAAAGCTTGGGTCGGCTTGCACCACCTCCCGATCCACCAAATCGACCTCTGACCCAGAGTCGATCAAACAGCGCAAGACCCTTCCAGAAGGTAGCGTCCATGCGATGACGTTGCGTGCGCGCACAATGGCTGGTTTGACAGGTCGGTCGGGTTTGTCAATGTCGATCAGGGGCACAGCGGACGCCAAGAGAGACACACCCGATGGCACAGGAATCTGGAAAGAGCTCACCGAAGCAGTCCTTTCCGCCTTGCGAGACGACACCACTTCCGGCCGCCAATAACGACGCAAGCACAACTCGGCATCAGCATAGGACAAGACGTCTTCCACCACGTCGAGCGCGGAGTCAGCCAGGCTTTTGTCGAAACAAAGTCGATCTGCATCCTTTGCCAGTGTGGTTGGTTGCGAACTACTCAATGTAACCTTAACTTCAAGCGAAACAGAGGTGACGTCTTTCACTCGTCCAACAGGGTCTGCGGATGGGCAAAAGTGGTGCGTCACTGAGGTGGATTTGGAACTCAATGGTTGAGTCTGATCAGGCTCGAGTGGAAGGGGAGATCTCACCTGGGGGTCTTTGGCACCTCCTGAGCCCAAAGACCATTCATCCTCGTCAAGGTCGGCCCCGGCAATCGCCGATAGCTGGACGGTTGTAGGAGATCGGCGCTCGGAGGTACAGTGCTGTGAGAAGTGACCACTCTGGCCGCAGTTGAAACAGGCCATACTCGTAGGTACCCCACGCAGAGCGGGCGAGAACCACATTTGGCAATCCTTCCACAAGTGCAACTGTTGTCATTTGGTGGCGCAGTCAACCCATCGAGCTTGGCAAATCTGAGAGCGCTCGTTGTTGTTGGTTGGAGGCGGGGTGGTGTGTGGAACCTTCAAAATCACTCCAAAGGTTGCGGTGCGAGTCGAAGGGGTTGGAACTGACGTTGGGGTCGCAATCTCATCGGCGATGGCGGCCCAGTTGGTGATCTCGTCGATGGACGGAACCGTCCATCCGAAACTTCCTGTGGTGACCAATGAATTGTCTCAATATTCCTGTAGCATACCCGCACACACCTCCCGCTTAGCCCCATCGTTCAACGATTGATAGAAAGCGGTGGCAAGCTGAAGTGCGGAGAGACTGAAGCTCGCATCGTTGTGCATAAAGGTGCGGTAACGAGCGCGCCATTTGCCGACATGGTCGTACGCGCGGGACGAGGACTGGCGGCACCCATGGAACTCTTGGGACACCCGGTCAGCAAAGCCGGGATCCGGCCAACAACGACCCACTGCCGTCATCAACGACGTCCAGCAGTGAGGGTGTTGTTCCTGGATCGCATCCGTCATCGCGGTAACCGCCCAATCATGTGGCGATTGTCGTTGCTGGGGTGACGTGGAACGATCAAACAAGGTTCCCACCAACTGGACCACTCGGACGGTGTCAAACAGGTTGGGTGATCGAGATGTCGCACAGCAAAGACAAGTACAACTCCCCAAACGCAGTGAAATTCACCAACCTTTCCGGGTGAGCCCCGGTCCATAACCCTTCCCGGTCGGGCAATGTCCCTCTCCAACGAGAGCTGATTGCCGCCGAAGAAGGGCCGACCCTAAATACGCTGTGAGATTCCCCCCCAGGGGTACAAACAAGGGGGTCAGCGGCAGCTCCCGGGTGTCCCGAAAATGTGTGAGGGGGGACGTCCAGGGGGACCGATCTCACTGGCGTGAACTCCCTGGCCCGCGCTGCGACTGGTTCAGTCAAGCCGGCCTGCACCGCAGCTGGTTCAGTGGAGTTTTTCAGTAGGTCCTCCACCAATTTCTCCAACTGTCAAACACGTTCAGTGGAGTCGAGACGCTGTGCTTCGGATTGTTCGAGGCGGGTTTCCAATGACATCAAGGCGGCGGCGGTGTGGAACGGGTTCGGCGGTGGGGACTTGAGCGATTTCGTGCTGGGGTCGGCGTCGCGGAGAGGCGTGTCGCGTGTGTCCGCCATGGCAATCTCTTGACTTAACCGTTGACGATTGCGGGGTGAACGCGGGCGGCCACAAGAAGGTTGGAAGAAGGGGTATGATGGGACGACGCGGTCGTCGTTGGACTCTGTGGAGAAAGTCGCAAAGGACAGTGACGTGTTCGTGGGGGATGAGTTCGGCCACGGAGAGGAGGCAGCCAACTCGGGCTCAAAGACGGGGGGCGAATGCTTGTCCAGGACGGGGACAAAGTGGTTGTTGACAATGCCAAACTTGAAAAAAGTGACAGGCGACGTCGGAGAGGATAACGTCGTCTACACGCGAGAGTTGTGGGGGGGCGTGGGATGTTGACTGAGGCAGCGACAGTCGACAAAGGAGCGACCAAGGAGGTATTAAGTTGGGACCGGAGGTCGCTGGGGAATTGTGAGACGGCACCAGCCGGATTGTTTCCGAGAGGTTGCAAGGCGGCTTGTCGTCGCAATGTACTCCCGGGTTGAGAAGTCGTGAGGCGGAGCGGATGCAGCCGGGAGGGACAGGCGCAAGCGTAGCCGGACGATCTGTTCTCTACCGAATCTCAGCAGTCTGAATGGCGAGATGAAACAATAGAGAAGAGGGAGAGAGGCTTGGGAGCGCGCAAGCCAGGTGAGGTTTTAGCAAGGAGCGCACAGAGAATCTAAGGCAAACTGGGCGGACACAATGCGAAGCTTCAAGGACCAGACTTCAAGCAGGCCATCAGGGCTCTAAGAAGATGTCGTGTTGGACAACGTGCACGAGGGGAAACTTATCCACAAGGTCCAGTGTATGAGACGATCACCACTACTGTCAGGAGAGGTTGTGAGTTGAACAGAAGTGATGAGAAGGAAGCTAAGAAACAGAAAGGGGGTCCGCGCTGGGATAGGCCCAGGCGCGGGTGAAATTGCTGTCGCACTGAGGCAGTCGCGCGCGTCTAAGTCCCCACCGCAGGGGGCGGGCTAGCGAGCGCGCGCACCGACCGAGGCGCCCCTGTCGAGCTGAGAGTGGACTCTTCACACAGTGTTGGTGAGCAAAGTAATCCGTGGCAACAGAGTCCAGGTTGCAAGCAACGGGCGTCATGCATGGGCGATGCTCTGGATGGCCAATGAATCATGAGGTTGGCAGCGGCAAGCTGGGTGGTTGCAAGGCAGAGGCATTGGCTTGACAAGGCTGGAGAGTGGAGGCTGACTAAGTCCCGGCGTGGAGGCAGCGGTGCGCGGGCGTGAGTTGAGCAGGCCGGCGCAAGTGCGAGGCAAAGGCTGGGGCGCGCGGCAAAGGCTGAGGCTTGGCTGCGAAGGCAAAGGCGCGCGCGAAGGGGGCGGCTTGGCTGCGAAGGCGAAAGCGCGCGGAGGCAAAAAGGTGTGGAGGCACACAGGCGGAGCAGGCAATGGCCGGGCAGGTGGAGCAGTATGTGGACGAGTTGACAATGGTGCACATAGGTCGAGGAATGAGACTGGAGCCAAGGATCATGCAGCAAGGCTCAAAGTACAGGGGCCCGGCGAAGGTGCTGTGGTGCAAAGTGCGCGGAGCGAGATTTGAGGGAGCGGCCTGGCTGCAAAGGCGGAAGGCGCGCGAGGCAAAGGCAGGTGCTCGAGGTGAAATTTGGCGGGCCGAGTCCGGCAAATGGCGGCCAAAGTTGAAGTGTTCAAAGGCTTGACAGAATGCAATTCAACAGTTAAGTCTCTCCTTCCCTTGCCTCCCCTCCCTTTTCTTTCTTTCTCCTTGAGTGGGTCTTCGGAAGTTGACGTGTCTCAAAACTTGTTGCGCAGTGGAAGGCTGTGCGTCTCCCCCCACCCTCCTTTTGCCCTAGGGTGGTTTCCTTGTTTGCATGGAACGGCCAGCAGGGTGGATGCTCAAGATTGCTGTATGCCCTGCTAAGTCTCCCCTTTCTCTCTCTCTTTCTTTCTGGTGGCTCAGATGTTGACAACAATTTGGGCCACACCCCTCTTTCCCCTTCCCCATTTTCCGGCTTTTGGATCCAAGTTGGTTGCGTTGGATTGGCAAGAAGGATTGCTTGTTGGATCAAGATTCTTGCGCCACGGCAAGCCTCATTCGGGATTTGGTTTGGAACATTCGCTTGGCTTGACGGCTCAAAAGCCAGTGCCCGAGACTCAGCCAACGGAGGACTTCTGGCACTGTTGGGGTGACGACTAGCTGGGGCTTGGCTGCGGCCTGTTAGTCCCTGGGGACCTCTATCTCTGGCTTCAACCCCTCCGTTGGCCCCTCATGACAGGCGACATCGGAGGGGATGACGACACCTACACACAAAAGACGAGGGAGAGAGCGAAAGAGGTGTCAACCGAGGTGGCGGCAGTCGACCAAGAGGCAACCGCAGAGGATACGCTGTTGCAAGGCTCGCAGCAAGTCCAGGGTACCGGACTATGGTGGCCAACGAGGTCAAAATGAAGAGGGAGGGAAAACAATCCAAGAGACAGCTGACCAGGCTGGTGGGAAGGTCGAGTTGGCTGGGCGGCGGCAGTCAACCAAGAGCGACCGAGGAGGAGATCCGATCGGAAGGCTCGCAGCAAATCAAGTGTAACGGACTTAATTGCCAGCGAAAGGGTAAAAGAGGGAGGGTACAAGTCATGATGATGAGTGGACCAAGCTCTGGGGGAAAGGTGGCAAAAGCAAAGGGAGGGAACTCCCTCAGGGGCAGAAAGGAATGGGCCAATACTACACCATGAGGTTGCTTCAGGGGTAAAAAGGATTGCTCGCGGGAGCACCGGTAAAAACCCCAAAGCCTTGCCTCGGCTAGCAAAAAAGAAAACAAACCAAAAAAGCCAATTGCGCTCCAGGCAGATCAAACCCGCGACCACCAAGTGCGCGCAAGCATGAGGGGAGCAGGCCGGCGCGGGCGAAGGGGGCAGCTCGGCTGCAAAGGCCGGAGGCGCGTGCGAAGGGGGCGGCTTGGCTGAGAGGCCGGCTCGGTGGAGAGGCTGGAGGCGCCAAAAGGGGGGCGGCTTTCAACAATGTCAACCCCGCCGGCACATTGGGGGACTTCCTTCAAGTATTGTTGTCAGTGTACTGCTGTGATCCTGACACCTTGGGTGTGTTCTTCCCCCCTCCCCTTTGTTTTAGTATTCCTGCTTCTCCGTGTTTCTGGTTGTGGCTTTGGTATATGCCTGCCCCCCCCCCCCCTCCACTTCTTTCTATGTGCTCCCCGTTTATCACGTATCTTCACTCCTGATCTTGGGATGTGAAGCGTCAGTAAACTCACCGCCGGTTGGAGTCCGAGTTAGGTGCTCAGCGGGTTTTGATCTGCGCGGCACCCTTTGCGTGCAGGGGTTTGATTTTCACCCATCTGCTTGTCGCCACTGCTTAGAACCTCTTTTAGCTCTTTTTGTAGCGGTCCCAGCCAACTCAAAGGATTGCAATTTATGAGCCCCAGTAAAAACCAAAAGAAAAAGGACTTCCTTCAAGTATTGCTGTGATCCCGACACAGGCAGTTGAGAGGATAGTCAACAAGCGGGAAGCGGCAGCAGCAGAAGCAAGGGACAATATGGCAATTGCAAAGATCCGACAAGTGGAACAGAGCAACAAGCTGCGCAAAGCAGACCCGGAGTTTGCGGTGGGGGACAAGGTGTCAGGATCACAGCAGTACACTGACAGCAATACTCGAAGGAAGTCCCCCAAATGTGCCGGTGGGGTTGACATGACCAAGCGGTGGATCGGTTTCAAGCATTGTGGGCACAGTGACATAGTTGTGAGGTGCACAGATGCGCACTTGGTGGTTGCGGGTTTGATCCGCCTGGAGCGCAATTGGCTTTTTGTTTTGTTTTCTTTTTTGCTCGCCAAGGCACAACTTTGGGGTTTTTACCGGTGTCCTGTGGGCAATCCTTTTTACCCCTGAAGCAACCTCATGGTGTAGTTATTGGCCCATTCCTTTCTGCCCCTGAGGGAGTTCCCTCCCTTTGCTTTTGCCACCTTTTCCCCAGAGCTTGGTCCACTCATCATCATGACTTGTACCCTCCCTCTTTTACCCTTTCGCTGGCAATTAAGTCCGTTACACTTGATTTGCTGCAAGCCTTCCGATCGGATCTCCTCCTCGGTCGCTCTTGGTCGACTGCCGCCGCCCAGCCGACTCGACCTTCCCACCGGCCTGGTCAGCTGTTTCTTGGATTGTTTTCCCTCCCTCTTCATTTCGACCTCGTTGGCCACCATAGTCCGGTACACTGGACTTGCTGCAAGCCTTGCAACAGCGTATCCTCCGCGGTTGCCTCTCGGTCGACTGCCGCCGCCTCGGTTGACACCTCTTTCGCTCTCTCCCTCATCTTTTGTGTGTAGGTGTCGTCATCCCCTCCGACGTCGCCTGTCATTTGGCCACCGTTTGCCGGACTTGGCCCGCCAAATTTCACCTCGAGCCTTCGCCTTGCGCACCTGCCTTTGCCCCGGCGCCTTTGCCTCGCGCACCTTCCGCCTTCGCAGCCAGGCCGCTCCCTCAAATCTTGCTCTGCACACTTTGCACCACCGCACCTTTGCCGGGCCCCTGTACTTTGACCCTTGCTGCATGATCCTTGCCTCCAGTCTCGTTCCTCGACCTATGTGCACCATTGTCAACTTGTCCACATACTGCTCCACCTGCCCGGCCATTGCCTGCTCCGCCTGTGTGCCTCCACACCTTTTTGCCTCCATGTGCTTTTGCCTTTGCAGCCAAGCCGCCCCCTTTGCGCACGCCTTTGCCTTTGCAGCCAAGCCGCCCCTTTTGCGTGCGCCTTTTGCCTTCGCAGCCAAGCCTCAGCCTTTGCCACGCGCCCCAGCCTTTGCCTTGCACTTCCGCGGCCTTCTCACCTTTGCAGCCGAGCTGCCCCCTCTGCCTTCGCGCTGGCCTGCTCAACTCACGCCCGCGCACCGCTGCCTCCATGCCGGGACTTAGTCAGCCTCCACTCTCCAGCCTTGTCAAGCCAATGCCTCTGCCTCGCGACCACCCAGCTTGCCGCTGCCGACCTCATGATTCATTGGCCATCCAGAGCATCGCCCATGCATGACGCCCGTGTGAAGTTGTAGGTCTCGGTAGAGGACTGGGTCGGCGACCAGTGAGTACAAAAGACACGGTACAAGTTGTAAGGAGTATTTGAGTGTTAGGGGAAAGACTAAAGAGGCTTGCGGTGCGAGTGCGCAAAATATCTCTAAGTCCAAAAGGGTCTGAGCGGCGTGCAGCTGGCCAGGCTGGGCGCAGGCTGGGGATTGACCTAAGCAAGAGTGTATGGAATTCAACACATCTATGGCCTCAAGCAGGCCGGCCGAGTCTGGAATGAGCACATTGACTTGACGCTGAAGAGCCTCCACTACTGCGCCACAGCCAAGGACCACTGCGTGTACGTGCGACGCGACGGCGATCAATACCACTACATTGCCCTCTACGTCGACGACTTGCTGATGGTGAGCCCCTCTGAGGACGAGATCAAGCGCATCCTCAACGGCCTGGAACAAAAATATGGCATCAAATGACTTGGCCCGGCTCAGTACATCTTGGGGATCCAAATCAAGCGACAGGCAGACCAGTCCATCATCCTGTCGCAGGAGGCGTACATCACAAGCATCCGCCGCCGATTCAGCATGTCAGACAGCAGCCCCACCTCCACGCCGATGGCCCCAAACCGCCAGCTTGAACATTCGCTTGCGGAGCCGTCAAAAATTGCTTGGACACGCTACATGCAGGCCATTGGGTGCCTCATGTGTTGAATTCCATACACTCTTGCTTAGGTCAATCCCCAGCCTGCGCCCAGCCTGGCCAGCTGCACGCCGCTCGGACCCTTTTGGACTTAGAGATATTTTGCGCACTCGCACCGCAAGCCTCTTTAGTCTTTCCCCTAACACTCAAATACTCCTTACAACTCGTACCGTGTCTCTTGTACTCACTGGTCACCGACCCAGTCCTCTACCGAGACCTACGACTTCACAAGATGGAGCGGTGGAGTTGGAGGACTTTACCAGGCATGTCGACACCTTGTGGAACGCGCATGTAGAGGGTTTCTTTCAGCTCGCCGTGGAGGTACGCCTTGTCAACATCGGCCTGATGGACGTGGAGCTTCTTGGCGGCGGCCAGGGCAATGAGAGCTCGGATGGAGGTGAACTTGGCAACCGGAGCAAAGGTCTCGTCGTAATCAATCCCTGGACGCTGGGAGAATCCCTGCGCAACGAGCCTGCCCTTGTGCGAAGTGATCTTGCCGAGTTGATCGCGTTTGGTGCGGAAAATGAATCGGGAGCCTAGGACTTTGGCACTGGGGGGCAGTGAGGAGGAGTCGACCGGGGTGAAGCATTTGTACTCGGTGGCAAGGGATTGGAACTCGTCGGCTGCTGCTTGCCGCCAGATCTCCTCTTTACCTGACTTGACTGCTTGTGACCAATTCTGGGGGTCCTTGGTTGGCCCTTCAAGTTCGACAACTGGTGATCCAGCAGTGGTGGCGGCAAAGGCTGCGGCGTGAGATGGGCATGACAGGAAGTCAATTGGGTCGGCCGAGTCATCAGTCGCGTCCGACGCAGGAGGTGACGGTGAGAACTGAGCCCTGGACATGTCAGAAGGGGTGTCAAAGCCATCATTGGACATGTCAATTGTTGTGTCATCGCTCACGTCGTTGTCAAGTGCTGCAAACCGATTTTGGTGCTCGACGGGCGGGGGTGGCAGACGTGGGGCATCGCGGAATCCATGGGCAGCGTCAACAAAGGTCCAGTCACCAGTGGTGGACGTTTTGCGGGGTTTTGGTTGGCCAATTGGGGCATCTTGGGCGGGGAAGGCGTTCTCGTTGAATCTGACGTTGCGGCTCTGGAAGAACAATGTCGTGGCTGGGTCGTACAGTGTCCAAGCCTTGGAGTTGTTTTCAATGCCGACGAAGATGAACGGTTTGGCCTTGGGGTCGAGTTTTGTCCTCTTGTGCCGAGGGGTGGTGTGCCAGGCGCGGCAGCCAAATGCCCTCAGGTTTGCCGTGCTGGGAGGTTTGTCATACCAGATAGCGTCCGGGATTTTGTGATCGATGGCGCTGTGCGGGCTGAGGTTCTTGGTGTCAACAACGTACTGGAGGGCCTTGCGCCAGAGTTTCATGGGCAGTCCCGAGTGCTGGAGTAAGGCGATCGTCCCCTCGATGATTGTGCAGTTCATCCGTTCAGCTCGGCCATTTTGCTCCGGGGTGTAGGGAATCGTGAGCTGTTTGATGATGCCGTGCCGAGAGCAGTATTCACCGAAGGCCTTGGACGTGTATTCACCGCCGTTGTCTGTTCGTAACGTGCGGAGCTTGAGGCCTGTCGAGCGCTCGATCATGGTGTGCCAACGCTGGAAGGTGTCGAAGACCTGACTCTTGTTCCTCAGCGCACTGACCCATGTCTTCCGGGAGAAATCATTGATGAAGGTGACAACATATCGTTCCCCATCGGTGGCGAGTTCGGGCAGAGTGAGGACGTCGGAGTGGACCAGTTCAAGTGGTTGCGAAGCGCGAGAGTCCGACATTGGGAAAGGTGTCCTTGTTGCTTTGGCGGCTTTGCAGGTGTCGCAGGAGAAGGCCTTGCATTCTGCCGGTGAATACGTCCATGTTTGACCTTGTAGTTGACCCGACGAGACCGCTTGTCGCAGGTTGGGGAGGGACAGGTGGGCGAATCGTTGGTGCAAAGTCAGGAGAGGGATGGCGGTGGCTGCAACCGGTGATGACATGCTGCGGATTGGGGTCGCGTCCAGTTTCGAGAGCTGGTTTGCAATGAGTGATGCGACACCAATAAGTTTACCTTGGGAACGGAGCTTGATGTTCTTGCCAAAGTGGGTGTAAACACGCTCGCGTCGCAGTTGCATGACCGAGATCAGGTTGGCCGGAAGGTCGGGGACGTAGTAGACGTTGCAGAGCTTGATCGTTTGTCGTTTTGACGTTTGTATCGTGACTGAGCTGGTGCCTTGTGCCATGAGCGATCCGCCAGCGCCATCAACGGCAATGTGCGACCGCGTGTGCCAGGTGTCGAAGAGAGACGCGTCCTTGACCATGTGGTGGGAGGCGCCCGAGTCGAGCACTAGGGTGTCATTTGGGAGGTGTAGTTCACTGTTCGATTGTAGGTGACCTAGGAGCGCGACGGCGTTCACGCTGGGCCGGACTGTCACGCTCACAGTCGGGGCCAGGTGCGACGTGTCAGGATGTGCGGTGATGCGGAGTCGGCGGGTCAGACGGACAAGGGCGGTGGTAGCAGTGTGGTACAGGGCGATGATGCTGATGAAGATGGTCAAGGTGGTGGCAAATGACGGTGGTTGTGTTGGCATCATTGTAGCAGCTTTAGCTCGGGCTCATAACCTGTGAAGTCGTAGGTCTCGGTAGAGGATATGAGACGATCACCACTACTTCCAGGAGAGGTTGTGAGTTGAACAGAAGTGATGAGAAGGAAGCTGTTGCGCTGAGGCAGTCGCGCGCGCCTAAGTCCCCACCACAGGGGGCGGGCTAGCGAGCGCGCGCAGCGAGCCGATAGCCTGCAGATACCATGACCTGATCCGTTTGGTGCCTTGACCCAGGATGGCGGTGAGCGAAAGGCCGGGAGTCATCAGGACTGTAGTGCCGCGAGTCGTAGTGTCGAAGTGGAACCGAGCGAGCACGTCCATGATGTACCGTTCCTGGGACAGGGCGATAGAACCGTCATCGAGCCGCCTTATCTGGATGCCGAGGATGTACTCTGCCGGGCCGAGGCGCTTGACTCCGTAGCGTTGTTCCAGGCCCGCGATGACACGTTCGATTTTGGCCAGGTCCGGGCTGATTATCAGAAGGTCGTCAACGTACAGCGCAATGTAGTGTGGGTGTCCCCAATTGTTGAGCCGAGAGTATACGCAGTGATCGGTGCCCGTCGCCGTGTAACCGAGGTCGCGAAGCGAAGCGTCAATGTGTCGATTCCAGATTTGGCCGGCCTGTTTGAGCCCGTAGATGGAGCATCGCAGACAAAGCACCTTGTCGCTGGGAAGGTCGAAACCGCGCGGCGCCGTCATCCAGATGTCATGATCAAGGTCACCATGGAGGTAGGCTTTGTCGATGTCCGCCTGGTGCACATGCAGGCCGTTGGCGGCCGCCAGTGCGAGGAGAAGTGTGCGACCGGTGCAAACGTTTCGTTGAAGTCGATGCCGTCACGTTGCCGATTGCCCTGCGCCACGAGGCGGGCCTTGTGTCCAGTGACTTCGCCGAGTGCATTCCGCTTTGTTTTCCAGACAAACTTGGATGTGACAATGGTCGCACCCGCTGGCATTGTGGATCGATCCTCGATGGTGAAGACCTTGAAGTTGTCGCGCATGGAATTGAACTCGTCGGTGGCGGCCGTTGCCCATACCTCACGCTTGTCACTAGACATCGCCTCACGCCAGGTCTGTGGGTCACTTGTGATGGACTTGACTGGCTGGATGGCCTCCGCGTCGGAGATGTCGTCGTCGGTTGCAATGAAAGCGCGGTGATGTCGGGTGAGGAAATCGATTTCGTCCGGTGATTTGTCGCAAGAGTGGCGCCCAATGAGGTCGAGTTTGTCAGACGACTCCTCAGCTGATGCTGGCTCGCGGTACATGTTGAAGTCCGGGCGGTGCACGTCCAGTGGGTCAAGGCGAACCATGGGCTGTGAGCCGATGAGGTCGAGGGGATCGGCGGAGTCTTCAGAGTTGGTCGGTAAGGCCGAGGGTGACAATGACGCAGCCGACGACGACGAGGGCGGCGCGGGCGACGGTGACAAGGACGGCGCAGGCGATGGTGGCGAGGGCGATTCGGCATCTGTGGAGTTAAGTAAGGTTCCGCCAGTGTACCCTGGGGCCACGTCAACGGCGCTCATGGTAGAATCATCAAGGGGGGATGAGACGTCCATGTGCGCCAACCTTACTAGTGGGGTCCTCGTCTTGACTGTGGCCTGGAGTTCGGTGATGGGGGCGCTGACAAAGTACGTGTCATCGTCTTGCTCGGTGAGGTCGCCATGTAACCCGGGGAATTCATTGTCGAGGAATGTGGCATTTCTGCCAAGTGTAATCTTCTGTGTTGTGGTGTCGTAGAAGTGGAAGGCTTTTGAAGTCAGGTCGTAGCCGGTGAAGAGAACGCAAACCGCCTTTGGGTCGAGTTTGGAGCGAAGTTTGGGTGCAACTGTGAGCCAAGCTGTACAGCCAAACGGGTGAAGTGCCGAGGCAGTGGTGCGATCACCTTGCCAGACCAAGTTCGGTGTTGCCTTGTCCAGGGCTGAGTGTTGACACAGATTCTTGCAGTAGACGAAATAAGCTGCAGCCTCCTCCCAGAACGTCTTGGGGTAGGTGGGCGTCAGCAAGGAGGGCAAGGACGTCTTCGACGATGGAACGATTGACCCGCTCTGCACGACCATTCTGTTGAGGCGTTCGTGGGATAGAGTATTGTCGACGTGTGCCTCGGGCCTTGCAGAATTCCGTGAACGCTCTTGAACAATATTTGCCACCGTTGTCGGTTCGGAGGACCTTCAGCGTCGCACCTGTTTCAAGCTTGACCTCGGCAAGCCAAGTCTTGAACACGCCAAACACTTCGCTTTTGTGTCCAATCGTGTAGGCCCAGAGTTTGCGGGAGTAATCGTCGAGGAACGTGACAAGGTACTGTTTGCCAGTTAAGGACCGCTCGGGGAAGGAAAGCACATCGCTGTGTACAAGGCCGAGTCTCTCTGAGGAGTGCGAGTCCGAATTGGGAAACGGAAGACGATGGCCCTTTGCGCTGAGGCAAGCATTGCAGACAAACTTCTCTACCTCTTCGTCACTGTATCCGGCCCCGAGACCCTCCAGCAAACCAGCGGCAACCATCTTCTGTATGGAAGACGGTGCGAGATGTCCGAGGCAGCGGTGGAGAGTCAGCAAGGGCACGGAAGACTGTGAGCGAGAAAGGAGAGCAAGTTGCTGACATGTGGAATGATCAGCGTCCAGTAAGTAGAGCCCTTCGTCGAGCCTTGCGCCTTCAGCGATGTCATTGCCGTCTTTGTCAATGTGTATGCTGTGTCTTGTGAAAGCGATGCGGACGTTGTCGGTGTCGCAGAGACGTGAGACCGAGAGTAGGTTGACAGGCAGGCCCGGAGTGTGTAGCACACCGGTAAGCGTGATTGGATGACCCGAGGCGGCAATGAAGGCGATGTTTCCCGTTCCGATGGCGTTGATACCCCCTGCAATGCCACCAATCTTCGTAGGAGCGATGTGGCGATAGGTCGTGAACAGGGACTTGTCCGAGACCATGTGCGAAGTGGCGCCCGAGTCAACGACGAAAGACTGGTTGTGAAGCTGGCAACAATGAGCGAGAAGGCCGGTGGCGAGACATCCTACATGGTGTTGCGAGTTGGCTGTATCGGGCTTTTTGGCGTCCTCGGAAGTGTTCTTGCAGTCAAGGGACCAATGGTCCTTCTTCTTGCAGGTACGACAGGGTCCTGGCGGCGGGTGTTGCGCCCTCGTAGGGCACTCCACGACTCGGTGCGAAGGGCTGCGGCAGGCGAGACACTTGGGACGGGTAGAACGTGACAACGACGAGGCAAGAAGGGCCGATTGGGTGCTGGGGATGTTCGTTGACCGGAGTTGAACTCGCATACGGTCGGCAAGCGAATCAATGTCGGGGAGGGTTCGCTGCGTGCGCTGTTTGTTGGTGAATGTCGCCTTGAAACTCTCGAGGGACGGGTGGGCGATTGCGAGTAAAAGTGTGGCAAGGACATCGTTGATAGTCGTCTTCGTATCGATAATCTCTTGCGCAATGGCTTTGAATTCCATGATCCACCCGTCAAATTCGCCAACCGTGCCGGGCATGGGACGAAAACCCCAGAGTCGCGAGAAGAGCTCGAGTGTGCGAGTGGCGTCGTCAGGGGCATACCACGATTTCAGCGTCGAGTAGATCTTGGGCGCTGTTAGGTCGGTGGTCGGGATCTTGTCGAGGACTGCCGAGACTTCGGCCGAGTCAATCGAGTTTGCAAGGATCTCGCGAGCCACGACGTCGCGAGCGGAGCGTTGCGAAGGTGTCCAGTTGTTGGGTACGATGCCGTTGAGGACGTACGAGCGGATGTCGTCCGCTAGGCACAGGCAAAGCTGGCGTGTCCAGTTTGCGAATGTCTTTGGCCCATCCAAGCGTGCGTGCTTGGGGAAGGCGGTGCGAGTGGTGCTGGTTGACGTGGCGGGTGTGGCGGTGCCAGGAGCGGCCGCGGCGAGACCCGACAGCAGCGCTGCAAGGGAGGCAAGCTGGTCGGGGGCAAGTGCCGGGTTGGCTCCCGTCGCGAGGGGTGATGTCGTGGCCATGCCAGCTGGTAGCTTGTGGGCTTATAACCTATGAGACGATCACCACTACTGTCAGGAGAGGTTGTGAGTTGAACAGAAGTGATTCATTTCAGCGTACCTATGAGACGATCACCACTACTGTCAGGAGAGGTTGTGAGTTGAACAGAAGTGATGAGAAGGAAGCTAAGAAACAGAAAGGGGGTCCGCGCTGGGATAGGCCCAGGCGCGGGTGAAATTGCTGTCGCGCTGAGGCAGTCGCGCGCGTCTAAGTCCCCACCAAAAGGGGGGTGGGCTAGCGAGCGCACGCGTCAATCCGCCGGTGCCGGCGCGCTGAGGCAGTCGCGCGCGCCTAAGTCCCCACCGCAGGGGGCGGGCTAGCGAGCGCGTGCACCGACCGAGGCGCCCCTGTCGAGCTGAGAGTGGACTCTTCACAGAATACACGTCCAAGGCCTTCGGTGAATACTGCTCTCGGCACGGCATCATCAAACAGCTCACGATTCCCTACACCCCGGAGCAAAATGGCCAAGCTGAACGGATGAACCGCACGATCATCGAGGGGACGATCGCCTTACTCCAGCACTCGGGACTGCCCATGAAACTCTGGCGCGAGGCCCTCTGGTACGTTGTTGACACCAAGAACCTCAGCCCGCACAGCGCCATCAATCACAAAATCCCGGACGCTATCTGGTATGACAAACCTCCCAGCACGGCAAACCTGAGGGCATTCGGCTGCCGCGCCTGGCATGTTGAATTGCATTCTGTCAAGCCTTCAAACACTTCAACTTTGGCCGCCGTTTGCCGGACTCGGCCCGCCAAATTTCACCTCGAGCCTTCGCCTCGCGCACGTGCCTTTGCCCCAGTGCCTTTGCCTCGCACGCCTTCCGCCTTTGCAGCCAGGC
This sequence comes from Microbotryum violaceum, assembly GCA_022506055.1. Classification (NCBI taxonomy): domain Eukaryota; kingdom Fungi; phylum Basidiomycota; class Microbotryomycetes; order Microbotryales; family Microbotryaceae; genus Microbotryum; species Microbotryum violaceum. The sequence continues at coordinate 869,378 of JAKMXP010000009.1, read as the reverse complement.
CGCTCCCTCAAATCTCGCTCCGCGCACTTTGCACCACGGCACCTTCGCCGGGCCCCTGTACTTCGAGCCTTGCTGCATGACCCTTGGCTCCAGTCTCATTCCTCGACCTATGTGCACCATTGTCAACTCGTCCACATACTGCTCCACCTGCCCGGCCATTGCCTGCTCCGCCTGTGTGCCTCCACACCTTTTTGCCTCCGCGCGCTTTCGCCTTCGCAGCCAAGCCTCAGCCTTTGCCGCGCGCCCCAGCCTTTGCCTCGCACTTCCGCAGCCTTCTCACCTTTGCAGCCGAGCTGCCCCCTTTGCCTTGTGCCGGCCTGCTCAACTCACGCCCGCGCACCGCTGCCTCCACGCCGGGACTTAGTCAGCCTCCACTCTCCAGCCTTGTCAAGCCAATGCCTCTGCCTCGCGACCACCCAGCTTGCCGCTGCCGACCTCATGATTCATCGGCCATCCAGAGCATCGCCCATGCATGACACCCGTCGCTTGCAACCTGGACTCTGTCGCCACGGATTGCTTTGCTCACCAACACTGGACCTTGTGGATAAGCTTCCCCTCGTGCACGTCGTCCAACACAACATCCTCTTAGAGCCCTGATGGCCCGCTTGAAGTCTGGTCCTTGAAGCTTCGCATTGTGTCCACCCAGTTTGCCTTAGATTCTCTGTGCGCTCCTTGCTAGAACCTCACCCGACTTGCGCGCTCCCAAGCCTCTCTCCCTCTTCTCTATTGTTTCATCTCACCATTCAGACTGCTGAGATTCGGTAGAGAACAGGTCCGTTGCAATCGCATCATTGTTTCATCTCGCCATTCAGACTGCTGAGATTCGGTAGAGAACAGATCGTCCGGCTACGCTTGCGCCTGTCCCTCCCGGCTGCATCCGCTCCGCCTCACGACTTTTCAACCCGGGAGTATATTGCGACAATGAGCCGCCTTGCAACCTCTCCGAAACAATCCGGCTTGTGCCGTCTCACGATTCCCCAGCGACCTCCGGTCCCAACGTAATATGGCACACCACCGCTTGGCACAAGAGGACAAAACTCAACCCCAAGGCCAAACCGTTCATCTTCGTCGGCATTGAAAACAACTCCAAGGCTTGGACACTGTACGACCCAGCCACGACATTGTTCTTCCAGAGCCGCGACGTCAGATCCGACGAGAACGCCTTCCCCACCCAAGATGCCCCAATTGGCCAACCAAAACCCCGCAAAACGTCCACCACTGGTGACTGGACCTTTGTTGATGCTGCCCATGGATTCCGCGATGCCCCACGTCTGCCACCCCCGCCCGTCGAGCACCAAAATTGATTTGCAGCACTTGAAAACGACGCGAGCAACGACACAACAATTGGCATGTCCGATGATGGCTTTGACACCCCTTCTGACATGTCCAGGGTTCAGTTCTTGCCGTCATCTCCTGCGTCGGACGCGACCGACGACTTGGCCGACCCAATTGACTTCCTGTCATGCCCATCTCACGCCGCAGCCTTTGCCGCCACCACTGCTGGATCACCGGTTGTCGAACTTGAAGGGCCAACCAAGGACCCCCAGAATTGGTCACAAGCAGTCAAGTCAGGTAAAGAGGAGATCTGGCGGCAAGCAGCAGCCGACGAGTTCCAATCCCTTGCCACCGAGTACAAATGCTTCACCCCGGTCAACTCCTCCTCACTGCCCCCCAGTGCCAAATGTGAAGAGTCCACTCTCAGCTCGACAGGGGCGCCTCGGTCGGTGCGCGCGCTCGCTAGCCCGCCCCCCTTTTGGTGGGGACTTGGACGCGCGCGACTGCCTCAGTGCAACAGCAATTTCACCCGCGCCTGGGCCTATCCCAGCGCGGACCCCCTTTCTGTTTCTTAGCTTCCTTCTCATCACTTCTGCTCAACTCACAACCTCTCCTGACAGTAGTGGTGATCGTCTCATAGGTTATAAGCCCACGAGCTACCAGCTGGCATGGCCACGACATCACCCCTCGCAACGGGAGCCAACCTGGCACTTGCCCCCGACCAGCTTGCATCCCTTGCAGCGCTGCTGTCGGGTCTCGCCGCGGCCGCTCCTGGCACCGCCACACCCGCCACGTTGACCAGCACCACTCGCACCGCCTTCCCCAAGCACGCACGCTTGGATGGGCCAAAGACATTCGCAAACTGGACACGCCAGCTTTGCCTGTGCCTAGCGGACGACATCCGCTCGTACGTCCTCGACGGCATCGTACCCGACGACTGGACACCTTCGCAACGCTCCGCTCACGACGTCGTGGCTCGCGAGATCCTTGCAAACTCGATTGACTCGGCCGAAGTCTCGGCAGTCCTCGACAAGATCCCGACCACCAACCTAACAGCGCCCAAGATCTACTCGACGCTGAAATCGCGGTATGCCCCTGACGACGCCACTCGCACACTCGAGCTCTTCTCGCGACTCTGGGGTTTTCGTCCCATGCCCGGCACGGTTGGTGAATTTGACGGGTGGATCATGGAATTCAAAGCCATTGCGCAAGAGATTATCGATACGAAGACGACTATCAACGATGTCCTTGCCACACTTTTACTCGCAATCGCCCACCCGTCCCTCGAGAGTTTCAAGGCGACATTCACCAACAAACAGCGCATGCAGCGAACCCTCCCCGACATTGATTCGCTTGCCGACCGTATGCGAGTTCAACTCCGGTCAACGAACATCCCCAGCACCCAATCGGCCCTTCTTGCCTCGTCGTCGTCATGTTCTACCCGTCCCAAGTGTCTCGCCTGCCGCAGCCCTTCGCACCGAGTCGTGGAGTGCCCTACGAGGGCGCAACACCCGCCGCCAGGACCCTGTCGTACCTGCAAGAAGAAGGACCATTGGTCCCTTGACTGCAAGAACACTTCCGAGGACGCCAAAAAGCCCGATACAGCCAACTCGCAACACCATGTAGGATGTCTCGCCACCGGCCTTCTCGCTCATCGTTGCCAGCTTCACAACCAGTCTTTCGTCGTTGACTTGGGCGCCACTTTGCACATGGTCTCGGACAAGTCCCTGTTCACGACCTATCGCCGCATCGCTCCTACGAAGATTGGTGGCATTGCAGGGGGTATCAACGCCATCGGAACGGGAAACATCGCCTTCGTTGCCGCCTCGGGTCATCCAATCACACTTACCGGTGTGCTACACACTCCGGGCCTGCCCGTCAACCTTCTCTCGGTCTCACGTCTCTGCGACACCGACAACATCCGCATCGCTTTCACAAGACACAGCATACACATTGACAAAGACGGCAATGACATCGCTGAAGGCGCAAGGCTCGACAAAGGGCTCTACTTACTGGACGCTGATCATTCCACATGTCAGCAACTTGCTCTCCTTTCTTGCTCACAGTCTTCCGTGCCCTTGCTGACTCTCCACCGCTGCCTTGGACATCTCGCACCGTGTTCCATACAGAAGATGGTTGCCGCTGGTTTGCTGGAGGGTCTTGGGGCCGGATACAGTGACAAAGAGGTAGAGAAGTTTGTCTGCAATGCTTGCCTCAGCGCAAAGGGCCATCGTCTTCCGTTTCCCAATTCGGACTCGCACTCCTCAGAGAGACTCGACCTTGTACACAGCGATGTGCTTTCCTTCCCCGAGCGGTCCTTAACTGGCAAACAGTACCTTGTCACGTTCCTCGACGATTACTCCCGCAAACTCTGGGCCTACACGATTGGACACAAAAGCGAAGTGTTTGGCGTGTTCAAGACTTGGCTTGCCGAGGTCGAGCTTGAAACAGGTGCGACGCTGAAGGTCCTCCGAACCGACAACGGTGGCAAATATTGTTCAAGAGCGTTCACGGAATTCTGCAAGGCCCGAGGCACACGTCGACAATACTCTATCCCACAAACGCCTCAACAGAATGGTCGTGCAGAGCGGGTCAATCGTTCCATTGTCGAAGGCGTCCTTGCCCTCCTTGCTGACGCCCACCTACCCCAAGATGTTCTGGGAGGAGGCTGCAGCTTATTTTGTCTACTGCAAGAATCTGTGTCAACACTCAGCCCTGGACAAGGCAACACCGAACTTGGTCCGGCAAGGTGATTGCACCACTGCCTCGGCACTTCACCCGTTTGGCTGTACAGCTTGGCTCACAGTCGCGCCCGAACTTCGCTCCAAACTCGACCCAAAGGCGGTTTGCGTTCTCTTCACCGGCTACGACCTGGCTTCTAAAGCCTTCCGTTTCTACGACACTACGGCAAAGAAGATCATTCTGGGCCAAAACGCCACATTCCTTGACACTGAATTCCCTGGATTACATGGCGACCTCACCGAGCAAGACGATGACACGTACTTTGTCAGCGCCCCCATCACCGAACTCCAGGCCACAGTCAAGACGAGGACCCCACTAGTAAGGTCGGCGCACATGGACGTCTCATCCCCCCTTGATGATTCTACCATGAGCGCCGTTGACGTGGCCCCAGGGTACACTGGCGGAACCTTACTTAACTCCACAGATGCCAAATCACCCTCGCCACCATCGCCTGCGCCGTCCTCGTCACCGTCGCCCGCGCCGCCCTCGTCGTCGTCGGCTGCGTCATTGTCACCCTCGGCCTTACCGACCGACTCTGAAGACTCCGCCGATCCCCTCGACCTCATCGACTCACAGCCCATGGTTTGCCTTGACCCACTGGACGTGCACCGCCCGGACTTCAACAAGTACCGCGAGCCAGCATCAGCTGAGGAGTCGTCCAACGAACTCGACCTCATTGGGTGCCACTCTCGCGACAAATCACCGGACGAAATTGATTTGCTCACCCGACATCACCGCGCTTTCATTGCAACCAACGACGACATCTCCGACGCGGAGGCCATCCAGCCAGTCAAGTCCATCACAAGCGACCCACAGACCTGGCGTGAGGCAATGTCTAGTGACAAGCGTGAGGTATGGGCAACGGCCGCCACCGACGAGTTCAATTCCATGCGCGACGACTTCAAGGTCTTCACCATCGAGGATTGATCCACGATGCCAGCGGGTGCGACCATCGTCACATCCAAGTTCATCTGGAAAACGAAGCGGAACGCACTCGGCAAAGTCACTGGACACAAGGCCCGCCTCGTGGCGCAGGGCAATCGGCAATGCGACGGCATCGACTTCAACGAAACGTTTGCACCGGTCGCACGCTTCTCCTCAATACGCTCACTCCTCGCGCTGGCGGCCGCCAATGGCCTGCATGTGCACCAGGCGGACATTGACAAAGCCTACCTCCATGGTGACCTTGATCACAACATCTGGATGACGGCGCCGCGCGGTTTCGACCTTCCCAGCAACAAGGTGCTTCGTCTGCAACGCTCCATCTACGGGCTCAAACAGGCCGGCCAAATCTGGAATCGACACATTGACGCTTCGCTTCGCGACCTCGGTTACACGGCGACGGGCACCGATCACTGCGTATACTCTCGGCTCGACAATTGGGGACACCCACACTACATTGCGCTGTACGTTGACGACCTTCTGATAATCAGCCTGGACCTGGCCAAAATCAAATGTGTCATCGCGGGCCTGGAACAACGCTACGGAGTCAAGCGCCTCGGCCCGGCAGAGTACATCCTCGGCATCCAGATAAGGCGGCTCAATGACGGTTCTATTGCTCTGTCCCAGGAACGGTACATCATGGACGTGCTCGCTCGGTTGCACTTCGACACTACGACTCGCGGCACTACAGTCCCGATGACTCCCGGCCTTTCACTCACCGCCATCCCGGGTCAAGGCACCGAACGGATCAGGTCATGGTATCTGCAGGCTATCGGCTCGCTCCTCTACATTTCGCTTGGCACCCACCCCGACATCACCTTCGCCATGTCCTACCTGGCCCACTTCGCTAACAATCCCGGACGTCATCATTGGATCGCGGTCAAGCACGTCCTACGCTATCTCCGGGCCACGTATCGCGATGAACTGCTCTATGCTCGCGGCAAGACGCGCATTACGGGCGCGGTAGGATACTCCGACGCGAATTGGGGGGCCTGCGTCGATACGTCGGTGTCCACCATGGGCTACGTCTTCTACATTGCCGGATCCACCGTGTCCTGGTCGTCCAAACGTCAATCTCGAGTCGCCGATTCCACCACCGACGCTGAATACCTCGCCCTCTCGCATGCTGGAAAGGAGGGGATTTACCTCAGTCAGCTGCTCGAAGAGCTCCATGTCCATCCTGTTGCACCGGCTCACATCTTTACTGACAACGAAGCCGCTGCAGCAGTTGCTCACGACCCGGTCCGCGTCTCCGGCACTCGGCACATACGCTTGCGCGAGCATTTCGTTCGGGATATGGTAAATCGGGGCGACATTTCTCTCTCGCATGTGGGAACCAGCGACATGGTGGCCGACATCTTCACCAAGGCTCTCGGCCCTAAGGTGTTCTCGAAGCACTGCTACGCCCTTGGCCTTTGCACTCGACACCCACGGCTTGGGTCCGCCTCGCATTCACGTGGGGGGGGGTGTGAAGAGTCCACTCTCAGCTCAACAGGGGCGCCTCGGTCGGTGCGCACGCTCGCTAGCCCGCCCCCTGCGGTGGGGACTTAGGCGCGCGCGACTGCCTCAGCGCGCCGGCACCGGCGGATTTACGCGCGCGCTCGCTAGCCCGCCCCCCTTTTGGTGGGGACTTAGACGCGCGCAACTGCCTCAGTGCGACAGCAATTTCACCCGCGCCTGGGCCTATCCCAGCGCGGACCCCCTTTCTGTTTCTTAGCTTCCTTCTCATCACTTCTGTTCAACTCACAACCTCTCCTGACAGTAGTGGTGATCGTCTCATACACTGGACCTTGTGGATAAGTTTCCCCTCGTGCACGTCGTCCAACACGACATCTTCTTAGAGCCCTGATGGCCCGCTTGAAGTCTGGTCCTTGAAGCTTCGCATTGTGTCCGCCCAGTTTGCCTTAGATTCTCTGTGCGCTCCTTGCTAGAACCTCACCTGGCTTGCGCGCTCCCAAGCCTCTCTCCCTCTTCTCTATTGTTTCATCTCGCCATTCAGACTGCTGAGATTTGGTAGAGAACAGGTCCGTTGCAATCACATCATTGTTTCATCTCGCCATTCAGACTGCTGAGATTCGGTAGAGAACAGATCGTCCGGCTACGCTTGCGCCTGTCCCTCCCGGCTGCATCCGCTCCGCCTCACGACTTCTCAACCCGGGAGTACATTGCGACGACGAGCCGCCTTGCAACCTCTCCGAAACAATCTGGCTCGTGCCGTCTCACAATTCCCCAGCGACCTCCGGTCCCAACTTAATACCTCCTTGGTCGCTCCTTTGTCGACTGTCGCTGCCTCAGTCAACATCCCACGCCCCTCCACAACTCTTGCGTGTAGACAACGTTATCCTCTCCGACGTCGCCTGTCACTTTTTTCAAGTTTGGCATTGTCAACAACCACTTTGTCCCCGTCCTGGACAAGCATTCGCCCCCCGTCTTCGAGCCCGAGTCGGCTGCCTCCTCTCCGTGGCCGAACTCATCCCCCACAAACACGTCACTGTCCTTTGCGACTTTCTCCACAGAGTGCAACGACGACCGCGTCGTCCCATCATACCCCTTCTTCCAACCTTCTTGTGGCCGCCCGCGTTCACCCCGCAATCGTCAACGGTTAAGTCAAGAGATTGCCATGGCGGACACACGCGACACGCCTCTCCGCGACGCCGACCCCAGCACGAAATCGCTCAAGTCCCTACCGCCGAACCCGTTCCACACCGCCGCCGCCTTGAGGTCATTGGAAACCCGCCTCGAACAATCCGAAGCACAGCGTCTCGACTCCACTGAACGTGTTTGACAGTTGGAGAAATTGGTGGAGGACCTACTGAAAAACTCCACTGAACCAGCTGCGGTGCGGGCCGGCTTGACTGAACCAGTCGCAGCGCGGGCCAGGGAGTTTACGCCAGTGAGATCGGTCCCCCTGGACGTCCCCCCTCACACATTTTCGGGACGCCCGGGAGCTGCCGCTGACCCCCTTGTTTGTACCCCTGGGGGGGAATCTCACAGCGTATTTAGGGTCGGCCCTTCTTCGGCGGCAATCAGCTCTCGTTGGAGAGGGACATTGCCCGACCGGGAAGGGTTATGGACCGGGGCTCACCCGGAAAGGTTGGTGAATTTCACTGCGTTTGGGGAGTTGTACTTGTCTTTGCTGTGCGACATCTCGATCACCCGACCTGTTTGACACCGTCCGAGTGGTCCAGTTGGTGGGAACCTTGTTTGATCGTTCCACGTCACCCCAGCAACGACAATCACCACACGATTGGGCGGTTACCGTGATGACGGATGCGATCCAGGAACAACACCCTCACTGCTGGACGTCGTTGATGACGGCAGTGGGTCGTTGTTGGCCGGATCCCGGCTTTGCTGACCGGGTGTCCCAAGAGTTCCATGGGTGCCGCCAGTCCTTGTCCCGCGCGTACGACCATGTCGGCAAATGGCGTGCTCGTTACCGCACCTTTATGCACAACGATGCGAGCTTCAGTCTCTCCGCGCTTCAGCTTGCCACCGCTTTCTATCAATCGTTGAACGACGGGGCTAAGCGGGAGGTGCGTGCGGGTATGCTACAGGAATATTGAGACAATTCATTGGTCACCACAGGAAGTTTCGGATGGACGGTTCCGTCCATCAACGAGATCACCAACTGGGCCACCATCGCCGATGAGATTGCGACCCCAACGTCAGTTCCAACCCCTTCGACTCGCACCGCAACCTTTGGAGCGATTTTGAAGGTTCCACACACCACCCCGCCTCCGACCAACAACAACGAGCGCTCTCAGATTTGCCGAGCTCGATGGGTTGACTGCGCCACCAAATGGCAACAGTTGCACTTGTGGAAGGATTGCCAAATGTGGTTCTCGCCCGCTCTGTGTGGGGTACCTACGAGTATGGCCTGTTTCAACTGCGGCCAGAGTGGTCACTTCTCACAGCACTGTACCTCCGAGCGCCGATCTCCTACAACCGTCCAGCTATCGGCGATTGCCGGGGCCGACCTTGACGAGGATGAATGGTCTTTGGGCTCAGGAGGTGCCAAAGACCCCCAGGTGAGATCTCCCCTTCCACTCGAGCCTGATCAGACTCGACCATTGAGTTCCAAATCCACCTCAGTGACGCACCACTTTTGCCCATCCGCAGACCCTGTTGGACGAGTGAAAGACGTCACCTCTGTTTCGCTTGAAGTTAAGGTTACATCGAGTAGTTCGCAACCAACCGCACCGGCAAAGGATGCAGATCGACTTTGTTTCGACAAAAGCCTGGCTGACTCCGCGCTCGATGCGGTGGAAGACGTCTTGTCCTATGCTGATGCTGAGTCGCGCTTGCGTCGTTATTGGGGGCCGGAAGTGGTGTCGTCTCACAAGGCGGAAAGGACTGCTTCGGTGAGCTCTTTCCAGATTCCTGTGCCGTTGGGTGTGTCTCTCTTGGCGTCCGTGGCGCCCCTGATTGACATCGACGAACCTGACCAACCTGTCGAACCAGCCATTGTGCGCGCATGCAACATCATCGCGTGGACACTACCTTCTGGAAGGGTCTTGCGCTGTTTGATCGACTCTGGGTCAGAGGTCAATTTGGTGGATCAGGAGGTGGTGCAAGCCGACCCGAGCTTTGCAATGGCCCGTTTGACCGCGCCGTTGCACTTGTGCCTTGGCACCCAGGATCAGTCTGACCGATGTGCCATCTTTGCCACCGCTCCTTTTTTGTCTGGCGCCCGCGACCTCAGTTTGCGAGCGTTCTTCATCTTCCGGGTGACTGGGTACGATGCCATCTTGGGGCTACCATTTCTTAAGGACACCGGCATGCTCGTTGGTTGGGGCGCCTTCACGGTTGCGCACCCGGGCCCTTCGCAACCCGTCGCCATGGGTACTCACAAGTGGGATTGTGCAGTCACCGTGGCGTCCATTTTTGCCGGCTCCACCATTGGCTACAATCACCCGGGGTTGCTTCCCGATGACAAGATCATTGGCCTGGAGCCACACAACCCGTTGCTGGATGTTGTCGACGACCCGGCGCTTGAGGATTTGTCTGAGTCCAAAGCACAAACACGATTGGCTACCTTACTCGAGAAATACTCTGATGTGTTTGTAGATTTGCTCCCAATGGATTGACTTCCGCCGTATTGACCCATCAATCACAAAATCCCTTTGATCGACCTGAACAAGAAGGTCAAGCCCAAGGTCTATCCCCTTGCCGACAAATATCGTAGCCAGTCGGCGGAACTTTCAGCTAAGTATACTCAGGGTTGTTTCTGGGTTTTGGGTCCAATTGATTCGGCAGCTCCGGTCTTTGCCATCCCAAAAAAGAACTCGCAGACCGCCCGCTTCATCCTCGACCTCCGCGCTTGCAACAGCAACACTGCCAAGCGTTTTTCGCCCATCCCTGACATGACCAGTGTTCGGTACAAGGTGGCTCGCTCGCGTTATTGGTCCAAATTTGATGTGGCTGCAGCGTTTGAGCAGGTGCGGGTCATACCCGAGCACGTCAATTGCACCGGCTTTGCCACGGTCACGGGCACATACACATCACAGGTTATGCAGTTTGGGGACACCACTGCGCCCAACACCCTGAACCTGTTGACATCAGCAATGTTCCAGCCGTGTCTCTCTTTTGCCAAGATCTTTTTCGACGATGTTCACGTCCACTCCAATACTCGTCGCGCGCACGTGCAACACATCAACTTCTTGCTGATGACATTGCGACACTACCGGTTCTACTTAGGATCCAACAAATCCGGGTGGTTTTCAAAGTCGTTGGATTCATTGGGTGCCATCATCTCCGACGACGGCATCGAGGTCAACCCTGCCAAGTGGGAGCGTATCCGACAGTGGCCGACTCCGTGCAACAAGACCAATGTCCAGCGTTTCCTCGGCACCGTCAATTGGATGCAAGATCACCTAGCGCACCTCTCAACGATTTTGGAGCCAATCACCGTGTTGTTGGCGCAATCGACCTCGTGGCGTTGGAACGAGCGCAAGCAGCACACCTTCGATACCGTCAAGTCCCTCGTGCCAGCAACCCTGCGACCGATTGACGGCACTAAGGTCACCTCCGGCAAGCACAAGATCTACCTGTTCACCAATGCCAGTCGTGTTGGCATTGGCACTTGCCTGGCCTCGGGTCCCCACTCGATTCTTTTTGGCTAAGTTCAATGGCGCGCAGCTCAACTATCACATCACTGATAAAGAGTTTTTGGCTGTTGTTTCGGCATGTCGGGCATTTGAACAGCACTTGATTGGCTATCCCTTCGTCATTGTCACCGACCATCAGGCCCTTTGCACGATCAAAACCCAGAAGCTGCGCCAGATGCCTCGGCACATTCACATGTGTCTCGAACTCAGCCGGTTCGACTTCAAATTCAAATTCATCGCGGGCAAGAACAACTCCCTTGCCGATTCATTGTCACGCTTGTGGGAGGTCAAGGAGGGATTGCCCGAGGATCAGGTCAAGGAGAATGAGTTGGAGGATATGTTCTTCGATGGGGAACGCCACGGATTCACTACACCCGGTGAGAGCCTCCCTGAGGAACATCCTTACACCTCACCATCTCCCAATTGGTTGCCTCCTGTTGATTTTGCCCTTGGGCCCCAACGCAACGATGGCATGGCAGGCTCTCCTGGATACTACGCGCTCAAGGAGGAATTGCAAGACGAGGACGTGAATGGACGGGATTTGGGGAATTTGTTCTTAAAGGAAGAATGCCACGAGTTCACTACGCCCGGTGAGAGCCTCCTCAAGGAACGTCCTTACACCTCACCTTTGCACAATCGGTTGCCCCCTGTTGATTGTGCCTTTGGGCCCTGGGGTCACGGTTACAACGCAGGCTCTCCCGGGTCCCCTCATCTGGCCGAGAACATTATGGACGCCGTTGACTTGTCTACCGGCGCCCTTTCTCCTCCCATCGCCGTCAATCGGGTTCATGCTATCACTGCGGCCCCTGCCAGCGACGCGCCCATTCCGGTCAATGCCGATGCCGACAAACTCAATTTGTTGGGAGTTGTCATCAATGAGGGCAACGATGTCCCTGTAGTCCATAGGCCGCCTGATCCATTGCCCCAACCCTTCCTTGACACTGTCATTCAAGCATACGCCAACAATTCACAAGCACAAGTCATTGTTGACAACCCACTGTCATGGTCTATGTTTTGGGTAACCGAGGAGGGGAGGATCTTGCGCGTACATCCTGATGAGTCTCTTTCCCTGTTTGTGCCTCGTGGTCTTGCTATGGGTGTCATCAACTCCAACAAGGTTCCATCGCTGCACGAGCTCGTGCTTTCGGAGATTCATCGGAACGTCGGGCATGCAGGGCATCACATCACTTTGGCCGCCATACGTTCTTTGTATTGGTGGTCGTCCATGTCTGCCAATTGTGCCAATTCTGCCGTTCATGCAAAGATTGTGCTCGAGGCAAGGTGTCAACTCAAGTCCCCTATGGCCGACTGCATCCAATGCCAATACCTTCTGGTCCTTGGGAACAGGTGGCCATTGACTTCATGACAGGACTGCCTCCGGTCGAGTTCGAAGGGATGATGGTCACTGACACTTGGGGAAAGATGGTCCACTTGATCCCCCTCCCAGCCGACGCTGACTCCAAGCTCGTGGCCGACAAGTACTACACCACCATCTTTTGCTTGCATGGGATGCCTTCAGCCATTGTTTCCAACCGTGACCCCAAGTTTACTTTGCGGTTTTGGCGAGCCTTGCAGGCAAAGGTTGGCACTGTCTTGAGAATGTCAACCGCGGCACACCCCGAGACGGACGGATCGAGCGAGAATCGGATCAAGATGGTCACCCAAACCCTGCGGATCATGGTCTCCTCAAACCACGAAGCATGGGCATCTCGTCTTTTGAAGCTGAGTTTGCTCTTAACTCTTCTGTTGCTGTGTCCACGTCTCTGTTGGCTTTTGAGGCCACTTATGGCTACCTTCCTCAACGCTGGCCCACGGATTCCTGGTCTGTCTCGGACGTCCCTCGTGTGGAAGCATTTGCTCGGATCCGACGATTACGGAACCTCGACGTGACAGATGCAATCATTGGAGCACGCCTCGACCAGTCCAATCAGGCCAACAAGCATTGATGCCTGGATGACCCCGCCTTTCGGACTGGCAGCTACGTCTATCTTTCAACAAAGAACCTGGCAGTCCCTGAAGGCATGAAGTCGAAGTTGTTCCCGCGTTACATTGGCCCCTTCCGTATCCAAGCGGCCATCCCTGCAACCTCCAGCTACGACCTTGAGCTCCCTCCTGCGATGTTGCGAGTGCACAATCGCTTCCATGCTTGATTGCTTTGACCTTACATTGAGAACAATGCTGAAAGGTTCCCTGGGCGTGACCCCACAGTTCTTTTTGTCGAAAATGTAGCCGACGCAGCCAACAACTCTGCAATTCCGGAACGGATTGTTTGCAATCGTCGGAACGCTTGGGGCGCTCGTTTGTTCTTGGTTCGATGGGTAGGCCGTAATGACACCAACAACACTTGGATGTCAGAGCAGTCCCTTCGCCTCGACCATCCGTCCGTCCTCAATGCTTACTTTGCGCGCCTTGACCATTCAAATTGCTGCCTCGCCGCACGGTAAAACTTCCTTCTGGGGGGGACAGTGTCAGGATGACAGCAATACTCGAAGGAAGTCCCCAAGGTTGTGTGCGGGTAGAGTTAAGTTGACCAGACGCGTGGCTCGTTTCAAGCATTGTGGGCCTTAGGCGCAGTTGTCAGGCGCGCAGGAGCGCACTCAATGGTCGCAGGTTTGATGCGCCCGGAGCGCAGTTTTCTCTCGGTTTGTTTTATCTTTTGCTAGCTGAGGCGCGGCCTCAGGGTTTTTACTGGTGCTCCCGCAAGCAATCCTTTTTACCCCTGAGGCAGCCTCATGGAGTAGTTTGATTTGGCTAAGTCCCCTTGGCGCCTGGGGCAGTCCCTCCCTTTTGTTTTGGCACCTTCCCCCAGAGCCTGGTCCGCTCATCATCTTTTGGCCCCCACTCTTCTTATCGATCGTTGGAATTAAGTCCATTATACTTGATTTCCTGCGAGCCTTCCGATCGACACTCCTCCTCGGTCGCTCCTTCGTCGACTGTTGCCGCCTCAGTCAACATCCCACGCCTCCCCCACGACTCTCGCGTGTAGATGACGTTATCCTCTCTGACGTTGCCTGACGTCGCCTGTCACTTTTTTCAAGTTTGGCATTGTCAACAACCACTTTGTCCCCGTCCTGGACAAGCATTTGCCCCCCGTCTTCGAGCCCGAGTCGGCTGCCTCCTCTCTGTGGCCGAACTCATCCCCCACGAATGCGTCACCGTCCTTTGCGACTTTCTCCACAGAGTGCAACGACGACCGCATCGTCCCTTCATACCCCTTCTTCCAACCTTCTTGTGGCCGCCCGCGTTCACCCCGCAATTGTCGACAGTTAAGTCAAGAGATTGCCATGGCGGACACACGCGACACGTCTCTCCGCAATGCCGACCCCAGCGCAAAATCGCTCAAGTCCCCACCGCCAAACTCGTTCCACACAGCCGCCGCCTTGAGGTCGTTGGAAACCTGCCTCAAACAATCCGAAGTATGAGACGATCACCACTACTGTCAGGATAAGTTGAGAGTCGAACAGAAGTGATGAGAAGGAAGCTAAGAACCAGGAAGGGGAGCTGCGCTGGGATAGGCCCAGGCGCGTGGCAATGTACATTACTAATTCAGCCGCGGGTGAAAGTGCCGGCGCGCTGAAGCAGTCGTGCGCGCCCAAGTCCCCACCGCAAGGGGGCGGGCTAGCGAACGCGTGCACAAATCCACCGGTGCTGGTGCGCTGAGGCAGTTGCGCGTTCCTAAGTCCCCACCGCAGGGGGCAGGCTAGCGGACACGCGCAATGACCAATGCGCCCCTGTCGAGCTGAGAGTGGACTCGTCACACCCCCCCCCCACGCAAATGCGAGGCAGACCCAAGCCGCGGGTGTCGAGTGCGAAGGCCGAGGGCGTAGCAGTGCATTGAGAAAACCTTTGGACCGAGAGCCTTGGTGAAAATGTCGGCCACCATGTTGCTGGTTCCCACATGCAAGAGAGAAATGTCGCCCCAATTTACCATGTCCCGAATGAAGTGCTTGCGCAAGCGTATGTGTTGAGTGCCGGAGACGCGGACAGGGTTGTGGGCGACTGCTGCAGCGGCTTTGTTGTCAGTAAATATGTGAGCCGGTGCAACAGGATGGACATGGAGCTCTTCAAGCAGCTGACTGAGGTAAATCCCCTCCTTCCCAGCATGCGAGAGAGCAAGGTATTTGGCGTCGGTGGTAGAGTCAGCCACTCGAGATTGGCGCTTGGACGACCAGGACACGGCGGATCCGGCGATGTAGAAGATGTAGCCCATGGTGGAGATCGACGTATTGACGCAAGCCCCCCAGTTTGCGTCAGAGTAACCTACCACACCCGTGATGCGAGCCTGGCCGTGAGCGTAGACCAGTTTGTCGCGATACGTGGCCCGGAGGTAGCGTAGGATGTGCTTGACCGCAATCCAGTGACGACGTCCGGGATTGTTGGTAAAGCGGGCCAGGTAGGACACGGTGAAGGCGATGTTGGGGCGGGTGCCTAGCAAAATGTAGAGGAGCGAGCCGATAGCCTGCAGATACCATGACCTGATCCGTTTGGTGCCTTGACCTGGGATGGCGGTGAGCGAAAGGCCGGGAGTCATCGGGACTGTAGTGCCGCGAGTCATGGTGTCAAAGTGGAATCAAGCAAGCACGTCCATAATGTACCGTTCCTGGGACAGTGCAATAGAGCCGTCGTCGAGCCGCCTGATCTGGATACCAAGGATGTACTCTGCCGGGCCAAGGCGCTTGACTCCGTAGCGTTGTTCCAGGCCCAAAATGACATGTTCGATTTCGGCCAAGTCCGGGCTGATCATCAGGAGGTCGTCAATGTACAGCACAATATAGTGTGGGCGTTGCCGATTGTCGAGCCGAGAGTAGACGCAGTGATTGGTGCCCGTGGCCATGTAACCGAGGTCGCGAAGGGAAGTGTCAATGTGTCGATTCCAGATGCGGCCAGCCTGTTTGAGCCCGTATATGGAACGGCGCAAGCAGAGCACCTTGTCGCCAGGTAGGTCAAAACCGCTCGGTGCCGTCATCCAGATGTTGTGATTGAGATCGCCGTGAAGGTAGGCTTTGTCAATGTCCGCTTGGTGCACATGCAGGCCGTTGGTGGCCGCCAGCACGAGCAGTGAGCGTATGGAGGAGAAGTGTGCGACCGGTGCAAAGGTTTCATTGAAGTCGATGCCGTCCCGTTGCCGATTGCCCTGCGCTACCAGCCGTGCCTTGTGTCCAGTGACTTTGCCAAGTGCGTTCCGTTTCGTTTTCCATACAAACTTGGACGTGACGATGGTCGCAGGCGCGGGCACCGTGGAGTGGTCCTCGATGGTGAAGACCTTGAAGTTGTTGCGCATGGAATTGAACTCGTCGGCGGCGGCCTTGGCCCACACTTCACGCTTGTCGCTTGACATCACCTCGCGCCAGGTCTGTCGGTTGCTCGTGATGGACTTGACTGGCTGGATGGCCTCAGCGTCGGAGGTGTCGTTGTCGGTCGCAATGAAAGCGCGGTGGTGTCGGGTGAGGAAATCGATTTTGTCCGGTGATTCGTTGCGAGAGTGGCGCCCAATGAGGTTGAGTTCATCGGGCGACTCCTCAGCCAATGCGGGCTTGCGGTACGTGCTGAAGTCTGGGCGGTGCAAGTCCAGTGGGTCAAGGCGAGCTTGGAGCCGTGAGCCGATGATATCGAGAGGATCGGCCGAGCCTTCAGAGTCGGTCGGTAAGGCCGAGGGTGACAATGATGTTGCCAACGACGGTGAGAGCGCAGGCGATGGCACAGGCGACGGTGACAAGGGCGGCTCAGGAGACGGTGACGAGGCCGGCGCAGGTGACGATGACAAGGACGGTGCAGGCAACGGTGACAAGGACAATTTGGTGTCTGTGGAATTAAGTAAGGTTCCGCCAGTGTACCCTGGGGCCACGTCAACGGCGCTCATGGTAGAATCATCAAGGGGGGATGAGACGTCCATGTGCGCTGACCTTACTAGTGGGGTCCATGTTTCGACGACGGCTTGAGATTCGGTGGTCGATGAAGCGCTGGCAAAGGGCGTGTCGACGTCGTGCTTGGTGGAGTCGCCATGTAATCCAGGGAATTCAGTGTCAAGGAATGTGGCGTTTTGGCCCAGAATGATCTTCTTTGCCGTAGTGGCGTAGAAACGGAAGGCTTTAGAAGCCAGGTCGTAGCCGGTGAAGAGAACGCAAACCGCTTTGGGGTCGAGTTTTGAGCAAAGTTCGGGCGCGACCGTGAGCCAAGCCGTGCAGCCGAACGGGTGAAGCGCCAAGGCGTTGGTGCGGTCGCCCTGCCAAACGGAGTTTGGTGTTGCCTTGTCCAAGGCCAAGTGTTGACACAGGTTCTTGCAGTAGACGAAATAGGCTGCGGCCTCCTCCCAGAATGTCTTGGGTAAATGTGCGTCCGCAAGGAGTGCAAGAACGCCTTTGACAATGGAACGATTGACCCGCTCTGCACGACCGTTTTGTTGAGGCGTGCGTGGGATAGAGTACTGTTGACGTGTGCCGCGTGCCTTGCAGAACTCCGTGAACGCTCTCAAACAATATTCGCCGCCATTGTCGGTTCGGAGGACCTTCAGCATCGCACCCGTTACGAGCTCGACCTCGCCTAGCCAAGTCTTGAACACGCCAAACACTTCACTTTTGTGTCCGATTGTGTAGGCCCAGAGTTTGCAGGAGTAATCTGTGAAGAGTCCACTCTCAGCTCGACAGGGGCGCCTCGGTCGGTGCGCGCGCTCGCTAGCCCGCCCCCTGCGGTGGGGACTTAGGCGCACGCGACTGCCTCAGCGCGACAGCAATTTCACCCGCGCCTGGGCCTATCCCAGCGCGGACCTCCTTTCTGTTTCTTAGCTTCCTTCTCATCACTTCTGTTCAACTCACAACCTCTCCTGACAGTAGTGGTGATTGTCTCATAGGGGCCGGCTTGGCTGAGAGGCTGGCTCGGCGGAGAAGCCAAGAGGGGGGCGGCTTTCAACAATGTCAACCCCACCGACACATTGGGGGACTTCCTTCGAGTATTGTTGTCAGTGTACTGCTGTGATCCTGACACCTACGACTTCACAGGTTATGAGCCCGAGCTAGAGCTGCTACAATGATGCAAACACAACCACCATCATTTGCCACCACCTTGACCGTCTTCATCAGCATCATCGCCCTGTACCACACCGCTACCACCGCCCTTGTCCATCTTATTAAGTTGGGACCGGAGGTCGCTGGGGAATTGTGAGACGGCACGAGCCAGATTGTTTCGGAGAGGTTGCAAGGCGGCTCGTCGTCGCAATGTACTCCCGGGTTGAGAAGTTGTGAGGCGGAGCGGATGCAGCCGGGAGGGACAGGCGCAAGCGTAGCCGGATGATCTGTTCTCTACCAAATCTCAGCAGTCTGAATGGCGAGATGAAACAATGATGCGATTGCAACAGACCTGTTCTCTACCGAATCTCAGCAGTCTGAATGGCGAGATGAAACAATAGAGAAGAGGGAGAGAGGCTTGGGAGCGCGCAAGTTGGGTGAGGTTCTAGCAAGGAGCGCACAGAGAATCTAAGGCAAACTGGGCGGACACAATGCAAAGCTTCAAGGACCAGACTTCAAGCGGGCCATCAGGGCTCTAAGAGGATGTCGTGTTGGACGACGTGCACGAGGGGAAACTTATCCACAAGGTCCAGTGTTGGTGAGCAAAGTGATCCGTGGTGACAGAGTCCAGGTTGCAAGCAACGGGCGTCATGCATGGGTGATGCTCTGGATGGCCAATGAATCATGAGGTTGGCAGCGGCAAGCTGGGTGGTCGCAAGGCAGAGGCATTGGCTTGACAAGGCTGGAGAGTGGAGGCTGACTAAGTCCCGGCGTGGAGGCAGCGGTGCACGGGCGTGAGTTGAGCAGGCCGGCGCAAAGGTGAGAAGGCTGCGGAAGTGCGAGGCAAAGGCTGGGGCGCACGGCAAAGGCTGAGGCTTGGCTGCGAAGGCGAAGGCGCGCGCAAAGGGGGCGGCTTGGCTGCGAAGGCAAAAGCGCGCGGAGGCAAAAAGGGTGTGGAGGCACACAGGCGGAGCAGGCAATGGCCGGGCAGGTGGAGCAGTATGTGGACGAGTTGACAATGGTGCACATAGGTCGAGGAATGAGACTGGAGCCAAGGATCATGCAGCAAGGCTCGAAGTACAGGGGCCCGGCAAAGGTGCCGTGGTGCAAAGTGCGCGGAGCGAGATTTGAGAGAGCGGCCTGGCTGTGAAGGCGGAAGGCGCGTGAGGCAAAGGCGCTGGGGCAAAGGCAGGTGCGCGAGGGGAAGGCTCAAGGTGAAATTTGGCGGGCCGAGTCCGACAAATGGCGGCCAAAGTTGAAGTGTTTGAAGGCTTGACAGAATGCAATTCAACACATCTGACCCACCGACTCCGCATCACCGCGCATCCTGACACATCACACCTGGCCCCGACTGTGAGCGTGACAGTCCGGCCCAGCGTGAACGCCATCGCGCTCCTAGGTTGCCTACAATCGAACAGTGAACTACACCTCCCCAATGACACCCTAGTGCTCGACTCGGGCGCCTCCCACCACATGGTCAAGGACGCGTCTCTCTTCGACACCTGGCACACGTGGTCGCACGTTGCCGTCAATGGCGCTGGCGGATCGCTCATGGCACAAGGCACCGGCTCAGTCACGATACAAACATCGAAACAACAAACGATCAAGCTCTGCAACGTCTACTACGTCCCCGACCTTCCGGCAAACCTGATCTCAGTCATGCAACTGCGACGCAAGCGCATTTACACCCACTTTGGCAAGAACATTGAGCTCCGTTCCCAAGGTAAACTCATTGGTGTCGCATCACTCATCGCAAACCAGCTCTCAAAACTGGACGCGACCCCAATCCGCAGCATGTCGTCACCGGTTGCAGCCACCGCCATCCCTCTCCTGACTTTGCACCAACAATTCGGCCACCTGTCCCTCCCCAACCTGCAATGAGCGGTCTCGTTGGGTCAACTACAAGGTCAAACATGGACGTATTCACTGGCAGAATGCAAGGCCTTCTCCTGCGACACCTGCAAAGCCGCCAAAGCAACAAGGACACCTTTCCCAATGTCGGACTCTTGCGCTTTGCAACCACTCAAACTGGTCCACTCCGACGTCCTCACTCTGCCCAAACCCGCCACCGATGGGGTGTGAAGAGTCCACTCTCAGCTCGACAGGGGCGCCTCAGTCGGTGCGCGCGCTCGCTAGCCCGCCCCCTGCGGTGGGGACTTAGACGCGCGCGACTGCCTCAGTGCGACAGCAATTTCACCCGCGCCTGGGCCTATCCCAGCGCGGACCCTCTTTCTGTTTCTTAGCTTCCTTCTCATCACTTCTGTTCAACTCACAACCTCTCCTGACAGTAGTGGTGATCGTCTCATAGGTTATAAGCCCACGAGCTACCAGCTGGCATGGCCACGACATCACCCCTCGCAACAGGAGCCAACCTGGCACTTGCCCCCGACCAGCTTGCATCCCTTGCAGCGCTGCTGTCGGGTCTCGCCGCGGCCGCTCCTGGCACCGCCACACCCGCCACGTTGACCAGCACCACTCGCACCGCCTTCCCCAAGCACGCACGCTTGGATGGGCCAAAGACATTCGCAAACTGGACACGCCAGCTTCGCCTGTGCCTAGCGGACGACATCCGCTCGTACGTCCTCGACGGCATCGTACCCGACGACTGGACACCTTCGCAACGCTCCGCTCGCAATGTCGTGGCTTGCGAGATCCTTGCGAACTCGATTGACTCGGCCGAAGTCTCGGCAGTCCTCGACAAGATCCCGACCACCGACCTAACAGTGCCCAAGATCTACTCGACGCTGAAATCGCGGTATGCCCCTGACGACGCCACTCGCACACTCGAGCTCTTCTCGCGACTCTGGGGTTTTTGTCCCATGCCCGGCACGGTTGGCGAATTTGACGGGTGGATCATGGAATTCAAAGCCATTGCGCAAGAGATTATTGATACGAAGACGACTCTCAATGATGTCCTTGCCACACTTTTACTCGCAATTGCCCACCCGTCCCTCGAGAGTTTCAAGGCGACATTCACCGACGAACAGCGCACGCAGCAAACCCTCCCCGACATTGATTCGCTTGCCGACCGTATGCGAGTTCAACTCCGGTCAACGAACATCCCCAGCACCCAATCGGCCCTTCTTGCCTCGTCGTTGTCACGTTCTACCCGTCCCAAGTGTCTCGCCTGCCGCAGCCCTTTGCACCGAGTCGTGGAGTGCCCTACGAGGGCGCAACACCCGCCGCCAGGACCCTGTCGTACCTGCAAGAAGAAGGACCATTGGTCCCTTGACTGCAAGAACACTTCCGAGGACGCCAAAAAGCCCGATACAGCCAACTCGCAACACCATGTAGGATGTCTCGCCACTGGCCTTCTCGCTCATCGTTGCCAGCTTCACAACCAGTCTTTCGTCGTTGACTCGGGCGCCACTTCGCACATGGTCTCGGACAAGTCCCTGTTCACGACCTATTGCCGCATCGCTCCTACGAAGATTGGTGGCATTGCAGGGGGTATCAACGCCATTGGAACGGGAAACATTGCCTTCGTTGCCGCCTCGGGTCATCCAATCACGCTTACCGGTGTGCTACACACTCCGCACCTGCTCGTCAACCTTCTCTCGGTCTCACGTCTCTGCAACACCGACAACGTCCGCGTCGCTTTCACAAGACACAGCATACACATTGACAAAGACGGCAATGACATCGCTGAAGGCGCAAGGCTCGACGAAGGGCTCTACTTACTGGACGCTGATCATTCCACATGTCAGCAACTTGCTCTCCTTTCTCTCTCACAGTCTTCCGTGCCCTTGCTGACTCTCCACCGCTGCCTCGGACATCTCGCACCGTCTTCCATACAGAAGATGGTTGCCGCTGGTTTGCTGGAGGGTCTCGGGGCTGGATACAGTGACGAAGAGGTAGAGAAGTTTGTCTGCAATGCTTGCCTCAGCGCAAAGGGCCATCGTCTTCCGTTTCCCGATTCGGACTCGCACTCCTCAGAGAGACTCGGCCTTGTACACAGCGATGTGCTTTCCTTCCCCGAGCGGTCCTTAACTGGTAAACGGTACCTTGTCACGTTCCTCGACGATTACTCCCGCCAACTCTGGGCCTACGCGATCGGACACAAAAGCGAAGTGTTCGGCGTGTTCAAGACTTGGCTTGCCGAGGTTGTGCTTGAAACAGGTGCGACGCTGAAGGTCCTCCAAACCAACAATGGTGGCGAATATTGTTCAAGAGTGTTCACGGAATTCTGCAAGGCCCGAGGCACACGTCGACAATACTCTATCCCACAAACGCCTCAACAGAACGGTCGTGCAGAGCGGGTCAATCATTCCATTGTCGAAGGCGTCCTTGCCCTCCTTGCTGACGCCCACCTACCCAAGACGTTCTGGGAGGAGGCTGCAGCTTATTTCGTCTACTGCAAGAATCTGTGTCAACACTCAGCGCTGGACAAGGCAACACCGAACTCGGTCTGGCAAGGTGATCGCACCACTGCCTCGGCGCTTCACCCGTTTGGCTGTACAGCTTGGCTCACAGTCACGCCCGAACTTCGCTCCAAACTTGACCCAAAGGCGGTTCGCGTTCTCTTCACCGGCTACGACCTGACTTCAAAAGCCTTCCGCTTCTACAACACCACAACACAGAAGATTACACTTGGCAGAAATGCCACATTCCTTGACAATGAATTCCCCGGGTTACATGGCGACCTCACCGAGCAAGACGACGACACGTACTTTGTCAGCGCCCCCATCACCAAACTCCAGGCCACAGTCAAGACGAGGACCCCACTAGTAAGGTCGGCGCACATGGACGTCTCATCACCCCTTGATGATTCTACCACGAGCGCCATTGACGTGGCCCCAGGGTACACTGGCGGAACCTTACTTAACTCCACAGATGCCGAATTGCCCTCGCCACCATCGCCTGCACCGTCCTCGTCACCGTTGCCCGTGCCGCCCTCGTTGTCGTCGGCTGCGTCATTGTCACCCTCGGCCTTACCGACCGACTCTGAAGACTCCGCCGATCCCCTCGACCTCATCGGCTCACAGCCCATGGTTTGCCTTGACCCACTGGACGTGCACCGCCCGGACTTCAACATGTACCGCGAGCCAGCATCAGCTGAGGAGTTGCCCAACAAACTCAACCTCATTGGGCGCCACTCTCGTGAAAAATCACCGGACGAAATCGATTTCCTCACCCGACATCACTGCACTTTCATTGCAACCGACGACGACATCTCCGACGTGGAGGCCATCCAGCCAGTCAAGTCCATCACAAGCGACCCACAGACCTGGCGTGAGGCGATGTCTAGTGACAAGCGTGAGGTATGGGCAACGGCCGCCACCGACGAGTTCAATTCCATGCGCGACGACTTCAAGGTCTTCACTATCAAGGCACGGCTGGTAGCGCAGGGCAATCGGCAACGGGACGGCATTGACTTCAACGAAACGTTTGCACCGGTCGCACGCTTCTCCTCGCGCTGGCGGCCGCCAACGGCCTGCATGTGCACCAGGCGGACATCGACAAAGCCTACCTCCATGGTGACCTTGATCACAACATCTGGATGACGGCGCCGCGCGGTTTCGACCTTCCCAGCAACAAGGTGCTTCGTCTGCGACGCTCCATCTACGGGCTCAAACAGGCCGGCCAAATCTGGAATCGACACATTGACGCTTCGCTTTGCGACCTCAGTTACACAGCGACGGGCACCGATCACTGCGTATACTCTCGGCTCGACAATTGGGGACACCGACACTACATTGCGCTGTACGTTGACGACCTTCTGATGATCAGCCCGGACCTGGCCGAAATTGAACGTGTCATCACGGGCCTGGAACAACGCTACGGAGTCAAGCACCTCGGCCCGGCAGAGTACATCCTTGGCATCCAGATAAGGCGGCTCGATGACGGTTCTATCGCCCTGTCCCAGGAACGGTACATCATGGACATGCTCGCTCGGTTCCACTTTGACACTACGACTCGCGGCACTACAGTCCCGATGACTCCTGGCCTTTCGCTCACCGCCATCCCGGGTCAAGGCACCGAACGGATCAGGTCATGGTATCTGCAGGCTATCGGCTTGCTCCTCTACATTTCGCTCGGCACCCGCCCCGACATCGCCTTCGCTGTGTCCTACCTGGCCCGCTTTGCTAACAATCCCGGACGTCGTCATTGGATCGCGGTCAAGCACGTCCTACGCTATCTCCGGGCCACGTATCGCGATGAACTGCTCTATGCTTGCGGCAAGACGCGCATTACGGGCGCGGTAGGATACTTTGACGCGAATTGGGGGGCCTGCATCGATACGTCGGTGTCCACCATGGGCTACGTCTTCTACATTGCCGGATCCGCCGTGTCCTGGTCGTCCAAACGTCAATCTCGAGTCGCCGATTCCACCACCGACGCTGAATACCTCGCCCTCTCGCATGCTGGAAAGGAGGGGATTTACCTCAGTCAGCTGCTCGAAGAGCTCCATGTCCATCCTGTTGCACCGGCTCACATCTTTACGTACAACGAAGCCGCTGCAGCAGTTGCTCACGACCCGGTCCGCGTCTCCGGCACTCGGCACATACGCTTGCGCGAGCATTTCGTTCGGGATATGGTAAATCGGGGTGACATTTCTCTCTCGCATGTGGGAACCAGCGACATGGTGGCCGACATCTTCACCAAGGCTCTCGGCCCTAAGGTGTTCTTGAAGCACTGCTACGCCCTTGGCCTTCGCACTCAACACCCACGGCTTGGGTCCGCCTCGCATTCGCGTGGGGGGGGTGTGTGAAGAGTCCACTCTCAGCTCGACAGGGGCGCCTCGGTCGGTGCGCGCGCTCGCTAGCCCGCCCCCTGCGGTGGGGACTTAGGCGCGCGCTCGCTAGCCCGCCCCCCTTTTGGTGGGGACTTAGACGCGCGCAACTGCCTCAGTGCGACAGCAATTTCACCCGCGCCTGGGCCTATCCCAGCGCGGACCCCCTTTCTGTTTCTTAGCTTCCTTCTCATCACTTCTGTTCAACTCACAACCTCTCCTGACAGTAGTGGTGATCGTCTCATATGGGGAACGATATGTCGTCACCTTCATCGACAATTTCTCCCGGAAGACATGGGTCAGTGCACTGAGGAACAAGAGTCAGGTCTTTGACACCTTCCAGCGTTGGCACACCATGATTGAGCGCTCGACGGGCCTCAAGCTCCGCACATTACAAACGGACAACGGCGGTGAATACACGTCCAAGGCCTTCGGTGAATACTGATCTCGGCACGGCATCATCAAACAGCTCACGATTCCCTACACCCCGGAGCAAAATGGCCGAGCTGAACGGACAAACCGCACGATCATTGAGGGGACGATCACCTTACTCCAGCACTCGGGACTGCCCATGAAACTCT
The DNA here is from genome assembly GCA_022506055.1 of Microbotryum violaceum. NCBI lineage: Eukaryota > Fungi > Basidiomycota > Microbotryomycetes > Microbotryales > Microbotryaceae > Microbotryum > Microbotryum violaceum. The sequence continues at coordinate 843,997 of JAKMXP010000009.1, read as the reverse complement.
GGCGCGAGGCCCTCCGGTACGTTGTTGACACCAAGAACCTCAGCCCGCACAGCGCCATCAATCACAAAATCCCGGACGCTATCTGGTATGGCAAACCTCCCAGCATGGCAAACCTGAGGGCATTTGGCTGCCGCGCCTGGCACACCACCCCTCGGCACAAGAGGACAAAACTTGACCCCAAGGCCAAACCGTTCATCTTCGTCAGCATTGAAAACAACTCCAAGGCTTGGACACTGTACGACCCAGCCACGACATTGTTCTTCCAGAGCCGCGACATCAGATTCGACGAGAACGCCTTCCCCGCCCAAGATGCCCCAATTGGCCAACCAAAACCCCGCAAAACGTCCACCACTGGTGACTGGACCTTTGTTGACGCTGCCCATGGATTCCGCGATGCCCCACGTCTGCCACCCCCGCCCGTCGAGCACCAAAATCGATTTGCAGCACTTGAAAACGACGCGAGCGACGACACAACAATTGACATGTCCGATGATGGCTTTGACACCCCTTCTGACATGTCCAGGGCTCAGTTCTCGCCGTCACCTCCTGCGTCGGACGCGACCGACGACTCGGCCGACCCAATTGACTTCCTGTCATGCCCATCTCACGCCGCAGCCTTTGCCGCCACCACTGCTGGATCACCGGTTGTCGAACTTGAAGGGCCAACCGAGGACCCCCAGAATTGGTCACAAGCAGTCAAGTCAGGTAAAGAGGAGATCTGGCGGCAAGCAGCAGCCGACGAGTTCCAATCCCTTGCCACCGAGTACAAATGCTTCACCCCGGTCGACTCCTCCTTACCGCCCCCCAGTGCCAAAGTCCTAGGCTCCCGATTCATTTTCCACACCAAACGCAATCAACTTGGCAAGATCACTTCGCACAAGGGCAGGCTCGTTGCGCAGGGATTCTCCCAGCGTCCAGGGATTGATTACGACAAGACCTTTGCTCTGGTTGCCAAGTTCACCTCCATCCGAGCTCTCATTGCCCTGGCCGCCGCCAAGAAGCTCCACGTCCATCAGGCCGACGTTGACAAGGTGTACCTCCACGGCGAGCTGAAAGAAACCCTCTACATGCGCGTTCCACAAGGTGTACCTCCACGGCGAGCTGAAAGAAACCCTCTACATGCGCGTTCCACAAGGTGTCGACATGCCTGGTAAAGTCCTCCAACTCCACCGCTCCATCTATGGCCTCAAGCAAGCCGGCCGAGTCTGGAATGAGCACATTGACTTGACGCTGAAGAGCCTCCACTACTGCGCCACAGCCAAGGACCACTGCGTGTACGTGCGACGCGACGGCGATCAATACCACTACATTGCCCTCTACGTTGACGACTTGCTGATGGTGAGCCCCTCTGAGGACAAGATCGAGCGCATCCTCAACGGCCTGGAACAAAAATATGGCATCAAACGACTTGGCCCGGCTCAGTACATCTTGGGGATCCAAATCAAGCGACAGGCAGACCAGTCCATCATCCTGTCGCAGGAGGCGTACATCACAAGCATCCTCCGCCGATTTGGCATGTCAGACAGCAGCCCCGCCTCCACGCCGATGGCCCCAAACCGCCAGCTTGAACATTCGCTCGCGGAGCCGTCAAAAATTGCTCGGACACGCTACATGCAGGCCATTGGGTGCCTCATGTACGCCGCCACTGGCACTTGCCCAGACATCTCCTACGCTGTCGGATACCTTGCACGCTTCTCTGCCAGTCCCACACCCGAACACTGGACAGCGATCAAGACCGTCTTTTGGTACTTACAAGGAACTGCACATCTAGGACTGCACTACAGCTCTGACCAAGGAAAGTTCTCAGGTTTCACCGGTTACTCTGACACAGACTGGGGAACCTGCCCCACATTGTCACGGTCAACCATGGGGTACAGCTTCCGCCTAGCCGGCTCTGTCATCTCCTGGTCCTCCAAAGTGCAAAACCGTGTAGCCAACTCCACCACAGACGCCGAGTACCTTGCCCTCTCGCATGCTGCCAAGGAGGCTGGTCAACTCCAAGAACTGCTCATGGAACTGGGCATCGACACTCAAGCTCCCATCAAGCTATACGGCGACAACCAAGGTGCCATTGCTCTTGCCAGGAACCCCACCCTTCACCACCGGTCCCGTCACATTCGCATTCGTGAGCACTTTGTACACGACCAGGTCAGGCTTGGTACCATTCAAGTCGAATATGTAGACACAAAAACCATGGTTGCCGACATCTTCACCAAGGCACTTGGACCCTTGGTGTTCAAGGTACATCGTGACAACCTGGGTCTTCGAGGCTAAGTAAGCTTCGAGCGAGGGGGGGTGTTGAATTCCATACACTCTTGCTTAGGTCAATCCCCAGCCTGCGCCCAGCCTGGCCAGCTGCACGCCGCTCGGACCCTTTTGGACTTAGAGATATTTTGCGCACTCGCACCGCGAGCCTCTTTAGTCTTTCCCCTAACGCTCAAATACTCCTTACAACTCGTACCGTGTCTCTTGTACTCACTGGTCGCCGACCCAGTCCTCTACCGAGACCTACGACTTCACATTCCGTGCCCTTGCTGACTCTCCACCGCTGCCTCGGACATCTCGCACCGTCTTCCATACAGAAGATGGTTGCCGTAGGTTTGCTGGAGGGTCTCGGGGCCGGATACAGTGACAAAGAGGTAGAGAAGTTTGTCTGCAATGCTTGCCTCAGCGCAAAGGGCCATCGTCTTCCGTTTCCCGATTCGGACTCGCACTCCTCAGAGAGACTCGGCCTTGTACACAGCGATGTGCTTTCCTTCCCCAAGCGGTCCTTAACTGGCAAACGGTACCTTGTCACGTTCCTCGACGATTACTCCCGCAAACTCTGGGCCTACGCGATCGGACACAAAAGCGAAGTGTTTGGTGTGTTCAAGACTTGGCTTGCCGAGGTTGAGCTTGAAACAGGTGCTGTTGAATTTCATTCTACTACAAGCGTTCAAACACTTCAACATTGGGCCGCCATTCGCCAGGCCCGACCTCTTCAGCCAAGCCGCCCCCTTCTCGGCGCCTTCGACTTTGCAGCCGGGCCGGCCTCTCAACCAAGCTGCCCCCTTTGTGCACGCCTCCGGCCTCTCAGCCAAGCCGCCCCCTTCGCGCGCGCCTCCGGCCTCTCAGCCAAGCCGCCCCCTTCGCGCTCGCCTCCGGCCCCTTGGCCAAGCCGCCCCCCTTTCGCGTGCAACTTCAACCTTTGCAGCCGAGCTGCCTCCTTCAATCCGCGCCGGCCTGCTCAACTCACGCTCGCGCGCCGCTGCCTCCACGCCGGGAATTAGTCAGTCTGCACCCTTCAGCCTAACCGAGCCAACGCCTCCGCCTTGCCACAGCCAGTTTGCTACAGCCAACCTCATGACCCATTGGCCATGCAGAACATTGCCCACTCATGATGCCCGTTGCTTGCAACCTGAAGCCTGTTGTCACAGATTGCCTCACTCAACAACTCTGGAATGTGTAGACAAGTTTCCCCTTTGTGTTCATTGTCCAACACGACACCTCTCAGAGACTCGATGGCCCACTTGGAGTTTGGCCCTTAGAACTTCTCAGCGTGCTCGCGTGACTTGCAGTAATTCCCTCACTCACCCGCTAGCTAGAACCTTGCCAGACTCGTGCTCTCCTGTGCCTTTCTTCCTCTTCTCTGCCGCTTCCCAACATTAGCCACATAGCTAATCTTCGGTAGAGAACAGGTTAGTTTGCAATCCCATCAAGCCGCTTCCCAACATTAGCCACATAGCTAATCTTCGGTAGAGAACAGTCCGTCCAGCCGTGCCGTGTTCGTCTCAGCAGACCACGTCCGCACCGCCTGACGACCTCTCCGTCTGGACCGTCCGTTGCAACCCAGCCACGTCGACGCTCCCACAGTAGCCCCAGCGGTCGCTACATCAACCTCCCAAGGTCCTGCACATCAACATCTAATAGGTGCGACGCTGAAAGTCCTCCGAACCGACAACGGTGGCGAATATTGTTCAAGAGCGTTCACGGAATTCTGCAAGGCCCGAGGCACACATCGACAATACTCTATCCCACGAACGCCTCAACAGAACGGTCGTGCAGAGCGGGTCAATCATTCCATTGTCGAAGGCGTCCTTGCCCTCCTTGCTGACGCCCACCTACCCAAGACGTTCTGGGAGGAGGCTGCAGCTTATTTCGTCTACTGCAAGAATCTGTGTCAACACTCAGCCCTGGACAAGGCAACACCGAACTTGGTCTGGCAAGGTGACCGCACCACTGCCTCGGCGCTTCACCCGTTCGGCTGTACAGCTTGGCTCACAGTTGCGCCCAAACTTCGCTCCAAACTCGACCCGAAGGCGGTTTGTGTTCTCTTCACCGGCTACGACCTGACTTCAAAAGCCTTCCGCTTCTACGACACCACAACACAGAAGATTACACTTGGCAGAAATGCCACATTCCTCGACAATGAATTCCCCGGGTTACATGGCGACCTCACTGAGCAAGACGACGACACGTACTTTGTCAGCGCCCCCATCACCAAACTCCAGGCCACAGTCAAGACGAGGACCCCACTAGTAAGGTCGGCGCACATGGACGTCTCATCCCCCCTTGATGATTCTACCACGAGCGCCGTTGACGTGGCCCCAGGGTACACTGGCGGAACCTTACTTAACTCCACAGATGCCGAATCGCCCTCGCCACCATCGCCTGCGCCGTCCTCATCACCGTCGCCCGTGCCGCCCTCGTTGTCGTCGGCTGCGTCATTGTCACCCTCGGCCTTACCGACCGACTCTGAAGACTCCGCCGATCCCCTCGACCTCATCGGCTCACAGCCCATGGTTCGCCTTGACCCACTGGACGTGCACCGCCCGGACTTTAACATGTACCGCGAGCCAGCATCAGCTGAGGAGTCGTCCGACAAACTCGACCTCATTGGGCGCCACTCTCGCGACGAATCACCGGACGAAATCGATTTCCTCACCCGACATCACCGCGCTTTCATTGCAACCGACGACGACATCTCCAACGCGGAGGCCATCCAGCCAGTCAAGTCCATCACAAGCGACCCACAGACCTGGCGTGAGGCGATGTCTAGTGACAAGCGTGAGGTATGGGCAACGGCCGCCACCGACGAGTTCAATTCCATGCGCAACGACTTCAAGGTCTTCACCATCGAGGATCGATCCACGATGCCAGCGGGTGCGACCATCGTCACATCCAAGTTCGTCTGGAAAACGAAGCGGAACGCACTCGGCAAAGTCACTGGACACAAGGCCCGCCTCGTGGCGCAGGGCAATCGGCAACACAACGGCATCGACTTCAACGAAACGTTTGCACTGGTCGCACGCTTCTCCTTGATACGCTCACTCCTCGCGCTGGCGGCCGCCAACGGCCTGCATGTGCACCAGGCGGACATTGACAAAGCCTACCTCCATGGTGACCTTGATCACGACATCTGGATGACGGCGCCGCGCGGTTTTGACCTTCCCAGCGACAAGGTGCTTCGTCTGCGACACTCCATCTATGGGCTCAAACAGGCCGGCCAAATCTGGAATTGACACATTGACGCTTCGCTTTGCGACCTTGGTTACACGGCGACGGGCACCAATCACTGCGTATACTCTCGGCTCGACAATCGGGGACACCGACACTACATTGCGCTGTACGTTGACGACCTTCTGATGATCAGCCCGGACCTGGCCGAAATTGAACATGTCATCACGGGCCTGGAACAACGCTACGGAGTCAAGCAGCTCGGCCCGGCAGAGTACATCCTCGGCATCCAGATAAGGCGGCTCGATGACGGTTCTATCGCCCTGTCCCAGGAACGGTACATCATGGACATGCTCGCTCGGTTCCACTTCGACACTACGACTCGCGGCACTACAGTCCCGATGACTCCTGGCCTTTTGCTCACCGCCATCCCGGGTCAAGGCACCGAACGGATCAGGTCATGGTATCTGCAGGCTATCGGCTCGCTCCTCTACATTTCGCTCGGCACCCGCCCCGACATCGCCTTCGCGGTGTCCTACCTGGCCCGCTTCGCTAACAATCCCGGACGTCGTCATTGGATCGCGGTCAAGCACGTCCTACGCTATCTCCAGGCCACGTATCGCAATGAACTGCTCTATGCTCGCGGCAAGACGCGCATTACGGGCGCGGTAGGATACTCCAATGCGAATTGGGGGGCCTGCATCGATACGTTGGTGTCCACCATGGGCTACGTCTTCTACATTGCCGGATCCGCCGTGTCCTGGTCATCCAAACGTCAATCTCGAGTCGCCGATTCCACCACCGACGCTGAATACCTCGCCCTCTCGCATGCTGGAAAGGAGGGGATTTACCTCAGTCAGCTGCTTGAAGAGCTCCATGTCCATCCTGTTGCACCGGCTCACATCTTTACTGACAACGAAGCCGCTGCAGCAGTTGCTCACGACCCGGTCCGCGTCTCCGGCACTTGGCACATACGCTTGCACGAGCATTTCGTTCGGGATATGGTAAATCGGGGCAACATTTCTCTCTCGCATGTGGGAACCAGCGACATGGTGGCCGACATCTTCACTAAGGCTCTCGGCCCTAAGGTGTTCTCGAAGCACTGCTACGCGCTTGGCCTTCGCACTCAACACCCGCGGCTTGGGTCTGCCTCGCATTCGCGTGGGGGGGGGGTGTGAAGAGTCCACTCTCAGCTCGACAGGGGCGCCTCGGTCGGTGCGCGCGCTCGCTAGCCCGCCCCCTGCGGTGGGGACTTAGGCGCGCGCGACTGCCTCAGTGCGACAGCAATTTCACCCGCGCCTGGGCCTATCCCAGCACGGACCTCCTTTCTGTTTCTTAGCTTCCTTCTCATCACTTCTGTTCAACTCACAACCTCTCCTGACAGTAGTGGTGATCGTCTCATAAAACCTGTGTCCCGCATGCACGTGGACCAGGGGCATATTGGCATATTGGTCAGGGCAGTCAGGATGGTCGAGGTAGTCTGAAGGCTTCACCCAAAGGAAGCAAGGCTTCAACCACGAGGTTGGCATGATTGCTGAGTAGGACAGGTTTGGGTGTGAGACTATAGAAGTAGTCAACTACTCACATTGGGTTGTTGGTTCAGCAAGCAAGCCATTGAGAGCATGGAGCTGACCGCCACGGTGCGCGGGCTGCAAGCTCCCTCCGTTAGTCACATGTTTCAATGCTGGGTTTTGCTCCCACCCGTCAGCCTGGGCAAGTTCAAGTTGATGAGCACAAAGGGTACATAAAATTGATTGCACATCATTTTTGACTCAGCTCACATATAGCCTTCCATTCAATTTCTCTAGTGCGCCTAGTCGTGTCATACTAAGTTCATTGTAAGTGTATGTAGTGACTATGACTTAGTTGCAGGCCTGACCTGGGGCAACGTTGCTCCCACCAGGAACAACATTTCTACCGGCCCAGGATGCCAATCCAATTGGTTTTTTTTGCCGCTGCGCTGTGTGATTAAGATCATTCCTTCTTTTGTCTGCCCAAGGTGAAGCCAGTCAAGTTGCAGGTTTTGGGCTGAACCCAGCATCCCGTAACAAATGGTATGGGGTGATGTGTTACCAGGATGAGCCACAGATGTAATCAAGAACACAAAGTGAAAAAAAAAGAAAAGAAAGGGAAGCCAACAAGGAACTTTTTTTTTTTTGGGTTGGTGGGAGGAACTCAGAAAATTTGCTTGGAAAGTGCGGTTCCTATCAGTATCTGGGATTACTGCAAATGACTGGGAAGACTTGGCATACCTTTTACCTTTGCTTGGAAAGTGTGTTGCGTATGAACAGAGATAATCAACCCAGAACGCTGGCACATTGGGTGAAGAGGATTGTCTGCACAGTGTAAGGCCTGTGCACCTGGGCACTCTTAGTCTCCCCTCAGCAACTAACACAAGTGTCCAGGTGAGCCTATGGTGGATCAGAAGTCATAGTCATTGTAGCAACTAACACAAGTGTCCAGTGTTAATTCCACATACTTTGGTCCTGTGATAGTCTTGTTGTCGCTCTCTGGTGTACACTCCTACGGGGTGTATTACACTTTTTTTTCACACCGGTCAAAGATGTTGAATTGCATTCTGTCAAGCCTTTGAGCACTTCAACTTTGGCTGCCGTTTGCCGGACTCGGCCCGCCAAATTTCGCCTCGCGCAAGGCAAAGGCGCTGGGGCAAAGGCAGGTGCGCGAGGCGAAGGCTCGCCTTCCGCCTTCGCAGCCAGGCCGCTCCCTCAAATCTCACTCCGCGCACTTTGCACCATGGCACCTTCGCCGGGCCCCTGTACTTCGAGCCTTGCTGCATGATCCTTGGCTCCAGTCTCGTTCCTCGACCTATGTGCACCATTGTGAACTTGTCCACATACTGCTCCACCTGCCCGGCCATTGCCTGCTCCGCCTGTGTGCCTCCACACCTTTTTGCCTCCGCGCGCTTTCGCCTTCGCAGCCAAGCCGCCCCCTTCGTGCGCGCCTTCGCCTTTGCAGCCAAGCCTCAGCCTTTGCCTTTGCAGCCAAGCCTCAGCCTTTGCCGCGCGCCGCAGCCTTTGCCTCGCGGCCTTCTCACCTTTGCAGCCGAGCTGCCCCCTTTGCCTTGCGCCAGCCTGCTCAACTCACGCCCGCGCACTGCTGCCTCCACGCTGGGACTTAGTCAGCCTCCACTCTCCAGCACTCTCCAGCCTTGTCAAGCCAATGCCTCTGCCTCGCAACCACCCAGCTTGCCGCTGCCGACCTCATGATTCATCGGCCATCCAGAGCATTGCCCATGCATGACACCCGTCGCTTGCAACCTGGACTCTGTCACCACGGATCGCTTTGCTCACCAACACTGGACCTTGTGGATGAGTTTCCCCTCGTGCACGTCGTCCAACACGACATCCTCTTAGAGCCCTGATGGCCCGCTTGAAGTCTGGTCCTCGAAGCTTCGCATTGTGTCCGCCCAGTTTGCCTTAGATTCTCTGTGCGCTCCTTGCTAGAACCTCACCTGACTTGCGCGCTCCCAAGCCTCTCTCCCTCTTCTCTATTGTTTCATCTCACCATTCAGACTGCTGAGATTCGGTAGAGAACAGGTCCGTTGCAATCGCATCATTGTTTCATCTCGCCATTCAGACTGCTGAGATTTGGTAGAGAACAGATCGTCCGGCTACGCTTGCGCCTGTCCCTCCCGGCTGCATCCGCTCCGCCTCACAACTTTTCAACCCGGGAGTACATTGCGACAATGAGCCGCCTTGCAACCTCTCCGAAACAATCCGGCTTGTGCCGTCTCACGATTCCCCAGCGACCTCCGGTCCCAACGTAATATGGCACACCACCGCTTGGCACAAGAGGACAAAACTCAACCCCAAGGCCAAACCGTTCATCTTCGTCGGCATTGAAAACAACTCCAAGGCTTGGACACTGTACGACCCAGCCACGACATTGTTCTTCCAGAGCCACGACGTCAGATTCGACGAGAACGCCTTCCCCACCCAAGATGCCCCAATTGGCCAACCAAAACCCCGCAAAACGTCCACCACTGGTGACTGGACCTTTGTTGATGCTGCCCATGGATTCCGCGATGCCCCACGTCTGCCACCCCCGCCCGTCGAGCACCAAAATTGATTTGCAGCACTTGAAAACGACGCGAGCAACGACACAACAATTGACATGTCCGATGATGGCTTTGACACCCCTTCTGACATGTCCAGGGTTCAGTTCTTGCCGTCACCTCCTGCGTCGGACGCGACCGACGACTTGGCCGACCCAATTGACTTCCTGTCATGCCCATCTCACGCCGCAGCCTTTGCCACCACCACTGCTGGATCACCGGTTGTCGAACTTGAAGGGCCAACCAAGGACCCCCAGAATTGGTCACAAGCAGTCAAGTCAGGTAAAGAGGAGATCTGGCGGCAAGCAGCAGCCGACGAGTTCCAATCCCTTGCCACCGAGTACAAATGCTTCACCCCGGTCAACTCCTCCTCACTGCCCCCCAGTGCCAAATGTGAAGAGTCCACTCTCAGCTCAACAGGGGCGCCTCGGTCGGTGCGCGTGCTCGCTAGCCCACCCCCTGCGGTGGGGACTTAGGCGCGCGCGAGTGCCTCAGCGCGCCGGCACCGGCGGATTTACGCGCGCGCTCGCTAGCCCGCCCCCCTTTTGGTGGGGACTTGGACGCGCGCGACTGCCTCAGTGCAACAGCAATTTCACCCGCGCCTGGGCCTATCCCAGCGCGGACCCCCTTTCTGTTTCTTAGCTTCCTTCTCATCACTTCTGTTCAACTCACAACCTCTCCTGACAGTAGTGGTGATCGTCTCATAGGTTATAAGCCCACGAGCTACCAGCTGGCATGGCCACGACATCACCCCTCGCAACGGGAGCCAACCTGGCACTTGCCCCCGACCAGCTTGCATCCCTTGCAGCGCTGCTGTCGGGTCTCGCCGCGGCCGCTCCTGGCACCGCCACACCCGCCACGTCGACCAGCACCACTCGCACCGCCTTCCCCAAGCACGCACGCTTGGATGGGCCAAAGACATTCGCAAACTGGACACGCCAGCTTCGCCTGTGCCTAGCGGACGACATCCGCTCGTACGTCCTCGACGGCATCGTACCCGATGACTGGACACCTTCGCAACGCTCCGCTCACGACGTCGTGGCTCGCGAGATCCTTGCAAACTCGATTGACTCGGCCGAAGTCTCGGCAGTCCTCAACAAGATCCCGACCACCAACCTAACAGCGCCCAAGATCTACTCGACGCTGAAATCGCGGTATGCCCCTGACGACGCCACTCGCACACTCGAGCTCTTCTCGCGACTCTGGGGTTTTCGTCCCATGCCCGGCACGGTTGGTGAATTTGACGGGTGGATCATGGAATTCAAAGCCATTGCGCAAGAGATTATCGATACGAAGACGACTATCAACGATGTCCTTGCCACACTTTTACTCGCAATCGCCCACCCGTCCCTCGAGAGTTTCAAGGCGACATTCACCAACAAACAGCGCATGCAGCGAACCCTCCCCGACATTGATTCGCTTGCCGACCGTATGCGAGTTCAACTCCGGTCAACGAACATCCCCAGCACCCAATCGGCCCTTCTTGCCTCGTCGTCGTCATGTTCTACCCGTCCCAAGTGTCTCGCCTGCCGCAGCCCTTCGCACCGAGTCGTGGAGTGCCCTACGAGGGCGCAACACCCGCCGCCAGGACCCTGTCGTACCTGCAAGAAGAAGGACCATTGGTCCCTTGACTGCAAGAACACTTCCAAGGACGCCAAAAAGCCCGATACAGCCAACTCGCAACACCATGTAGGATGTCTCGCCACCGGCCTTCTCGCTCATTGTTGCCAGCTTCACAACCAGTCTTTCGTCGTTGACTCGGGCGCCACTTTGCACATGGTCTCGGACAAGTCCCTGTTCACGACCTATCGCCGCATCGCTCCTACGAAGATTGGTGGCATTGCAGGGGGTATCAACGCCATCGGAACGGGAAACATCGCCTTCGTTGCCGCCTCGGGTCATCCAATCACACTTACCGGTGTGCTACACACTCCGGGCCTGCCCGTCAACCTACTCTCGGTCTCACGTCTCTGCGACACCGACAACGTCCGCATCGCTTTCACAAGACACAGCATACACATTGACAAAGACGGCAATGACATCGCTGAAGGCGCAAGGCTCGACGAAGGGCTCTACTTACTGGACGCTGATCATTCCACATGTCAGCAACTTGCTCTCCTTTCTCGCTCACAGTCTTCCGTGCCCTTGCTGACTCTCCACCGCTGCCTTGGACATCTCGCACCGTCTTCCATACAGAAGATGGTTGCCGCTGGTTTGCTGGAGGGTCTTGGGGCCGGATACAGTGACGAAGAGGTAGAGAAGTTTGTCTGCAATGCTTGCCTCAGCGCAAAGGGCCATCGTCTTCCGTTTCCCAATTCGGACTCGCACTCCTCAGAGAGACTTGGCCTTGTACACAGCGATGTGCTTTCCTTCCCCGAGCGGTCCTTAACTGGCAAACAGTACCTTGTCACGTTCCTCGACGATTACTCCCGCAAACTCTGGGCCTACACGATTGGACACAAAAGCGAAGTGTTTGGCGTGTTCAAGACTTGGCTTGCCGAGGTCGAGCTTGAAACAGGTGCGACGCTGAAGGTCCTCCGAACCGACAACGGTGGCAAATATTGTTCAAGAGCGTTCACGGAATTCTGCAAGGCCCGAGGCACACGTCGACAATACTCTATCCCACGAACGCCTCAACAGAATGGTCGTGCAGAGCGGGTCAATCGTTCCATTGTCGAAGGCGTCCTTGCCCTCCTTGCTGACGCCCACCTACCCCAAGATGTTCTGGGAGGAGGCTGCAGCTTATTTTGTCTACTGCAAGAATCTGTGTCAACACTCAGCCCTGGACAAGGCAACACCGAACTTGGTCCGGCAAGGTGATTGCACCACTGCCTCGGCACTTCACCCGTTTGGCTGTACAGCTTGGCTCACAGTCGCGCCCGAACTTCGCTCCAAACTCGACCCAAAGGCGGTTCGCGTTCTCTTCACCGGCTACGACCTGGCTTCTAAAGCCTTCCGCTTCTACAACACCACAACACAGAAGATTACACTTGGCAGAAATGCCACATTCCTTGACAATGAATTCCCCGGGTTACATGGCGACCTCACCGAGCAAGACGACGACACGTACTTTGTCAGCGCCCCCATCACCAAACTCCAGGCCACAGTCAAGACGAGGACCCCACTAGTAAGGTCGGCGCACATGGACGTCTCATCCCCCCTTGATGATTCTACCATGAGCGCCGTTGACGTGGCCCCAGGGTACACTGGCGGAACCTTACTTAACTCCACAGATGCCAAATCACCCTCGCCACCATCGCCTGCGCCGTCCTCGTCACCGTCGCCCGCGCCGCCCTCGTCGTCGTCGGCTGCGTCATTGTCACCCTCGGCCTTACCGACCGACTCTGAAGACTCCGCCGATCCCCTCGACCTCATCGACTCACAGCCCATGGTTTGCCTTGACCCACTGGACGTGCACCGCCCGGACTTCAACAAGTACTGCGAGCCAGCATCAGCTGAGGAGTCGTCCAACGAACTCGACCTCATTGGGTGCCACTCTCGCGACAAATCACCGGACGAAATTGATTTGCTCACTCGACATCACCGCGCTTTCATTGCAACCGACGACGACATCTCCGACGCGGAGGCCATCCAGCCAGTCAAGTCCATCACAAGCGACCCACAGACCTGGCGTGAGGCAATGTCTAGTGACAAGCGTGAGGTATGGGCAACGGCCGCCACCAACGAGTTCAATTCTATGCGCGACGACTTCAAGGTCTTCACCATCGAGGATCGATCCACGATGCCAGCGGGTGCGACCATCGTCACATCCAAGTTCGTCTGGAAAACGAAGCGGAACGCACTCGGCAAAGTCACTGGACACAAGGCCCGCCTCGTGGCGCAGGGCAATCGGCAATGCGACGGCATCGACTTCAACGAAACGTTTGCACCGGTCGCACGCTTCTCCTCAATACGCTCACTCCTCGTGCTGGCGGCCGCCAACGGCCTGCATGTGCACCAGGCGGACATTGACAAAGCCTACCTCCATGGTGACCTTGATCACAACATCTGGATGACGGCGCCGCGCGGTTTCGACCTTCCCAGCAACAAGGTGCTTCGTCTGCAACGCTCCATCTACGGGCTCAAACAGGCCGGCCAAATCTGGAATCGACACATTGACGCTTCGCTTTGCGACCTCGGTTACACGGCGACGGGCACCGATCACTGCGTATACTCTCGGCTCGACAATTGGGGACACCCACACTACATTGCGCTGTACGTTGACGACCTTCTGATAATCAGCCTGGACCTGGCCAAAATCAAACGTGTCATCGCGGGCCTGGAACAACGCTACGGAGTCAAGCGCCTCGGCCCGGCAGAGTACATCCTCGGCATCCAGATAAGGCGGCTCAATGACGGTTCTATTGCTCTGTCCCAGGAACGGTACATCATGGACGTGCTCGCTCGGTTGCACTTCGACACTACGACTCGCGGCACTACAGTCCCGATGACTCCCGGCCTTTCACTCACCGCCATCCCGGGTCAAGGCACCGAACGGATCAGGTCATGGTATCTGCAGGCTATCGGCTCGCTCCTCTACATTTCGCTCGGCACCCACCCCGACATCACCTTTGCCATGTCCTACCTGGCCCACTTCGCTAACAATCCCGGACGTCATCATTGGATCGCGGTCAAGCACGTCCTACGCTATCTCCGGGCCACGTATCGCGATGAACTGCTCTATGCTCGCGGCAAGACGCGCATTACGGGCGCGGTAGGATACTCCGACGCGAATTGGGGGGCCTGCGTCGATACGTTGGTGTCCACCATGGGCTACGTCTTCTACATTGCCGGATCCACCGTGTCCTGGTCGTCCAAACGTCAATCTCGAGTCGCCAATTCCACCACCGACGCTGAATACCTCGCCCTCTCGCATGCTGGAAAGGAGGGGATTTACCTCAGTCAGCTGCTCAAAGAGCTCCATGTCCATCCTGTTGCACCGGCTCACATCTTTACTGACAACGAAGCCGCTGCAGCAGTTGCTCACGACCCGGTCCGCGTCTCCGGCACTCGGCACATACGCTTGCGCGAGCATTTCGTTCGGGATATGGTAAATCGGGGCGACATTTCTCTCTCGCATGTGGGAACCAGCGACATGGTGGCCGACATCTTCACCAAGGCTCTCGGCCCTAAGGTGTTCTCGAAGCACTGCTACGCCCTTGGCCTTTGCACTCGACACCCACGGCTTGGGTCCGCCTCACATTCACGTGGGGGGGGGGGTGTGAAGAGTCCACTCTCAGCTCGACAGGGGCGCCTCGGTCGGTGCGCGCGCTCGCTAGCCCGCCCCCCTTTTGGTGGGGACTTAGACGCGCGCAACTGCCTCAGTGCGACAGCAATTTCACCTGCACCTGGGCCTATCCCAGCGCGGACCCCCTTTCTGTTTCTTAGCTTCCTTCTCATCACTTCTGTTCAACTCACAACCTCTCCTGACAGTAGTGGTGATCGTCTCATAGGTACGCTGAAATGCATCACTTCTGTTCAACTCACAACCTCTCCTGACAGTAGTGGTGATCGTCTCATACACTGGACCTTGTGGATAAGTTTCCCCTCGTGCACGTCGTCCAACACAACATCTTCTTAGAGCCCTGATGGCCCGCTTGAAGTCTGGTCCTTGAAGCTTCGCATTGTGTCCGCCCAGTTTGCCTTAGATTCTCTGTGCGCTCCTTGCTAGAACCTCACCTGGCTTGCGCGCTCCCAAGCCTCTCTCCCTCTTCTCTATTGTTTCATCTCGCCATTCAGACTGCTGAGATTTGGTAGAGAACAGGTCCGTTGCAATCACATCATTGTTTCATCTCGCCATTCAGACTGCTGAGATTCGGTAGAGAACAGATCGTCCGGCTACGCTTGCGCCTGTCCCTCCCGGCTGCATCCGCTCCGCCTCACGACTTCTCAACCCGGGAGTACATTGCGACGACGAGCCGCCTTGCAACCTCTCCGAAACAATCTGGCTCGTGCCGTCTCACGATTCCCCAGCGACCTCCGGTCCCAACTTAATACCTCCTTGGTCGCTCCTTTGTCGACTGTCGCTGCCTCAGTCAACATCCCACGCCCCCCCACAACTCTCGCGTGTAGACAACGTTATCCTCTCCGACGTCGCCTGTCACTTTTTTCAAGTTTGGCATTGTCAACAACCACTTTGTCCCCGTCCTGGACAAGCATTCGCCCCCCGTCTTCGAGCCCGAGTCGGCTGCCTCCTCTCCGTGGCCGAACTCATCCCCCACAAACACGTCACTGTCCTTTGCGACTTTCTCCACAGAGTGCAACGACGACCGCGTCGTCCCATCATACCCCTTCTTCCAACCTTCTTGTGGCCGCCCGCGTTCACCCCGCAATCGTCAACGGTTAAGTCAAGAGATTGCCATGGCGGACACACGCGACACGCCTCTCCGCGACGCCGACCCCAGCACAAAATCGCTCAAGTCCCTACCGCCGAACCCGTTCCACACCGCTGCCGCCTTGAGGTCATTGGAAACCCGCCTCGAACAATCCGAAGCACAGCGTCTCGACTCCACTGAACGTGTTTGACAGTTGGAGAAATTGGTGGAGGACCTACTGAAAAACTCCACTGAACCAGCTGCGGTGCGGGCCGGCTTGACTGAACCAGTCGCAGCGCGGGCCAGGGAGTTTACGCCAGTGAGATCGGTCCCCCTGGACGTCCCCCCTCACACATTTTCGGGACGCCCGGGAGCTGCCGCTGACCCCCTTGTTTGTACCCCTGGGGGGGAATCTCACAGCGTATTTAGGGTCGGCCCTTCTTCGGCGGCAATCAGCTCTCGTTGGAGAGGGACATTGCCCGACCAGGAAGGGTTATGGACCGGGGCTCACCCGGAAAGGTTGGTGAATTTCACTGCGTTTGGGGAGTTGTACTTGTCTTTGCTGTGCGACATCTCGATCACCCGACCTGTTTGACACCGTCCGAGTGGTCCAGTTGGTGGGAACCTTGTTTGATCGTTCCACGTCACCCCAGCAACGACAATCACCACACGATTGGGCGGTTACCGCGATGACGGATGCGATCCAGGAACAACACCCTCACTGCTGGACGTTGTTGATGACGGCAGTGGGTCGTTGTTGGCCGGATCCCGGCTTTGCTGACCGGGTGTCCCAAGAGTTCCATGGGTGCCGCCAGTCCTCGTCCCGCGCGTACGACCATGTCGGCAAATGGCGTGCTCGTTACCGCACCTTTATGCACAACGATGCGAGCTTCAGCTTGCCACCGCTTTCTATCAATCATTGAACGACGGGGCTAAGCGGGAGGTGCGTGCGGGTATGCTACAGGAATATTGAGACAATTCATTGGTCACCACAGGAAGTTTCGGATGGACGGTTCCGTCCATCAACGAGATCACCAACTGGGCCGCCATCGCCGATGAGATTGCGACCCCAACGTCAGTTCCAACCCCTTCGACTTGCACCGCAACCTTTGGAGCGATTTTGAAGGTTCCACACACCACCCCGCCTCCGACCAACAACAACGAGCGCTCTCAGATTTGCCGAGCTCGATGGGTTGACTGCGCCACCAAATGGCAACAGTTGCACTTGTGGAAGGATTGCCAAATGTGGTTCTCGCCCGCTCTGCGTGGGGTACCTACGAGTATGGCCTGTTTCAACTGCGGCCAGAGTGGTCACTTCTCACAGCACTGTACCTCCGAGCGCCGATCTCCTACAACCGTCCAGCTATCGGCGATTGCCGGGGCCGACCTTGACGAGGATGAATGGTCTTTGGGCTCAGGAGGTGCCAAAGACCCCCAGGTGAGATCTCCCCTTCCACTCGAGCCTGATCAGACTCAACCATTGAGTTCCAAATCCACCTCAGTGACGCACCACTTTTGCCCATCCGCAGACCCTGTTGGACGAGTGAAAGACGTCACCTCTGTTTCGCTTGAAGTTAAGGTTACATCGAGTAGTTCGCAACCAACCGCACCGGCAAAGGATGCAGATCGACTTCGTTTCGACAAAAGCCTGGCTGACTCCGCGCTCGACGCGGTGGAAGACGTCTTGTCCTATGCTGATGCTGAGTCGCGCTTGCGTCGTTATTGGGGGCCGGAAGTGGTGTCGTCTCACAAGGCGGAAAGGACTGCTTCGGTGAGCTCTTTCCAGATTCCTGTGCCGTTGGGTGTGTCTCTCTTGGCGTCCGTGGCGCCCCTGATTGACATCGACGAACCCGACCAACCTGTCGAACCAGCCATTGTGCGCGCATGCAACGTCATCGCGTGGACACTACCTTCTGGAAGGGTCTTGCGCTGTTTGATCGACTCTGGGTCAGAGGTCAATTTGGTGGATCAGGAGGTGGTGCAAGCCGACCCGAGCTTTGCAATGGCCTGTTTGACCGCGCCGTTGCACTTGTGCCTTGGCACCCAGGATCAGTCTGACCGATGTGCCATCTTTGCCACCGCTCCTTTTTTGTCTGGCGCCCGCGACCTCAGTTTGCGAGCGTTCTTCATCTTCCGGGTGACTGGGTACGATGCCATCTTGGGGCTACCATTTCTTAAGGACACCGGCATGCTCGTTGGTTGGGGCGCCTTCACGGTTGCGCACCCGGGCCCTTCGCAACCCGTCGCCATGGGTACTCACAAGTGGGATTGTGCAGTCACCGTGGCGTCCATTTTTGCCGGCTCCACCATTGGCTACAATCACCCGGGGTTGCTTCCCGATGACAAGATCATTGGCCTGGAGCCACACAACCCGTTGCTGGATGTTGTCGACGACCCGGCGCTTGAGGATTTGTCTGAGTCCAAAGCACAAACACGATTGGCTACCTTACTCGAGAAATACTCTGATGTGTTTGTAGATTTGCTCCCAATGGATTGACTTCCGCCGTATTGACCCATCAATCACAAAATCCCTTTGATCGACCTGAACAAGAAGGTCAAGCCCAAGGTCTATCCCCTTGCCGACAAATATCGTAGCCAGTCGGCGGAACTTTCAGCTAAGTATACTCAGGGTTGTTTCTGGGTTTTGGGTCCAATTGATTCGGCAGCTCCGGTCTTTGCCATCCCAAAAAAGAACTCGCAGACCGCCCGCTTCATCCTCGACCTCCGCGCTTGCAACAGCAACACTGCCAAGCGTTTTTCGCCCATCCCTGACATGACCAGTGTTCGGTACAAGGTGGCTCGCTCGCGTTATTGGTCCAAATTTGATGTGGCTGCAGCGTTTGAGCAGGTGCGGGTCATACCCGAGCACGTCAATTGCACCGGCTTTGCCACGGTCACGGGCACATACACATCACAGGTTATGCAGTTTGGGGACACCACTGCGCCCAACACCCTGAACCTGTTGACATCAGCAATGTTCCAGCCGTGTCTCTCTTTTGCCAAGATCTTTTTCGACGATGTTCACGTCCACTCCAATACTCGTCGCGCGCACGTGCAACACATCAACTTCTTGCTGATGACATTGCGACACTACCGGTTCTACTTAGGATCCAACAAATCCGGGTGGTTTTCAAAGTCGTTGGATTCATTGGGTGCCATCATCTCCGACGACGGCATCGAGGTCAACCCTGCCAAGTGGGAGCGTATCCGACAGTGGCCGACTCCGTGCAACAAGACCAATGTCCAGCGTTTCCTCGGCACCGTCAATTGGATGCAAGATCACCTAGCGCACCTCTCAACGATTTTGGAGCCAATCACCGTGTTGTTGGCGCAATCGACCTCGTGGCGTTGGAACGAGCGCAAGCAGCACACCTTCGATACCGTCAAGTCCCTCGTGCCAGCAACCCTGCGACCGATTGACGGCACTAAGGTCACCTCCGGCAAGCACAAGATCTACCTGTTCACCAATGCCAGTCGTGTTGGCATTGGCACTTGCCTGGCCTCGGGTCCCCACTCGATTCTTTTTGGCTAAGTTCAATGGCGCGCAGCTCAACTATCACATCACTGATAAAGAGTTTTTGGCTGTTGTTTCGGCATGTCGGGCATTTGAACAGCACTTGATTGGCTATCCCTTCGTCATTGTCACCGACCATCAGGCCCTTTGCACGATCAAAACCCAGAAGCTGCGCCAGATGCCTCGGCACATTCGCATGTGTCTCGAACTCAGCCGGTTCGACTTCGAATTCAAATTCATCGCGGGCAAGAACAACTCCCTTGCCGATTCATTGTCACGCTTGTGGGAGGTCAAGGAGGGATTGCCCGAGGATCAGGTCAAGGAGAATGAGTTGGAGGATATGTTCTTCGATGGGGAACGCCACGGATTCACTACACCCGGTGAGAGCCTCCCTGAGGAACATCCTTACACCTCACCATCTCCCGATTGGTTGCCCCCTGTTGATTTTGCCCTTGGGCCCCAACGCAACGATGGCATGGCAGGCTCTCCCGGATACTACGCGCTCAAGGAGGAATTGCAAGACGAGGACGTGAATGGACGGGATTTGGGGAATTTGTTCTTAAAGGAAGAATGCCACGAGTTCACTACGCCCGGTGAGAGCCTCCTCAAGGAACGTCCTTACACCTCACCTTTGCACAATCGGTTGCCCCCTGTTGATTGTGCCTTTGGGCCCTGGGGTCACGGTTACAACGCAGGCTCTCCCGGGTCCCCTCATCTGGCCGAGAACATTATGGACGCCGTTGACTTGTCTACCGGCGCCCTTTCTCCTCCCATCGCCGTCAATCGGGTTCATGCTATCACTGCGGCCCCTGCCAGCGACGCGCCCATTCCGGTCAATGCCGATGCCGACAAACTCAATTTGTTGGGAGTTGTCATCAATGAGGGCAACGATGTCCCTGTAGTCCATAGGCCGCCTGATCCATTGCCCCAACCCTTCCTTGACACCGTCATTCAAGCATACGCCAACAATTCACAAGCACAAGTCATTGTTGACGACCCACTGTCATGGCCTATGTTTTGGGTAACCGAGGAGGGGAGGATCTTGCGCGTACATCCTGATGAGTCTCTTTCCCTGTTTGTGCCTCGTGGTCTCGCTATGGGTGTCATCAACTCCAACAAGGTTCCATCGCTGCGCGAGCTCGTGCTTTCGGAGATTCATCAGAACGTCGGGCATGCAGGGCATCACATCACTTTGGCCGCCATACGTTCTTTGTATTGGTGGTCGTCCATGTCTGCCGATTGTGCCAATTCTGCCGTTCATGCAAAGATTGTGCTCGAGGCAAGGTGTCAACTCAAGTCCCCTATGGCCGACTGCATCCAATGCCAATACCTTCCGGTCCTTGGGAACAGGTGGCCATTGACTTCATGACAGGACTGCCTCCGGTCGAGTTTGAAGGGATGATGGTCACTGACACTTGGGGAAAGATGGTCCACTTGATCCCCCTCCCAGCCGACGCTGACTCCAAGCTCGTGGCCGACAAGTACTACACCACCATCTTTTGCTTGCATGGGATGCCTTCAGCCATTGTTTCCAACCGTGACCCCAAGTTTACTTTGCGGTTTTGGCGAGCCTTGCAGGCAAAGGTTGGCACTGTCTTGAGAATGTCAACCGCGGCACACCCCGAGACGGACGGATCGAGCGAGAATCGGATCAAGATGGTCACCCAAACCCTGCGGATCATGGTCTCCTCAAACCACGAAGCATGGGCATCTCGTCTTTTGAAGCTGAGTTTGCTCTTAACTCTTCTGTTGCTGTGTCCACGTCTCTGTTGGCTTTTGAGGCCACTTATGGCTACCTTCCTCAACGCTGGCCCACGGATTCCTGGTCTGTCTCGGACGTCCCTCGTGTGGAAGCATTTGCTCGGATCCGACGATTACGGAACCTCGACGTGACAGATGCAATCATTGGAGCACGCCTCGACCAGTCCAATCAGGCCAACAAGCATTGATGCCTGGATGACCCCGCCTTTCGGACTGGCAGTCCCTGAAGGCATGAAGTCGAAGTTGTTGCCGCGTTACATTGGCCCCTTCCGTATCCAAGCGGCCATCCCTGCAACCTCCAGCTACGACCTTGAGCTCCCTCCTGCGATGTTGCGAGTGCACAATCGCTTCCATGCTTGATTGCTTCGACCTTACATTGAGAACAATGCTGAAAGGTTCCCTGGGCGTGACCCCACAGTTCTTTTTGTCGAAAATGTAGCCGACGCAGCCAACAACTCTGCAATTCCGGAACGGATTGTTTGCAATCGTCGGAACGCTTGGGGCGCTCGTTTGTTCTTGGTTCGATGGGTAGGCCGTAATGACACCAACAACACTTGGATGTCAGAGCAGTCCCTTCGCCTCGACCATCCGTCCGTCCTCAATGCTTACTTTGCGCGCCTTGACCATTCAAATTGCTGCCTCGCCGCACGGTAAAACTTCCTTCTGGGGGGGACAGTGTCAGGATGACAGCAATACTCGAAGGAAGTCCCCAAGGTTGTGTGCGGGTAGAGTTAAGTTGACCAGACGCGTGGCTCGTTTCAAGCATTGTGGGCCTTAGGCGCAGTTGTCAGGCGTGCAGGAGCGCACTCAATGGTCGCAGGTTTGATGCGCCCGGAGCGCAGTTTTCTCTCGGTTTGTTTTATCTTTTGCTAGCTGAGGCGCGGCCTCAGGGTTTTTACTGGTGCTCCCGCAAGCAATCCTTTTACCCCTGAGGCAGCCTCATGGAGTAGTTTGATTTGGCTAAGTCCCCTTGGCGCCTGGGGCAGTCCCTCCCTTTTGTTTTGGCACCTTCCCCCAGAGCCTGGTCCGCTCATCATCTTTTGGCCCCCACTCTTCTTATCGATCGTTGGAATTAAGTCCATTATACTTGATTTCCTGCGAGCCTTCCGATCGACACTCCTCCTCGGTCGCTCCTTCGTCGACTGTTGCCGCCTCAGTCAACATCCCACGCCTCCCCCACGACTCTCGCGTGTAGATGACGTTATCCTCTCTGACGTTGCCTGACGTCGCCTGTCACTTTTTTCAAGTTTGGCATTGTCAACAACCACTTTGTCCCCGTCCTGGACAAGCATTTGCCCCCCGTCTTCGAGCCCGAGTCGGCTGCCTCCTCTCTGTGGCCGAACTCATCCCCCACGAATGCGTCACCGTCCTTTGCGACTTTCTCCACAGAGTGCAACGACGACCGCATCGTCCCTTCATACCCCTTCTTCCAACCTTCTTGTGGCCGCCCGCGTTCACCCCGCAATTGTCGACAGTTAAGTCAAGAGATTGCCATGGCGGACACACGCGACACGTCTCTCCGCAATGCCGACCCCAGCGCAAAATCGCTCAAGTCCCCACCGCCAAACTCGTTCCACACAGCCGCCGCCTTGAGGTCGTTGGAAACCTGCCTCAAACAATCCGAAGTATGAGACGATCACCACTACTGTCAGGATAAGTTGAGAGTCAAACAGAAGTGATGAGAAGGAAGCTAAGAACCAGGAAGGGGAGCTGCGCTGGGATAGGCCCAGGCGCGTGGCAATGTACATTACTAATTCAGCCGCGGGTGAAAGTGCCGGCGCGCTGAAGCAGTCGTGCGCGCCCAAGTCCCCACCGCAAGGGGGCGGGCTAGCGAACGCGTGCGCAAATCCACCGGTGCTGGTGCGCTGAGGCAGTTGCGCGTTCCTAAGTCCCCACCGCAGGGGGCAGGCTAGCGGACACGCGCAATGACCGATGCGCCCCTGTCGAGCTGAGAGTGGACTCGTCACACCCCCCCCCACGCAAATGCGAGGCAGACCCAAGCCGTGGGTGTCGAGTGCGAAGGCCGAGGGCGTAGCAGTGCATTGAGAAAACCTTTGGACCAAGAGCCTTGGTGAAAATGTCGGCCACCATGTTGCTGGTTCCCACATGCGAGAGAGAAATGTCGCCCCGATTTACCATGTCCCGAATGAAGTGCTTGTGCAAGCGTATGTGTTGAGTGCCGGAGACGCGGACAGGGTCGTGGGCGACTGCTGCAGCGGCTTTGTTGTCAGTAAATATGTGAGCCGGTGCAACAGGATGGACATGGAGCTCTTCAAGCAGCTGACTGAGGTAAATCCCCTCCTTCCCAGCATGCGAGAGAGCAAGGTATTTGGCGTCGGTGGTAGAGTCAGCCACTCGAGATTGGCGCTTGGACGACCAGGACACGGCGGATCCGGCGATGTAGAAGATGTAGCCCATGGTGGAGATCGACGTATTGACGCAAGCCCCCCAGTTTGCGTCAGAGTAACCTACCACACCCGTGATGCGAGCCTGGCCGTGAGCGTAGACCAGTTTGTCGCGATACGTGGCCCGGAGGTAGCGTAGGATGTGCTTGACCGCAATCCAGTGACGACGTCCGGGATTGTTGGTAAAGCGGGCCAGGTAGGACACGGCGAAGGCGATGTTGGGGCGGGTGCCTAGCAAAATGTAGAGGAGCGAGCTGATAGCCTGCAGATACCATGACCTGATCCGTTTGGTGCCTTGACCTGGGATGGCGGTGAGCGAAAGGCCGGGAGTCATCGGGACTGTAGTGCCGCGAGTCGTGGTGTCAAAGTGGAATCAAGCAAGCACGTCCATAATGTACCGTTCCTGGGACAGTGCAATAGAGCCGTCGTCGAGCCGCCTGATCTGGATACCAAGGATGTACTCTGCCGGGCCAAGGCGCTTGACTCCGTAGCGTTGTTCCAGGCCCAAAATGACATGTTCGATTTTGGCCAAGTCCGGGCTGATCATCAGGAGGTCGTCAATGTACAGCACAATATAGTGTGGGCGTTGCCGATTGTCGAGCCGAGAGTAGACGCAGTGATTGGTGCCCGTGGCCATGTAACCGAGGTCGCGAAGGGAAGTGTCAATGTGTCGATTCCAGATGCGGCCAGCCTGTTTGAGCCCGTATATGGAACGGCGCAAGCAGAGCACCTTGTCGCCAGGTAGGTCAAAACCGCTCGGTGCCGTCATCCAGATGTTGTGATTGAGATCGCCGTGAAGGTAGGCTTTGTCAATGTCCGCTTGGTGCACATGCAGGCCGTTGGTGGCCGCCAGCACGAGCAGTGAGCGTATGGAGGAGAAGTGTGCGACCGGTGCAAAGGTTTCATTGAAGTCGATGCCGTCCCGTTGCCGATTGCCCTGCGCTACCAGCCGTGCCTTGTGTCCAGTGACTTTGCCAAGTGCGTTCCGTTTCGTTTTCCATACAAACTTGGACGTGACGATGGTCGCAGGCGCGGGCACCGTGGAGTGGTCCTCGATGGTGAAGACCTTGAAGTTGTTGCGCATGGAATTGAACTCGTCGGCGGCGGCTTTGGCCCACACTTCACGCTTGTCGCTTGACATCACCTCGCGCCAGGTCTGTCGGTCGCTCGTGATGGACTTGACTGGCTGGATGGCCTCAGCGTCGGAGGTGTCGTTGTCGGTCGCAATGAAAGCGCGGTGGTGTCGGGTGAGGAAATCGATTTTGTCCGGTGATTTGTTGCGAGAGTGGCGCCCAATGAGGTTGAGTTCATCGGGCGACTCCTCAGCCAATGCGGGCTCGCGGTACGTGCTGAAGTCTGGGCGGTGCAAGTCCAGTGGGTCAAGGCGAGCTTGGAGCCGTGAGCCGATGATATCGAGAGGATCGGCCGAGCCTTCAGAGTTGGTCGGTAAGGCCGAGGGTGACAATGATGTTGCCAACGACGGTGAGAGCGCAGGCGATGGCACAGGCGACGGTGACAAGGGCGGCTCAGGAGACGGTGACGAGCCCGGCGCAGGTGACGATGACAAGGACGGTGCAGGCAACGGTGACAAGGACGATTTGGTGTCTGTGGAATTAAGTAAGGTTCCGCCAGTGTACCCTGGGGCCACGTCAACGGCGCTCATGGTAGAATCATCAAGGGGGGATGAGACGTCCATGTGCGCTGACCTTACTAGTGGGGTCCATGTTTCAACGACGGCTTGAGATTCGGTGGTCGATGAAGCGCTGGCAAAGGGCGTGTCGACGTCGTGCTTGGTGGAGTCGCCATGTAATCCAGGGAATTCAGTGTCAAGGAATGTGGGGTTTTGGCCCAGAATGATCTTCTTTGCCGTAGTGGCGTAGAAACGGAAGGCTTTAGAAGCCAGGTCGTAGCCGGTGAAGAGAACGCAAACCGCTTTGGGGTCGAGTTTTGAGCAAAGTTCGGGCGCGACCGTGAGCCAAGCCGTGCAGCCGAACGGGTGAAGCGCCAAGGCGTTGGTGCGGTCGCCCTGCCAAACGGAGTTTGGTGTTGCCTTGTCCAAGGCCAAGTGTTGACACAGGTTCTTGCAGTAGACGAAATAGGCTGCGGCCTCCTCCCAGAATGTCTTGGGTAAATGTGCGTCCGCAAGGAGTGCAAGAACGCCTTTGACAATGGAACGATTGACCCGCTCTGCACGACCGTTTTGTTGAGGCGTGCGTGGGATAGAGTACTGTTGACGTGTGCCGCGTGCCTTGCAGAACTCCGTGAACGCTCTCAAACAATATTCACTGCCATTGTCAGTTCGGAGGACCTTCAGCATCGCACCCGTTACGAGCTCGACCTCGCCTAGCCAAGTCTTGAACACGCCAAACACTTCACTTTTGTGTCCGATTGTGTAGGCCCAGAGTTTGCAGGAGTAATCTGTGAAGAGTCCACTCTCAGCTCGACAGGGGCGCCTCGGTCGGTGCGCGCGCTCGCTAGCCCGCCCCCTGCGGTGGGGACTTAGGCGCACGCGACTGCCTCAGCGCGACAGCAATTTCACCCGCGCCTGGGCCTATCCCAGTGCGGACCTCCTTTCTGTTTCTTAGCTTCCTTCTCATCACTTCTGTTCAACTCACAACCTCTCCTGACAGTAGTGGTGATCGTCTCATAGGGGCCGGCTTGGCTGAGAGGCTGGCTCGGCGGAGAAGCCAAGAGGGGGGCGGCTTTCAACAATGTCAACCCCACCGACACATTGGGGGACTTCCTTCGAGTATTGTTGTCAGTGTACTGCTGTGATCCTGACACCTATGACTTCACAGGTTATGAGCCCGAGCTAGAGCTGCTACAATGATGCGATTGCAACAGACCTGTTCTCTACCGAATCTCAGCAGTCTGAATGGCGAGATGAAATAATAGAGAAGAGGGAGAGAGGCTTGGGAGCGCGCAAGTTGGGTGAGGTTCTAGCAAGGAGCGCACAGAGAATCTAAGGCAAACTGGGCGGACACAATGCAAAGCTTCAAGGACCAGACTTCAAGCGGGCCATCAAGGCTCTAAGAGGATGTCGTGTTGGACGACGTGCACAAGGGGAAACTTATCCACAAGGTCCAGTGTTGGTGAGCAAAGTGATCCGTGGTGACAGAGTCCAGGTTGCAAGCAACGGGCGTCATGCATGGGCGATGCTCTGGATGGCCAATGAATCATGAGGTCGGCAGCGGCAAGCTGGGTGGTCGCAAGGAAGAGGCATTGGCTTGACAAGGCTGGAGAGTGGAGGCTGACTAAGTCCCGGCGTGGAGGCAGCAGTGCACGGGCGTGAGTTGAGCAGGCCGGCGCAAAGGTGAGAAGACTGCGGAAGTGCGAGGCAAAGGCTGGGGCGCACGGCAAAGGCTGAGGCTTGGCTGCGAAGGCGAAGGCGCGCGCAAAGGGGGCGGCTTGGCTGCAAAGGCGAAGGCGCGCGCGAAGGGGGCGGCTTGGCTGCAAAGGCAAAAGCGCGCGGAGGCAAAAAGGGTGTGGAGGCACACAGGCGGAGCAGGCAATGGCCGGGCAGGTGGAGCAGTATGTGGACGAGTTGACAATGGTGCACATAGGTCGAGGAATGAGACTGGAGCCAAGGATCATGCAGCAAGGCTCGAAGTACAGGGGCCCGGCAAAGGTGCTGTGGTGCAAAGTGCGCGGAGCGAGATTTGAGAGAGCGGCCTGGCTGCGAAGGCGGAAGGCGCGTGAGGCAAAGGCGCTGGGGCAAAGGCAGGTGCGCGAGGGGAAGGCTCAAGGTGAAATTTGGCGGGCCGAGTCCGACAAACGGCGGCCAAAGTTGAAGTGTTCGAAGGCTTGACAGAATGCAATTCAACACATCTGACCCGCCGACTCCGCATCACCGCGCATCCTGACACGTCACACCTGGCCCCGACTGTGAGCGTGACAGTCCGGCCCAGCGTGAACGCCATCGCGCTCCTAGGTTGCCTACAATCGAACAGTGAACTACACCTCCCCAATGACACCCTAGTGCTCGACTCGGGCGCCTCCCACCACATGGTCAAGGACGCGTCTCTCTTCGACACCTGGCACACGTGGTCGCACGTTGCCGTCAATGGCGCTGGCGGATCGCTCATGGCACAAGGCACCGGCTCAGTCACGATACGAACGTCGAAACAACAAACGATCAAGCTCTGCAACGTCTACTACGTCCCCGACCTTCCGGCAAACCTGATCTCAGTCATGCAACTGCGACGCAAGCGCATTTACACCCACTTTGGCAAGAACATCGAGCTCCGTTCCCAAGGTAAACTCATTGGTGTCGCATCACTCATCGCAAACCAGCTCTCAAAACTGGACGCGACCCCAATCCGCAGCATGTCGTCACCGGTTGCAGCCACCGCCATCCCTCTCCTGACTTTGCACCAACAATTCGGCCACCTGTCCCTCCCCAACCTGCGATGAGCGGTCTCGTTGGGTCAACTACAAGGTCAAACATGGACGTATTCACTGGCAGAATGCAAGGCCTTCTCCTGCGACACCTGCAAAGCCGCCAAAGCAACAAGGACACCTTTCCCAATGTCGGACTCTTGCGCTTTGCAACCACTCAAACTGGTCCACTCCGACGTCCTCACTCTGCCCAAACCCGCCACCGATGGGGTGTGAAGAGTCCACTCTCAGCTCGACAGGGGCGCCTCAGTCGGTGCGCGCGCTCGCTAGCCCGCCCCCTGCGGTGGGGACTTAGACGCGCGTGACTGCCTCAGTGCGACAGCAATTTCACCCGCGCCTGGGCCTATCCCAGCGCGGACCCTCTTTCTGTTTCTTAGCTTCCTTCTCATCACTTCTGTTCAACTCACAACCTCTCCTGACAGTAGTGGTGATCGTCTCATAGGTTATAAGCCCACGAGCTACCAGCTGGCATGGCCACGACATCACCCCTCGCAACGGGAGCCAACCTGGCACTTGCCCCCGACCAGCTTGCATCCCTTGC
Organism: Microbotryum violaceum; assembly: GCA_022506055.1. Lineage (NCBI taxonomy): Eukaryota > Fungi > Basidiomycota > Microbotryomycetes > Microbotryales > Microbotryaceae > Microbotryum > Microbotryum violaceum. The sequence continues at coordinate 815,553 of JAKMXP010000009.1, read as the reverse complement.
AGCGCTGCTGTCGGGTCTCGCCGCGGCCGCTCCTGGCACCGCCACACCCGCCACGTTGACCAGCACCACTCGCACCGCCTTCCCCAAGCACGCACGCTTGGATGGGCCAAAGACATTCGCAAACTGGACACGCCAGCTTCGCCTGTGCCTAGCGGACGACATCCGCTCGTACGTCCTCGACGGCATCGTACCCGACGACTGGACACCTTCGCAATGCTCCGCTCGCAACGTCGTGGCTTGCGAGATCCTTGCGAACTCGATTGACTCGGCCGAAGTCTCGGCAGTCCTCGACAAGATCCCGACCACCGACCTAACAGCGCCCAAGATCTACTCGACGCTGAAATCACGGTATGCCCCTGACGACGCCACTCGCACACTCGAGCTCTTCTTGCGACTCTGGGGTTTTCGTCCCATGCCCGGCACGGTTGGCGAATTTGACGGGTGGATCATGGAATTCAAAGCCATTGCGCAAGAGATTATTGATACGAAGACGACTATCAATGATGTCCTTGCCACACTTTTACTCGCAATTGCCCACCCGTCCCTCGAGAGTTTCAAGGCGACATTCACCGACGAACAGCGCACGCAGCAAACCCTCCCCGACATTGATTCGCTTGCCGACCGTATGCGAGTTCAACTCCGGTCAACAAACATCCCCAGCACCCAATCGGCCCTTCTTGCCTCGTCGTCGTCACGTTCTACCCGTCCCAAGTGTCTCGCCTGCCGCAGCCCTTTGCACCGAGTCGTGGAGTGCCCTACGAGGGCGCAACACCCGCCGCCAGGACCCTGTCGTACCTGCAAGAAGAAGGACCATTGGTCCCTTGACTGCAAGAACACTTCCGAGGACGCCAAAAAGCCCGATACAGCCAACTCGCAACACCATGTAGGATGTCTCGCCACTGGCCTTCTCGCTCATCGTTGCCAGCTTCACAACCAGTCTTTCGTCGTTGACTCGGGCGCCACTTTGCACATGGTCTCGGACAAGTCCCTGTTCACGACCTATTGCCGCATCGCTCCTACGAAGATTGGTGGCATTGCAGGGGGTATCAACGCCATTGGAACGGGAAACATCGCCTTCGTTGCCGCCTCGGGTCATCCAATCACGCTTACCGGTGTGCTACACACTCCGCGCCTGCTCGTCAACCTTCTCTCGGTCTCACGTCTCTGCAACACCGACAACGTCCGCGTCGCTTTCACAAGACACAGTATACACATTGACAAAGACGGCAATGACATCGCTGAAGGCGCAAGGCTCGACGAAGGGCTCTACTTACTGGACGCTGATCATTCCACATGTCAGCAACTTGCTCTCCTTTCTCTCTCACAGTCTTCTGTGCCCTTGCTGACTCTCCACCGCTGCCTCGGACATCTCGCACCGTCTTCCATACAGAAGATGGTTGCCGCTGGTTTGCTGGAGGGTCTCGGGGCTGGATACAGTGACGAAGAGGTAGAGAAGTTTGTCTGCAATGCTTGCCTCAGCGCAAAGGGCCATCGTCTTCCGTTTCCCGATTCGGACTCGCACTCCTCAGAGAGACTCGGCCTTGTACACAGCGATGTGCTTTCCTTCCCCGAGCGGTCCTTAACTGGTAAACGGTACCTTGTCACGTTTCTCGACGATTACTCCCGCCAACTCTGGGCCTACGCGATCGGACACAAAAGCGAAGTGTTCGGCGTGTTCAAGACTTGGCTTGCCGAGGTCGTGCTTGAAACAGGTGCGACGCTGAAGGTCCTCCAAACCAACAATGGTGGCGAATATTGTTCAAGAGCGTTCACGGAATTCTGCAAGGCCCGAGGCACACGTCGACAATACTCTATCCCACAAACGCCTCAACAGAACGGTCGTGCAGAGCGGGTCAATTGTTCCATTGTCGAAGGCGTCCTTGCCCTCCTTGCTGACGCCCACCTACCCAAGACATTCTGGGAGGAGGCTGCAGCTTATTTCGTCTACTGCAAGAATCTGTGTCAACACTCAGCGCTGGACAAGGCAACACCGAACTCGGTCTGGCAAGGTGATCGCACCACTGCCTCGGCGCTTCACCCGTTTGGCTGTACAGCTTGGCTCACAGTCACGCCCGAACTTCGCTCCAAACTTGACCCAAAGGCGGTTCGCGTTCTCTTCACCGGCTACGACCTGACTTCAAAAGCCTTCCGCTTCTACAACACCACAACACAGAAGATTACACTTGGCAGAAATGCCACATTCCTTGACAATGAATTCCCCGGGTTACATGGCGACCTCACCGAGCAAGACGACGACACGTACTTTGTCAGCACCCCCATCACCAAACTCCAGGCCACAGTCAAGACGAGGACCCCACTAGTAAGGTCGGCGCACATGGACGTCTCATCACCCCTTGATGATTCTACCACGAGCGCCATTGACGTGGCCCCAGGGTACACTGGCGGAACCTTACTTAACTCCACAGATGCCGAATTGCCCTCGCCACCATCGCCTGCACCGTCCTCGTCACCGTTGCCCGTGCCGCCCTCGTTGTCGTCGGCTGCGTCATTGTCACCCTCGGCCTTACCGACCGACTCTGAAGACTCCGCCGATCCCCTCGACCTCATCGGCTCACAGCCCATGGTTCGCCTTGACCCACTGGACGTGCACCGCCCGGACTTCAACATGTACCGCGAGCCAGCATCAGCTGAGGAGTTGCCCAACGAACTCAACCTCATTGGGCGCCACTCTCGTGAAAAATCACCGGACGAAATCGATTTCCTCACCCGACATCACTGCACTTTCATTGCAACCGACGACGACATCTCCAACGCGGAGGCCATCCAGCCAGTCAAGTCCATCACAAGCGACCCACAGACCTGGCGTGAGGCGATGTCTAGTGACAAGCGTGAGGTATGGGCAACGGCCGCCACCGACGAGTTCAATTCCATGCGCGACGACTTCAAGGTCTTCACCATCAAGGATCGATCCACGATGCCAGCGGGTGCGACCATCGTCACATCCAAGTTCGTCTGGAAAACGAAGCGGAACGCACTCGGCAAAGTCACTGGACACAAGGCACGGCTGGTAGCGCAGGGCAATCGGCAACGGGACGGCATTGACTTCAACGAAACGTTTGCACCGGTCGCACGCTTCTCCTCGCGCTGGCGGCCGCCAACGGCCTGCATGTGCACCAGGCGGACATCGACAAAGCCTACCTCCATGGTGACCTTGATCACAACATCTGGATGACGGCGCCGCGCGGTTTCGACCTTCCCAGCGACAAGGTGCTTCGTCTGCGACGCTCCATCTACGGGCTCAAACAGGCCGGCCGAATCTGGAATCGACACATTGACGCTTCGCTTTGCGACCTCAGTTACACGGCGACGGGCACCGATCACTGCGTATACTCTCGGCTCGACAATTGGGGACACCAACACTACATTGCGCTGTACGTTGACGACCTTCTGATGATCAGCCCGGACCTGGCCGAAATTGAACGTGTCATCACGGGCCTGGAACAACGCTACGGAGTCAAGCACCTCGGCCCGGCAGAGTACATCCTCGGCATCCAGATAAGGCGGCTCGATGACGGTTCTATCGCCCTGTCCCAGGAACGGTACATCATGGACATGCTCGCTCGGTTCCACTTCGACACTACGACTCGCGGCACTACAGTCCCGATGACTCCTGGCCTTTCGCTCACCGCCATCCCGGGTCAAGGCACCGAACGGATCAGGTCATGGTATCTGCAGGCTATCGGCTCGCTCCTCTACATTTCGCTCGGCACCCGCCCCGACATCGCCTTCGCGGTGTCCTACCTGGCCCGCTTCGCTAACAATCCCGGACGTCGTCATTGGATCGCGGTCAAGCACGTCCTACGCTATCTCCGGGCCACGTATCGCGATGAACTGCTCTATGCTTGCGGCAAGACGCGCATTACGGGCGCGGTAGGATACTTTGACGCGAATTGGGGGGCCTGCATCGATACGTCGGTGTCCACCATGGGCTACGTCTTCTACATTGCCGGATCCGCCGTGTCCTGGTCGTCCAAACGTCAATCTCGAGTCGCCGATTCCACCACCGACGCTGAATACCTCGCCCTCTCGCATGCTGGAAAGGAGGGGATTTACCTCAGTCAGCTGCTCGAAGAGCTCCATGTCCATCCTGTTGCACCGGCTCACATCTTTACTGACAACAAAGCCGCTGCAGCAGTTGCTCACGACCCGGTCCGCGTCTCCGGCACTCGGCACATACGCTTGCGCGAGCATTTCGTTCGGGATATGGTAAATTGGGGTGACATTTCTCTCTCGCATGTGGGAACCAGCGACATGGTGGCCGACATCTTCACCAAGGCTCTCGGCCCTAAGGTGTTCTTGAAGCACTGCTACGCCCTTGGCCTTCGCACTCGACACCCACGGCTTGGGTCCGCCTCGCATTCGCGTGGGGGGGGGTGTGAAGAGTCCACTCTCAGCTCGACAGGGGCGCCTCGGTCGGTGCGCGCGCTCGCTAGCCCGCCCCCTGCGGTGGGGACTTAGGCGCGCGCGACTGCCTCAGCGCGCCGGCACCGGCGGATTTACGCGCGCGCTCGCTAGCCCGCCCCCCTTTTGGTGGGGACTTAGACGCGCGCGACTGCCTCAGTGCGACAGCAATTTCACCCGCGCCTGGGCCTATCCCAGCGCGGACCCCCTTTCTGTTTCTTAGCTTCCTTCTCATCACTTCTGTTCAACTCACAACCTCTCCTGACAGTAGTGGTGATCGTCTCATATGGGGAACGATATGTCGTCACCTTCATCGACGATTTCTCCCGGAAGACATGGGTCAGTGCGCTGAGGAACAAGAGTCAGGTCTTTGACACCTTCCAGCGTTGGCACACCATGATTGAGCGCTCGACGGGCCTCAAGCTCCGCACATTACAAACGGACAACGGCGGTGAATACACGTCCAAGGCCTTCGGTGAATACTGATCTCGGCATGGCATCATCAAACAGCTCACGATTCCCTACACCCCGGAGCAAAATGGCCGAGCTGAACGGATGAACCGCACGATCATTGAGGGGACAATCGCCTTACTCCAGCACTCGGGACTGCCCATGAAACTCTGGCGCGAGGCCCTCCGGTACGTTGTTGACACCAAGAACCTCAGCCCGCACAGCGCCATCAATCACAAAATCCCGGACGCTATCTGGTATGGCAAACCTGAGGGCATTTGGCTGCCGCGCCTGGCACACCACCCCTCGGCACAAGAGGACAAAACTCGACCCCAAGGCCAAACCGTTCATCTTCGTCAGCATTGAAAACAACTCCAAGGCTTGGACACTGTACGACCCAGCCACGACATTGTTCTTCCAGAGCCGCGACATCAGATTCGATGAGAACGCCTTCCCCACCCAAGATGCCCCAATTGGCCAACCAAAACCCCGCGAAATGTCCACCACTGGTGACTGGACCTTTGTTGATGCTGCCCATGGATTCCGCGATGCCCCACGTCTGCCACCCCCGCCCGTCGAGCACCAAAATCGATTTGCAGCACTTGAAAACGACGCGAGCGACGACACAACAATTGACATGTCCGATGATGGCTTTGACACCCCTTCTGACATGTCCAGGGCTCAGTTCTCGCCGTCACCTCCTGCGTCGGACGCGACCGACGACTCGGCCGACCCAATTGACTTCCTGTCATGCCCATCTCACGCCGCAGCCTTTGCCGCCACCACTGCTGGATCACCGGTTGTCGAACTTGAAGGGCCAACCGAGGACCCCCAGAATTGGTCACAAGCAGTCAAGTCAGGTAAAGAGGAGATCTGGCGGCAAGCAGCAGCCGACGAGTTCCAATCCCTTGCCACCGAGTACAAATGCTTCACCCCGGTCGACTCCTCCTTACCGCCCCCCAGTGCCAAAGTCCTAGGCTCCCGATTCATTTTCCACACCAAACGCGATCAACTTGGCAAGATCACTTCGCACAAGGGCAGGCTCGTTGCGCAGGGATTCTCCCAGCGTCCAGGGATTGATTACAACAAGACCTTTGCTCTGGTTGCCAAGTTCACCTCCATCCGAGCTCTCATTGCCCTGGCCGCCGCCAAGAAGCTCCACGTCCATCAGGCCGACGTTGACAAGGTGTACCTCCACGGCGAGCTGAAAGAAACCCTCTACATGCGCGTTCCACAAGGTGTCGACATGCCTGGTAAAGTCCTCCAACTCCACCGCTCCATCTATGGCCTCAAGCAAGCCGGCCGAGTCTGGAATGAGCACATTGACTTGACGCTGAAGAGCCTCCACTACTGCGCCACAGCCAAGGACCACTGCGTGTACGTGCGACGCGACGGCGATCAATACCACTACATTGCCCTCTACGTCGACGACTTGCTGATGGTGAGCCCCTCTGAGGACGAGATCGAGCGCATCCTCAACGGCCTGGAACAAAAATATGGCATCAAACAACTTGGCCCGGCTCAGTACATCTTGGGGATCCAAATCAAGCGACAGGCAGACCAGTCCATCATCCTGTCGCAGGAGGCGTACATCACAAGCATCCTCCGCCAATTTGGCATGTCAGACAGCAGCCCCGCCTCCACGCCGATGGCCCCAAACCGCCAGCTTGAACATTCGCTCGCGGAGCCGTCAAAAATTGCTCGGACACGCTACATGCAGGCCATTGGGTGCCTCATGTACGCCGCCACTGGCACTTGCCCAGACATCTCCTACGCTGTCGGATACCTTGCACGCTTCTCTGCCAGTCCCACACCCGAACACTGGACAGCGATCAAGACCGTCTTTTGGTACTTACAAGGAACTGCACATCTAGGACTGCACTACAGCTCTGACCAAGGAAAGTTCTCAGGTTTCACCGGTTACTCTGACACAGACTGGGGAACCTGCCCCACATTGTCACGGTCAACCATGGGGTACAGCTTCCACCTAGCCGGCTCTGTCATCTCCTGGTCCTCCAAAGTGCAAAACCGTGTAGCCAACTCCACCACAGACGCCGAGTACCTTGCCCTCTCGCATGCTGCCAAGGAGGCTGGTCAACTCCAAGAACTGCTCATGGAACTGGGCATCGACACTCAAGCTCCCATCAAGCTATACGGCGACAACCAAGGTGCCATTGCTCTTGCCAGGAACCCCACCCTTCACCACCGGTCCCGTCACATTCGCATTCGTGAGCACTTTGTACACGACCAGGTCAGGCTTGGTACCATTCAAGTCGAATATGTAGACACAAAAACCATGGTTGCCGACATCTTCACCAAGGCACTTGGACCCTTGGTGTTCAAGGTACATCGTGACAACCTGGGTCTTCGAGGCTAAGTAAGCTTCGAGCGAGGGGGGGTGTTGAATTCCATACACTCTTGCTTAGGTCAATCCCCAGCCTGCGCCCAGCCTGGCCAGCTGCACGCCGCTCGGACCCTTTTGGACTTAGAGATATTTTGCGCACTCGCACCGCGAGCCTCTTTAGTCTTTCCCCTAACGCTCAAATACTCCTTACAACTCGTACCGTGTCTCTTGTACTCACTGGTCGCCGACCCAGTCCTCTACCGAGACCTACGACTTCACATTCCGTGCCCTTGCTGACTCTCCACCGCTGCCTCGGACATCTCGCACCGTCTTCCATACAGAAGATGGTTGCCGTAGGTTTGCTGGAGGGTCTCGGGGCCGGATACAGTGACAAAGAGGTAGAGAAGTTTGTCTGCAATGCTTGCCTCAGCGCAAAGGGCCATCGTCTTCCGTTTCCCGATTCGGACTCGCACTCCTCAGAGAGACTCGGCCTTGTACACAGCGATGTGCTTTCCTTCCCCAAGCGGTCCTTAACTGGCAAACGGTACCTTGTCACGTTCCTCGACGATTACTCCCGCAAACTCTGGGCCTACGCGATCGGACACAAAAGCGAAGTGTTTGGTGTGTTCAAGACTTGGCTTGCCGAGGTTGAGCTTGAAACAGGTGCTGTTGAATTTCATTCTACTACAAGCGTTCAAACACTTCAACATTGGGCCGCCATTCGCCAGGCCCGACCTCTTCAGCCAAGCCGCCCCCTTCTCGGCGCCTTCGACTTTGCAGCCGGGCCGGCCTCTCAACCAAGCTGCCCCCTTTGTGCACGCCTCCGGCCTCTCAGCCAAGCCGCCCCCTTCGCGCGCGCCTCCGGCCTCTCAGCCAAGCCGCCCCCTTCGCGCTCGCCTCCGGCCCCTTGGCCAAGCCGCCCCCCTTTCGCGTGCAACTTCAACCTTTGCAGCCGAGCTGCCTCCTTCAATCCGCGCCGGCCTGCTCAACTCACGCTCGCGCGCCGCTGCCTCCACGCCGGGAATTAGTCAGTCTGCACCCTTCAGCCTAACCGAGCCAACGCCTCCGCCTTGCCACAGCCAGTTTGCTACAGCCAACCTCATGACCCATTGGCCATGCAGAACATTGCCCACTCATGATGCCCGTTGCTTGCAACCTGAAGCCTGTTGTCACAGATTGCCTCACTCAACAACTCTGGAATGTGTAGACAAGTTTCCCCTTTGTGTTCATTGTCCAACACGACACCTCTCAGAGACTCGATGGCCCACTTGGAGTTTGGCCCTTAGAACTTCTCAGCGTGCTCGCGTGACTTGCAGTAATTCCCTCACTCACCCGCTAGCTAGAACCTTGCCAGACTCGTGCTCTCCTGTGCCTTTCTTCCTCTTCTCTGCCGCTTCCCAACATTAGCCACATAGCTAATCTTCGGTAGAGAACAGGTTAGTTTGCAATCCCATCAAGCCGCTTCCCAACATTAGCCACATAGCTAATCTTCGGTAGAGAACAGTCCGTCCAGCCGTGCCGTGTTCGTCTCAGCAGACCACGTCCGCACCGCCTGACGACCTCTCCGTCTGGACCGTCCGTTGCAACCCAGCCACGTCGACGCTCCCACAGTAGCCCCAGCGGTCGCTACATCAACCTCCCAAGGTCCTGCACATCAACATCTAATAGGTGCGACGCTGAAAGTCCTCCGAACCGACAACGGTGGCGAATATTGTTCAAGAGCGTTCACGGAATTCTGCAAGGCCCGAGGCACACATCGACAATACTCTATCCCACGAACGCCTCAACAGAACGGTCGTGCAGAGCGGGTCAATCATTCCATTGTCGAAGGCGTCCTTGCCCTCCTTGCTGACGCCCACCTACCCAAGACGTTCTGGGAGGAGGCTGCAGCTTATTTCGTCTACTGCAAGAATCTGTGTCAACACTCAGCCCTGGACAAGGCAACACCGAACTTGGTCTGGCAAGGTGACCGCACCACTGCCTCGGCGCTTCACCCGTTCGGCTGTACAGCTTGGCTCACAGTTGCGCCCAAACTTCGCTCCAAACTCGACCCGAAGGCGGTTTGTGTTCTCTTCACCGGCTACGACCTGACTTCAAAAGCCTTCCGCTTCTACGACACCACAACACAGAAGATTACACTTGGCAGAAATGCCACATTCCTCGACAATGAATTCCCCGGGTTACATGGCGACCTCACTGAGCAAGACGACGACACGTACTTTGTCAGCGCCCCCATCACCAAACTCCAGGCCACAGTCAAGACGAGGACCCCACTAGTAAGGTCGGCGCACATGGACGTCTCATCCCCCCTTGATGATTCTACCACGAGCGCCGTTGACGTGGCCCCAGGGTACACTGGCGGAACCTTACTTAACTCCACAGATGCCGAATCGCCCTCGCCACCATCGCCTGCGCCGTCCTCATCACCGTCGCCCGTGCCGCCCTCGTTGTCGTCGGCTGCGTCATTGTCACCCTCGGCCTTACCGACCGACTCTGAAGACTCCGCCGATCCCCTCGACCTCATCGGCTCACAGCCCATGGTTCGCCTTGACCCACTGGACGTGCACCGCCCGGACTTTAACATGTACCGCGAGCCAGCATCAGCTGAGGAGTCGTCCGACAAACTCGACCTCATTGGGCGCCACTCTCGCGACGAATCACCGGACGAAATCGATTTCCTCACCCGACATCACCGCGCTTTCATTGCAACCGACGACGACATCTCCAACGCGGAGGCCATCCAGCCAGTCAAGTCCATCACAAGCGACCCACAGACCTGGCGTGAGGCGATGTCTAGTGACAAGCGTGAGGTATGGGCAACGGCCGCCACCGACGAGTTCAATTCCATGCGCAACGACTTCAAGGTCTTCACCATCGAGGATCGATCCACGATGCCAGCGGGTGCGACCATCGTCACATCCAAGTTCGTCTGGAAAACGAAGCGGAACGCACTCGGCAAAGTCACTGGACACAAGGCCCGCCTCGTGGCGCAGGGCAATCGGCAACGCAACGGCATCGACTTCAACGAAACGTTTGCACTGGTCGCACGCTTCTCCTTGATACGCTCACTCCTCGCGCTGGCGGCCGCCAACGGCCTGCATGTGCACCAGGCGGACATTGACAAAGCCTACCTCCATGGTGACCTTGATCACGACATCTGGATGACGGCGCCGCGCGGTTTTGACCTTCCCAGCGACAAGGTGCTTCGTCTGCGACACTCCATCTATGGGCTCAAACAGGCCGGCCAAATCTGGAATTGACACATTGACGCTTCGCTTTGCGACCTTGGTTACACGGCGACGGGCACCAATCACTGCGTATACTCTCGGCTCGACAATCGGGGACACCGACACTACATTGCGCTGTACGTTGACGACCTTCTGATGATCAGCCCGGACCTGGCCGAAATTGAACGTGTCATCACAGGCCTGGAACAACGCTACGGAGTCAAGCAGCTCGGCCCGGCAGAGTACATCCTCGGCATCCAGATAAGGCGGCTTGATGACGGTTCTATCGCCCTGTCCCAGGAACGGTACATCATGGACATGCTCGCTCGGTTCCACTTCGACACTACGACTCGCGGCACTACAGTCCCGATGACTCCTGGCCTTTTGCTCACCGCCATCCCGGGTCAAGGCACCGAACGGATCAGGTCATGGTATCTGCAGGCTATCGGCTCGCTCCTCTACATTTCGCTCGGCACCCGCCCCGACATCGCCTTCGCGGTGTCCTACCTGGCCCGCTTCGCTAACAATCCCGGACGTCGTCATTGGATCGCGGTCAAGCACGTCCTACGCTATCTCCAGGCCACGTATCGCAATGAACTGCTCTATGCTCGCGGCAAGACGCGCATTACGGGCGCGGTAGGATACTCCGATGCGAATTGGGGGGCCTGCATCGATACGTCGGTGTCCACCATGGGCTACGTCTTCTACATTGCCGGATCCGCCGTGTCCTGGTCATCCAAACGTCAATCTCGAGTCGCCGATTCCACCACCAACGCTGAATACCTCGCCCTCTCGCATGCTGGAAAGGAGGGGATTTACCTCAGTCAGCTGCTTGAAGAGCTCCATGTCCATCCTGTTGCACCGGCTCACATCTTTACTGACAACGAAGCCGCTGCAGCAGTTGCTCACGACCCGGTCCGCGTCTCCGGCACTTGGCACATACGCTTGCACGAGCATTTCGTTCGGGATATGGTAAATCGGGGCAACATTTCTCTCTCGCATGTGGGAACCAGCGACATGGTGGCCGACATCTTCACTAAGGCTCTCGGCCCTAAGGTGTTCTCGAAGCACTGCTACGCGCTTGGCCTTCGCACACAACACCCGCGGCTTGGGTCTGCCTCGCATTCGCGTGGGGGGGGGTGTGAAGAGTCCACTCTCAGCTCGACAGGGGCGCCTCGGTCGGTGCGCGCGCTCGCTAGCCCGCCCCCTGCGGTGGGGACTTAGGCGCGCGCGACTGCCTCAGCGCGACAGCAATTTCACCCGCGCCTGGGCCTATCCCAGCACGGACCTCCTTTCTGTTTCTTAGCTTCCTTCTCATCACTTCTGTTCAACTCACAACCTCTCCTGACAGTAGTGGTGATCGTCTCATAAAACCTGTGTCCCGCATGCACGTGGACCAGGGGCATATTGGCATATTGGTCAGGGCAGTCAGGATGGTCGAGGTAGTCTGAAGGCTTCACCCAAAGGAAGCGAGGCTTCAACCACGAGGTTGGCATGATTGCTGAGTAGGACAGGTTTGGGTGTGAGACTATAGAAGTAGTCAACTACTCACATTGGGTTGTTGGTTCAGCAAGCAAGCCATTGAGAGCATGGAGCTGACCGCCACGGTGCGCGGGCTGCAAGCTCCCTCCGTTAGTCACATGTTTCAATGCTGGGTTTTGCTCCCACCCGTCAGCCTGGGCAAGTTCAAGTTGATGAGCACAAAGGGTACATAAAATTGATTGCACATCATTTTTGACTCAGCTCACATATAGCCTTCCATTCAATTTCTCTAGTGCGCCTAGTCGTGTCATACTAAGTTCATTGTAAGTGTATGTAGTGACTATGACTTAGTTGCAGGCCTGACCTGGGGCAACGTTGCTCCCACCAGGAACAACATTTCTACCGGCCCAGGATGCCAATCCAATTGGTTTTTTTTGCCGCTGCGCTGTGTGATTAAGATCATTCCTTCTTTTGTCTGCCCAAGGTGAAGCCAGTCAAGTTGCAGGTTTTGGGCTGAACCCAGCATCCCGTAACAAATGGTATGGGGTGATGTGTTACCAGGATGAGCCACAGATGTAATCAAGAACACAAAGTGAAAAAAAAAGAAAAGAAAGGGAAGCCAACAAGGAACTTTTTTTTTTTTGGGTTGGTGGGAGGAACTCAGAAAATTTGCTTGGAAAGTGCGGTTCCTATCAGTATCTGGGATTACTGCAAATGACTGGGAAGACTTGGCATACCTTTTACCTTTGCTTGGAAAGTGTGTTGCGTATGAACAGAGATAATCAACCCAGAACGCTGGCACATTGGGTGAAGAGGATTGTCTGCACAGTGTAAGGCCCGTGCGCCTGGGCACTCTTAGTCTCCCCTCAGCAACTAACACAAGTGTCCAGGTGAGCCTATGGTGGATCAGAAGTCATAGTCATTGTAGCAACTAACACAAGTGTCCAGTGTTAATTCCACATACTTTGGTCCTGTGATAGTCTTGTTGTCGCTCTCTGGTGTACACTCCTACGGGGTGTATTACACTTTTTTTTCACACCGGTCAAAGATGTTGAATTGCATTCTGTCAAGCCTTTGAACACTTCAACTTTGGCTGCCGTTTGCCGGACTCGGCCCGCCAAATTTCGCCTCGCGCAAGGCAAAGGCGCTGGGGCAAAGGCAGGTGCGCGAGGCGAAGGCTCGCCTTCCGCCTTCGCAGCCAGGCCGCTCCCTCAAATCTCACTCCGCGCACTTTGCACCATGGCACCTTCGCCGGGCCCCTGTACTTCGAGCCTTGCTGCATGATCCTTGGCTCCAGTCTCGTTCCTCGACCTATGTGCACCATTGTGAACTTGTCCACATACTGCTCCACCTGCCCGGCCATTGCCTGCTCCGCCTGTGTGCCTCCACACCTTTTTGCCTCCGCGCGCTTTCGCCTTCGCAGCCAAGCCGCCCCCTTCGTGCGCGCCTTCGCCTTTGCAGCCAAGCCTCAGCCTTTGCCGCGCGCCGCAGCCTTTGCCTCGCGGCCTTCTCACCTTTGCAGCCGAGCTGCCCCCTTTGCCTTGCGCCAGCCTGCTCAACTCACGCCCGCGCACTGCTGCCTCCACGCTGGGACTTAGTCAGCCTCCACTCTCCAGCACTCTCCAGCCTTGTCAAGCCAATGCCTCTGCCTCGCAACCACCCAGCTTGCCGCTGCCGACCTCATGATTCATCGGCCATCCAGAGCATTGCCCATGCATGACACCCGTCGCTTGCAACCTGGACTCTGTCACCACGGATCGCTTTGCTCACCAACACTGGACCTTGTGGATGAGTTTCCCCTCGTGCACGTCGTCCAACACGACATCCTCTTAGAGCCCTGATGGCCCGCTTGAAGTCTGGTCCTTGAAGCTTCGCATTGTGTCCGCCCAGTTTGCCTTAGATTCTCTGTGCGCTCCTTGCTAGAACCTCACCTGACTTGCGCGCTCCCAAGCCTCTCTCCCTCTTCTCTATTGTTTCATCTCACCATTCAGACTGCTGAGATTCGGTAGAGAACAGGTCCGTTGCAATCGCATCATTGTTTCATCTCACCATTCAGACTGCTGAGATTTGGTAGAGAACAGATCGTCCGGCTACGCTTGCGCCTGTCCCTCCTGGCTGCATCCGCTCCGCCTCACAACTTCTCAACCCGGGAGTACATTGCGACGCCCAGCCGCCTTGCAGCCTCTCCAAAACAATCCGGCTCGTGCCGTCTCACGATTCCCCAGCGACCTCCGGTCCCAACTTAACAAAAGACACACGCTGCCACGTGCGCCAACAACACCTTCGCGGAACAAACAAACGACGACGACCATGGCGCGTGCCAAGAAGGCGACAGCCCAACCACCGCCGGCACCTCAACCTGACGAACCTGGCTCTTCAGATGACAAAGAGGAAACCATGATGATGCCAAAGGGTCTAAGGCTCAACGCGCCCAAGCTAGCGAGCAACACGACTCTCACACTCGCCTCGGTCCGAGCCTACCTCAATGACATGGACAACCTTTTCACGCAATACAAAGTCACCAACATGCGTTTCAAGGTCATGTTCATCACACACCATATCAAACAGGAGTGGCTCAAGGACTGGTGCGGGTCGGTGACGGAGGATTGCATGTGGGACAAGTTCAAGGTTGCATTCCTATGTAAGGCTCTACCTTTGGACTTTGCGTACGCCACGGAGAAGGCCATTCGACACAGAAAACAATGTCTAATGGATTACACATTGTGGGCTTTGGGACTTTGGGCCTCACAGCTCCAGCTTGGGCAGGCCGCATTCAGTGACACCAGCTTCATCAAGGTCCTACTGTTCAACATGGATCCTCAACTCAGCGTCATCCTACGTCAAGACAACCTCTTGCTGAACACCGGTATGCACACAGACAACTTGGATTATGTTGTCGCTTCAAAGACCGCACTTCCCAAGCCCAAGACAATATTGTACAAGGCCTTTGAGCGACTGGCACAATCGAAATGGAACATGATCACGGCACTTTGCGGTGTAGCAGCTCCCCGAACGCACAACTCGACGACGACGACAAAGACTAGCTTGTACCGACCCCCTGCAACCATGTCAACGGGCGGCCAACGCTTACCGGCTAAACTGACGGACGCAATGAAGGATTACCTCTTGCTGAAGGAGGGCTGCTTCAGCTGCCGACAAATACACACAGCTCATCAATCAAAGGACTGTACCGCGGAATGGCAGAAGGCACCGGATGTTCCGGAGGGCTGGACCGAGTTCGAGAAAAGGAAGGCAAGCGCTGCAAAGAACGACACGCTCCACCAAATGGCCAAACAGTCGGAGGACGACTTCTCAACGGACGAAGAAACGAGTATGCCCCTCAGTTCATCTCGACTATCCCCATCGCCCTACACAACGGCAAGGGTTCACAGACGCTGCATGCACTTGCTGACTCCGGGGCCTCTTCCTCCTTCATTGCAGATAAGGTGGTTGAGAAACTGGGGTTAGCTGTGCATCGTCTCCCTGTCCCTACAATGGTCAAAACTGCAATCAAAGGTCAAAAGCGCCCGTTTCATGTTACCTCATATGTAAAAATCCTGATTGTACTCGAGAACGGCACTTGGAAAGCGGGGGATATGATTCTGGAGGTGGCCAAGCTGCAGGAACCCTTGGAGGTGGTGCTGGGTTTCAAATTCTTGCAAAGCATAACTTCAACATCGACTTTGCAAGACACGAGATCCTGGTTCCACACCCAAGCATGCCCAACGTGATGATCGACCTCCTCGCGCCGGTCTTCGGACCTCAGCCACAGCGCGCCGTGCCGAGGAGTCCCAAACGAAGTGATAAAGCCTGGATCAACTGGGGCGCGGTGATTGCCTATATCAATGGAGTGCAGCAGAAGGAATCGGAGTTGGCGGAGTTGAGGGCACGGGAAGCAAGGCTGAGGGTGGAATTTGCGGACAGATTTCCCGGCGACATACCCCCGGTATTGATGTACGAGTCCCTGGTCCGACATTGCATTGAGCTGAAGCCGGGAGCAAAGAAGCCGAATTTGAAGGGTTACTGTGCACCACACCGTTACCGCGCGCCATGGAAACGCTTTGATTGACCAGCACATGGCCGCCAGCTGCCTCCGCAAATTGTCATCGGAGTTTGCCTCCCCGGCGTTCGTCATTCTGAAGAAGGGCATGGACAAAGACCCGTCCATCCAGCCGCAAATGGTCTGCGACTATTGAGTGCTCAATGAAGGAACCGTTCGTGACTGCACACCGTTACCGCTTCCGGGCGAGATTCTGTCGATCTGCTCGAAGGCACGGTTTTGGGGGAAGATTGACATGACAAACTCCTTCTTCCAAACCAAAATGGCGGAGGAGGACATCCTAAAGACAGCAGTGATAACGCCGTGGGGACTTTTTGAGTGGACAGTGATGCTGATGGGCCTCTGCAACGCACCGGCAACGCATCAACGCCGAGTCAACAAGGCGCTCGGCAACCTTATTGGGAACATGTGTTTTGTGTACCTCGATGACATCACGATTTTCGCGGACACATTGGAGGAACACGAACGACGAGTACGATTGGTCTTGGATGCGTTGAGAAGAGCCGATCTGTACGTGTCCCCAAAGAAGATGGAACTGTTTGCTGCCGAGTGCTTCTTCCTCGGCCACCAGATCACGCGCAAAGGCATCAAGGTGGATCCCGACAAAGTGCAGTGAATCCAACAATGGCCCCAACCAACGACAGTGAGGCAACTGTGGGGATTTCTGGGTCTAGTTCAGTATCTCAGGAAGTTTATCGACAAGCTGGCGGACTTGACGGCGGTCTTAGTCCCACTCACACCGAAGGGGGCACATATCGACGACGGCTGGACGGTGGAACACAAGACAGCGTTCAAGCCAATCAAGGCTCTTGTGGGGAACCTCCCGTCTCTACACCCCATTGACCACTCGGAGCAAGGCGACCCTCTCTGGCTGATGACAGACGCGAGTAATCGGGAGATTGGGGCAGCGCTGAGTCAAGGAAAGGAGTGGCAGACGGCCATGCTGGCGGGCTATTGGTCACAGCAGTACAACCCGGCGGAAGGCAACTACGCGGCACACGAGATGGAACTGCTCGCAATTGTGGAAGCGCTTCATCACTGGCGTGCCAACCTCTTGGGTGTTTGGTTCAAAATTCTCACGGACCACCACTCACCGGCGGGCTTCATGAAGCAGCCGAGCCTTTTGCATCAACAAGCTTGGTGGACCGAATGACTGGCGGACTACGATTTTGAGATTGTGTATGTACAAGGCCCAGAGAACACAGTGGCTGATGCATTGAGTTGTTACTCCTTTCCGGAAGATTGCGCAACTCGCGGTGCAAGCAATGATGTCAACATGCTCGCGGAAGCAACTCTTGACCCGGCCTTCCTCAAAGCACTCAAGGACGGCTACTTGAACAATACACATTGCCAACAAGCAATCAAGAACATCGACTCCACCCCAGGCTACTCGTACAAGGACGGGATTGTGCGGTTTGAGGGGCGGATTCTCTTGCCGAAGACAGAGGACTTTTGCAAAAACGCAATACATGATGCTCACGACGCAACAGGTCACTTTGGACTACACAAGACGTACAAGCGACTACGACGGGGCTTTATCTGGTCGGGAATGAAAGAATCGTGCAAGGAATACATTGAGTCCTGTTCTGTCTGTCAGACAATGAAGATACATGGCACCGGTTTTGCCGGTCGGATCCACAACTTGAATGTGCCTGACTGGCCAATGCGGGAAGTTGGCCTAGACTTTGTCGGGCCACTTATACCTAGCAACGGTAATGGCGCACTGCTTACGGTAACAGATCGCCTCTCCGGCTACGTCCGCCTGATTCCCTGCCGTACAATGGACGACACCGCCACAACAGCCGACCGGTTCTTTGACAGATGGCACCAATACTTTGGCATGCCACGGGTATTGGTATCAGATCGCGACAAGCTCTTCACCAGCAAATTCTGGCGCGTGTACACAGGCAGGATGGGGACGAAATTAGCAATGTCGACAGTGTTTCACCCGCAAACAGATGGACAAAGCGAGCAAACAAACCAAACGGTGATTCAAGTCCTATGCACAATGGTCAACCGCCGACAGAACAACTGGTCCAAACACCTGGCAACCGTAGAGTTTGCGATCAACTCGAGCATGAACAGGTCCACGGGAAAGACACCCCAGCGTATGGCTCAACCGTGTCTCAGGCAGTCAAATCCATTGTGGAACAGCGTGAAACGGCGATTGCAGAAGCTTGGGACACCTTGGCAATTGCGAAGATTTGACAGGCCGACCAGAGCAACAAGGCGCGGAAATCGGAGCCGGAGTTCCCAGTTGGCGACAAGGTCTTGGTTGACTCTTGGGATCAACGACTATGATACAAAGCCAACGGGGAAGCACACTAAGCCAAGTTTTTCCCAAGGTTTGATGGTCCTTATGAGGTCCTTGCAGCTTGCCCAGAGACGTCAAACTACAAGCTGAAGCTGAACGTGGGAGACAAGTCACACAATGTTTTCCAAACATCCAAGCTACGACATTGGACGGAGAATGACGGAGCAGCATTCCCGGGACGAGAGGCAACGGAGCCAGCATCGGTGGTTGTGCAGGGGAATGAAGAGTGGGAGGTAGATAGGATTGTGGATGAGTATGAGACGATCACCACTACTGTCAGGAGAGGTTGTGAGTTGAACAGAAGTGATGAGAAGGAAGCTAAGAAACAGAAAGGAGGTCCGCGCTGGGATGGGCCCAGGCGCGGGTGAAATTGCTGTCGCGCTGAGGCAGTCGCGCGCGTCTAAGTCCTCACCAAAAGGGGGCGGGCTAGCGAGCGCGCGCGTAAATCCGCCGGTGCTGGCGCGCTGAGGCAGTCGTGTGCGCCTAAGTCCCCACCGCAGGGGGTGGGCTAGCGAGCGCGCGCACCGACCGAGGCGCCCCTGTCGAGCTGAGAGTGGACTCTTCACAATGAGAAGGGGAAAGGGAAGAGGAAGAGGTATCTAGTGAAGTGGAAAGGGTGGGCGGATAGCGACAACACATGGGAGCCACGAGCACACTTGGAGGAAACAATAGCGCTGGAGGAGTGGGAGAGGGAGAGGGCGGAGGGGGAACAAGGCAAGGAGGGGAAGGGAGGGAGTTTGGTTCAGGTGGTGGAGAGTGTAAGGCCCGTGCGCCTGGGCACTCTTAGTCTCCCCTCAGCAACTAACACAAGTGTCCAGGTGAGCCTATGGTGGATCAGAAGTCATAGTCATTGTAGCGACTAACACAAGTGTCCAGTGTTAATTCCACATACTTTGGTCCTGTGATACTCTCGTTGTCGCTCTCTGGTGTACACTCCTACGGGGTGTATTACACACAGCGAGGTAGCCAAGTAAGTCAGCGTGCCCAACAAGGACAGCTGTGAGTAGGAGTACCCTGGGGCAGAGCCCGGGAGAAGAATGGTGATGTACCTTAGCTCTAGGAGCAAGACACGGTACTCAATGGCAAGAGGCACGGCTACGCTTGGCAGGCGTAGGGTGGGGGCTGCATACAGGGGTATGAGCAGTCAGTCAACCATCCAACAAGGAGAGTTGAAGAAGCAGCGTACACAGAGGGCAGTTGTCCGCGCAGTCTGGCAGAGACTGATGCGGGTGCGTCCGTGATCACTGGGGAAGGTCCTGTGCGAGACTCGGAACCTGTCAGCCTGAGGTGTAGTTACAGGAAGAGTTTGAGGACGGACACCAACCTTATCAGGAGGGTGGCAGAGGTACACAGCAATGAACTGGTACAGCAGCGGCAAGCAGTGCGGAACTGACAAGGCTGGAGGAGCGGGCTTGGGTAGAAATTCCTGCATGGGGGGCGGCTTATGGACCAAGGCTCAAAGGGCAGGCATGAAGGCACGGCTTACAGCGGACGGAAGGAATGCGTGCGCGGGCACGGCTTACAGCAGAGGGGAGGAATGCGTGCAAGCATGGCTTACAGCAGGGACTTGAGGTAGCGCACGCTTTGGCCTCCGTGTCAAACTCTTGCAGCAAAAGCCGAAAAGACCATAATTACCGGGTATTACAGGAGGCTGGTTCAACAGGCGCAGCAGACGCAGTTGCACTGGCGGAAACGAGGGTGGACCAGTAGTCCGCAATGAGGGAGTTGACCAAGTGGATAACAGTGTCCCATAGTGCGTTGCCTCGTAATTGAAATACACCTTTGACACCCAAGTCTTGTACCCTTTGGTGTCCTTGAGGTACAAGCAATTGCCCACCCCATTGTGGGAATTGGGTTTGCTTGCTGAGCTCATAACCTTTGACAGATAAGGACTAAGAGGTACTCCACAACTCAGCTCCAAGATACACAAGTGAAATGATGAGAATAGCGTGGCTTTGCAGTAACTAATCTAAGAGGTACTCCACAACTCAGCTCCGAGATACACGAGTGAGATGATGAGAATAGCGTGGAGAAGAAGACCAGAAGGAAAAAAGACGCAAAGACAGAGATAGGCGCGTGCACATAATAAAGGATTAACAAGACTAATAGAAGAAGAGCTAGGCTCTCAGACCCCACTTCTAACAAAAATGGCCAGGCATACCACCTTGATGTCCCACATGCATCAGGAGTGCATCAACAAGGGCCGTTGTTTCAACTGTTGTGAGATGGGCCACAGTATCCGGGAATGCCCAAAAAATAAACCAAGCGTGACCATTTGGGGAAGAAGAGGACAAGGGTTTGATTTAGGTGGTGGAGAGTGTTCCATAGCTGTCACTCAAGGCATGACCCGTGTCTGGCCTTAAGCCTTGTTGGGAAGTAGACTCTCTCTTCCCTTCTGATCAGTTTATTCTTTGGAATACATACTTGTATCCTGTCACTTGCAAGGCCTCACAACAGGCCTTACATTGAGCAGACCACGCCAACTTGTCTTTGGGGGGACAACCAGTCCGCAATCACTCTGGCCAAGCATCCTGCCTTCCATGCTTGTACCAATCACATTGGCATGAATCACTTCCACTTCATTCAAGACCACATCACGGAGGGCACAATTGAGATGGTCTGGGTCCCAACAGAATTGATGGCTGTGGATGTTCCCATCAAGGGCTTGGGATGCAGAAGCATGATCAGTTGGTACACAAGATGGGGCTTATAGATTCATTGCGTGATGTCTGTTGAGCTTTAGCGGTAAGAGTTCCACACTCAATGTTCAAGCGCGCATCCGTGCATCCAGTCCCTGACTCAGTGTCAGCTTTCCTAGCCTCCCCGGAGTGCTCAGAGCCTAGCCCTCCCCGCGAGCGGCTCAGCGTACTTTCCTAGCCTCTTTGGAGCGCTCAGCGTCCCTAGGCCTCCCCGTGAGTCCTCAGAGTTTTCCACCCCTCAAGCGTATTTGCGTCCACGCCGCTTACTCCTCCTTGGTTCCACACCGTCGATGCTTCTGTTGCCAGCCCGCTGCTCCAGCACTGCCACCCTCTGCCAAGGGTCAGTTAGCCACCACCTTAGGATCCTCATCCAAGCAATCCGTTGCTCACGCAAAGCCCCCCTTGCACAGGATTTACAGCAGCTGCTGCCTCCAGAAAACCCTTGACACCCGCAGGCCCTGCCACGCGCTCAAGGTAAGTGTCCAGATTATGCTTGGCTAGTTGCACAATGTACTCATTGTTCACTTGCATCACAGCAGTCTCTGCACAAGCTTTTGTACAAAACTGCCCGTTGTACTGGAACGCCCTAGTTGAACAATCCAAGCTGACGTGTAGCATTCTACAGGCTACCTCTGCCGAGACCGCACTAAGTGTTACGAGCCGTTCCTGAGCACGGACCTTTAGTGCGCGTGCCTGACTAGTTGCTTGCCACGCAAGTGTTCACATGACCACCCTGGATATTGGATTATTGTGTGAACCCCATTTATTTATTTGCTTACCAATTGGACCACATAAAATGCCTTTGAATATTCTTTTAGTCTTTCCAGAATTTGTATAAATAGTGGTCCTCTCTGAAGTTGCTTCTTTCTTTCCTGCAAGCAACAACACTCTCTCATTCTCACTCTCTTTCCTTGCTCCCTTCTCCTACCTCACTTTGAAAACCTTTACTCTTAATTCCTCCACCTTGCCTCATCTTGGCACCTTACCCCCTTGCCCCTATCCTCGGCCTTCAGTTGCTTCGGCCCAACCAGACCTCTCCAAAATCCCTTGCAATCCCCCCTGTCTAAACTATAGTCCTCACTATAGTCTAGAACCTTCCCTGTCCGCGAGGACCGTCATACTAAGTGCTTCAATTCTCATTGACACTTGTGTTATGCCTGGCAAAGGTACGCTATCACACTACGCAAAGCCTATGTCATAGTTGCACATCACTAAATACAATCTTTGCTACGCCTCACAAAGACCTCTGTTTAAGGCTCGAGGCAGGCATGCGGGCACAGCTTTTGACTCCCTGGACCGCTTGCGCAATGTGTAGCGGCAAAATGAGTCAAGTTGCAGCAGGATGACGGAAAAAAAAGGGGGGGGATTTGGAGCTTTGCAAGAACAAGCGATGGGTGACGTCGGTTGCGGTTGGCTGCAACTGGTGAGAGTGAGGATAGCTACGGCGGAGGCAGGCAGAGGCTGTGTTTTGAGCGAAAGGGGTTCGGCAAAGGGACTGCTGAGAGATGCAGGGGGTGCGAGTCAAATGAGTGGTCCAACAAGGACTACCAAGTAACTGCCCGTACAGGACTGGCAAGATCACTGCAGGAATCAAAGTGGTAAGTTCACTGTGCAACAAGCTTGAGTGACCAATAACACTTACCCCAAGTTACTCTAGGACAGAGCCACGTCGAGGATTTGGACGAGCTAGTGGCGGCTAGCTGAGAAACGTCCTGCAAGATGAAATGCTCGGTCAGCAACTTTGTCAACTGTGAGGTGATCTTGGGAGTGAGGAATGCACCCATATCAACAGGTGGTGAACGCCGCAGCGGAGGCTGGTGGAGACGTTGACGGTGCAGTGAAGGCCCTGAAGGGAACGTGCAGCGCAAGTGACCGCCTGTGAGCCCGCGTGTGTGGGAGGAACAGCTATAGCTCAGCAGGGGAGAGAGGAGAGGGGAGGCCCAAGCACGCAAGCTCAATTGGCGCGTCAAATCCTTGCAGCAAAGGCCAAAAAGAACAACAGCGGAAGGTGTTGAGGTCGCGCGCGCTGAAGTCCTCAGCGTCAAACTCTTGCAGCAAAAGCCGAAAAGTGATCAACTCTCTCGTAGAAGCGTGGTCCGGACCATGTAGCGGGGACCAGTCAAATTCGTCACTGCTATAGGATGGTATCCTCGGTCTCCCAAACTTCTCAGGCCTCGCATTCACTTTTGGCCCAGGGCTCGGTGCTGTCATAGTTGCACATCACTAAATACAATCTTTGCTATGCCTTGCAAAGACCTCTGTTTTGAGCTTCCCGCCCGCCTTCCCTTGTTCACCTGTGCTCTCCTTTTTTTTTTCACTTTTCCTTTCCCCCCCCCCAAAAAAGGACTGTGCTTGTTAGTTACAACCCAGTTCACCGGTTTGCTGCAACTATGACTCGACTTGCCTGAATAGCTCATGCGTGCAAGCAGCTTTTGGGAGAGTTGAAGGGGCAAGTTGGTGTGTCGTGAATGAGGATTAGGAAGAACACGGCTATTGGCAATCCTACTTATTACATAAAGGAATCTGTCGAGACAAACCATGTGGTGTGACATCATAACAGTTTCGGCCTGCAATGGCTCTTGGTCCAGCGTGTCTCCTGAGCTAGTTTTTTTTTTTTTTTTTTGGGGGGGGGGGGGCTCATAAATTGCTATCCTGGTCGTCGTGGAAGCTCTGCAACAAATACGGGATCTCAAAAAATGGCAGCCACATGCATAGCTATGGATCCGAGTAAGTGAAAGGCACGAGATTGCTCTCAAGCCTCACTGGTTCCGAGTCCAAACAGAAAGGATCAAACGGTGTATTTGCAGGCGAAGAAAGACTACTAAAAGGACTAAGGTCAAGAGACACTGTGGCGCCGCACGCAAGGGCAAGCGTGAGGCTGCTGAGGTTGGCTTGAGGTCGTTGTGAGGTGTAGGCAGAGCGACACCTTACAGTAAGTAACTTCATGAACTGTGCTCTTGGTGTGGGATTATTCAGGAGCTGATGGAAAACTATCAATTCCCTTCAACACGTCCTCTTTGAATGTCAACCCTTGATTTCTTTTTTCTTCACCATCAGCTGGTGACACTGCATGCATGAGTTATCCCTTGACATGGCTGTGCAGTCTTAGATATGACGGAAAAACTGACACGCAAACACTGGGCTTCACTCCACGCCATTCCGCGGCCTTCCCCAACATTCTATGAGCCTGTCACAAATCAGCAGTCCAAGGTTTGAGCGCAGCGCCACTGCGCAGCATGCTTACTCAGCACTGGGAACTTTCTAGAAGCTTCGCATTGTTCCTACAATCTTGCGCCTCAATCGCTTCCTTTGGCTTTGACTTGCTTCCATGAGTTTCTGTCGCTTTCCATGGGCTTTTCCTGCGACTATAAATAGGGCTTCTGAGTAGAAATCACTCTTGTCTTTCTTCTGCAAACTTGATCTCATAGTCAACTTCCCCTGTTAACCTCCAGTCCCCTCGGCCTCTGCCCTTGCAGGAACAACTATGTAACCTCTCATCTTGTCCTGTTGTCTTCGCTATCACCGGCTGCCTACGGCTTAGCAACCCCATCCTTGACAGAGCCCGGTTTAAACTGAGGTGCAGGCTTCTCCACCTTTCTCCCTCCTGCTCTTCACACCTCATCCCATCACCACCTTGAGCTCGCGACATCCGAAGTGGTCATTGTGGAAGCTCTGCAACAAATACGGGATCTCAAAAAATGGCAGCCGCATGCATACCTATGGATCCGAGTAATCACCTTCATGAACTGTGCTCTTGGTGTGGGATTGTTCAGGAGCTAATGGAAAACTACCAAGCAGCAATTCCCTTCAACACGTCCTCTTTGAATGTCAACTCTCGAGTTGTTTTTCTTCATCATCAGCTGGTTACACTGCATGCGTGAGTTATCCCTTGACATGGCTGTGCAGTCTTAGATATGACAGAAAAACTGACACAAAAAATAGACATTGGATGTCAGTGACAGCGGAAGGGTTGACTTTGTACGGTTGATATTCCGGGTCCATGGGACACTAGATGTGAGTCTTCACTGCCATTGCTACAGTGTACAACAGCAAGAATACAAGAAATTAATCACGCCAAAACACACACACACATAGGTTCTGTGAATTGCGGCTCCCCATCCCGTGGCAGATCCTCAACGGCTCGGTTCGTGTAAGGCACCGCTCCGCTTATGCCTCATGACAACTCAAGCCAACCTCAGTGGCCTAAGCTTTACTTGCGCGCGGTGCCACGGGCGCCTCTTGACCTTAGTCCTTTTGGTAGTCTTTCTTTGCCTGCAAATACACCGTTTGGTCCTTTCTGTTTGGACTCGGAACCAGTGAGGCTCGAGAGCGATCTCGTGCCTTTCACTTTTTTTTTGAAACCAACAAGTCGGCTGTACGACTCCGTCCTCACCAGACGTTAAACCCCGACCTTCGCAACCGCCCCGGCAACGCATGGTGCAGACCCGCTCAGCCGCTGCGAAGGAAAAAACGAACACAAACCCGAATCAGACCAGACAAGACACCGAGACCGATACAGACACCGATACAGAACGAAGAAGATCAGATCACAGAGATGTCGAACGAGAATCGAGATACACCACTGCACACGGAGAGTACGACACAACGAGTCAAGCTCAACATGCCGTCACTGAAGGCGGATTTCAAGTCGAGGGACGTGACGCGCTGGCTGGCAGGTTGCGAAGACGCGAAGGAGTCGGCGGAATGGAACTATGGCAGAATGATTGCCCCAGTGCACCTCATCCGTGAGGCTGGCAGCAAGATGGAGGGCGAAGGGGCGGACTGGTACATTGATTGTCGTGACAAGCTGAAGGCGCTCAAGTCCTGGGCCGACTTTGCACACGAGGTCAAGGCCCAATTTGTCAATGAGAAGACCGGGCTGGCCGCCAAACATGCCTTCTTCAACGCACACCAGAGCGGTCGCTTCAGCAATTTTGTTGCAACATTGACACAAGAATGCAGCCAAGCAGGGTCCGTCGACGGTACACCAACCATCTCTGACAAACTTTTCAAGTGTCAACTCCTGCACCGATGCGACGAGCTCCTGTACCTCCGGGCAACCGCCTCCCCATTGTTTGCGCTCTCCAAGTTCATAGTCAACGGGCTTGTCGCATACCTTCAGACAATGTGGGAAGCCATCACCCTTGAGCGGATGACGACGGGGGCCCAACGTATGAATTGGCGAAATGACCAAGTCCGCCAAGACCAAGGTGGGGCCGCACCGCAGTCTGCGGGCACTCAAACACCCGTTTTTGACCGCGCTGCAACCAAGGAGAGGGCACTGCTCAAAGGGCGCTGCTTCCTGTGTAATGCTCATGGACACATTGCAACAAACTGTATGCACAAGCTGAACACCACATCACCGACACCGACGGCCTCTGCCTCATGACTAACACCAGGGCCAAGAATGGTTGCAGCAATCCAAGTGTATGAGGACACCGGCGATTCAACCGCCTTTGTAGGCATCTCAAGTGATTCAGAAGACGATGACGAACAATTGTTTGCATCACAAGCCGGAGGAGGGGTGAGTGTAAGGCGCCGCTCCGCTTACGCCTCACAACAACTCAAGCCAACCTCAGCGGCCTAAGCTTTACTTGCGCGCGGTGCCACAGGCTCCTCCTGACCTTAGTCCTTTTGGTAGTCTTTCTTTGCCTGCGAATACACCGTTTGATCCTTTCTGTTTGGACTCAGAACCAGTGAGGCTCGAGAGCAATCTCATGCCTTTCAGTTCGGTGGAGTGACCGTCGTGTTGGCAGGTGAGTGCCAATCTTTCAAAAGCAAAGCGCAGGGCAGCATGCTAACTGACCGGTTGGACTGCAGTGTAACATCACAGGCGATCCGAAGCAATGCCTTCCCATTGTTCCCAAGTCATCGCCTGCACAAATTGTCCATGCTTGCATCATGACCACTGACTTCCGGGGGGAAGTTGAAGTGCTGCATCTCTCTGTAAGTAGTAGTCCTTGCTGACTTTTAGACCCTATACTAACAGTGGCACGGTGCAAGCGTAGAAAACATGCATCTTCTGGCTGCTGCAGATTGCATGACCAAAACGAAACGGGTGGCACAGAGCTTTGCAGATTAGCTCTTAGGAGTTGGGGACAGCTCAGCAACCAAAACAGAAGACTCTATCGCGCTCCCACGTGAGCTACTCCTGCCGGCGACCGCGAGGAACACATCCGGGATGATCAGACACGTTTTACCCGTCCCCGCGCTTGAACTGGACAATATGTCAATAGGCAAAGAAGTTGAATACTGAAGATCAAGCTATTCTGGCGCCTTTGCAGGTGGATCAGATCAACAACTCCATGGTGCTCAACCTGCTGCTGGGTGATGCTCAAACGTTCTACAGCACGGATTTGGTTGAAAACAAAGACGAATCATTATTCTCGATCGAGTACCTTCAGAGTCTCAACATTGCCGGGATGGCATTGCACACTGCAAAATTCAAAGCGGGATGTCCCATCACATCAGCAACTTTACCATGTGCGCTTCAGAGCATTTCAGAGCCAATCTAGAACAATTCAGAACAATCCGGGCATAAAGCGCGTAAAGCGCATTCAGCCGTGCGCTGCTAGATTGCTCTAGATTTTGTCTGGAAATTCAGGCATTCAGAGCGCTTCCAGACATTTACAGTGCAAGGCTCAGCATTGTTTTGGTGCCATTTCAGAACAATTCTGACATATTCAGGTAGGGTTATGTGCAATGGTATGATCACATTGCATTCACAGACAAACATAAACTCTACATTCTTCTAAGAGCACAAGTTATAGGCATCAAATTCGAACAAAGCCGCTTTAGCGGCGACCTCAGCCGCACCGGTCCCGGCCTCCGTCAATTGACGAAGCTTTTTGTGCCCAACCCAAGACGCAAGGCTAGTCCACACACGCTGCAATGACACATCTGTCATTGAGGTGTACGAACCATCATAGAAGCGATCCATGGTCTTAAAGAGAACTGGTCCATATACCTCCGCAGAGAACATGTTCGCCGTGTAAAGTAACTTGCCCAGCACGCACCGCATCTAAAGTCAGCACAAAGTTGCATGGAATGTCAGACAATCCCCATGCTTGAGTGAATAGATAATGCAGCAGGCTCAGTCAGAAGGTATGAGCAATCAGCCCAAATGTCAACGCGTGGTGCTCTGTCGTGTTCTGGGGTAGTACACAGGCCATTCCAAAGAGGCAAGCGCTGTGGTGCAAAGTCAATAGATGATCTGCGCAACAATGTCATAAATAACCGGGTTGGAGAGGTCTTGCCTCCTTTCAGGTTTTTAACCTAGCAACATTGGCTGTCAAGTCGACAATATTGCGAGTCAGTCAACAATGGTGTTGACTGAGCAATGGCGCCTGTGGGGCGAGATGGGTCAGGTGAGGTTGTGACCGCAAGGCGCTGTCCTCCTCACCAATAACGGTGCACGCTTTGGACTTCTTAAGTTGGAGTGGCCTTGTGTGGGAGGGGACGTGGCAAAGACCTGCATCTGTTGAAAACCGTGTCCGTCAGGAGAGCCCAAGGCAGCTCAAGGGCGTCATCTAACCTTTTGAGTGATGTTCTCTTGAACTTCTGTGCAATCTGAATCGACGTTTCGCGCAGAGGCCAGCACTTAGCATTGGATTGATACACGACTGTAAGCAATGGTTGTTGTGCATGTGCGCACTCACCTTCGGCACCAAACTCGAGGGCAACATTGTCGCCGTAATCGTCGCAAACAGCAGCCTCTTTGTCAGTATCATCTTCATCTGACAGTAGGAGAGGATCGACCTCGATGTCGTTGTTGGACAGGTCGTCCCATTGAAGTTGTCTGCCGGTGAATACAACTCCTGAAGTCGTTGCAAGCGGTTCCGCCCGATCAGGCTCGACGGCGGCGGCAGTAGTAGCGATTGTGATGGTAAGCTTGGTGCTGCAGAACATGTCACGAGACCCAGATGCCACCAGCCAGTGTGAGACGTGATTAGGCTGTATAGCTGTAGCTGTAACGGACTTTGCGATACGACGGTTCTTCTGCAAGGGTTGGACACCTGAGCTAGCCGAGGCGAGGCGACCGCGTTTTGGTTTGGGCCTATTGAAATTGCCGGCATTTGAGCCGAGTCACCTGTATAATTTTCTTGAAGGCGCACTGGTCTCGCACGTCGTTGGGCGGATCTTGCATGGCGGCGGTGGCCACATCAACTCTGGCCAAAGCGGCTTGCGGAGGCCTGCGTGGTGGCATGATCACGGTGACCTGTTGGAATTCGGATAGGCGATACCAAAATCGGAAAGAGCGTTGAGTAGGGGACACTGGCGTGAAGGTGGCCAAAAGCAGTGAAGGGCAGGAGGGAAAGGCGCAAGTAAACAAACGGCGCGCGTTATCGCGCGCGTCAAGCGCGTCAAGGACGAGTCGTCCCGTACGGGCGGGGCCTGACACATGCAGGCGCAGCCAAGCCTTCCCAGCCTCGCGGAGCGAAAGTTGTTAAAGACTGTAACACATTCTTTTCCTGGTCGAGAACTAACCACTCAATAGTTGTTGATATCACCTTTCGTCTTCTGCCTCCCGGTGGATGAAACGTGATATGGACGGCGCTCCAGTCGGTCCGCGAGTACCAGATCTCTTTCAATGCTTTTTCTGTGGTCAACGCTACGCCTCGCTCGTCGCCAAGTCCGAAGCCCACCAACGAGAGGCCTGCACCCAAACGAGAGGAGCCAGAGCCAAGTAGTACGTGCGCAGAAGCTGAACGACGTCGACCCGATCGACTCTACTAGGCCGGTGCACGCATCGACAGCATCGAGCAAATGCAACGTAAGCAAGCTCGCGGGCCTCGACGGCGTCCGCCCAACCAAGCGAGCGACTCAAAGGTCGTCCTCTGAAGACGAGCAATTCTATGACTCGTCCTCGGAGGACGAAAACCTGCCTCCAGGTCAATACTGGACACCGTGAGAACGAAAACAACGCAGAAATCTCGCACTGAAACGCACCCTCAAGCCGGCTGGGCGTGCGACGCCGCTGGCAATTACTGCGAAGTCCAAACGCCACCGCCTCTGTCGCACACCAAGTTGCACGATCCAACAAACTTCGAGTCCAGGTTTGCCTTTGAATTTGCCAAACATGCAGAAAAATATCGCTTGTCAGAATCTCAGTTCAACAACCTGATTCGGAATCACAAGGGTGTCAGGGTAAGTGGCACCGGGTGGCCTATCAGTTCCTGTGCTTACATGTTGCTAGTCTTTACAGATCGACTATCAGTATGCAAATCGGGAAGCGCATCGGGCGATCTTAGAAAAGGTTCCTTATGGTCAGCCCGTTCAACTCGTTGCTGATATCCCTGCTGACCGAGACCTCCTATGGCGGCACATTTTGAAGCGAAGTGGACCACTTTCCATGAAGCGACTCTTAAGTTGACGGCTCCGTTCCTCGGCTGGCCTGAACACTTGTCCGCCTTGCCCTTCTTGCAACAGGTAAGCCTGTATTGCACGGGTGTCCACGAGGAGTCGAATTGCTGACTGGTCGATAATGCCAGTCTCACACATTTTGGGTTCGGGACACGGCTTAGGTCCTACGCCATCTTCTGTCATCGCCCGACTTTTTGGGAGACGTACGTGCCACAAAAACACTTCGAAGTCTACACACCGTATTGCACGTCAAGGGCTTCTTCTCCGTAAAAGTTGGGGCCATATGGCATGAGTTGTGCGTTGGAGAGGAACTTGAATGGGTGAGTGCCTGCTGTATTGTGTTTGCCCCCGCTTCGCAATTGACCCATGAGTAAGCTCGTTCCACTTCACAGGATGAGCACTCTCCTCAAAACAGCGCGTTGTTGACTCTGATACTCCGCTTCCGAAGAGAACCTGACGGTCGAAGGAAACGGCGCGTCTTTCCAGTCGAAGATGTATTGCGATCAGTGTTCGTCCAGCCGCTCTTCGGTCAAGCAGAGCTATCACCGGACTGGGATTTTATGAACATCATAGATGAATGGCAAGATGACTTCACCGTGAATGTGATCAAAGATCAGCATATATTTCATTGCATTGGTAAGGTTTTTGGAGTCAATATCCCCAAAGATCAGAGGGAGCGGTGATGCGGAGCAACGTGCGGCGGGTGGGCCAACAAATAAAGGAGCCCCTATATAGCATTTGGAATGTCAGTACATAATTTGTATGCTCCGATCAATGGCGGCCACTTTGCTGAAATGCATGATTGTATTTGCAATGACTACATCAGGATGTAAGCACTATTGCCTGCCGTGTGGTACAAGACTCTGACTAGTGTGTGTAAGACCGAGACAGTGAAGACAATTCATTACACAAGTTGCTACTTCAGTGTGACCAAACGGTGGATCTAGACACAATCCAGAACGATTCAGACGATTCGGGCATTTTCTGAGCGTAAAGTCATTTAGACACATTCAGACGCGCTCCGGGAAATGGTAAAGTTGCTGATGCATGCTCCTCAGAAACTTGGACCTCGCCGCGGGGCTGTGCAACGGCACAAGGCTGTTTTAACTCGGTTACACACCCGCGTGCTCGAGGCCATCATTCTCCGGGAGACCATGCTGGACCATCCGTTCTCTTGCCACGGATCACGCTGAAGACAGGGTCATCGGCCGAGCTTCCGTTCACTCTGCATCGGACGCAGTTTCCGATTCGGCTCGCAATGGCTATGACGATCAACAAGTCGCAAGGGCAGTCACTCGCGCAGGTAGGAGTGTGTCTGGAGACGCCCGTCTTTTCTCACGGCGGGTTGTACGTCGCGTTGTCCCTAGCAACGAATGTGGACAGGGTCAGAGTTTTGCTTCAGCAGATGATCTGACAGAAAATATAGTTGTTAGAATGGTTTCTGAGCTGATTGAAATGAAGAGTTATCTCAAAGCTTCACTATATCCATGATGTCAACCAACCACCCATTCAGCCTCAGAGATGCGGACATCAAAGTGGGCCAACCCAAACTGTTTTCCAGACAAATCGGACCTCGAGCTCGCAACACCTGAAGCGGTTGTCATGGAGGCTCTGCAACGATTACGGGACAAATTTTCTTATTGACTAGGGGTCCGTTACTGAACAGTATCGCAGCTGTTACGGCAAAGTACATCACATTTCAGCGGGTCAACGGTTACGGTGTGAGGTGGCGCGCGGAGCGCGCCGCCGAACCTAGTTTGATTAGAAGGGCGCGTTTATTTAGTCAAGCCTGGCAATGCGCACCAACCGCTGTCTTCTCTCCACGGTTGGATTACAAGCTTGTCAGGTATGTATACTTAGCATGGCGGCTACTATCACTTGCACTTAATTGACGGTTGGATTACACGCTTGGCAGTCTCTTATTTTTGTGGCCTCTCCAATGTGCAATTGTGTGGCCGGAATTGGTGAAGCATTACATCCTTTTATGTCCGCTCCATCACCAAGTTCCCGCCCACCTTTAGCAGGATCTGGATGCGCAAGGCATTGATTTGTTCTGTGTCTTGACTTTGATGACAATGAAGGGAGGGGATACAGAGAGAAAGAAAAGCAGATTTGTATGCTAGTGCAAGTCTTCAGTAAAGCTACTTCTTCTCCTTAATTGCCACCTGAATTCGGTCGCCCTCTTCAAAGTTGAGTGCTGCCAAAGTGGATGAGTTGGCCAGTATCCGACCATTGTGGAGCAGCTTTTGCTTAGAAACTGGGAGGCCAACCTTGCTCTGTTGGGAAGCATCTTAGCAGGTTTCTTGCATCACAGTTCAGAACCAATAACTTACAGTAATGCGATCACGGACAGTTCCAACCAGTAGAGTGAGTGGAACCTCAAGCGAGAAAATGCTTCCATCACAGCCCCAAGTTGGCTTTGCCGGGTATTCAGGAAGCTGGATCTGAATCCGGATGGGATCCTGTAAATGAACAGTGCTTGTGTACAATGAGCCAGCAGCATCTGTGGTATCCCACCAGGCCGTGACTTACGGTCCCATGCACCTTCAGCCATTCTGCCTCAGATCGCAGATCACCGTTCCCAGACACCGATAAGCGTGCACGCTTCGTGGTTGGCTCCCCATCCGGGCTTGCGTCGGCGGGTCTGTTGGGATTAGAAAGCACACCAGCTTGCGCACCAGCAAAAAATGGCGAGGATGGATCAAAGGTCTGACTTGGCCCAGCCGTCCCGGGGGTCTCAGTAGAACTTGTAGGCACAGGCATAGCAGTCGGAAGCGGGACTTGTCCAGGCGAAGGGGTGGTCGTAGTTGTAACCAGGGTAGGCTGACCAGCAGCCAGCAACGCAGATGGTATCCCAGAGGTAGAGGTCGAGCTGTCCATAGACGCGCTCGTGATATCGATATCACTGAGGTTGGGCACAGTGGGACCAATCACTGGGGCCTTGTCATTCTGGGATCTGCTCAATGACAAATGAGGAGGCATCAGCATTGCAAGCTCGTCAATAGTATGCGCGGTGCTAGCCTCCGTACCCTACCAATCCTTTGGCACGATGAAGAGCCTCGATCTGCTCATCTAAGTTTGCACCCGCCTGGTACCGGGATGTGATAGCGTCTTTGGTGGTTGTGTGCCCATCCCACACGCCCAATTCACGCTTCTTGGATCTGGCCAGCGTTTCAGCTTGTTCCTGCTTGCGCCGGGCCTCGTCATCGGTACCGACACCGAAGATGTCAGGTCGATGAGCGGCCAGGTTTCGGATTGAGGAAGAGACATCGGTGCCTGCATTAGAAGTTGGGGTCAACATAGTGTCTCCCCCCCGGCGAAGAGCGGCATGCTGACCCTGAGGTAGAAGATTTGCGGTGGACCGGTTGACCTCGCTCTGTCGCTTGTCCTCCTTCCATTTTGGGTCCAGTAGTTCGATTCGGACGTGACTAGCAAACTCCTCGACAGGAATCTGCTGGTTGTTGAAAGTGGTGAAGGCTTGCGAAGGTGCAGCAGGCCGATTCGCTGCATCGACAGATTCAAGAGGTCAGCCCGATTGGCGAAACTGCTGGCAACACGAGGGGCCATACCTTTTGGCACGTAGTCTTTGCGGATCTTCATCGGAGTACTTGTATCAGCTGCCCGGATCTCGATCATCGGTGATTGCATAGCCGTCGGTCGGTGGGCCGCTTGATCGCGTGCGTGCGTTGGGTCATCGTCGTCGTCGCCGTGCATGTCCATTCCTTCCGTCTTGTCATCGCTGACAATGTCGTCCTGGCCGGCGCTTCTGCCTTCCATCATCATCGCTGCCATCTTCTTTTGGGCGATCGTCATGTTCTCAACCTCTGAAAGGCTCATCGGCGGGGGCAGCTCGGTCAAAGCCGCTTCGTCAGCTTCCGTAAAGTCGATCGTCGACGCGACCACAAAGTCTTGCCAGTCGATCTCGGCGAAAGCCACGCGCTTAGCCTCCTGCGCATCCTCGAGTTCTCGACGCCGAGTCATGTCCCACGCTTGCCAGTCCACTCGTAGCTGCGAATCACTCAGCACCTCACGTCGGCCGGTCGTCACGCGATGCTGGTTCGAATCGAGCGTCCCAAGGCTACGACGACGCAGCCCATGTCGGAACTCGTCAGAGGGCATGAGAATCTTGGTATATTGCTCGACGAGCCTGTCAATCAGCAGGTTCAGAGTGAGACATGCAAGGCGATACACCAGAGACGTGGTCACCGGCCCTGTACGAACCGATTGAAGCAGCCAAATAGAGAATGCGTCGGCCTAAGAAAGTCGAATTGATAGTTGCGGCTCTCGCGCGACGCAAGTTCTGACGTGAATCGTCGACCCGAACGAGCGGTGAACAGCGCTGTTAATTGGAGAATGTCGCTGTGACAGACGGGCGAGAGGATTCAGCGGTGTTGGCGAGTCGAGCTAAGTCCGAGGCCAAACACGTATGGCGGGCACTCACAGGTCAACGGCGTTGATCGCAGGTGGTTGCTCGACAAAGAATTCGAGAGCTGGCGGCCTAGGTGGCATTCCCTCGTCGTCTTGTTTTGTGTCCGCCGCCAAAGTTGCAGGAACAGTGCCCACAGACGCCTTTTCGCCGGCCGGGCCAGGCGTCTCGGCCGTCGCGGCCGTCGCAGGTTCGCCCTCGCGGAAAGCCTCTAGGCGTTGTTGATAGTACGGGTGGTACGCATCGTCGGCATTGAGAAAGGCGAAGCGTGAGTCGCTTTTCTCGCGAGCACGGATCTTCTCTTCGAACTGGGCTGCGTTGGGTGACTTGGCGACATAGGCCGCAGTCTTCTCGACGATAGAGCGAATCGCGGGTGGAGGCAGAATCACGCTGCTCACTTCAGGGTGGGTCGCATCGGTGTTCAGAGCCGACATGGTGCAGACTGATGGGTACCTGCAAACGTTGTCACCCGAATCGCTTGGTGAGTATAGGCGTAGTCTGGGAAGGACGTGCTGGGGCTGCTGACCTCGACGTGACGCGGATGGCTAAAGTGCGAGCTTGTCCGATCTGCTGCCTAAAGCTCCGGCGAGCCTGGCCGTCCTTGGTCCTGGCCGGTTGCCAAAGGCGACCAACGGGCGCGCCGAGCGAGTCGACAGGCGAGTGCGGTGTGAATCACTTCCTCTTGCTAGAACCAACTATTTTCGCTCGCAACATCGCCTGTTGCTCGCTCGAAACATCAGAAATTTTTGCTTTCCCGCCCGCCTCCCCGGTTTGCCTCCCCGGCCCGCCGGTTTCTTCGCGGGGCCGTGTCGTGAGGGAATTCACCCCCAAGCCCAAACCAAATCCATTTATTATATATTCACTATTCATATTAATCAATAGAGATCAGCACAAACGCCGTTCAGTCGGAGACTGCTCGTCGTATTACTCGGCCGACACGAGACGCCCGACGAGCGAAAATAGCCCCTGGCACTATGCAAAAAACAAAAGAGAGCCGGTCGCGTACAGTGTCTAGGAATACTCCACGCAAATAACCTCGAGCCGGGCACTATCATTTTTACAATCCACTTTACGAAACGCGGAACGAACAAAGAGTACCACCTACGTTTGAATATTGCACATGTGAATGCGGCACGGGGAAACTGAAATCTGAGATCAAGGAGAATTACAATCTGAGGGGGACTCGGGATACGTAGGTCGAATCAAGCGAGGGTTTTCGAGCTCAACCAGCATACCTGGTGAAAGCACCACGGGTCATCCAAGTTGAGCGGCCGTCCTTGTCCTACGAGAGGGCACACAGGCGCATCAGTAGACGTCGCGACCCCGCTGCGAGCGCGCCTGTTCGTGACTCACATGGTTCGGATCGGCCGTTGGGTCGACGTAGAGCGAGGCAATGGCAGGAGATAAAGTTTTCTTCTCCGCGGCCAACTTCGCGGCCAGTGACGAAGTGAGGAGGGGCACGGACGAACCGGCCTTGATCGCAGGGCCGACAGTTGCCATCCGAACCGTCCGCTCGGGTTGCTTCGTTTTCTTCGGATGTACGAGGCCGGTATCATCGCCTGCCTTACGTTTTCTGGCTTTGAGCTTACGCTTCGCGTCTTTCGCGCAATCTTGTTCGGCCTCCCAAGCAACTTTCGCAGCTTCCAGCTCATCTGCTCGCGGATTGATGGCGATCCATTGTTCCGAGCTTGTGTCCGCCGACGAGCGCGTGCCGACGTCGGCAAGCAAGGTCGCTTCCGCTCCAGCTTTGCGTAGTTCCTTGAGGGACGCCTCGGATATGACGTAGCCTCCGGGTCTTCGATAAACGAACTTGGTGGATCCGTTCATCTCGCGCAACGAGATGGGGCAGACAAATGGGGCGACGAACTTGACGGCATCTAGAGCATTCACAGGAGCGGCTTCATCCGACGAGGGCGAGCTTGACGGACCGAGGGCAGGGTTGGTCATTAGCTTGAGGGTCGTGACGTCTTTCAATGATCGAATGTGCGATACGACCGCATGGCCGTCGCTGCCAGACGCCGGGTCGAGGAGATGTGAAATCAGCGCTTCCTTGTTGTAGAGCTTGCCCAGAGCGCAAGATACAACTGGCTGACGCAAAGGCTCCTTCGATAAGGCGCACGTGTGCCAGAGGAGTCGCTGTAATTCGTGCTGATCAGCATGTACAGTGGCCTTTTTCGTCTTGATCAAGTCATCCCGTTTGGCGAAGGATCCCCCGTCGGCTCCCATTTGGCGGCTTGAGTCGGTCCGCAGGCAGCTGTCCAGTATACGAGGCTTTGATCGGCGCCTGAACGTGGCAGCTGGGGAAGAGGAAACGCGAAGTGCGGAGGAAGGTACAAGGATAAACAGGTGCAAACCAACGATGACGCGCGATGGCCGCCCGTTCGGGCCTGTCCGGGAGAGGACCCCCGAAAGCCCAGCCAGAGGCGGCCCGCAAATTTGAACATTTTTGGCTCAAAATGGGTGGAGGCTCACCGTATTTTTGGACATTTTCCTCCCTCCGGTCGAACTTTGAAGTGCAGACCAGGGTAGCGGGAGGCGCAGCCTGGCCGCAGGGCCGCAGGGCGTTAGCCGGCACAGCTGCGCGGCGCGAGAACAGTCGCGCTGCAGGTTTGCGTTTGGAGCGCGTTAATTAGTGTCTGCATTTGCGATCATTTATCATTTTTTGGTCGTCTCCCAATCGGTACGCGACTTGTCGAGCTGCGTATCCTCTTCTTCCATTCAGTCTGGAAGCTCTCTCGCCGCCGCCGCTTCTCGTCGGATGTTTTGGAACGGATCACCGAAACGGCACTCGAGGAGCTCTGGGCGTCATTTCAGGAGTCCAAGGGTCTCCTTCTGAACTACCTAAGGGGGTTTTAGTGAGTAGGATTAATATTGATTCTGATTCAGGGTCAATGAGTCCTACACTACTGGCCTAGCCAGTGTTGACTGCATTTCCTCCGACTTTTCCATAGGTTTCTAGGTATTAGGATGATTATACTGTCATTGAAATGAATAAAATGACAGATGAAGAATCAAAGAGAGATCCTATTCGAGTTTCATTTTGAAAAGGCTCGTTGTCGGCGCTCTTGGTGCGCGCGCGCGACCTTTCCGGCCCGCGCGCGGCGGGAACGCAGTCTGCGCGCAGGGCAGAAAATTTTCTGAGCATTGTACAGCTTGTATAGTAGTTTTGAGAAAATATTCAACACAAGGCGGCCCTCATATTTGGACATTCTCAGTCAGAATCCAGGAAAAATTTGGACATTTTGCCTCAAAAAAGGCCGTTTTTAGAGGGCTGCCTATGGCTGGGCTTTCGGGGGTCCTTCCGGGAGTGTCCGGGCCAGTTCGGGCTGTAGGTCGTGCCGGTCTCATCCTGTTGCCCACTTCCGCAAGTCTTGCATCTTCCACCATTTGGCCAGGTCTGGTATGTTGTGGTATTTCTAAAGCGTTCGGCGTATAATCTCAGTGGCCATTATCAGGACTAGGCAGGGCTAGATAGTTTAGTACGCACGTTTCGGCCGCCGACTCCCGAGTCATAGTGCGCTTAAAGTGTCCTGCATCAGGGCGACACCGAACCGAGCCACAGCCGCCGCGGTGTCGTCCCTGGCAATTGACCTGATCACATCTTCTGTCACTGCGGCCTCCAAGAAGTGAAGAAGCCCTTTGACCAGGCTGCCATTCGTCGCGGCGCTGACGCACAGCTTCTCGATCACCCTCCTGTCGCGCCGTCCTTCGAGAGCGGGAAGCATCAGAGCAGGTGATGCGGTCTGTGTTGAGATGATCATGGTCACAAATAGCTGTTGAAGGAAATCTGTCGTCTGCAATTCTACTGTCGCAAAAGGGACAGGCTGGCAGGGATGAAGGACATCAGCTTTCAATTCGAGGATCGATCCCCGACGCCTCTGAACACACCTTTAGCACAGTCAACGATAAGGCATCCTTTGCTATGCACCATGCATAGAGCCGGGCCAGGTTGTGTACGCGCCGAGGTGAGACCGTCCCAGCGGTGGTATCAATATCGATCGACTTGACCAATTCTTCGCCGCCAACGCTGTCTTTTCCGAGTTCTCTGAGAAAGTCCCACAAACAGTACTGAAGTGTAATCCTGAAGCCATGCGACCGTTTCGCAAGTTGAGCGGCGACCAGGGTGTAGTACGGGTTGTACCGCCTCTCCTGTGCGTTTCACAGACGAGTCAGTGCGTTATTCGAGCGTCAGCGCATGGCTCAGGCCTCAGGCTTGAGGCTTTTCAACCTGGGAATGGTGGACTCACATTGCCGCTGCACCTTAGGAGAACCCGCACGATCTCGCGTTGCTGTACATCCGTGAGACCAAGCTGAAGCAGTCGATCACACGCATCCGCGTAGTCTTCTCCGCTCATCAAAATCACGAAGATGGTCCGTCGAACGTCGGTATTCATCCCATGCGCTCGCGCCAATTTGAGAAGGCCATCTTCCAAACCGACGCTGCGCTGGCCCCCGGGCGGTCCGGCGCGACTCGTGTCTGCCTCTGCTTCGGCGACTCCGGCCCAAGCAGCACCGACGAGCCACCATTTTCCCCTCGATGAGCTGTTGCGAATATCCGATAACGTTATTCGTAGTGGTTCATGATACGACGCTATACAGACATGCCGTCAGTGAAGCTTGGGAGAACAAGTCGTCGCATCGTCGACGAACAAAGCTCACAATTATTCTTCCCTAGGCTCGCTATGAGTTTCTTCAGACTCGAATAGCCGTCATTGGTACCAATTAAGTTAGACTTGAGCTTATTGTTCTTGACGTCGGTGAGCATCTCGAGCATGAACTTGGTCCGTGAGCTGGGATACCAGAATGTAGCCGGTCAGTTTTCAGCGTTCGATGTGCCGTGGCAGTGGCAGCAGCGAGGGCGTACTTCATGCTCGAACTAGCGTCCCTCAAGGCGGCTTGCTCCTTAACAAGGGCGACTATCTCCTTCAAAGCACACGGATCGTCTTGCCGAAGATGTGATCCAGATCCTAGGCGATTAAATCCCAGCAAGATTGCACACTCAGTCACGCAGCAACGAGCACCCCGAGACGAGCGCCGCAGCTCACGTTTGATCAACCTCGACAAGAGTTCGACGTCCAGTTCCCCTAGACCATTCTTGATCAACAAGCGAATGATATCGTACGCGAGAGTACACTTTACGACTGAAAAGTTGTAAAGCTCCGCCAAGAATGCTATGAGGTTGAGACACGTTTTGCTGCCAGGCCGACCCTCGAAAGCGACAGGTTGGGGTGGAGCTTCTGGACGCTCAGCTGACGATGTGTCTGTACCTTCGTTGTACGAAGCGTCAAATAATTCGATCGTCTTGGAGACCACTCCCGCCGATAGTTCAAGTCCCACTACGTATGCCATGGCCGAGACGAGCGCTGCGTACGTGATCAAGAGCTGGTCGCCCAAATTATCTCGAGTGGAAATCGTTTCGAGCAGCAGTGACGAGAAAGCGTTCGACACGAGCGCTCGGGGGTTCGTGTCATAAATCGCACTGATAGCATCAATGATGGGCATCATGTTCGAACTCGAGAGCCGGTTCAGATGGCCAAGTAACTGGCGCCGGATCCGAGAATCTGCTGGCGGTTCATCCGTTCGGCGAGGTGCTGTCACGGGCGTCGACACGGGAACTAAACGTGATGCGTTTGTCGCAGCTTTGCGAAGTTGTGGAGGAACGTAGCGGGCTGTCGCGGCTGGTGGCACGGGAATGACCGCATTCGTGCTAGATCCCGATGAGAATTCGGCTGAAGCGACAATGGCAGAAGTGACGTCCCACGGTGTGGTATCGCCCCTCTTCTCGCCGAAGCCCTCTCCATCGCTCTCGGATTCTGTTCCATCTTTTAGTCGTTCATCTATGTCTTCGTGAAGGCCATCCTCATGCTCGAAATCGCTTTCGCTGGCGGTCTGGGTGCTTGCGTGCTGTGGGCAGCGAGACGGCTCCCCTGCGTCAGCTCGACACACCTCACCGCAGTTGAAAGAGCGCCAATAACACCGCTCAAGGAAGTTAAGAAAAACGACTCTACCTTGCTCGATGCTACGCGTTGGTCGAAAGCTGCTGCCTCGAGATCTTCCAGACCCTCGAATAGATCTAGGACCAGACGGCCGAGGCGATGTTAAATGCTTTGGGTTGAACCAATGGATCCCAGCCACGTACCTTCCAGACCGTCTTTTTCGAACTCTTTCTTCACATTGCTGCGCTCCTCACGAGAGACTGGAGAGTCTCGATGCATCCCCAGCTTGGCTTCTAGCCATGCAATCTCCCGATCTTCGACCGACACGAGACGAGGCTTAGTCCGATGCAAATCGGGCACGGAGCCCCTCCTCTCTTGCTTGGACAATAGCTTCTCGAGAGGCGTTTGACGCGTTGCTTGGGGGTTGCCATGAGCTGCGCTAGAAGTCGATGGCGACAGAGCTGCGGTATCGACGAATTCCTCAGCACTTCGACTTCGATTCGCTGAGGGGGCTCGTCGCGCCTTCTTGATCGCGCGCGTCGCGGGTACATCGGCGCTTCCACGTTTTCGATCGAGCGAAGGAAAGCGCGTGTTGCTTGGTGCATACTCCAAATTCGAGGGCGGTGAATGGGCTTGCTTATGGGTCCTAAGCTGCTTCCGACGCTCGTTGCGTGACTTGTGCGGGTGTGCCTGCGGCAGTGAGCCAAGCGCTTCAAGCTCCGTCCGTAGCTTAGCCGGTAGCTCGATCTAGAAATTTTTAGACGCCCAAAGTAGGAAAGAGCCCGGATGGAAGATTGGCCAAAGATCCGGATCAGCGCTCATCGACAGCAGCTGGCCCGGATGACGTTGACCGGCGAATGCGAAGAGGCGAAGCTCACCGTACGTCGAAGCACACCTTTGCCTTTGTTCCTCGGAACCGCCATGGCACACGTTCCTCGTTGGCAAGTCGTACAAAGAGCGTGGTCAAGATCGCTCGGACTCGGCCAGTGCCGTTTTGTGCCGTGTCTTGTTGGGACTACACAGGGCGTGGTGCGCGAGCGGGAGAAATCGCAACGGCTCGACAGCGACTCTTGGACTC
This sequence comes from Microbotryum violaceum, assembly GCA_022506055.1. Taxonomy (NCBI): domain Eukaryota; kingdom Fungi; phylum Basidiomycota; class Microbotryomycetes; order Microbotryales; family Microbotryaceae; genus Microbotryum; species Microbotryum violaceum. Next base: position 773,752 of record JAKMXP010000009.1, on the reverse strand, counting down.
AAATTAGAGTAAAGGACAAAAATGCCCTCAAAAGATAGCGAAAGGACAAAAATGCCCTCGCTTCTTTTCCTGAGGACAGAAATGCCCTTCTGAAAAGGACAAAAATGCCCTCGGATTCCAGACTTCTGTAATACTTGATGTATCAGCTCACAGCCAAGAGGGTAGCTTCTTGTAGTCTTTGTGATCAGCACGGTATACTCAGAATCTCCAGAGATGTCTCCAGAGATGCCGTGAGAAGTCAGTTATCACGGTCGCAAACTCAGGCGCCTCATCGATCGTCGACACATCGAGGCGCGCGAGTGTCGCGAATTGACGTTGGCCTCCTTCCGCATTCTCGCCCCGACACCGAAGTCACCACCGACTTTCGACAACGGAACATCGGTTCAAGAAGGGGGAAATGTTTTACGAAAAGAAGGATCTCACGGATGCAGGCTATCAATATGCCCTCGTTCATCAATTCCAGCTCAACGTTCGCAACGCTGACACCCGTGGTTGGCACGTCGTGTGCAAGAGTGTCCAAGATCCTCCGTGCGCCTTCTCTGCCACTGCCGTTTCCAAAGGAGAAGGCAGTGTTTGGACCATCACTGTCTTCAATGAAGCCCACGGTTGTCAATCGCTGCTACACACCGGCGACAGCAAGGTTCCCGCTCGCGTGCTTGACAACCTGATCACCGACAAAGTGACCGACACCCCCGACTACGCGTCCAAGGAGCTTCGGAAAAATCAAAAGGGTGCCATTATCATTCCGCCACATTTCCCCAGACGTACAGGACGTCCAATCACGCGCAGGGTCCAGGGTGCGGACGAGAGGGCCAAGCGCGACACGATCTGTGGCCTCTGCAAAAGGCCCGGACACAACCAAGTTACATGCGATAAATAGATCGACCATTTGAATCTGAGCATAAGGTGTCAAAAGTGACAATATTACTACAAGTCGAAGGCGTGCTGATCTGTTTCATATGATAATTCACTGCGGTCTACACTCAATGCTCGCTTTCGACTGGGCCTCGCTTCAGTCGCGATAGGCGCCTGAGTTTGCGACCGTGATAACTGACTTCTCACGGCATCTCTGGAGATTCTGAGTATACGGCGTTGATCACAAAGACTACAAGAAGCTACCCTTTTGGCTGTGAGCTAATACATCAAATATTACAGAAGCCTGGAATCCAAGGGCATTTTTGACCATTTGAGAAGGAGGGCATTTTTGTCCTTTTCTCCTCAAACTAGGTTTAGGCCTGGTTAACTGGTTCGCCAGGATCCCCGAAAGCCCCGAAAGCCCCGAAAGCCCAGCCTGACGCGCGTAGGTAAAATCCGGCAAAATCCCCGATTTTGGACCTCATTGTTCACCATCTTGTCAATTTTTCACCAAAAAAAGTCCTCAAAATGTCCAGTCCACCTACGCGCGTCTGAAAATAGCTCTAGATGCTCTAAAACATCTCCAAAAATCGCAAAAACGCCGTCTGGACGTTTTTCGCCCGGGCCGAATCGGCGGAGCCCGCGCCCGCGTCAGCCGGTTCGGTTCTGCTTCAACGAGGGCTCCTCACCTGCACTTGCTGCCTTCCTTTATGACCCTACATCTTTCACACCCTTCTTTCGATTACTCAAGGACACAGAAGCGTCCCGTAATCCGTTGCAGCGTCGAAGAAAACAGAACCTTGCCTCAGCCTGCTGGCTCAGGTCGAAGACACGCTCCCCGCACGAGGTAGTATGCGACTGAATCCTGTGGTGCGAGAGTGAGCGCGGGCGTCGAGGATGAGGATGATTCCAAGGATGTAATGAATTTTCGAGCATCGAGTCCAAGAATTGAGTCGTGCCGTCAATCGTATGCGTGGAATAACGGTCCTTGCTGACAGCTCGCAAATCTTGGAGGACGACATTCGAGAGTAATGCTAGGGAGTCGGTCTCCGCTCTGTCACAATGATTTGACGTGGTCTCGGTATACATGCAACGTACTACGAGAGGTAAGATCAGTCTCAGTCACTTTGCGAAGCAGTAAGTTAGCTGCAGTGAGATGTACGAACCCCGAGGATAATTGAGGGGGTATTGACACCGAAAGGCAGCCGGTGCTCAGCGATAGCGATAGACCGGCAACCTTGCTTACGTGCCGCAATGATTGCTCCACGATCCTTGAACTTGTCCTCGAAGCATCGAGCGGCCTAGGAAGGGTATCAAACTCGAGAGGCTTATCTGTCGACCATGAAAGCTGTATTCGGGTGTCTGGTTTGTCGAAGCTGAAGGCGAGAAGCTCAGACACCCTCACGTCCAAGAGGGGTGCCATTCGCTCAAAATCATCGTCAAGGAGATCGGATCGTCTAGATATATTTCGTCGAAACTTGCTGCACCGAGAATGTAGGATAATGACAAGGGATGGCACAGACGACGCGACGGGGCGGGGAAGGCAAGACGCGCACTAAGACGCTTCGTTCAACCAGCCTATTAATCTAACTAGTTACTCTATTACTTTACCCTAACTAGTAAAAAAAAAGTGTGAGTTAAGGAATGTACCTAAAATCGCTATTTTTGAGTCGGTTGCGGCCCGGAGGGCCGCCTGTGGTGGATCTACCAGCATACTGTTGTGTCTGCCGCACCTGCTTGTGGTGTCCATGTTCCGATCAGAAGTCATGTACAGGCGCTGTGGTGACTTTTGTATTTTTTCGCGCCGTTCCAACGAAGCTACAGCGCTCCCAGTATTTTCCTTCTTTTTTTCGCTGACATAAAACAATGCTTCCACTCATATTGTATTTAATGAACCGCAAGCGCGTAGCTTTGCATGATATTGCTTCTACAGCAGAGCTCCGCCTGACGCACGAGGCGAGGGCTGGCGTCTGTCACGTGATGCGGTGCGCCGGCGGTGCCAGGGTCATTCCGGCAGTCGACCAGCGGCATTAGGGGCTGAACAACAAACCAAAGCACGTAAACACTCCTGCGCCACTCCCTCGAACGTTTCCTTTTTCCCTCCCACTCTCATCCAATCTTAGTGACACTCATTCAAGAACAAACCCTCGCCACTATCATGCCCCGGTCCCAACGTCGCCAGGGAGGGCCACCGCAACCTCAACAAGTCTTGGGCGCGAGCGTAGCGCCGTACCATGAATCGCGCTCAAACCCCTCAGACCCCACGTTTCGATCCGCGACGACCTCGGCCCCAGACGGCCGTGTGCACCCACTGCAAGGCTCGGCACTGGGAGTGCGAAAGGTCCAAGTCGACCGGACACTTCAGCGCGTGCTGCTCGCAAGGCAAGGTGCGGCTACCTCCCCCTCCCCAGCCCAATCTCGAGTATCGGCAGCTTCTTGAAGGCTCGGATAGCGGTCAGTTGCTCCGTCCAACAACATTTGTCTGCACTTTACTCACATGCTGAACTGTGCGACCCATCTTCACAGAAGCTAAAGCGTTCCGCGAGAACGCCCGGTCGTACTTCAATGCGTTGTCGTTTACTTCGCTCGTTGCCCACTGGGACCAAACTCAAGTGGGCACGCTAGGACCCCCCGTGTTTCGCGTGTTTGGTCGCCTTTATCATCGACTCGGCGCCCTGATCCCTGCCGTGAATCAACGCCCAGCCTTTGCTCAAACATGACTCATCGACCCGGCCAAGGCCACCGACACTCGACTTGGACCCGACGGCGCACAGTCGCATGCAACGATCTACTTTGACCTAGCTCGAGTCCATCCTGCGCACCGGCAACCGCTTTGTGAGGGAGTTCGCATCGGTCAAAGCTCGCGCAGGTTGGGATACGGCCAAAGAGTGGGTCCTGCGCCTCTGCCTACCACCAGGCCGAGACCGACGCACCCACAACCTTCCTACGTCAAGCACGGAAATGGCGATGCTTATCTGCGATTCCGACACCAACACGGGAGATCGTGGACCGCACGACCATCTTCTCCAGGTGCACGGTGATCGATGTCCCGATGGTCGGCCCAAGTACCAAATCGTTAGCTCGCTCTATCCGTCTGCGATGCCTCTCCGGTACCCACTACTCTTCCCCACGGGGGCAGATGGCTTCCACCCCGACATTCCTCTTTCCTCTTTGCGCTTTCAACCAAGCTGGGCCGCCCATCGCCAGAAACCGAGAGCAGATCGACAATGATGTCCAATCGCGCGAGCTACTTGCCGGCCTTGGTCCAGATGAAGAAGACGAAGAGGAGGACGATGAAGATGAAGATGACGAGGAGGGCGAAGAGAATGGTGATGGTGAACGTAAGCTAAGCGTCTTCGGCTCATTCTCACATACCTCTGTTGAGACGCACCCTCAGACTGACATAAATTGTTCGAAAATCTAGGACGAAGATCAAGCAAGAGGGGTCGAGGTGGATCAACCCGAGTTTCGCGTTCCCAATTCTTTGCATATTACTTGCACGAACGCGACAACTACTTCTCGATTCCGCATGCCACCCAGCGTCTCTTCCTCGAGTTCGTGATCGACGGATACTCTCAAGTCGAGACCGATCGACTCAACTACGTCCGGTTGCATCAAGAAAACCTCCGCCTGACCACGGCCCAAGGCATCACCGACACTGTTGCCAACGGCTTGACCCCGGATCAAATTGGACGTTCGGTGATTTTGGGCTCGACGTTCAAGAATAGCCCGCGAGAGATCACGCAGCGTTACCAAGATGCGATGGCTTGCGTTGTCAAATATGGAAAGCCTTCGCTGTTCATCACGATGACGTGCAACCCCGTATGGCCGGAAATCAAGGCTGCACTGGGGCCGAACGACAAAGCATGCAACCGTCCGGATCTCATGTTTGAAGCCAAGCTGAACCGACTCAGCGACGACGTTTTTGGCAACAAGCAACGTGCAGGCTGTTTTGGCGTCGTTTTGACGCATACACATGTGATTGAGTATCAGAAGCGGGGCTTGCCACATGCCCATATCCTCATCACCCTCGCGCCGGACGATCATCCTTTGTCGACGGAAGCGATCGACAAGATGATCTCGGCCGAGATACCCGATCCTTCGCGCTATCCTGATCTCCACGAGACCGTCACAAAGCTCATGCTGCATGGCAAGTGTGGCGGAAACTCGACTCAGCCCTGCATGGAGAAGGACAAGTACGGTAACCCGAGGTGCAAGCGCCATTTTCCTCGCGAACAGAACTCCCACACCCGCATGCACCCTGAGGGCTACCCGTTGTATCGCCGACGCTTTCGCCACGCCGTTGTCAAGGGGGGTGTCATCTACAACGATGGTGACTGCGTGCCGTACTCGCCTTATCTCTGCGCCAAGTACAACACGCATATCAATGTGGAGGCTGTGACAACAATCGGCGCGATCAAGTACCTCTTCAAGTATGTGTACAAAGGTCCGGATCGAGGTGCTGTGGCGTGGGTTGAGCATGCAGCGAACTGTGAAGGGGCGCGCGAGGAGGAACCGGTTCGAGATGAGATCAATGATTTTGTCGAAGGTCGCTACATCAGTGCTCCAGAAGCGGTCCACCGCCTTTTCGTATTCTCGGTCGGTAGAGTGTGGCCGCCCGTCAATCGACTACCGGTCCATCTGGAGAATCAACAATCTGTGCAGATCAATCCCAATGAACCGCTGCCCCTCGACACTCCGCCCACTCGCTCCAAACTGACCGGCTTCTTCGACCTATGCGCCGCAGCTCCCGACGGTGAGCTCACTATCACGTTGCTCTACACGAATGTGCCACGCTACTACTCCTGGAATAAGGAGAAGTTGCGCTGGAAACGCCGAGTCCATGATTGCAATGTCATGGGACGAATCTACACCGTCCCACTGCGTAGTGGACAGCGCTTTCACCTCAGACTGCTCTTCGAGGTTGTCATGGGCCCGACATCGTTTGCGGACCTGCTCATGTTCGAAGACGTCGTGTATCTTTCCCATCGCGCCGCTCGCGAACTTCTCGCCGACGATGGCGAGCATCACATCTGTCTCAGGGAAGCTGCACAGATTGAAACCGGTGACCAACTACGCCGATTATTCGTGTTCACGCTCATCCATGCGACGGTTGCCAACCCGCCAGCTTTGCTGGATCGCCACTTTGCTTCTCTTAGCCACGATGTCCGTTATCACATCAAACGCTATGAAGACGTGCCCGTCAACGATCAAACCATCCGCCTTTGGACCCTCAACAAGATTCGTCTCCTCCTTGCGGCGAACAATCGAACAACACCTTGCCAACCTCGACGTGTCCAGTCGACAGGGAGAGTGATCTCGCGCTGATGCTGCGTACCACCAAGCTCATCATTTGGGATGAAGCACCAATGGCGCATCGATTCGCGGTGGAAGCGGTCGACCGTTTACTGCGTGATCTCCGAGAGACCGAGGAGCTCTTTGGCGGAGTGACAACAATCTTTGCGGGTCAGTTGGGCTCTTCCACCTCCGCTCTTCACGACGGCATGCTAACGAGGTTTCCAATGCGCAGGGGACTTTCGCCAGTGCCTTCCTGTCGTTCCCAAAGGAACTCCCGGTCAAATCGTCGATGTATCCCTCATCAAGGCAGACTTCTGGCGCGACGTTCGTATCTTGCGACTTACCTAGAACATGCGTCTCAGCTCGAACGCAGATGCGATGGACGAGGCTCAATTGGCTCGAACGCGCGACTTTGCGGAATGGGCTACTCACCGTGGGAGATGGAACTGCCAACATGCACCCATACGACAAGATTGCAGTACGTTTGGCTCCCCTCTTTGACCCAACCAACCGACACTACGACCCCTTCCATTCGTTTCGCAGCTGCCTGATTACCTGCTGCTTCCGGATGGTCAAAGAACGGCCGAAGGGTTGATCAACTTCGTCTACCTCGATTTCAGGACCGTGAACAAGAACGCCCTCAAAGACCTGATTCAGCTGTTCTCACGTCAGGCAATCCTAGCTCCGCATAACGCAACAGTCGATCGCATCATTGCCAAGCTGCTTGAAGAGTTCGATGGCGACTACATCGAGTATCGCAGCGCAGACGAGGTCGTCGAGGCAGGCAAAACTGGGGGTGGAATGGCGCCTGAACTGATTTCGCCTGAGTATCTACATTCAATCAACCCATTTAACTTCCCCGCGCATCACTTGCGTCTCAAGGAAGGGATCCCCGCCGTTCTTCTGCGCAATTTGGACCCAGACGCGGGCCTCTGCAACGGTACCCGCCTGATCGTGTCGCACGCAAGATCGCGAGTCATTCAAGCCATCATCTTGACCGGAGATCGAGCGGGCACCACGGTCTTCATCCCTCGCGTGCGACTCGAGACAAATGCGACTAGCAGTCGCCAACTTGGTTTCACTATGCGCCGGCTCCAATTCCCGCTTCGAGTTGCCTTGGCCATGACAATCAACAAAGCCCAAGATCAATCACTCGATCGTGTTGGCGTCGATCTCTCCCTACATCCCGTCTTAACTCATGGGCAGCTGTATGTGGCATTGTCTCAAGCCATGAGTGTTGATCAAATCAAGGTGCTACTGCCCTCTCGCGACCCCGCCGATGATGACGACGACCTACAAGCCGTTGATCGAGCGGCAGCCGCAGCCACCGCGACCCCAAACCCAGTATTCCGCTCTGTTCTCAGGGCAATGAATGGAGAATAGTTTTGATGCTGTCCTTTGTATTGTGTGTTTTACCTTCACTGAGATCACGATTCTGCTATTTAATTTTCATCCTCCCGTTAATTTAACGGGTTCCCACTGGTAGGTTATAATTGCAAATATCGAACAATGAGAGCCGTTGCTGTGAATTCGGTACAGCCCAGAGTGGCGCGCGCTCCCGCACGTCCTTGAGGGTCGGCAAACCAAGCCGTACCAAGCCAAATGTGGCTGAAATGGGCCCAGGTTTCTCCACTGGCCCTACTGGCCTAGGTCCCCGCCCGCACCGGCGCACTCGACTACGCGCCTTCGCGATTTTGGCTCATCTGAGGCCCAAAATGTGTCCAGTCGGGCGAGTCGGGCGCTACGCGCGTCAGGCGGGACTTCCGGGGTCCTGGTTGGCCGTGGTTAGCTTACCCCAGCAGCCCGCGCACACCTTCGTCCTTCGCATCAGCTCGCACCTGTTCACCTGTTCGCACCCACCCCCATTTCTTCGTGCTCGACGCAGGAATGTTAAAGTGCAACTGCGCAGTGAGCACAGCACGGCTTTCTACAAGGTGTTCGACAGCAGTAGCATCAGTCGCTTCCTGGATGGGTACGAGCAGCATCGCTGGCAGCCGATACGCGAACACAACTCGGAGACACCTCGCGATCGAGAGCTGGGTTCGGCAGAGAAGCACGATTTTTTGCCCTTCCCGTAGTAATCCGGCCGCATTCGTGACCGAGACAAGGGGCCTGTGGTCGTTGCGACGTTTGACAGCATCACCACCGCATCACCGGACTTTCGCTTCCACCTCGAATTCGTCCGCCGCAAGTGCCCAGCGATCCCAATCGTATGCCGATGCCCGCAACGCCCACTACCAACAACGCAACAGATCGCTTCTGCTCTATTCCTCGGCCACAATCGTACTCGTCACGACCGCATCTTATCTGGCCGTGCCCCTCTACCGCGTCTTCTGTAGTGCGACCGGCTACGGCGGCACCCCTGCGACCGACAAATCTCGATTCGGCGCCGAGCGTTTGATCCCTGTAGCCGAGACCGAACGTCGCATCAGGGTGCAGTTCAACGCCGACTCGTCCGATTCTTTGCCGTGGACGTTCACGCCTCAGCAGAAGGAAGTACGCGTGCTCCCGGGCGAGACTGCCTTGGCCTTCTATACGGCCAAGAACAACTCGACCGAGGATATCGTCGGTATCGCGACTTACAACGTGACGCCCAACAATGTGAGGCTCCATCTCTTTCTTCTTTATCGAACTTTGGCAGAATGGTGTTGCTCGCGCTGCATCTCGCCAGGCGCTGACCACAGCGATTGCGACGAGGACAGATCGCCCCTTACTTTGCAAAGGTCGAATGCTTTTGCTTTGAAGAGCAGCGCATCCTTGCAGGCGAAGAGGTCGACTTGCCCGTCTTCTTCTTCATCGACAAAGACTTCCTCGACGATCCTCTTATGCGTAATGTGCAGGAGGTCACCTTATCTTACACATTTTTGTGAGCAGGCTCGTCGGGCATCAGGCTTGGGACTTTCGGTTGACGTTTTCCGGTGGCCACTTTGTTCTCAGCCGAGCGCGAAGAGATCATTTCGGTAATCTTGTGCCTGCGGAGACAGAACTACTCATGTAATACACTCGTTGCCCTCTGCAAAGCCAAAAATCGAGCAGTGCTTATCTGATATCATAAACGTGCCTCGGATCATGCCCATTTCGGACGGCACATTAGCCATAGCCAGGCAAGGGATTTAGCATTGCACCATCTGACTGCCTAACCGGCTCGCGGCTCTACCAAGACTCGATGATCAACGCATTGGATAGTGACAGGTCGGCTGTCGCCAGGAGCTACAGCATCCGCAGCCGTGTAAGAGATCAAGGTTCCGCGCACTCCCAATTCACGCAGAAGCACAGGTTGGCGCCACGAACCTTCCATCTCGCTCCTAGAGGGGCCACGCAACGCGAGGGCGGTCAGTCCTCGTGAGTGGAAGGTGGTGTAAGGATCTTGATCGTTGAGGCTTGAACCCTGGCGTTGCGAGGCTTGCGCCGCTTGAAATTTGTGTCGCAAGATGTACATTGCCCAGAAGTTCTCGGCGTTCTTTGACAATCTTGCGCGCTGCTTTTGGGACGCATCAAACTCACAGGCGTGTACATGTACCTGGTCGCGGGAAAACGTCGGCGAGACAGCACCCAGGTACAGGGCCGACTTGAGTTGCCAATGCGAGAACAGATCACTGTAGCGACGGAGCGGACTTGTCACGCGCACGTATCCACTCGAGTCTCGGATCCCCATGGGCCAATGGACGCCTGGCTCGGGCTGAGTTTTGCCCGGCAGAAAGTCGATGCCGAGCCGCACAATGTCGCTTGCATTTGCTTCTCCAGTCTCCGGCTCGCGCAACGCTAGTATATCGGAAAGGGAGGACGTTGATGAGACTCTTGGCGCATCTTGAACTCGGAAAGGCATTGGAAGCCCTCGCTCGACGCAGAACTTGGCAGCCGTTCGGTTGGCAGCGACCATGGCCTCTGATACCAGCATCTGCGCAGACCCCAGTGGCGTGGCTGACCACGCAAGACTCTTCGGTGCTGCCGGTAGATGGAGGGTCACAAGTGGACATTGAGAGTAGAAGGTCGGCCGCGAAGAGGTTTGCCAAGTTGCGTCGGGTGGCGGTGACACTGTGACGCTCGACGATGGGAATTGCCAGAAGAGTGCATCGTTGTCGGCGCGGCGACGCAGGAGAGCGCGAGCTAGCTTGTGGAGCACATCCAGGTCGGTTTTGACTTGGTGAGGCGTATTGGTGGCAAGCTCGCCATCGTCGGTCTCGCGAAGATGTACTGAGGATTGAGAGTGAGGTGTAGCTACTCCTGAGAGAGGATACTCGAGCCTGGTGGGGGGCGAGTCCGCAGCTGCATGTCCGAGTATTGCGTTGACGGCGCCGTAAGTGTAGCGTTTTACGTTCCGCACCACACCCGCGGTGACTCTACAGTCTACAACGCGACCCGTTTCGTCCACTAGAGTGCTAAACGACATCGTCCTTTGAACCCCACCATTGTGAGCGCCGAGACTCAATCTTCCGTCGTCAACGAGAAAGCTCGGGAGCATCGACCACGTGCGCTCGGGAAAATACTCCGTTTGTACACGCGTGCGCGCGACTCGAGAAATGCTGTGCTCAGGAGAGAGAAGTGCGGTTGGGTCGGCGATGTGCACATGGATCCACCACGTTTTTAATCCCGCACGGGATGGTGCTATAGGCTCGATCGAAATCCCGTCGTCCAGTTCTCGAGCACTGGCGTCGTCGATTGTATAGACGTTGAGTGATCCAAAATCGTGACGAACGTCGTCCAGACCATCGATTATAGGAAACGACAATCGTGCTCCCTGTGAAGAACGCTGCAACGACTGGGTCTCTTTTTTAAGGCTGGCTGAGGTCGTGTCCCAGGGCTGCAGCAAGCTTCGTGACTCTTGTACGACCCAATTTTCCCACGGTGGCAACGTCCCAAGCTCGGCGAGGAATGTGTACACATGTAAGCGATCAATTGTTTTTCCCCGTGGCAGATCCCGTTGAGACGACCTGCGAGTGACTTCGGACCCGCCGCAACGGTCCGAAGCAGCGTCGACAAGTTTGATAATTGAAGGCGTTGTCGATAAGTAAGGATTGCGTTGCAGAGCGCGGGGGGTCTCCGCCGAGAAGCGAAGAAAGTCGATAATGCGTAAATCGTCCTTGTTCCACGAAATGTCGGGTAGAGGATTTTTGAGCAGTTGCTTTGCGGTCCCGATCGATGGCGATGCAGTGCCCCGGAGCAAACTATCTTGTCTGACTCGCACGGCTCGGTCGACGAAGTCCATGATTTGCGGACTACGCTGTCGAACCCACGATCTAACTGTGATCAAAACTTCGACTTCTTCGTGGGACCGCAGTTGAAAAGTACCCGTCGTACGCATCAAGACTGGATCCGCAATAAAGTGCTCCGCATCCTGCATCATGAGTCGATGAATTGCGAGTTGCACCTCAGGCGTGTGTTCGCCGGAGTACCCCAACAGGTCGAGTGCGGTCCGGCAGTCGATTGAGTGCGGCGTTTGGGCATGTGACCAACAAAGCTCGTAGAGTCGCAAGGCGCCAAGGGCGATCAAGGCCCTCGTCTGATCCTCGATGCGCACGGAGAATTGGCGAAGACTCTGAATGATCGGGAGAACGCTCGGATCGGCAGGGTTGAGCAGCAAAGATCGCTGTGCGAGGGCAGAGCTGATGAATTGAGGCACAATACATGTGATCGAGCCTTGCTTGATGGCTTGATACTCGGCGACACCGAGCGAAGACAAGATAAGTAGCTGATCGTGTTTTTCGTCTGACTTGCCCAGGAACACGCCGTCGGTCGGTACGCCATTGCTACATGACAGATCAAAGCCCCAGCTCAAGGTCAGTTCCAACAAACCTTTTTCATGCGCAGCGAGAGCTCACATACTCCATGCTTTCGACCCAGCAGCCCGGTGAGAGGACGACATCGGCTCGTGAGTCGTAATCAGCCGACGTGCCGGTACGGAGAGTAGCTTTCCTCGATTGGCGCAGCTCAGGATCTGACCCTGATAAGGAGACATCGTTTACAAATATCGGCGCGTGCATGTTCGAATCATCGGCCAGCGTTGGCCTCGCAGTGTATGGCATGGCTCCGGCTGCGCTAGGTGGGGCCGAGCTGGTGAAACTGCGTCGGTGTGATGCAGTCAAAGACGATGAAGACGGTGGTGTCGAGCGCCGTCTGTGGCCGTCCGCGGCACGAGCTTGATTGCTCCGTTGGGGTGTACGATTCCAGCCGTGTTGTGTATACGCTTGCCCGCGTAGCCGCGAAGGGTCACGGTTGTCGAGCTCGGTCTGGGCATGAATCGCCGCACGAAGTGTACGGTTGAGCACGCGCTGGTGCGAGGTCGTTATTCCACCTGGCAATACTCTGTCGTGATCGGACGTGCTCGGTGGTAGAGTGTCAGATCGATCGAGCTCGTGACTGCCTGGCGAAGCCGCGATGGGCCAATGCGACGATGCAGGCGAGATCAAGCGGGATGACGACGACAACGACGACGATAGAGTCCGAGAGCGGGCACGGTCATGGGCAGTAGCCACCGTATTTGATGAAGGCTTGATCGAATGCCTCCATCCCTGTCGTGAGCTAGAAGCAAGCATGCGACCCCTTGTATTCGATGCCTGTCGAGTCTGTCGAGGCGATCGATAGGGCTAACAAGCCTGCGAAGCAGCGTGCGCGAGCCCGGTTCGAACGGTGAACGGTGAACAACTGTGAATAGTGGCAGGCAATTGCAAGCCACTATTGCCTGCCAATTTCGCGCCAGATCAGGCCAGATCAGGCCTTGGCGCGCACGCAGAGCAGTGCCAGTCACAGGCAGTGCGGAAGTGGTTCTGCCAAACACATTGTCATCCCTGGCAATTGCTGACAAGTTGATGTTGAAATATCTTGCATCTCATAGATAATCCATCAGGAAAACATCGAGCTCTGCAGATGGCTAGCCATATGGCCCGTTGCAGTATATAGCTGGCACATGGATTCCGTGCGCCGGCTGAGGGTTGCCCGTGAAGCGCGTGAAGTCTGGCCGCTCCGCTTGTGCACCGCGGGCTCCCGCGCCAGCAGGGTCGAGTTCATTTTCGGAAAATCGCGCGTTTTCTGTTCTTGCGGTTTAGTAAGTAGTGATTTTTGTCAAGCTCGAGTAACCGGACGCGCGCGCGGGGCGTTCATTTGAAGATGCCTAAAAACCGACACTAAACCGCCAGAACTAGGGCTGGGTCACTAATAGGTGACATTAGTGACGTGACATTAGTGACGAATTAGTGACGGATTAGTGACAAGGGGGTCCCAGAAATCGTTGTCACTAATGTCACTAAGTACCTAGGTAGGTACTAGGTACCGGTCTAGACCCGGTCTACTTGCTTGTACCTGATGGCGACCCTGGAATGTGAATGACAAGTCTGGAATGCTATTTACCAACACGAAACCTCGTTTCCCAGATCCTGACCAAGCATCTGAGGAGCGAACAAACATCGCTTCCGCTCCCAGCAGTGGTCACGGTGTTGGACGATGAGGAAGACGAAGCGATGGATCTTTGGTCACCTGATGACGAGATGACGATGTAATGATGGTCGCTCTAGCGCACTTGTTATGTTGAGTGCTAGATTGCCTCCGACAGTGCAATGCACATCGTTTCCATTCAGTTACATTAGTGACCAAATATTGGACTTGGTGACATTAGTGACAGCATTTGAGTGCTGGTGACACAGGTGACAGGCGAAAATCTGGTGACAAGTGACAGTGACAATAATAAGTGACCGAGGGTCCGACTTTTGTCACCTATTAGTGACGGGGCCTAAACAATTAGTGACCCAGCCCTAGCCAGAACAGAAAACGCGCAATTTTCAGAAATGAACTCGACCCACGCCGGCAGTCCCGCGCCAGTCCCGCGCCACCTTGCGACTACCTCGCGCAACCCTGCGCCACCCCGCGCGTCGGTCGTTGGTTTGAGGCAAGACTCACTACCTACCTCTACTTCCCACCCTGCTGCACTGTCTCAGGAACGCATGGCATCGCTTATCTCCGTCACGTTGGCTCGCTTGAAGGTGATATCGGCCGCCAGGACGAACGTGTCCGCTTACAGATCACTCAGTACCACGTCTTCCTCGGTCCGTTATATCCGCTTCTCACCTTTCGGACGTCTGCTCACGTGTCTGGATTCCGCCCTGGTCGCCGCCGCAGCTCCATTCTCGCACCCCATTGCACGATTTTCATGTCAGACATCAGGGAAGGATGGTGGAATTTGCAGGATGGGACATGCCGCTGCATTATGCGGGCCAGGCGACAGAGGCGATCGCCGGTGGACCCGGTTAGTCCGCCCTCCTCTGCTCAGCATCGGCCCCCCTCCCCCAGGGAGCCGCATATCGCACTATATCACGCTATTACGTGCCATAGGATGTGCCACAGTGTATGCTATTCGGTTGTCACGCGCCATCTCTTCTTGGCGAACTGGTCGCTTGAAGGCGGCCACGGAAGCAACCCTCCCCCCCACATGGCCACAATTTTCGCCCATCCATGTTTCTGAACCAAATGCTAGCACCTTTATGAATGATCGTGCAGTCGCTGAGCATCACCAAGTACGCAAATCGGCGGGTCTCTTTGATGTTGGACACATGGTCCAATCGACGTGAGTTGGGTCTTTCCACCCACGCGCTTCTACGCAGTGCGGCCCGACTCCCGAGCTGACGACCTGACGAACGTCGTTCCCCTGCGCGGCTTTTTGCCGGCTGACTGACAGCTATACTGGTTCCGGCGCGCTGGCCTTTTTGTCCAATCTTCTTCCCGCCTCGCTCGCGTCGTTACCCATACCCAAGATGGAGAACGGCGTGATGCGCTCAACCTTGAGTGTCCTGCTCAACCCCGAGGGCGGCATCATTGACGACTGCATGGTCACGCGCTGGGGCGAGAACAGGTAGGCACACCGACTGCGGCTCTCTGACCTATGCAGATCGTCACTGCCGACCCAGCTAATGTTTCCGTTGTCGTGTACCGTGGCAGCTTCTATCTCGTCACCAACGCAGGGCGCGCCGACAAGGATATGGCCTGGATCCAATCCAATCTTGAGACGTGGAACGAAACTCACGCCGACAAGGTCGAGATGAACATATTGCGAGATGCTGGTCTCATTGCTCTGCAAGGTGAGGCTCGGGCCAAAACCTGTTCGTGCGTGAAGCTCGAGCACCTCGCTGACAGCAGCTTTGACTATATCAAACCGGCAAAGGGCCCAAGGCGTTCGAAGCCTTGCAACGCCTCGTTCCCAAGGATTACTCCCTCCAGTCTGCGCTTCAGTTCGCGTCTTCGGCTTTTATTCCCATCCCATCGCTTTCGAACGAAGCATTACACGTCACGCGTGCGGGTTACACAGGGGAGGATGGCTTCGAAATTTCGGTCCCCAAAACATCACAGGTCGAGTCCTTTGCGGAGATGCTCTTGGAACAACCCGAGGTGAAGCTTGCCGGGCTGGCGTGCCGAGACAGTCTCAGGCTCGAGGCGGGCCTTTGCCTATACGGTCACGATTTGGATGAATCCGTTGGGGTTGGCGAGGCTGGGCTGGGCTGGGTCGTCGGTGAGTATGTCGGTGCTTCGCCATCCGAGAACCCCGGCTGACGCGTGGCAAGTACGCAGGGCGTGATCGTCGCGAGCCCGGGTCATTCATTGGAGCCGAACGAACTTTGGCCGAGCTCAAGAAGGGTGGGACCAAGCGGAAACGCGTTGGCCTCGTTGTCGAGAAAGGCCCTCCAGCCCGAGGTGAGCGGTTGAGATGGAACCTTTCAATTTGTTGTGGGTCATTGCCTGACCTCGAACAAGAGAACACGTAGAGGGCGCCAAAATCTTTACGCCCGACGGCAACACCGAAATCGGCGTAGTAACTTCGGGCTTGCCCGCTCCAACGGTCGGCCAGAATATTTCAATGGGCTTTATTCGGACGGAATCTGGTCTCCACACGAAGGGAGCCCAAGTTCTGGTCCAAGTGCGCAACAGAACGCGCAAAGCCGAGGTAACTTCGATGCCCTGGATTACGCCTGGGTATTACCGAGGATGAGAGTGAGTGTCTTATAGGGGGGGGGGCTGAGCATGTGGGGCATTTGTTGCCCACCAATCCTCGAAGCTCAGTGCGCAGTGCGGGCTCCCCAGTGCGAACGGCGAGGCAAGTAGAGTGTTAGGATCAAATTATACAGGCCAAAGTATGTAATCACAACAGATCAAGGAGTCGTGCAATAGAGAGAACCAGTGAGAGAACAAGTGGAGGTAAACGGAAGAAATGTCAAAATGTCAAAAGAGCTTAGTTTGAAGCAATACTTGACAGGATTACCTGACAGGATTGACCAGCAAAGGGAACAAAAGTAATACATCAGAGATTCGAGAACTAGAACCATAATCAGCGAACAACTCGAAATGAAATACGGGTAGAGCGTCGCTATCCTGCATTTCTAATGATGCATTCCGTGTAGCATGCGTTCGCCGAAGGGCGAGATGTTGCGCTTGGTCGACTTGGACGGTCCCAAACTTCTTCTACCTCGCGAGTCATCCCCTCGCGAAGAATGTGCGTCCGCCAGGGTAAGACTCGTAGCCGCTGCGGCAACAGCTGAAGGGAGAGGGGCTGCACTCGTTGGCGGCGAAGGCGCTTTTGGCTGTGATTGACGGAACCGCACGTGAGCAAATAAACCCCACAGACTCCGTAGGAGACGCTGGGTGTCTCTGGGCGCGCGTCGACTTACCTTGCTTCCGAACCCGCCTACGCTCAATCGCCGGAACAAGCCGAGACCGTTGGAAGCTGAGGTGGGTGCGGGAGGGGGACCAGCCCCGGCGGACACCACTCTGCCGAGTGGTATGAGTGTTGGACCGCTGGCTCTGCGCGTGTTCGAAACGGCAGCAGTCGGTGGAGAGGATACCACCGCATTAGATCGTGACGAGTTGCCGGACTTCGAGGTTTGCGGCCATCCCCATCTTGCTCCGTCCGCAAACAAGGCGGACGAGGACAAGGCCGCAGCTGATCTTGGATCCACGGCATCCTCGTCTTCCTCGTCAGCCGCGAGTGCCAACTCGTCCTTCTCACAGACCCCTCCGAGACCACCCGCTTTGATCGAGGCGGCCTTTACCTTGGCTCCAATGCCTACACCAATATTGGACTTGGCGGGGCCCTGTTGAGGCGAGGATGAGGGCGTCGGGAGCTGGTCCGAGAACGCCGAGCTGGTCGGGCTCCCGCTCATCCCGGGAAGGTTTGAGGCAGTATCGTCCGATACAACAATTGGCCTGGCGCCCGCGTTCGAAAAGGACGCCCGTCTCGCATGGCTTAGTGCCTTTTGAAACTCTTCCGAGTCGAGCGCGGTCGGGGGACTGAGCGTCAGGGTGGAGAAGGCCCGCAAAGAGGCCGAAAGTGGGGAAGTCGGCGGCGACAGCGCGGCCATTCGCGGAGAGGCTGGATTCGCATCCGAGCTAGCGCTCGAGCCCGACACGGGTATGGGCAAGAGCAAAGCGTGTTGACTCTGGGGTGAGAAGCCCGAAGAGGGAAAATCGGTCGCCATCGAGAGTGAATTCGAGCGCGGGCGGGAAGCGGCTCCGGGAACGGTCAGAGCGCCGCTGGGGACGTCGGGGAGCTCGGCCGACATGGCACGTGTGTCGGAACGGCGGATGGGAGGCAACTGCTGGACGAGTGAACAGGCAAGGTGCTGGTCAGTCGCAGGGCTGGACCTACCGAGGCGCTCATTGAATGGCCACTAGGGGAATGCTGGGCGCCTCAGGTGGACGCAGTCACGCTGGATAGGTAGGTACTAACCGACGGCGTCTTTAAAAGGTCCACGCGAGCGAGCAAGTAGTGGGTCCTGCGCCGGCTAGATGGCACAGTGTTCTAAATCGGTGACGAAGTAACGCGAATACAGGGACCCAGATAGTGGCGTTTCCAATGCGGTAATGACACGGCAATACACAAGATCGGGACCGGCAACAAGTTGCCGTGTGGAACGGGATCGGTGGCGATAAAGGGGAGGGCGACTAGGCTGTGGGTGGGCTGCGGGGATGGGCCACCGGAGGATGGAGCCGAGCGGAGATCTGGACGACTTGAGGTCCCTAGTCTCTAGACCGGGTATGACACGTTCGGTGGTGGCTGAGCTTGATCAAGACAAGCAGCGTCGAAGTAGTCCTTGGCTTGTTCGGCCTCGTCGCTCGAGTGTTGTAAGCGCAAGCTACCCCGGGGAAAGGCGCTCGAAATCGATCAAGGCTAATTTAATCAGCTGCCCTGACAGACCCTTGGCGTCGAGCGCCGCTCTGCGCTGCTGCCGAGTGCTGCCGAGCGCTGCATCACCGAGCGATAGGACGAGGCCGGTGAGGGCCTCATTCCGACGAACTGACCGGCTCTCGAGATCGAACACGGCACCGGGTAAAGAGTCGGGACAATATTACAGGGTTCATAGGGGTAATGGTGGTGTTAGTGAGCTAACGAAGTTTCGGCCTCGCTCGTCGCGTCACCATTATTATGGTTCTCAATTAGGCGCGAGGCGTGAAAATGACGTTTCGTGGCTTGGACGGCATCACGATCATGGTCTGCAGGCTCGAGCAGTGTACTAAGGTTAGTTTATGATCACAATGCTGTTGATTCCTCCACTTTGAGAAAGAATAATACCCCTTCACTCACCGTGTAGTCGTTGGTGGGGAAATCGGCATCCAGAGTCCATGAATATTCTCGCACCAGCGTGGCAATAATCGTGCCTAGTTGTACGTTAGCGAATTGCTCGCCAACTGCGTGCCAAAGACCAGGCATATACGATGTCAGTCTATGGAGCATGTCCGGTCTTCTAAGTCATCATATCTCGAAGACTCACTGCAACGATGGCGGCCTGCTCCGAAAGGCAAGTCTGTTTCGCAAATTCGCCAGCGGCTTCAGTCCCGACCCAGGTGTTTGTATGGCACTCGTCCATTCACAACTCACAAGCAGATTTTCCGCCTTTGCTAATCTTGCCGAAGCCGTAATCCTCCTCGCCCTCGTCCTCTTCCCCGGGCACTTTGGCGTCCTCGAGCCACCGCGCGGGGCGGAAGTCGTTTGCGTCCGTACCCCAGATCGATTCATCAACCTGACTGACCCCAGGCGCTGCGAGGACGAAGTGACCCTGCGGGATGACGTATTCACGTCCCTCGTTAACCTTCTTGAACGAACTTGACGCTGTGGGTTCGCCGGCGGGCGTTGCCAACGTCGACGGTACCGGGCAATCAGCGATGACCTTGCGCATGATCGAGTGAATCGGTGGGTGAAGACGCAGGACTTCTTTGATGACGGCACTCAGCAAGGGCGTCAGCAGTGTGTCATATTTGAGCGGCTTGAGGCCACCTTTCCCGTCCTCGTGACTTTCGACCTGTTCGTCCCAAAGAGCCTTGAGAATTCCGGGATGCTGTCCGAGGCGGAGGATAGCCCACGCTCCAGTTGCGGCCGAGGTGTGCTGGCCGGCCATCAGCAGAGCGATCATGATGTGAGCGATTTGTTTGTCCGTCAGTGGTGCTCCCGACTTGTATTCTTGGTTCTGCAGCGCCGTCAACATGTCCATGTCGGGCTGGGGGACCGCAAACACTGCAGTGTCAGGGCTTCGCGCCCGAGGCGTGAGGAATTGGAAGAAGAAGAGACTAACAGCTTCTGCGGACTTGCGCCGTTTTTCGAGGATGGCGACGTAGAACTCGCGCATTTTCCTTTGGGCAATGTCGCGGCGACGATAAGAAGGCAAGGGCAAGTTGGGGAAAACAAAGTTCTGGAATGTGGACAAGAGTCTGCTTACTCAGCAGAAGAAACCATGAGGAAGAAAACCAAGAGCCTACCAAGGGGGTGAAGCCGCCGTCTAGGTCGTGGTAGAGCTGGGCAAAAGATTTGTCAAGGCTTTGTCGAACCTCTTTGCCTTGCAACGTGGCTGACGCAGTCAAGATCGTGATTTCAGACGACGTGGTGAAAGCATCTGCGCTGGTAGAGGCTTTGCCCTGATCAGAGGTGCAAGGAGGCGGCGGTTCAGTTACTCGTCAGACTATTCTCGCTTCCACGCGCCAATCAGTCGCACCATGCTTACTTTGCTGGCCTTGAAAACTTCCTTATTCATATAGTCCAACACCTCGGTGCGAATCAACCCAACGTATTGACGGAAATTCTCGGTCGTCAATCCAAACTTGACGAATTTTTTTTGTTCCATTAGTACGGCGTTGGGTACGTCGTACACAACCTCAGTGCCGAAGACCCTATACACCAAAAGAGAAGGGGGTAGCCGATTATAAGTCAGAACGAAGGCCCCAACAATTGCAGAGGCGCCGCAGACGACAACTAGTGGCACACTATGGCCGAGATAGGCGAGGGCGATGTGAAGTCGTGGGGAGCCATTGTTTCTGTATGCCAGCGTCGACAACCCATGCATCCGAAGCGTCTCGGAGCGATGACCAGGCGTCTACCGACACTAGCGAGCTTCAACCGGTGCAGAGCCCGAATCGTATAGAAGGGGGAAGAAGGGTAGCCACGATCAAGAGGACGCTCTCTCACGGGGTAGTCAAATGAGTGTAAGCTTGTTCGGCATTGACATGCGCGAGTTTGCCGTTCAGGACAAAGTTGGATCCGAGCGGTCCCAACGCGGCCGTGACCTTGCGACCTAGCAAGCGGAACGTAAAGACGGGACCGTACTGCGAGCGACCAAGCAGGGACAAAGGGTTCGAGCACGATACCGACTGGTTAGTTTGTGTCTGAGAAGAAAGGACTGGTGCTGAGCATCTGCGCAGTTTCGACACGCACCTGGTCGCGGCATCGGTTGAGGAAGCCAATCGGATCCATGCCGTACGTGATCGCGCATCCGATCACGGGCACGAAGTGGAAGACCACCGGCGGCTTGGTCGGGTCGCGCGGTAAGACCTGCAAGGAATACAGAGTGCGAGTGCGTCGAGTTCGGTCAAATCGGTGCCCACGGACAGCTCCAGCGCGATGGAGAACGATGGTGTTTGCTCGCTGACCAGTTGTTGGACGACGTTGAGCGCGACGACGAGTATGGCCGCGCCAACAAAAGCGATCGCGCCTTTGCCCGCGACCGACAACACATCCGAGATGAGAGCGGTAGGCATGCTAAAAGACGTTGGTGCGCGGCTTTCCAATCGTCCACAAGGCTCAAAGATATTCTTGAAGGGGGAGACGGGAGCGAACGGCGGGGAGAGCGAGAGCGAGAGCGAGAGAATGTAGGGAAAGCAAGGGTCGCGCCAGGCAGATCGACGCGGTTGTGATCGCACGAGATCAGGCGATTGGAGGCGGTTGGCCGCGACTGAGCGGGACTGGAGCGCTGAGCGGGACGACCCTGTGAGGCACCGAGAGCCCGCGAGCAGGAAGCACACGGGCCACTTCGTCGGTCGCCACAAGTCCTCCCATCGGACCTCGTCTGAGGTATCTGAGTAACGTGTCTTCGACTACGAGTCCAGTGAAGCTTAAAGCACTCTTTGCTGAGTCAAGATATGGTGCATCTTGGGCTGGTACTATCGCTGTATCGCAACACTTGGCTCGTTATCGGTGTAGAAAGATGATAGGTCAGGCGGAGTCGGGAGACTGGAGTCAGCCTCCCAAAACTCAACAGCTTGCAACCCAACCTTGTAATACTGCCCAGTAGTGCAAATTGATGCTGATCCTGGCTGGAGCCCACAACACTTTTGGATTTACTTTTTCCGTCGTCTGCCCGGTTTGCCGACTCTGATCATTCTGTACACCGATCGGAGTGGATTGTCACCGCTGTATCTTGGAGAACATAAGAGTTGTCACTCCCTTGCATGCGGCATGGCAGTAGGCGCGAGCGGCTTTGCGGGAGTAAGATTATCGCTGCGGGAGCAAATCGTAGACACCTAGTACCAAGGCACGTGACAGACTTGGGCCCGGCGCCGAGTTGGCGGGCGGATCCCTGCAACACCTGGCAAGAGAACATGCTCTGTTCCATCTCTTCTTTCTTCTACTCTGACCAACGTATCGCAAGCGCTGACTCCCATGCTACACCCACTTCTTGTCGCCGAGCTTGTTCTCGGCCCTGTCTTTCACCGCCTCTGCCTTGCCAACGACTTGTTTTGTCGCGTCCTTGATCTTATCCACGGCTTGTGAGACTCTGTCCTCGGCCTTGTCCTGGGCTTCGGAAGCCTTGGATCCGAAGGAGTTGAAGTTCGCGTACGGCGAAGCCTTCAAAGTCGTAGCATCAATGAAAATGTTCACAGCGCCAGAGGAGGCGCGAGATGGGATAGGGGTGAGGGGCGAAATGGGGATACCGCTGTGAGCGTCCAGGGCTAGCTTCAATGAGACCTGTGTGACGTAGCCATGGCACGGACCTGAGGCTTGCCATCTTTGGCGATGACGAAACCGGGCACGGCGGCCGGGTTGAAGACCCTCTCGCAGTCGCTGTAGCCTTGTCCCAGACCGAAGCCGAGCCCGACGAGCACGGGCCACGGTCGCCCTGCGTGCACGGGTCATGGAGATAGGTCAGCCAGCGTCTACATAACATGACGCCAAGTGCTATGATGGAGCTCAAACAGAGCTCGGCTTGGCTCCCAGGCATGTTCGCTACTTACGACGGAACAGAATCGCCGAAGAGACAACACCTGCGCCGAATCCGATACCAGCCTTGACGATGGCATTCGATACACAGAGATCCGACTGTTTTGTGAGCGTGTTTGAATGCACCGATCAAAGTCCAGCGATTGGCGGGAGGCGACGCAACGGTGCGACAATGACGTCGGACGGGATCGGGCGGTTGCATTCGTGAGAGCGGAATCGTGAAAGGATGCGTGAGCAATTTTGATGAAGCGTTTTGTGACGAAGACGGTGTAGGCGTTCGGCCCGTCGGGAGATGAAGAGAAGAATACCCGTCAGCGGAAGAGTAACAAAGGCTAGCGATGGCAGTAGGGCACAACCACGAGGTTCGGCACAAACCCCTCGAGCACTTGCCTTGGCAAAGAGTACATCTTCCGAAGGCACCGTGGAAGAGAACTTGTTGGAAGATGCAGGTGCGGACGACATGACGTTTCGACCAAGATTGAACTAGTAGGGTTGTGAGGAGAGCCCGGTCCGCCGAGCGCGACGCTGGAGGCTGGCGGATCTCGACTGTGCAGTGTGCAAGCTCTTGCCCTCGATCGGTGATTACTGCGATTCACGAGCGGTGAATCGAACTCTAGAGGAGACGTGAACGAATGTATGGTGATGTTATCGTGCTTGAAGCGAGCGACTATCCCGGTCCATCAAGGTGAGCATCCCATAGACGGGGATTCTACCCTAACTAGTAAAAAAAAAGTGTGAGTTAAGGAATGTACCTAAAATCGCTATTTTTGAGTCGGTTGCGGCCCGGAGGGCCGCCTGTGGTGGATCTACCAGCATACTGTTGTGTCTGCCGCACCTGCTTGTGGTGTCCATGTTCCGATCAGAAGTCATGTACAGGCGCTGTGGTGACTTTTGTATTTTTTCGCGCCGTTCCAACGAAGCTACAGCGCTCCCAGTATTTTCCTTCTTTTTTTCGCTGACATAAAACAATGCTTCCACTCATATTGTATTTAATGAACCGCAAGCGCGTAGCTTTGCATGATATTGCTCCTACAGCAGAGCTCCGCCTGACGCACGAGGCGAGGGCTGGCGTCTGTCACGTGATGCGGTGCGCCGGCGGTGCCAGGGTCATTCCGACAGTCGACCAGCGGCATTAGGGGCTGAACAACAAACCAAAGCACGTAAACACTCCTGCGCCACTCCCTCGAACGTTTCCTTTTTCCCTCCCACTCTCATCCAATCTTAGTGACACTCATTCAAGAACAAACCCTCGCCACTATCATGCCCCGGTCCCAACGTCGCCAGGGAGGGCCACCGCAACCTCAACAAGTCTTGGGCGCGAGCGTAGCGCCGTACCATGAATCGCGCTCAAACCCCTCAGACCCCACGTTTCGATCCGCGACGACCTCGGCCCCAGACGGCCGTGTGCACCCACTGCAAGGCTCGGCACTGGGAGTGCGAAAGGTCCAAGTCGACCGGACACTTCAGCGCGTGCTGCTCGCAAGGCAAGGTGCGGCTACCTCCCCCTCCCCAGCCCAATCTCGAGTATCGGCAGCTTCTTGAAGGCTCGGATAGCGGTCAGTTGCTCCGTCCAACAACATTTGTCTGCACTTTACTCACATGCTGAACTGTGCGACCCATCTTCACAGAAGCTAAAGCGTTCCGCGAGAACGCCCGGTCGTACTTCAATGCGTTGTCGTTTACTTCGCTCGTTGCCCACTGGGACCAAACTCAAGTGGGCACGCTAGGACCCCCCGTGTTTCGCGTGTTTGGTCGCCTTTATCATCGACTCGGCGCCCTGATCCCTGCCGTGAATCAACGCCCAGCCTTTGCTCAAACATGACTCATCGACCCGGCCAAGGCCACCGACACTCGACTTGGACCCGACGGCGCACAGTCGCATGCAACGATCTACTTTGACCTAGCTCGAGTCCATCCTGCGCACCGGCAACCGCTTTGTGAGGGAGTTCGCATCGGTCAAAGCTCGCGCAGGTTGGGATACGGCCAAAGAGTGGGTCCTGCGCCTCTGCCTACCACCAGGCCGAGACCGACGCACCCACAACCTTCCTACGTCAAGCACGGAAATGGCGATGCTTATCTGCGATTCCGACACCAACACGGGAGATCGTGGACCGCACGACCATCTTCTCCAGGTGCACGGTGATCGATGTCCCGATGGTCGGCCCAAGTACCAAATCGTTAGCTCGCTCTATCCGTCTGCGATGCCTCTCCGGTACCCACTACTCTTCCCCACGGGGGCAGATGGCTTCCACCCCGACATTCCTCTTTCCTCTTTGCGCTTTCAACCAAGCTGGGCCGCCCATCGCCAGAAACCGAGAGCAGATCGACAATGATGTCCAATCGCGCGAGCTACTTGCCGGCCTTGGTCCAGATGAAGAAGACGAAGAGGAGGACGATGAAGATGAAGATGACGAGGAGGGCGAAGAGAATGGTGATGGTGAACGTAAGCTAAGCGTCTTCGGCTCATTCTCACATACCTCTGTTGAGACGCACCCTCAGACTGACATAAATTGTTCGAAAATCTAGGACGAAGATCAAGCAAGAGGGGTCGAGGTGGATCAACCCGAGTTTCGCGTTCCCAATTCTTTGCATATTACTTGCACGAACGCGACAACTACTTCTCGATTCCGCATGCCACCCAGCGTCTCTTCCTCGAGTTCGTGATCGACGGATACTCTCAAGTCGAGACCGATCGACTCAACTACGTCCGGTTGCATCAAGAAAACCTCCGCCTGACCACGGCTCAAGGCATCACCGACGCTGTTGCCAACGGCTTGACCCCGGATCAAATTGGACGTTCGGGTGATTTTGGGCTCGACGTTCAAGAATAGCCCGCGGGAGCTCACGCAGCGTTACCAAGATGCGATGGCTTGCGTTGTCAAATATGGAAAGCCTTCGCTGTTCGTCACGACTTTTTTACATCATGTATACTCTTCAATTCTCCTGCTATTTGATTTTATCCTCCCGTTAATTTAACGGGATCCCACTGGTTTTCCTAAGCTCATTCCGAGCAGTTTCAGGATTTTACCGAATACTCTGAAAGCGCTAATGCTCGCCAGATGGACAACTACAAGGGACCCTTCCGAACGCAAAAATTATTCGTAAAGTAGGGTTTTCCCAATTGGGAGCAGCAGGCGATTCGACAACATACAACAAGCATGCCATAACAAGTACAGGGAAGTATTTACGGGGCGAGAGTCGCAGGTGTGCCCGAGCTTCGAGGCTCCAGGACGACCTTGAGGAACAAGGTGGAGAACAAAAGCTGGTCGCCAACAGCATCGTACAATGGGACGTGCCGATAACCTTCAGTCATAATTCGGTCAATTTCAGACGTCAGGGACGCTGCATCGGGCCCAAGAGTAGGCTGGATCTTACCAGGTAGCAGCGCGCCTAATGAAATGGCGAAGGCGCCAACCGGATCCCCTTTCCCTTCTTCGAACGCCGCTTTGACGTTGCCCCGCGCATTGAGCACTTCGACACGAAGAAACACGAGATCCAACATGCCCTCTGAGGGGTGAGCAGTGAAACCAAAAGTCAAGGGCGAATTGAAGATCGGATTGAACGCATTCCCGCTACCCAGTAAGCCAGCTCAGCATCAGCGCACAAGATCGAATGCAAGCGCGGTTCCGCGGCACGTACCGAACGACCTTGCTGCGCTTCTTGGCAGGGGATGAGAGACCGGGCTGGTAAAACGAAACTTCAACGAAAGGATCAACCTGGGCGGTGTTGAATTTTTCTACATCGTCTGCGTCGCGTGGCTTGGGCAGTTGCTGGGCCGAGATGACCTGGGAAGGAGGCAATCGGGCTGTTGGCGATCTCTAGGCTTCGCCGAACATTCAAGCAGGAACTTGCCTCAACTTGCAGCGTGTAGCTCTCGGATCGAATCAGCGCCGTCTTGTCCTTCTCGCCGCCTTTCTTGCGAAGGAGCTCAGGCTTGAGGACGTAGCCGACACGTCCGGCGCGGGAGAACATTGCCAAGTTGAGCTCCATGCCCGTATCTTGGTTATATGGGGAGCAGCTTTCAGCGATGTAGATACCGGGATCAAGCTTTCTGTTATTCAAGAAGACCACTCACCGAAAGTCTGCCAGTTCAAGGCGACGAGCTGCACGCCAGCGGCCCACATGTGATGGGGCTCAAAGTTGGAACTGTTGAGGCGGCTCCCTTTAGGGTATGCCCGCGTGAGATGCTTTCGATTGTGGGCGATAAAGTCTTGCCGTGCGCCCTCATCTCTGAACATTTTGTGCAAGCTGTTCTCGCCGACCGAGATCACGTGTGTTGCACCGTACGTCTCCTTTTTGTTGAATCCCCGTGCTTTGACCCCTACGGTGTAGACAAGCAAGCCAAGCAGCGCGGATGACATGACTTGATGTTTGTCTGATCTGCCCGATGGCGCCCCGACTTCGCTGGGCTCGACGGTCACGCACGCAGACAAGCGGTCTGGTGGAGCCTGGCTGAACGATGCGTTTGATCCCGACTTGATAGTTGATGAGGACGACGGCGAAAGCGTTGGTCGGGGATGTTGTGGTGGAGCGACGGAGCGATTCGATCCGCCCACGCGTCTACGAACAGCCCGAAAAACTGCGAACACAAAAGGAACCCAGGGAAAAGTCAATCATCAAGATCACCTGACCAAGATGCCAACGGTACACTAAAGGATGCGACTGACCTCTGCCAAAGTCTGAATCCGAGCTTGTCGAATCGGCGGAGGAAGTTGTGTGGTCCTCAGATTGAGTGACTTTGCTCAGCGTTCCGTCCGTCTTATTCGCAGCTATCAATTTGTTCTTGGCCTGTGTGCGGCATAACGGAACGAGGTGTAAGCTTTTCGAAGGGAGGTAGGTGCTCTGATTGCACCCCGCTCACTTTCAGCAAAAATCTCCCTTTGAGCTCGTTTGGGCTGGGCAATTGCTCAAGCTCTTCTTCATGCTCGGCGCCGTCGAGCCTCGACCGAACGAGCTGATCGCCCAGAACCGAAACCAGCAACTCAACCATGCGATCCTGTTGGACCACATCGCAATGAACTTCCACGCTCAAGATAACCGGATAGGGCGAGGCGAGGAAGGCGTATTGAGCGATCGCCTGTAGCACTTCGCGCAGCGTGATCTTGGAGGTCAATGTCAAGCCGTGTGTTACCACCGGCTCGCCGTCATCCCCATCGTAGATATCCACTGCGCGGAGACATCGTCGAAAGCAACCCGATTCAGCTGTCAGCGAGCAGATGCCTGGAAAGATGTGAGGGATGGTGACTTGCACTCGACACACCGGCACCCCTGCTGCAGGGCGCGGATGTAGCCCTCCACAGTACTCTGTCCCTTTATTTGGTTCCCGACGAGGTAGGTCTGGTAGCGGAATTGCATGTCGATTCGCGACTTCAGCGGGCCCGCTTAAGTCGAGACCCTGCCAATTGGGCACGAACTCACGTTATGGCTTGAAGTTATGAAGTATTCCGGGAGCGGGCGAGACATGTCTTGATTCGATTCGTTTTTGAGGATAGCATTATCCGAGGACATAAGGTATGATGCGAACCCGTCAATCATAATTCGCTTCGTCTCCGAATCGGCGTACTTGGCATACGATGCCAAGATAGCTTCATGAGTGAGGGGTTGCTGGCGGCGTGTGGCGAGGGAACAGAGGGATCAGCACAGCCCTTGCAACACGAAGGCACTTTCAAGCAAATCCCAACGCACATGTTGAACCTCGACCATGAAAATCATCCAGGATTCGAGTGACAAAGAATCGTGACCCGCTCCGGCTACGCCCGCAAAGATGCTCTCTATCTCGCCGCGACGCTTAAGCAGTTTCACGAAGCGTTGGAACGCAGCAAAGTCAAGATAATCGCGAGGGGCGGCCGCAGACTGGTGTGAGCCGTCTTCAGATCAGCGAACCAAGCGCACACTAACACTAAAGGATCCTGTGCGGCCTCTTCACTCACCCTGAAAGCCTCGGCAATCTCAGCGGAACCGATTCCCATTCCCAGCTTAGCGCAAAGGTGATGAACCTCGGTTTCTCGCACAGTCGTGTCAGACTCTTCTACGACGGCGAGGTGCGACGGCGCATCAGTAACAGGGTCGGCCACAGCAAAGCCTTTGGTCATCCGGCCATCGCGGAACTTGTCCAGCGTGAGTCTCCACAGGTCAAGCGCTTGCTGCGTCGGAGCAACAAAGTGCACCAATTTGTAGCTGACGGTCGACGAGTTGAGCATGTTGCGGGAGGTTTGCGGGACCGAGTATATGATAGTCATCCACCTCGGCTCAACTTCTGCCGAAATTTGCAGCGAGGTGCGATAAGGCGAGCCTTGAGCCGCAAATCGTAAATCTCTGATCCTTGCAATGGGAATCGATGCCTCTCGTTTGCTGCCTACACGATCGAAGAAAGCTTGTGTGAGTACAGAGACCTCTTAGCCGGTAGCAAGAGGACCCCCGAACAAGGTTCACCGACCTAGGCCGAACCCATTCTTCTCCCAGCACAGCCTCACGTCCTGACCGCCCACGAGCCCGATCCCGATCTCGAGTCCCATCTCTCCGTCCTCAGATCCCGCGGCGCCGACGTCGAGCCACATGTTCCTCGGTTTGGCTCTCCTCGCACTCTTGGCCGACACTTTGAGCATCTCCATCCCTGGGCAGGCGAGTTGGGCCGGGATGACAAAAGCAGAAAAGTGCCTCCGAATGGCAAACTTGCGGAGCGAAGCCGAAGGCAGAGTTGATGCAGGTGCCGTCTTCGGGCCCAACTCGGCGAACGAGACTGCTGTCACGAAGGGAGACGGGATGGATTCAGGTGAGGTCGAAAGAGGCCCATCGCAGGCAACCTGTGTCTTTGGGGTAGGGGTCAAGAGCACCATGCGGGTTTGCTGGCCAGGGGCAATAGGAATCGAAATCGGTTTGTGTGTGGTCGCAGCCGTGCTGCTGGAAAGTGGGGCGGCAGTCGACGACGTCGCGGCCAAGCCCGAAGTTGAACAAGCGGGGCCATCGATGGGGGTCGGGGACGTATGACCGATGCTGGGACAGGAGGCGGGGAGCAAAGATATTGTGACAGCAGTCGTTGACCCGTCGCAGATGCTGTCGAAGCTCGGGGTCGGTCCAGGTTTGCGGCGACAATGGTCCGGGTCGGCATCGGCGTCGGCGTCGGCGGAACTCTCGCGTGATGCGAGAGAGGCCATGAGCTTCCAGTGAAGGAGTGGTCCGGTACCAAAGTCACAATGGCAGTCCGGAGCACGTTCGAGTGGCTGCAGTAGCAAGGAGGAGCGAGCAGCCAGAGGCAGCGCGAAGCAGCGAGTGCCCGGACAGCTGGCGACAGCGAATGACTGCGAACGACGTATATGAACAAGCGCCAGCTAGAACCAGGTGGAACACCGGTAGAACGAGCCAGAAACGAGCCAGAACGAGCCTGGCGAGGCCTCTGGCGCCGCTTCTCGCGGCCACTTCTCTTGTTCAGTCCTCTACCGTCCCCAACTTTTCCGTTTACGAAAGCGTTCTTTCGCGACATCCCTGACTCTGATTCTAGCTCCATCAGATATTCGGTGGACCATACTGGCATCGACACGTACATCACCATATTCGCTCGACACTTTGCCCTGCCCGTGGCCCGCGTGTCTCGCTTAACGACCATGGCGACTAGAAAGGCTACGCCGTTGCCAGCCGACGCGAAGCGGTGCGTCGCGGCTCAAACCCCCTTTCCAAGAAGAGACGGCTGATAGAGCCCAACAACTTGTCCGAATCGTTGCCAATCCGCGGTGTGCGCTCGTCCCAATCTCTAGACTGCGCACCATCATCATAGCCACGCCGTTCCTCGTCGGCTCGTCGATCCTGCTCTATAAGAGACTCGTGCTGGGAGAGGAGCAGCGCCTGCTTCCGCGGCCCACACCTCCGACGCAACACATGATCGATCGTATCAATAAGGCTGAACAGGCGGCCCAGCGGTGACGCAGTCCGATCCTGGCGAAGCTTTCCGCGCCGAGAAGGCGCACGAGACGAAAGCATCGACCGACAACAACCCTGACGTCAAGGTCAACGAAAGGGAATCGCGAATGTGATGATACTGAGCATTAATTGCATTGAACATGTTGTAATGTATTCATATAATCCGGGGCCTCCATGGTGGACCCGGTCCATACCCACTACCCGCCCAGTCTTGGTCCATTGCCGTGGACAAGGCACCACGGTCCCTCCAACCATGCAATCACCGCCATCAGCCATCCTCAATTCCAACTACTCTGGCGCAGTTGAGTGCAGCTTCTTTACACGTCGTCCCTCCTCTAGTTCTTGTCCATCAAATCCCTCGTCGTCACGCCCTGCTTCTTGCCCTTGTCAACCTCTTTGTGAATCTCGTCGCGCGATTCGAACAATCGCTCTTCCGACTCGCTGGTCGCTTGTCCCGTCGTCTCCTGCCGATAGACACCCAGTACACGCACCGGCATCAGCTTCAGCAAATGCGGTCAGTGCGTTGAGAGCGACCCGGAGCCAAGAGCTCCCACCTTGATCGACTTGATCGCGGCATCCTTGACTTGGTTGAGCGTGTCGCCGGCAAAGTGGAGGCGCTTGGCGATCGGACCCTCGACTTCGGCCGGTTGCGTCTGCAACAGTGCGGCGACAAGAGAGAACGAAGTTAGTTCCGCTCTAGACAGTATACCACAGGGAGGCACTCAACGGCTCATGGTGAGACGTACCCCTCCGACCTTTTCGTGCTCGTCCGCGGCGCGTGCGATCGACGACGTTGCGAGAGCTGAAGTGGCGCCCAAGATCCGACTCGGACTCCGCGACGACGATGACGGAGTCGCGGTGACCCTGGCAGCGCTTCGAAGCAGCTGAAGGGCAAAGCGGTTCATAGGCAGCATCTGATGGTCGTGAAACGAATTGTGATCGTGTAGGCTTGCCGCAACAAGTGGGTAGATCAAAGACTGGCCATTGACCGCGAGCTGGCGGCACTGGCTGAAGCTCACCTGTGAGCACGTGAGCCATGACGTGGATTCACAATCGAGTATACCGCGCCGAACGCTGCCAGCTTGTCTTATTCCCTCAAAATCGGGCGAAAAACTGGCGCGTGCTCGGCGCGCAAAGCAAAGGAGCATCGTCGATTCCGCCTTGTCTCCCTTTGGCCGTACCTACCGTGTTACAGCCTCCACCTACATCATGTCTGAC
The DNA here is from genome assembly GCA_022506055.1 of Microbotryum violaceum. NCBI lineage: Eukaryota > Fungi > Basidiomycota > Microbotryomycetes > Microbotryales > Microbotryaceae > Microbotryum > Microbotryum violaceum. The sequence continues at coordinate 742,008 of JAKMXP010000009.1, read as the reverse complement.
CACCCCAAAACCTACCGCGCCGCACAGGTCAGTCTGACTGAACCACCCTCGACATCGATCGCTACTGCAGTCTGTCAGGCGTGTGACTATGTGCCTCCACTTGACACTCGATCCGCTCGAGCTCGAGGCCGCCGGTGGCTGTGACGTACGACCTTATCATGCGCTCCGAGTCCTGATCTGACACATGGCGTCTCACTTCTCAAATGTCGGACCTGACCCATAACTTTATCATCCAACTTTTGGTAGATCTCCCAGAAAGGTGGCAAGTTTGATATCGTCCACAAGGACTGGTAAGCGTTGACACCAAGTTCGAGTCACTAGTCCAGTTCTTTCGCGATCGAGCATGAACCAGGCGGACTCGGCGGACCCCTGGACCTGCGCCCCCGGTTCTTCAGGATCGTCCATGCTCGACCTCGATATGGCCGCTCAAGGACTGACACTGACCTCACATTCATCCACCCTCGATTAGGATTGATCCAGAGCACGGGCATGTCGTCGTCAAGGTCGAGGCTTGCGGCATTTGTGTAAGCTTTTGCTCTGATCATCAAGAGGTGACACTTGCTCCGTGGGGATCAAGTTTGTCGCACAACAAGCATTATCTCAACTCAGCTGGGAGCAGGTGTATTGTATCGTGGATGGGGATGACTCGCTAACTCACCCCACCTTCCCGAGCAGCACTCGGACAGCATTGTCGTCAACCAGGCCATGCCCACCGGTCTTCCCCGAATTCCTGGTCACGAGATCATCGGCAAAATCGCTGCCGTGCCCGCGGACGAGAACGTGTTCAAAGTGGGCGATCGAGTCGGTGGTGGATGGCACGGAGGACATTGTGGCTATGTAAGTTGTCTCTTCAAGAGCCCCCTCGTGTCGGGAGCGCAGAGGTCGAACTGTTCGTGACGTGAACGTCAAGTGCTCGTTTGCATTTGATCACTTAGGGGCTCACCACCGAACGCGCCCTTTCAGTGCTTGTCGTGCCGTCGCGGTGACTTTGTGACGTGCGCGAATCAGGTTATCAATGGCATCTCGGTCGATTGCGGATACGCCGAGTACGCGACTTTGAGAACCGAGGCACTCTCTCGCATCCCAGACAACAGCGACGCAGCTGAGTCCGCCGCGCTGCTCTGTGCCGGTGGTGAGTCTGCTCCCGAGCTGGACAAACCTTGCTAGTAAGCATGCCAAGCACTCACTTTTCTCCTCGGTCACGATCTACAACTCGCTCCGCCACATGAAGATTCTTCCTGGCGAGATTTGCGCAGTTCAGGGCGTCGGATGAGTCCTGCTTCGGGGCCAAAGCGATGTGTGCAGCGGCTTCAAGCTTCGAAAGAGAACAACTCTGACCAAAATGCGTCAATTTCTTCGCCGGGTTCAGCGGTCTCGGTCATCTTGCCCTGCAGTTGTCCAAGAAAATGGGTACGTACAATGATCGTAAAAGGACCTTACCGATTACTGCCAAGCTGGTCACCTGCCGACAGCCCGGCTGATGCTGCCGGTCTTGTCCCATAGGCTATAAGACGGTCGCCTTATCGCAGAATGATAACAAAGCCCAGCTTGCGAAAGAGCTCGGAGCCGACATCTACCTCGACGCGTCTAAAATCGACCAAGTCGAAGAGCTTAACAAGCTTGGTGGCGCCAAGGTCATCATCGCCGTCGCCCCTTCCGGCAAGGCAATGGCCGAGTTGATCCCCGCCTTGTCTGTCGGCGGCCAGCTCGTCGTCTTGGCGGTGCCTCACGATGTTTTGACGGTGAACGCGATGTATCTGATTCAGAAGAGGAGGAGCATTGTCGGCTGGCCCTCGGGTACGGCTCAAGACTCGGAGGAGACGATCGCGTTCGCCGAACACGCGGGCGTCAAAACCTCGATCGAAAAGTTTTCGCTCGACCAAGTCCAGGAGGGTTTCGACCGCATGTCAGAGAACAAGGTCCGCTTCCGTGCTGTTCTCACCTTTGATTAGGCACCTTCCCGGTGCGTACCAGCATCTCTATGACTTTGCCTGCACATGTCGTATCTCATTCCTCTCAATCGCATGTCCACATGAGGGCGTGCTCTTGGGCTCCCGAAAGTGAAATACAAACAGTCGATCATATCTCGGTTAGTCTCGATCGACTCGCGACTGATTGTATGTCATGCATTTACAAGGCTATGAAAGCTGCAGTCGGGATCCGTTGTCTCTGCAGATCAAAACAATTATGCTGATGCAATTGCAGATAGTGTGTGATTCCACCTCAAAAATATTGGCAAACCAAGCAGTGTTGGTACATTCTCTGCCCCTGTCTTGGCTACGGGAACAGGTTCTTCCCGCGATGGCCCGCTGCCTACAAAGTGAGCAGGCACTCACATCATGGCCATCTGACCCGCATACGCCATCGGCTTGATGTTGGGGTGCGGTTGCTCTTTGAAAGTGGTGAATTTGATGGATCCTGTCTCGTCAATCGTCGCGAAGGCAGCGAGGTTGCCGACTTGGTCGACCTGAAGGGTGGCGCCGGTCGCTTATCATCAGCTCTAGCCGGTGATGCTGGCACTCGATGAGAATGACTCACATAGTTGGGCGCCGAAAAGACGGTGATGCATAATCCGTCATGCTCGACCGAATAACCGCCCTGTCGCACTTCATGACTCCTCATCACAGCAGTCACCTGATTCAACTCGCACCACCTCCTCGTCACGTCCGGACCAAAGCCGATCCCGACCCCACGCTTCGAAGGACCTCGCCCCGCCGTATCTTGAGGGTCGGTCCACAGCATCTCGCACATTAATCCTTCGTGGCCCGGTTGCTTTAGGCTGATGCGGTCGATCGCGGCGATTTGGGCGAGGGTCACGTCGTCGCGCGAGAAGAGGCCGCCGTGGACGACGAAGTAGCGCTTCTTGTTCTCGCAGAGGATCAGATTTTTCGGGGCATCACTCGGCGTGTCGTTTGTCGGTGAAGACACCGAGATGAGGGTCGCCAAAGGCACTGCAAATCAATCACGCGAAGCTCCCGGTCAATGCTGTGATCAAAGGAGAAGCTCGGATCGAGGATCGACTCACGAGCGGTGAAGACCTCTTCGAAGAGCTTGTACGTCATTTCGGAGTACTTTTTTTTCGTTTCCCCTTCAAATCCGTACACCTTGTTCATGTCCGCTGTTTCGTGGTTGCCCCGGTTCAAAAAGACCTTGGTTGGGTAGAGCCCTGTGAAGGAACAGTGCAAGGACCTTCATTATTGTCAGCAGCGAGTACCAAGATTGAGGCATGTTACGCGGCGTACACTTGTACGCGAACAGGACCAATACAATCTCGGTCGACCACGATCCGCGATCGACAAAGTCGCCGTTGAACAAGAGTGAATGTGTCTCTGATGGCCGACCGGTGAGGGTGAGAAGGTGGTAGAAATCGTAGAACTGGCCGTGGGTGTCACCGATGCTGTGGAACATGGAGGGGTCGAGCAGGTCAACATGGGTCAAGCGCTTTGGGCAGAGTTTCGTGGGACAAAGTGGGGCTCCGTACACATCCATGGTTTCTCTCTGTGGAATTGTCACTTTGACCAACGACTTCTCCTCCTTCAGCTTCTCGTAGGCGCCCAACACGATCTGCCATGCCAGCCTCTTGGGGATTGTCTCCCCTTTCCTGAACCACTCGATCAATTCGTCGACAAATTGCTTTGTCGGTCTCGGGGGTTTGCCTTCCTCTTCGGTCGATAATCGAGGTCCGGCGTAGCTCGCTTCGATGGGCAAAGCGCCGTGAGCGAGTTGCTCAAGAATCTTGGTCGAGGTCAGGACTTCATCCTTGGCCGAAATGGCGGCTTCGAACTGCAACCGACGCAAGAGCTTCTGGGTGGCGTCGAGCTGGGCTTTGGCGGAGGCATTGTTAGGGTCAAGTGAGATGACCTGCGCCGTTTCCAACCATGGGGTCTAGCTCGTCAGCGTCTGCATCACCGAACGATCGTTGATCGAACATGCACCTTTTTCAGGTCGACCAAGGCAGCCTTGGGTTTCATGATGGCCAAGTTCGCAATCGCTCTGCGGAAGTAGGCCTGTGTAACGATGTTTCGAGTTTTTATCAGCTTCGAGGACCCTGGCGGTGCCGAGCGAGCGAGTTTTGTCGTCGGACCTTGACTGCTCTCGCATCGAGTTCGATCGCTCGCGTCGAATCGGCGATGGCAAGTCCATACTCTTCAAGCTTTAGCCGGACAGCGGCCCCTGCGGAAAGAGAAACGAATGAATGAGATGTTAGGGAACGGTGTCGGGCTCGAAAGGTGCGACAGGAGGCGGGGGCCGACTGACGGTTGGACCAGACGATCGGATCGAACGGGTTCTTGTTCAAGGAAGCGGTGTAGAGGTCGAGCGATGGTCGGTACTTGGAAGCTGTCACGGGCCATAGGATATCGAAAGTCAGCTTGCCGGTTGGCGTGGGTCACGAGTGGCCGGGGAGGTGACTTGGACGGGAGGATGACGTACCCGAGAACAGGGCATTGGCTTCCGACTTTATCCTCAGTGCATCCTGATGGGAAGCGCGGTTCGAGTGTGAAAAAGACGTCGGTTCAGCATCGTGATGTAAGTTTCGCGCCCTATTCGGTGGCCCTTGCAGCCGAGATGGTCCATGGTCGTTGGTCGTTGGCCGTGGTGCTCGCCGGTCGGCCACTGCGGAGTGTCGGATTGCGAAGGCGATCGATCCGAGCGCGATTCGAGTCTAGCGAGGGCATCCGATCGGCGAGGCGAGGGGCGAGGCGGCGAGGCGATCGTGTACGAGAAGAACAAAATCGTGGCCAGTCGTGCACGGGTTCGCCGAAGCTGCTTACCTTCTTGGCGTCCGGACCGAGCTCGGCTTCGGACTCGGGTCGAATCCCGCCACCGTTCGCACCGGACGAGTGCCCACCGCCGTCGACGCTCGAGCCGTCGATCGAAGGGTCCGGGGCATGGCCAGAGAGGGGTGCGATGTATTCGCTCGATGCGGTCGAGTAGTCGGATCCGGCGTCGGACTCGGCGTCGGAATCGGTCGAGGGCAGCGCCGAAGTCGGGCTGGACGAGTCGTCGACCGAGAAGAGCGACCGAGTCGCCGGTTCGACGATGCTGCTGGGGCTGGTCGAGCTCGAGCTGCAGTCGTTTCCATCTATGCTTGTGCTCGTGCTCGTGCTGGGATTAGTGCTACCTGCGGAAGCGGCCATGATCGAGCGAGACGGCGGTGAGTGCGCGCAGGAACCGAACTGGCCAGCCGAGCCGGATCGTGCGATGCGAGCGTTTGCAGAGTTAAACATACCAATTCTCCGAAGCGCGCGGCTGCAAATCCCTGATTAGAATCGACCTCAGGCGCTACTGCTCCTAGTCCGGGCCTCGCCAGCGTGTACTCGAATGCATTTTCTCCGGCTTTTCCGCTGATTTCTAGCCCTGGATACCAATTATGCTGTCTTTTGAGGACGTATCAGAAAAAAGTAAAAAGTCGCGCGTGCTCGTTCCAGCAGGCGAGTCCTCGACTCCTCGGGGCGGACGTGACTCGGGAGCGTCTCTCCCACACTCCGACTTGTCCATCCGCGAAGATCCACCTGGGCCGACATCGCTATATCCGCACACGAGTGCAAGGACCATACGACGTTGACCTGCCATTCGACCTCGGAATCGCAAGCATAACCGCGTTCGAGGCCGCGCGCATCCAGGCCACACGCACCACAGCGCCGTACCACACCACACTCGACCACAGGAACCATCGCAGCCAGTATTAGCGTCAGTCGGCCTCACTCGCTATACCTCTGTGCAGCACAATGCTTGCCAGACTCAGATTTCGTGACGAGATTGAACCCACTGCCGCCGGTTGGCTCTCTGCGAAAGAGTCGACACCCCGTGCTCTGTGTTCTGAGCTCGACTCGAACCCAATGCTGACCAAACATACGATACACTACTACTCCCCGCTCGACAGTCAAAAGACATCCGCTCTCGACCCCTCTCCCTGCTCGCTCCTCGTCGCCGTGCTTCGAGCCGTCATCTCCGACTCGCACGACTCGCACACGACCTCGTGGTGCACCTCCGCCGGCGGCCGAGATCCCCGGCCCGATCCAGAACGGCGATCCCAGTGTCTGTGCAGCGACGACGACGACGAACAGCATGACCATCACCATTGCTGCTGCTGCTGCTGGCGCCCAAGAGACGGCTCCGACTTCCATCCTCAAAGCCACCTCCGCCTACTCGTCCGAACTCTCGACCGATGCCCAGTTCTTCACCTCCCAGGAGATCGCGTCGGCCCCGACCTTGACCCCGACCGAAGTCGAGGCCGCCACCGCCGAGCAGCGCGGCGACTACCAAGAGGACGACTACGACGACCCTGAAGGTTCGCTCTGGGCCGGACCCGTCGCGAGATCGATCCCAACCAGCATGAGCGGATTCAGGATGAGGAATCGCAGTCGCAGCGAGTTGGATCGCGCCTCAAGGGAATTCGTTCGCGCCTCTTTCGATGAAGCCTCGTCCGAACGACCGGCGCTCGCGGGCGATGGCACCGAGACCGAAAATGACGGCCAGAGCATCGCGAGGCGCTCGTCGAGGTCCAAGCGATCGAGGAGACGGCGGCGAAAGAGCACTCGCAGTGCCGCCCTGTCCGAGACCGAGGCAGAGACCGAGCCAGAGCAAGGCGATGACACCGATCCCGGGTCCCAGCACACCACATGGCGGTCCAGTCAGAGCAAGGGTCGGTCGAGGCGGAGAAGGAGAAAGAGCTTGAGCTCCAACAGATCCGCGTCCATGGCCGGCAGTGACGAGGACGATGACGCGGATGAAAACGCTCGATCCGGTTTCTTTCAAGGGATATCTAACGCCCTCAGGGGGAGGCCGTCGATGCCGCGACTCGAATCGGCGACCTCGCGCAAATCTGCCTCGACCTCGGCAGGGCGACGGTCGACTGACTCGCTCGAAGAAGATGCCGTCTCGTTGCGGTCCGAGAGCGACTATGCCGGCGATCGAATCGACGACGACAACGACGACCCGTACGGCCCGTATGGTGGGTCTTCCGACTCAGTTTCGACTTCCTCGACCATCACGTCCTCATCACAGGACGAAGGTGGGCCACGGCGGCGAAGAGGACCGGGCGGACTGTTGGGGGTCCTACCGGGGGGAGGAGGCGATGCGTTCTACGGCGAGTCACGCATCGAGTTCGCTAGCGACGTCGAGGACGACGAGGACGAGTTCTCGACCGACGACGAAGACGGCGAACGGCGGCGAAAGGCCGGCGGATTGCAGGCCAGCCAGAGCGTCTATATTCCTGATGAAGATTTACCCCTTCGCTTGGTCGGGTTGCACGTTTCAAGGTGGAGGGTCGCGTTATGGACACTCGGGTGCATCCTTACCGGTGGAGCTTTGTGGCTACTTGGGCGGTGGCTGCCCAAACTTTGGTTGAAATGCGTGGGTAAGCCGGGCGAGTTCAGAAAGGCTTCGTATGTTGTTGTTGAGGTGAGTCGACGACGCTCTGAACGCTTTTCGAGAGACGGGGGTCAATGAGCTCATCTAAGATCGCGTTACCGTGTGTTTCTAGTGCTTCCACCACGAACCCCAAATTCTTCCCATCGAAACTTTTCAACTCTCGAAACCCCTCGCCCTGTCTACGGCTTTCCCACCGTCGCTCGTCACACCGCCCGCGCATCGTGACGACGTGAACTACTCCCGCAACTGTTCGAAGCCCGTTGACGAAGGCGCGCATGAGACCGAAGCGGGTGTGAACACTCCAAGCTCGATCCCGTTCGCCGGGATATCCGCGAGCACAGCTGAGTATGGGGCTGTACCGGTACCTTTTGCTGGTCAACCGCCTAGCGTAAATGCGACGAATCACAAGGGCAAAAAGGTCAAGGGGCCGGCGATCACGCAGCTGCAGTACCTCGACTATCGGTACTACCGTTTCTTGCTGCACCCGGAAGGAGAATTTAGGATGATTCGGTGAGTACATTTAGTGATGCGCACAGAGCTTTGAAGGATGGAGACTAAGTTTGCATTCGCGTATCCTCGTAGCGAATGGAAGGACCCTACATGGACGACTCCGATGTCGCTCCGCAAAGGCCTGTCCTCGACGGATGCACACACTCGACATTCACTGTTTGGGCAGAATGCGATCGACATCAAAGCGCGGGGGGTCGTGCAGCTTCTGATGGACGAGGTGCTGCACCCGTTCTACATCTTCCAGATCTTCTCAATCGCGCTGTGGTGTGTCGACGATTATTACTATTACGCTTTTGCGATCGCCATCATCAGTGTCGCGTCTATCGTTTCGACTTTGATCGAGACCAAAGGTGTGCGTACGGCCATGGACCGTAGTTTGAATGCGATCCTTCACTCATGGTGCCGATCATGTGCCCACAGAACATCGAACGAATGAGGGAAATGTCGAGATTCTCCTGCTCCGTCAAGGTCCTCCGTGATTCCGAATGTGAGTCGATCGGTACAATACATTGCAGCTGAACGCACGAGCTGAGTAACTAACTCCGCACTGCGCAGGGACTTCGGACGTTTCGGACGCGCTCGTCCCCGGCGATATTGTCGACCTGTCCGAGACATCCCTAAACACCTTCCCCGCAGACTTGGTTTTGCTCTCGGGTGACGCGATCGTCAACGAGTCGATGCTGACCGGCGAATCGGTTCCTGTGTCCAAGTACCCCGTTGAACTAGCTGGAATTTCGTGGATCTCGGCACCGGGCGGTGACGTCTCGCCCGATCTGTCGAGGCATGTCGTGTTCAGTGGTACCAAAATTATTCGCATTCGGAAGACGAGCCCCATCAGCATTGGGGGCGGCGAGCCCGAAGCCTTGGCCATGGTCATGAGGACGGGTGCGCTACTAAAGACCTCGGGATCAAAGGACAGCATTGTAGACATACTGACACTGTGCTTCCTCTTGGCAACGCAGGTTTCAACACGACCAAAGGTGCTTTGGTCCGCTCGATGCTCTTCCCCAAGCCCTTTGGCTTCGCCTTTTACCGCGACTCGTTTCGATTCATCGGAGTGCTTGCCATGGTGGCCGTGCTTGGCTTCATGGCGTCTTCGGTCAACTTTATCAAGCTCGGCATCTCGTGGTCCGTCATTGTCATCCGCGCGTTGGATCTCGTCACTATCGTCGTCCCTCCTGCTCTGCCTGCGACCATGTCGATCGGAACCTCATTCGCGATCTCCCGACTACGCAAGATTGGCATATTTTGCATCTCGCCGAGTCGAGTCAACATTGGGGGCAAGGTCAACATTGTCTGCTTTGACAAGACGGGGACGTTGACGGAGGAGGGCCTCGACGTGCTTGGCGTGCGAAGTGTCGTGCGTTCGACAAACAAGTTCGCCGACTTAGAACACGACGCCGACAACGTGCCCATCTTTGGGGCCGCCGATGCTAAGACACCGCTCTTGCATGCATTGGCTACGTGCCATGCGCTCAAGATTGTTGATGGCGAAGTCATTGGTGATCCGCTCGACCTGAGGATGTTCGACTTCACCAGCTGGACGCTCGAGGAAGGCAAAGAGGCGGCGAAGACGAAGGCCCCGACCTCAGAGGCTGCCAAACACAGCAAGCACGCCTCGTCGGCTCGAGCGGCCGCTACGCCGGGTTCGGCATCGTCCAAGGTCCCCGAACGCGCCGCCACGCTCGTGCAAACTGTGGTACGCCCACCCGGAGGCGAATCATTCAAGCTCGAAGACGCGCTCAAGGCCGGGTCCAAGCATGCGCACTTTCTCGAGTTGGGCGTGTTGCGGACCTTCGACTTTGTATCGTCGCTGCGAAGGATGAGCGTGCTCGTCAAGAAGCTCAAGTCGACTTCCGTCGAGGCCTACGTCAAAGGTGCTCCCGAGGTCATGCTCGAGATCTGCGACAAGACCACCCTGCCGGACGACTATGAGGAGATGCTGGCCTACTACACCAAGCACGGCTTCCGCGTCATTGCCCTCGCGGGCAAATCGATGCCTGGGTTGACATGGATCAAAGCCCAACGGCTCAAACGCGAGATCGTCGAATCCGACCTCCGCTTCTTGGGCATCATCGTCTTTGAAAACAAGCTCAAACCGGGGACGGCGCCGGCGATCGCAACGCTGCGCGCGGCGCACATCCCGACGAGGATGGTGACAGGCGACAACGTCCGGACCGCGATCTCGGTCGGGCGCGAGTGTGGTATGGTCCCGGGCTTGGCTCGGGTTTACCTTCCGACGTTCCTAAAAGGAAACTCCTCGACGCCTCGATCGACAATCGAATGGGTTGACGTTGACGACGAGAGGCGCAAGCTCGACCCTTACTCACTGATACCGCTCGTTACCGACGATGATGGGAGCAGCTACAGCGGCTACAGCGACGAGCTGTCACGGCGCGAATACCACTTAGCTGTCTCTGGCGACATTTTCCGCTGGATGATGGACTTTGGGGCGCTCGAAACGCTGCAGCGGATGCTCGTCAAGGGTATCATCTTTGCGCGAATGTCACCCGACGAGAAGCACGAGCTCGTCGAACGCTTGCAGTCTTTGGGATACACCGTCGGTTTTTGCGGCGACGGCGCCAACGATTGTGGTGCGCTCAAGGCCGCCGATGTTGGGCTCAGTTTGTCCGAAGCCGAAGCCAGCGTTGCTGCCCCGTTCACGAGTCGTCAACCCGACATTCGGTGCTTCATCGAGGTCATCAAAGAGGGTCGAGCGGCTCTCGTCACAAGCTTCAGTTGCTTCAAGTTCATGTGAGTGGCTCGTTCGTGTCTCCCTAGTTGGTCCTTGGCTGACCATGCCCGTCTTGTTCTTTGCTACAGGGCGTTGTACTCTTTGATCCAGTTCACCACGGTTACCCTGCTCTACTCTATCGCATCCACCTTGGGGGATTTTCAGTTCTTGTACATCGACCTCTTCCTCATCTTGCCCATCGCCGTCACCATGGGTCGCACCGAAGCCTTTCCTCGCGTCCACCCCAAGCGACCGACCGCGTCGTTGATCTCGAAGAAGGTCTTGACCAGCCTCATCGGCCAGATCGCACTCACGTCGGTGTTCCAATTCATCACATACTTCTTCGTCCGTGCTCAATCTTGGTACACCCCTCCCGAGATCGACCCCGACGAGCTCGACATCGTCTCGTACGAGAACACGGCCCTTTTCCTGATTAGTTCGTTTCAATACGTCCTCGTCGCCTTCATCTTTTGCGTGGGCCCACCTTATCGCAAGCCTTTGTACTCGAATCGATGGCTCGTTGCGGCGTTGGCCGCGTTGACCGTCTTCTCGATCTACACACTCTTCACGACCTCGGGACCGATCTTTGCGCTCTTGCAGCTCATCTCGCTTCCGCACGAGTTCCATCTGGAGTTGTTGTTGTTGTTGATCGCCAACACAGCGGCATGTTGGACGTTTGAGAAGTACGGCGCTAGCCGACTTACGAAGTTGTTCGGCGAATTGCAGCGTAAATGGAGGCGTGCCCGCGGCACGAGGAGGAGGGACGACGGTAAGGTGTACAAGGCCGTTCAACGAGCGATGGTTGATTAGCGGGTTTTTGCTATATGTTGCTCGCACGAGGCGTCTTGAAGTTGTTGTAGTAGAGCCGGTGTGGCTTGGAATTGGGGCATTTAGTCGAAACTTTCGACAGCTCGGGATGCCGCAGCTCTAAACTGAGGAAGGACACAGAGCAAGCACAGGTTACATAGCTCTTTTTTCGAGAACGTGTTTCGGGATGCTTTGATCACAGATGCGAAGGGGCCGTGTCTGATTCTGGCCATCGAATAGCAAAACACACATTCCGCCGGCTTGGTGAAGCTCTCGGACTCCGCGCTTGATTGACAGAGAGCTCTTCCAGGGTCCACTGCAGGTAAAGCATGTACCGTGCAAGGGTGTTCGCCGTCATAGTATGTCGATGTAATCTGATTGTTCGAGAACTCCGGCTCGTTCAGAAAGTGCATGAAAAAAGGCGCCTCGCGTCGGGATCGGATGACTGATGAAGGGGTCGAGAAGTGGCGAGCAACGCTACTAGAAGTCCGCCTAGTGCCCGCCCGCCGGCTTCTCCGCGGAGTCGCGGATCCCCGCGACGGCAATCAAAGCGTCATGGCTTGATGAGGCTTGAAGGGGCTAGAAGCGGTATTTTTATCGGCCCGAAGACGTGATATTCGGGTCCAGACGAGCTGCTTTTGAGTGCGCATGCGGCGGCGCTCACTTAGCTCGGCTCGAACAAGTTCGAGATGAGGTCCGTGCGAGAGATGGCTTCCGAAGGCCCGAGACGACAGATGTTGGCTGCGCGCTGCCGACGCTCGCAATCGTTCATCTCGCAAAACAACGCGCTCTCAGTCGTCTCGGACGTCATATACCCTTTTCGCCCGCGCCCCTCCCGGCAAGCAGCGACCCGAACGTAAGTGCATGCTATGGTCGCTCGCTTGAGTCCACTGGCTCAGACTGGAGCCGTCCCGCTGCGCTATTTCCTTTTGACGCGGTGACCGTTGTGGCGGCCGGTGGTGGTCCGAGGAGCACCGCGCGACGCGCTGGACTCGTCTTCTTGCCGCCCCAATTCTGATCCCGTGTTGTGGCGGATTGGGGATATCCAAGCATGGTCACAATCGTGACTTTGGCGGCGGCCTTAGATGCATGGTTTTCTCCGATGTTCGACCGCGTCGCTCTGTTCATGTCATGCGAGGCGAAGCGTGCATCGTCGATCGCGGCACTGACGCATGTTGTGGATCGCACCGCAGAGTTCACCTCCGTCGATTTGACGGCTAATATCACGCGCGCACACGAACTCGTGATCAAGATCGATCGACTTGTTTTCCTTGGCGAGCCTGCCTGCTTCTTTGTCTCTTGGTCTCAGGCCAACCTTGGTCCCACAAAGGTCAGTCGGCATCGTAGTAGTCGATGCTTGCCCGACGATACCCGCGGCGAATCGGATTCCGGAGGTAGAGACGAGCTGCCAGCAGCGCGCGGTCCAGGTGCGACACTCGTTCATGCCGAGGCGAGCAAGACAAGCCCGAGGCAGCGATTGCATAGGATCATGGACATTATCGAGTTCAACGGTACCTTTGGCTTTCGTCTGACCCTTCAATGCCGACTCCCCTTCAGGTTCGAACCTACCGCCCCGTCGCTCTCCGATACCTCTCATTCAAGCGCATCGAAAGTCAAGCGCACCGAAAGCCGAGGCCCTTCTGAACCTTATTACGTAGCGTATCAAAATGGACATCGCGCTGCATTGTCAGTTGACAGCCGGTAGTACATGCGTAGCTATGATTCGTGACGTTAATTTGCCCAGGCACTCCTTCCTAAACAGATTTTGACGAGTACGCCGGCGACGCGATCTACTCAACCCTACACAACCCACTCGCCGGTCTTAGTAAAAACTCGCTTCCGTCGGTGACCTCAAATGTGACCACCTCGGCAGTAACACAGTACGTGGCAGATTTGCCGGGGCTTTCCGCGCTTCCACGCGACAGTGTGCTGCGACAGTGCATTTCCTTGTACGGCATAACCTATGTCGGTGAGTTTCCGTCACTCCTTTCCTCTCCGCGGCTTCCCGAGTGCTGACCGAGGCCTCTTCATACTTCAGGCATCCTCTTGCTCTACTTCTCGGTAGCGACCTTCTCGTACTACTTTATATTCGACCACCGAATGAAGCTTCACCCGCGGTGGCTCAAGAATCAAGTCCGGAAGGAGATCAAGTTCTCGCTCGAGGCATTCCCGATGCTCGATCTTTTGACCTTACCGTGGTTCCTGGGCGACGTCCGAGGCTACTCCCAACTGTACGACTCGATCGCGGAGGGGCCATTCGGTGCCGCCGGTGGATGGAAGCCGTGGGCTTACATGGCGTTCTCGGCTGCATTCTTCTTGTGGTTCACCGATTACTGCATCTACTGGATTCATCGGTGGTTGCACATCCCCTTCCTGTACAGGCGGTTGCACAAGCCGCATCACAAGTGGATCAGTGAGTCGCAAATTCCCTGCTTGTCTCTTTGTTGGTCCCAAATCGCAACTACGAAATGATATCTGACCCCATTCGCTCCAACTTATTCGCCCGCAGTCCCGTCTCCTTTCGCTTCGCACGCTTTCCACCCCGTTGACGGCTATCTGCAGTCCGTGCCATACCATATTGCGTGTTACTTGTTCCCCATCCACAAGTACATGTTCATCGGCCTCTTCTCGCTCGTCAATCTGTGGTCGATCTTCATTCACGACTCCGACATGTTGTGTGGCCACCCGTTCGAACACTACATTAATGGACCCGCTCACCACACCCTGCACCATATTTACTTTACGTGCAACTACGGCCAGTACTTCACCTGGGCCGACAAAGTCGGCGGCTCGTTCCGTGTCCCCGCCAAGGGCGATGACCCGCTCGATGCCGTTTTGGCGGTGATCGAGCAAAAGAAGGCTAGATTGGGTTCGAGATCGAGCAGTGAAGAGTCCTTGAGGACGACGCGTCAACAAGTGCTGGATTTGTTGGCCGACGAGACAACGAGCGAAAGCGGGTCCGAAGAATTCGACGTCGCGACAATGTTGAGCGTGAAGAAGTCCCAGTAGGCGGTCCAAGAAGTAGAATGTACGTAGACTCCAGTACTAATTCTAGGAGAGATAGAAGTGGAAAAACTTGAAGCTAGAATCTCTGTAGCCTGCGTGTCTACCCTCTGTTACGTCCTCTGCATTGGAAGAGCATGCTAGATCCCTTCATTGATAATCTTGTCTAATAGTAATATCGCATTGCTCTGTGCGTTTTCATTGATCCACGGTTCTTTCTAAGAGCGATGGTGGAGTGGACATGGTCGCCTCTTCTAATCCTGGTAGTACCATTTCTGACACTCCCCTCGGAGGTCGTTGCGAAGTTGGCACGGAGTTCACTGGATTGGCAGACATAACCGACCCTTACGACTGTATGGAAAACAGGTGGCCGAAACGAGCGACCGATGCGCGAAATTCTTGTCACCCGGACAAAGTCGGGCGAGCCAAGTTAGGAGTTCGAGCCGAGGACTGATTCGGCGGACGGCGTCACGGCAGTCACGTCCCGCTCAATCATTGACGCTGCTGCCATAGCGTCCACTCAGTATAAGCTGTGCTGAGATATAGTGAGGATTCCCTGGCTCGGACCATAGGGTGTTTGAGGAATGGTTTGGTTGGGTTCAATTGTTCATCAGGTGACCGCTGCCTGCGGTGGCCCTGGCCCGTAGCCGGTAGGCGGTGAGTGGTCAACGCCACCCTACACCTAAGCTCAACGAAGCCCTCCCTCCAGCCAGAGTGGAGGGTTTCGAGCGTACGCTATACCGTGCTCTGCACTTCAGGTGCTCGCGACGCCCACAATGGCAATCAATCTTGCACCGATCCCAGCCAGGCGCCGATCTCAAGCTACCTATTTCGATCCCCAGACACTGCGGTGCATGCCGCTCGGTCGGTGAACCATGGCCTTGATTTCTAGTGGGTCTGTATTTCTTTTACTTCTTGAGCTTGCGTCCTCTTAAATACGCTCTTGTTGGCCCTCGCTAGGCAATAGCACAATTCGACCAACGACTGCAAACTTGGACGTCGGCGAGGGCCATGGCCGCAGGGCCACGGCCGCAGGGCCGGGAATGCCAGAAGGGCCCTGCTCTGTCCTTATTTCGGAAAGACGAGGAGGTTTCCGAATTTACTAGGCTAACATCTATCAACTTGGGCTGTATAGAGTGCAACTGCTTACAGTAGGTAGGTAGGCAGGCAGGTACCTAGTGCCTGAGGGACAGGACCTTCTGGATTTACATGACCATTGACTCCACGTCCAACGTTGGTTTCGCGACTGGCGGCGCCTAAACTTGCCCATGAACGGCCGGCGCAGCGTCCGATCGACGAACTTCGGCGAGCTTTGGTGTTTGGCGAGTTCGGCCTACGGGAAAACCTCCAAGCCGCGTGGCGCGCGGCGCGCGTGCGGGATCCGGCGCTCGCAACTGCGCAAAGCGCCTAGATTGGCCATTTTTTTCTGGCGGCTCGTCGAGGAACAAATTCAAGGAGTGTCAAGACAAAACTCGATGTCGCACAGACTCCGTGGCGCCAATTCTGAGCGCCAAGCAAACGGTGCCAAGCGATCGGACAACGGAGCCCCGCAAGAAGGTTGTCCCTCCTCCGCAGCCTGTATTCACAAACTCAGGCACAAACAGCAGAGGCCAATCAGCGCAGCGCTTTGCCCCCCACCCCTTTGAAACCTCGCTCTTACAGATGATCCGCTGTCAAATGTGGGGTGATCACCAGATCCCTCACGCGTCGCACTAAAGTAGCACTCGACTTTGAGGGCCGGTCAAAGGTTCGACATGCTTCTCCCTCCTTACCCTTCATCGCTACCCCCTTATTCTCTCACGCCACTCTCTTGGTGATCAACGTTCTCAACTGTAGCCTTTTCGATTTATCCGCCAGTTCAAGACTCAAGATGACTCAAATGGACGGAGCTTACGCCGACGAGAAGGCAGTGGTCGAGCACATCGATAAGATTGCCGAGCTCGAGGCTTCCATCGATGCAGCTGCGGAACGCAAGCTTGTGATGAAACTCGAGTAAGTCGACTGCTGGTTTTATCTTCACTGTGTGTTAGATTATAGTGATCAGAGTGCTGCAAAGATATGGGGCCCTTCTTTGCGGGCGAGGAACGCTGGCCCCAGCTCCCAGCGCGGGCCGCTCGAAGCTCCTTCAGCGACACGCACAATGATCTCGCCGCCATCGAAGCGAGACGCTGATCACTCATTACATCTACCACAGCCTCTGGATCTTGCCCCTGGTCACCCTCATGTTCTTGCTCAACTTTATCGGTACGTATCTAGTAGGGTCTTCCTCGTGGTATCTACATCCAATTCCTGACCTCTTGCGCTTTCTCTCGGCCCCAAAGATCGATCCGCTGTCGGGAACGCGAACGTCGCTGGACTCTCCAAGGACCTCAAACTTGGTGGTTACGAATACAACATTGCCCTCATGGTACGAATTAGCCTGTCTCGAACGCTTGGGGCATCTTGACTTGACCTGACGGGCCCTTTTTTTCTTTCCTTTCCTAATGTGCATCGGATCTGGAACTTGTTGCATTGTATCGTGATACGTAAAGATTTTCTACGTTGCTTACGTGATTGTGGAGCCCTTTTCTAACTTGGTAAGGTTGACCTCGGGCCTCAGGAAGCGCGGATGAACGGTCTGCAGAAGGGACGAGGGATGGCGCCGCGCGAGAACAGGGGCGCGCCCCAGATCTGTGCTGACAGCCCACGCATTCTTCGCCCCTGGTAGGTCCTCAAAAAAGTTGGGGGCATGTGGCTTTCCGCTTTGGTCGTCATGTTCGGTGTCATCACGATCGGATCGGCATTCGTTCGGAACTACCACGACTTTTTGGCCGTACGCGTTTTACTTGGGCTGGCCGAAGGTGGAGCTATTCCCGGCATCGCTTTTGTCCTAAGTCGCTTCTACCGTCGTCACGAGCTCGTTTTACGTATCGGTATCTTCCTTGGTAAGCTACTTTGGTATTCCCGATCAATCGACTACTTTGCCATCGAATGAGCGACTAATCTTATCCTCTCCCACGCACCAGCTCTCGGCCCCTCCCTGTCCGGTGCTTTTGGCGGTTTGCTCGCTGGTGCTTTGATCAAGCAGACGATTGGATCTGTACAGGGATGGCGCTGTATCTTCCTGGGTAAGTCTCACATGCTTCAAGTCCCGCCTTTGCTGCTGAAACCATTCCCTGGTGATTTATTGCGCGCGAAACAGTCGAAGGCATCATCACAACTGTTGTCGGAGCCATGAGCTTCTTCCTCATCCCCACGTCCCCCGAAACGGCCCGCTTCCTGAACGAGACGGAGCGCGCTTTGGCCGTGAAACGCGTTGCGATCGAACAGTTAGGCGCGCAGAAGGACAAGACCAACTCCAAGTCGCTTAAGCATGGCCTGAGCAACATGCTCACCTGGCTTTGCTGCCTTGGGTATGGCTTCATCAACATTCAAGTTCAAGGAGCCGCACTCTTCTTGCCTACCGTCATTCGTACTCTGGGCAGATTCACGACCGTCGAAGGTGAGTCTCGACAGGACGAACATCGCGTTGCAGCTCCGGGCTTTCGTGTAAAGCAATCGCGTTCGGGCTCGAGAAATCCGTACTGATTAGATCCGTTCTTCGCATGGTAATCAGTTCAACTTCGATCTGTTCCCCCTTACGTCCTCGCCACATTCTGGTCCATCTTCATCTCGTGGCTCTGCCAGCGCACTCGGAAGCACGGCATCTGGATCGCGTTCACGTGCTGCTTCAGCACGATCGGATACATCCTCTTCTTAACCGTCCAAAACAACAAAGTGCTTTACTTTGCAACCTTCATCACGTACTCGGGTGCTGTGCCCTGTGGTCCCATCTTCCTGAGTTGGGCCGTAGCCAACGCTTCTCCCGAAACATCTCGCGCAATCACTTCAGCCCTGGTTCCGGCGGTCGGAACGTGGGGTGAGTCCCTCACTAGGCTCTGCATGGGATCGGGCAAGCGACTGATTTCCGTTATGTCATGGTTCAGGATCAATTGTGGCGACGTGGGCCTATTTACCCAAATATGCACCCCGCTACAAGCCCGGAAACTCACTCAATGTTGCCGCCGCCGTCGCGCCTGCGTTGATCGCTCTTGGCATCACCGCGTACTGCAAGTGGGAGAACAAGCAACGTGACGAGGGCAAGCGCGATCACCGGCTCGAAGGACTGACCGAGGCGGAACAGGTCGCCCTTGGCTTCAAGCATCCCGAGTTCCGCTATTTGATTTGAGCGTGTTCCGGTCTCGGGGTGCTCAGTTTAGGGGTTTCGGTGCGCTGTCTTCTTCGGCGTACGGGTAGTCATCTCAGAGGTTTAATTGTTGATATCGCATGGTGCGTGTTCCCTGAGGTAACTATCGAATTGTCACATAGAACAAGTCATTATTGTTAAGAGCCGATCTCGGGCGCAAGTCGTGTATTTAGAACTCGGCACTAAGCACCAGCTCAAGTATGATGATGGGTCCAATCTCTCACTCATTCGACTTCAAAGGTGCGCTTCATGTTATTTTGGGGAGAACGACCTCACCCGCAACGACGCAATGCACGCCTACGAAGTAGATTTGCAGGCTTTCACGGCGCGGAGGGAACGACGGGTAATACAGTTGGATGCTCTCGTTCGACCGCCGCATCACCCGAGCTGGCGAGCAATTGCGCAGCCACCATCGACGGGAATCTGTCGGAGCGGATGCTGTAGCAAAGGACCTCGACTCGCACTGGCAGGGGCCCATGCTAGTTCATCGTCTTCCTCACTCTTGGCACCCATGGTACCTTTGCGTAATTCTTCTCGTCCCCTAGAACCCTCTAATCCACCAAATGTTCCGTCAAGTCATGAAAATCCTTCGAAGTTGTGATCAAAATGAGGTACCCCGTATCTCCACTGCAGTGCGACAAGTTTGAGCGAGTTCAGTCACCAGCTGCAGTGCTTGACGATCAACGGTCTCGAGTCATGGCATGTCGTCGGTAGGCCCCTTGCCGAGCCGGAACATGCCTCCACTGTTGGTTGGGCTTGAAGAAGTCGATGGTATTATATTGCCCAGCCCGCCTCTGCTATGCGTTCTCTACCAGGACAAGGAATGCGGCCGTCTTAATTCGCCGTCAACGACAGCGTCCAAGGCACGGGTGAGCCTAGACAGCGCGACCTGCCTCACTGTAGAAGTATCTCACGTGCTTTGCAAACCTTGGTCGAATGGGGCGCTCCTCCGGGAAGTTGTGCGGTGCGGGATCTGAGCTCGAGGACAAGGTCATAGATCATCACAAATCCTCGAAGAGACAGTCAATTGGGCAGGAGGGCACAAGTCGGGAGGGGATAGGGGATGGTTGGTATGTTCGGCGCAGGCGATCGAAGAAGGGGGTCGTACTCAAATCGGCGTGGAGCGGCGCTGTGAGCGCATGACTTAAAGTTCGCGCAGACCAACAGCATCAGCTTGCTGATATCAGAAAAAGGGGAGACTGAGTTCATCACCTTAGTATTTGAGGTTGCTTGACTGGTTGTTAGTATCACACAGAGGTTAGAGAAGTGGAGGTAGCGGTCGTTAAAGGGCCGAGGACCGCTCGACGACTGAACCGACAGGAGCAACATGCTGGGAGGGATAAGTGTCTTGGAAGTGCTGAAAAAAAAACACGCGTGACTGGGATATGGTATGGTGTAGTCTCAGGAGAGACTCGGGGTCTGCGTAACATCCTCCGAAATTCGAGGGAGGTATGTGGTGGCTGAGGTGATGAGTTCGTGGCAAACGCCAAAAGGAGACATTGTAGAATCGACGCTGCCGAGTCCGAGATGCTCCATCGCGCGGCGAGCACTCGATCGCGGATCGACGTCATCGCTTACAAGCGCTCAGCGCTTCGGCCAGTGCCAGCTCGCGGTGAATGACCAGTCTTTAATCTACCCACTAACTGCGGCAAACCTGTGCACACGATCACAATTCGTTTCACGTTCATCAGATGCTGCCTATGAACCGCTTTGCCCTTCAGCTGCTTCGAAGCGCTGCCAGGGTCACCGCGACTCCGTCATCGTCGTCGCGGAGTCCGAGTCGGATCTTGGGCGCCACTTCAGCTCTCGCAACGTCGTCGATCGCACGCGCCGCGGACGAGCACGAAAAGGTCGGAGGGGTACGTCTCACCATGAGCCGTTGAGTGCCTCCCTGTGGTATACTGTCTAGAGCGGAACTAACTTCGTTCTCTCTTGTCGCCGCACTGTTGCAGACGCAACCGGCCGAAGTCGAGGGTCCGATCGCCAAGCGCCTCCACTTTGCCGGCGACACGCTCAACCAAGTCAAGGATGCCGCGATCAAGTCGATCAAGGTGGGAGCTCTTGGCTCCGGGTCGCTCTCAACGCACTGACCGCATTTGCTGAAGCTGATGCCGGTGCGTGTACTGGGTGTCTATCGGCAGGAGACGACGGGACAAGCGACCAGCGAGTCGGAAGAGCGATTGTTCGAATCGCGCGACGAGATTCACAAAGAGGTTGACAAGGGCAAGAAGCAGGGCGTGACGACGAGGGATTTGATGGACAAGAACTAGAGGAGGGACGACGTGTAAAGAAGCTGCACTCAACTGCGCCAGAGTAGTCAGAATTGAGGATGGCTGATGGTGGTGATTGCATGGTCGGAGGGACCGTGGTGCCTTGTCCACGGCAATGGACCAAGACTGGGCGGGTGGTTGGGTTAGACCAGTCCACGAAATAGCTCAAAGGTTGTACAGTTCATTCAGTCCGAGTGGACTTTGTGTGGCAGGTCTGCTCGATTCTAAGCTTTCGCTGACCATGGATGCGTCGAGGACTATATCGCTGCTTGCATTGTCATCGAGCTGCGTGGCAATTGTGGGCAGAAGCGTCTCATTTACAGAAGACCTGATCCCAATAGGAAGAAAGGCAGCCCCAAAGAGCCACAAGTACAGCTAATCCAACCTACGCACCTCTCTCAAGCCGTGTCCCGCCACAAGGTCTTCAGACCCGTCGCAGCCGCGAGCGTGCCGAACATGCCGACCCAAAGGTTGTCCGGCAAAATGCCTCCAGGAATTGACCTATGCGAAGAAGGGAGCGGCGAAGAAAGGAGCGATCCTTCACTCAGTATAGTGCTCAACATTTACCGAGCTTGCAACAGCTCGATCCACGCAGAAGCGAGACTGACCAATGCGCCGTCAGGGGCAGGTATCCAATCTGGACCAACGTGTCCATCTTGAGTGCATGGCTCTTGTTCTTGATCTTCTTGATCTCTTCCACTTCCGTACTCTTCTCGTTCGAACCACCCGCTGTGCGGGACTCGCGCTGCGCGTTCACGAGCTTGCGACGCGACTGGTTTAGGAGCTGGTACTCGCGTCGGATGTGAAGCACTTGAAGGACGACGTAAGAGGCCCAGAAGCGGCATGCCCATATCGCGATACTGAAAGTCAGAGCAGACCAATATGTCAGAACCAACCTCGTTTTTTTCCGCCTGTCCTGAGTGACATCGGATGATCCTTACGACCCGAGGAACGTTCCGAGGAGGGACTTACGTGCCGATCCTTGCGGGAGGGCAATCAAACACACCCTTGCCAGCCAGGTAGTCTGACAAACAAGGAGAGAGGAGGCGGAATAAGGCATGAGGTCAGCTCTACCACCTCACAGCCTGCCCGATAGCGACTCCAGGCTCCGGCGCCGGTGCAAGCCCAAGGCCAAAATGCGGGGCACCGCTTCGAGACTGGGCGGGGCCAGCTGGACCCTACTACGAGTGCCAGCGGCGTGCAGAGAACAGCGCGCGGGGAGCCGACCTACAGTAGTGCTCAAGAGGGTAGTAGAATAACATGGACCAGGCTTGCAATTTGTTGATGAGCGCCAACTGGCCATCGGCGGGCCTTCTCGAGGGATCGTTCAGAGCTTGAGCCCATTGGATGATGGGGAACAGTCCAAAGAGACGATACCTGAGGGGGGCAGATACGGTGGTCAACTTCCGCATCTGGGTCACCGTCGTATCTTTCGTGGTTGCATGGACTGACAACGTCCTGGCATCTGAGATGACGGCTCGCAGCTTGTCCATGCGGTTGGCGAGCTCGAGTCGCGGTTTGGTTGCAAGACGCTTGGAGCGCAACAGGTGCATGATCACATGGGACGAGTCTGTGAAAAAGATAAATCCATTTATCAACTGCATGCAGCGGCATTCTCTGTGGAGGTGGGGTCGGCCACTGACAAGCATAGAGCATGAACACCTTGTCTTGGCCCGAGGTGGTGCCGATCACCCGGTTGATGTGGGCCAAGCCGGGCGAGGGCGTATTGAATGGAGACAGCGAAAGGGATGACGGCTTGGACATGATGCTGTCTGTGTTTTGTGTGGCGCGTTGAGGACGTCTCACGGTGTAATTCGAAACGCGGACAGAGAGACGTTCGGTCGTTGGCAGGGCGAGTGGGGCAGGTGAAGAGGCAAAAAAAGCCCGCTTGGCGACGAGCGCTCGGCAACGCAGCACTGCCGAACCCGGCCGATAACCCGAGCCGAGGGCGGAGCACGGTGCGGTGGGCATATCGACTGCATGTTTATGTTCCATAGCCGAATAGATGACCGTCATTATTTAAAAAAAACGTGATGCGGGCGGAAAACGCAAAAACAGTCTGAACGCGTAACTCAGCGGCTCCGGGTCACGTGATCAAAACTGCACAAATATCGAAGGAGATGCCCAACTTTATATGCGCTGTTTAGCGGGTGTACTGTAGAGCAGGATTTTTTCTTTGTTCATGCCACGGAAAAAAATGCTTAATGACTTGACAGATGAAATTTGTATATGCAAGAACCTCTTCCGGCGCCTGCCAGAGCGCCAGAGCGCCAGAGCGCCAGAGTCCTGCCAGAGCCTGCCATCACTAGCCTGAAGCGCGTCGCAACTCCCTCCGCTCCATCGGCCCTTGCTGCTACATCCCAATTCACTCCACCGCCCCATCGCGCATACCAGCGCTGTGACAACGGCCATGGTCAAAGCACACGAGCCTGATCGGATACCGGTAAGCGGGGTCTGACTCGCGGAACATCCTCCCCTTGCTGAGTAGTCCCATACGAGTCGGCGATCGTCACTCAACTTGCCTTCGCTCGTACCCACAGATCGCCTCGCTGGCTCAACTCGACCACGAGTTCACTCTCTTGCAGAACGCGCTCGCCCAATCCGAGACGGAGCATACATGGGAAAATATCGACCGCGCTGTCAAGCGCTTCCAGGCCGTCGTTCGAGGTGGGGCGTACAAGTTTACCGATGAGTTCATCCGGAGGTTCAAAGACAAGGCCATATCCAACGGCATCATTCGATCGGTCAGTCCGAGTTGAAGCGAGAGACTGGGCCAAGGAAAGTGCAAATCAATGCTGACCCCCCAATTCGTGTGGGCGAATGCTCACAGCTCGCGACGGAACGCACCCGACTGAGCGCCTCGACGCTTGACCTCATCTCGTCGTGCACGCGCCTCCACGGCCAATTTCAGCCTCTCTTGTCGACCTACTTGTCCCCTCTGCTCCGGCTTTTCTGCCGAACAAACAAGCTGTACATCTCTCGCGCGTTGTCGGCGCTGCATGACATCATCCGGCACACGCTCCTCGTCGACATTCTCAAGTTCATCGTCGTCGAATGGAAGCTTGAAAGTGGCAAATCCTCATCGTTCCGAATCGCCGCCGCCGAGGCAATATCGGCGATGCTCGGAGCTGGGACCGCA
Organism: Microbotryum violaceum; assembly: GCA_022506055.1. Taxonomy (NCBI): domain Eukaryota; kingdom Fungi; phylum Basidiomycota; class Microbotryomycetes; order Microbotryales; family Microbotryaceae; genus Microbotryum; species Microbotryum violaceum. Next base: position 717,946 of record JAKMXP010000009.1, on the reverse strand, counting down.
GGACTCGTTGTGCCCAAGGAAGCTCTCGACAAACGTGTCGAAGAGGTTGAGTGGATCATCCGTACCGGGGCCACCGATAGGGAAGCCAAAGTACGAGGCGAGATCAAAAAATGCTGGGAAGTGTACAAGCGAGAGTGGCCGGATCGAGTTGCGCAGTGAGTGAACCAGCAGAACCACTCAAAAAGTTTTCACAGCGAGATGGGGCTGACCATGGAACCACTTCTCTATGTCAGATTCACCGCGCCCATGACTCCCATCAGTCGCAAGTACCTCAACGTGACGGCAGTAGGCGCTCCCTCGACAAGTCACCCTTCTGGCCCCAAGCCCAAAGTTCCTTCAGGCCTGTCCTCGTCTGTCTCCGCATCCTCCGCTCCCAAGAAGACGACCACCGCTCCTCCGCCTTCTACCTTCAGTCACCGCCCGATCCCGTCAACTTCTTCTCACGCTCCTTCATCCTCCTCTGCACCTCCGCCGGCCTGCTCTTTGTCTTCCCATCCACCGTCGAGCCGGCCGACCCCACTCTCGGCAAGCCTGTACGGCGGCCGAGCCATGCCCACGGGACCTTTAACGTCGACGACCGCACGGGACATGCGCCTCGCCAAGAGTGTCGGGCATGGTCCTCCACCGCCCGTCGTCTCGCACCACAATGAGGAGACGGCGAGGTCGCTCAGTAGTGGAGCACTGCCGTCGGCAACGTCCTCGTCAGCTTCGACCTGGTCGGCTTCGGACTACACCACGACGGGTCGGACACCGCATGGCCCTCTGATGGATGCGCCGATACCCTCGACCTCTTCCTCGTCCACACCTCACGCCCCTCCTTTGACCAGCGGGGCCTTCAAGCCCTCAACGGCATCTCGATCCTTCCGTCCCAACACTGCCTCAGTAACGCAGGGACCCAACGTCGAAGTCCGAAGAGCCCGACGGGTCGCACCTCTCATCGCACCGCCGCCAGTCATGCGGAACGTCGCGCCGATCGGACGACCAGTGACCTTGGCTCGACATGGGGCCGCAGCTTCGAGTGGTCCTTTCCGACCTAAATCCTCGAGAGCTCCTTCGGCTCCCTCGACTGTCGTCAAACCGATCGAGAAGAGGAACCTTGTCACCTCGAGCGTCTCGGCTCCTGCGAATAAAGCCAAGTCTGTGGCGGCAGCCGTGCCGACCAAGAATGTCGAAGAGGTACAGGAATTGGAACGCTTGGTCGAGATCGTCAATGCTGACGGCGTGGTCGCCGAGGATTCGACCGTCGACGACGAGGTGCTTCGGAGTCATCTCCTCGACGGGCTTGTCGAGATGCCGGTCGCTCAAGCTGAAGCCGATGACATCCTCGAAAGAAATGTGCATACTCCTCATGCAGTAACGAATGCACCTGACCCAAAGCTGACCGCAGTCGATGTCGAGGTCGCCCCGGAGACTTCACGGGTCGAAGCTAAGGCAATCTCCGCCCCGGAGGTTCCTGTCCAAGTCCTATGCGGTCCAACAACACGCGCCACGGTTGAGCCATCCTCTTGTGCGGAGGAAGAGCGGGCCGTTTCTACAATCGTGGAAGTCTCGCAAGAGGAACTGAGCATGGCGCCGGAGGCAGCGGAAGAATCGATCGAGGCAGAGCCGGCCCCTACAGTTTCGGAACTGACGATGGAAGCTGGCAAGCTAGAATGCGAACAAGAGATCGAAGAAGTGAGCGAGTGCCCTGAGGAGCCGTCAAGCGATGCGATTAGGATTGTCGACTTGAAACAGGACGAAGGAACGGAGGAGACAGTAGAGTATCTCCTTGCAATTGCCGGGGACGCCGAGGAAGAGGCCAAGGCCACAGACCAGGACGAGATCGATGCCCCGAATGCGGTCGAAGCGGTTGAGGCTGTCGAAGAAGAGTTGGCCCAAGTGGAGACGAAGGGTCCGGAAGGCAAAATCGAGAAAGACGATATCTGCGACGTTAATGAACACACATTGACGGTGGAGATTGAGCCCCTTCAGGCCGAGGTGGCCGAAGCGGACGAGGTGCCGGCTGCTTCGAGTGAGGAAACAGTGGACGAAGAGGTCCTTGGGGAAGACGAGGAGCTCGCCGAAGAGACCGCAGAGATCGAGCTAGATGTTGAGAAACGCCCCGACTCGGAAGATGACGAGGACGAGGAAGGACCGACCTTCGACCTTCCACCACCCACCACGCCCGCCAAGTCCTCCCTACCCATGGCCCCCTTCACGCCCGAACCTTTTGCTCAAACCTGCTCGATTATGCTCGACACACCTCCTCGGTTCGAGGATTTTGTCTCGATGGCAATCCGAGTTCCTGGTGCCTTGGGAATAAGAATGGACGAGCTTGCTCAACGTACGATTCTTGTCGAGGAAGAAGCGCAGGAGAAGGAAGAGCTCGAAGAAGGGGGACCGGAGGACGATTTTGACGAGCATGCTCAGGGTGAAGAGTACGAGGATCAAGCAAAAGAAGAGGAAGAAGTTGACGTGCCCGAGCGTCCCGACTCTCGACCCCTTTCGCCTTCCGTGCGAAGGGTTCCACTGGAGAAGCCGCATGCCGTCTTTGAAGACGAACAAAGCTTTTCGGTCGACTTGTCGGAAGAACTGGACGCAGCCCGAATGGAGGAAGAGGATGATCACGTCAATGCCCAACACGATGAGGAGCTCGAAGTCGCCGACAACCCCCCAACACGCTACACTTATGAGCACGCGCCTGCCTCCATTCGCTCTGTCCTGACTCATGACGACAGCAGCGACGACGAAGACATGGATGCTCCTCACTCTCAGGCCAGACCGTCCCCCTCCTCGCCGTGCGATGTCAAGGGAAGCGAGGTACAAGTCATGGCAGAGGAAGAAGTCGAGGACGAAGAGGAGGCGGAAGTCGTCTCGCCCGTCATCTTTAGCCGATCGCTTCGGTCCCGAGTCGTCGAAGTACTCGACGTCAAGGCCGTCGCGTCCCCCGTCAAAACCAGACGAGGTGGTCGTCGAGAGGTTCTGAGCGAACTACGTTGATTTTTGATAATGTTCTCAGATATTTCGTTGTTTCTTAGTGTCCGCCATTTATGCACCTTGTTATTCATGTCGATATTGTGACTGCAGCGAAACGGGTCGAGCTTGCACTTCCGACCCTCGCCGCTCATTCCCTACTAAGCAAAAGCACATTCAACTCCTTGAGCAACAACTCGGCCTCATCCTTATCCTCTCCCACGCCTAAGCATTGCTTCAACAGCTCCTCCGCGGCGTCCAAATCGCCCTTCATCACCCCTCGCTTGATCTCGTACTTGGCCAACCACAACCTGATCTTGCTCAGCTCGTTCTTGGTTGCCTCGGTCTTGATCCCTTCTGCTAAGGCTCGACGATGGTACTGAGCGGCTTTGATGGAATCGCCTTGTAAAGCGTAGAGACGACCGATGCGAAGAGCGGTGTCGTTCTCGCCTGGTTCGGACGAGACGAGCGCGCGTTGGTACGACTTGATCGCGTCGGGGACCCTTGGGTTCAGAAATGAAATTGTCTGGTCAATTTTTCTGGTGCATCTCACGTCATGCGTTTCCTCCCGTCTCGTCGATTGCTCACCTCTTCAACTTCTCATAGCACACCGCGAGCGCGCACCACATCCTCGCGTCGAACGGTCGCAGCGCCGTCGCTTTTTGGTAATAGTTCAATGCCGAATAAGGTTCGCCCAAGAGTTCGTACGTCTGTCCGAGGCCGTACCATGCTCGATAGTCTTTGCGATTGACGTCTACGTCCGAATGAAACGGGTTCAGAAACGCCCTCCGGCGGTGATGACGCATGGCCCATCTAAGGTCAAAACTCACCAACGGCCCTCCGATAACTCGCGATCGCGGCATTCGTATTCTTGATCTCGACGTACTCATGGCCCATCAACGTCCAGGCGCTCAAATAGCCTCGATCCAACTTCAACGCCCTCCTGAAGTACAGAATCGCCTTCTCATGTTCCCTCCTGAGCGAATAATAATTCCCTACCAGACAACAGACCTCGGGTCGGGAACGATCCATCTTGGTGTATTCTTGGGCCAGGGTCGCGAGCTCGGCCCTTTTTTCCGAGACGTAAAGAATGTTGGAGAATATGTCGATGTCTTCGACGCGGTAAGGGTCCGATTCTTGCAGTTTGGTAAAGTACTCGGTCGCTTCGTCGAATTCTGCCCAGAGCGAAACCTCCACTCCGTTGATGATCCCAGAGAATAGTCTCAGACCAGGATGGGGACCGACCTCGAACATGATAATGAATCAAACCTCGCATGCCTTCGATCAGACTCGCGCCGGGGAAGATCTTGTCGAGGTCATTCAAGACCTCGTGGAGGTTCTCACCCGCAGCATGAATCTCCAGTGTCGCGTGGACGAAGAAGAAGAGGAGCGGCGTCTCCTTGGGTAAGAAATGCAGCGTCGCTTCGAGCTGTAGCATAACGGAGGTGCAGAATTAGGTTCCGTGCGAGAGCAGAGTCTTGCTTCAGCCAGTACCAACCTCTTCAGGCCCATCAAGACAGGACGCCAACTTGAGCCACGCGGACCAGTTGTACGGCTCCAACTTGACCGATTGGACGAGGTGGTCCATCGCGGTGAGTCGGTGATCGAGCGTGACGGTCATGGTTGTCGGATCTCTCGGAGCAAAAGGCGAAGGCGAGACGGGTGGGATCGCGAGCAGTAGCAGAGCTTTTCTGTGATGGCGATCCACGCAAGCTCACATCAGTTCGGTCCCATCGGACGATTTTCTAGGAGATGAAACATTTGCGTGGCTGACGCACAGGTACAACAACCAAGGATCGTGGTCGACCGTCCCCGGTTCCCACTCGGCCATCTCGGCCAAAAGTTCTTGCGCAAAAGGATTGGCAATCCCCCGGTCCTTGACACCCAGCAGATCACCCGATTCTTCCTGTGCCCGTTTCTCTCCAGCCTGTGGACGGTGAACAGGCGCGTATCAAGATTGTTCAGACTCTTCCCATCTTTTGAACCTTGCCCATCCCCCGAAACTGACCAAGTACTTGGTATAACCTCTCAACCATCTGGCCCTATTCCCTCTACACCCGTTTAGCACACTCGAAGCTCTAAGGTGTTCATGGGTCCTCTCGTATGCCAAAGCCAAATCGTAGCGATCGCCTTCGAGCGCATCCCAGCCCTCGGGATCCGGATCCAGATCGAGGTCGAGATCGTGGTCATTCAAGTGGGATCTTCCTATCCCCGGGAGCATCGCGGAGTCTTCTTCTTCCAAATGGGAGGAAGAATGTTCCCGTCGATCGTCGAGCTGGTGGGGATACCCACCCGGTGAAGAAGCCAATTCCATGATGCTGCCGAGCGAGTCCCTCGCGGGGTGGTGGGGTCGATGGGCGAGAGGATTCGCCGAGGTTGAGGAAGCTGGAGCGACGGTTCGGTGGCCACCCAGACTGGCCCATGAAGTGTTGTTGTTGTTGGAAGCACCTGCAACGCCAACTGGACTGGGATAAGAACGTACGGGTGTCGAAGTAGCGAACCTCGACAACAACTCGGGACTGCTCATCGGATTCGGAGGCGCAGTCGACGTCGAACCCAAGCCCGAGTTCGCTGCTCCCCTCGCCGCGGTAGAAGTCCCCCTGCGACCATGGTTCCCGCCCGTGGCGATCGCTGAGGAAGACGAAAGTATGGCCGAATTCGGTATCGCATTGAGCAGTTCAGCGGCCCATTTGGCACTTCCGGGCAGGGCGCGGTTCGAGCATTCGTTGAAGGCGCGCTTGAGCCGTCGACGCAGCACGTGCGCCGGTGGGTGCGCGATCGTAGGATGCAGCAGGTGGTTGGACGCCATGCTGGTGGTGTTTGAGCCCAAAGTGACGGACAAGGATGCGCTGCGGTGCTGCGGTGCTGCGGTTGGTTGTCGGATAACGAACCGCGCGTGGTCTGGGCCTGTCTGGGCCGTCCCAGCGCGTCGCAACGCGTGATTCTTTTTATTTATTTATTTGATAGACTTCATTAACAGCATAATTATATTAATACCTAGAAATCTTCGGAAACGTCGGAGGGAATGCTGTTACGCACACTGGTAGATTCAGTCGAAGCTACTCGAAGCTCATCGCACTGGCACTAATAAGTTTGCTAATCGGAAATGGACCCCCACTTGCACACCTCGCACGCCGTCCGCACTTGCTCCCTCTAGCGCCCCACCCGCTCCCACCTTTCACCGTACCCCGCATCCTTAAAGTAACGGCTACGATGACGGACAAGTCGACTCCCATTTCCGTCACAACCCTGCCCCGTCTGGCTCGCACCCACCCTGCTCCTCAACTGTCGCACCTTGTCACTTCATCGTATGCACCCCCCAAAGGATCCAAGGACCAGCTGATCGAATCCAACCTGCTCATATTGTTCCACGGGTTAGGTCAGTAACGTGCACTTCGCTCTGATCAATCGCACCTCGGCTGACCCTCCCTTCCGCTCTCTCCCCGATCGGCGTTAGGCGACTCACACACCCCCTTTTTCAAACTCGGCCAATCGCTGTCCCTACCTCAAACGGCGGTCCTCTCGATCCGCGCACCCCTGCGCGTCCCACTCTTGGAAGAAGAGGCATGGCAATGGTGGCCTTCTTTCGATGAACTCGGCAAAGGTGTGTGCCTCACGATCGAGACGATAACATACGCTCCTTGTCGGAGAAAGAGAGAAGAAATTCTCGTCCGTCGGCTCGCTCACACGTTCCACATGACCCGTCAGTGATCCCGAACCCCAACCCAACCGCGACTCTCCGAGTCTTAACCCAAGTCCTCGACCACCTCCTTACGACCTGCTACTGGCACCCCTCCCAACTGCACTTTTTTGGCAACTCCCAAGGCGCGACCTGCGCCGCCGAACTCGTACTCCAATACGCCAACCCGACCTTCCCCTCCCCCAACACCTTCGGGTCCCTCATTTCCATCTCCGGTCCCCTCCTCTCCTTCCCTACAAAGCCGGCGAAAAACTCAACCAAGGTTCTGCTCGTGGCTCGCAAAACGCAGGAATTCGTTCTGGCGCTCCCGAATTGGAAGAAAGGGTTCGAAAAGATCGATTCCCACGTCCTACCTCTGCATCCCAGCGCGATGCCGACCAACGACCAGGAGTGGTTCGAGATCATAAAGTCGGTTTCTCATTGACTCTACAAGGGTTCTGTCTCGGACCGCTGATCAAGCACTGTTACCGTCCAGATTCTGGTCTCAAGTCCTACTTCGGCGATCACCGATGGAATTCGAGAAGGACGTCTACGCCGTCTCAAGCGATAGCGTACCCGAAGACGCCGCTCGACCACCTTGACCTTGACTGTACAAGGGACCAACCCAAGTCTGCGTGTCCCTCTCATGTTGTAACGAATAGCCCTCTTTCGTCCCTCGCAAGGAACGGATACGAATGCGATCGTCCATTGGCTTTGATTAGATAACAACATAAAGGAAAGAGAGAGAGGCAAAGGGTCTGATGCCCACCAGAAGCATCTCCCACCCACATATCCGAGGGAGAGCGCCCCTTTCACACAAGGCACACCTGCAAACCTTGCATCCATCCTAGCGCCCATCCTCACCGCCCGTCGCCTCCGCATTCCCATGGTGCGGGATCCATCTCGGCAAAGCAGCTACAGCTGCCGGCGCCGTCGGTCCCGAGACATCCATCGAATGGCTCCGTTGACTTTGCGCCGTAGACAACGTCTCGACCGACTGCCTCGACACCGCCGGTCCCAAAGGAGGAGGCACCAAAACCGTCGTCGATGACAGCGTCGAGGTGACACTAGGCATGACCATCGTCGCGCTCGGTAGACTGTTGCTGAGCAAGGTTTTGGTCGAAGCGGCGGTCATGGAGGATTTCCTCGGGAAGGGGGCTGCGACGTCGGGTTGACTGGTTGGTGTTCTCCGTGTCGAGATCCCTCGTGGTTTCGAATCGGCGTTGGCGGAAGGACTCGACGTTCCAGGAGGGGTCTGGGTTGGTGGTGGTGATGACAAGAGGAGTGGTGCCTTGTGCGGTCTTGGACTTCCCTGACTCGAACTCCCACTAGCGCTCTTCCTCATCGGCACCGACCCAACCATCAACGTCGGTGAGTCCTGCCGCTCTCCCGTCCCTCTCCCGCTATTCGACTCCACCGTTATATGCTGTGGCTGCTGGTGCTGATGGTGGTGCTGGTGCTGATCTATCAACGACGACTCCCTCCCTGGCAGCGTCTTTGACCTCTTGACTTTAGCGTTCGACCCATCTGCTGCCTTCCTCAACCTACGACGTTCGACGCTCCTCTCGCTCCCACGTCGATACAACTGCGCCCCCGCCGAAGGGGGTTCAAAGTTGTCGTCCCCTTCATCCCTCTTTTTGGCCTTGGAACTCGATCGCGGTCCGACGACGACGTTCGATTCCCCCATCGGCGTCGGCGCGGAGATGGGCGTCGAAGTTGAGGGTCGAGCCTGTAAATTCGTCTTGTTGCCCGCAACGTTCGATGAGGTCCTCGGTGTCAAGTTCCAACTCGCGGCTGCCTGCGTCGCCGCCGCCGCGGCCGAAGCCGAAGACGTTGGCGGTTCCAACCCAATCATGAACCGACTCTGCTGCTCGATCAAGAACTCGAGCACTTCCTTGCCCCTCCCATGTTCACCGGCGCCTTGTCTCGCCTGCGCACCCGCACCACTCGATCCGGTTGGGCCCGTCGGGTTCGTCGGCACCTTGCCATCCAAGAAACCGGGGAAACCGAGCAGCGCGCCTTCGCCGGCTCCTTCTCGACGCGTCGAGACGAGTCCAGGTTGGAACACGACGGCGAGGTTCGACGCGGTCATGAGATTGAGGTGGCTCGAGCGCACAAAGACAGAGAGGAAGTCGAGCAGGTAGAGGAGAAGGTATCGTGATGTCGGGGGTAAGAGCGAGATGAGGCGCTGGTATTCGGCGATGCAGGCTTCCTCGGGTAGGCCTCGTTCTGTTCGAGTGCGACGCGTGTCCGATTGTAGAGAAGTCAGTCAACAGCTCTGTGCACTCCCGAAGCACTCAAACGTACGAAGGACATGAACAAAGTCGACATAAAGGTTCGCGGGAATGACAGGTTCCTATATCGTGGATCGCGTCAGGAACAGAGGGGAAAATGTCAGCATTCTCCGCCTCTTTCCCCATTGGCCACATGACTGGAACCAAAAAGCCATCATTCGTCGAAACTACTCACGGGCATCATGTTGAGGTATCGCCGGAGTACGCTCGCGGCATCGTGGACGGTGAAACCGGCCCAGTCGAGGTCCTTGCCGTAGCGCGGGGGTTGATCGAACAGTTCCTGCAACTGGTTGATGCGCTTGTTGGATCCAGACACCCTGAATATGCCTTCCGTTGCGGTTGCTGTACGACACATGAACATGTCGTCGGTCGAGGGACAAGATACGGGGCCGTGGTCAGCCAAAAGAGACGAGAGGAAATGGGGTCATGGCGACAGGACTGCCGAGGGGGAGGGGGGTTGACGGACCTGATTCCTTGAGCATCATGCCACATTTGGCCACGACGATGGGCACATAACCGTAAACGTATGGTTTGCCATCGCTGCAATACCGTTACGTAATGGGAGAGGACGAGTGTGAAGAGGGTCAGTTGGCTTTTTCTCGGCGATCCGCGAACGCGGTGACGGGCGATGAACGAATCACGAATCAGACTGACGCAGAGACGGTCGAGATAGCCACGGCGGCGTATTTGAGGCTCTGTTCGGGCGAAACACCAAAGACCCTCCCTTCGCCCGATTTCCCTTTGGCCAGTCCACGTCCAGGAGGCTGGTACGGTCTCGTAACGGGGGTCGGGTTGCCCGAGGCAGCGCCCGGCGCCGTCGAGGCTCGAGCACGCGTCATATTGTGGTTCGCCGCCGACGACGACGACGACAACGACGATCTGTGCAGGTTCGTGTTGTTCGAGGACGACGACGTCTTGGCGGTGAACGCCTTCCACCATCTCAGCAACGAGGCTTTAGTCGGCGGTGGTCGATCGTCGTAAACGTTCTCCTTGCCGTGCGACATGGCACCCAGCTTGGACGGCCTCGCTCGCTTCGGTTCCGGCCCAGCAGGCCAGGTGAGTTGTGTGTCGGCGTCGACTCGTCGTCAGCTTGGTGCCTGTATGCGTCCGCGTGAGCACGTGTTGTAGATGATCGTAGTGTCGTAGAAAGTCAAGAATATCCCCCGCTTTTGGACGGTCGATCGGCTGGGGCGGGATGCACGCACGATGGCACACACACACCCACACACACCCACACACACCCACACACACAGAGGTCGGGTCGAGGGGAAGAGCCGACGAGCAAGACCTGATCGAACTCGACAAAACACAAAATAATAGCTTGCGCCAATCCGTGGGCGCGGGCGCCCCTCGTCGTAAAGACCCCCATTAGTAAAACCACCGCGACAGTTCCTCAATGGCGCTCGACAAAAGGGTGGCCCGGGCCCTTATCTCGTCCTGCACTTTGCCGCCTCCCCTCGACGGTGGCTGCCTCGATCCCAATCTCTGTGCGGATATGGCCCATAGATAGATGCCCAGGATGGTTTCGGCATCCAAGGTCTGCATCGGTGTGGGCCTTGTTCACCAGTGTGTGAGCCAAGCTGATCGATCACCCCTGCTCCCGTCCCCATACAGGGTCGAACCAATTCCAAGTCTGGTAGCCCGATCACCCGCACTCCCGGCCAAGGCAAATGCTCGAATCAACCCCCAAGTCATTTCCCAACGACTGTACAATACCTTACGGCACCGCTCCCCTCGAGACACCTCTCCGCCGCCCATCGTCGCCTCTATTGCTCCCCTCAAGTACCCGTCCCAAACGCCCCACCTCAATTGAGCATCAAGCCCATCATCGATCCCACCCACCCAGCAAAAGGTCAATTTGGCCTTTTCGCAAATGCCAAGATCCCACCTCGGACATGGATCCGCGATTACCTAGGCATCGCCCATCCCGAACAGGACGTCGATCCGACTTCGGACTATGATCTCTGTCTCGCCCGAATCCCTATCGTTGAAGACCCCTCCACGGAGACGACTGCTTCCTCGCCAGTACGCTACGAAACGATCGGGATCGACGCGACCAAAGCCGGTAACGAAGCGCGCTTCATCAACGACTATCGAGGTGTGTTGGAGCGGCCGAACGCCGTGTTCGAATCAAGGGAGTGGAAATCCGCCGATGGGACGACGGTGCAAGCCGTGAGGATGAGCGTGTGGAGTGGTCCCAAGGGCGTCGAAAAGGGGTCCGAGATCTGCGTCTCTTATGGGAAGGGGTTCTGGGACGGCAGAAAGTCGGAACCGACTTGAGGGACGAACGGAGCGAGGCCTACATTCGCTGAACCGGACGGAATCTCGGAGGTCCGAAATTATATGATCGCCGCCCGCCTAGGGCAAACGCACCTGACTCATGAGTGTATCGGCACGAATAGTTGAGAAAAACCGCGGCAAGCCTAGCGATCAATCGAATTCTCATCCTCGCCAATGGTGGCAACGATGGGGGGCCACCAGCATGCGGCTGCTCTCCCTGTCTTGCGCACATGGAAGTGTGCACGGCTTTCGCGTACTGCCGAGAAGTATACATTGATGATGACCTCTCTTCTTCTGTGCCGCGCTCTTGTAGGAGACTCCTGTTATCACAAGGACTTTATAGCTAATTACCTTCGAGAGTTCTCAGCTCGTCTCGAGAGAAGTACATATTGCCTCGCAGGCGCACTTCTAGAAACCCTTCGTTCGCTTTCCTCAGCCGAAGACTCCGAATCCCCTATCGTCGTTTCTCTCCTCTCTCCTTGCTCGCATCCTTCTTGCCCATGCCTTCTTAGCTGTGCGTTCATATTGCAGTTCCCCCGAGCTTCCAGACTGGTTACACGATGAGGTAAGCAGCCTCTCTACCTTCATCACCATGTGGCCGATGCACAGCGCTCGTGGCAAGGGAGATGCAAGCCTTCCCACGTGAACAACGCGGCGCATTATATTGCAATGTCGTTACCTGCCTAGCCACCTGCTGTGAAAAGCAACATCCTTTGCGTTTGTGAGTCAGACCCCATTTCATTAGCACCATCGGCGTTCGGACACAATGCCGGCGACCTCATCACGTGATTCTCGGAGGCACGAGCGCTTTATTGGCATCACCGGAGAGCATGCCCGAGCAGGCCGGGATCGCGGCAAGAAGGATCGGAAAAGTCGTGCATCTACACACCACTAGACCGCACATACCAAAAGCTACAAGTAAGGATTTCATAAAGGTACTGACTGCTAAAGATACTACTGTCAAAACGTCTAGGTACAACTCCGCTCCCAACGCGAGGCTCCGCGCGAGCTTATCGACAAACCCTCGACGGCGCAATCCCCCTCGCAACTCGCCAAGGCGCGCGCCGGTCAACGGCAGCTCATCCCGGAACGACCGCCGTCCGCCGAAGCGACGCTCCTCCGGCCTATCTAAGTCCTTGGTGTGATCTCCTTTGTCCAACCCGACATCATCGCTTCATCCCTAGCTCTAGCTCCTCCCCAAATACCCGCCGACCTCCTCCGCCTCCTTCGGGCGGAAGCGCTCGGACCCGCCGAACTCGATTCCGATCCCGACGACGACGACGAGTGAGCCTGTTGCGCCTGCGCCGCGCGCTGCAAAACGACCAAGTCGAGCCAGTGCGAAAAGGACGACCTACGCCGCGGGCTATGTTCTTCTTCTTCCGACGCAGGAGATCGTAATGTCTTCTTGCCCGTAGCTTGCTCGTACGAAGGTGGAATTTGGTTGGGGCCAGAGTAGGTAGGTAGAGGTTCGGACCGTTTCACTTTAATTCGGAGCATCGACCACGATGTCGAGCTCGGGGACGAGGAAGAGCTGCTGCTGGCTGCGAATCCGAGCATGATGATGAGGGGTACGACGTCGATTGCGTTCGGGATGAGTTGTAACAAAAGTCAAGGTTTTTTTGGGCTTGATCTTTGGAATTTGGCAGGGGTGAACTGGGCGGAGAAGAAGAGTCATCCGGCACGACTTGCCGACGATGAGGGGATCCTGCGAGATGGAGGTCCCCTGGCCGTGGTCCCAAAAATAAACCTTTCGCTCACGTCGCGCACGCGTAATCAAGAGTACACCGTGCGCGCGCCTATTTGGCACGATTGGGCGTGAAACGAAGGCGTTCCGGCGATTTGGGCAAGGGGCCTGCTAGCGCCTGCTGTCCCTCGCCGAGGCTCGGCTTGACCATCGGCCGGTCCGATCGATACGGGTGCCGCGTCAAGACGTGTTAAGCACTAGAGCCATTCCTATCCTTGAGTGGGGCGACCCTTCGTGTTCTTGGAGCAAAAAAAATATACTTCAAAAATATGACCTACCTTGTCTTTGACTTTGGGATGTAGCCTATGACGTCGCCCAATCTTCACGTGCACTTCGCGGAGGCGACAAGTGACAGTCAGATCACGTGCTTGGAGCTTTGATCCGCGGACCGCGCTTTGTAAGCCGATGAACTGACGCCCTTGTTTCACTACATGGAGACGTGGGCGGTTATTTAGATACTCGGCGCATCTCTGATGGTCAGGTACTCACGTGAGTGTGACGGGGCTTCCCGGCTCTCAGAGGTAGCGGATGTCGAACTGGACCCACGGGCAGGGGTCACTGTGGTTGCCCATTCAGTACTGGCGCGGGTGTACCGCCGTACCTAGGCACCGTGTGATCAACAGAGACCCGGGATTGTACTTTTCAAACCGGTGGGCACGGAAATGCGCTCTCGGATGAGCGCGAATACTCAGGTACGGAAATCGACCTCAGAGCGGGTGGTCCGTGCGAATCTCGTCGTGTCCGAGGTTCCTCATTTCGCAGACGCCCACGTTCCATGAGCGGAGCACCCCCACCGGGATCCTGTACCGGTGTCATTCACTCAAAGTGACCCCGGCCATATTCGATCACGTGAAAACGAAAGCTTGCCTAGCCATGTCTAACGGACAAGTCAGTACACCTCAAGAGCAAGCATTTGTGAACTGGCTCAAGTCGAATGGAGCGACAGTGAACCCGAGTGTTGGTCTGACCCAGTTCGAGGGAATGGGCCGAGGTGCAGTGGCGCTGCAGGATATCCAGGTACGTATCTTGGTCATCATAAGCCCATACCAAGCTCCAGATCTAACCTCGCCGTTCTCGCTGCAGCCGGACACGCTGCTGTTCTCGCTGCCCCGCTCCATCTTGCTCACGACCTCGACCTCGTCACTTTCGTCCCAAGTCCCGCTCTCGACCCTCACAGGATGGACGCCCTTGATCCTCTCGCTCATGTACGAGTACCTCCGCACCTCGAAATGGAAGCCCTACTTTGACCTCCTCCCTACCTCGTTCGACTCGCTCATGTTCTGGTCCGATCCTGAGCTCGAACAACTCAAAGGCTCTTCCGTCCTGGACAAGGTCGGCAAGGAGGAAGCCGAGCTGGCGTACGCGGAGGAACTCTTGCCCTTCGCTGAGGATCATGCAAGCGTCTTGGGCAACAAGGAGGACTACACGTTGGACTTGTTCCATCGGTGTGGGAGCTGGATACTCAGTCGCTCGTTTCATGTCGAGTCGGCGGACGAGAATGAAGACAAGCCAAAACGGAAACACAATGGTGACGACGAAAACTCTGATTCGGACGACGAGGAAGAAGAAGAGCGAGAAGATGTCGCAGACGTAGCGATGGTCCCCATGGCCGACCTCCTCAACGCCCGGTTCGGCAGCGACAACGCTCGACTCTTTTACGAACCTTCGACACTCAACATGATGTCGACGGCGTCGATACCGGCTGGAGCCCAGATCTTCAACACCTATGCCGACCCACCCAACTCGGACCTTTTAAGGAGGTACGGCCACGTCGATGAGGAGAACGGTGCCGACCTCGTTGAGATCGGATTGGAACTCGTAGTTGAACTCGTCGGCGGTCCCCAGGGGTCGGGCCTTAGCGAAGACGAGCAATCGATTCGCGCCGAATGGCTCCTCGAACTAGGGATCGACGACACCTTCGTCCTCAACAAGACCCATGAACTCCCTGAAGAGCTCATTTCGACGATCCGGACGTTACTGCTTGACCAGGCCGACTATGAAAAGGTGCAGAAAAAGGAAATGCCGCCGAAACCGAGGTTGGATCCGATCTCGGCGAAATGGGCGGTCGCGATCTTGGACATGCGGATGGAGGAGTACGAGACGAGCATAGAGGTCAGTCTGTATGAGTGCCAACAAACCAACAGGGCGGCTATGATGTTCATCTGCCAAACCCACTTTACAGGAGGACGAGGAGTTGCTCGCCCAGACCGACATCGACCCGAGAAGGAGAATGGCCGTTATTGTTCGACTCGGTGAGAAGCGGTTATTACGAGAAGCCAAGCGGGAAGTCGTCAGTGCTTTCCCGCCTGGTGCCGCAGAAGAAGAGGATTCGAAGAAGAGCAGCAAAGCGGATAAGAAGCGCAAAGCAGGCGCGGACAAAGTTTCAAGTGAGGGCAAAAAGTCTAAACAGGCCAAACCGTGAAAGGCGAGAACGTCGGAAAGCAGTGCCTCTCCCGTGTCGCAACTCGTCGGTACAATGCTACAAGGTGGAATGCAATTCACATGTCACAAATCTCGACTGTAGCTTTTCCACAGCTACAGTTCGTCTCCTGCCCTGCCCACGGTCTTGTCCTCTGCGACCTGCTCAGGAATCGTCGGTGGTGCTTCCTTGGCGGCAACATCAGCCACAGGAACGTTCGCCACCAAGGTGTCCTCCTCCGAGATCAGTTCCCAGAAAGGCACACCCTCGACTTTGCCGTCCTTCTCGTATGCCTTCCAGTCGTGGGCGTTATCGTACTTGGCTCTGAACGACACGTGCTCCAACGACGGCAGAGCATCAAAGTAAGCCTTCGCCGCCGAAGCATCCAGCTTGTCTTGCGAAGGGACGAGGTTAGTCACGAGCTTCTTGAGCGACTTGATCGGTGCCAAGAGCTCGAGCACTTTTGCGAGCAAGAGCTTATGTTCTTGCGCCGTGACTAGGACGTCGCCCGGACCGAAAAAGAGGACGAGCGTTTCCAGCTGGGAATAAGTAGCGCCAAGGTTTGAGAGGGACTCGATGACTTGTAGCGCGTTCTTAGTGGTCTGGGGTTGCAGAAGGAAGACGGCTTTGGAGGTGTCGTTGATATAAGCCGAAGAGGAAGGGGTCGGGGTCGAGAGCATTTCGAGCGTCTCGATATGAGGGAAGAAGGTTGCTGGAACAGCGGCGAGGAGTTCATTCATCGCCGGAACCAGCTCGGGCGCGGGTGTCATCGACCCGAACCAATCAAAGAACAAGTCCAACGAGAGACGTGTCAAGGGTCCCTTCGTCGCCGTCGCGACAAAATCCTTGATCGCCGAGGTGATGACCTCGATCTCGAGGGCTTTGACGTCGCGCAGCTTCAACGTTTCCAAGTTCTTGAACACCGCAGGGTTGAGCCACACCTTGCTGAAGCCCGAGATGTAGTCAAGCGTCAACGACTTAAGCCCCGCAGGCAACTCGCCGTCGGTGTCGTCGACCTGCGCGTTCGCCAATTCGAGGCGGGACAAGGACGAGCTGAACGTTTCGTACTTGTATGGGACGATCGGTCCGTTATTGGCAATCAGATGTGCGAGCAGCGGTGCTTGCTTCAGTGCCTCCCATAAAGGCTCGATGTAGGGGCTATAGGACGCGTTGTGGGTCGTATCGCCTTGGGTCTGGTGACGACGGGGCGTCGCGTTGTGTTAAAATGTTCCAAAAAGAGGAATCAGCACCAGCATACCGCCGCAAGTTGCGAAAAGCGCCTCCTCGAATACTCACGATGGCGAACGTTTCAAGATTCTTACTCTTCTTGACAATCTCGGCCATGCCTTGCATCTCCTTCTCCTGGAACCAGCCATAGTCGACGAGCGAGAGGATGCGGACCTTGTCGTACTTCTCCTGGTCCTTACGCAGCGCCTCGATTGCCCACCCGACAATGGTCTGCATCTCTTCCTGGGCCTTGGGGTCGACATCGACTTGGGCGGGTCCACTGACGTCCCAGCCAAAGACGACGCGACCGTGGCTATCGAGTTGCGAGGTCGGTTCGACGACGGGTGGGGGCTTAACTTCGGGGAAGAACTCGAGCAGATCCCTGTTGAACTGGACCTGCGCCGCTTCGAGAGATTCGTAGGCTTCAGAGCTGAATGCTTCGGGGATAAACTGACTGATGGTTGACATCTTTTGGGTCGGGTAGGGGGGATGCAGAGGGGTGGGATGGACGTGATCAAAAGCTGGCCACGTCGACGAGCCGTTCGCAAGGCCTCGGAGTCCGATTACAGCGCCGCGCGGGCAAGGCCGGGGGAAGTCAAAAATAGCTCCCAGAAATTGGGTTCGTCTCACTGAATAATCATTGAGGGGGTTAATTCTTGCTCTCTTCGAAACCCGACATGGGAAAAGGACGACGGGAAGGAGGCGTGAGAAATGGTCGAAGATTAGCAATACCAAGGACGGCCTGCGACTCGTGTGGGGTACATCCGGTTGGCGCACCTATCCCCGAAGCCCGGCCCACTTGTCGTCCGACCATCTTTCATCTCTTGCTACTCCCACCGCGGATTCTGGAAGAGCCTTCAAGTCCTTATTTCGGAGCAAGGCATCTATTTTAACTTCTTCCTGAAGCTGTACACCCTCGCCGGCGTCCTCTTCAGTCCCCCCTCAAGCGACGACTTCCGCCTTGTCGACATCTCCGTCATCCCCGCCATGCCAGCAGCAGCGGCACCAGCGACCCGTCTGGACCCCTCTTCGACGCACTTCAAATCGCTCGTCGAGCTGTCCAGCGTCGCATTAGGGTCCACGATCGAATCTTTCAGTGATGACTTTTTCGCCGAGGTTCACAACATGATTAAGCTGGGCCCACCGGTCGATATGCCGGGCCAGTTTGGGCCAAACGGGTCTCTTATGGACGGCTGGGAGAGGCAAGTTGGACTGACAGCCGGAGTGAGGAATCCGTTGAAGAGCTGCTGATGAGCCTTGTACTACGAATCCTTGAACCAGTCGGCGACATAATCGCAATCATGACTGGTAAAGCACGAAGCTCGGCGATCCCGAATCGGACGACATTCTGCCCGGATCTGATCACGAACTTCTTGCCTTACTTCACAGGGCGATTGTCAAGCTCGGAGCAGCAGGGACGATACATGGATTCGACATCGAGTGCGTTCAGAAGTTCGCTGCTGCTGAACCTACAAGGCGCTGTGTCACTGAATTCCCCTTTCTCGGCGTGTTGTTCGGTGCCGAAAGCACTCGGCATTTCGCCGGCAACGAATGCCCAGCGACCGACGTGTGGGGCACTACGGTCGCATCAGGCCAACCCATCAAGAGCGACAGTGATCAAGTAAGATTTTTTGTTGTCGGTCGCAAAGTTGCAGGAGCGAACGCTGAGACCATGACCTTCGCGAGCCCCTATCAGTGGCAGCAAATCCTGCCCCTGACCCCGCTCGGACCGGCGCAGCAACACTTTTTACTTCTGCCCCAACCCATGGGCCCCTTCACGCATCTCAAAGTGACTCAACATCCCGACGGTGGGATCGGTCGATTTCGAGCCTATGGTCAAGTCGTACCCACGTCGGCAAATGGCTCAGACTCCGATCCGATCGACCTCGCCTCTATTCTGCAGGGCGGTCGCGTCACCTCGACCTCGGACGAACACTACGGCGTAGGCTTTCACCTCCTCCTCCCAGGACGAGGAAAGGACATGGAAGACGGGTGGCATACGCGTCGATCTCGCGGTCGTTTGGATACCGATCAAGGCGATTGGCTCGTTGTTGAACTGGGCCAAGGGGGTGGGTTCTTGGAGTGGTGCGATATTGACACCAAAGATTTCAAAGGCAATTTCCCCGACCAGGTCGCACTTTATGGGTGTGAAGCGACGATTATCGACGACAGCGGGACAGCTAAAGCCAAGACTCCCACAATCGAGGATGACATGCGAGGCTGGACATGCTTGTTGGATCGACAGAATGTCGGAGCTCACGCGCACCATGTCAAGGAGTTGAAAAAAAAGGGCAAGAGATGGACCCATGTGTGCTTGAGGATATACCCTGGTCAGTCGAGCATCGCCGAGATTACGTCCGATCCGGAGGGAAAAAGCTGATCCCTCTCTCCTTGGCGTTGATCTCTCCCAGATGGCGGTCTGAAACGACTTCGTTTATTCGGTAGACCGTCGGATGGATCAATCGACTACGCGAGCCTGACGCCGATGGAGAAGCCCGTGTTTAACGATGAATAGACAAGAGTCTTCGCCCGACGATTCGCCCCTCTCGATGGATCAAGATGAGTATTAACGTGTCTCTACCATAATGCAACAAATCACCTCTATACACTACTTGAAAACAACATATCGAGAGTCGAATGCCCGTGAGATTGCCGAAGATGAGGGCTGGCCGGGCCGAGATTGGGTCGGGGTGATCACGCGGAGGCGACCTGTGGTGTACCGCCATCTTTGCCTTCTTCCGCCGCCGCCGCCGCTTGTCGTGCTTGTAGCAGCTCTTCTTTACGTATCCTCGTGTTGCGTTCGACCTCGGTCTCGGGTACGAGATAGTCGCCGCCGTAGAGGCCGATCAAGGCAAAGACGAATACGCCGAGCGAGATGTAGAGCCTCGTTCTCGGAGGGAGGACTGAGACTATGGTCGTCAGCTCGTCGACCGAAGGAACAGATTCATTCGGTGCCAAACTGACCCAGATAAGACTCCCACACGTTCCTCTGTTTGACCGTCTTGGCCCTGGCCTGTGCTACCAAAGGCGGTTCGGCCCAATTGTTGACCTTGAGCGCCTCGAGACCTTCCTCCCTCTTCTTGCCCTTCTCCTCGGGACTCATCAACAGCTTTGAAGAACCATCCTGGTTGAGCGGTGGGGGCGGGGGCAGCTCGGACGGGCTCGGATGGACGGGATGGGGCTTAGGAGCTGATTGCGAAGCTCGGGGTCGAAGGTAGAGCGGGATCGCCTTTCGCGCCTTCGAAGCTGCAGAGAGTGTGGACAAGGTCGTCGAGAAGGACCTAGTACCCCTTGGGAGCATGGTTGTGTGATTGCAATCGCCTTTGGCGACGAGGTTGAGTTGGGTTGTGGGAGGGGAGTACAAAACACGGCGAGCCAATCACGCCTGAACTCGGAGTCAAGCCTGATCGATTTGGAGCGCTCGCACGGACCGCCTCACGATTGCTTGTGACCGGCCGGCGCGACAGTGCGGCAGTGGTGCGGCGGATCGCGGCTGTAGCCGGCTGCGAAATCGGACACTGGGCATGGCATGGGTCCGCTCCGGCCGATATACGCGCTGCCTTCTCCCGGCTTCATTGATCGTGCATATACCCATCGGCTCGGGGAATTCAGAACAGCAACTTGGGCTCGTCATGGCAGAGCATCCCCCGGTCGATATCAGTGAGTTGAGCGTCCACCTTCACGCGACCGCGCCGTCACACGCCCTCTAGACCTCGGTGAGGGGCGGCATTCCTTTGCTGAACCCAACGAGATCGAGACCTGGTCTACCTAAATGCGGATGACATAGGATGTGGATGACATAGAATGCATTTGACGATGGATTGCTCGTCCCTTGGACCGAAAGAATGCCAGATAGGGCCTTTCGGACCCGAGCTGACCCCCTGACCTCCCGCTTCATTCCTCGCAGCTCGATCTCGCTACGACACGAGTACATATGGTCAGTTCGCACTTTGGCTGTTGTTTCAAAATCCAGGCGAACCGGATTAATGACCTTGACAATCCGTTGCATTCCCCAGTCGGCCGCCTCATGCATTTTGCCTCCATCACCTCACCCCTAACACTCTTGGCTTCATCGACCGAGCTCGCGAATGCCCAGCGCTTCCTCCGCGAATACCAAGATGGTGTAGGAGAAGGGAGAAAAGCTTGGGGAAAGGAAGAAGAGTACGGGCTGTGGAAGAAGAAGCAGCGTAAGCACGCTCACTTGCTTCCTGGCTGGACCTGCCGAGCTGACAATTCTCCCATTCTCGTCGTTGCAGTCGTCGAGAGTTCCATCCATCCTGGTGAGTCCCACGTATCAGTCATTGTCCCGATCGCTACTAGAACTGATCTTCTGGACCCACTTGAAACTCGTAGACACCGGCCTCCCCGTGCCATTACCTTTCCGGCTGTCGGCATTTGTCCCGACAAATTTGCTCATTGTCGGTGGCATGCTCATGCCCAATCCGACGACCAGGAGTGTCATCTTTTGGCAATTCGCCAACCAGTCCCTCAATGGTGAGGGATGCTTTTACAACCTCGGACCTGGTATTTGCCCCAATCTGGTTGACACGTGGCTCATGCGATGTCTGCACTTTCGCACAGTCGCCGTCAACTACTCGAACGCCAACAAGTCCATCTTGATGACCAACACTGAGATCGCCAAGGCCTACGCCTCAGCCACGATCGCATCCTGTACGATCGCCGTGGGGCTCACCTCGCTCGTGCCTCGACTGCGATCCCTTGCACCTTCGACACGGATGCTGCTCGGCAAGTTGGTGCCCTTCGTTGCCGTTGCGTCGGCGGGTTGCGTCAACATCGGTCTGATGAGATGGAAGGAGATACGAGACGGTATCTCGATCTACAAGCCCAAAGATGCAGTGACAGGCCGAGTCAGTGACGAAGTCTTGGGCAAGAGTTCGATTGCGGGCAAATATGCGATTGGACAGACGGCGGCGAGTCGCGTGTTGACCAACATGTGAGTTGCCCCAGTGGCTTAAACGTCAAGCCGGTCTCGAAACTGGTGCTCAATATTTCTATATTGTTGCATCCAGTCCGACTCTCATCCTCCCACCTCTGATCATCACGCTCTTGGAGCGAAGAGGAGCTTTCGATCGACCCAATGGGAAGCGGTTATCCACGGCGCTCAACCTTGGTCAGTCTTTCCTCGCACTTCCTTCTTCTCTCGCTCGCCTCCTTTTCTCATCGTACTTCGCTCCTCTATAGGGTTGATCGGCTTGTCCTTGCTTGTATTCCTTCCCCCTGCAATCGCCGTCTTCCCGCAACGAGGGTCGGTCAGTTCCAAGAAGCTGGAGGAGAAGTACCACGACTTGCCTTATGACCAGGTCGAGTTCAACAAGGGGTTATAATGTTGTTATGTGCGTAAGTATGTTTACGGGACTATTGCAAGGTCATCTACACGTAATCTTCTGCCTCGCACTGGCGCCAACGTCAAGTGAATACGCTGTCCCGACCGCGAGACACGGGATGCACCCTTTGCAGTAACGATGAAACTTTCCTTTGCCAATTTACAGTACGTGGGGAGCTTCCTGGCAGCCCATCAATCATGCGTCATGCTACCATGCGGAAACACCCCTTCCTCTTCGATGCCCAATGCTCCCCGATCCCGGAAGCATTACTTCTTCCCAGTGACCTTGTCCTTGACGTCCTCGGCAACCTGCTTGACCTTGTTCCAAGCCTCGGAAGCACTCCCACCGGTCGTGTCTTTTCCCAAAGGGTCCTTGCCCTCCCTCTCAGCATGGACGACCTCTTCCGAATGCGAGGGGTTCTCGAGATGATCGAGGCCGGGCGGCTTGCCTGCGCGGTGCTGCGATGCGGGATCGAACGACATCGGGGTCGTGCTGAACGACATGCGGGGCACACTGAGACGGGAAGAACAAGGTCCGTGTGATCAGTTAGTCTAGATCAGTGTACCACTGGTAATGATTTCTAACTCGGTGACGAGCAGTGAGCTTCCGACTGGGTACCACCCGCGACCCGATCTCGGCTCGCGCGAAACCGAGGAGCGCGTGACGCGTGACGTAACGATGTGGGGGCACGAGCCGAGCACCACCCGTGACAGCGAAACTCACATGACGGCCGAACGCGAGACGGTGCGACGAGAGATGAGGGAGAGCATGATTTGCAGAAGTAGATGGAGTGGTTGTAAAGCTTTGTCTTCCTGCTTGAATGCGGCTGTTGTTGGTGTGGGGGAGCAAAAGAGGCGAATCGAAAGTGGCGCGAAGTCGATCACAAGCATCGCACCTCCACGTCGCACCGGTGACGCAAACGACCAGCTCGCCTTGATCGATGGGATCGACAAGTCGAAAGGAGCCCATGTCCCCATGTGATGCTCATTTCTCGAAGCTCAGGGCTGTGCGACCCTGGTCCTCGATTTCAGATCAGCTCCGTGCTAGTGCAGTGGGTTAGCACCGGGGGACGGCCCCTCTTTGATATCAGGAGCTTCCAGGCTGTCGCGCGCTGGTGGCGATGGAGGTAGATGTCTCCACCCATACACATCTCCCCCTCCTCTTTTGATAGCGTTTCGAACGGACTTCCCAATGCTATGATTCGGTCAACACGAACGTGTGTCGAGCGCTGCGAAGAAGCAGAGCCTGGCACCACGAGGCGCTCGGAAATGCTACGACTGCAGTGGTGTGTCCGACTCCGAAATCTGCCACACCCTTCTTGCTTCATTCCCCTTCGCTGTGGTTGCGGTGTGCGTCTACTAGCACTGAGGACCGGTCCTGATGCAGCAACGCGAAGGACTAGTTACTTTCCGTCCCACTCAGGGAAAAAGCACCAAGCCAAGCGTAGAAGGCAGTCAGCTCGATCAATTCGGTCAGTTCGGTCAGTTCGGTCAGTTCGGTCGGTCCACGCTCGCCCTCTGGATCCCGCTCTGGTCTTCATTTTAACGGCCTGTTTTTGGCGAGACACACTTTGGCGGCGTACCAAGGCGGTTCGTACTTCAAACACCGCGGTTCTTACGGGGTCACGACCGCAGCTCTTCCTGAATAACCGATTCGCTGCGAACTTGATGATACCTACGGGAACGATACAACGAAGGCACAATTCATGCGACAGAAGCTTGAAGGGGTGTTAGAGGAGCCATGAATGATCTTGTGCCCAGATGACGTGGCCTAGGTACCGAGGCAAACGGAAGTCGGTGGCTCAGGTATACGGGCTCACACATTTCTCTGGCACTCCAACGAAGCAGGCCTAGAACCACAAAGGGAATGAGGACATTTCCTGGCGTAAGCGAACATGTCATAGGTATTGAATACTTGGTGAGCTTACCGGGGATCGATATAGCCGAAGATGAAGCGACCAGCAGTCAACGCGAGGATGATCACGGGGACGCATGCGGGACGTGGCAGATGGTTTGGGTGGGAGGGCAATGTGTGAAGGCAGTAGAGAGATACTCTTGCAAAGACGAAAGCAGGATTTGCCTTGATACTACCTTGGTCGTTAGCCTGGTTCCAGAAAGTCTGGCCACATGACCGCAGACCTTGCCGCGGTAGATATGACGGCCCCTGTTCGCGAGCGCAAGCTAGCGCAAGGGGGTCTTCGATCCGGGCCTCGGACGGAGTCGCAGGTTTCACCAATCGGGCTGGGTGGTCCAATAACTGATTTAATCACAGGAGTCGGAAGAAACGGTCCAGACCTCACATTAATAGGCTTACTAGAAGGGTTGTAAGCTGTCGCCCAAGATCCTTGGGCAGAAAAGGGAACCGGTTGAAGAAGGTTTTAAATGACTTCAAGGTCTATCATTTAAAGTAATGCCCCCACAACAGAAAACGCGATTCACCTCTCGCCTAGCCTAGCGGAGAACAATACAAACACCCGGTGTTCATTCGTTTACACTACATTTGACGTTCGTTTCTTCCCAGTCAAAATGTGAATGCCGACTGGATGATCTCGACCCGTCGAGTTTCGGTGTCGGAGCCGAGGCACGATCGGTCGGTCGCGCACTGGCGGCGCGAGCCGCTTCGCCAAGCTAGAGGCGCCGCGGCGATTAGCGCTCAATATCGCTCAATGGCGACGTTTCGTTAGCATTCGGCACTACAGAGTAGGTAGGGAGATCAGCAATGTTCGTCAGGTAGCCAATTGGACAACCATGGAAAGAGCCACTATTGCGCTGTGAAAGGTACTGCCCGAGTCCTTACGCGGTTCGATTCCAGCCGGATGTGCCGGTGGAACCATTCGCCGGGAGGGTTCGCAACATTCGCTGATTGGCTGCGATAAGGAGCCAGCACAGGCCCGCTTTTGTTCGTGCCTGGATGACCCGCCAAACGACCCTTGGCCGGCACCGAAATCTGCCGACCCGCTGTATCGGCATCCTGGAGCATGCCTTGGTACAGCTACCTATCTCACGGGTGACTCAGCTGCCTGCCTCAACTTTTTCTGATCGGACTCTGTGAATTGTGTGCCGCGACGCTAAGTTAGCGCTTAGCCAAAGTTCGGGCAGCTCGGCCAACGGTCGCCTTCATAACGAATCAGCCGGTGTTTCAGTAGTGCCTAGGTGAATAAGGTGTTGGAAGACATTCACCCGAAGCAGAGCAGACTACGTAAATCTCCTCTTCTTACCGGGTGACCCGACGTGGATGAATCGCGCGGAGTCACCGGTTACGACAGAACAGCAGCCTCGGCAGATGGGAAGCAATAGTCACGCAACTCGCTATTGAACCCTGCTGAGAATCATTGGTCGGTACCGAACCTCACGCGACGGGCAGCCGAGCGCCTAGTTGACGTGGCCCGAGCCGGATAGGAGTTGGTCGCTAGAGGGGCCTTGTCTCGGGGATGTGGTTAGAAAGTGCTACACCGAGAGTTGCACGCCGGTAGGAGCGATTAGGAAAGGTTCGTAGGTACGTGCTCTGCCACCCGTGAGTTAGGGGCCTTGATCGCATGACCGGGCAATCGTTTAGGGCAACTATTCTTAGCCTATCGCGCGCTGATCCCACTGCTGATCGAAAGGATGCAGGGCCGAATCGGTCGACAAGAGGTCCCGCCGGGCATCTCGATTCTCCGCCTTTCCTTCTCACACCCCTCGAGCAACAACCACTCGTTACCTAGTACCTACGAAGGCACTCCGCTTTGTAAGTCACTTTTCCGGGGAGAGAGGGGGCAGCTGGCATTCTTAGCAGCTCAGGTACAGGGAAAGCAGGGGCCTCTCGCGAAGAAGCCCGAGGCACCCCGTCTTGGTGCCTGTTGATTTCAATCGCTAATCGAACTAGGGTTCCAACCCTCAGCTTATCTTTGCCGTGCGCCGCCCAGCCAGCGCCCAGTAATCAGTTCGGGCTCTCCTTCCCCTTCAGGCGTCTCCTCCGCTCTTTCTTTCTTCCTTCTCCACCCCACACACTAAAAAAACTCTGACATCAGTCTCATCATGGTCAACGTTACGTACGATACAACAGGGACCCTTGTCGCCAATGTCGATGGCACTGAGATCGTGTACAATGGCGGTGACATGGCATGGGGTAAGTCGAACATTCATTCCCGAATCCGCTCGGTCGATACGGCCACTGACTTCGTCGACGGCGACCCGGACGGGAACTGAGCGTACTGAGCACTGACATGCTGGATCGCCTTGATTTTGTCGTCGCAGTACTTGTCGCCGGTTTTCTCGTCATGATCATGGTGAGTGTGGTCCATATCCTCCCCAATGTTCTCGGACGGAGATCGACACGAGCCATGCCGCGGAGGAATCGGGCCGAAGTTCACGCCGCTGACCAGGCCTATGCGTATCCTCCCTCGTTCACTCGATGCACAGTCTCCCGGAGTCGGTTTCCTCTATTCTGGTCTTCTGCGAAGGAAGAACGCCTTGTCGATGATGATGCTCGGTGTCCTTGTGTGAGTTTCATCGCTTCCTCCTCCCCCTTTGATTCTGGTTATCCTGGCTTCATCCCAGTCGGGCCGCAGCGATGATATGCGGCTTTTGATTCGATGGCGATAGAGGTCCGCGCGGCTTCTGTGCTACTTACTACCAACGGCTCTTTACCGCGAGACGAGTCATTTGTGAATGACAGTAGCTGAATAATCCGTTTACAAATCCTGTGTACAGCTATGCGGTGGTTACAATTCAATGGTTCTTCTGGGGCTACTCATTGGCTTTTGTGAGTGCTGCTGTCGCCGCGTTTGGGTGGTCAATTCTGTCCAGGCCGGGCAAGCGTTCTTCTCTCATTTCTTTGTATCTAGGAATACAGAGCACTGACACTGTTCTGTATCCTCTTTGTGTACCATTCGATACATGGCGGGATGCAGAGCAGCACCGGAAATGCCTTCATCGGCGACTTGAAGCACTTCGGCCTCATGAACGTCACGCTCGAACCATCCGCCGGATCATCCAAGATCCCTGCTTTGTTGTACTATCTCTACCAATCCATGTTCGCTACCGTGACTGTGGTCATTCTTGTTGGAGGTATTGCAGAACGTGCACGCATTCTGCCCCTTCGTAAGTAGGAGAATCGGTTCGGGGACGGTGCAGGTCAAAAACTGAGCGCCCGCGCTTGCTCGCCCCTTTACAGTCATTTTCTGCTTCTGCTGGGCCACCATTGTGTATGATCCGATTGCCAACTGGGTCTGGAACCCCAACGGATGGCTCTACAAGCTCGGCGAGCTCGACTTTGCCGGCGGAGGACCCGTCCACATCACCTCGGTCAGTTTGTGGCGAGCCCCTGTCGGTGCAGAAGTCCCCGTTGTCCGTTGCTGACCCACGACGCTCTCACAGGGAACCGCTGGCTTCGCATGGTCGCTCTACTTGGGCCGTCGTCGCGGCTACGGTACAGCCAAGCTCGCTTACCGCCCCCACTCGGTCTTCCAAATCATCCTCGGCACCGTCTTCCTCTGGTTCGGCTGGTTCGGCTTCAACGGTGGATCCGAACTCGCGATGAACTTGCGCGCAGTCCAGGCCTCGACTGTCACCAACATCGCTGCCGCCATGGGTGGAATCACCTGGTTCGCGATGGATTGGTTCTATACCAAGAAGTGGTCTGCTGTCTCGATGTGCTCCGGTATCCTCGCTGGTCTCGTCGGCATCACCCCTGCGGCTGGTTACGTTGGCTCTCCCGCGGCGTTGGCCATTGGTTTCCTCACCGCAATTGCATGCAATTTTGGCACTGGCCTCAAAGTTCTGCTCGGAATCGATGATGCCGTCGACTCGTTCGCGGTCCACGCCATTGGCGGCTACTGCGGATCCGTCTTGACTGCGCTCTTCGCCGACAGCCGCGTCGCTGGATTTGATGGCTACACCGAGATTCCTGGTCAGTAATAACACCACTGTGATTTTTGCTCTGATTCAATTAGACTGACGCGTAATTGAGTGTTGAACAGGCGGCTGGATCAATCACAACTACATCCAGCTCGGGTACCAGCTCGCCGGAGCGACGACGATCATGGCTTACACCTTCGTCGTCACCTACCTGCTCCTCTTTGTAATCGACCACATCCCTGGTCTCAAACTTCGAGCTACCGAGGACATGGAGATTCTCGGTATCGACGAGACCGAGGTGAGTTTCCCGTGGAAAACTGCACTGTTACGAAACTCTTGAGCAGCTCAACTGACTCGATCGAACCCCTAATTGCAATGCACTCAGCTCGGCGAGAACGCCTACGACTTTGGTGAGTCGAAAATATTCTAGACCTTTGGCATTCCTGAAAGCTGACCAGAGTTGTGTCACATTCACATTGCAGTCTTCCGCAACCGTGATCTTGAGAACGTGAGTTTCTGCTTCCGATGGATCATTGTACGGCTGAGAGCCAAGGCTGACCACTCATCTACTGCACACCACCATAGCCTGAGGAATTCTCCGAATTGCACAACCGAGCAACTGGCGAAGGCCTTAGCCGTCAAGTGAGCCATCACTCGTCGTCGAGCCACAACAAGGACATCAAGTCGCCTCACTCCGCTGTCCCCGTGGCAGAGGAGAAATTGAGCGTTTGAGACGGAGTGTAGTGATCACTTCCACACCGACCCGCCGTTTTCCTGACCAGCGCTGTACATTCTGGCATATCCAACCACTTTCCCTCTCTCTCTGACCTGGAGTCGCTTGTACTTTTACCAATCGTGCAGTTGTTTTGGGGGTCTTCTTCATTCCCTATTCTTCATATCTAATTACACATATTCTCTTTCAGCCGATATCAGACCAAGCTACCATTGTACGATCGCTCTGAACCCCACTGCGATCGATCTACTAAAGGCTCGGATGAGAAAGAAATTTTGCGGATTGGCCCCGAAGAGGTCGATCCATCTCCTACAGGAAGTTGGTGAGAATTAGCAGAAAAGGCGGCTTTTGGGTACTTGATTAGAAGCACGCGTTTTTTAGTGAAGCCTGGCGATGCGTACCAACCGTGGAGAGAAGACCACGGTTGGATTATTAGTACACGCTCGTCAGTCTCTTTTTCAGGAGGCGGTCCGAGCGTTTCTTTCTCTTCCTCTCGTGGTGTGTAATACACCGCGCTACATGTCACATCCCAAAATCAGATATTTTTTTAAGTCTTCCGGGAAAATCGTCAATGACATTGCAATTGCATCTATGCACACAAGTCTACCGAACAGGGTCGGCCATAAAGGAGAGGGAGACGTCACTGAACGAGTTCAAGGTGGGGTCACGGCGTTACTACGATGGGGCGGAGCAGGAATCTGATGTATTCGACATCTGATTCAGCCTGTTGGAGGGTAGCAGCATCGCCCTTACTCCTGGTAGCAGAAGTAGCCTGCCCATCGGACGCATCATTCACATCGGAGGGCTCGTCGGAAGTCCGGTGCGACAGCGGCAGGCTCCGGGTTAAAGGTCGGCTCCGCTTGCCTGAGGGTCATTTTGGAGGCTGCAATCGGGGACCTCTCGCTGCTCTTCATGTTTCGGACCAAACACCGAGCGTTGCTCACTGGACGGGCCGGAACTGCCAGGCGGGGAAGACTCGCTCGACCGACAACGACAGAGAATGCCAAGGCGTGCCTGATCCTTTATCGCGCGCGTCTCTCTTTCCCCCCACTTTTCATAACGCGCGATCGTACGTCAGGCGACTGCGGGCAGGAGGCGGCGCTTGTTCCGGGGCTCGAGCCTCTCGCCGGAGGCGAGTGTCCGAGTTGAATCACATGAAGCCTATCGGCTTCGCGCCCCTGATTGTTCCAGACGAGTCCCGGGTTGTTATCACAAGAGCTTTTCTCTCTTCCCACCTCTTGTGTGACTACTCACTGGAACGCAAGCCATCCCTCCAAGGACAAGAAATCTAAGACTGCCAGTGATCAACGCGTGAGTTCTACACGGCTACTTTCGCAAGTCAGCGGCACCCGAGCCGCGAGCAGAGATCGCCCCCTTGCCAGAACGTACCGAGTCGAGTCGACTTATCGTCCCGCCCGAAAGTTGATACGGTCGCTGATTCCACGATTCCAAGCCCTGCCCCTTCTTTCTTCACCCCAGTCTCCTTCACATTCTTCAAGAAAGGATCTCTTCCTCGCAATGGTCAATATCAGCTACGATGCTTCGGGATCTCTGGTCTCCATCTACGACGTGACCGCGTACGATTCCTCTGCCGGCGCCGAGGGCGTCGCCGTTTACAACAATGGCGACATGTCTTGGATTTTGACCGCCGCGGTGAGCCTTCGTTCCGTCCTGTCGAGATAATGACCAAAATATTAATCGTGTCATGCTTCGTTCTACAATAGGTCCTGGTCATGATCATGGCCGCTGGTATCGGGTATCTTTACTCGGGCCTTCTCAGACGGAAGAACGCGCTGTCGATGCTCATGCTTTCGATGGTGGTCTACTCGGTCGGTGTAATTCAGGTGAGCGACTGATGACTTTTTAAGATTGTATATCTAGTATCTGACACTTTAGAGACCTATAGTGGATGTTCTGGGGCTATTCGCTCACGTTCGGCGAAGGCTCAATGTTCATCGGCAATCTCAAGCACTTCGGCCTCATCAACGTCCTTGACGCTCCTTCTGTCGGCTCGTCCAAGATCCCCGCATTGTTGTTCTGCGCCTACCAGTCGATGTTCAGCTCTGTGACAGCTGTTATTGTTATTGCGGGCTTTGCGGAGCGAGCGAGAATTCTCCCGATCATGGTATTCACATTCGTGTGGTCCACGCTCGTCTACGACCCCGTCGCTTGCTGGACTTGGAACGCGACCGGGTGGGGCTTCCAAAAGGGCGTTCTGGACTTTGCCGGTGGAGGACCTGTGCACATGACTTCGGGAACTGCGACATTCGTCGTATCGTACTACCTTGGCCGCCGACGCGGTTACGGAACGGCCAAGCTCGCATACCGCCCGCACTCGGTCTCGCACGTCGTTCTCGGTACCGCCTTGCTTTGGTTCGGATGGTTCGGCTTCAACGGTGGATCCGAGCTAGCCATGAACTTGCGTTCTGTTCAAGCGGCCCTAGTTACTAACTTGGCGGCGGTAAGCTCTTGTTACTCTGCTCTGGCGCGCCCCGCCTCCTATTACTCTCGCGTTCTTTTGGCGACCAGCCCTCCCTCTTTCCCCTTTTCCTCGCCTCCCCGGTCCCTGGTCCCCCCCCCCCCCCCTCCCCCCCACAAAGCTGGATTGTACCCAAGATATCTGATCATATCTTTCAACTCATCCTTCATTCGCATCTCCACCCCTACCCCTACGGACGTCGAACGCGATCGCTGACCTCGTCTTTGTCCTCCTCATTACTAATTGGCTGCGCAGGCAATGGGCGGCTTGACCTGGATGATGATGGACTACTACCACACGGGCAAATACTCTGCCGTCGCACTCTGCTCTGGTATCCTTGCGGGCCTCGTCGGCATTACCCCTGCGGCCGGATACCTCGGTGCCCCCGCCGCGCTGGCCGTCGGCTTCGTTACGGCCATCGTGTGCAACTTCAGCACCGGACTCAAGGTCTTGTTGGGCGTCGATGATGCGGTCGATGGGTTCGCGCTCCACGGCATCGGCGGTTTCACCGGGGCAATCCTGACTGGTGAGTCTTGTTTCTCAGACTTATCCTTTTATTGCGTCAATTCTAACTCCAGGCCCTCTTCCATTCGCAGGCTTCTTTGCCGATTCGCGCGTCGCCGGATTCGATGGCTACACCGTCATCGCGGGCAAGTTCAGCCCAACATTCGTTCACCCGTTTTCCCAAACTCACTCTCACTCCTCTCTTGTTCCAGGTGGTTGGATCAACAAGCAGTACAAGCAAATGGGGTGGCAACTCGCGAGCGCGTTGGCGATCATCGCCTGGACCGCGGTCGTGACCTATATCATCCTTGTTGCGATCGACCACATCCCCGGTCTGCACTTCCGCGCGACGGAGGATCAGGAGATCTTGGGCATTGATGAGACCGAGGTGGGTTTTGGCTGCTATGGATGGGTCTCTATCATCGAGATAGCGGTGCTGATTCTTCGAATCTATCGTGTGTCTATCCTTCTCTCCAGTGCGGCGAAACGGGCTACGACTTTGGTACGTCTTCTTCAGACACAAATGCTGCCCTTTTTTGATCCGTTCTAAGACCTCGCTTGCCCCCGAACAGTCTTCATGCGCCGCGACCTCGAATCGCCCGAAGACGTCGACGCGCTCAACAACAGCGCTTCGTCGACGCTGAGTCGTTCATCGTCCGGTTCCCACGCCAAGGTCGAGAAGGCGCCTCTCGGAACGGCCGAGACGTTGCCAATTCAAACCATCTAGCGAGCCATGTCTTCTCCTTTCGATGTGTTCTACTCCCTTATTGCACTCCGGCTTTCTTTGGCGTCAGTCTTTGCGCCCCTTTCAGTTTTCCGCGTCTATTAATCTCTCACCGGGTTTGGGGGGATTCTTTCGCCCCCTGTCTGTTTTCGTCTTTGTCGTGGACTGTTCTGTTGCAATGCCCCATGGAAAGTGCTCTCTTTGATTGGTCTCTTACCGTGTACTTTCCGTATGAATATCGAGAGTTGGACTCGCGTGCGATGTTGTCGAATGGGGGCGTCAGGCCGGGTGGACCTAGTCCCGCAGGGGATGACCATTCAGGAGGGTGTCATGCCACTTGATCTAAAGCTCTACTACAGCTGCATCTGATTCTGTTTCCTCAATTGTTCCCTGTGATAGCCGGACAGAAACCAGGCCCATCAGCACCCGAACGCACGCGAATGTCGAATGTTGCCCCACCACACCTCCATGATCCCGCTTCCCCCTGGCAGTAGACGTACCTGAGCGCGACGGAAAAGTCATCCTCGACATCGTCGTCGTCCCAATTGTCCTGCCACAGCGAATCGAGCCCTTGTTTCTGCTGCTGTTGTTGCGCCTCCGTTCCTGCGGCTGCTGTTCCTACTCCTGCCCCGCCGACGCCTGTTTGGGCGGATTTGGACGCGAGTACGTTCGAGTACGTCGCCGAGTCATCCCAGTCTGAGCCGGTCATATGACGAGATGATCAGGGACGTAACACAGAGCAAGAGTGATGGGGTATGGCTGACCCTGTGAAGCGAATTCCTCAAACTCGTCGTCCTCGTGCAAGGCCGGGAGTTGGTCCACCGAGGGAGAAGTCGATGCGGCTGCGGGGGCTGGTGTTGTTTGGACATCTTTGGAAGTGGACGAAGGGGAGGTGCCGGACATGGTGGAGGAGGTGATGGGTGTGCGCCCGTAAGAAATGGGTCGATGACGCGTCGTTGGGTTTGGAGTGACACTTGCAGGCGGTTAGTTGGACGCGGTGGCTTGACAGTTGACCAGGTCGGTTGTGGCTGGAGGCTGGAGGCTGGAGGCGGGTGGCGGATGTAGAAGGAGGCGGAAGGGAGCACCGACCTGCACCGACAGGCACCGACAGGCACCGACCAGACCGAGGCGTCGGCTGTTCGCGCGCTCGGACCTCGTCTCCGCTCTGCCTCCTGTCACCTACCGCCAGCCCAGCCTAGCTCTTCAGAATGACCCCCATCCCAGCCAATGACCACTCGAACAGATCCAAGCCCGTTCGGGTCCACATCACGGGCTTCGGAGTCAGTCCATCCACCCTGCCACGCGAGGAGCTCATTCGACTTTCCCACTTTGACATCAAGTCATCCCATCGCGCTGACATCTCCCCGATCCATCGTGCGCAGCCGTTCGGAGAACACACGATCAATCCTTCGTGGCAAGCGGTGAAGCAACTGCACCAGACCACACTCGAATCACGCCCTGCACCCCTCGTTGCATCCTCCTCGCAGAGCAAGTCCTCGATCACCGCCCCTTCCCCCCCCTCATCGAACGGATCACCATCGACCCGACCCATCCACTTCACCTCGACCCTCCTCCCCGTCACCTACGCCTCCTCCCTCTCCATCGTCCCCCAACTGCACACCACCTCCACGCACCCCAAGCCCGATCTCATCATCCACGTCGGTGTCGGCGCCCCTTATTCCCTGACCCTCGAAGCTCGAGCGCGCAAATTCAGCTATGATCAACCCGATGTCGACCAAATCTATGCGCCTTTGGACCGCGAGACAGGTTATCGAGGTTTCACCGGCTTGGGCGAGGTCTTTGATCGGTCGGAGGAGGTATTGCATTCGAGGATCGACATGGACAAGGCCTTACGAGCCAGTCGAGGTGAAGGGGGTGGGGTCGAGTTTTTGAGGATCAGCAAGGATGCCGGTAAGTCTCCCCGGCTTTCAACAAGTGTGGAATGCTTCACACTGACGTGTTATTCCTTAGGCGTCTTCCTATGCGAGTTCACTTTTTACGCCTCAATGGCCTGGGCACAATTCCTGGCGACATCACATTCCAACGACGCCGAGAGGGCCGCTCAACGCGATGTCGACGGGATCACTTCCAACGAAAAGCGCCGAGAAACACCCGTACAATTCATACATGTACCACCGTGGGTACTTGCCCGAATTCCAGGACGGTCCACGTCGCGGGAAGCTGACTGGACTCCGGGCACGTCTTCTACAGTGTCGGATCGCCTTATTCCCTTCCCGAATTGACCCAAGCTTTGCGAATCATCATTTGGGCCATCGTCAACGAGGGAGGGTTATAGTTTTATTTATCCGTAGATTGATGGGTGCAAATTCGCCCGCGCGCGTGTATGCGCATTCGTCCAGATGTCAACAAGGAGCGACCGTCAGGCCAAAGAACAAAACATGATCTTGAAAACAGACAAGATGGAACCCGTATGGCGCCGCTACAAGACAAATCACACCTGAGACCCCTCATAGGACATAGGCCACCCTACCCCTACTTGTTGACAAACTACTCCTTCTCACTCTTATACTCCTCCTGGCCCATCCTCCCCGCCGAAGTCTTGGTCCTGGCACTATCGATGGGCACCAGGATGGATTTCCAGCGATCGCCTTCTTCGCTGCGAGTTCCTTCGGGATCGATCTCGTTGAGTTGACGGAAAATGTTGGCCATCGTATTGCCTGAAGGGTCGTGGTTGGCGTAGATGCCTTCAAAGCCACCTTCTTTGACCTGAAGGATGGGGTTAGGACGTTTTGGATCAGTCATTTGGAAATAAGGAGGGGTCTATTCTCTTTCAAGTCAAAAAGAACTCACGACAAACATTTCGTGCCAAATCTCATACCCACGATCCTCGTACCCACCGAGGTTGTAGTAATCCGTCCACACCTTGGAGTGTAACGGGCCCCGCGCAAACTTCCACAGATCCTCCTTGCTCCTGAAAACGGCGACGGCCTTGAATTTGTTGTTGCTCCATTCGGACGTGCCGAGGAACATGTCGACGTTGAGCAAACCCGAGTCGGGGTCGGCGAAAAGTTGGGCCCACATCTCGTTGAACGCCTTGCCCAACTTTTTCGAACTCGAGGAGAAACGACCAAACGGGCCATGGAAACGGGCACCGATCATGAAGATGACGAATTCGGGAGATTGGACTCGTCCGGTCGTGGGATCTTCTTCACCTCCTGGCATGCGGGCCATCCATTTACCTGGCATGACGCGATCAAGATCGGGGGACGAGTGCAGACCGTAATGAATCATGGTCGGTTTGACCCATGGCGCGAGAATGAGGAGCAACGGTAAGACCCACTTGGTCCACCACCACGTCGGAGGGGACGCGAGGATGACGATGTATTGCAACAAGGCGCCCAAGCCGAGGAAGGTCGTTAAGGGGATCGTGTCTTTGAGCATGGCCAGGCCCACCTGCGGGCTCGGACGCCGGCTCGTTCCATACGTCGTCTTGGGACGGCTCGCGTACGTCTTTTGGTAGGGGTGGTCCGGGGAGATCGAGTGTGCGGGTGATTTGGTCATGGTTGTGGTCGTCGGTTGTGAAGCTGGGGAAGCGTCATTTCGAGTCAGCGGTCAGCGCGCGGAGTCTCGAGTCTCGAGGGTCTCGCTGGGGCCCCACTCACCTTTACCGGGGTCGGGCAGGTCCTCGAGATACTTGTGCAAGCAAGTGCCAAGTATTGTACACTGCCCTGAATTAGGTGGGGATACAAGAACGAAAGGTTTTCGATGACCAAAGAGATGATGGAAGGCGCAGAAGAAGCGGGGAAACGGGTGCGAACAGCAAGAGCCCGAGGCGCGGGCGGGCTTCGGCCATCGTGCAACAGCATCGTGAGCCTATCACGAGTGGGGCAAGAGTGACCGGTATTCCCAAGAAGGTCCAGTCGAAGCGAGACATTTGGGACTTCTTACGCTAATTCGAGAGTCAAAAATAGACAGCTCGGTGCTCGGAATCCTCCCATGTCTCGCATGACACAGGGTCGAGGCTCAGGCTAAAGACTTTGGCTTGAGCTCAGCTTCGTCTCGCAGCTTTGTAGGCCCGAGCTTTCTTACTTTTTGAGATTATGTATGGTTCGCGATGGCTTCATAGTGGGCACAGACACTGTCTTGGGAAAACTATCACATGTATTCAACGTCCCTCCCTGGCACAAATTGCTCCTAGGATATCGTCGCTGTTGCATCTGATCAGATCCCCCTCGGCAAAGAAAAGGTTCGCGCCGCGCGGAAAAACGTGGGCTTCGTTAGACCCTCCGTCCCGAGAGCGAACGTTAACGAACGACTCACTTGGTTTCTGTGTCTTCCGCAACTTCATCGCCACCTTGCACAGTTCCGGGCATAACCCATTTTTCCTGTGCGAGTCGGAAGTGAGCCAGACGCCGAGAGCGTCAGAACGTCGGTCGCGGCGGCTTCCGGCGGCGGAACAACTTGGGTTTCGCGATGCTCACGTGATTCCGTTCGCTTTCTCGGCACAAGCAACGGCACAGACCCGTGTATTGTTCCACGGTTCGGCCTTCTCTAACGCAATTGCAGCGGCGTGTTCAGCCGTTGCCCCTGGGTCCGAGGTGCTGGAGGAGCCGATGTTCGCTGAAGCACCCGACGTGGTGGTGCCGTCACTCGAGTTTTTTTGACTGAACCACGAGAAGGGACTGCAAGATCACGCAACGTATGACGTTGTACGTTTGAGCTGATCAGCGACGCGTGCTGATCGAAGGCAATGAGTTGGGACGCACTTTAGAAGCTTACCGAACCCCCCAAGTGATAGGGGGTCTGGTGTCGGTGCGCCGGAGGTGAGCGTGATCCATACGAAGAGGACAAGGATCGCATATCTTCGGCTTGAAATCATCGGGGTCTCAAGTAGTAAAGCCAATGATCAAGGAGGTCGGAACCACCTGATCGCGTCTTCGTCGGAGTCTCGATCCTCGGAGTCAAGTGACCGACGGGACTGTACTCCGAACGTACTCCCCCGCCGGACCGGACTGCGGAATGGCCGCCGCAACGGCGTCTGTCGCGACGGACGGGCCCATGCCCGGCCGAGGCGAAGAACGGCTGGCACCCATCGCCGATTGACCTTGAGCAAGGCAGTGAGGATAGACCGGCTTTGAATGTTCAAACTCTATACTCAGGTAAGAGATGCCTATAGTGAGCTGAAGGACACGGCCCCATTCAATCTAATCCCTAACTCAGGGGCTCCATCGATGTTCCCCTTCCAGGTCAAGCCAGCCACCTCGCTAGAATGCAGGACGTCCCCGTATTCTCTCTCCGACATTCTTTGCTGAGGATTAGGATATGTATATGCACTCGGAAACCGGCGAGAGCTACGCTTTGCTCAAATCTTCAACATGAGCTGGCCCGGGACAATCAGGACAAATTAGAGGCAGGCATGAACAAATACCTAAATATGGACATGGGGAGCAGATGAAGTGAGGCAAGAAGTAGACTTAGTATCTTGTCGCGTTGGCGGTCGAAGTGAGGTTTACAGCGTTGCTTCCATTGTCGAGCTGTGTGGTGTTCGTCAAATCCGTCGCTGCTCCAGTATCGGCACCCGTCGCAGTTGTCGTGTCATTGGTGCTCGTCGTCGTATTCCCGTACCGGTTGGGAGGTTCCCAAGTTCCGTAATTAGCGGTGGTGTTCGGAGCGGTTGTCATCGGAGTGGTGGTGTTCGGAGTGGTTGTCATGGGAGTGGGGGTGTCCGGAGTAGTGGTGTCCGGAGTGGTGATGTTCGGAGTGGTGGTGTCCGGAGTGATTGTCATTGGAGTTGGGGTGTCCGGAGTGGTGGTGTTCGGAGTGGTGGTGTCCGGAGTGGTTGTCATTGGAGTTGTGGTATTCAGAGTGGTGGTGTCCGGAGTAGTGGTGCCCGGAATGGTTGTCATTGGAGTGGGGGTGTCCGGCGTGGTGGTGTTCGGAGTGGTGGTGTCCGGAGTGGTGATGTTCGGAGTGGTGATGTTCGGAGTGGTGATGTTCGGAGTGGTGGTGTCCGGAGTAGTGGTGCCCGGAATGGTTGTCATTGGAGTGGGGGTGTCCGGCGTGGTGGTGTTCGGAGTGGTGGTGTCCGGAGTGGTGATGTTCGGAGTGGTGATGTTCGGAGTGGTGATGTTCGGAGTGGTTGTCATTGGAGTGGTGGTGTTCGGAGTGGTGGTCGCATCCGAACTGGCCAGGGTCGACGCGTTCAACGTTCCGGCAGTTGTGTTGGCACCTGTGCCAACGAACGTGACGTTCGAATCGTTGGTGGTGCTGTCGTCGAAAGTCGAGTTTGAAAGACTCGAAGGATCAACGGAGGTCGCATCTGTCGTGTTAAGAGTCGACGTTGTGTTCAACTGGTTTGGAGTAGAGGTCGAATTGGTCCCCTCGGTGCTGTCAACGGTGTGGGTATTGTCACCGAGACCCGCGGTCGAGTTGGTGTTGTTGTCCGACGCACTCGTCACAGAAACGTTGAAGGGGTTGGACGCGTTGTATCCGTCCATATTCCCCACGGTGGATTTTGCCACAGTCGTATTAAGGACATTCATTGAGTCGACCCCATCCGAGTCGCTCTGAGTTGAATCGGACGCAGGGAGAGAGGTCGTGTTCAGGCTCGTCGTGGCATCAGTGTCGTTCGACGCACTCAACCCATTCATTGTGGCGTTGAGAGTATTGGGAGTGGTCGTCGAATTCATGCTTAGTGTAGAGTTGTTCACCCCTGAATCAGTCGCATCTTGGGACCCAGAGTCCGGCGTTGAGGTTGTTTTCGAGTTCCACCCCTTGCCAGTGCTTCCGGTCGATTTCTCGGGCGTACTCGTCGTGTCGTTGGTGTAATAGGTCGTCTTGACCGGGGTCCCCAACTCTGGTCTCACTTTGGTCTTGCTGTTGCTCTTGTGTTTTGGCGTCGGGGAAGGCGAAGGCAACGGAGATGCCTCCGCGGCATCGCTCGAATTGGTCTTGCTTCCAGCCCCTGTGTTGGTCGCTAAGCCCGTCGAAGAATCGTCGCTGCTGCTGTCGGCATCCGAAGACTTCGAGCCCGACGAGGTACCATCGCTCGACTTGGACTTCTTGCTGTCCGAAGAGGACGACGAAAGCGTATCACTCGCGTTGGAAGCAGTGCCGCTCGTATTGGGCGCGTCGGCATCGCTCGAATCGGTCTTGCTTCCAGCCCCTGTGTGCGTTGCTAAGCCCGTCGAAAAATCATCGCTGCTGTCGGCAGCCGAAGGGTTCGAGCCCGACGAGGTAGCATCGCTCGACTTGGACTTTTTGCTATCCCAAGATGACGACGAAAGCGTATCACTCGCGTTGGAAGCAGTGCCACTCGTATTGGAGGCGTCGGCATCGCTCGAATCGGTCTTGCTTCCAGCCCCTGTGTGCGTCGCTAAGCCCGTCGAAGAATCGTCGCTGCTGCTGTCGGCAGCCGAAGGGTTCGAGCCCGACGAGGTATCATCGCTCGACTTGGACTTCTTGCTATCCGAAGATGACGACGAAAGCGTATCAGTCGCGTTGGAAGCAGTGCCACTCGTATTGGAGGCGTCGGTGCTCGATTCGGGGGTGGTGGCATTTGTCGTACTGTTTTCGGGCGTGACGAATGCACTGGGTTCACACAAGTAAATGCAAACGATGGTGAATTGAGGACCACGCAAGATGCTACGCAAGGTTTCACTCACCCAAACATCTGCGACAGGTCGTTCGACATGTCCTGTAGGCAAAGAATGGTCACAAGCTTCAGTTTCGGTCGATGCAGCCCAAGCGGTGTGAGGCAACTCACGTTGGTAGGTCCCGACCCAGAAGCCGTAGTGTTCGAGGTCGAGCTCATCGCCGTACTATTCAAAGGAGTCGTGGTGTCCACTGGAGTCGAGGACGAGGATGGAGTGCTAGTGGTTTTCGAACGATTTAGAAGGCTTAGGTTCAGCGCTCGACGTCTTGTCCAAACTTTATTTGCTTATAAGCTCACCCAGAAGTATCGCCGGAAGGCGGCTGATGAACTCGAGGAACCAAGAAATGTGAGCAACATGTGTGGCTTGGAGAATTCACAGGAAAACTCACGCTGGAGGCTGCGCTGGATGGCACGAGTGCGCTGCGGGGCAAGAGCAAACCGTTTCGTCAGATCGATCCCGAGTCGATCTCTAAGGTCTGTAGGACTCACCCGAGCAATCCTGATAGGTCACCGGTCGAATTCTACCAGAGTTAGGTGGTGGCATATAAGTCACCGTGACACTCCTCGAACCGAGCTCAGCGCTGTTCGAATCATTCCTCACCGTCGCGTCCGAAGGGCTAGTGGTAGGAGCGGCTGGGGTAGCGGCAGGGGTGCTTGATTTGAACCAGTGCAGCGGACTGAGAAGGATTTATCGAGCTTGATATCAGTCCCACTTCGGGTGTGGTCGAGCGGGCAGTGGCACTCTCGCATAGCGGAAACGCTCACTTTAGCCACCCAAGCAAAGGCTGAGGATTCGGATTCGGGA
Organism: Microbotryum violaceum; assembly: GCA_022506055.1. Taxonomy (NCBI): domain Eukaryota; kingdom Fungi; phylum Basidiomycota; class Microbotryomycetes; order Microbotryales; family Microbotryaceae; genus Microbotryum; species Microbotryum violaceum. The sequence goes on along the minus strand of JAKMXP010000009.1, from coordinate 677,309 downwards.
TCGGTGCCGATTGAGCTGCAGTCGATGCGAGCGCCACGATAATGACGAGCGATACCCTCATAGTAGTCGTAGAGTATTTGAGAAGAATATACAGTACAGTGGGGAAGGGAGGAAGGTAAACAGCTGGTAGTTGTCACACGTCCAAGGGCGAGCGGACCGCCAGTCTAGTCTGCTGTGGCGGACCGCGACGGAACGCCGCTAGTGGTGCAACGGCGTTCTTTCGCGAGTAGCGCAATTTCTCATGTTTGCCGGGGTGCTTTCACAGTCTTGAGGGCGTCTAGACCAATCATCATGCAAATGAGACTGCTACGGATCGAACGCAATGCACGGGATCCGAACAAACGTCGGGTGTGCCAGTGAAGTTCTTGCCACATCGCCAGATTGTGCTCTTTGGCTTGTTCCGACTCTGTGGGACCGTGCGTCGAGGGCGCGGCAACAGACCGGACTTACTTCATGGAGTATTCGCAAACAGATGCATATCAAATAATATAAAGGAAGTAATGCCCAGAAGCAATACACGAGATCCGGCTCCCTAGCAGCCTGCTCGTCGCCTGCGGCGCCGAGGTTCCTTTTCAAGCCGTGGTGCCTGTCGTTGCCACCGTCGGCGTCGTGGTCTCATTGAGTGCAGCTTTCTGGGCTTTGGCATCCAACAACCCCTTATTCTTCGCCACGTTGGCTTTGCTGGCCGATTGAGCCTCGATCGCGGGAGGGCTCCCAGCTACCACGGCTTTGGAGAGGTCTTACCGGAGGAGCCGCCGGCCGAAGGGGTGGTATCCAGGGCCGTGATTGACCGGGCCGAGTTGGAGGCGCCAGAAGTGGTGCCAGTCGATTCACCCGCAGTATGTGCTGTTGAATCCACTCCTGAACCCTTCGATCCCGTCAAGTATGCACTGGGGTGTAGCACAGCTTGCGTTAGCTTGTATGCATGTTCAGAGCGACCAGAATCATAACTTGCGAGGCTATCTTTTCGAGCGCACCCAAGCCCGAGCCACCGCCGGATCCTGTGCTGGTGCTGGTCCCGGTGCTTCCGTCGGTCTGCCAGGGGGTCGAAAGGCATGAGTTAAACCCAAAGGAACGATTTTTCCAGCCAATGAGCTCACATTAGAGGATGAAGATTCCGATGTGGAGCTCGGGATCGAACCCGAGCTGCTGGTCGAATCATCGGTCGGGGTGCTCGTAGATCCAGTTGGTGCAAACGCGCTGCGAAATTACTTGAGCAAAAATAAGCGCAAACTCCCGGACCTAAGGCTGTTTATGAGCGTACTTGATCCACTTTGAGATTTCTCCCAGTCCGCCCTGAGATAAAACAATTGACAGAGAGTTTAGCCAAGGACATCAAACTCTCAATGAAGAAAAGCCTTTACCGATGACGACGAGTCCGACGAGTCCGACGAGTCCGACGAACCAGTCGGCGACCACATACTAGTGAGATCAAGTGGCACGGTGAGCAAGTCTCAGGCCAATGGTCGATTCAGCCAGCACTCACTTAGCCCATTTTTTCCAATCTCCTATTCCTGACTGCAAGATGACAAAACTGCGTCAGCCTCTACGACTCCGTAGATCAACTTCAGACGTCGGTTGCGAAAGCTCCTGACCAGTCCTACTCCGCCGCCCAGCATATGGCTCCAGTTTTTCATCCAAGAAGTTGGGCTGAGTGATTGAAACATCAAACGAAAGTTAGCTTTGGTTCACACTCTCTGCGATAGCAGCGCCTTCTCACGCACTCCCACATGGCTGCGCCATCAAATGTCGGTGCCGGAACAGGAACGGCTCGAGCGGCTGTCGCCGCGAGCAACGGGAGTGCGAGCACAGAAAATTTCATGTTGGTTGATGTTTCGATGTTTTGTTCTGTGCGAGGGTGAAGTTATGATGGGAGAAGACGACGAGCTGGGGAGGGAACAGTTTTTCAGGCGCATGCGTTGATCACCGGGAAAACCGACGCCTGACGAAAAGTACCGTGCGTGCGTTGCGCAACGGCGTCGCTCTGATGAAGATCGTACATCTTGGCCACACCTGGGCAAGTGATCTGGCGTCGATCGGCCTTTAAGCCATGCTATACCCACTGAATGAGTTATTTTAAGATTCGCCATGTGATCAGTGACGCGTGCACGATGATCAGTGTTCGACAACACAAGGCTAATACTAGCTCACTGAGTTGGCGCTCAGGAGGCACCGACGTGCAATTAAGTAAAGGCGATCTCACGGACGAGTCCCAAGATGGGGTGATCAGAATGCACAAAATGAGTTTGCAGTATAATTAAGCTAAGATGATTGCGGGAGGGACCCAACGGAATGGTATCTCATAGTATGGGATAATGATGAGAGCCACTGCGCCGCCGACGGAAAGTGACGGTCTTGCGCGCAAGTCTGTTCGATTCGAAGACTGCTTTATTGAATGCAACAGCTAACCTCAAGTGCAAGAGATTGTTCAAGAACACTCATAATCACTAATAACATCGTCAAAGTTCAGGTCAGTGCCATTTCGAGATCTGCAGAAGACCAGCCGCGGCTCAACTTACCGAGCTTACGACTGCCGTGCTGTTCAGAGCCTTTGGGATGAGATCTGAGCCCGAAGGCGACACTCGTCGGGTCACGTTAAATATCGATGGATCGCTCACATGGTCCGGAGCTTCTGTTGATGGACTACAGGTGAAGCGAGCACAAGGCTAGACGTAAGCGCCGGGGCTGAAGCGAGGAAAGCACTCCTATTTGTTGCGCAAGTGTCGGTCATTCGGACCTACGCGTTCTTTTCGACCTCCGCGTCTTCTGTTCGTTTCACGAACGAGCGGATCGCATTCACAGAGTCGCTGTCTAAATTCGCAGATCCTCCCGCCAAGAAGGGGCTAATCATCGACACAATCGATTAGCTTGGTGTTACGACCGAAGGTCCGAGCTGCCAAACAAGCTCACCAAGACCTTTTGACCAATTCGGGAGAATCCTCACGTTTCTTGATGCTCGAACCGAGTGACTTGAGGGAGTCGGAACCCGAGCCTAGGCCGGAAGAGCGCGATCCTGCCAAAAAGGGGCTTCACGGTCGCCAAGAAAGGGGTTCAGAGCAGAGTTCTCGAGGTTGCGTTCCTCAAGCCGACTCACCAAGCCCTCTTGTACTTGACAGAAGGATCTCGTTTCAGCATCGATCCGACACTCTAGAGTGTTGACATGGTTAATAAGGTGTGGCTTCAGTGCTTCTTTCTTGGGACAACTCTGACGGCGCATGTTTCCGCCCCTCTAACCTACACTAGTCGCTCCTTCAGCGGCGGACGAGGCAGAGGCAGCTCTATTCAAAGACGTCATTCCTGATGACAGGAATCTTTGTAAGATTAGGAGAAAAGCAGCAAACAGGGGGTCAGACTTGCTTGCGTGCTACTCTTGTCAACAAGACGCCGGGCAAGGGTGGTCCCAATTCCACGGACTTACGAGACGAGTTTTGTAGCGACGGAGAAGCCGGGCTGAAGGCGGGGAGCAGGTATGAGCAACTCTGAATGTGTATGTGTGAACATCAACTCAATTCGCGCCACGTACCTTCCCAGGCATGAACTCTCTGTTTCGGACAACGAGTGACGGCGAACAAGAAGTCAGCGGACCGTGCGCGCAGGCAGGGGGACGGAAAGGACGATTCATGAAACTTGCTTGAGGATCCCTGTGAGGTCGGACTACAGCGCAAAGCAGAGGGAGTACAGCAGTCGTCAGTGTCTATGTAAGACGGATACCTCTTCACCCACGTGCTCACCGGGATCCCAAAAATTGGCGCAGGAACCGGGACCGAATGCGTAACGCCTACGGCCACCACGAATACGATCAAAAGCGAGAGCTTCATGCTGTACGACAGGAGAAGGAGGTTGGTGTATGAGTTGTTGAAATTCAATGCGGCCGAACGGGAGCAAACAGGAGAGAGGCGGAAGGGGAGAAAGGCGCGACGAATGGAGACCGAGAAACCTCCCCCGCACAGCCCGGCATTCTGGGAAGGACGCACGGTAACCGGCGCTACAGGGAACAACGGACGTCCCCTCTTGCGTCGCGTTCGGCATGGGTATGCGGGAAAGATGACGACAGACCAATTCCGATAGCCTAGATCGAAATTCCATGCGACGGACGCCAAGTTTTTAAGCACCTCCTTCTCCTGCCTAATTTCCACCTCGCGGGTCCGTTCCAGGCATCCGCGGGGCAAGAGTCGTCGCTGCCGAAACGTGCCGAAACCTGCCGAAACGTCCGCCACATTTCGGATGCACCGCAGTATTGCAAGTCTTTCGTGCTCTTGACAAAATACTCGTCGCATGAACTCTCGATCATGCCGCGGGTTCAAAAGAAGACGAACAATGTGCATTGCGAAAGCGCAAGGAGAAAATGCAGAGGACAGAGGGAAAAACAGCACTGTGGAAAAGAAAAGGTGAAATCATAGAACAGAGCACACTCTGCCCTGGGTGTCGTTGATCAAAATAAAAGGTATACGCAGAAAGAGAAATAAGAAGAGGATCAGTTTATTCATGATAAGGTGGAGTGTTTATGTGCTGTCAAGAACATGCTTTTATGAAGAATCGGATCTACTTCCTCAACTCGTTCCTTACGCCATCGCGATCCCTCGTGTCGTAATCATCTCCTTCGGCATCGACGATCCCTCTTCGGTTCGTCAACTCCATCGCGACGTTATTGGCCTTGCTCGCCAAGTTCGTCGCTGAAGTCTTGGCCGTGTCCTCCTGACTCACCGTCGTAGCCTCGACATCTTCCTCTCGGCCCGGGTCAACGTAAGGAATCATGATGATCTTGGTCGGATCAGGAGGAGGAGGCGAAGGGTCCCCATTATCGCCAGGTCCGTAGATCTTCAATTCAGCCATGGCCATCTTCATCGCGCACAAGAACTTGTTCCTTCTCTGTGCCTTTAACGCCCCGTTCTGCCAATTGCCACGGTAGTTTATATCGGTCGTAAGGGTCAACTTGCCCTGTTCCTCGAAATCTTTGATCATAATGTCGACCTTGGGGAGGAAATCGCGACGTTCGGCTTCGACGAAGGCGAGCATGCGAGCGCGCAATTGTTCGATCTTTTCGAATGGGGTCTCGAACGCGACATCCCAGACGAAGGGCTCGCTGATCGCCCCGCTTCGACGGATGTTGAGGATGAACTTGGTGTTGATGAGCGAGTGAGGCGCTTGCGTGACGATACCATTGGTGTTGCGGAACACGGTCGACAAGAGGTGCATCTCCAACACGACATAAGGAACGCCTTCAATGTCGACGCGATCTCCGACGTCGTAAGGGTGCTTGACGAACAACAAAATGATGGAAGCGAGGATCTCTTGCGCGGTCGTGCCGATAAGCCAACTGAGGCCCAAGACAAGAGTACCCGCGCTCGCGATCATGGTGTTGAAGCTCGCGTTGAGCAGACCGGCGAGGATGAGGATCGAGACGACGTACCACAGCGACATGACGATGCTGTCGAGGCGACCGACGGCCGAGTCGATGTCGCGCATCGAGCGGGACAAGGACAAACGCTCACGGTGGATGTCCAGGACGGCCATCTCGATCTCATCACGCGTCGCATCGCCATTCCCGTCGCGATCAAAGATCGAGAACGCGCGCTCCGCTTGCTCGCGATTCTGGAAGCATCGCGACACGTCCTCAATCAAGAGCGAGTCGCGGTACGAGGGGCAGAACGAGTAGTAAATTCGGCGTGCGAGTTGCTTGCTCTTGTTCGCCGACCCCAGCGACGAGAGGACCATCGACTGCGCCGACGTCGGCTTGAGGACCTGTTCGCCCGCAATCTCCGACGCGACGGTACCGATGACTGTCGTCGCCGTTTGCGCGACCTTCTTGACCCCTCGCAGCGCGTGTTTGACCAACAGTGTCGGATCGCTGTGCTGTCGACGGTTCCGAGGACGTCCAGAACCCGAGAGTCCGCCGTCGAGAGTGTCCGATCGACCAAGATCGCGCGTATTGAGGTACAGAGCGACGAGGGCCGAAATTTGGAATTTCTGCTCGAGGATGCGGTCCTCGTACGATTTCTTGTGGAAGCTATGGGCGATAATCTGAATGAGAAGCTTCTCGATGAGGAGGATGATGGAGACGATGAAGATGCCAAAGAGGCCCTTGGTCAACAGGGTGAGGGTCGACACCGAATCCGAGGTCCTGGCGTGGAGGCGGATCAGGGGCAAGAACGAGACCCAATTGGCTGCGTTCAAGCGTGTCGCATTAGTACGCCCATCCCGGGTTTGCATACAGTGGCAGAACTCACCCATGGCCCAGAGCGCGGTACCGACGTAGAATTTAATGGCTTTCAGATAGGTAACGAGGTGCAGCATTTCCGGGGCAATGACACCGAACGTGTGATGGAAGAAATGGGGCAAAATCCTGGCGGCTACAAGAGGCGAGGAATCGGTCAGTATAATGGAGATATCATCACCCAGGATAATGGCAACGACTCACTCAAAGCGGCTCCCCACCATCCGCACCAAGCTATCGAAAGCCAGGCCGACCACCACACGAGCAGCACTCCCCAAATTGTCGCGTCTGAAGCGACGGTCAAGCCCACAATACCCGGGATCCCTGCGCGAATCCCAAGAGAGCAGCTTAGTTGTGCGCGTCAGGCGCTCGAGTCCAATTTGGTTCATACGCACAGATGAGGGCCAGGATCGGGATGATGTAGATGATCCAACGGACGAGGAAGCTCGAGTCGTAGATGGCGAACACGGTGCGCGTAAACGCGTTCGAAGGGGGTCTGATGAAATCGCCTGTGTGATCGATCCACCCATCCGAGTCAGCACAACCAGAGTCTCTCGACTTCGCATCATAGCCCGCCCATCGAGCTCCGACTGACCTTCGGCGTAAACGAGGTTCTGGGTCGAGCTCGCCGCGCTCTGCACATTGCTCCCATTACCCGATCCCAAGTGTCCATAAGGACTCGCGCCCAATCCAGCCGGTCCACTCCAATTACCCAAACCGGAATTGGGTCCACCGGCCGAACGTTCTCGGGATCGGTTCCTCGGCGAACGGTACCCGCTCATTTTTTCCGAAGGCAAACCATACTTCTTTTCGACTTTTTCACCATCTAATCGATCACTTTGCGTTGACGAGACGGTCGAATCGACGGCTCGCATCGTCACTGAAGCCCCTGGGTGAATGGGGGTTGTCGATCCTTTGGTGTACTGCGCTTGCGAGGTCGAGGCTTCGGTAGCGGCGTGGTGGTTCGAAGAATGAGAGTCGCTCCTGACGGATGGGTACACGGCGTAATCGCGAGCAAGGTACTCGGACTGCGCCGCACCCATATCCCCTACAAGGGTCTCCCTAGCCGAAAGGGGGTCGTTGGAAGCGAGGGGGGAACTCTCGTGCGTGGCGCCGTGGTTGCCCATGGTCGAAGTCGGGGGTAAGTAAGGTTGGTCCCTCAACGACACGCCGTGTGACGTGTGGTGAGGGTACGCCGACAGCTCGTACTCCGGAGCGGCGATGCTCGACGACGTGGATGATTGGGCCAAGTGGCCTCGACCGCGGTGTTGGGGGTCCGTGTATTCGCCATGTTCGCGGGTCGCACTGGACGAGCGAGGTGGGTTCGCGTACGACATCGCGCTCGGCTGCGCTGTCAAAGGCGAAAGGCGGGCGGGTGAATGCGGCGCGGCAAACAGCTGCGGTCGCGTGTCCGACCTTTACCAAAGGCAAGCGAGTCTGGTGTCCTGGGTGGGTGGCGATGGAGCCCAAGTCCAAGCGAATGAATCCAAGTCAACGACTCCAAAAGAAAAGTCCGCAAGTCAGCCTGGCGGTGGTTCGGAGAGAAGAAGGAGAGCCGAAGGGCAGAAAGAAAGGGCCCCGAACTTCGAACTTCTGCGAAGCCGCTCAAAATGGCCCGGCGCCGGGGAGAGAGGCGATGACGCTCACACGAGCACGCGCGCGTCCGGACTAAAATGAACGCGTGTCCCATGGCTCAGAGCTGAGCGCTGAGCGCTGATCAACGCGCGCTAAAGCAGGCCGCGTCGGCCGCCAACGGACGTGGTGCGGTGCGGTGCGGTGCAAAAGAAGGCCGAAATCGATCCGCGTATGCCCGAACAAACGAACCGCCGATTCGGGCAAATTCTTCCTCTTGTCCGGACAGGGGCTAGACACCTACGTCCAAATGTCGGAGTCGTCAACCTCAAAGATGAAAAGTCAAGTGACCACTTCTTTTTAGTGCAGTTCCCTTCTTGGAAAGGGTGGAAATCACGTCATGTCACTCGAACTGAGAACGGAGTTCCGTCGCAACCTCCGCAGCGCTACTGTACAGAGCCCGCCGCGTTGGCGTCTGACTTCATGATGCACGAGCCGCGGTCAACGTGCGTCCTCACAGACTTTCTGTCTTCCCCGCTCTCGTCGACATCACGAATTATGGTTCAGATGCAGTGCATTCGCCGTGAATGTTTATACGGAGCTACGCAGCGTTCGGACCCCCTATCCTTTCATGCCCCCTTGCCCCCTCTCCTCCTGCCCAACCCCTCGACCCATCGCTTCAAGAGAAAGCCCACCCTCTCCTCCTCCCTCTTTCCCCCTAAAACCTCCGCTTCAACCTCCCCTCTCGTCAACTTGACAAGTTCCAAAACACCTCCCCCTCCTCGTCCTTCTTCCAAAGGACGGAACCTCATCCTCCAAACCGGCCAGCCCTGCTCAGGGATCTTCCTATTTACTTTGAACTCTTCTTCGGCTACTTGGTTATTCTCGTCGGATGAGAGGGTGGAGATGATGAATTGGATGAGGTCGAACGCTGATGCGAGGGAAGTCGTTGGGGACCAGGCGTGGGGTTTGTTTCGGACTCTGCAAAGATGACACGGGAGCCTATTAGAATACATCGATCGAGATTGGGGTCATACCAATCCGAGGAGGTAGGAAAGGATATGAAGACGTACAATCGAGGTATCTCGAGCGTCTTGAAGGACTGTAAAGCCGTCAGATGGCCGGCGCGAGTGCGGAAACCTACGATGATGGTCGGGACGCCGAGGAGGACTGTGTTCAAGAACAACGGTATCCGCGAATCAGGTCGGTCGTACACGGGAAACCTGTCGAAGATACCGATAGCACTCGCATGATTGGGTATAATGCTTGAGGAGTTTTTGCCTGTTGACGATCGAAGGGACAGAAGCTTTTCAGCACTTGCTGACCCACGCAACAACCGACTTCCCCGCTCACCTCTCAAATATCATCTCATCCCTCTGATTCGATATGACGATATTCGTCTTGAGTTCGACAAAATCGTCCGTCCTTAACGGATCGCCTTCCCTCCAGCCCGCACGAAGACAATCGACTTCCCCACCAAGGAACATCCTAAACCCTCCCAAGTTGGTCTTGACGATCGAACACCATTGCACGTTCGTGTTCGGGGGTTCGAAAGCGGGGCTCGTGCAAGAAGAGGGGGATTGGGGTGATCGGGTCGAGAAGGCTTCGAAGGAGTAGCCGTAGTAGGATTGTCGGAGGTGAGACTTCTCCGAAGCGGCTTTGGCCTCGAGCCGGGCGGGCGTTTTCGATTCTTCGAGATAGAGAGTACTCTGGTGGACTCGAAAATATCTACCAGGATCAGTTGAATGAGACGAGCCCGACCGCTCTCCTGATGACGCATGCCCGAACCCACCCCTAGTAGCATGACGTTCATTTCCCACCCTTCGGCTCGTGTCCTTCTGGAATTGGCAGCGTCGTTGTGTGCAGCTTCGACCTCGTACACGGCGAGCAATAGTTTGGTGATCATGCCCCGCCAAGTGATGATGTTGACCTTGTGGAGCATCTCCCCCGCTGCTCCTGTTAGATCGGACTCGACGTAGTGTTGGAGTCTGCGCGTGGAGCTGCAAGTCAGTCAAAGATTTCCACGCCAGGCCCGACCAGCCCCGCAGAAAGAACTTGCGTGTCCAACAAGGCATCAAGCCCTTCATCCTCTGAATCATCCCTCCAGACGGCCTCCTCAAGCCCCGTATTCAAATCACTGCCTATCCTAGGAGGCGTGTACACCGCGAGGGAAGCATCACGGTCTTGAGGGGTGAGCAAGAGTTGACGAGTGGGGGAGTAGGAAAAGGAGGTGAGGTGCAGCGGTTGTTGGAAGGCGATGGGCCTGGTGGGAGGGGCGGAGAGGGGGTTTGGGGGTGGAGGTATGAGATGGTAATAGATTTTGTTGGGGTTAGAGAGCGGGGGCGCGGCGAGAGCTGACACTGGGCCAGAAGCAGGAGCAGGAACAGGAGGTGGATCAAGTGGTGTTGACGATGCTTTGTCGAACGAGTTGGCTCGCCGTCGTTTCAGTGGTCGCTCGCCGTGGAAAAGTGGTATCGTCGGGAAGGGGGACATGCTGATACACGCCCACCGCAAGCCCGTGTGGCTGCGAGCAGTGAGAGGCTCGGCGGCCCATTAGCTGATTAGGAATGAGCGCATTAGGGTCTGATCGCTCTCATCTCTGATTATGTATACCAGCCGAGACGCTTCTTCGCAGCTCACTCGACTCGCGCCCGCGCCACTTTCCGCTGTACGCTCTCGACTCTGTCCCCACTCTGCACTGGTACATCCAAAGAAGATGGCGACGGTCGATGTGCACCAACAGCCCTCGCGCATCACGATCCAGCGTGCTCGTACCACCGGCTCGTCCTCGTCGCAATCGCAGTCGTTCTGGCGCAAGACCGCGCGAGGTCAACTACAACGCGTCGTACACCAACACTACCTCCGACCATTGTCCTCCTTCCCTCCGCTCCCTTCCTCGATCCCCAACTGGGTCGTGCTCGACACCAACGTCGTCCTGCACCAGTTCGACCTCGTCTCCTCCCCCCAATTCCCCGCGATCCTCCTCGTCGCTCAAACCGTGCTCGATGAGGTCAGGCATCGTTCCCTGCCTCTCTGGAATCGATTGAGGGCTTTGTGTGATGAGAACGCTACCAAGGCCAATACGGTGGCCGAGCAAGTCAAAAGGGCTTATACGGTATGGAACGAGGCCAGCGAGGAGCTCTATCTCGAGACGAATCGGGCCGAGTCGCCGAATGATCGCAATGATAGGGGTCAGTCTAGCAAGTGGTCGGGCCACTCTTGCGTCTCTCATCTGACCGGATTCATCCCGCAGCCATTCGTCATTTGGCAAGCTACTACGCGGCGCACTTGGGCACTCCACTCTCGGCATCGGACGAACCCTCCTCATCGAAGCGACAAAAGACAACCACCACAGCCTCAGCCAAATCATCCGTGATCCTCTTGACCGACGACGACGGCAACAAACAACAAGCCCAAGCGCAGAAAATCCCGACCATGACCGTCCGGGAATATGTTCATGCCCAACCTCAGCAGGTCCAGAATGAACTGCTCGATCTCCTCGCTCAAGCGGGCATCGACTCCCATCGCTCCGGTGGTGGACACAAGGGGAGGGCATTGTATCCCGAAGTGAGCGACGAAGACGACTAGTCTGAAATTGCATGCATCCGGAGACTCAATTCTGCGTCGTCGTCTGCCCACAGTACCTCTTGCCTTCGGTCCTTCAAGCCGGCGTCAAGGCTGGCAAATTGTTCCAGGGCCACTTCAACCCCAACCCGTACAACTACAAAGAGGTACGTCCGAGGTGAGCGGTCTATTCGGAACATTACTAACCAAGACCACTCTCCTCCCGCCCACAGGCCACGGTCGCATGCCACGGTCGTTCGAAACCGATTCTCCTCGTCGGCCTCGAGAGCATGAACCGTTCCGTCGCCGGCGATGTCGTTGTCGTTGAACTCTTGCCCGAATCGCAATGGCAAGGCGCGGCCGTCGATGTCGTCGATGCTGATACCGTAGCCAAGAACGACGATCCCGATGCTGAATCGGCCGATGGGTCCGATCAAGAGATCGATGATCAGGGTGACGATGACGAGGACTCGAAGAAACCCGTGGCAAGAAAGGACGTGCAACCGACCGGCCGTGTCGTCGGGGTCATGAAGCGCAATTGGAGGACCTACGTCTGCCACCTCGATCGATCGTCCCTACCTCCCGCAGCTTTAACCTCGACGACCTCGACCCCGATCTTTGCCTCCCCCGTCTCGCGCTCAATCCCTCGCATTCGTATCCTCACGCGCCAAGCCGCGCTCTTATCGACGCAAAAGTTCCTCGTCTCGATCGATCGATGGCCCACGACGTCCAAGTACCCCGAAGGGCATTTCGTCCGTACGTTGGGTCAAGTTGGGAGTAAGGAGGGTGAACTCGAGTCCTTGTTGGAAGAATGGGAAGTGCCTTATCGACCTTTCTCGAACGCGATTTTGAGTTGTCTTCCTGAAGAAGGGGACAGTTGGGTCGTTCCGCCCAAGGATGAGGACCCCAAGGGGATATGGCAAGGTCGAGTCGATATGAGGGACGAGATCGTCTGCTCGATCGATCCTCCTGGATGCCAGGACATTGATGACGCTTTGCATGCCAAACGTTTACCGAACGGCAACATCGAAGCTGGTGTACATATCGCCGATGTCTCGCATTTCGTCCATCCCGATAACCCCATGGACGCCGAAGCCGCATCAAGAGGAACGACAGTCTACCTCGTGGATAAACGCGTCGACATGTTGCCTGCTCTCCTAGGGACGAACCTGTGTTCACTTCGACCGTATGTCGAGAGGTTGGCGTTTTCGGTCATTTGGGAGATTGACGACGAGGCGAACTTGGTCGATGTGAGGTTCACCAAGAGTGTGATTGCTTCCAAGGAGGCGTTCACGTACGAGGCAGCGCAAAAGAGGAAGGATGACAAGTACGTTCCATTGTCGAATCAGTTAACTCGAGATTGGAGGCACTAACATGACCATCGGCCCCTCCAGATCCCTCAACGACCCTCTAACGAACGGCATCCGACTCCTCAATTCGATCGCCATCAAGTTGCGCGCCAAACGCTTCCAAGCTGGCGCCTTGAACCTCGCTTCCCCCGAAGTCAAGATTCACATGGAATCCGCCGAGTCGTCCGAACCGATCGACGTCGAACAGAAGGAAATGTACGAGACGAATTCATTGGTCGAAGAGTTCATGTTGTTGGCCAATATCTCGGTCGCAAGGAGGATTTATGAACAGTTTCCTCAAACTGCGGTGCTGAGGTGCGTTTGGAGCGCTGTCCGATGCAGACCGTGGACTTTGGAACTGATGGGATTTGTGTTCTTTTGGACTCACGCAGGCGGCATGCTCCACCGCCCAAGACAAACTTTGAGGTCCTGCAGGACGTGCTGGCGAAACGAAGGGGGATGAGTCTCGACGCGTCCAGTTCAGGTGCCCTGGCGAAATCGCTCGACGAATGTGTCGTAAGTTTTCCCCCCACTACGCTTCGCCAAAACGCACGAACTGATCCCCTGAATTTTGACCCTACTCAGGATCCCGAGTTACCGGCCTTCAACACCCTCGTCCGCATCATGGCGACGCGCTGCATGCTCTCCGCCGAATACTTCTGTTCCGGATCGCTGGCGCGGTCCGAGTTCAGTCACTACGGACTGGCCTCCCCGATCTACACGCATTTCACTTCCCCTATCCGTCGCTACGCCGACGTTTTGGTCCATCGACAATTGTCCGCCGCTTGTTCTTCCACTCCCTTACACGCGGGTCTACAGACCAAAGTATTCGTGGAGAAGACACTGGGCGTGGTGAATAAACGACATCGAGGGGCTCAACAGGCCGCGAGGGCGAGTATCGAATTTTACGTCGCCTTGGCGATTGAGGGGAGGGAGACTGCTAGAGTTGGGCAAGGGTTGGGTAAGGTAAGGGCCGAGGCGTTCGTGATTAGGACGTTTAGGAATGGTTTGGCCGTGTTTGTTTCGCAGTGAGTCTTTGGGGGCAGGTGTCCGTTCGTTTGGTTGTGGTTGTGGTTGTGGTTGTGCGGTGGATTGACGAGGTCTTTTGGTCGTGTTTCTTAGATTCGGTCTCGAGGGCCTCGTCACCTTCAAAAGGGAGAACGAATACGATGCCGAAAAGTATGAGATCTCGATCCCCACCTCCAAAGATGGACAGGACAAAGTGACGATTGGGGTTTTCGATAAAGTGACGGTCGAGATTTCGGTGGAGAAGGATAAGAATACGCAGAGGGGCAAGGTGAGGATGGAGTTGGTCGAACCGGTTGATTCGAGGGGAATGTAGGATAGGAGGAGGTGATTTGTGGAATGAAATTTGTGCTTGGTTTGATTCGAGGCGGGAAGATCTGCGTAACTCGAGAGCATTCGATGGCTTGCTCATTTCGAGTTTCCGGCTCGCCCGCGGCTCTCTCTGGCTCCCTTTCCCCCCACTTGGCCGCAATCGGGACTGATCGTCATCGCTCTCACTCGGTCAATCCACAACCAGCCATGTCCCCGCTCATTCGCACGGCCTCGCACGCAGGGTCATGGTACACCAACTCGAGCAAGTGGTCTTACACTGACTCCCTCCCATACGTTAGGAATTCCACACTGACCCAATTCCACTCGTCCGGTGCGGCGGACAGGCTCTAAGCTCGATCGTCAATTGAATGAATGGCTGCAAGCTGTAGGCCCTGACAGTTCGGAAGAACCCAATACACCCACTAGCTATCCGGTTGAAGGGTGTAAAGCCGTGATTGCGCCGTGAGTGACTTGGACAGTATCGCTCTGAGAAGTAGAGGAGGCGCCGGCTGACTTGATTGTGAGTGGGGGACCTGGCGTCGTCGTCTTGGCCTGAGACTAGACACGCGGGGTATGCGTATTCCGGTCCCACAGCGGCATGGGCTTACCGCTGCATTGACGCACGACCCATGTGAGGGAATGCTCCACGTGCTCGAGGAACAACCAACACACTGATCTTATCTTCGACTCCCCACGGGTCTCGGCACCCTCGGACGTGACTCTCACTTAGTAAACGAATCTTCATCCTCGGCCCATCGCACCACGTCGCTTTACCCGGGTGCGCACTCTCGCAGTGCGATCAATATGCTACGCCTTTGGGACCACTGAAGTTGGATAAGAAGAGTGGGTGCTTTGAGTTCAGAAGCATTCGCGCTGCGAGGCTGATCAATCACACTTCTTGGTAATTTCTTGAACCCCTGAAGCGATCGCCGAGCTCGCGGCGACGGGCAAGTTCGAATGGATGAATCAACAGACCGATGAGGATGAACATAGGTAGGTCTCACCTTTATTCTTAGTTAGTGTCTTCAAGCCGACGAGCTGACACCTCACGTCCTCTCCGATTCCAGCATCGAGATGCACCTTCCGTAAGCAGGGGTTCCTTCTTATCGCTCCGAAAGAATGCTCAACCTCCTAATTTCTACGGCTGCTTATAGCTACGTTCGCAAGATTTTTGAAGGGTGAGCCACCTACAGGGTTCATGGCTATCTTTACCTATACCTCAGCTAGCCGTTCCTTCCCTCCCCAGTCGATCCGACATCACGCTGATCCCGATCCTCGTCGGTTCCCTCTCCTTCACCTCCGAGAAAACCTACGGTGCTCTACTGGAACCTTACCTCCGTTCGGCTGATACCTTGTTCGTCATCTCTTCCGATTTCTGTCATTGGGGAACGAGGTTCGGATACACCTACTTTAACCCTCGCCCCGATCTCGGAGTAGGTGAGGGTCAGGCCCTGACTAGAGGGTCCAGTCTCGGCATGGGGGAAGGATCTTGTTCGATCGATCAGTCGATCGAGAGATTGGATAGGCAGGCGATGAGGATCCTATCCCTCGACCGAAACGGGAATCAGGAAGGAGGAAGAACTCCTCGTTCTGCGCATGAGGAATTCAATGCGTATCTCAGGCAGACCAGGAATACGATCTGCGGGAGACACCCGATTGGGGTGTTGTTGGGGGCCATGACGAGGTGGGCTGAGAGGGAGGTGGAAGCGGCGGAGGGCTCGGAGGGGGTTGGAGGAGGGTGTCGTTTGGTCTGGACAAGGTACGAGCAGAGTGAACGGGTTAAGGATCTCAAGGGGAGTAGTGTTAGTTATGCGAGTGCTTTTGTTGGGCTTTCGGAGTGAGTGCCAGGGGAGGGGCGGAGGGTGTGTCTTCGGTATACGCGCTTGTTCTCTCAATTGATTTCGTAGACGTGTAAATATTAAATTTTAATAGTTTAATAGATCTTTCCTCTTCTCTTTCACTTTGCCCAGTTCAGTACACAGCCACACAGCCTCCCCTCCTCTTCCCCTCCCCCCACGAGACCTCCTAATAAACATAAGGGATGATCCTCCACTTCACAATCCCTTTATACGTCTCCCAATCCTTCTTGTACTTGTGCGCGCACGCCTCATCGTCCCTGATTCCCCGATGAATCAATAGAATCGCGAAAAAGATGACGTAGTAGTAGGGAACGGGGGTGGAGAATCCGGCGGGGAGGCACCAGGCCCAGGACATGAACCAGTCGCCCATACTGTGGAGGGGGAGAGGTGGGGGGTTAGGGCGCTGATGGGAGGTGAAAGAGGGGTGTGCGTGACGTACTAGTTGGGGTGACGCGATAGGCCCCACCATCCGGAGGTGAGAAGTTTGGTACCTCGTTCGGTTTGCAGGAATTTGAGGTCTGGTGATCAGACCACGACGGACCGCATGGCATCAGTCTTCTGCACGAAAAAAAACCCGAAAAGCACACCAGGCTTCCACACTCACTCTTGGGATTGTTCCCCTTCCTAAATTCGTTCTTCTCGCTATTCGAACTCCTAAAGATCCAATACCCGAAGAATTGCAGCCCGATGATGAGCACCGTCTTGGCCGGACCCAAGTCGTTGGGATGAAGGGCGAGGTAGCGGGCCGAGGTGGAGTAGGTGAAAGGGACCCAGAGGAGGTCGCCAACGGAGAGCATGAAGCCGAAGCCGTCGGTCGTGATGTCCTGTCCGAGAGCAGATGGAATACAAGTCAGTCGCGAGAAGGTATGACTATACCACGTCTGCCTACTGACCATGGTCGTCAAAATAGCCGCCTGTCCACGAAGGCAGTACCACCCCAAGTCAGTCTCGCACGCCGTTCTCCTCAAACACAGACCCAAAGCTCGGAACTAACCTCATTGTAAAGCGCATCAAAGACATACCACGAATGGAACGCAACGACGAGCAAGATGCTATCGGTGACCCTCCCGATCGTGCGGTACTGGTAGGCGATCATGGCGAAGTCGATAATGATCCACAGGATCATGCCGGGGCGGAGCTCGTTGAAGGACTTGATGTCGAAGGAACCGATGCGGGGGTTGAGGCCTCGGCCGATGAACCACTGAGAGGGGAACAAATGTTTGTCAGACTATGGTCCGTAGAGTAACGCGGACGTGATGAAATCGCACTGACGTTGTAGAGCCCACTGTCGGTGTTGCCGCCGAGGGCGAGCATGGGTTGTTTGAGGTATCCTCGGGGAGCTCCGAGCGTCTCGGAGACTTCCTTTTGGTGCGATTGCACGTGGACAAAGAGGGCCTGGAGGGAAAGGGCAAGGCATCAGTGGGGTATTCTGTTGCTGATCAAATACGTCCACCTGGTCTCGACTCTCTCACCTGCACGACGCTCATGACGATGGCGGCCGAGATGAGCTGCACGTAGTTCTCGGCGATGAAGAGCAAGGGCTTGACGCCCTGGGTGTAGGTGACAGTCGCAATAAGGACAAGGGTGAGGACCATCGTAGCAAAGGCTGGTGGGGGTTATCACGCAGAGATTAGTTGCGCACCACCTGCATCAAAAAAGCGAGTCACGTACCGTTCATCGTATAAGTCAGACGGGACCCATCCCTCAACTCGACACCTTGAACCTGATCTCCAGGAAGTACCGCCCAGCAGATGACGGTCCAGAGGTACCACAACCCGTAAGCGATCGAGGCCTCCTTGGAGAAGAGGTCACGGTAGAACTGCAAGGTCGTCATCCGTTGGAATCCTTGGCCGTGGAAGTCGAGGAAGTTGGACATGGGCCACGGCGGACATTGCTGAGCCGTGCACGCGAGCGTGAGCCCTGTTGGATGTGTGCAGCGTGGGCTCAGCGTGGGGCTTGGGGTGTGAGCCGGGGGATCTCATGGGGTTAGGGTCTGAGCCGGGGGATCTCATGTCGGGGATCTCAGAATAGATCAGACTATACTGCACACTGACAATAGGCGAAAAAGGGTACGGCGAGGGTGACGCCCAACGCGCCGATCGGCCCTCCAAACTCGTACGAGGTCGATCGCGGAGCGGGGTCATAGCCGGTCCGATCGCTCGTCTTGCGCTTTTCGGACACAGAAGAGGATGCGGACGACTGCTGCTTGGGGTTCGCTGTGGCAGCCGCCTTGTTGGGCGTACTGGCCGCCGAGGATGATCGTGTGGCCACCATCCTGTGCTAGGGTGGGTGAGGGGAACAAGCAACCGCGCGCGGGATCCGCACAAGACCGATGCCTGCTGCTCAGTGCCGCTGCAATGCCGCTGCAGTGCCGCTGCCTGCCGCTGCTCCGACAGGCTTCGACAGGCTCCGACTCTGCTCGGCGCTTGCTTGGGTCGTCTCTGGCCGTCGCGCCCGAGCAATTTTCCGAGTATCGCGCCCGGCACCGGCCGAGATCAGCGTGGAGCGAGGGCTGGATATATGCATTTTTTGTCCGGTCCAATGGTGTTCAGATCGATTTGGAAAAGTTCTCGATTGGCTTTCGGCATTGATTCCGCTCGGTTGGCCGAGTCACTTGCGTCGCATCCTCAGGGGTCTCCTCGCCCAGCGCTCAAGCTCACGCTCAAGCGCAAGCACAAACGCTGTCTACCGCGCTTCGACGTACCAGCAATCCCATCCAGCCCCGAAGCACACGCTTACGGGCGGGGATGCTCCCACGGCGGACAATCTCTGAAGCCAAGTCATGGGCCGTATCACCGTCCCTCTTGGCCGCCCTGACCTCGTCCTGTACCGGGAGTGCGACGACGGAGGTCCGCTCGAGCGGTCGTCCTCAAAAAAGAACGAGCAGCTCATCCTCCAAGACCATCCCAGCAGCGACACCAGCCACGCCGAGCCGACACTCGAGCTCTCTTTGCTCTTCATGTCATACCGGAAATAAACCAGCAACGTCTACGTCGGCCGTGTTGGCGGCGTTCGCTACCTCGAGCGAGACAGCGAACGAACCCTCACGACCGGACTGGACCTACGACCGCAGCTCTTGGGATGACCTATACTCGATTCCGATACTGGCACAAGGTTGGTAGCTGTTCAACATGTCGGTCTGCGTAGCTCTCACTCACCGTCCCTCTGGCTTCTTTTCCCTCCTCTCCAGCCGCTCGTCGGGTCGAAGAGGTCTCAGCTTTTCCACCCCGTCCCCCAAAGAGCGAGGCATCTTGCTCAAACAACCCCAACCACGACGATAAAGTCTCAGAGCTCGAACCACTACAGGCCACTGCAGCGCTGCTCGAGCACATCCGACGACATCGTGGCTCCGAGCCCGAGCTGCCTTCGACCTTGCCCATCCTCGAGTACACCACCTCCAGCTCGGATTTGAACCCGTCTCCCGAGTCGCGTGCCCACGATCACTCGCAGGGGAAGAGTACACCGATTCCACCACCTCCAATCACCTGCCTCCCCCACTCGAGCACCGACCATTCGAACCTTCTCACCGCGTTCCTACTCCAGGCCATCTTCCTCGGTGCGAGCGCGGTCGGCTTACTCCTGCGAAAGAAGAGCACCGTACAACGTGTCGATGACAGCATCAAGTCAACACCATCTCCGACATCTGTAGCCAAGCGAGCAGAAGCGGACTTGGAGGCCCAAAAGCAACGGAGGACCGAAGAGATCGACCATGTCCCTGCTTTGAATTTGCTGCTCTCCAGCTACGTCGAGTTCCCCTCCGAGCAGCAACCCGAAGCCAAGGTGCCGAAAAAAGCCGTCGTTTTGAATTTTGTCGAGCACAAGATGGAACGACTCCCTCACGTTGCCGAGGTCTTGTCCAGATTCTCGGAGGCGCTCGCACGACCCGATACCTGGACGACACTGGCCGCCATGGCCTTTGTCGAAGTTCCGTCCGCGGTCTTACAGGCGTGTCAGTTGAGCAGCACCGAGACCAAGGACCGCTTTAGCGAACTGAGTTCTCTCTCGGACAAGCTCGTCGAATGGGCGTGGCAGGCTTTCCTCGGCGCTGAGGAGAGCGGCATGTCCTCCGAGGTCAAGGCGACGCTCGTCTGGTCCTTTCTGCAATGGGCCGCACGGACGGAAGCGATCGAAGAAGGGGATCA
Organism: Microbotryum violaceum; assembly: GCA_022506055.1. Taxonomy (NCBI): domain Eukaryota; kingdom Fungi; phylum Basidiomycota; class Microbotryomycetes; order Microbotryales; family Microbotryaceae; genus Microbotryum; species Microbotryum violaceum. Next base: position 657,271 of record JAKMXP010000009.1, on the reverse strand, counting down.
CAACGCGCTCGCACATCGTATCATTGACTACGGATCGACCTCCATGTCCGATCTAACCGGTGTGCAACGCGCTGTCCTCGGTCAAGCCGCCTTGCACCATTCACGAACCGACCTCGTCGCCCAATTGCTAGCCGCCGATTCGGTCCTCGACCCTCGAGCCCGCCTCGAGCTCGCCGCCTCTACTCTGACGGTCTTGGCCGACCATGAGGAATGGCATCGACGTGGTGACGTCGTCTTGTACACCGCCGAAGCGCTCGTCACATCTTTGGAACAACTGTGTGCGCCGACCTCTGACGATGCGATTGACCCGACCCTGCGCGTGAGACTGGACAAGTGTCTTACCCTACTCATGCACCACTTCCGTATTGACGCCCCCCTCGAACCTCTCTACACGCGCATCATCGAATCCCTCATGACCAAGGACCCCACATCCTTCCCCTCATCGCGCCTTCGATCCTTCCTCGAAAGTCTCATCACCGCGCGTCAAGCCAAGCTAGCGACCAAGGTCTTCCTCCTCATCCCTTCCCCCTCTCGTACCTTGGGACAGTACGAAGCGATGCTCCGCTCCCATCGAGCCATGACTTCAGATCGGGTATGGTCCGAGCTTTTACTTCATCCGTCGTTGGAACCGACGGTCAGCTCTCTATCAGCCAGATTAAGTTCGCACCTCTTGACGCGTCGTCACGATGTCGCTTTACGAGATTTCAACCTCGTTCGTGAACGTCGTCGAAGCAAGACCTTGCAGGGTTGTTTATCGGAGCAGGAACGAACGCTCTGGACGAAATCTTATACGAAGCTTTACACGCTTTACGTACGAACAAAGCACGACGTTTCCCTGTCGCGATTACGACAGAGGATGAAGGACGATTTAGGGAACGAGGCGGTTAGGTCGGAAATGGCGATGGGGACCGGGTGCCTGTTGAGGGAAGTTTTGGGACGACCTTGGGATGTGGAGGTGAAGAGGGGGAGGGTGAAGGGGAGGAAACAGGTGGAGAAGGTTGGGCAGAGGTGGAAGTGGATTCAAAACGGGGAGAGGGGGACGGTGGGCAACGAGCAGGAGAGGATGATCAGTCGAGGGATCCTCAATAATATCGGGTTGAAGGGGCTGGTCAAATGGAATACTGTCGCCGACGCTTCCAAAATTCTCTCCATCGCTGAGAAAGTATTAGGCACCGAACAAGAGATGGGGGTGGAGCAAGTAGGAAAGATGGGGAAGGAAGAATTCGACAAGGTGCGGAAAGTAGCTTTCAAGATTTTGATGAGGGCTTTGGAGGAGAGGGGGGCGAAGGATCAGTGTAGGAAGCTGAGAAAAAGGTTGGAGGAGGAGACCGGGGAACGGAGGAGGGTTGGGAGGAGGGATGTGAAGGAACAGTAGATCGCAATTAAGGTAGAATCGATCAAGGTGGTTGAAATGTTGTTTGCTTAAGAGTGATGGCAGAAAAGACTAGAGCGTTGGTATAGCACCCCCAGTCGACCGATTGATCACCTCCACCCCACCTTCCTCCTTCTCCCCGGCCCCCAAAAGCTTCTGATTAATATCGGCCCCCACCGCATCCAAATTCCACTTCTTACCCTCCCCTATCCATCCCTTTCCTTCTACAATGCCCAATGCATATTCTTTCATCAAAACGACGGGGAGGATGACGAGATCGGGTTGGGATAGGTTGGCTTTGAGTGAGAGGGAGGTGGAGAGGGCGAGGTCCTTTATGATGAGGCCGATTTGTTCAATTAGATAGGTGCGCGTGAGGGGTTCGGAATGGGAGCGTATGGAGGGTTCGATGGCAAACTATTGAGAGTGGGAGAACCCGATGAGCTTGGGTTCACAGCGACGCGATGGAGCGAGATGTGAGCAGGACGAACCGTGAACTCCGAAACCGCTTTTGCAGCGGCATACTCTTCGAACGTACGCCGAATCAACTCTTTAGATTTCTCAAGCACGGTCTCGGTCTTCATCGCATGGCACGAGGTGCTGACGGGCGTGAGACGCAGGCAGAACCTGTTTGTATCAACGGGGAGAAGAAGTCGTACGAGTGAGTAAGGCAATGATTGGTTTCGACCGGGGGCGGGTCCGGACGGACCTGGTTTTGATGACTTTGGTCGACTGGAGGTCGTCGACGATGCCTTTACATAGCTCGACGGGGTCATAAGGCCATGCGATGGAGAAGAAACAAACTGTACCCCATGACAAGTAGTCAGCATCTCCCTCATCAGCTCCGCGTGTGGGGGCACGATCAAAATGAAACGGACCACATTCTGTCCCCGTCTCGACCGAGAGGAACCTCGCCTTTTCCTTCTTGCTCTTGTCCCCGGTTGTTGTACTCGTGGGGTCAGATGAGGAGGATGGTTTGGGTTTCTTGGGTTTGCGTGGGTTGAGGGCGGCGATCTCGCGTGCGATTTGCGCTTCGATCGATTGGTCCTCCTCTTCTTCTTCTTCGACTTGTGGAGGGTCTTGGTCTGGTTCTGCCTCGGCTCGGATGGGTGCTTGTGCGGTGTCTTGGTCCATGGTTTCTACAGCATCAGGAGCATTGGAGGTAGCCGCTTTGACGGGTCGTAACTTTTCCAATTCGGCCAATCGTTCTTTGGGGTACAACCTATCCGCGACCTTTGACCACACACACACACACCATCGAACAAAACAGAAACATCAGCTCCCCCTCCAGTTCCCATCTCCCATTCCAAGAGATGCCCAACCCACCTCATCCAACACATTATAAAACTCTTGCACGCAACGAGGCTCCTTCCCCCGTATGGTGGTGATGAAGATCCCCGGTCCACCAACTTGACGTTTGGAGGTGTAGTGGCCCCCTCCGGAGGTGAGGTACTTTTTCTTGTTCTTGCGTCGGGGGGCGGGCATGGTTGTGTTTCGCTTTGCCGGAGGATGGGATTGGGTGCGGCGGGGTTATACGCGCGGAGAGGGAGGAGAGGCAAGGGAGCGGAGGCAGCGGAGGTGGGCTTTCGCCGCGACGAGGTCCGAGCGCAAGCATTGGTGCGGGAGCAATTGTGCCGAGCGGTTGCCTCGAATCTGGAGTATGCACGACAGGCAGCTGCTTGAAACTATGGCGCGTAATTACGACATGAAAACAAGGCTTTCCGTCAAGGAACCACCTACCTAATGTATCATGCCATCATCCACATGTCGAGGGAGCGCGGCCGAGGGCTGGATGTATGCGCCGTCGTGTGCCCGAGCTTGCACAGCCACCGCGGCGAACAAACGAAAGAGTGGAAAGAGCGACGAGTGAAAGACCGTACTTTAGGCGCTTGGTCGCTCGTTGAGCGTCTCGTGTCGGCCGAGTAATACGACGAGCAGTCTCCGACTGAACGGCGTTTGTGCTGATCTCTATTGATTAATATGAATAGTGAATATATAATAAATGGATTTGGTTTGGGCTTGGGGGTGAATTTCCTCACGACACGGCCCCGCGAAGAAACCGGCGGGGCAGCGGAAGCAAGGGGAGGCAAACCGGGGAAGCGGGCGGGAAAGCAAAAATTTATGGAGTTTCGAGCGAGCAGCAGGCGATGTTGCGAGCGAGAATAGTTGGTTTTAGTGAGAGGGAGTGATTCACACCGCACTCGCCTTTCGACTCGCTCGGCGCGCCCGTTGGTCGCCTTTGGCAACCGGCCAAGCGCGTGAAGCCCGATCGACGTCACCCGCGCCGTCGGCCCCACCTTTCACGCTCTCGTTCCTTCCCTCCGTCCTCACACCCTCTGCCATCACCATCGTCCGAGCAGCATGTCAGCTTACCCTAATCAACAACCCGGTTACAATTACCAACGTGAGTGTCTCAACGCCTTGTCTCCTTCCGCGAGGCGTCGATCGATTCGGCCCCTGTACTTGGCTTGGCATCGTTCAGGTGGTCGAAGGAGCTCGACGAGCAGCCTCTTGCGTTACGTTATGCGCCACCGTTCAGCGTGCGGAGGTATCGAAACGCATCAGATGCACAACGACCCCATGACGACCGCAATGCGCCCGAGTTCAGGACGTTCAAGGGGAGCCGGCCCCACTGCAGGTGGGGGCGGGGACGAGGAGAGCTTCTTCCCCGTGGCCGATAAAGAGCCCCAGAGCGATCGTCGGAGGGACACACCCACTCCGCAATCGACCATGCCATCCCTGATCAATGCTGACCAGACTCATGCCTTGACTTCAAAACTCGGTCAGACGGCGCGCCCCCAGCAGGCCAGCCCCAGTACGGCGCTCCTCAGCAGCAGTGTACGTCATGCCAACGCACCCCCGCATGTGCGATGATTTGAATACTTAACCGACGCATGTTCTCTCCCTCAGACGGTGCGCCGCCGCCTCAGGGCCAGCAACCTTATGGCCAAGCGCCCCCACCAGGCCAGCAGCAGCCTTGTCCGTTCCTGCTCAAGTCCCTCCCGCTGTTGTCACCCAAAAGCTGAAGGACATCTCCATAGATGGTCAGCAACCTCAATATGGTGCACCCCCGGCGCAGCAACAACAGTACGGCGCCCCACCTCAAGGTGAGAAATCTTCGTCTCCTCGGGAAAGGTCGCGAGCTCACGCGGACCATGATCCTTTGTCCCAGGACAATACGGCCAACCTCCACCAGCGGGACAATACGGTCACCCTCCAGCGGGACAGTATGGTCAACCGCCGCAAGGTCAGTACGGACAGCCACCAGCTCAGGCCCAAGCATATGGCGCACCTCCGCCACAACAAGGCTACGGTCAGTCGGGGGATTTGCGTGATCAGAGCGAGGTCAAGAGGCAGAATTTCTGATGCGTGATTTCGTCTTGGTTGGCAGGCGCATCTCCGAGTCAATACGGCGCACCTCCTCAGCAGGCATACGGTGAGTAAGGATCCGAGCTCTTCACGGAAGGACCCACCCCATTCCTAATCTTGTCCTCTCTGCGTCCGACTCGTAGGCGCTCCACCCCCTGGACAGTACGGTGCACCCCCTTCGAATCAGTACGGACAACCTGCTGCACACGGAGGCTACGCCCCTCAAGCAGGCTACGTAGCACCCGCCCCTATCCCCCACAGCTACCTCGGGACTCACGTTCACCCCTCCGAGAACCCGCTCTTGCCCGCTCAAGAAAAGCTGCGCGCGAACCAAGCCGTCGACGGATACGACCCCGTCAAGGACGTCGAGACGATCAAAAAAGCTTGCAAAGGATTCGGGACGAACGAGGACAAAATTACCGCCGTTGTTACCGCCTTGCCGGCCGTACGCATCCCTCCTCTGATCTATGCCTACAAAGCTCGCGAAGGCAAGGACATGATCAAGTTGCTCGAAAAGGATTTGAGGGGGAATTATGAGACCTTGATCGTGCAGATCCTTGCGGGACCTTTGATTGGCGATGTCGAGCTCGTCAAGGACGCTTGTAAAGGTTTGGGAACGAACGAAATGATCTTGACCGAGGTCTTGATCGGTCGAACACCCTTGGCGATGGATCTTCTCAAAGCCGCTTTCCAAGCGCATACGGGCAAGTCGATGGAGAAGGAGGTCTTGGATGAATTGTCGATGAAGACAAAGTCGGCTATGGCTGTCGCTTTGCTGGGCGATTGGAAGGATCAACCGAATATGGGAAGGACGCCGGAGAATGAAGCGGGTCAGGGTGGTGCAGGTGGGGTCGGTGGATTCGTCGGTGCGGCTCCAGCTCAGCTCAATCAGCAGATGGTCCAGGATGATGCTCAGGTACGGGCGAGGTGAAATGCATGGAGATTACAGGAGACACACCGCTGAACGATATTCTGGACCCATGTCAACGCAGCAACTCAAGAAGGCCATTCAGGTCCACGTCACGGGCGAGGTCAGCATCGATCAACAGCACGTGTACGTCACCGCCGCGGCGAATGGTACACTTCCCCGACGCTTTCTCACTAAGAGAATCATCATGCATAGATCCTCCATCGTCTTTGCGCGATCGCCTGCACATCTCCAAGCCGTGCAAACACAGTACAAGACGTTGGCACGAGCCACATTGACCCACAATATCAAGCGCTGCGTCGATGGTCATCTGAAGGAGATGTACCTCTTTGCTCTGGAAGGAGGAAAGCGCGATACGAATGGGTGCTGTGAGTACTCGCTTGTATCACTCGAAGTGTAGGCGCTGTCGGCTAAGTAGTGTTTTGGAACCCCTTCATCCCCATCCCTTCGCGCCATTCCAGGGCGAGACGCCAAACGTCTGCACGACGCCATGGCCGGCCTCGGCACCAAAGACCTACTCCTCATCATGCGCATCGTCCGAGCCCACTGGGATCGCCAACGCTTCCAACAGCTCAAGGGCGCGTACCGCCAAAAGTACTCGAGGGATTTGTTGACGGACGTGATGAAGGAGACCTCGGGCGATTATCGTGATGCGTTGATTGCGCTTATTAATGCGCCGTAAGATGGGGAGTTCGGTGGTTTCCTTTGGTTGGAATTGCTTTCTTGGAGTTGGCTACCTACCTTCTTGTATGTTGTGTGTGCGTGTGTTTTTAGGGCGACCCAGGCATGTGAGATCATGGGTGGGCCTAGTAACGCCTTGGATTAAAGTTGCCAATTTCTCATGATCAGTGATCGCAGATCGAGCAAGACCGAGGGTGAAGTGCATGGTCTGGCCAAGTGTTGACCTTAGAGAGTGTCTGCATAACTTCCACGTGCTTGCGATGTCTAGGGTTAGAGTACGTACCGAACAACGTGGTTACTCACTTCGACTACAAGTACCTACCTTCTGAGGCATGGCTAAAGCACCTCGGCCAACTGGTTAAACAGCTCAGACAAATTGAGGTGGGCAAGTTTTGGTTAAAAAGGTTGGAGCTCCTGTGAGGTATGCACCTCGATATATGCATTAAAGACTATTCGTCGTTCTTGGATTGAAAGCAAGTGGTACTTAGAAATCAAGGCATCCCCTTACCATTCCCGTCAAATCTCTCTCGGAATCTCTTTGCCCCACCTTGAACAAGTGCAACCACCTGCAAGTGGCTTGAAAACATAACTACCTACCAGATACCTAGGCATTACGAACGATGACTTAGACCAGGTACATAGTTGCTCGAAAGTGACATGTCAGGCCTTAAATGCGACATGTGCAAGAGCGCACGGATGTTTGAAACGGCTTGAAACCTCCTGAGTCCGATGTGCCTGCCTAACGATCAGGCCGTGAGAACAACTCTAAAATAGCAACGTGAACGCCCGAGCGGCGCGGGGGAAGGGGAGGGAGGGATCGATACTGCTAAGGCCGTCCCACCACCTGACACCGAGCTCCTCCCAGCCCGTCGGGGGATTTTTTTCTATGTACCACCCCTCTTTGAACAACTTTGCGCACACTCAGAGTTCTTATCGCGGTGCGTAAAGTCACGGTCGCTAGTGAAGTCAATTTTTTACCGCTTTCGTGGGGGCATGCCCCCGTTTCTACCGGCTACACTAATGACTGAGGCCGAGGTCCGAGGAAGAGGGCGGAGTTAAGCGTTCGTCAGGCGCGTCAGGGACGAGCATCGAAAGCGGAAGTCCGCGGGTGTGGGGGGGGCGTGGTTCTGGTCTCAAAGCAGAGAATCTGCTGGAGGGGTGGTGGCACTGGTGGGTGCATTGCGCGGAAGTCGTAAAACACAGAGCCATGGTTCGCACACAGACGCGGAGAGCGTCTAGCGATCGCGTCGATCACTTTGCTTTCCGAAACCTTATTAGATATTTGCCTCCAAGCCTCTCTCGATTGACTTTCGTGCCTTTTTCTTGGAGTGGGTTCTTGGAGTTGTTTTCCTTGAGCGCAGGAAGGCCTTTTTGGCAAACCCCGCGTGAGGGTGGTCCCGTCACCTCGGAGTGGTTTGACCCTTTTTACGATTAACCCCCCACTCGACCGAACGAACGAACGATTGACCGAACTCGCAGTCGCGGCTCAAAGTCGACGACCAGCTGGACGATGGTTGGTGGCGACGAAGAGGAAGGACATCATCATCATCACCAGCAGGAGCAACAGCCGTATCCACCCCACCACGTCGATCCAGCGGGTGGTCATCAGCAGTGGTCGCGCCATCCTCAGCCTTCTTTTTCGCAGCAGCAGCAGCAGCAGGCGCTGCTTCATGTCGCCGCTAGCGCCGCGCCAACAGGAGCATCGACGGCGACGCTTATGACCGGTCGGAAGCGCCACGACCCGAACCTCCATCATCCCCATTCCGGTCTGAGTTCCTGGGCGACGACGGCCAAGGCTATCGGTCACGACGTACCTCACCAAAACTCGCCGTCCATGCTGTCACATCCCATATCCCAAGTCGTACAACACCAACAACAGCAACATCGAATGCTGCAGTCACCACCTCAGTACGCGAGCCAGGCGCAGGCTTTGGGACCGGCTCAATTCCCGCCGTCGTTCAAGACTGCTGCGATCGTATCCCCCGACGTCGCCGTCGCGCACTCAGGAGAGGACCCATTAGCGCCGACATACGGTGCACATATCTCGACCCTGGCCCAGACCTACCATCCACATCCACCCCAACATCAACAAGCTCCGTCCTCGTGGTCGACCCCTAATCTTACGCACAACAAAGGCCGCACGGGTGATCAAGTCGCCGCGTCGTCGTCCTCATCGTCGTCTCATTCTCGGGGCGCAACAACGATCGGATTCGGCGGCGGACACGGGAACCGCGGCGCCAAACGTTCTAGGTCCGCTCGAGCCGCCAACGACCTCAACATCGCTTCCAATCGGCAAAGACTGTCTCCTCCCGTCGGGACATCGGCTACCACTACCGTCACCGGTATTGTTGCTTCGGAACACAAAACATCACAAGCTGGGTGTAGTAGCCGAAGTGCCGTCGTCAACCCCTCTCGATCCGAGTCGCGTAGTAGTCGACCGGGCTCCTCAGTAGCCGCAGCCTCAGGGGAAGGCCGCTTCCACCCAAGTCAACCGAGCTCGACGGGGATACAACAGTCGGCGAGCAAGCCATCCCAAGCTTCTTCTTCCCAAACGGCGATCATCAAGTCGGAATCCGACTCGTCGTCGAGTACTTTGGTCCCGAACAGCAAAAAGCGAAAAGCGAGCAAACCCCGCGAGTCGAGCGATGCCGACACGGTTATCACCGAAAAAAGCTGCGCGCGTTGCAGGATTCGCAAAGGTCCGTCTTGTCGCCCCGAGGATGTGGTCTTTTCTTTCTTGATGCTGACTGATCGGACTATGCGACACCTAGTCAAATGCGATCGCGCGTTCCCGGTGTGCAACAACTGCAAGATCCGCAACGAAGAGTGCGATCTTATTTCGCTGCATCCGAACGACAAAATGTCAGTGCAGCACATTTTGAAAACTGTCCTGAATTGAACGCGTGTCCTGACCCTTGGGGTGAGTCTTTGGAAAATGTCGGGGTGGCAGATCCATGTCTGCCCAAGATGCGGCCGAAACTGAACGCCTAAATCGGATGGAGGAAAGGCTCAGTCAGTACTAGCGCCAGCTAGCTTGCTCCACTGTCCCGTCATAGTTTACCTAACTCGTACTTCTATCTCACCAGTGGAAATCGAGCTGCAGCTGAAATCGACGGGCGAGCACGAGACACCACGCGAGCCCGTGACGGTATCGTGGCTGTCTCCGGCTTCGACTTCAAACTCCTCAGCACGATCACAGCCCCAGACCGCGCTGAGTCGAGTCGAGGGGGCTCATATTGGACAGCGGTCCGTCGACTGGCGCCTTGCGACTCCTCAATTGGCTCGGTCGTTGACGCAGCATTTGTGTGAAGGTTCGCTCTCCCCCATCTGCCTGTTATGCTAGGCCGAATCTGACCACCGTTCCCTTCTCCTCATGATGTCTCAGCCTTTTTCTCGTCTTGCTGCTTCCAGATGCCTTCGTTCGACTTCTTCCGCGCATCGATACCGCAATACCAGCAAGTGGACGAGCTGCCGGGCCCGATTCAGGTCGCAATCGCCGCCTTTTGCGCAGTCGGAGCGCGAGCATCACCCCATTCGGTCAGTCTTGCACCAACGGGGAAATAGTGTCGGTCCCGCGCGCACAGCTACTTACGCCCGGTTGAGGTACTTTTGTTATAGGCGGTCCTCGGTATCGCCGCTGCACCCAATGACGGACAAAGCGATCCGGACCTGTCGGCCGGCACGCGTCGTCAATCGGCATGCCAGACCCTCGTCGCTCAGGCCCACTCGCTCTGCTACGATCACGGTCTCCTCGAAGACGCCTCTTTGGAAACACTGGCCGCTCTGATAGCGTTGACTCAAACGGCCGCCTTCTCCGAGTTCGTGCCGCGCAAATCAAAGTCGCTCTTGCGGACTGCGATTGCGCATTACAAGGAGTTGATTGAGACGGCGGCGACGGCGACGCGGATTACCGAACTGCAGAGCTCTTTCGGCCTCGCGCTCTATGTGAGACCATCTTCCCAGGATCACACGCGGCTAGTGAGGACCTATAAACTAACTTGGGACCTAATTTTTACAGACCTTGGATGCGCTCATCGCTGCCTACTCGCGGCGCATGTGCATGATCACCGAATCCGACCTCCACCACTACTTTGCTCAAGTCTCGATTGTACAACCGGGCCTGCCTCAGGACTCAATTTTGAACGCCTTTGGAGCGATTCTACGCACGACCCCATCGGCGGAGGAAGGGATTCAACTTGCCGTCCATACGCTCGCGTGTTGGGTCGCGGCCGCGCAGCGTCTGTTTGCGCGCGTCGCGAGTCCGCCGCTGGCCATGAATGAGGTTGAGATATCGATTCGAGATTTACTGCAAACCGTGGATGATGGTCGAAGGGGCGTCGAGATGCTGAAGCGGTATATACACGAAGCGGGTTTGAGCCACGAGCACCAGCACCACCACGGTCTTGGATCCAATGGCGAGACCTCTTCTTCGAACGCTGGATCAGCCGTAGCGGCCGCAGCGGACCACGAGAAGGACTACCTCGCCCGCGTCATTCGCTGCGATCGCGATCTCATCGACCTCATCCCCATGCTACGCAGCTTTGTCCTCCACCTCCCGTCACCAGGTCTATCCATGCTCGCGCACGAAATGACGAGTCGTGTTCGGCAAACGATCAAACTCAACGCTCACTACGCGCGTGAATACCTCCGCGGCGCCGATCGACATATGCTTTACCACCATGCGTTCCAACTCGAGCATACGGCGGATTGGACCCAATTGGCGACGCAACGGTACGATCCACGTGATGCCAAAGGTCCTCAGTCAGTCGCGGACGAGGTCAATGCCGACGAGTTGAATTGGCTGATCGAAGGGCTCAAGGGAGCATGCTATTACACGCCCACGGCAGAGATGAGGTTGCAGGAGTTGCATTCGATGCTCGAGGCGAATCGAAACGGGGGACCGAGCGTGACCGTCGTCGATGTCGATGTCGATGCGGCGCACCACCACGCGTGGGCGCAATGGATGAGCACTTGACCACACCTTTCATCTCCTGGCGCAACGCAACGCGACACGACTCGCCGTAATAATCATCTCCGTGCCGCACTCGTAACGATACATATATATGGTATCTCGTAGCCCCCATCTTTTCTGATTGGCTTTGAATAGAATATCTTCTCGTATTTCCCAGAACTGTTGTACAAGGTACCCTACTTTTTCAATTTGCAGTGCCATCAGTTTTCCTCTCCCCTTGGCTCTTGACGAGCCCAGTAGCCCTGATGAGAAGAAGCGACCGACCGTTTGAGGTCTTGAGAGAGAAATGCGATTGCAGAAGTAGAGAATCATTGTTCGAGATCGGGCTTTGTAGAATGCCGCTCATTGAGTGGGCAAAAAAAAGGTTCGTGATATGTATGTTCAAAGCCCGCGATGGGCGACAAGGTTCGGGGATGTACTGATCTTGGGTCCATAGGACATTCGACGATGGCACGGAGAATTGTGCCAAACAAGCGAAGGGGTAGAAGGGAACAAAACAAATGGGTCGTCGTAATAGGTGGTATTCCTGCGGCGATAGGGTAAGGAGGGCGACACGAAAAGAGAAGAAACGCGGGGTGGGTGGGTGATAATCTGCGCTCTCTCAAGCCATCAAGCCATCAGCTCTCGATCCTCATCCTCCTCTGCGTCCCTTCTCCTCCTCATCTCTTCCTCCCGTTCGGCCTCGTCACCACGACCGACCATCAACCTCGTTTCCAATACGCCTTCAGAGAGGATCGGGGTCTGCATCCTGCCGTCCCTAGGGGTTGAAGCGCCCGAACCGGGTCTCGAACTCGAGGCCCACACCGCTCGAGCCGGCGAGGCCGGCATCACGGGGTCGAAACCGAGGCCCTGGCCGAAATGAGGCGGCGAGTTGGTACGCGAGCGAGATCCCGGTGTGCCGACGAAATCGTCCTCTTCTTGGTCCTCGGGTCGTTCGGGCCTCTGCTTGCCCTTGAACGACGACGATGATGAACGAGTCGCGTACAAGTCGTAACCGGGGATACGGGGTTCGTTCTCCCATGCTGACTCGAAGCCGAGCCCGGATCGATCCCACGAGCCGGGAGACTCGCCCTCGTGACACCATCCCATCGCTTGCAACGTCATACCAGCGGCGCGAATGAAGATGCTACCGTCCATGACTTCGGTTCCGGGCAAGGAGGCTTGGTAGAACCCGGCCGGGGATTGCCCAAAGTGCGTCGCCGCAAAAGCGAGCGACCGAATGACCTTGGCGACGTGGTCATCGGGATGGTCCACGGCGCTGGCGAGCACGGTCGACCAAGGATTCCCACCCCCGAGCAGATCAAGCGTCGTCGTCGTCGCCTCAGCCAATTCCTCCTCGAGTCGCAGTCTCCCGTTCGCATCGACCTGCGGCGTCTTGGGCACCCCATCGGGACCCGACTCGCCTTCTTTTCTAACGTGTAGACTCGCGAGGTAGCGCGCCACAGCGCTTGTCGATGGGGAGGAGGCGTCCGGGGGCATCGGGTATAAGGGTGCGGCCATGAGGGTCTCTTTGATCCATAGATTCGGTCTGCGGTCATCAGTAAAGTCAGGGGACAGAGTCAACATCAGTCTCCACAGCGATGCGTCTCAACTTTTGCGTCCTACAACAGCGCTCACCGTCCTCGCGAGATCCAGTAGCTGACAATCATGCGGAAGTGGGTGTGGAGGATGTAGGGGCGGAAATGGGGAGACACGACTTCGAGGATCGCTGGCAGGAACAGGACCGAAGTAAGGCCGTGCATGATGAAGAAGTCCATCTTGGGCTTGCACGCATATCCCGGTCTCGTGCTGGAAGCGTAAAGCACCTGTGGACGCAATATAGCCCGCCAGATTTCGTCAGAAACGGTGATCACAAGAAGAGCTACCAACCGTGCACAAGCTCAACTCACCGTAGCCATCCACATCAACTCCTCGCACTTTTCGACCACCTCTTCCCAGTTGGGCGTCTTGAGCGGCGTCCCTTCTTTGCGTTTGGCTTGATGCTCCTCCCCATAATCCGGGCTCGCGTCACAGCTGAATTTCCACTCGTCGCACCACTCGATGATAATGTCCGCGCGGCGTTTAAGCAGGTTGCCCAATTTGGGGAAGTCCTTCTCAAAGACCGCGACGTCGGGAGCAAGACGAGCGTCGTGAAGGATCCTCTCGAGGATCGTGAAGCCGGCCAGGCCCTCTCGGGGCACTCGACGCTCTCGGGGTAACCGAGCAGCGGTTTGGACGAACGAGTCGGATGGTGAAGCGATGGGCATCGTGCCAAAGGAGCCGCTGCCGAGCTTGAACGAGGATAGGGCCGACGAGAGCGTGAACTGCATCGCGGTTTGGGTGCGCGGTGGTGGTGGCCAGGCCGCATCGAAGAGCGGCGAGACTTGGGGCGACGTGACCGCGGACTGGGCCAGACCTTTTCGTGGGCAGGAACGGGAGGAAATGAGCCAAGCAGATAAGAGAAGGATTACAAGTCTGAGCCTTCCCGTAACGAACCTTCTGCAACCAAAGCGTCCAGACCGAACTCGATACCGTAGCCAATGTTGATCAATCCATGCAAGGCTCCACTGACCGCTCTGGGCAAGGTCGGCCCAATAGTACGATTGTCAGTAAACGCGTCTTACTGTTGGTGATAGCAATGATGGCATGCAACGCACCGTACGAGCATCTGACCCTGTCCACCGAGGAGATAGCGTTCGAGCACGGGGATGACACTGCTTTTTCTCTCCGCGTACTGGCTCGTGGCGAGGGGAATTTCCTTGATTTGGCGCATAAAAAACGCAAGGTAGTTCGGGTAGAACCTGATAGTGATGACGGTACATCGGTTAGCCTCACGACACCCCCAACCTCGCCTAGACGTCAGCCCCAAGCCCCGAAGCCCCCCCACAAGCTTACTTTTCATTTCCTAAATGCTTGGTCCAGTTCGCCTCGGTCAATCCGATTGGATGGAGCGGCAGCATTGGCTTGGTACCCTCGATCAAGTGGACCTCCCAGATGTTTTTGAGCAGCGAGGCGGGAGCACCGAGCGAGTAGGAAGCGAGCAGATGATGGGCGGCATGGTTGTGGAAGCCGTCGTCGTTGAAGTAAGTGTGCTTGCTGTGGACAGGCAAGTTACGAGGAAGAGTCAATAATGTTCCACCAAGTGGACTCTAACAAAGTCGCCGTACGTGATGTGATTCTCCTGCAGTAATTGTTGAAAAAGGGGGGGGGGGGGGGGGGGTCAGAGAGTTGGCGTGTCAGTCCAGCAAACGGGTAACGTCGACCGGAGCGCAGGATGAGCAGAAGTGGGGAGCTGATTGAAACGCATCGCCAAGCGCCTAGGGCAGAAAGCTACCATGACAACTTTGGAGGCCACAATGTGTCAAATTTCCATTCGAAGGCGCCAAAGCCACCGCAAGAAAGAAACACTTGGCCCGGGGCCGGACGCCTCGGAAGAAAGGTGACGAGCGGGGGGCGGGCGCGGCAGACGAACGACCTCGTCACCGAAGCATACCACACCGCGATCCGTGTTGACGCTTTGAACGCCATAGTCTCGAACCTGGATGGGTTTTCGATGTGACTTGGTGCGTTCGACGTAGCACGGCCCCCGCGTGGGACCGCTGCGCCGTGACAGTTTGTGGTAGGTCGCACCGAAAGCGCCCACGGCCGCAGGTGGGGTAATGTGGTGGCATAATGCACCGTGATCACCCTCTCCAGAACCCCGAATGCTCGACGTCTCGATGTGGATGGTGGCCGCCGAAAAGCTGTGCAAAGCTCCGCAGCATTTCTCGACAGCGAGCGCGAGCGCGAGCACCCTTGACGACGACGACGCCCCACGTCGGGGAACAGATCAGACCCGCGGACGGCGTAAACGTATCACAAGCAGCACATGCAGCACATGCAGCTATACCGGAGCAAAGCCAGAGATCACAAGCTTGACTGACCTCGAGCAATTGTCGCACGGCCTTTGTCGAGTCGTAGCTCCGGCCGGGGCCATGGAGCAGACCCGCTTGGGGCTCGTCGACGCCTCCATAGAGCTGCTTCGGCGTCAGGCCGGACGTCGAAGGGGCGGGTGACGAGACGCGAGGGGGTGTCGAGGCTGATCCATCGTGGTGCGACGAGGATGATCCGTCGTGGGCGCCGTTGGCGGGTGGGTACGACGTCGTACCGCTCGGCTGAGGCGGGGGCTGCCGGTGGTGCGCAATTGAGATGGGCAGGATCGACGCCGCCGACGACCGACGCGACGGGAACGGCGCCATGAGCGCAGCTGACAGACCTCGGCGGGTGGTGGACAAGAGCAGCACGATAGGCGAATAGGGTTCGATGCAGACTGGCGACTTGAAACGGCACGCGTCGGTGGTGGAGCGGAGACGAGTCGGTGCGGTCAGGTCAGGTCAGGTCAGGTCAGGGTCGTACGGTAAAGGTGACGATAGAGCCCGCCGCTCTATCCTGCCCGCCGGAAACAGGCGACGTCAGAAAGGAGAACTCGCCCGTCCATAAGCGCGCCCCGCCCATGCGAGCGCACAACTGATGATGTTCTAACTTGAAATGCTCGCACGCCCCCCCCCCCCCCAAAAACGCGGCGCGTTCCCGAACGCCGAGCTGGTACCGCCGAACTCGGCTTGTAACAGATGTTCAATTCCGCGGTACATGCCTGCTACTCAAAGTCGATCGCACTTGTCTAACTCGTCACACCAAAGAGGCACTCAAAACATTCGACACTGGCACGGTACTTCTCTAAAAGAGCCTTTTTCTCAAACTCGCATGCAGTCACTGGACGGGACTGACCGCACTACTAGGTGGGCTTTGGTGATCGACTCGATCGGCCGAGTCAAGGACGGGCCATCTCGGATCTCCTATTACCCGGAGCTCCGAGTTGCATGGGACGTGGAAATTTGCGAGGCAATTGTCGGAAATTTTCACCCTCTCCTGGATAGACAGAAAGACCTACGAGACGGGAGTCTTTGCTTGACCCATAATTTATCCGGCGTTATCCGGCGTATCCGGCGCCCGCTGGGTTTAGCCGCAGCATACGGTATCCAACGCAGGTATGGCCAACCTCTGGGGGGTCACACGCATTGCATTTCAGGGTGTTACTTCTCTTCGGACCCTATCAATTCACCTTTCTCGTCACACATCGCTGCCTCTTCCTCATCGCTCCCCTCAACGTCTTCTTCATCATCTTCATCGTCCTCGTCTTCTTCCTCATCTTCCTCTTCGTCATCCTCCGTCTCCTCCTCTTCCTCATCATCATCGTCGTCGTCGTCGCTCTCCTCCTCACTCCCACTCTTATCTCTATAGAAATCCTCCAAAACCGCAAACCCCTTCCGTCTCGCTTGCATCCCCGCACGACCCCCGTTAACCGGCCCCGACCTCGTGGCGCCCTCCACCCCACTCGCGGACCTCGCAAAATTCGTCGGGGTCAAAACGACCGCAGCTCCTTCGTGAGCGGGGTTCTTCAATGAGCCGGACCCGAAGCCGCGTAGGGGGGTTGGTGATCGACTTTGACCTCTTGAGCCTGGTGGGGTGGGGTCGAGCGATGGGGGTGGATCGCGGATCGACAAAGGGGGGACTTTGGTCGGGTACGGTGGGACGCCAGACGGCGATGACGATCCGAAGCCTAGACGTTTGGTCGGTAGGGCTAGAGAGAAGCTTCCTAGGTCCAAGGGACCGTCTCCTGCGTTCGTGTCTATTCGCGTGAAAAGAAACCGTCGGCTCAGCAAGCTGCCCATGCTCAACCACGTCAGGACTGTGGACCCACCTCGCTCCACATCAAACGTTTTGCCTTCGAAGAGAATCTTGCGCGCCTGCTCATTCGACATCGTCCTCGCCTTGTCCGACTCGGACTCGGTATTCGCGTCGCCACTAGTTCCCGTAACATCCTCGACCATCACGCCCTTGTTAAAGTCCTCTTCCCCAAGACCGACCCTGGCCTTGCCCGCATCCGCTCGTCCGAGCCCCGCCGCTCCCAGAATCCCTTTCAAGAACCTTGCTCGATCCCGCACCTCGTAGGTAAGATCATACCGTGCCAACGTCGCCAAGTATTCGAACAAGAACGAGTACTCGCGCAAATACGGGGTCGAGTTCGTCATAGTTGACGCGACGACGCATTTAGCCGAAAGCGTGAGCAATTGCAGTTTCGTGATCTCGGATTCCTCATGGAAGCCGATCGCGCCTAAGCGGACGACATCGGGTGCAACGGTCGACACGAGGCCGTCGGATACGAATTGTCCGACGAGCCAATAGATTGTCGCGCGAGCTGTCGGGGCCTTTATTCGACCGGCCTCGAGCAAATCAACGAGACGCGTGATGACGGCTGGGCGAGAAGTCGAGCTCGGTAGATGGGGTGACCTCAACAATGATCGCAAGACGAGAACCGATTGTGCAATGATTACCTCTGTTGTACGGTGGGTACCTGACACTGTCAAAAAACCTGGCCTGGCTGAACGGAGAATCTCGACTGCTTACCGTGTTTGCTCTGGGTAAGCTCGATCAGCGTTTGGAGGCACTCTTCGGAAACCGCCGGTACCTGCTGAGCACACGAGCCTATGGCCTTGATAGCATCCGCGGAAAACATCTCGTCACCATCTTGGACGTAGATCTGGTAGTTTGATAGGGTCGAGCGTTAGCAGCGTAGTGCAGACAGTGGCACTCGTTTCGCTTACCGATAGTTCCTTCATGATGTCGCGCACGTTCGTTTGGTTCGTCAAGGCCACAAGGATCCTCAAACGAGCCTGCTTCAACGACAGGACCTCAGAAAAACGCACGTAAAACTCAGACACGTGCTCGGTGAGGAGGTCCGGTCTCGTCGAGGCTACGACAGCGCAATCTTCGAGCACGATCGCTTGGACCTCGGGCGAGGATCTCAGCAGTCGGAGCAGCGGTCGTACAATCTTGGGCAATCGATCGGGAAGTGCGAGGTAGTAGTGGACCTTTACCGTCGCCGACACGACCGAGGGGTTGATGTGCTGCAACAACGCATCTGAGGACTTGAGCAAGAGTTCGGCATCCGGGTCGAGTTTGCCTTCTCGAGCTGGATCGAGGAAGAATGATCGGCCATACTGTAAGAGGACGCGTAGGACGACGGTCTGACCCCATTCCTCGACGTCGACGAGCATGCGACACCATTTGCGGTAGCACGGGTGAATCAAATCCCATCGCGTTGGGCACATTTCTTCCCACGCCGACAACGCCGATCCAATCGTCAGCGGGCTCGCCGAGTTGAGCAGCACGATCAACGTCGGCAGAAGTTGGTTGCGGTTTTCGGTCGTCGGGTCCGCTCTCCACAAGGTCGCGACCGCATCGGCCGTGGCTCGGCGGACGTACCACGCGCCGTCGCGTGCGCCTTTGGAAACAGCAACGCCGACGAGCGAACGGATGTCGGGCAGGTTCATGGACGAAAGCGTTTTGATGGCGCCGGCGCGTACAATCGGATTCGGGTCCGACAGATCCTTTTGGTAGGCGTTGATGGACAAGAGAGCGAGCTCGGGGGCAGAGTTGGCGCAATGGATGATGTAGAGCGAGATGAGCGTGCGAGCCTGCAGCGGTGTCGAGGGGGACAGCAGGGAGGTGACGAGCGGGAAGAAGCCCAGGACGGGCAGTTTCTTGGTCATCATCTACGGGTACATTGGATAGCATGCTCAGCCATCAATTCTGAGCAGCCTGAAAGCCACGAACGATACGGAACTAACCGCGATGACCCTCTTCAGTCCGTCGACTCGATCGCTCTCCCGTTTCGACGCCAGCATCTTCTTCGTCTCCTCGATCCCCGCAGAGGTGATGACGGCTCCATTCTCTAGATATCTTCCTGAGCCTCCCCCACTGCCACTTGCGAAGCCATCCTATGTAATGCAGAGAGGTCGAAGCGAAGGGTCAGCTGACTGATGCGCGACGTCATTACCGAGGCTGGCGGCCAGCGGTCAGAGATGGGGTACTTGCAATCAGGCCCAGGTCACGCGAGTGCTCTGCGCAGTGTTCTCGGTCGTTGTCAATCACACGATCCCCGTACGGAAACCAAGGTAAGCTACGACTGACCGGCCAAGTTCTCTCCCAGTCGTGCTCCGAGCCTCTGCGCATTCGTCTTGAGCGATGCGAGCGCATTCTCAGTCATGATGAGGGTGGTGGTGGTGGCACCAGCAAGATGCCTCTTTGACCTGAGATCGATCTCGTGATGCGATGCGTGACGGCGTGCAAGTCAGTGGATCGATCGAGCTCCACCTGGCGACGATGACGATTCTGAACGCGAGCCTGGAGCGTTGGGACGAGACGACAGAGGCGGTGGAGAACAATCGGTACCAGATCCGGTATATTCGAACCGATCTGAAACGTGTGCAAACCCTCCGCCCTCCAGGCTTGACGTGAGCCGAACGACGAGCGACGAACGAGCGAGGTGATGCCGAGAGCGCCAAGAATGACGAGTCGAGAGGCAGCTCGAGGCTGACTGGCTGACCGGCTGACCCCCGCGGCAGATCGTGGCTCGGGCTATTTTCACCCAACGACACGTATTGATCGAAGCATCAGGACTCTCTCTCTTTTTCCCGAGCCATCCTGACCCTAATTATAAGCGAGATGCTTTTGTGCCTCAACTGTCGCCACCCTCGAGAACATAGCCCCTAGAATAGGGGTGACGCAGCTCGAGCGAACCTCAAAGTTTGGAATCAGATCCTCTACGTCCCATGATTGCCGGGTGCTATGTGCAAAGATTACCCTTTCAAAAAAAAACCCTATGGATATGGAGCTAGTCTATTTTTTAAGTAGTCAAAATAATACAAAAGATCGGCCTGGTCCTTCGGATACATAAACGCGGTCGCAAGCCCGAATAGCAGCGGAAAACCCTAAACTTCCTGATCAGGTTGGATCGTCTTCCACGCCGCAAAGACACCAGGCATCTCCTCGTTCTCTTCAGGGTATCGCGCGGCTCGGATACGGAAGTATACTCGCTTGCAGTACTTGTACAGTTCGACGAGCACGATGAACGCGAGCAAGGCGATGAAAGAAGCCGCGATCTCCCACGAGATGTCGGTGTGGCCAAAGATGACGCGGTTCAAGCCAGGAATATCTGCGGGAAGGAGTGGGCACAAAAAGATCAGGACCAAGTTCGAGCATCAGTGACTGACGTCCTCCATCAGGCTCTACTTACAAATGATGGGGAAGACAGTGAGGAATCCGAGCGCGACGGACCAGAACAAGAACCGGTTCGCCCAAAGATCGTGCGTCCACTGCGTGAGGGGTCGCTCGCTGTTGTCGCGCAGCTTGAAAAGACTACGGCGCAAATCCTTAACGAACCAGGCCAAGAAGAGGCAGTTCCACGTCATAGTCGCTGCAACACGCGAACGAGAACGAAAGGTCAGAATCACTCTATACGGAGGTAGTCTGGGCGAAATTTCGGCACCCACCAAAGGTAGCCGAACGAGCCTTAAACACCAATTCGGAACCGTCACCGATCGAGTTGTTCGAGTCAATGCCCAGATTGCCGTCGCCAAAGCCCCAAACGATGGTGACAAAGACGCTGAGGCAGGTTGCTCCACCGAGAATGCCGTAGACGACCATGTCAATCAGGATCTCGGGAGTGAAGATTCCTGTCTTGAGCGAATGGGGCTTGCGTCTCATGATGTCGGGCGATGCCTTTTCGGCGCCGAGTCCCATGGCGGGAAAACTGGCCGTTGCGCAAATGACTGTGGTTGCGAACAAACGATAGAGCGCGTTAGAGCGGCGCTCTTCATTTCTTCAAAACTTAAAGGTTGCCATGTTGAACTGACCGTAAAGGATCTCGATTGGTGTTAGAGGGAAGACGGAAAGGTTCATCGCATCCTTGAACGCGAGACCGACGAGCAGGACGATGGCCTGCATGACGTTACCAGCGAGCAAGTGCAGCACAAACTTTTGGATGTTGTCAAACATGCGACGGCCTTCCTCGATGGCGTTTAGGATCGAGGCAAAGTTGTCGTCCGCGAGCACGAGGTCCGAGGCGTCCTTGGCGACATCACTGCCTGTGCCCATGCCGATGCCGACGTCGGCACGCTTGAGCGAAGGAGAATCGTTCACTCCGTCACCGGTCATGGCGCAGAACGCCTTGCGTCGGTGAAGCGCATCGACCATTCGTGTCTTGGTGTGAGGCGCGCACCGTGCAATTACAAGAGGAAGGAGGGGAAGAGCATCAACCTCGTCGTCCGACAAGCGATCGAACTCCGCCGCAGTCATGACCATGGCGTCGGCCGAACCCTTCGAGAGCGCGTTCATGTTGCGAGGCAAAATTCCGACTTGAAGAGCGATTGCTCGTGCGGTCGAGGGATGATCTCCGGTAAGCATGTGGACTTGAATACCAGCATGGTGGCAGCTTTTCACGGCGCCCTGGGTTTCGTTGCGAGGGGGATCTGCAAGGCCCGAAGAAACGTGTTAGGCATCAGTATCACGGGCAGATGGACGCCTGCGTTTTTCATTTTTTGCAAACTCACCATACAAACCGACAAGGCCTTGCAGCGTCATATCAGCCTCGACCTCCTCTCGGCTAGGATTATCGGCGCCGGTGTACAACCACGGCTTCTGCGCCAAGGCAAGCACACGAAGACCTTGCTCAGCGAGTGCCTCGACGTTCGCAAGCACATTTGCCTTCATTGTCTCGTCCAGAGGAACGGGACCGTCTTCGAGTTCAATCGTCTTGCAGGCATCAAAAATGCGCTCGACTGCGCCCTTCATGAAGACGAAGCGCTTCTCGTCCGAGTTGCGAGCGTAAAAGACGGACATACGCTTGAGGTCAGAGTCGAAGGGAAACTCTTGGATTTGAGCTGCAAGAAGCACCAAGTCGTATCGGTCAGTGATTGAATCGGACCATCGCTATTGACCAAGTTAGGATCTGGACTCACTCCATGCGGCGCCGTCACCGACGGTCCAACGCTCGCGACCCCATTCGAAGCGATGGGCCAGGACTTGGATCGCACATTCGGTCGGATCACCACGAGCGGCCCACCCTTCTTCGTCCTGGAAGACCTTGGCGACGTTGCACATTGAAGCGACGTTGAGAAGTGTCTCCAAGGGCGCTCCGTGGATCGAAATTAATTCCTTTGCGGAAACCTTCCCGGGCTGCTTGGATGGCGAGGAATCGTTGCCTCGGGTATTCTCCCTCTTGGCCGACTCAGCCGGGGATTCAGACGTGAACGATAGGTCGCCGAGGGTCGGGTTGAATGCCTCGTTCGAGTCGCCAATGAGGATCGTGCCACGCGAGGGAACCCAAGCGGCTTTACAGACCATCTTGCCTTGCGTTAGCGTCCCTGTCTTGTCACTGCAAATGTCGGTACTGGAGGAAACGTCGGTCGAAAGGCATCAGCACCTGCCCTGGGGTTAGAAGTAGCGGCTAAGGAACGTACACCGCCCCAAGAGCTTCGAGGGAATCGAGCTTGCGTACGATGACGTTACGCTTAACCATGGCACGCGTTCCACCCGCAAGCGTGATGGTAAGAACGACAACGAGCGAAGCGGGAATCATCGAAAGACCGGTGGCGATGGCGTCTGCGTAGCCGAAGGACCGGAGCCGGGTTAGTCTAATGCGGCAAAGCTCACGCAAGCGACTGAGGAGGTAAGCTTACAAAGAATGATCTCCTTGTTGGAGGTAAAGTTGTTGGCCGCGAATGCGATCAAAGCAAAGACGCAAGCGATGCCGAAGAGTCCTGCAAGCAGCGATTGCATTATCTTCCGTCAGTGCGCAGCCCCCCAAAGATCCAATTGCGAAAAGGCCAGCCGCGTACCAATAGCAAGCCACGAAAGGGTTCGCTGGAGCGGGGTACCGACATTGGTGCCCAAGAATTGACCGATCACGTCCCACGTCGTGAGAGCGTAGGCCGAAACGTAGCGGTGCCAGGGGGCATGCCCGTCCTCGTTCTTGCGTACCTTGCGGACACGCGTATCACCACCTCGCAGCGACTCGGCGATGGCTCCAATCTCGGTGCGCATTCCGATCGCGGTCACGACACCCTTGGCACGTCCCTTGGTGACGGTCGAAGAGGTGTAAGCCATGTTGATGCGATCTGAAGAGGGGGGACACCGAGCTGATTAGTATTAGCGCGAAACGACTCGAAGCGCCTGGAGGACTTGAGCGACGAACCTCCAACACCGATGTCTCGTGGGTCAATAGGCGTTCCGTCCTTCTTGCCGAAAAAGGCATTGGGGTCCTTGGCGACGGGAAGCGATTCTCCTGTGAGGAGGGCCTCGTCGGTCTCAAAGTTTGCCGCTTCGATAATTCGTAGATCGGCGGGGATCGTGTCACCTGCGAGCGCGTGGTACATAAATTACAGCGTGATCAGCAAGATAACCCCAAAAAATCTACCGAGTAACCGAATCGGGTACTTACCCGTCTTGACCTCGACGATGTCACCCACGACGACTTCGGGCGCTGGGATGCCGATAGATTTGCCATTGCGGATGACTTGGGCGGTAGGCGAAGCGAGCGAGCGCAACGAGTCCATCGTTTTGGCGCTCTTGTATTCCCTGCAGGGTGATGTGGGGTTAACAGGTGATCGTAAGCATCCGATAATGGCAGTCTGAGCCGCTCTTTGGTCCGTGGCACCGTCCAATGATGCTAATGTTAGTCAAACAAGAAAGTTGACGGCAGTTTCCGTGGCGGTTTCAGTTTCTTGCTTCGCGACGTCATCGCCCCCACCCGCTCTCGACCGCCGCTGAAGACCGCCGGTGGCACCAGGTCGAACGTTGGACGTGCAGGAGAAGCTAAAAGCACTTCGATCGTAGTTTTGAACTTACTGTACGAAACCAACGGTCTAGATGCAGCAAGAACAACGCAAGTCGTGTACCGTGTCAGCTCGAGTGCCCCTATCGAACCTCGCTGGCGGCATCCCATCGGGACCCAGCTTGCAAGCAACGTTGCAGGATTTGCACTCACAACATTGATGGCGACGACGGCGGCGATGACACCGGCTTCGATCCATGATTGAATTCCCAAAGAGACAGCAAAGCAGATAATCAAACTAGCGCCGAAATAAGAATGGGTTGGCTCCGAGTCAGCTGGAGCAGGGCGATACAGTATGAGGCGCGCGAGCGTTCCCCCGGGCCGGGCCGAAGCGCCAAGCTTTCGAGGAGTCGACCTCTTCGGGGGTTCCCATCTCGGCCGTCGCGGGGGACTAATCCCTCGAAAGCAACAGGCGATCGGTAGGTCACACACACACCCAATTTTTTGAAGGCATGACGGAGAATACGAAAGTAAAAGCAGGAAGACGGCAACTCACACGAGCATCATGGCGTTGAAGATTTGAGTGGCGAGGATCGACCAGACCGATACACCTCCGCCGCCAGATAGCGCGTTCGGACCGTCAGCTCTTTGTCGCTCCGAGACGACCTCGTTCTTGAGGCCATGGTCGGCATCACTGTCGAACTGGGAGACGGCTTCCGAAGCAGAGAGCAAGAAGGGGAGCTTCTCTTCGGTCAGGGTCGTCGCCGATACAGATCCACTCGGAGCGAGCTTCTCCGAGTTCGTGTTCACGGTTGGCAAGCTCATCGAGCGATCTGGGCGATCAGATGTCTGGCGATTATGGTCGGGATTTGGTTTCAGAAGGTGAGGCCGGGCAGTCCGAAGAAGGGTAAACCTTGGATAGTCGAGTGTCGGTCTTTTTTGATGGTGAAGAGACTAATGTGAAGATGATCAAGAGGCGAGAGATCAAGTGAGCAAAGTTGGAATCGACCGTGGGTTGTCACGGAAGGAGGATAAGCTGCGGAGAAGGGGACTAAGGGACGACATGAAACCTCGCTGCCGAGCTCAAGGCACCCGTATTCTGTACGCGAGCACTTTTTAAATTTACAAATATGCTGTAGAACGATCAAGTCGCGCTGATCCGAAAACCGACGCCTTGGCGAACGGCCAAGAAACGATGACGTGAGGTCGCGCGCTCAAGCTCAGGACCAGGGCCAACAGTCTCGGGCGCCAAGCCTTGAGCGCCCTGGACCACTTTGGGCGCCGCCACCTCGTCCGCCGCTCGAAAACTTCGCAAGTTGGTCAGTCCGATTACGCGTTTCCGAGCGGTACGATCCGGTTGGGGTCACTCCGCAATCCGGTTCGGCATGAAGTGTGGATTGGCTAGCGATTACCGCCGGCCGGGGTCCAATTATGTGAGCGGGCTGCGGAAACCTGGTGACCTGGATGTATGCATGCGGACGATCACCGGTGGACCGCTTGGGTGGCATCCACTTTGGGCTATGTCACACTCAGGTGACGCTTCTCAAGTTGCATATCATAAGTTGATACATACGTACTTGTTGCACCTGTAGACGTTCGACGAAGTTGCAACTGACCTGATGAATCGCGGAAAAATCTGATCATATCTAGCGCCGTTATTTCGGCACCTGTCGTTTTCAACCACATCTCTTGTACGCGGAACGAGATCATCGAGTTAATCAATATGTATTACAGCTCACAAAACGCTAGCTACCCCATCACTCTAAGCAGGTATCGAATGCTTGAGCCTCGAAGCTCGAAACTGCAGGGGCCAGGTCACTGTAAAGAGCCCAGAATTACTCGGGGGTAGGCGTGAGTAAAGACGGGTTTCTCGGTAGTACTCTCGAAGATGCTTGACGAATATTGCCCAAATACCGTCGCTCGGTGGCTCACTGGCTCGACCGAGCGATTGAAAAAGCTCCGATATTTAGGAGAGTTCGGGGGTCGGACTCTCTCCTATGGCTCCTCTTTGGCGGAAACCAAGTATTCCTCCCTCCTCCCAGATGCAGCATCGACGTCGTTGCAACGAAGACTGAGTAGTGAGAGATAAAAGCCCCTGCTGGAACACCTGGTAATAACCCCACTCGCATCTCAAATTCCGACTTCGACGTCTGCCAGATGGCGAGCTTCTGCCAGAACAGATGATGTGACTTTCCTGCTAATGGGTAGGGAGCTTGGGAGTCCTCTTGCTTGAAACTCCTCCACCCTCTCCCACCCTCCCTCTCCCCCTCTTTCTCTCTCTCTTATCGATTGTGCCCATTCTTCAAACTATGGGAATAGGAAAGGTGGTTGGGGCCACATTTTGGTGGTTCTGTGAATGTGAGGGCTGCATAGATCCAGTGGCTTTGACTTGAATGAGTCTGACCCCCCTTTTCAAGAAACATGGATTAGATAATCGATGTGGAATCTTATCAGGCTTGATACCAAAAAAAATCCTTACAGTCACGTGAGCACCACGGGTCATCGACGTAGGCAGAGATAGCCTCTGAAACAAGAACGGGCTCCGGTGGTGGTTTTTTAACAGTTTAAGCTTCTGCTTTCAACTCTTCATACTTTGCGCCTTGCGTTGGGTTCCTACCGACCTCATGGTGTTAGAGGATTGAAAATCCGCGATGATGTCGGTTGAAATCGGCTAGGCTTGTTCCGTTGCTCTCCGTCACGACACTCAGTCGAAATCCACTCGCGAACCTCGCAACATCAGCATTGCTCTACAAATCGACCCTTCACGCGAAAGACAAGGAGGAAACTCCCATCCTAGAAGGTTCCACTTCGCTTGCAAACGCTACTCTCAGATCTGCCCGAATTGATACGTGAGTGCTGTCCGTGGTCGTCGTCGGCGAATTCCGTGTCGGTGCCGGTTCGTCCGTCGCAAGCTTCGCTGCTCCGAATCCAGAGCCTCTCCCCATCAAATCACGTTTAGAAGGGCCCGGCTTGTCCACCTCGTTCGTATACGACCAAGACGACGCATTTGATCAGCTCTTTCGGACCGCGCGTCGGTCGTCATCGGTTCGGCACGTCGCCGCCCACCGCCGTTTACTACTCCACCCACGGACTCGGGAGCTTCTTCGAATGTATCGGATGCGACCGAGTCTGATCCGATTTGATCACTTTTACCTTTCAGACCCGTGTCCCTCAACCACGTCTGGGCCTCGGGTGCTTCGATCCTCGAATACCCCCACCGTGATCGACAAGTGATTCGAGCGACCGATCCCCGACGGACCTATCCTCTCCAATATGCCGCCCAGAGTCTTTCTCTTGCGACATGGCGAAGCAATGCACAATGTGGTCCCAGAGGATCATTCGGTGCGTACACCTACGGTTGAATAGATGCCTTCCCCTCCCGAGTGAAGGCTGACCAAGACCTCATCATTCTCGTTCTCTCTCTCACCAAAGATCCCGGATCCCGTGCTGACCAAGAAAGGCGAGCTACAGGCGCTCTCGGTGCCTTCGACCTACTCGACCTTTTTCGAATCCCTCTCCCTCTCCTCAGCGGTGATTGTCACCTCTCCCTTCCGTCGAACGATGCAAACGGCCATGAGCGCTTTCGCCTCTGTCTTGGCACCCGTCTCCACAAGCCCGATCCCACTCATCATCCTTCCTCAAGTACAAGAATGCGGTGATCAGCCTTGTGATACGGGTGGGGAACTGTCGCGGGTTCAAGCTATGTTCCCGCACGAGTGGCTTGATTGGTCCGAGTGCACCGAAGGGTGGAATTCGAATCAGGGTTTTTATCAGGCGACGGAGGAGAAGCAAATGGAACGAGCCAAGGTGAGCTCCAGCGATTCCATTTTCCGCATCAATCACTCGCGCAATCTGCATGAGAGCAGATCCATTGACGATAACTTGACATGCGTCGATTCGACGAATCGAAAAAGTGGGTGCGCCGATGGATCCGCTCTCGAACGGAAGACAGTGTCGTCATCGTCTCGCACCATGGCTTCCTGCGGAGAATAACGAAAACACCCGCATACGATGTGAGTGAACCGAGAACCCAGATCGCCCGTCTTGGTGGATTGTTGTGTGCCGCAGCCCCATCGATGCGATGCTTTTCACCCCCATAGGACTGTGGTGTCCGAGCGGCGTGGGCCAACGTCGAGTTGCGAGAATACGGCTTCAAGGAAGGAACGGGCGAGAACGACGAAGCCGAGGTAGAGAGGATACCAAATTCATTGCTCTAGAGGTCGTCGGATCGGTACTGGGGAGGCTTACGAGCTGTCATGTTGGGTGCTCGGTGCTCGGCACGCTTGCAGGAGCCTGATAGGGGGGTCAATACTGGCTGCTTGCAGTTGTTTTGGGTAGTGGTATATCGTGAGCAATGATACGGGTTGTTCGTAGCCTTCTTGCACCATCCTTCTGCCTCACATCTGAACAGGGGCGGGACTTGGAAGGAGAATGATCGAGTCGGATCGGATCGAGCCGAAGACCGCGCCGGACTGCGCCGGAGCCAGAGCCGAAAAGCCCAGCTGTTCGTGGCCGGCTTGTTCCTTCTGCCTGCTCGCACCACCCCAAGCCAGGGCCTCACGTCCGACCGGCGTTTGAGCCCACGCCTCTGTCGATTATCGCTCACTGTTCGCACCTGCGCTCTCTGTGGCTAAGGTCTTGACTGGGCGGCCGAGCCCGAGACGAACCGGACCGCAGTTGGCTCCCTTAGCTCCATCACGCGTCATCGCATCGCATCGCACGACTGCATCCCACACCCATCCCGCATCCGATCCAACCCGATCTGTAACGATCGCTTCGACACCTCCGCATTCCCGCCCATCTTGACCTCACAGGCATGACCATCCGGTTATCGCCATACCTGCAGCAACGCGTGCTTGCGGCCGCGTCGAGGCTCGAGATCAACTTTGACCCACGCGTCGGACTGGCGAGGGTGCAACGGTATGGGTGGCAGTGGAAGCGCGATTGGCCGTATGCTTTCCTCGTCGTCGTGAGTGGTCTTCCTTTTCATGGTCCAGGAGAGTCGTGCACGTCCGCGGATCGACTTGGCCATGGCAGTCCTCGAGCGACGTCGAGCTCGGCTTGGCCGCCCACGAACGTTCCGTCAATGCTTCCCTGCGACTTGGGCCTCTTCCTCACGCCCTGCATCAATCAAGTCATCCAGAGCGCACTCTGAAAGAAGGGCACGCCATCCCTGGACTCGATAACGTGTGAAGGACTTCGACGGGGCCGTAGACGTGCTTGGCCTCTACGGACCGGTCTGCTGCGCGCTCGCCACGATCAGCCCGGGCTTTGCACGTCGGAACGGATCGTCGGTGTTGCATCCTCGTCCAACCTGAAGCATGGTGCAGCTCCCGAATGAGGCGCGAGGCGATTAGTGACCCGGGGCGTTGTGTCTGGCTTAGGAGCACGGGCCTCTTCGGCTGGACCACCTTTCATTGACGGACCCGCCGGCCTGGGACACTGCGGGCTGCCACAACTGTTTAAAACAACGAGTACTGATCGTATTCTCGTATGCTCATCCACTCGCAGGTTGCCATGTTCTCTCTATGCGTCATGCCCCAGCACATTCTCTTCAAGGTGTTCCTCGTCGGCATCTACACCGCCGCACTCCTCGTCCCCTTCACATCCCAATTCGTCCTACCAGCAACACCGATCTTTGGCTGGCTCATCCTCTTCTTTTCCTCCCAATTCATTCCGACCAAGTACCGCCCCCATATCTGGGTCTCGGTGCTGCCGACGCTCGAATCGGTGCTCTACGGCGCCAACATCTCCGACATTCTCACGCGCTACACCTCCCCTTTCCTCGATGTCCTGGCGTGGATCCCGTACGGCGTCGTCCACTTTGCGGGACCCTTCTTCGTCGCCGCTTTCCTCTTTGTCTTTTCCCCACCTGGCGCGCTCAAGTTCTGGGGTTCCGCGTTTGGGTATCTCAACTTGGTCGGGGTCATGATTCAGATCATCTTTCCTTGTGCTCCACCATGTAAGTATCTAAAAGCAGCATGCCGTCGGCAGAGCACGAATAAGACTTTTGCTCAGAGACCAACGTACCTCTTCCTCTACAGGGTACGAGATTCGAGAGGGGCTGATCCCCGCCAACTACGGCATGCACGGCTCACCTGGAGGCCTCGCTCGCATCGACGCCATCTTTGGCGGCAACGGCTACAACAACACCTTCACGAACGCCCCCGTACCGTTCGGCGCGTTCCCTTCGCTTCACGCTGGATGCTCGACGATGGAGGCCCTCTTTCTATCGCACTTCTTCCCCAAGGGCCGAGTCTTTTATTGGTCCTACGTGTTCTGGCTCTACTGGAGTACAATGGTGAGCCGGCTCCGCCTGTATCAGACCAGTTTTGGATGTGCATTTGGTCTGATCTCATTTCCACAGTACCTCACCCACCACTACTTGATCGACCTCGTCGCCGGTGGCTCCCTGGCGTGCGCGTACTTTTACTACTACCTCGCCCGCATGCCCGACGAACTCCGACACCCCACCGCGCTAGTCAACGGCAAATTCCTCAACGCCACTCCTTTAGACGAAGAAGTTGGGATGGCATCGACCCTGCTCAATGGGAATGGGTACGGGGGTTGGGATTCGATCGATGAGGAAGAGGAAGAGATGCTCGATCGGTTCGGTGCGTCGGCGAACCCTTCTACTTCTTCTTCAACTTCGACTCTGAATGTGAATCGGACACCTAGTATTGGTGGGGTGATCACACCGGGCGGCAGGAGCCCGAATTTGAACTCGAATGCGGGGCGTAAACCTAGTATCGTACCGAACTCGAGAGTGTGAGGGGCGGACACGCGGGCTCCGCGACGCGAGGATTCGACGTCGATCGGGCGCGCCGAGGTGAGGGGTGATGACCTCTCGTTATGACATTAATCTTTGACTGTATTGCAATGCATTAACGATATACCCCGTAATACCAAATCTCATCTCCACGGCGACTGCGAGAGGGGCGACATGTGCCTGAGTCTGAGGAAGCGGAAAGTGCAGAAGGTGGAGGATGCGATGAAGGATCGGTGGGATTGAAATGAACTACGAAACAATGTGTTTCTGTTTTATATGGTTGGGCATTGGTGCAGGTGACCATTATCTAGGTTTCAAACAACAAGAAGAGAGAAACTACACACGCGAAATAGATGGGCAGCGCGTAATAATAAAGTACACACGCAACATCAACGCCGAGCCAGGGCTATCGTTGTGAAGAAGAAACGTTTGCCGTGGCGACTCGGTGATGCGAAGGGAGTGGTCAATGGGCGTGGGAAGGCGGCGTGGACCCGTCGGCATCCCATTGCACAAGTCGGTCCCACGTCGCCTCGCGATAATGATCGTGCTCCGTCAACTCGTCCGGTTGGAACATCTCGTGCGAAGCATAAGCGTAAGCCTCGTCGAGCTCGGCCGCGGTCGAGGTCAAACCACGGCCGTCGCCGCCACCACCTACGCCATCGTTCGAAATCGGGGGCCACGTGCCATGCTGTGCGGTGTAATAAGTCTCGTGGGTACCCGAATTTGAATACTCCTGGTATTGGTGATGAGTTTGGTATTGCGGCTGTTGCTGTTGCTGATAATCTCTATCGTCCGTTGTGGACTCGTGCAAGCCATGTCGTTCGTCCCATGAGCGCGATCGAGTCGCCAAATTCGCCTCGCTCGGGACGGACGTCTGCGGAACTCTCGCGGATCGGGGCAATTGGTTCCACGATCGTGATCGAGACGAGACGGACCCCGCTTCGGTCGACCCATATGACTCTGGCGCTCGGGCCGAATGGTACGACGTCGAGTGAATGTAAGGGTGGAAAGCGACTGGCGAAGGGTTGGGTCGAGAGCGATGGGCCGTCGGTGCCGTCATGGGAAGTCCACCGGCCCTCGACATCGAGCCCGTGATCGTCGAAGACGGCGACATTCCGCCACTACCCGAAGCGAAACGAATGGGCTCGCCACGCTGCGGTATCCTTGAAGAAGAGGCGTAGTCCGCCTGAGGATCGGCGCCAGTCGACTGCGCGGTGTGATGGGCCGAGAAGTAGGAGTTGGCGTGGACCATCCCGCTTGCATGCGCGGGAGACTCGGTCGTTGAGAGAGGTCGCGGTCTCAGTTCTGTTCTAGAGTCGTTGGGAACGAACGAAGGATGCCATGGTGCCATCACTGCGCAATGATGCGAGCTTGGTGCCCCACCCCCGGAAGCCGGTGGCAAGGCGTACTGGAACCCGCTGTTCGCGAGGCTGTGTCCGATAATAGGGGCGGATCTGTGGAACATCGTCCGAGCAGTCTTGATGGAGCCGCTGCTCGAGTTGGATCGTCCGTCGTAGCTCGAGTCAGCCGGCGCGGTGTCGCTCTTTCGGGGTTTCCGCGGACCTCTCGCGAGCGCGCCTGCGTCAAAGAGAGCGCGGGCACGCAGGAGCCATCAGTAACAGGATAAACTCACCCTCACAAGCCATAAAAGCATGGATAAAAAAGAAAATCGCCTCGAGGCCATGCGATCCCCAGCTTGAGGTTCTCAAGTGATCCCTTTGGTGCCGTGAAACCTCAGAGTGAGCGCTCACCTGGACCGTATTTCTCCAGCAGCTGTCGCTTGAGGCCTTCCGCTTTCTCATCGTACATTGATCGTGTCTAGGAGTCCCACGAAATAGCATGTAATCAGTCACCGGAATGTAATCTATGTGGATAAAGGGGTGCTCTGGCGGCGACCGCGGCCATTGGGATGGTACAGGCTTGGCCGCCACGCGCTTTCCGCGAGCCCCAACCGCTTCTCAGGAGAAGGTCGTCTCACCTCTGTTGTCACCGACTTCCAGCGTTCACCAATAATCTGAAGTGCTTAGGAATCCTCAGCTCTCGAACTTACGCGGTTAACGATCTTAGCATGCATAAGCAACGAACCTTCGACAACTCGCTCTGCGGTTTGGACCGGAGCTCTGGCTCGGTCTCTTTGATAAGCTTGACTTGCTTTGAATGGGGGTGTTCCAAGTATGAAGGAACAGCGAATTAGTATCGACCAACAACAATACTCCAGGGGCACGTAACGCGCAAGGCATCCTTTGGCTGGTAGGGAACGACGTACATCGGCGCGGAAGAGGATGAAGGCATTTGGTGGGCGTGTGATGCGGTTCTCGGTAACCGGTGAAGAATCTTTGACGTTCGACTCGGACGCGGTCTCCGGAGAGCTCGAATTGGCGCGGTCCGACTCGGCTTGGAGGGCATCTGGTGCAACAGGGATAGCAAGGCGCGGCCTTATTGTCAACGACTCGTCCTGGCCGGACGCGTTCGGGGTGCCGTGAGGCTGCCAGCGGCAACCCGACAAACAGGGGGCTCGACACCGGCGGGCACCGAAGTATCTGCCAACTGACCTTGATCGTGACTGGTTTCACTCATCGGAGATCTGAATTGTACACTG
Source organism: Microbotryum violaceum (assembly GCA_022506055.1). Lineage (NCBI taxonomy): Eukaryota > Fungi > Basidiomycota > Microbotryomycetes > Microbotryales > Microbotryaceae > Microbotryum > Microbotryum violaceum. The sequence continues at coordinate 623,950 of JAKMXP010000009.1, read as the reverse complement.
TCCTGTGAGGTCTGCGCGTTCGTGATGTTCTTCGAACACTCCTCCAAAGGCAGTAAATCGAGTTTGGCCGAGACGCGTGGGAGGTGTAGGGTTAAGCGCGCATGCAATCAATTGGCGGCCGCGTCGGACTCGGAAGACTTGTGGTGGCCGGGCCACGACGGCTGGACTCGACTCTGGTGCCGAGCGAGCGGCGCGGCGAGTCGTGTTATGGCACGATCTGAGCAGTGCCAATCTGATGTTGCCCAATACGCAGGGCAGGTTGGGACGTATCACCGTTTACGCGTACGCGAAGGGGAGGATACAGAGAAGGATCCTGGTGCGGCAGAGTGGTGCGTAGATACCTAGATCAATCCGAGGTACAGGATCTAGAGAATCGAAGAATCGCACCCTAGACCGAGCTTTAGGTCCGGCGGGGAAAGAAACTTTCCGAATTCCGAACAAAATGTCGAGCGCCCTTGGAGGGTCCGCGACTCCGCCTGACTCCGCACCGGACTCGGCTCCCACGGCACGAGGCGAAGCTCGTGTGCACGGTACTCCAAAGTTCCTAGAAGTCCACGCTTTGAGGGGGAGTTGTGTTGTGGCTACCCACCGTAGCATAGCATATAAAAATGCTTATGCAAAATTGCCGGAATATTATGGTATAAATCTAGTTTTTCGATGTAAACAGGTCGCCCTGTAGCGCGGTATCGAAGGTAACGACCTCAGTATATGCATTTCATCCGCGGGGACGTCATAACGTTTCCAAATGCGTACCGGTTTGCTCGGGCAGGGGAGACCGGTGATTGTGTTTACATATCCGCTTGGTGGAATACATTAACAGGTACTTGAAAACTGCCCGTTGGCTTTCTCTGTTGATTCGACGAATTTCTCCGAGGTTATCGACGGCGGACCGGTGAATTTCGGACGACGTGACTATGAGGCGATGCCACGCTTCGTACGTATGTACCTCGATAGGTATGCTAACGTAGTACCTAGACACTGAAAACACCCGGAAAATAAACATCAAGGTGCTCCTTGTACGTGCCTGAATACCCAGGCACAACCTACGGAACGTGATTCGAATGGTGCGGAAATGATGCACGCCCGTCCGCCACTTTTAAATTCGTCGAAGAGGCGACGATCGGCGTTAAAGTTTAAGACGGGATCGTTCAGACGCGGTCGCTCACCCAGTAGGTAGGTAGTTAGGTACACCCACAGACCGGTAGGTAGATAGATGCCTAGATCCTTATCCCGTATCATAAATTGCGGTGAATAACAAGACCTCATCCAATATCGTAGTTACCTGGCACCAATATTGAAAAAAAACTCCCCAGGCCGGCCTTTCTCGAAGTCCAGGCGAGTCGTGGTGGCGCTACGTACCTAGACATTATCGATTATCTACCGCCAGAAGTTACTACCTACCGAACCATGCACGGTCCACTCGTGCTCCCTTCAATAAGCGACCCCCATAGGCACGTACCTTCGTATGTCGCCGGGGTGTCTACCTCTCTAGATTCCTAGCTAGGAAAGATCACCGGTGATCCGGTGGTCATCGATGTGTGATCGATGAAAACGCCAAGACGGGCAGACTCAAAAATGTGGAGGCCTGGTTTCCTACCTACCTCCCTCCCTCTCCTCTCACCTATCTACCTACCTAACTACCTTCTCACCTACCTTATTACCCACCTGATTTATGTACATAGCGCCAAGCCTGAAAAGCCAAGACCTACCTTAATTCTCCGACCGCCTCCGACACCGGGTTCTACCTACCACAGGATCAATTGTCGAAGACTCGGAAATTCCAGGTGCACCCCGTCTTGATCGCCGCCTCCGAGCGCGGCACCAATTTCCCTTTCCCATGCTTCGCCAATCTTATTCCTACGTCGATCTAGCTGGTAGGTACCTATCGCCAAAGTAGTGTCGAGGCCCGGCAATATTTGGGTTACTAAAGGAGTGATTGCATTCGACACTTCTCCAGCAATTCGCCTTTTGACTCGGTAGCACGCCGTGTCGGTTGCCATATTTCCCGTCGTATATTAGGCGCTGCGGTACCCATACAGGCACGTCTCCCAAAGCCGAATCTAGAATTGAGACTCGAAGTCTGAGAGTCTTGTAGTCAGTGCGCGCCAAGCTCAGTCCGGGCAATACCGTGCGCGCTCTGCGCATGGACAGTCTTTCTTGGTCTGTGATCTACACTTTGTCCGGGAACGCCACCCAAGCCTCTCGTTTCGACGCTGCGGCCCGCCACCGGAATTGCACCTCCAACCGTCGGAACCCGGATCGGTAACCCAGCAGCTGGTACCCCGGTACGCACCTAAGCGAGGCACGTACGTCATAGCAAAACTGGGGTGGTTTTTGAGAATGGCGCTGGGACGGGGTTGGAACGCCCGCTGGATGGCCGAGGGATGGTTACCATCCTGGGATGACCGTGGATCATGTTCACTCACCCTACCAGAATTGAGCGCGCCAATGCTGGGACCGTCCTGCGACCATCGCGGGACCGGCGCAGATCCTGGGATGATTTCGGAATTGACGGCGGTCTGGGGACGGTGCTGGGATAGACCTGGGTCCCGGGTGGGATCGATTAGTAAACACTTGAATTATTTATCATAGACTCATCAGTAATGCTTGATTCATTTGTAATCACTTTTGCAGTCGTTCTCTCGCTGTAATCGGGTGTGGTAGACACATACAATACAATACAGGGGTAAACAAAAGACGTCATATGGCATCTGCTACGTTCAAACTGCTCTAGACGCGCATACAAGGCACCTACCGGACTTCGTGGAACGCCCGGTGGCGGCCAACGCGTCATTCTGTCGAGGGGCAATGGAGCGTGTCAACGGCCTGCTCTATGTTCGAGAATCCAGTATTAATAGCTAGCAAGTACCCGAGAGAGAGAGACTGACCCAGATCTGCTGTCCTGGTAAGCTGTCGGGGACATTGTTTGTGAAACCGCGAGCGAGTCAGCCGTGAGCCCCTGAGTTCAAGGCTCTGATGCCGACAAGCGACCGAGCGGCTCGAAGATGAATCGGCGGAGATGAACCGGCGGTGACTCACGATATGGAATGCATTTGTATGACTGGTGTTCTGTGCATAGCTGGTCGATGGTCAATGCATGGCCTTGAGCCGTCAGCAGCCGGGAAGAGTCGTAGGAGGCCCACTGTAACGTCCAAAGGAATCTACCTACGACAGATATGGAGAGTCGACGAATGTCGGCATGTCATACATCAGCAAAGCTCGAAGCGGCGAAAAGGGGGAAGAAGAGCTTCAAACGAGGTCGGAGGTGTGGGACGAGAGGCAGAGAGACTAACCCGGATCGGCACAGGGGGGGGCCAGCCAGTCAGCCCATCTGGGGAAGAAACGTAAAGCCCATAAAAGGGCAAGTCAGCTAGGCAAAGTTTTTGCGGTCATGGATCGAAGACGTAGATCGATAAGTGGAGAGTGAGACATATCAGACCATGTACAGTCAAGAGTGGAATAGCAACGGGCGGGACGCACGTGGGTGCGTCGGGGGGGGGGGGGGGGGTGAGACAGGAGAGCCGTGCACAACAAGGCTAACAGTAGTCCGGACGGTGGGTCGAGGAGCCCGTAAGGATCTTGTCGTTTGCTACTCATCTGATGTCTCGATTGTTCAACCCGTACCCGTGGGTTTGACGATTAGTGGATAACCAGGTGAGGTCAGTAGCAGCCATGCAGGCGAAGTCGAGTCGAGTCAGGTCGACCACCAACGAGGCCCGTCGCTCGCATCATCAGGATGCAGCGCAGCAAACATGCCTATGGAATCAAGTATGGAAGGCAAGAATGGTCCGTCAGCGTGATTTGATGACAACCGGTGAGAAAGGTTCAGAGGACATCGCGTCGCCAGTGGTGACTGGGGACCCTCGTGCGACTGGGTGAGCGAGCGCGTGAGTGGAGCACAGGCGAGGACTGTTAAAACCGACTCTCGTCGGCTGTCTCGTAGTGTCTCGGCCTTTCTGGGCCGTTCTCGGCTGGCCCCTGCTGGCCCCGGCCCTGCGTCAATTGCGGCGGTTGTAATTCACGGCAATCCATATCTCTCGTCTGTACTGCGCCTGCATAACGAGCCGTCCTTTGGACCCGTAGCGTAGAACGTCTGTACGTGCTGTACAAGCTCTACATCTTGCCTCTGACCAGCCGGGAGCCTAGGTATCCTGGCACACTGACAGCACCATCCCGGAATTACCTCCTCGTCCCAGTACCATGGCCGATTACACCACCAGTTCCAGAAACATACCCGGACTGGTGACCTGGCGCCGCCGGGGCCGTACTGAGATCATTCTAGACTCCAACTCTCTGTTCTGAGACGCTCTTGAAATTCCTTTCCGATCCTGGGATGGTGCTGGGATGGCGCCGGGATCGTCTCGGCAGCGCGCGGGCTCCCGGAGACCGGAAACAAGGCTTTGCGACACCAAAAGTACGTGCCTACCTTTAGTTACCAACCCAAAGGACAGCCAGGCCCATGCTCAGCTTGAAGTAGCTTATCACGCCCAATTGATTATGGTCCACAGAGAGCCTATGAAGTGACGAGAGGACACCACGCAGCCGGATTGGATCTGCTGCGCATGGCGTCGGTGGCGACGAGCTTCGTGCGAGGCAATGCCGAACTCTCTTACAAAGGCACACTTGGGGCGATACCTAGTGCAGCAGCCTTGATAGTCCTTCTCTTTTAAAACGCCTTTTCCTCTTTTCTTGGCTTGCCACCCCAGTCATACAGTGCCGCCAGCGAGAGGGCGGAGCCGTCGGACAGTTCCTTGGAAGCACTGCCAGGATGCGCCGGCACCTCTGACCGGCGGCGTGAAATCTTTTGATGCACGACCCCATCGAAGCCCCTGTGCTGTACACACAATGGCGGTCGCAAGCTCACCTGCGTTAGAGATCCCTTTGAAAGCGATGCCATTCGAAAACATTGAGACTTGGCGCAAAGTTCTCACGCAGGTCCAGTGCGGGGAAAAAACGCAGCGTCAGAGACTCGTACCACCGCCATACCAGTGTTCTCTGAGCACAGAGGGGGCACCATAGGTAGGTATCTAGACCTAGCTTGAGTTGAGGGGCCAAGTCAACAAAGTGAGGTCGGGGTTCATCGCCAAGGTTGACGCCTTCATCAGCTAGGGACGATTAAGAGCTTTGAGGGATGAGTCATCGGTGATTGTTTCGGACTCAGCAGCAGCGTGGTCGTGTATCATGGTGCCGAACCTTTCTGTGCTTCAGTTCTGGGCCTGCCGAGGTGCGGGCTGCAGATGCGCCTGGCCGAGGTTCAGAGCTCAGAGTGAGAGTTGGCCCGGGGCCCGTGGGCCGGGACCACCCAGAGTGGAGCCGAAAGGGCGCTGGCGGGGCGTCAGCGCGTCAGTGCCCAATGCCCAGGGCGCCCGTGGCCTAGGTGCCCACTTGCCTCGACTTCACACACTACTCCGAGCCGGGCTCGCCACTCTTGCGTGCCAACCATCGCTCGACGACGATCTTCATCAAGTCGACTACGACATCCTTCGCTTACCCCCGCTGTAGTGACTGCTGCCGCCGCCCCGCAGCCGAAGGTCTCACCATAGGTCTCGTACTCCGTCCGTCGAGCCTCGCTCATCCGTGGTCCGTCGTCTTACGTTCGCCGGCGGTGCACACCGCACACGCCCTCCTCTTCTGTCGTCGCTCGTCGGCGGATCGCCCAGGTCGAAGCAGGTAAGCCCCTGTACGCCGAGTGCGGCCTCCTCGTGAAGGCTGCCCGTCATGTCTGAGACTAACTCGATGGCCTCCTTGCGGCGCTTGCACTGTTGCTGTGTCTCAGACTTCTTTGAGGCTCAGCTCGTTGAAGGCCAGCGTCGCGGCGCGGGCATCGGATTGCGGCTCCCTAGGCGTACCTGTGACTCCTGTTGCGACCGAGAACACAGACGGCACCCCTTGACTCAACCCCCGACGACATCGCTCCTCTGATCCGAGCTCCTCATTCGAATCGTGGGATCGTCGTTGTGATCTTCGAGGATCGCCTGGCCAGCCCTTGGACTCGCAGGGAGAACGGGGCTTTCGAGTCGTGCCCGGAGTGCATCATCTTGGATTTCTGTTCATGGTCCCGCTCTTTTCCCTTCCATTTTTCACTCCGAGCCCCGCAAAGTTTCCGTTGGATTTTCAGCCATGTCCCACTACATCGAACCGATGTCGTACAACCACGATGGTGAGTGTTTTGCTCTTGTCCCTCCACAAAGTCGCGATGTCGTCGCACTCGGTGACCCCCGAAGCGATGTGCTCGTGCTCGGGGTTCCTTCTTATTCACATCAAGGAGATGCTTGCTGACTGTGCCATTGCCTTTTCATTCCATGTGTCCTTTTCCCATCCCTCGTCCTCCGCTCTGCTCTCTGGGACCGTCTCCGACCTGCAAATGGACAACCGTACGAATACGATGCGCCCGTAACCCCCCCCCCCCCCCCCCCGCCCCCGTCCGCCGTGACCCCCGTCGCTGGTGACCGACCACGCGACTGAACAACGTGACCGACCACCGAACACACCTCTCGCACCCGCGCGGCTGGTGCGCATCTGACCTCCTTTCCCGACCCACCACGGACCCACCCCTGTACCCCTGTCCACCTTTCGCGCCATTTTCACTCGAACGATCTGAGTAGTCGACCGCTCGCCACGGCCCCGCGTCGCCCCCGGCCCAGCGGTGGCGGCCTTCTCGGTTGAATCGCCCACGACTGTTGCACCCTACTCGTCCTCTTCGCAACCGACCCCGACGCAGCACCACAGTCCGGTGCGCCACTCGGCTCACGGCATGTCGTCGCACCACGCCCACCACGCCCAGCACCCATCGCACCTGCAATCGCCGCTATCGTCGCCTCATCTAGGTTTTGCCGGCTCGCCCCGATACAGCCACGCGCCAGGCGCTCCTCAGGCCCCGGGCCAGGGCGGCGCGCCGGCAACAGGCTACGCCGGGCCTGGTGTTCGCAACTACCACAACCTCGAGATGGCATCCTACCCTTCCAACGGGGCGGGTCCGTCGACGCCGCACCACCATGATATGCACTCGTCGCCCATGATGGGGGGCTCGCGCGTGCACAGCCCGGCACCGGCTTTGCAATCGCACTCGCATGCCGGTTCCTACTACTCGGCCTCGACGCAACACACGCCCGTCTTGAGCGGCCCTTCCGCCGCGTCATCGATCAGCGATGGGCTCAACCCCGCCTCGAACAATCACAACAGCAACAGCGGTTCGGCCGGGGGTCATCACTCGGTCCATGCCTCGCCGTACCATACCCCGATACTGCGCCACTCGGAATCACGGGAGCCCAGCTCGCCCCGGCTCGTGACCACGTCGACCTATTCTCCGACGATCCGGGTGTTGCAGTGGACGCCCCAGCACGGCGACGAGGGCACGCAGGTCACGATTGTGCTCGACGCTTACGCGATCAACGGCGCGCCCGCGACGCAGTACTCGATCGCCGCCTTCGGCCCCGGCTCGTCGACGAGCGGCCACAAGACGGCTGTAACGCGCCGGTTCGTCGTCGCGTTTGGTGTCGCTGCCGCCCCGACCCGGTTCGCCCGAGCGCAGAACATCGACGGTAACGGCGTCGCCCAGTCCATGTCGGCCGGACCCAACGAGATGGACGCTTTCGTCGTCTTGTCGACCTTTGTGCCCGCGCGGCAGTCGATGGGCCCGCTCAACGAACGCGTCCTAGTCAGTGTGCGAGTGCTCGACGAAGGCTCGGCGGTTCTAGAGGAGACCGTCGTAGGCGAATGGGACGCAGCGCCGCCGCTGCCGCCTTCCCCCGTGCGGCGTGCCGTACCCACATTCAAGCGTTCCGGGGAGGAGCTCGAGGTCGCTCGTGACGCTCCTGGCCTGCGCAGCCCTCTGGTCACCCATTCGACCCCGCGCCGCAACCGAGAATACCTCTCTCCGCCGCGAACGAGCGGTCAATTCGGTGGTGGCGGCGGCGGGGCGCACCACCCCGGTCGCTCGCCTCGCCTTGACGACAACGAAACGGCGGCCTCGGCCAATCTGCGACACCCTCCGCTGCAGGACGGTCAAGACCCGGGCGAGATCGAGGCACCTCCTTCGCAGCCGGATCTCTTGAGGACCTCGCAAATCCCGCCCTCGCTCGTCGACGACACGGGCTCATCGCTCGTCACCTTCTCCAACAAGGCGACGCTCAAGTTGCAAGGCGACTTGGACCAGATGGCAATGGGGTGGTCGAACGAGGAATGGACCAATCGACGCCGGTTGATCCAATTCTGGCGCAGCCAAGAGGGGAACCAGATCAATGCGACGTTCCGACCGATCCTGCAGAACGACTTTGTCCCCAACTCGATCGTCATCTCGTGCATCTTCCGCGACGACTGGAACGAGTGCTTCGTCACCTCGGTCGACACGATCTACCTGCTCGAAGCCCTCGTCGGGGTGCGCTTCACCGTCGAGGAGAAGAACCGCATTCGTCGCAACCTCGAGGGCTTCAAGCCGATGACGGTCTCGAAGAGCAAGGCCGAGTCGGAACCGTTCTTCAAATTGATCATGGGCTTCCCGAACCCCAAGCCGCGCAATATTGAAAAGGATGTCAAGGTGTTTCCCTGGAAGGTGCTCGCCGGTGCTTTGAAGAAGATCATCAGCAAATACGTGAGGATTTTCTCTTTGCTTGCTTAATCTGTGGTCTCGCACGTGCAGCTTTGCCCCAGTCTTCTCCGTGGTGAAACATTCGAGCTGACACCTATGTCTCACTTTATAACGCTTCCTGCCCCCCAGTCCGCCACGTACACTGGTTCGGCTTCGAACGAGCTGATCAATTCGGGTACGATCCCTCTCACTATCTCGAATGAGGCCTTCTCGCAACCCCAGACACCTCACATGTCGCCTGCGATGAACTCGTCGGCGCATTTCGCTTCGCCGCACCTTGGTCGATCGGGTTCGGCGGTTCCCTCCCCGCACCTCGGCGTGAGCGATCGATACGGCGGCGGTACTGGCGGCGCTGGTGGGAGTCTTTCGAATTCGCACTTTGCCAGTCCCACATCGGCTGGTTCGGCCCGACCCGAGTCGACGCACGTGCCTTCCTCACCCCACCAGCACAGGGCGCCGCCATCGTCGTATTTCTCCCCCTTGGGGCCTGCAAGTCGCAGCAATTCTACCAATGTCTCAACGTCCTTGAACTCGATTTTCCGTCCCTCGCATTCTCGTCCCGGGTCTTTCGACTTCAACTCGATCCTCGAATCGTCAAATTTCGCCCCCTCGGGTTCGAGCAGCGCGTACGATCGTCGTCCTTCGTATTCGACCAACTTGGCCCATCCGCACCTCTTCCCTTCGGCTGAGGACTACGGTATCTCCCCTTCGTTCATGAATGGGGGTGGCAGCGCGTTGAGTGCACCGGCGATGTCGCATTCGCGATCCTTCTCCGAAGGACCTCGACGGGACTCTCTGACGGGTCAACAAGGTCTGGGGACTTATTTCGCTGCGCCTTCAATGGCGAACAACACTACCTACGCCGCGAACAGTTATGCACATCCAGAAGTCGTCTACAACCAGGACCACACTTCGACTTCGTCTGATACCAACAATGGCGCAGAGGAGAAGACTGAGGAAGCGAGCGCTGTTGCTGGAACGTCCACCTCAACGACAACGACCACCGCCAGAGCGGCGCCGGCTGAAACCAACTAAAAAAGTGCAGGCGCTTTCTTTCCTTTCTCGCGCGAACCCTCCACATTCCTGCGATACCTTCCATCCCTTGATTCCCACCTCGAGTCGCCCCCCTGCCCTCCGTCTCAAGAAACCGCATCTGTTCTACTCGTGCCTCGCAAAGCAACTCCCACCCACCCCTCTTCTCCTCTTTCGTACTCTGCTTTTTTCGTATTCGCATGCATGATCCCCTCGTTCTGTCTATGTTCTCGGGTATTTATATGTCTTTGTTCTATCCCCCTCATCCCATCCCATTCACCTCTCACCCCAGAGACTTCGTTGTCAGTAACTCCATCTTTATCTCTTTTTATGCGCGCGGGGGGGAGGGAACTTCAGCCCGTTTCTGTTTTCCGTCCGATCTGCTTTCTCTCTCTTCTTTCATTCTTCTATCTGGAAATATCACACCATATTGTTGCAGTGCTTCTTGCTCTCTCTCTCTCTCTCTTTCTCTCTCTCTCTCTCTCTCTCTCTCTCTCTTTTGTGATGAGCGATGAAACGTTTGGGAGCTTGCAAAAGAGAGCGAAGAGAAGGAAAAAACACCGCGTGTAGATCATCGTTTCAGAATAAAGGGGGCCCGCATCGCTGCCTTCTTCTTCAAGCACCCAAAAGGTACAAGAAACACGAAAAACAGGCTCGAGACCCCGACATCATCACATGCAACGATCAGCACACACCCCCCAGCGCGAGGAAGGGAAAGCAGCACATGATGAAAAGCGCAGAGTAATCCGAATTGAGTTCAAGGCTCCCTCCCTTGAAAAGGAAGGACCCCTGACCACGAATTGCACTAAAGTGAGACGACACCTCGCCTCAAGGAAAACAATGACTCGAAGGAGGGAATAGTGGGACCCCTTTCCCAAGGAGAGCAGAGCTAGGCTCGCTTCGATCCGAGAGGACAGAGGACCCTTGCCGCCCAACGAGTCACGCCCGAGAGACATGAAGAGGCTCGAAATCACATGCTCGCTCACCGCATTTTCCCAACCTCATCCACCTTCCAAATCCAACACCCCCATCGAGCACCACACTGACGACACACTAGGACAGGGACGAATGGTCGATCCGAACGTCGGCACGTCCTGCTCGACAACCCGAGTTGCCATCCGATGTTCCAAATGATGCCCGACCAAAACCCCAACGAATAACGCAGAGTCCAACCGGGGTTGCCCTTCTTCTTGTCAAAGAGATCTTGGGGCGAGTTCCGGCGGTACCTCTAGGATTGCGTGAGCACGATCGGCCCAACGACGAACGCTCGACGTCATCCGCCACCAAAGACCCGGGTGGTGAAAAGACCAGCATGCGGAAAAAACCCCTCGAACGACCAAAGGCGACCATCGACCGACCATGCCCCAGAGAGTAGCCAAAGCAAAATTAAAAATCGGACGAGCGGGCGCCATCGTCTTGCATCGTACCGCCCAGTATAGGAACGTTCACGATCCGCCGAATACGACGACGGGAATAAAAGATGTTATCCAACCTTTCGTAAAGAGTTCGAGCGTTTGCTGTCGAAGACCATGCTTCTCCGGACTCGTTTTCGCGACTTCCTCGACGTGGTTTCGACCCCGAATAGAAGGACAAGAGCAGAAAGCGCCGTGCGCACACAACACACTTGGAAGAGGACGGGCCACAACACTTGGTGAGTACGGACGGGTGACGACCTTTTTTCTTGTTCGGTGCGGGCAGGAAACGACGACATGCGGGGACGGGGCGTAGAAACGGGATCGAGGCGAGGGTAGGGCTGTCACAATCAAAAGCCGCGAACGGAGACGAAAGGAATACTTGATATCGCATTCTCGAGGTGATCGGGGGACCAGTCATGAGCGCGGAGGCTTGAGCGATGGGGACGATACAAGCGATGGCGCGAGCGAAGAATCGACGACTCCAGACAGAACTCCAAAAAAGAGGACGAAGGGACACCAAATAGCGCTCAATGCAGCTCGAACGAAAAAAAGACCAAACTCGGATGGGACGCAGGCAACTCCAACAATGGCCAAAAGCTCACGGGCTTAACGGAACAGGTCGAGGTGGCGTGCCGACCGGGACAGAAAGGAGCAGTTCGCGACAAGGTTCGGATCTTGTGCGGAGACGGGTCAGGACGGGCCACGACAGGCACAGTAAAGGCAGGACACGACGGGCGGTTCACAACACGTTGATCGGACGTCGACATGGACGGGACTGCTGCTGACGGGGAGCGCTGGCTCTTCTTCTCGTTACGGGACTGCGCCGAGGGACTTTGGCCGATTCTTTGTTGGGTCTCGGGACGTGGGTCACTCGCTGCTGCGGCTGACGACTAGACGATGCTGAGGGTTGTCGACTGTCGGTGGCCGCTCGGGTCCTTTGTTCTCGTGCGAGGGTGGGACTGAAACCCTGGGCCGAGCTGTCCGTGTGTGGGGGAGGTGGCGTTGTCAAGCGTTGTCGCGTGCGTGGCACAGATGGGGATCGTGACACCAGAGAGGAAAAACCCATGAGCCTCTGCGGGTGGCGAGGTCTGTCGCTGTTGCGAATTCGTTAGGTTGTGACTTGGTGCGATTAAGCACGAGGTCTGGGGCATCTTGGATCGGTGGGTGGTGCCTGGGGAGCAAAGGACGATGACGACGTCGCCTATGCAAAGGCACGGAACGAGCTCGTCGACCTGGCGTGGCGTGAAAAGGGCGACAAGTGTGGTGCAAGAGGAGGAAAAGGAAGGAAAGAAAAGAAGGAGACGAGGAGCAATTGACTGGTGATGCGGGACGACTCGTTTGGAAAGTGTCGTGCCCCGTCGAGGGACGCCCACGCGCCTCTCACAACGCTCAAAGCACGTGGGAGCGAGCAAATCAACTCGGACTTTGACCCCGTCCTGAAGGGGGTGGGATCCAAGCACCACAGCGTGTGAAGGCATGTGGGCTCGGCCGTGGGTAAGAGGACGAATCGTGGTCTTGCGAGTGCTGCTGGTTCTCCGCGATGGGTGTGGGTGTGGGCGTGTGCATGACGAGGGCAGGAGGGCAAGGGGCGCGACCGGCGGTGGCTGACTCGGTCACGCGCGCGCCAACAACACGACTCCGCACGCGTGACGTGGTCCTTTGTGTGTTGGTTTTTGGCATCAAGGCCTGATTAGAACGTTAGAAAGCGCTACGCAAAAGCAATGCCAGTTTCTCCAAAAACTTAAGGGGGTGTAACCAAGGGTTCTCATAGGATCAGATCACCGGCAGATCAGATCTGATCTGATCCGTTTTTTTCCCATTTCGAGTTGATCTATCTTTTCTTGATCCAATAAAGACAGATCAATTTGATCTGAGACATTGAACTGCCTTATATGGCAACAGATGACTACAACCAGTTGTCGCTATCGGTGTTGAGCGCATCATTGTCACTACCACCACCACTGTTGTGCCCATCATAACCATCCTCCTCATCCTTGTCGGTATCATCATCATCATCATCCTCACCATCCAAAATGATCACCTCACTGATTCGCCTTTTTTAATGAGCTCCGGTTGCGCGCATTGCCCTCGCCGGTTTAGGTGGGTTTCGCATGACACCTACAAAATGCGAATACAATTTAATGGTCAGTTCAGATTTGTGTAACAAAGTTCAGGTCGGATAGTGGTACATACCCTGGAGAACTTTGGTTGCCCATAATGATGCTTGTGAAAGCCGGGATGGTGGTTGGCAGGTCGTGTGGTTCGTGTGAGGAAGAGCTTCCGCTGATGATGTGATGAGATGAGATGAGACGGCGTGAGGAAGACCCAGACGCGCCGCGACGTGACTGCCTCGTGCGCTCTTGGGAACGGCCCAACTACAGTAAGTGCTAATTGACGCTACATCCCCCCCCCCCCCACCTTTTTTTTTTTTTTTTGGCTTTTGAGGGGGCTTGATCTATCTTTTGTTGATCCAGCCCAGCTTGGATCCAGATCGATCTGATCCAAGAAATTCAGATCAAGATCAGATCAGATCTGATCCTATGAGAACCCTTGGGTGTAACGGCAACGCGGCTGGATCTATGCAGCCCTCACATTCAGAGAACAACCCGAAATGTGCTTCCACATCCGTCCTATTCCATAGTTGAAGAATAGGCACATTCGAGAAGAGTGAGAGAGCGAGTCGGGCTCAACGAGGCGATGCCGAGTTCTCGGCAAGAGAGCGCACGGTCCGAGCTCAGCACCAAGTCGGGATATTCCTCTACTTGCTTGCCGAGAAAAGTGGCAGACTTGCGTTCGTCTGTCAGGAGTTTTCTCAATGCAAACTTTGTAAACCTACTATGCAACAACAGAGTGAGGTTGTCAGCGATTGCCAAAGAAGATTGCGAAAGCTCACCGTGACGCCGTGCGAGCTGCCACTGCAAGGCTCGTCAGGGTTCGCTCACCCATCTTCTCGCTCACCGCCCACGCGTCGTCTCCTCGGCGCTCGTTCAGCAACATCTTGGCTACGGCCACCCCCAAATCGCAAGGTCCCATCCAAGCTATTCAAGCTCAGCATCACCACCATAGTCCGTGCATCGACTCGGGCGGAGCAGCACACGACTAGCTTGCACCAGCGCACGGCGGTGATCGCCTCGTGCCCAGCGCTCACTCAACACTCGCACCTCCTGAGCCGATCGCTCCTCACGATCTCCCAGTGCACCCTAACCGGCAAGCACCACCACCAGTGAGTACAGCATGATTCGTTCAGCTCTCGTCTCTGATACTCGGCCTGTCACTGAACTGGCTGCTCTGTGTAACTGCACTACCCCGCAACAGTGTCGGCGCGGTCACCCCCACCTTCACCGACAAAGTCGCAGATGCTCCTACGCCAGCTCGTCGCGGGCGTCCGGCCCATCAGCCCTGAAGAGCACTCCAAACAATGGAGCAGCGTTCGATGCGCAGTACCGCCTTCGGCGTCCACGTCCATGCCGTCGTCGCCGGTCGTGCAATTGGCCAAGGCCAGCGGTCGCGTCGCTTCCATGGTCCAGGATTTCGAGGCCGTCAGTCTCAGCGCTCATTCCCGGCCCTACGCTGCGATCCCTGCCTCGCCAACGAGCAGCGACGCCAGTGGTCCTCCACGACTACCTCCTCTATCGACAACGACCACGACCACGACCAAGCAGGCCTATCTCGGTCGATCGGCCGCCTCGCCTCGATCGACACCGCCGGAAGGGACCTCGCACTCGACATCCCCCACCGTACCAGCCTCGGTGTTTCAGATGCAGCAGTCCAAGCGCACGCCGACCTCCCCAGAGGCGGAGAAGCGTAGCCGATCTGCCCAACCCACGCCCGCATCCGCAGCAGGTAAAGAGAACCAGTTCCACTCGCCGACTCCGTCAAGACCCCTGTCATTCCACGCCCCCTCTTCCTTGGCTTTGGCCGAACCATCTCGGCGATCGGCCCTTGGCTCACTTGGGGACGATTGGGAGACGATGATGGCGTCGTCTCAAATCAGCGTCGAGACCATGGCTACTCGTGCCACCGACTCGACCCACATGACCACGAACAGTGAAAACTCCAACCCTTCGCTCGTTTCGGCCGAGCACGCCCAGATCGGCCAGGTCCAGGTCGTCGATGCCGGACGAAGAGTCAACGACGTCCCGACCGTCCTCTCTGCGTCGAACCTTCGACCTCAAATCATCGAGACCCGCCCAACACCGCGCAAACCGCCTTCACCAATTCTCACCCGTACGCGTGCGCCAGGCTCTTCACGACTCCTCGGTGCGGAGACTGCCGAGGTCGCCAGGGTCAAGACGCCCGATACCGCCGATTGGCTAAGTTCACGACCCCTCTCTGCAGCTCAGCTCGAATCGAGTGCGCGAACGTCGTCGAGTTCCCCCCTTTCGTCAAGCCCTGCTTGGAGTCCCTCGTTATTCACGGAGGACCTCTCCCAATCAGGCAAGAGGATCTCCCCGGGCCATCGAGAGCTTTCATATGCACCTCTGTTGATGGGGGATCAGAACGTCCGTCCACCTCCTGTTGCGAAGGATGAGGCGCCGACACGTCGACAACGAGCGAATACGCTTGGAGGTGGACTCAAGGCCCCTTTTTCGGACCTTAAACCTGTGAAGGTCGAGACGGCGGAGGAGAAGGAGGCTCGGATCGAGGAGGCGTTTTCGAGGTTGCTGGTGAGACCCAAGCCATAGTGTTCTCTTCTGTACCGAGCTCTGACCACGTCGTCTCTCTCAACAGGACACGATGCAATTACCGAACCGCAGTGTGCGAACCAAGATGCTCGGTCTCGCCCTCCCACTCAAAGAAGAGATGCTACGCGCATCCCACCTTTCCTCCCCCACACCTTCGAGTCACTCGACTTCCTCCCCCGCCGTACCCTCGGTTCCAGCCCAAGCCGCTCGTCCAAATGGAGCTCATCATCAACGAGGTCGCTCCCTTAACAACGCCTACGATTCCCCTCCCACCACCCCAGCGACGACGAAGAAGGAGTCGTCGTTCAAATCGGTCGTGATGAGGAAGAGTAAGAGCAATTCGAGTCTTCGCGCTGCGGCTTCTCTTCCCGTCACGACATCCAAGAAAAGGGATGGGTCGGCTACGCATTCCCGTACTTCTTCCGCAACATCGATTATCCTACGCTCGTTCGGAAAATCCTCGGGCAAGGACGTTGCACCTTCGGCCAGCGGTCCCTCGACGAGATCCGCGGTCGAAGGAGAAGATGCCGTCTGGTGGGCCGTAAGGATGCGTTCGTCCTCTTCTTCGGCACTTGAAGTTCATGAAGTTGCGAGGATGCGTAGGCGCTTGAGGAATGAGACGCCTGGATGGGTGAGTGAGTTCTTGACGAACGGGGGCTACGTCGGGATGCTGGAGAGGTTGAAGGAGCTATTGGAGATGGAATGGAGGTGCGTGGCTTTGCTCTCTTTCTGCGTGGGCTTTGCCTTGCGCTGACTCTGTTTTTGAATTGGGATGGGCAGGGAGGAACAACACGACGATCAACTTCTACAAGAACTGTTGAGGTGCTTCAAGGCTTTGACCATGACCGCCGTAAGCTGGAAGATGCTTAGCTCTCCTGCGGATGAACCCAATACTGACTCCTCTCTGCAACGTTTTACAGTGCGGCAAGCGAGCGCTCGCCTCGCGTTCACCGACCCCCTTCCTCCCCCTTGCGAACCTCTTGTTCTCTGAAAAGCGCCCCGGCGATCTGGCATGTCGTCAACTGATCGTCGAGCTTCTTCACTCCCTCTTCGACCTCTGCCCCGTCGATGCCGCCCCCATCCCCTCCTCAGAATGGTGCATCCTCTCCGTCATGTCCCTTCAAAAACCCCTCGATGGCCAGCGTCGTTACACTCGCAAGATGAAAGCCGATCCGGAAGAAGATGAAGGGGAAGAAGTGTTCGATGCTTCGAGGATCGAAGGCACGAGGTCGTTCGTGAGGTCGATGATGTTGGGTCCGCCGGATGAGAAGGAGGAAGCCAAGGTGGATTTTATCAAGAATGCGCATCGGGCGAGACCATTCAAGAAGTGGATGGTCGAGATGAGCGATTGTGTCAGGGATTACTTTTGGTGAGTTGGGTTTGGGCGTGGGCAGGTGTCAAGCACATGGTTTGGGGTGCTGACGTGACGTCTGTATTTCGTTCGTGCAGGATCTTTTGTCATGCGCAGAATTTGTTCTGGTCGTTGGAACAGATCAACGTCGAGCAGGTCGAAGCGCCCGCCGTACCATCCGGAATGACAGGCGGGGTCGAGTACGAAGCCATGGCGTATTGCGTGAGTCTAGCCCTGGCTTGCAAGCTCGCATCGAGGAATTGCTTGGCTTACCGAGTGTGTTCTCTCGTCAATGCTAGGCAACGCATTTCCGCCTCATCAACGCTCTCGCAAGCGCGTGCGCCACACCCGAGATGGCCTTCGCCTTCCACCAAGAACTCTTTGAAAGCGGGTTCGAGCGCATACTTCTCGTGAGTCAAAACCCACAAAACCTACTGCCTGCCTCACTTTTACTGAAACTTTACTGAAACCCCGTCCCACCCTACCTTTCTACAGACCCTTCGCCGCGCCTCCCTCGTCTACTACCCAACCCTACACCTCGAATTATCGCGCTACATATCCCTCGCCCGCTCCGTACGCTTCAACCTCGGTGCCCGAGTTTTGGCATGCATCGATGCTCGTACGCTCAGTAGGGAAGAACTTTACGTGCTCGAGCTGGCTCGAAAACATCATCAGGCGAACAAGAAGGCGCCGCCGTCGCCTTCGGGGGCTCCGCAGTTGGAATTAAACATTGAATCATGAGGAAGGAGAGGGAACATCTTGGACTTGAAGAAGTTTGGTTCGGTAGATGTATTGTACATATCAGGTTTCTTCTTCCTTGGATCTCGCATGTGCCTCTTTGATCGTTTGTCTATTGTCAATTGCAAATACGTCGACCCGCAAGGAATCGAGGGAATTGGTTGCCTCCGATTGGCTGTCTCCGAGTCACTCGAAAGTTACGACAGGGGTTACACGCTGACCACAGACATGCATGGAGCAAG
Source organism: Microbotryum violaceum (assembly GCA_022506055.1). NCBI lineage: Eukaryota > Fungi > Basidiomycota > Microbotryomycetes > Microbotryales > Microbotryaceae > Microbotryum > Microbotryum violaceum. The sequence continues at coordinate 605,900 of JAKMXP010000009.1, read as the reverse complement.
AACACTCTTCGACCTATTGACCCGGACCAGCAGCCATGATCTGCGCCTCGATACGCGAGATCGAATAACCCGATCCGAGACCGCTCTTGTTGGTCTTGATTCGAGCGGCGATGGGTTCCGAGATACCGCCCGTCTTTCCGATTTGCATGCCTTCGGACCATCTGAGATCAAAGAGAACACGAAGATTTTGTCAGGGTCAAGTTTGGGAACGCGAAATTAGGATGGGGGAAACTGACCCCATCCTTTTGAGCAGCGTGAAACCGATGTTGTCCTCGCCCAAGCGGTCAGCCTACACACAGTAAGCAAACCCATCCCAATGAGCACACTCGACACTGACGAAGAACCTCGCAAACACTGACTCACCCCTTGTCCTACTACAGCTCCTTCATCGTGCCGTTTCCCACCCATACCTCCCCCTCCACCTCCACCACCACTCGACTTCTTGCCATCCCCAGAAAGAGCCGCCCACAACCCCCCTTGCTTACCCTTGGCCCTCCCTCCGTACTGAGCCCCACCCAACATCCTCTCCCCGTCGGCAGTAGAGATGATGGCGCGGATCTTTCGTTCGTCGACACCGTACGTCGTGGTCTTTTGCGTGCGCACCAAGACGGGAAAACGAGCTTTGCCCTTACCCACACTCTTCGAATTGAGACCGTACGCCTCGGACAGCAAGTGGACCGCAACACGGGACTTCTTGGACATGGGAGGAAGCGACAAAGAACCTTGCTCCAAATCGTGCAATATGAACTCGCGCATCTTTAGGTTGATGACCGCAACATCCGACGAGCCAGCGAACGAAGCAGGCGGGACGTGCCCCTTATTGAACTTGTAAGGCGCGGCCTCATTGGCTTCGGCCCTTGCAAGGGCACGCTTCCTCTTGAAGTCCGACTTCTTGGCACGGTCGTTCTCCCACTGGGCTTGTAGCGAGTCGGCGAATTCGCCGTCCCACGCCGGTTTCGAGGCCTTGGACTTGGTCTTCAATTTGCGAGCTAAAGGGGGTGAAGAGTTTCGACAGGCATGAGTCAGCGTTGCCATTCAGGACCGCATGCCAGTCGATCCTCGACGCACAGGGTCCGCTCGTCAGCAAGACATCGTCCTCCAGCATCAGATCGATGTCGTCAAAGTTGCCATTCTGAACCGCCTTGAACAGCTTCTTCCTATTCTTGCGATCCGAGCCCAGCAGTAGACCCTCATTCGTATCCAGGATGTCCTGTGGCCAGAAAACCCATCCAGGTCAGCATCAGTAGCGGAAACGAAGCGAGCTTTGAGGACCCACCTGCAACTCTTGGATAAAGTCCTCGTCATTGTCGGCCCATGTATTCACGCCCGTGAACATGCGAACTTCGTCATCCTCCTCGTCACTCGAGTCGGACTCGACCCAACGCCCTTTGCCCTTCTTGGCCCGCTTGCGTTCTTTTCGGTCCCTTCGTCCTCCGGAACCACTGACGCCGACCGAAGAGAGACGGATCGTTTGACCCGCCAGGAGGGCCGCTTCGATTGCGTCGTTCTCGGCGCCGGAGGAGATGGACGAGTCGCGATGGGACGAGGCATCGTCCATCATGACCTCTTCGGCATCGACCATGGCTCGGTCAACTCTGCAGAAAGAATGCCAGATTAGCTTCCTCGCCCGTACTACGTTCCTTTCAGGTAGAATTGCACTTACGCGGCATCGGCTTCCCCAAGCGTATGGTCACGCTCGAGCTCGTCATTCGAATCAAACTCTTCACCTCCACTCGATCCAGAAGACGACGACTCCTCACTCTCGCTCCCACTTTCGTCCTCCTCGTCTTCACTACCACTTGTCGTCCTCCAACCCTCTTGCCCATCCTCTTGCTCCTCCTTCGCCTCATCAACCAGCTCGTCCAAAGTCTTCGGCACCCCGCCTCTCGAGCCCATCAAACCCTCCGCAAACCTCCTCGCCGCCTCAAGATCGATCTCTCCCTCCTCAGTCTCGCCCAGCAGATTCCTCGCATAATCGTCCATGGCCCTGTTCCCACCGAGCAACTTTTCGACATGCGACCTCGCCCCCGATGCGAGGCGTTGCATCTTCTCCAACTCCCTCTGTTCGCGCCGTTGTCGTTTCTGTACTTCCTTCTTGGCCTTGGACCTTATCCCAGCGGACGAGCGAGTCTCCTTTTCTGGGGGTCCATCGCTACCCCATTCGAGATCCGAATCCCCAACGCGGGGCTTGGGCGCTTCTTCTCCATTCTCTTCCCCTTCATCAGCTTGCATCCCCTCAGCATCATCGTTCAATTGCAAGCGCGCAAGCATCTCGCGCCCTTGTCTTGCATCCTCTTCATCAACGGCTTGCTCGTCCTCGTCAGAGCTCTCGGCCTCGACCAAAAGATGTTGGTTGCCTGATCGAGCGTGGAGTCGACCGGCTCGTCGCGCTTTCTTGCCCGCTCGCTTTTGCGCTTTTGTCAACTTGTGCGCTGGCCCCTTCTTGACGCGGAGTTGGGTCGTGGGTTCTGGTGCCGCGGCGGCCTCCTTCGCGATGGTGGGGGGTGGGACCTCTGCCCGTGCCGCGCGAGGTGCGCTCGATGAAAAGTTGCTCGATGTCGAGGCAGTCGGGTCGAACACGATCTGTTCACTTTCTTCATCATCATCCGATTTCGAATCAAGTTGTTCCCGACTCGCCGCGGTGTTGCTCGAAACTCCGAGGACAAAGTTCGAAGGCACGACGAGAGGCGGTGGGACCGTGGCGTGCTCGAGTTGTGAGGGGGTCGAATCGATAACGAATGAGGGGGCAGCCTCCATCTCCTCCATTTCGCTCACTTCACCTTGAGCAGCGAGTATCGTTTCCTTCTCTTCGATGACGACTTGTTCGGTGACCTCCACCCCAACATCATCCTGCTCATCAGACTCGGAGGTCGACTCCGCATCCTCGGGCGAAGATTCGTCTCGCTGATCGAGATCCCTCACGCTCTCCACCAAGTGTCCTTCGACCACTTTCTCCTCCAATTCACCCGGGACCTCGTCGACGTCTAGATCGCCCTGCATCTTGGGGGTCAACCCCGAAGCGGCGACAAAAGTAACGGGCGCGAGCAGCGGGCGATGACCACCGGGAGTAAAACCGACGATACCTCCCCTACCTCGGGTGGACGGACGGAACCCGGTCGAAGCCGTTGTAGTATTATAGGATCCAAGTCCACCTGCTCCCCCTCGACCACGGAAAAAAGAGATCGGGTTCTGATGCTGGTTGGTATCGCGCTGAGATGGACCCTCGTCGCGTCGGCCTGAAGATCCGACGCCACGCTTGGGGGTGTGGTAGCCGAAATGGCGTCCATTTGGAGGTGTTGGTGGCGGGCAAGGCTGACGGATAGGAACCTTGGGAACGGGGAACGAAGGTGATAGGTTGTAACCTGAGTGAACGGGCATGTCGAGCGTCGAGAGGCGGGAAGAGGGGGAGATGATCGGAGCGGGCTTTGGGTCAGCCAAAAGCCGCCTCGTGGAAAGCTCGCACACGAAATTGTGTCGTGTTACTGACCGAGTACCTCCTCGGTCAATGAGGAATAGTCAAAGCTGAGCTCGGACATGTCCTCCCTCGATTGCAATCGCCGTGATGACGACGCCGCTCCTCCGCCTCGACCGCGCCCTGCTGCAGCTCCATAATTCGCCGCGCCACCTCGACTTGCACCCGCTGGTGGTCCGCCTCCTCTACCTCTTGCTCCTCCTCGATTGTTTCCTCGGTTTCCTCTGGCCATGGGGGCGGGCGGGTGTGGCGGGCGAGCGAGCGAGATTGATGGACCCCCACGTGCGACTGATCAAGCGGCGATAACAGGCAGTCGGTTCGCACCAGTCGACGACAAAAAGTGGTACTGGCCTGCTCTCGAGTTTCGGAAACTGTTCCGGAGCGTTCTTGAAATGCTTTGAGCCGGCAGCCAGCAGCCAGTTGACGGGAAGGGATACGCGGTGAAAGCGAGGCGATGTCAAGAGGACAGACGATCGCCTCGGCTCGCTTGCTCGCAATCGAGTCGCGCCAGGCGTAAGTTAGTCCGCCACGCGTCCTGACTCGACGATTAACCGAGCTTATGGGGTCGGTTTGGTTGCCAGCACTTTTCGCGGTTGGATAGCGGAAAACCAAGAAAAAAATCTAGTTCGCAGCAAATGAAGTTGCCCGTGGCAGTCGGAGGTGGGAGGGGCCACAAAACAGGCTAATCGAGAGAAAATAGGAGATGGACCCGAGGTGTACGTAGATCTCAAGCGACATTATCAGCTACAGCATAGGTACTGTCCGTTTCTCACTTGGAAGACTACATCGTATCCTGCTCGAGTCAGCACATAAAGTCCAGCTCGAAGCCCCGCTGAGGTGATGCTCACGCTCGATATATGCACTTCTTGACCCGAGCCGACATGGGCCGGCCTCAAGTCGGGGACCGGTTGATGAAGCGTGCCGAGGGCCCGATCCTTCTTGGCCAGATAGTCTTCCCCCCTCTCCTCACGATCTCGATCTCCAACCGGCCACGACCCCTCTCACAAAAAAAGCAACCTGCCATCATGAAGGGCTTCGTTATCGAACGCAACATCAAGCTCCACGAGCTGCCGGGGACATTGACGACCCAAGCGATCGAGCCCAAGCCCCAAGGCTCCGAGGTGCTCGTCGACGTGCAGTAAGCCACAACTCTCCATTCTACCATCCTCATGGGACAAATAATGAACTCAAGTTTCCTTTGGCTGTGCAGTGTCGCAGGATGCAACTTGTTTGATGCGCTGCAGGGTATGTAGTCATCTGCCCCACACGTAACCGGGTTGCGGGCTCCTCACTCATCTCCGGCTTTCGCGCCTCGGCCTCATCCCCTCCGCTCCCTCCCCCGTCCCTCTCACAGTCCAAGGTCTCTACCAGCACAAGCCGGCCTTCCCCTTCGTAGCAGGTTGTGAATTCTCCGGGACCATCTCCCCCGACTCGCCCCTCCCTAAAGGTTGCCCCTACAAGCACGGGCAAAAAGTCTTTGGCGCTGGGCAAGGTGCTTACGCCGAGAGGATCAAGGTCGATTACAAGTCGCTCGTACCTGTCCCCGATAATGTGACGATGGATCAAGCTGCCGGTCTTTATATCACTTACCCAACAAGTTACGCGGCGCTCGTTTATCGTGCCGAGATTAAGAAGGGTGAGTGCCAGTTCGGTGTCCCACTTCGGGAAAGACTTTCGATCGGCCTTGCTTCGAGCCTCGCAGCCATGACTCTTTCGGCCCCGCCTTCGGCTGACCCGGTAATTTCTCTTCATAGGTGAATACTTGCTCATTCACGCCGCCGCCGGTGGAGTCGGTATGGCGGCCTTGCAAATCGGCAAAGCTCTCGGCGCCAAAGTCATCGCCATGTGCTCCACCCAGGACAAGCTCGACGTGTGCACCCGAGCCGGCGCGGACTTTGCGATCAACTATGCCGATGAGAAGTCAAAGAATGGAGGGTGGCAGAAACAGGTCATGGCAGTGACCAATGGGCATGGTGCGGATGTGTGAGTCGGACTCTACGGTTACAGTGGATGACCCTGCTAGTACCGTCGCTGACGCCCGAGGTCCCTCCCAATCAGCATCTACGACCCTGTCGGACTCCTCATCCCTTCCTTGAAGTGCATCGCCTGGAACGGACGAGCATTGGTCGTCGGTTTTGCCGCCGGCACGATCGAGAAGGTAAGCTCAATTTTCACTATCCTGCAGAATCCTGACGGAAACTCATGCTCTTGCCTAATGTCTCACCGACCCGGTGCAGGTGCCCGCCAACCTCATTCTACTCAAGAACATCGCCATCTCGGGCGTACACTGGGGTGCCTACCAAAAGAATCAACCGGAGATCGTTCCCGCGACGTGGGAGGCTCTGCTCAAGCTCTTCAGTTCGGGATCGCTCAAGGCCGTCGTCTTTGATCGCATCTTTGAGTGAGTCGCCTTGATGGATGGATCGGAGAGTGATGGAGCGAGAAGCTGAAATCCGGGTCACATGTCTTTCTTCAAGGGGTCTTGAATCCGTCCCTGAGGCTTTGGACGCGTTGCTCGCTCGGCGAACTTGGGGTAAAGCCGTCGTTCGTGTCAAGACGGACAAGACGGCCAAGCTGTGAAAAGGAGTCCAGATGCGATCACTGCCCGTATCAGAGCAGTCTCACTCTGATGTTTTCATTTTGGCTTGCTCGAATGTAATCATATCAGGAGCCCGTCGGTGTCGCCCCCAGTTCATATGCCAAGGACGGAATACTTTGAATTTAAACGAGATCGTTGATCGATACATCATAGTCGATCGATCGGCGCTGAGTCTTAAGTCTTAAGTCATAGCGTAAAGTGGACCATAGTCGATCGATCGGCACTGCGTCTTAAGTCTTAAGTCATAGCGTAAAGTGGCCCAACAAAAGTCGACTCCTATCCCGAGCTTTGAGCAAAAGAAAGAACAAGGATCAGTGCGGCCCGTTGGACGAAAATGATTCTATACACCGCACAACCACACCTCATTGGGCCAAATTTAGGTCGGCCTCGCGCTTACCCTTGCACTCCTTTGCAGTGCTGTTTTGCGCGGCTGCCGAGCTTCACGCCGCTCTGGTGCACTTTCAGAATCCACGATTTCACGGCCACAGCGCCAGGGTCCACCTTTTGGTTCATGGGATTTCCCATTGCAGAGCCCCACAAGCACTTAGCAGCGGACCTGTCCGACCTGCCTACTCCTTCCGATACCGTCGAATCGGCTGCTGCCGGATCGGCTCAGAGGTACAAAAGGCGGTGTGAGGACCTCTCGTGATTTATTGTGGGTTAATGAGGAGAAAATAATCATGGCAGTGTGTGAGACTCCATCATACTCAGGAGCTTTTTTGTCGTAGGCTGGGCGAGGCGATCGATTCGTCATCTCGAAACGGCAAGTCAATCGCTGGCCTGAGCAGTGCCTCAGCCAGCGACAACCTCAAGCTTGCTCCTTCTCTTTGTCTTCTTCTTGCTATACACTCGCCTTTCGACTATAGCCGTCCTCCCGTTTGATCTTCAAGCTCCACATATCCAGTGAACGACTATTGCCCCCCTTCGCCAGCTTTTACAACTCGGCAGTTGTCCTGCTCAACCGGCCGTCGCTCAACTCTAGTGTCAGCGCTTTCGCAGGCCCAGTCTCTAAGCGTGCTCTCAGTCTCAGACTCTTTTGGTCCCCGAGTGCGACGAGGCCCCTCTCCGAGGTCTCACGTCCGAGACTGACCTTCCCAAGCTCTGACGTCAACACAGTCCTTGACTACTTGTGTCTCTCGCTATCCCAACGAACAAACCCTCGCGTAGACCCTTCCCCCAACCATGAAGCTCCTAGTGATGATCGGACCAAACCGGTTCGACATGGAGGTCGCGCACGTCAACGACCAGAGTCGACCGACCGAAATCGACACGGAGCTCTTCGCCGGCCGGGTCGTTGTTTTCGTTAAAGACTTTGTCGGCGTTGCACCACCGGGGTATCAGCCCATAAAGGAGCATCCTTACTTTGCCGGACGGTCAAGGAAATATGCAATCCTCATCGAAGGTGAATTTGGAACCTTGGTGCACTGGTGCTAGGCGAAACGTGACGTGAAGTAGGCCGAGCTTTTGCTTACGTCATGAGTTCATCTCGGTGCTCTTCTCTCACAAAGGCCGCTTCAAACAACGACCCGGGGTCGCCCCTTATTCTGGATCGGAAGTGCAGTTTGGGTCAGACTTTGGTACGTCTCGGCGTAGCAGCGAAGCGTCACCATTAGCCTGTGGACGCGCACAGATTTGCGCGAGTCGTCTCGGCTATAACGACGGCGGTCATCTCCCTTGCTTGGGGAGCCAGCTGAATTTGCGCATCTTGCTGACATACTCACTTTCCTATGACTGCAAACAGACTTTTTGCCCGAATCTTTTCCTCAAGGCCCATTCAGCCTCGGACTGAAGGTCGCTCAACGGGTCGATCCCGCGACGTCCGCCGTTATGAAACCGAGCAACGGTCGACCGTACATCATGTCTCCTTACTTGGCGTGCATGAACACCTTTGCCGCCTACCCGGCCCCGGATGCATTGTCAAAAGCACTGGTCCAAGCCCTGCATGACGCCGATCATCCCCACAACGATCATGAAACCGAGTCCGCGACCTTTGTCCCGCGCGAAGAAGTCGATAGCGACAGCCGCGGCATGATCAAGACGACGCGCCATGGGATGCCGTATTGGAGGTTCGTGGGTCTACGAGGCGACCCTGCGGTAGAGGAATACGTTGAAAAGCATCGCCATCTGCTCGCGCCCGACGATTCCATGGATCTCCACGGTTCGGCGTTGGCTCTCGGCACCTCCATCTCTCATCTCGATTCCTCGTCCTCGACGAAACGGCATCCCAGTCGAGTTCGTCAAGAGTCACCAGATGAACCTTCCGGACCCCAGGGCTGGGGTGCTCCTATTCCTATGTCGGACGGTGAGGAGACGCGCGAGCCGGCGAAGAAGAAGAAGGGAGGAAGGTTCAGCTGGACAGGGTTCTTGGGCGGTGTCGAAAAGGAGTCGAACAAAACCTATCTCCACGCAGGGGACTTGGTCATGGCCGACAAGCTTAACAAGGGTTCAGTGAATGATGACTCTCTGACAGGCGTTTCGAAGTATTTGGGACCCTGGAGGTTCGCTGATCCCAAGGTCGATGCGATCGAGGTGAGCTTCTCATCTCCCGGGACCTTGATGCGGCATTCCAAAGTGACCCGTTGTGTGCCTTTATAGGATTCACTCTTCATCTTCCACGATTCCACACACGAGCGATCGGTCGCCCAGCGTCGCAAGTGGTTTGTACAGAACCACGGCCACAACCGTGACGAGTTCACCTACTCGCCCGACGTGGTCTACACCGCATCATTCTTCACGTCCTTCTGCGATCTCAACACCTTTGATCTCAAGTGAGTCTTGAAGCGGAACAAGGAACGATCATTTCTTACATACCTTGGGGCTGATGACTCGTTACGTATCTCGATCTCCCCAGAATGGGTCCTCTCGGCCTCAACATCGCCCCTTACTTCACCGAGCAGCCGATCCGTTACACCTTGCGCTCGACTCGGTTGGCACCGCGCCCCGACGGCAAGCCAGGTCCGGACGAGGAAGAGGTCTTTTGCACCATCTCCTTCCAGCTCTCGGATGAGTGAGAGTGAACATATATCAGGGAAAGGACTCGCATTATACAGCGGAGCCTTCTATCGTATACATAATCTTCGCATCATTTCGTATTTTCCCCCAGCTAATCACATTCATGTCTATATCATTCCCGCCATCTTATTTCATCTTACCTGTCTGTAACTATCATGACGTCAATAACCCACACCTTGTCCGCAGACTCCGTTACTTTATTTACGTTAGAGGTGGTGTCAAATATTTTATTTCAACAAGAACAAGACAGATATCGTGGGTTTCTTCTGTCGACTATGGCCAAAAAAAAGGTAGAGCACTCCAACAATAATATTTGCGAATAAGCAAGTCGAATATGGTGTTGTGATAAAGACATTATAGGAGAGTGTCAATCACGATGAACAACAACAGCACCTTCAAGCCCCCAGCATTGTCAAGCCGTCTACCCCGTGCTGCGATCCCGCACCCTATCTCATTCTTGCATCACCTTCCTGCCACCACCAAACATTACGCTTTTTTTCTTCAGTCCCACAAGCGCAGCAGCGCAAACCCAGCGTTCGGTTCAATCTCGGTCCCGTCCCGACTGATCTTGACCTCCCTATTGTTGTTGAACGAATTGAGGATCGACCGGGTGCGCGTGAAGGGCAAGTGGCGCGTCGACAGCCACTGCACGGGGAAAGGCGTCCCTCCCTCGGCGACAATGATGACCCTGTCCGCTTCGGCCGCGTGGGGGTTGGGGTGCCGGCTCCCCGTCCGATCTCGAGGGGGGCTAAAGATGGGTCCGATCATGCGCGCGTAGCCTGCGAACCCGCCGCTTCGATTGGCGGAGAAGAACAAGAAGACACCCTCGAGCGAGGTGCGGAACGCCTGGTCGAGCACATCCTCGTTGTGGCCTTGCGTGCTCCAAAATCCGGAACGGATCGATTCTTCCAGGTGCTCACTTTCTTTTGCTTTCAGCACAAAGAATCGCTGAGGGAAGCGAATCAAACAAGTTCACGTGGTCAGTGCAACCACGCGAGCTGGGTAGTGAGCTGAGTTCATACCTTGGGGAAGTATTCTGAAAAGAAGCTCGACGTCGTGGACGCCGTCGAATAACCCGACGAGTTGCCGGTTTCTTCATCTAACGCGCGCGAGTCGTTTGTCGTCTGCACTCCCTTTTTGCGCAAGTCGAGTCCTTGCGCAGCGATGTAGGACAGGTGCAATCCGGCTCCTCGTTGTGCACCCACCCCGGACTTGGCATCGTCTTCACGCATCCTTCGCCGGCAAACGAGGGGCTTGCATCGGCGGTCGTTGGGGCGCAGAGAGACTCCATTGGAACGCGTGATGGCTTGTTGCATGAGAAACTCGGAGGTGTAGTTCACAAACGCGCAGTTTGATCTAGGAACACGGAAGATGCGGCAGTCAGCGCGGGGAATCCTTGCCCACTCTGAAGGAACAGCAATGTCCCACCTGGCGATGAGGTGGATGCTCTCCACGCCGTAGAGGTCGGCAGCAGTGGCGGCCGACGCCCCACGCACGGCGAAAAAGTCCAGCAACTCGGCCTCGGTCGCATCAGACGGGATATTGCCGCACCACATGGCCCAGGTGCTTCGATCTGGCAACCCTGAACGCAGCCGAGTCTCGCCCGGCCGCGAAGACGCCATGACCGACGGTGGCACGGGCGCGGTGACCGTAGCCGAATCGTTATTCGACAGCGATAGTGGAGGAAATTCCTCATTCGACGATCGAAGATGAAGCAGCTGTGGTGGTCCGGATATCGCCGGAGACGCCGCGCGAGCGCCCGAGCGATCAGATCCGAGGTGCGCAGGCGAGGTTTCCAACGGGGCGCGGTACCACGAGCGAGGGAAAGGAGCATACGGTGAGGTCTCGTACGATCCCCGAGTCGGAGACGGGTTGTGTGGACTTTGGCTTCGAATGCTCCCACCTTGATTGGCTTGAGTGGGCGGCAAGAGAGGCGCCGACCAATCGGCCAGTCGAATCGGCGGTGGTGGCAACTGACTCCCCTTAGCCGCGTGAGGTGGGGCCGACGGTGACCCACTTGCTACGGCCCAGGGAGCTGACGCGGGTCGCAGATCTGAGTCACGCGCGAGCAGTGCTGCGTTCGAGGAAAGGGCCAAGGACGACGCGTAAGCCGAGTGTTGTGAGCCGGCGGGAGCCAAAAAGCTCGAGTCGTCAAGTGGAACTGGTGAGAGCACGTCGATTCGTGGGTAGTTCAAGAATGCATAGGATGAGCGAATGGGCAGCGGGGGTGGGTCGGCGTGGGAAATTGACGCAAGACTTGCTACCGGAGATGGGTACCTACTTGCATTCCCGTCCTGTATCCTCGGAGCAAAGGCGGTCCTCGCCGTAGACAGGCGGTTCGGATCATTCGACGTCTCCGATGCCCAAGGGTCGAAGACCGAGTGCGCGGCCGGCGGAGGCGCTATGGACGGACGATGGTCTACGGCCACGCAAAAGGATGACGCAGATGGGTTTCTCGAACCAAAGTCGCGGGAGCGTGCAGATCCTAGATCTGCAGACGCATACGATCCTCGTTGCTGTTGAAGCGGCGGGGACGGGGTGGTGGCGCCGAGGCTTCGAAAATCTGGGGACCACTCGGAGTTGACTTCTGCTCCGGCTCCTCCTCGGAACGCACGCGATGAAGCGGCATCTCTGTCAAAGGGAGACCAAGGGAACGCATCCTGCCAAGGTTCGAGGCTACTGGCCGTGGTCGAAGGGGTGAATCCGTTAATGCTCGCGACGATGGGTGCCGTCCGCACCGATATTATATTCTCCGTTCCATCTGCCGGGCAGCGAGGGATGCGCGTCGTGTCGGCTGATCCCGGATGGAGATTGGTCATTCAATCCGCGGCGTGGGCGTTCGCGGCTCCTGGATCGTGAAGAGTTATAAGAGGGCTGTATTTAAGTGTGCTGCCTAGGTATCGAGAATCGGGTGGGTGTTGCGCTTGTTCTCTGGGACGCAATCGAGCGTCGACGACAGATGCGAAGTCGGTCGAGGGGGAGACGCCAGCGTTTGCGCGCAAAGAGGGAGCAACAACAGGCGCTACAGCGGTCGAGCACGATCAGAAGCACGCGCAGGAGTGACAGTAGACGAGTAGAAGTGGTGATACAGAATACGCCCAAGACGCAGCCCCAGCGCTGCTACCGTCACAGACAACAGGGGTGCCGAGAGGGAAACGAGGATGCGTGAGCTTGGGTTTACGAGTTACGGGTTGGGAGAACGGTCGCCGGGCCAGGGGTTTGCGGAGCTGGCAAGGGGGTCGGTGGCTAGGGTGAGGGTGAGCTTGTAGTGGAGCGGGAAGCTCGTTTATCAGTCGAGTAGATGGACAGGGTGCAGCGGTCGCAAAGGCGACGCAAGCCACGATGGGTCACGACACGAATTCAGAGCCCCGTCGCAGGGCGCCTGCTGCTGGAAGGCATCTGAGCGCGATGACGTTGTGGTTCGTGGGGCCGGCGCTGGGCTGCTAGCAGGGCTGCAGGGCCATTAGCGGGCCCTCAGGCCGCGTCAACCTCGCTCAGATCTTCGCCAGATCTTTTGGTGGGAGTCTCAAAATCAGGCGGTGCACGTTCACTTACCACAGGTTGACAAATGGAGTGGCAGGGGCTGCAGCCGATCACTAAAGCTGCGCCCAAGTGTCGGCACTCCCAGACAGATGAATAAAATAGTTAATGCAGAGATAAACTACGTTTCGCGTCGATCTGGGCCGGCGGAGGCGGTGCAGATGCAGAGGTGGGCCCCTACAATTGCAAGCTCTGTAGCTTTTTGGGTGGTGTCGAAACAGATCAGCTATTTGCAAGATTGGTGGAGCCTCCGTGTCAGCGAGTTCGTCTTCGAGTGTCCAATGGCCACTGTCCATCGAAATCCCCTAGAGAGACTCGGATTTTGCTGTAAATTTGAAGCCTAGGAACGCCGACGGACAATGGGCGTAGATCGTATCCACAAAATGATCGAGGCTGCTCCGTCCCTCTACCTCTAAAATAAAGCACCCGACCAAGTAAGATTGCGGTTTGTGTGAGAGGTAGGTCAAGAAATAACAGCCACCTACCCTACCTACGATAACAGGGCCCAGGGAGTCGCTGTCAGCGCGGAACCGTCGTGGCTCGCTGTAGACGCCACTTGGTGCTGCACTCTAAGTGAGCTTGGCACTGACAATGCTCCCTGTAAATCGCCTCCAAACGGGCGGCTCAGGGGCGGGCTAGTCGATGCCTTGTCTGTTTGGGACCCCTATTCGGCCGATGAGACACCTAGCTCCGCTTCCCAAAACATATATAGTTGTGCAACGCCGAGTCATCCACTTTGCTCAGATCGGATGTGTGAGGGCCGGTCCCACCAGGCGTTGATACAGCATGAGCACCGGCCGCGTCTAGCCGGGCCTGCGATCGATCTGCAGTGGCAAATAACAGATTCTACTCTGTCGCACCGCAGACTGACGAATGGGGCGCGACCTACCTTTAATCCTTGAACCTATTGCCATAAGGCGAAAAGAATACAATTCCGCCGAGCCTCCCGGCAACTTGCAAGGGATGCAGTGCCTGCTGCTGCGAGGTACGTGCAGGGCCTGGCCGGTTACAAGGCCTTTCCTCCGCGAACCTGTGTCCTACCTCGAAACCCATCATTCCAACATAGTTCAATTAAGAAGCTGACACCCTCTTTTTGAGTGCTCCAAAGGAAAATTGCGTCGCTGGCCATGAATGCGCGCTAAATCTAGGGGCTAAGCGTCACCACTCATTGGCTGAAGTTGCGCAGCCCCCGAGAACTTCGCGTCGACATTCATCACTCTTTCTGCATCTAGATTTGGGAATCGGTACAGTCAATGCAAAACTTGATATCCTATAATGGTAATTCAGTCTGAAGCCGGCAGTTTGTTCGATTCTTGCCTTCTGTGCAACCACCTTTATCGCGGAGGCGGACTCGTCCGACCCCAGTGAATTTGAATGCGACGGAAAGTCACCTCGAGTTTATTGCAAAGTCTAGGCGAGATATCTACGAGGCAGAGACACTGTAGTAGGCGCAGGTAATATAACCTGCTCAACTCGTCATTGGCTTCGATACCAAAGGCATGATGTGGGGTCCGAATCATGACGCCGAGTGGTTTGCAGGTGCGAGTACCAACCGTACCGCCATAATACTTAGCAGGTCCGACCAGCCACGGGCGCCTCCTGCCAAGCTGCTGCTACCCCGGTGCGCTGCGATCCGAGACCCACAGCGCTGGAGCAAGACAGTATCTCCCTCGCTTCGCCTGGAGGAGCGTCGTGGCGTGGCACACGATGCAAGCCCCTTCCCCCAGTTGTGGTAAGCCATACCTTGCACCCCTTCCAAGTCTGCGGTGGGTCTCAGCCTCACTGGCGCTTTCCGGCCGCCCCAAACTATCGATCGCGGGCGATACGACTGGTGCCCTGAAGGCTTGGCGCTGACCTTGTTCCGTGAATGGTACTCCCCCGAACACCCCCCACGTCTCCTGCAGCACTGGCCACGGAGCTAAATTCCATCTGCACACGATTTGGCGAGATCCTGTCGAGGACAAGTCAGAGTGAGTCAACAGTCGGTGCTCTGCTTGCCCGGCCTGTGCCCCTGCGAGTGCAGCAGTTGGGGTCGCTGCATTCGCGGGCGGCCTTCGCGGTGACTGGCAATTCTGTCGCCGCCGTGAACCGCGATCTAGGGCATTCGAAGCCGATGCGGAGAACCCGGTCAAGCTGACGAACGGTTTACATTGCGACGACATGTGATTTGTGGTTTTTTTCCGGGTGCAGTTGCCGCAATCGCCGGCGTGTCCTTTTACTCGCAAGTGCAACAGGAGCTGTCGCAGCAGTCGATTCAGTCACTGCTCGTCGAGGAGGCCCCCGCCGCCGACTCGCCGTCGGCCAGGTCGATCAAGCATGAGCTCGGGTCCCATCATGAGCTCAATGACGACCTCCCTACATCGACGAATGAGCTTCAACGGTTTTGGAAGCGGGCAATGGAGGACTGGATCGCCCAGCAGCTGGAGGCGCGAGGTGGTCGTTCAGCAACGTCCGCCGTATCGCCGACGAACTTTACCGATTCGTCGCTGCAGCCCACAAAGGACTTGAAACCGCAGCTTTTGCTCGACCCGAGTAGCAATGTTACTTCAGGCTCCTCCTTGCTGTCGCCGCATCCCATGGATCCGTTGAATCTCGGATTTTCTGGCACGGCGACTCCACCCTTATCCCCTTACGCCTCGCCTCGTCCTCATCGGGCCATGAGCGCAAGTCCGATACCGGGCAGCGCTCCGCTTTCGCCCTTCATGCCTGGTACGTTCATCTGGCACAGAGTCCTCTCGCGCGAGCCAACCGATTCCTTGGACCCCTCGCTGACCAGCATCGGTGGTGCTTCAACGTCCTCCACAGTCAGTTCTTTCGTTATGCAACCTTCGCCATTTCTTTCCCCTTTCCAATTTGCCAGCTATTATGCTGCCCCGATGGTCTCGGTTCCGTCACAGGGCCTGGTTATGCCTATGTCCAGCTCCTCGGGCTCAACTACCCCACTCGCCACCCAATTCGGCGTACTGGAAGTCGAAGAGTCGTGCCCCTGGAGCTCCGGGAACATCGGCTATGAAACGAACCACGACGCCACGACGATGACACCGATGGTGCAGCCCCGGAACCCGACCCTCTTCGACAATTCTGCTAGTACGCCCGAGCATTCCGAGTCTGCCGGCGTCAGCCGTTTGTCCTCGGCGTCCCTCCCCAGACTCGTCACTACGGACCTCTCCCCGTCCACGGGCTACACGCATTCCCCGACCATCAACATCTCTCGCTCGCCGACCCCGGGCCCGTCCTCGCTCGATGGTTCGGGTCACTCGAGGACACGATCGCTCTCGGTCTCAGAGTCGCCGAATCCAGGTGGCGTCAACCACCATCGACGGCTCTCGAGCGGATCCGTGCGCTACCACCCCTTTCCGACACCGCCTCGGGGGGACTCGAGTCCCCACTTGCAGGGCGTGAATGACCACTCCCTTTCGGCTATGATGACGCCTTCTCCGAGCTCGCTGCTACTAGACCTCACTTCGACGACCTCGAACTCGCCGCAGTCGTCGAACGAATCGGCGTCCGGGGCGGCGTCGAAGAAACTGGTCAAGAGGCGTCGATCTCGCTCCACAGACACACGCTCCCGAACGACGCGATCGGTGCAGTACGACGAAAACGCCGTCTTTTCGACAAATTCGATCGATGTCTTCATCGTTCACACCCAAACCCGCTCCAAAAGTGAGGTGACCGAGCAAGACGTGCTGGAGCTCGAACTTGACTCGGAATCGGGAGCCAATGCCGTGACGTCAACATTGTACCGGACCGTGCATTTGCGCCTGCCGTACACACTGGAGATGCTGGAGCAAGACTGCGAGCTCAGGACATCGTACCATTTCGTCTCGAGTCGCGCTGGTGCGATCACCAAGTGGATCGTGTCGTACGATTTTGAGAATCCCACGGCCGAGGAAAGGCAACGACAGCCCCGTGTCCGGATCGAACCAGTCGAGCCGGTCAGCCAACTACCGTCGAACAGAATCCTCACGTTTGTCCATTTCCCTCGAGGCTCGATAGTCGTGGATCCGACTCATCCCATCGGCTCGAGTGCGTGGTGGAGGGTTCAGGCGTGCGAGGGCCGACATGAACACTGCCCCGGAACGGGGGCCTGGACCGCGAGGTGGGACGAGGAAGGATCCGAGCGTCGGCCGTCTCGCATCGTTCAGCACTACGCCGCTTGCTCTCTACGCAAGGAAGAGGGCAACTTTTTCTGCCTCGGCAAGTTCGCACGAGCGATCAAGCGTGTCGTACCCCACCGATCCACGTGAGCTTGACGCTTCAGGCATGCACCAGACCGCCAATTCCTGTATCACTTTGCTTCTTCAAGAAAATCCGTCTCGAGGCGGGGCCACTGTATCACTATCAATTCATCTGTCGGAATGATCTTTCTTTCTCTAATATCTGCTCCGAGGATGGCCTTATACAAGCGGGCGTCCTCGGTGCACCGGGCAAGAAGCGTTTGATCTGCTGGTTACAAAAATGTTGTTCGCCACCTTGTGAGGGGCTGATGTCACCTACTACTTAGATCTGTCAAATCTGAAAATAACCTTGCCCTCTTCGGTAGGCGTCAAGATTGTACCACTTTTTTACGTGTGGAATGCTACAGCTTACCGGGAGTACCACTACAGATGCTCAGCTCCAGACGTACCGATGCAAACCCTCACATCTTCCTGCCTTGGACGTCATTGACACTGACTGGTCCGCTGACCAGGAGATATCGAAGTTAGAGTCGGTTCCAAGCCGGGATAGAGTAGGGCCGCCTGGCTGCCATCTGGATAAACCTGTGTAGCACCGGCCGACTCGTGCCGCGCCGATACCTACCCATGCTTTCCTTGTAGGGCTGGTACAGAGGTAGGTAGGTAGGCCTATGCGAATGCGAGTCCTCTTGATTGACGAAAGTATTGATGACGCATCCATAGGACCAAGCAACCTAAGTAAGTAGAATGGACCTTTCAAGCTGCCGAGTCAGTAGCCGCATCGCGACGCGTCGCGACGCGCAGTCATTTGAGTTTCATGACAAAACCGGATAGAGGCCGGCCGATCGAGGGTCATTACCTACCTAACCTACCTATTGAGTACCGACGGGCACCAATCTGTTCGCCAATGGGATAGATTGCGAAGGCATCACACTTACTGTGTAATCCTTGCAGTCAATCCAAGATGAAACGGCTTTCGAAACCGAGCTTCCAGCAAGGTCACCTGAGCTTTTACTTATGGGCTCTTTACTGCTTCCTACAACTCATGTGAGAGAGTCTAGACGTCGCCCAGACAATGTAGGAGCTATGCATCTTTCAGCATTCATGATACCTAGCTAGGTACATTCTCACACTGGCAATTCTCCTGTGACACCGACCTACCTACCTCTTCTTCCTTGACCGTTCTGACTCCGACTGATTGTCTGCCCTGACTCAGTCCTGATAGGCATCGACTGCTGCCCACGAGTCCGCTGACGCTCACCTCGTCGCCTGGACCCGCCTTCACGCGCGCCAAATTCATTGTTCTCATCGGCTGTGGGCGCGGCGATCATCGTGACCACTCACGTGTCCATCGCCAGGCACGAGTCGGATCGACCCCGTCGGCAATAACCGCCCGTAGACCGGGTCCCTCGCGGCTTCGCTTGCTGATAACCAAACCGTTTCTTCCTTACGATCGTTGGTCGTTCCGCAATCCACACCCTGCAGACCAGCGCACCCCCACTCCAGCGAAAATCGACGATAAACTTCAATACAGGACTCGTGAAAGCAACAGCGACATCGCGCGACGGCTCGTTCCCCCGCGCGAGCTCGGACCTCTCACTGGCTCAGATCAAGCACAAGCCGCCGCGGTGCAACTTTGGACCCTCACACCCCCGTTCATCGGCTCATCGGCTCAGTTGACAGTCTGAGGCGCCTCGTCACCTTCATACGCTCCTTATCACTCTCTCTTGAGCTCGCTTGAGCTTCAGTCACTTGTGGTACGTTCATCAGACACCATTGCAGAGGACTCGTTCCGGTTCGATGCACGGCGCACGCGCTTGAAGTCTGTCGGTCTGCCAGGTCGAGGTCGGTCCGTCGAGGTTTTGGCCACAGCGCCGGCGCTCGCGCGGAGTCTCAGTCTCGGACCCCGGGCCAATGGATCACAACCTCATTGATGGCTGCCTCTTCAAAAGGTTTTCTGGCATGTCGTCGATTTCGCACACCCAAGCTGACACAGACTATACCCATATCGCTCCAACAATCTTTCCGCATCTCACAGTACCTGCGCCGACCGACTCACTGACCGCCAGTGCAGCTCTCTTCGTCACTCACTCTGCAAACTCTCTGGTGAAACCTCGGCCGTTTTCAGCGCACCCTTCGTAAAGTCCCGGCATCACGGCTCCAACCAATCGTGTCAAATACAGCAGTCAACACCACTGGCTTTGAAAGTGTGCGTACTGGATCACATGTGTGGGTGCTACCTTGCGTTTCACCGTGGCTCTCAGCAACCGGGCGCCGAACGACCGAATGAGATGTTTCGTTGGCTGCCACAGCGGCGGACCCCGAGCCTGGGTCGCCTCAGCTGGGTCTCTCGCATGGTGGGATGCTAATAGACCTCGCTGACGAGTCCCTCTTGCGCAATTTGCTATCAGTCCATTCATACGCCTTCGCCAACGGTCGAACGGACATCTTTGGGACTTACTCCGTTGCTTGAGGCCCCAACTCCCACTACCGAGCGGGCTAGACACTCGAGGAGGTATGTGCATGTCTTTGCCCGACGGTCGGCGCTAGCGCCTTTATTAGAGCCCTTCACTCCAACATCAAGTCCGACAACCGCTTGACTGACGAACGGCGAACTCATCTACCGTAATACTATGTCATAGTGAGCCGCCATCACGAGCGAATTGTCTCACGCACAGCGCCCCCTTCTCGCTTCGTTCCCCTGCCCCGCCGCTCATTCAATTGGACGATCCTCGCGCCGCTGCTGCTGCCACGCTGCTTGGTCTTTCAACGTATACACCCGACATCAAACCTTTTCGTGCGAGACCCGCTCGACTGCATAATTATCTACCTTCCCTACGCCTGCCATGATCTCCTTCCGAACCCTCGGTGCTCCCTTGGAGTCGGATGACCCCTTTCTAGCGCCCGGCGTCCGTTCTCCCCTGGGGGCGTCCTCGTTCTTGGTCAACGGGTCGAAAAACGCCAGTCCCACCAAAGTCGGTACTCGTGGCGTGAGCCCAGGATCGTACTTCCCCACCGTACTCCAGACCCCAGGTACAACCTCGCTTACATCGCGACCCACGGGTTCGCTAGTTCTTCGCTCGTCGGACTTTGGGCCCGAATCGTCCTCCTCGCATGCCGGTGTGTTCAAGCATCCAGAGCTCTCGCCCTACTCCCCCACTCGTCCACCCATGACACCCAGATCGCCGTACTTTACAAAAGTCGTCGATGCCGAGGTCGACACCGACGCGACCATGGTCGATGCGTTCGCGACGCCCCCGCCGGTCGCGCGCTCGAACTGCGCCATTTCCGTTTCGATCCTTGACACTGTGACGGGCTTCGGTCTTCCCTCGCCACCACCGAGTAGTCGTCCTTCGGACAAGATCAAGTCCAGTCTGAGTAGTGCCGAATTGACCTCGTCACAGCAGCAGGCGCATTCTGCTCCGCGGATACAACCAGCTTGCCTCCCATCGTCGGTACCGGAACGTGCATCGCTCCTCACGCCGCCGCCGACACCGTCGGAGCGACTCGATCTGAAAGAACAGCAGCAATCTCTCTTGCCCTCGGCACCTTTCGTTGGCGACGCTGCGCCCGCCGCCTCTTTACTCGCACCCGCCGCCGTCAAGCTGTCGCCATCGGCGGCTGCGCTGCAAAACTACACCCTGCACCCGCTGTTCGCTGCCCAATACACGCTGCAGGAAGAGCTCGGAGCTGGTGGGTTCGGTTTTGTCGTTCGCGCGATGCGCAAGTGCGATGAATACTCGGTCGCCGTCAAGTTCATCGAGCGAGCCAAGATACCAGCCCACGGCTTGACCAAGGACCGAGGTTCCTTTCCAGCTCCGGGGTTGTTGCCCCAGGTGTGCGACGACAAGGGCGCTTACCGATTGATCCCGACGGAAGCGCTTATTTTGCGCCAAATCAACAAGATGAAGCATCCGGGCATCATCGCCTTCGTGGATGCCTTCGAGGACGACCGCTACTTTTACTTGGTGAGTCTTCCTTTCGTCGGTCCTGCCCGCTTGAGCTGTCTTTAATCTCATGTGTTTCTGATGTTCCGCAGGTCATGGAACACCATGGCACGCCTTGGCTTTCGCCTGACAAGGTGGAAGCGCCGTGCTCGTCTCCGTCGGATCTCCCGGGCCTCGTCGCTGCGGCCCAACCGAGCATCCCCCAGACCATGACTCCCTCAGCTTCGCCGACGTCGGCGGAGATGTCTCCGTTGACTTCGTCGACACCCACAGCACCGGGCAAACTCTACCCGCCGCGACCCGCGCCGATGGAGCGCCGCGCGTCGTGCGATCTCTTCGAATGCATCGAGCGCTATCACCGCTTCGACGAAAACATCGCGAGGTACATCTTCATGCAGATCGTCGAGGTCGTCTACACTTTGGGGACACTTGGAATCGTACATCGCGACATCAAGGACGAGAACATCGTCATCTCGAGCGACTACAAGGTCAAGTTGATCGATTTCGGGTCGGCTGTCTTCTTCGACCCTCGCCAACCGGCACCATGGTATAACCGCTTCTTTGGCACGACCTCGTTTGCCTCGCCCGAGATCCTCCGTGGTGAGGCTTACCAAGCCCCCGTCTCTGAGGTCTGGTCGCTCGGGATCCTCTTGTCGATTCTTGTGATGGGCGAATCGCCGTTCGCGAACGTCGAAGCGATCAAGGCCGGTCGACCTGCGCGACCTAAGGTACGGTTGACGCATGAGCTTCGCGACTTACTCTACAGTTGCCTCGAACCGGACGTGACGAAACGCCCAACGATCGAACAAGTGCGACGACATCCTTGGTTGGCTCCGCCGCTTCGTCGGACCCCTTCGCGCGCATCCAAGTCGTAGGGGTCTCTGTCTTTTGACCCCTGTCCGGCTGTCGTGCTCGTTGGTCGGCTCTTTCATGATAAAATACTGTCACGGCTCCCACGCAAAGTCTCGTTCGCATTCAGGGCCTTCCCGGGGACCTTCAACGTCATCCTCACGATTCCGTACTATGTTATACACTTTATCCTCGACTCGCGCCATCGCCTTCTTGATTTTATCCCACTCCTTGATGTATCGTCTTAATGCTTGTTCTTACAATATACGTTGCTTGTACATCTTGACATCTTGTTTTGTAGCTCCACCCGTTTTGCAATCACAATCCATAGTCTAAGTCTGATCACAAGCGTGGCAGCTGGCCGGGTGCTCGCGATGAGCAACCGTTCCATTCTCCTCGCGTGAAAAGTCTCGCGGTTAGGGGTTCCGAGGGTTAGCAGTGTGATGGATTTTCCACGCTAGCTGCAACTCGGTTGAACGATCGGGAGTGATCGATCGAGGCTCGAAAGTCCACCGAGTGCGCGAGACTGCGCGAGAGGAGGCGCGGTTGACTCCCTCTCTCGTCGTCGCCGTTGCGCTTCGGTGCCTTCGCTGCCTTTCGTATCGCGCTCGTCCATCCGCAACCCTCCCACTCATCTCAGTCAAACACTTGAACGAGCTGCGAGTCTCTACAGGATGTTGCCCAACTCGTTGATCCCTACGGCGTTGCCCAAGGCTCAGTTTCGCGCCGTCGTCACGTGCGGCTACGGCTCGGACCTGTACCCTCTCATCGAGCCACTAGCCACCTTCACCGACGACGAACCGGACGCGGTCTCGAATGCGCCTCTCTCCTCCCAGCATCATCACCACCAGCAGCGTAACGACAGCCAAGGCGGTGCGAATGCGAGTGGGGCGATAGGCGGCTCTTTGTCCGGGACAGGCGCTGGTGCAGCCACGATGACAGGGTTGGGATCGAATACTGCGGGCACGAGTGCGGGTACGAGTGCGAGGTCAAAGAAGCCGGGTCAGGTCAAGGCTCTGTTGCCTGTGGTGGGCAAGAAGATGGTCGATTGGACACTGGACAGGGTCGAAGAAGCCGGTGTTTTCGGTGCGTACGGCACGCGCATTCCAGCGTGTGGGAGTGGGCAGAACTCGAGTGCTGATATCGTGCCGAGGGCGCAGATGTACTCGTCTTGTCGCCGTCGTCGCTGGCGTCGCCGATAGCGCACAATTTGCGAGCGAGGAGGACCGCGCCGTCGACGAGCAACCTTCCTCCGGGCACCCCCTCGACCAAGATTGAGCTTGAAGAGGTACCCGACGCCATCGCTCGTCAAGGCAGCGTGCCCGTGTTGAAGTGGGCAACAGAAAACGGGCTTATCGAGGTTAGTTACCCGCCGCAATCATGAGCTCACTCCACTCCAATTCACGTGTCCGATTCTTCATGCCAAAGTCCGATATCCTTTTGGTCCCGTGCGATCTCCTCCTCGTACCCACACCGATGACCACCATATCGCTCGCCTCTCTTATCGATCGCCATCGAACCGACGACAACCTCATGACGACCCTCTTTTACGAAAGGACCGCAGGCGCAGTGGTCGAGGCCCGAAAGGATGGTCAGTTCCTCGCTGCTCTCGCTCCGTCAAGAGATTTGCCCTGTATTGACTGTGCCCCCTCCCCCTTGGGAAATGCATAGGTCCTTCGGAGATCCTCACGATATACGATAGTAAAACGTCGACCTTACTTGATATTAGGGAAATGGACGAATTCGATGACGACGAGATCCCGTTGAGGACCTCCCTCTTGGAAAGGTCGGTTCAGGAATATCGGAATCCCTCTCACCTTACCTTCTACGGAGGCTAACATCGCACTCCGCCTGGTTGTTAACAACAGATTCCCCTCACCCACACTCTCAACCACTCTTCTGCCCTGCCAGGTCTACATCTTTTCGTCCCTCGTGTTTCCGTTGCTCACCTCCCCCAACAATGCTCGTCGCTTGAGCCACATGGAAAGCCTACGCGAGTTCGCCGGTTGGGTCGCGCGTTTGTCGTGGCGCAACAGCGGCAAAGATGCGATCGGGTACCGAGATGTTCGTTCGGTGCAAAGGGAAGACGGTCTAGCGATGGGTCGATCGACAACGCAAGCACCTCTAGGCCTTTCGCACCCGTCCAAATTCCCCTTTGCTCACTCGCCTCAACCGCTTTCGGGACCTCAAACGGGAGCGAACACGCCTGCGCTCGTGTCACGTTCGTCTTGGCTTAGAAGCAGCATCTCGAACGGACTCAACAACGGCGAATGGGATCACGGTCTCTTATCCAAAGCCGCCGTAGGAGGCGGCGGTGGCGGCGGTCGGAGGAACGGCCGAGCGGCGACAGGAGGGTGCAAGCTCGTGATTTGGAAAGCGCACGACGGTTGGTGTGGGCGAGGCAACACCGTCGCCGGATACGTCGAACTGAATCGCTCGGCGATGAAGTTGTTACCGCCTCAACCACCGGCGACGAATACCCCTCAGGGGGTGTTCATTTCCCCCGATTCGTGGTTGCATTCGAGTGTGCATGCGAATTTGGGGGAAAAGGTCGGGGTCAAGAGGTCGATTATTGGGAAAGGATGCTTTGTGGGAAGGCTGACCAAGTTGACGAATTGCGTTTTAATGGATGGGGTACATATCGGGGAAAAGTGAGTCGCCGCGAGTCGATCGAAGGCGCTCGGTCTGTTCGACTGGATGAACAAAGCAAAGCACTGACTAGCGTTTGCGTGTACGTAACCTTGTGCAGCTGTAAATTGGACAACTGCGTCGTCTCGACGAACGTGCAGATCCGCGATCGCGCGCAATTGAAGGACTGCGAAATTGGGCAGGATTACATCGTCGAAGCTGATGGTGAGTGCCACGAACAGAGACCTTCATGGGCAGAAATGTTTTTGGATCTGACATCTTTTCGATTCCCTTGCTCTCTTTCTTTCTTCTCCCTTCTTCAGCGTCGATCAAGAATGAACAGCTTGTCGTAGAGCTCGATTGAACGCGTTTAGAGAATTCGTTGCTCTCTATTACTTCTAGTCTCTGACCAATGACCGCCTCTCTAGATCAGCCCCTTTGTGTATATCTCTTGACCACGTCGACCCCCAGCCCCCA
The DNA here is from genome assembly GCA_022506055.1 of Microbotryum violaceum. NCBI lineage: Eukaryota > Fungi > Basidiomycota > Microbotryomycetes > Microbotryales > Microbotryaceae > Microbotryum > Microbotryum violaceum. The sequence continues at coordinate 581,201 of JAKMXP010000009.1, read as the reverse complement.
AGTGAAAGATTGAATCGAGCGTCGATCTGCTTCAGCAGCCCTCTTCCTAATTCGGAATTGACGTCGATGGCGCTTGCGTTCATTACGTCACTGCACCGACGATCTACAAAGTACGGACGAACATCAGTCACGCACCTTTACTACCTCCTCGCACCCTGAGTAGAAAGTGTGACTCTTACGAGTAACGCAATGCCGATCACGGCACCCCTCGAGACCCCTAGACCGATGGGTAGGACCGTCATTTGACAACCTGGAAGGACACAGGCAGCATCGGGGGGGGGGGTGTTCGAGCGGCCGCTTGTTCGAGGCTACGTTGAGCGAGGGAAATAAAAGAATGCATCAATTTAGGCTTCTGAAGCGGGAGACCTGAAGAAGATGAAGAGGAACTCACGTAGTCGAATCAGGAGGAGAACCGTCATCCAACTGTGCGCGTGCGCGATGTGGGTGCGCCGGATGCTGATGAAGTGATTCGGATCGTGAGTCCACCGAATTAAGTACGAACCCAATTCCGAGCCTGTGAGAAGGGCGGCACGTGATGCCGCACCGGCAGTGGTCCTTGCCGACGCAGCATCCGCAGTCGTCCTTCCGAGTCGAGTGCGAGTCCCGGCAGTCGTCAACGCGGCAACTGTAGTCGATGAACGCACGAAGCCTGCAGACGGTCCAATCAATCGAAGGATCTTGTTGGATTTTGTTTTGCTCGTCGTTCGTCACGTGGCTGCTCGTCGTAGTCTTTAAAAATAGCTGGGTTGAAGTGACTCTTGCCTGACCACCAGTCGTGAAAGTAGTGACTCCCTTCGAACTCCCTGAACTCGAGCTCCTCGTATTGCTCAACCTGCTCGTCGTTGATCCCCCCTTGCGATTCGCTGTGTTCCTCGATGGGGGACGTCAGCGCCGCGAGGTGGATCGAACGAACCTTGAGGGGCCCAATGAGCTTGTGCGCTGACCGATCGGCCGGACTGTCGAGGATGATCTCGTTGGGGTCGAAATGTTCAGCAAAGTCCCAAACGGGAGGGAAGGGGTCGTAGATAGAGTCGAGTTGGTCTCTTTGGTTGTGGGAGCCTCGGTATCGTTTGAGTCAGTCGATGCGGTCGAGATGCGGGTCGTCGTACTTACTAGTGGAGGCTTTGCGGCGGTGATGGACTCAGGCGGTGGAAGTTGTAGTCTTGTTGACGCTCTTGGTCGTCCCGTCCTTAGCAAGTTTGACCAGATCGACAGCTTCACGACAAACCAAGAAACCGCCCGGGGACGCAGTTGAAGTCGACCAAGCAACGTGCACCTCAATCGAAGAAGTCTCCAAGGTAAGAACCGTGCCGAGCAAACTTGAATAAGCGGTGACGAGGAGCAGCGTGAGGGAACGGGTGATGCTCGTAGATCCGATGAGAGGTGCCAGACCTGGCAAGGTAGTGAGGCGAGCTCATTCGAGTGAACACTGATCCGTAGAATGAGGTGAGACCAGCTCGTTGTGTTGTTCGACGAACGACTTGAGAAGGACAACGGGCAAAGGGAAGGACGCAGTCCCTCGAGGGATGGAGCTGTAGGACCAGCCAAGAACGACCACCGAACGAAGCTGAGAAGGCAAGGGGCCCGACGTGTGACGGCCAGAAACTGAGGTCCGCGTTGACGTTTGGCGATGACATGAGGGGCAGTTTGACGACCAACGGTCGGCTTCGCGATCCTCGGCCGCTGGAGCAAGCCCCCGTCGCCGACGGCTCTATTTATCTATCGCGCGCACGCTCTGACAGGTATCGAAAACACACAAATCAAATGCGAAGGTAGTATGCAAAGCCTACACGGATCCCCCAAGTGAATGTCCCTTCCCTTCAGAAACGGCATGATGCTCAGTGACACGACAGAGTTTTCCCATCGTCCTCGACGAGTCCAAGGTCGAAATGCCGTTGGAAGATGCAATGCCCCAGGAAGGCTCCACTGTGACAGAATAAAAGATCAGAATATATCAGTGATGTGACCTCTGGAAGGGGACTGCCCCATTGTAGGTGCATGGTGTAGGACGAACATGAGGACCGCCGCGATCAGGACGGCGTTGTACGCTGTTCAACCAAACGGCAAGTGTGGTCAGTTACAGTGAGGATCACACTTTTCCCGGATCGAGTGAGCTTACACATGATGATCAACATGATGTAGAACTAATCGAATCACGTACGAACCCAGCCCAAGGCGATACACGAGGTCAGTTTGGGCAATCAATCACAGCCGAGCTCTGGTACGACTTTGGTGGAGAACGCACCGAAAGCGCGATGTTGAAAGTGTACGACATTGATCTTCGTGTTTGGATCGACCATGGAAGTTTGCTGTTTACCAAGGGAGGAGAGGGAAGAGGAATGGATGAGTCCCGAGCAAAAATGCCGAGAAAACCCAACTCACACGACGCCAAACGACCTCGCACCCCGACCTCCGCCCAACAGCGCCTCATCCGAGTCCCTCGACTCTCCAAAAGGGATGTTCGAAGGTGTCCTCGACCCAGGTGTAGGGGAAGGGTTGCGATGCGGATAGCTCCCCGAAGCTGTGGAGAGGTTCGAGTTGCCTCCTGCGCCTCGGAGGGAGGTTCGGAGTACGCGGTCGAAGGAGAGGAGCGACAGGCGGGTGTACTCGTAGAGGATCGAGAGCAGTATAACTGGTTTGGGAAGGGGAAGGGGAAGGGGAAGGGATTGGTCCGATCTGTCAGTCTCGAGTAGTCACGTGCGCCGGGCGGGCGGGGCGCTCGCGATCCCGTGCTGATGCTCGAGAGGTCAAGCGACTTTGTGTACAACTTGACCCGACGTACGGAACACAACATAGAAGACGAGGCTTGAGCGCGAGGTGATCTGAAGGGACGGGAACACGAGACAGATGCCCATCGGGTCCGTGTTCCAGACCTGTCGGGGTGTCCGATAAGGGGCGGTCGAGTCAGTCGGCGGAGACTCGTTGCGTGCAAGGGTAAGCTGACCATGTTCATCTATGGACAAGGCGGTGAGAGGTGAGTACGGTGTCGAGTGTGCTCTGGGACGATCTAAGCTGAGGCGTACCTTGCAGTGCATGGGCATTGCTGCGGCCGAGGAGGTCCCGGCCCCATGGTGCATCGAGTGATCCATCACCAGGTCAAGACGAGTCAAGCGGTACTGAGGACGGTCGGTCTGGTGGTAGGGAGGCAGTTCGTCGTCGTGCCTCGAGAGGCGCTTAGGGGTGGTCCGTCGATGCCGAGTGGGCTGAAGTCGCGCTCGGACCGCCTCGGATCGGTGACGTAAGCAAGCGAGCTGCCCGCCTGCCATGAGACAGTCGGAGTCCTCGCCGACTTTAGTTGCTCTCTGCGCCACTCCTCCACGAGCCGCGAACCTCGTCCAACCCATGATGCGACTCCCAATTCTAGCATTTCTCCTGTTCCACCTCCACTCCGCCACCTGTCTGCAGTTCTTCTTGAACGGGGCGTCTCCCGCTCCTCCCTCCGCTTTGCCCTCAACGACCAAATTCGCCTCGCACCGTCTCTTCCCCCTCTCGGACGGCACCGTGTTCCCCTCCCCCGCCTTCGGAGCAGGTTCAGTCTGGAAAGGCGAGAACGTGACCGAGATCGTCCTCAGTGCGTTGAACCAAGGCTATCGACATCTGGGTACGCGCTCGATTCGAACCTTTGCCCCCCCCGGGCCCCCCTTCCTGGCTGCCCCGGGGCTCCGAAAAAGTTGATCTCATTTCGAGATTCGATCCACACAGACAATGCGGCTTTTTATGCGAACCAAGAGAGCGTGGCGGATGCGCTTAGGGCTAATGCGATCCCCCGGGACGAGTTGTACCTGACGAGCAAGTACGATCGATTGAACGGCCAAGGACCGGAACAGGAATTGCACGACACCTTGCGCAAGGTAGGGAGGGAGCGCATGCAGTGCCGACTTCAAAGCTGTCACCTGGCACCGTCCAGCAACTCATGCACGAATGCGGCTTTACCTACAGCTCAGCACGACCTACTTGGACCTATACCTGATTCACCTCCCGCAGTTCGGCGCGGACCCGTCCATCTGGCCCACGTTCGAATCCTTCGTTCATCGAGGCTTGGTCCGTTCGATCGGCGTGTCCAACTATCTCGCTTCGGACCTCGAGCAACTGCTCGCCTCGGAGTCATTGACGATTGTCCCCGCGGTGAACCAAATCAAGTTACATCTGTACAACCAACTCGAGATGAAGGCGACGATCGGGTTGTGTCAGAGGGAACAGATTCAGATCGCGGCTTATTCGACCTTGACGAGTTTGACGACGAGGCACGGGGGGAAGGTGGATCGGGTGGTGGGCAAGATTGCCGAGAGGCATCGGATTACGGAGGGGCAGACCATTCTCAAGTGGGCTGACCAAAAGGATTGGGCGATCGTGAGGTGAGTTGGGAAAGGTCTTTCGGGGCATCATGTTTGGCGGACTGCTGATCCGTGTTTCGGTGTACAGCACGAGTGGCAAGGACTATCGCCAAAAGCAACAGTTACAAGTGTTTGAATCTAATTTCCCCAAGCTGAGCAAGAAGGAGATGAAGGTGATGGAGCACAAGGGGAAGAAGCAGGAGAACTCGGAAGGATCGCCGAGCTGAGCCGGGGGTGAGCCGGGGGTGAGCTGGTGTTGAATCGAGTGGGTCGGAGAGGGTAAAATGTTTTGCGACGATGTTTGAGATTTTTTTGTGATGAGAAATGAATTGATGAACTACTGCCGGGTCAAGTCCTGCGTGGTCACCGTGGTGGCGACCGAGCCGGACCGAGCTGAACCCCCTTGCGAGCGCGAACCACACGACCCCTCTTTCTTGGTCACCCCACCCCGCGTCGGACGGCCGACCTCAGCTCGGACGTAGGACCATGTCGCTCGACTCGCTACCTTCGATCGACGACTCGATCCGACGCTCGATCAAGCGTACGCACGCGCTGTTCTCTGCCGACGAAGCGTTCTATCAAGTCGACGAAACCGAGCGCTCGTCAGTCCACGCCGGGCGTACGACCGCAGCCCCGACCGACGATCTTGCCTGCACTGACACCGCTCGGTTCTGTTCGCCTACAGTGCCAAACTGCGCCTGGCCGCCAAGATCAACGCCGAGTACGGCAATGCCAAGGTGCTGCCGGCGGCGTTGTTGGTGCAGCAAAAGGGCGCGCAAGGACCACAACGACCGCGCCAACCTGCCGGAGGTGCGGGTAGACCAGGTGTGGCGAGCAGTACCCGCATGATCGAGGGTTAGTGCTGCGTACAGCTCTGCAACCGGTGCCTGAGGCTGGCTTGCGAGGCCCTGCTGGAGCGGATGGATGCTTGCTGACGACCACACCCAACACGCTCGCTTCCTCGCTTCCTCGCTTCCTCGCTTCCTCGCTTCCTCGCTTTCTCGCTTTCTCGCTTTCTCGCTTCCTCGCTTCCTCGCTTTCTCGCTTCCTCGCTTTCTCGCTTCCTCCCCTCCCCATCCTCCAGGTGCACCATCCTCAACACCCGCACCTTCCTCCAACGGCTCCTCCACCGCACTCACCACCACCTCCACCAACGGCACCTTCTCCGCGACCTCGCTGCCCGTCTCTCACCAAACGCCGACCCTGCTCTCGCAATCGTTGATCCGTCGTCGCGAAGCCAGGGCCGTCAAACCCGACTACCATGCGCGTTGGAAACTCATGCGCGTTATTTCGGGCCATCTCGGTTGGGTACGCGCGTTGGCCGTCGAGCCGGGAAATACCTGGTTTGCATCCGGCGCCGGCGATCGGGTCGTCAAGGTAGGCAGCCGCGTGCCGTCATCGGTGGCCCCTACATGGCCCGTCGCCAAAAGTCACTGACGACAGAGATGGCGCCGTTTACAGATCTGGGATCTGGCCAGTGGTGAACTCAAACTGTCCTTGACCGGTCACATCTCTACTGTACGAGGTCTGGCCGTCTCGAACCGCCACCCTTACCTCTTTTCGTGCGGGGAAGACAAGGTGCGTCGTTCGTTCTCTTTGGTTGACCACATCGGATCGAACAACGACAAACTGACCCGTTGGGTTCGCTGAAGATGGTCAAATGCTGGGACTTGGAGACAAATCGCGTGATCCGCCACTACCACGGCCACTTGTCCGGCATCTACGCGCTCTCGTAAGTCAATCCTGCTCCCTACCCTTCACCCTCTGTTTATACTCATCCGTCCGCCCCCACCCCCCACCCTCCGCACCACAGCCTCCACCCTACCCTCGACGTCCTTGTGACCGCAGGTCGAGACGCCTCCGCTCGCGTATGGGACATGCGAACAAAAGCCCAGGTCCACGTGCTCAGCGGTCACACGGGAACGATCGCCGATGTCAAATGCCAAGAGTCGGATCCGCAAGTGATTACCGGCTCGATGGACACGACCATCCGGTAAGGCTCCGTGAACGAACCCGATGCCGTCGTCGAGACGAGCTGAAAGACGATGTTCACACCCTCAGATTATGGGACCTCGCCGCCGGGAAAACGATGACGACCTTGACCCACCACCACAAATCCGTGCGAGCGCTCGCGATCCACCCGACCGAATACTCCTTCGCCTCGGGTTCGGCCGGCGGTAACAACATCAAGAAATGGGCTTGCCCCGACGGGACCTTTGTGCATAATTTCAGTGGCCATGACGCGATCATTAATACGATCAGTGTCAATCATGAAGGCGTGTTTTATTCAGGTGGTAAGCTTTCTTCCATTTCTCATTCCTATGCCGTTCCTCACAAACAACCCCTCACCCCCCCTCTCTCTCTCTCCCTACTGAACAGCGGACAACGGTTCCATCACCTTCTGGGACTACAAGACTGGCCTTCCCTTCCAGACCATGAACGACCTCGCCCAACCCGGTTCTCTGGACGCCGAGGCGGGCGTGTTTTGTTCGACTTTTGATCAGACCGGTTCGAGGTTGATCACCGGCGGCGCGGATAAGACGATCAAGATTTGGGGCCAGGTTGCTTAAGAGGCGAACCGGAGGTGGGGCGATCGGGTTCGGTGGGAATGGGTAGTCGAAAAAAGGGTAAAAGCGGACGAAAAGGCTATCGCGCGTCAAGGTTTTTTCTGTATCATAGGCTTTTCGTCTTTGATATGTTGAATATCCCCGCCCCCAAAAAATCATACCATAAAGGAGCGCCAGACCCAAATCACGGTTCCGTACTTTTGAGAGAGAAATCTTGCACAGAAACCTGCGCACACGGGGGGAACAACTCGAACGATATTACGTGCCCGCATCTACACAACCCCTTCTCCCACGAAAGCGTTCCATCCTCCATCCTCCAACATCCACACGCGCCTCCGATCATCAACTGATCACGAACGCACTCCTGACCAATTCAACCGTATTGATCCAAGGGTTCTTGGGCGTAGGGTGGTCGCGCAACGTTTCCCTATCAAAAAACCCCCCGCCCAGCCGAAGTTGAAGCAGGGGACGTCCGTTAGCGGGACGGATGGAAAAGTTGGGAGGAAATGACGTCGACGTACCTTTGGTTTACGCGGAGAATAAAGTTGGTTAAAACGGCGATGAAGACGAGGCCGACGAGGATGATGGGCCCATAAAGTTCGTCTAGAAGAGAGAAAAGAGAGAGAGAGAGAGGGGTCCTCCGCTCGTGTGAGCTTTCCCAACGGCTATCATCCGTTCAAAACGGAATGAACCCCGAAACTGACCATGATGCCCCGCATACCGATGGATGATTCTCTGCCTCCTCAAGCGATGCATACCATACGCGTAGCCCAACATACATATCGCGATCAAAGCATAGGCAAAACCCATCCATTTCGCGATGTTGTCCGTCGGTGCGGCAGAGTTGAACAAGGCTAGGGCAAAGGAGGAGAGCAGCAGGGCTACGCGCAGCCAGTTGAGGAAGGTGCGTTCGGAGGCGAGCCAGACCTTGAGTGGGGGGTGGAGAGGGATTAGGATCGATGTGGTCGGGAAGGGGGAAAAGGATTTCTCACCTTGGGTTCAATCTTGGTCGCATCGGGGGGCAGGACTTGCATACCATGGTTCGTCGACGGTGCGCCAGTCGAAGAAGTCGCTCCGTAATTGTTGTTGTTGGGACCAACGGCTGGGTCGCCCTGTTGAAAGGGTGACCCACATCTGATCAGCTCTCCTGGCCGTCGAGAGCCGAAACATGTACCGAGCACCATTTTTGGTAAGAGAGTGACGTACCTTGGCTTGCGGATCGTTGGACCCAAAGACGGTCTGGATCCTGGCGGCCATACGTTCTCGGAAGGGTGCGGAATGGGAAGGCATGGTTCGAGGTCGGAACTGTGGAGAGAGACGCGGAGCAGGTTACGGGACAGGGGGAGCGGACGGCTATCGTTAGCGGGCCATTCATCATCCTGCACGGCAAGAGTGCTGAGCTAGTGGCTGCATCGGTGCGAGATCCACTGTGTCGACAACAAGTCCCGATTTTCCGCCGTATCGCACGACGGCCATGACCCACGCCCAATCGACACGGCGCCGTAGATCGACGACGGAACAGTACCGCTGGAACGGCATTGACCGTGATCGTCGTACTCGCAAGGGTCCTGCACAAGACCACACCCATAGTCCAGCGACCTACCTAGATGATTGAGTCGTTCCAGAGGTGGGTGTTCGCGGGTCTGATGCAACGAACTGAGCCGAGAGCGCCGGCGCCCGGCTCTGACCGCCTTTGCAAACGACCCCATCTGAAAGCCGGCGTTCGGGCCAGTTGCGCACGTGCGCCTGCTGGCTTGCTCTGTTCAGGGCCTCCAGGGCCGAATCGAGACCCCGAGCTCAGCGACGATGTTCACGAGAAGCAGGATGCTTCCGAGCGGTAGGGCATACACTCAGCTCGGTGTTGAACCTCCAACCAAGAGAGAGAGAGGCAAAGCACACTCTCCGTCGTACTAGACTTGTAGCCGAGCATACCCAAGTCATAAATGCCTCATCACAAATTGTGCAGTCTCATCCGTCTGCAATGCAGTACAACACCATCCCGTACATCGACCATAACCCAGAAAGATCCTATCGGTCCGCCTCAGCAACACCCCGGACAAAATCCCAAAGCATCATGCACCAACTTGTCGCAATCGAGGCAGAAATGGTTCTCGCACGTAGCGCACGAATACCGACCCAGAGGGGAGATGTCGGCCGAGGTGAGGGATGATTTGATCGCTGTGGTTGGGAAGGGGTGCGAACATGCTTTGCATGACAGGGGGTAGGCTGAGGATGGTCTAAGTGGGAGAAGGCCCAGAAGATTAGCGTGCGGCGCGTAGGAAATCAGTTTAGCGTCGAGGTCACTCACTCGGATACGATCTCGTAGTTCGCCACCTGTCGCCGTGTATCAAGCGTCAGCGCACAGTCGCATACTCACGGGACACGGGATTGAACTCACCGGGAACAAGTGCCTATAACTCCTCGCCAACTGCGGCGCATTCACGACCGTCAATCCACAGACTCTACACTCAGTCGGCACATCACAAATACGACTCTTGCACCTCGGGCAATTATATCCCGAGTTCTTGAGCTTGAGGTGACAGGAGCATAACCCCGGGTAGGAGGCTTGGATGAGTTGAGGGAACCCCATTTGCATCAGATCGGCGGACGAGCTGGGAGCTGATGCGGAAGGACCTCCGAGTACGTGCGATTTCGAAGGCGCGAGTGTTGCGGGAGGTGAGACGAATTCAAAGAGCAGCTCGCGTAGGTAGAGATCGTCTCGAGCGACGTTGTAGGTCCCTGTGAGAGGATTGCGTGCTCAGTCACCTCCACCCTCTTCCAGCGAGAGCTAGTTGACGGGCCAGCAGGACCTACCTTTGGTGCGAGTGGCGATATCGCGACAAATCTTCATTTCGGCCGAAAGGCCAATGATGTTGACACGGATGCTGTGGGGCGGTTGGGCGATGTAGTTCAGCTTTCATGCAATCATACAAGAGTACGTTAACCAGGTCCCCCGAACGCACCGATCCTTTTCGACATCTTTGATCGTGGTGTGGATGTTGCCCGGATCGCAGGTGGTCAAGGACCCGAGGATGATAATCACTTCTCGAGATCCGTGCGGGGGTAGATGGCTGGGAGGGAGATGAATCAGATTGACCAGGGCCTGATCGAAGGAACGACACCAAGCCGGAGAATGCGTACCTCAGTCCCGACTGTGCCATCTTGAGCACATTTTGCAGACTCGGATCGCCGCGTGCTTCGAGCTTTTTTTTGTTTTGCAGGGCTTTCAGATGATCAACGGGGTTGCCTGAATGATGCGAAGGTGGAGATCAGCTCGAATCTTTGTGCGAGGTGATGTGATGATCTGCTTGATCGGACCCACCTCCGAGGGGAGACAACCGTTCGGCTGCTCCGTCCCTGGTGACCAACAGCGCCATCTGGGATATCGGGTTCTGATCAAAGAACTCGGAAATGAATTCCTGCCGAGATCAAGACAGGATCGAGTCAGTTACGAAAACCTTGATCGATCCGATCGTGGCTTGTCGGTCCGTGTAGAGCCGAGGACTGACCCTGGCGTATTGCAGCGCGAGATCGAGCCAGCTCGACTTGAACTCGCGTGCGAGCATGGCCGCACTGAGGTCGATGACAAGGTACACATGTCGAATGATGCCCCTTCGGATCGATGCCGTGTCGCGCAAGATCCTGGTCAAGTCCTTCCCCCGGACGATCAGCGCCTCCTCTCGACTCGATCGACGACGAAGCACCGGTAAAGGATGAACTGACCTCCTGTTCTTTGTACCCCACAAAGCCCCCGACACGGCGCCTTCCAACGTCCCTCTCTCATCCTCCTGTACGTTGTCCCAAGTATGTTCGAACTCCCCCTCCCACGCCCTGCCCTTCCCCTTCTTGTTCGTACTCTTCCCGGACCTCGCTCCTCCTGCTCCAGCAGCACGAAGTGGATTCCCGATCCCAGCCCCGACACTCTTGAGCCCAGCTTTGCTTACTTCGACGCCCGAACAATCGGTCTTGTTCACCAACTTGCGCTTCCTCTTCCCCGTCACGGCCGACCCCGATCCGGAACCAGGATCGAGCTCACTGTCGTCATCGTCGTCGGCTGCAGAGATCATGTCCTCGTCCTCGTCCTCGTCGTCGTCGTCGTCGTCCAGGCGAAGGGCGTCATCGTCCGAGTCGTCATCGGGTCTGAAGCCTCGGTCTTTGCCTTGGCAGAGCTTGCTCCTGCCGGAAGCAGCAGCAGCAGTCGTCGTTGACATGCTCGATCGAGGTCGTTTGGGGGTGGGGCAGACCGGCAGGGGCCGCGCGCGACCCGCTTATGTTACGCTGCTCCCGCGTCAAAGCCATCGTGTGGCGACGCCCGAAGACTGCCAGTAGACAGGCTCGTGCAGAGCAACTGATTCGACTGCCCGTTCTCTTCTTCACTCTAGCAGAACAGATTACAGTTCCACAGCTCTCGTGAGACCCCAAACCATGCAGGAGAGGAATGCGGTGTGAGAACAATCGAGTTCGGATTGTTGCTTTTGCACAGCGTAACTCCGGCCTGTACCATCGAAAAAGTCCCGGAAGCCTTCCTATCTGCCATCCTTCATCTGTCCTGCTCTTCTACTGCTAAATCAAGCGAGCCATAATGCGAACGATCGAACAAGCCAAGCGATCCAATGATGGGCCTAGTTGCACGCACTGCATCGGTTCAGAACGTAGAGACTGTGTCAGCTTCCCAGTATGTTCTGGGGTCTCTCCCTAAAACTTACCGGACGAGGTCGTTGATAAAGTGTTCACGCTTGCCGGTCTCACCACCCTCGATGAAGGTCTTGAACTTTCGGGTTCGGTATCCGCCGAGCGCGTTGGACAATTTGAAGGGCCACAGCGCATTGCTGACCTGCTTGAACGCGGGGCCGCACGTGACGATCTCGTGGACAATGTCCTCAATCGTGAGGATGCCGTACTTGCCGAGGGCCTGCTCGACGACCTGGTTCGAGGTGATGGCGATGCGCTGGCCGTTGATCTTGAGCGCACCTCGCTTGTAGATGACCGAGCGCGCGGCCGAGAGCGAGAGCTCGCCGTAGGTGATGTAGGGCTCGACCATCAGGAGCATCTGCGACGTGGCCTTGGTGACGCGGACAAAGACACCGTTGTTGATCTGCAAGAGGCGGAGCAATCGCATGATCTTCTTCGTCTTGGGCGCAAGGTTGTTGATACTAAGGCGCAGGCGAGACGACGAACGACGCAGATCAGTGCTTTGTTACTACAATTCACGGTCTCGTCCTTTCTCCAACCAGCTACTCACCCCTTGATTCGCATGACGAAGTAGACCTTGGCCTCGGCGGGGACGTAAAAGTCGCCGGCGGCCTTGGCGGCGCGCTTGAGGCGGATCTCCTCACGCTCGGCCTTCTTGTACTCGTTGACGTACTGCTCGGCACGCTTGAAGGCGATCTGACGCTTGGACCTCAAGTTCTGTACGGTGAAATGGGCAAATAGGACAGGATTGCGCGGTCAGCAAAACGCCATCGTCCCTCGACCTTGTGTGTTGAACCGCCCGCCCGGTCCAGAACGATGTCGTCCCGTAAACCGAGCTAGAGTCGTTCGTCATTATTCCAGAGGTGTAGATATCAAGGGGTGACGACAACAGCGCGGTCTGTCTCCCCTGTACCCTCGCCCCTTCGTTCCGCCGCCGCATCCTCACCACCCTCCTCCCACGAACCCTCAATCCCGTCCTATTCCCAATTCGGTATCGACGTCAAAGTCGATTGTCCGTGCTCGTACTGGCGTGTGCGGAGTAGAGGTGCAGGGTCTCACCTTGCGGTGCTCAAGAGCGGCGTTCTTCTTCTCCTCACGCGACTTCTCGGTCGACTTTCGCTTCTGTAAACGGGGTCAACCAACTTTATATCATCAGCACCTGCACCACATCAGATCTTGTTCGAGGCAAGCGAAGGGCTGCGTTGGGCGTTGCGCGTTGCGCGGAATGGGATCAAACCGGCCGGGCAAAAAAAGTGCGTGCCGCGCGTGCGCCGCAACCACCCAACCATTCGCGGAGGGCGTGCGTGCTGGCTGGCTGGCCCAGGCTCAATGCCGCCCTCCCCGGCGCGGCGAGTCCGTAGCAATCCAAACACACACGTACCTTGAGCAAAGTCTCGGGGACGAGGATGTCCTGCTTGGAAGGAACGGTCGTGCTACCACAGTGAACGAAGTTGACAAGGTCAGCACCCCGGGCTCCCTGATTCGTGGTCCCGCAAGCCGTCGTCGTCGTCGTCGACGGCCCGCCTTCGAGTCTGCGACGACGACCAGCTGCTCGACGGCCGGCGCGGCGATGGGCGAAAAAGAACGGGCTCGCTTCCATCCCAGGCGCAGGTGTTGTCGTGTCGTGATACGTCCAATGCAGGTGGCGTCGTGTCGTGATACGTCCAATGCAGGTGGCGTCAATGTCGTTCGTAGATGAAGGAAGCTAGTCTCACCTAGACATGTTGTCGGAGTGGCTTGAGGGGGTGAGGGAGGTCGGTAAAGAGAGATCACACACACACACACACACACGCACACAGACGGGCGCTCGGCAACCGCCACCGCAGGCCACCGCACCCCCGAAAGCCCCGCCTGACGCGCGTAGCGCCAGGTAGCGCCCGACTGGACAAATTTTGGGCTTCAGATGGGCCAAAATCGCCAAGGTGGGCAAATCAGCGTGCGCCGGTGCGGGTGGGGTCCTTTTTTCATCTAATGGGTTTTAATAACAGGCTAATTGTAATTGTATCAAGGCCAAGAAATCACTGGAAAACCCAGAAGAGATGCATTTAAGCACACTGGCTAGACCAATAGTGTACGACTCGTCGATTCTGCAACCATACCCACTAAAACCCCCTTCGGTGTGGTCACAAAAATAGGTAGGTCCTTAGGTGCCAGTGGGCAAATCTGGGCCCATATATCAGCCAGGGTTTGCCGACCCTCAAGAGCGTGCGGGAGTGCGCGCGAAACACTCTGGGCTGTACCGAATTCACAACAACGGCTCTAACTGTTCGATATTTACAAGTATCAGGGCCCGTTCGCAATCATAACCTCTTGACACTTCCCCTGTGCCGCGAGTGCACCCTTCGCATCCGGGTTGGTGAGTTGGGGTTTGGAAGCACAAGCTCCGATGAACCGGCGTGATGTGGACAAATCATCACCACATAACCGGGCGCCTACAGGTGAGGAGGAGTTTGGAAGCACTACTTCGTCTGTAGACGCTCCCAATCACGACGAGGTGTTCAATGTGTTGACCAGGACAGCCTAATGCGCGTCGGCATGCTTACTCGGGGCCAGAGTCGTCTCCGACAACATCTCGTGCATGTCAAACGATTCGACGGTGCCGTGCGATGTGTGGGTAGGGGAAGAATGGGAAGAGGAAGGAAGCCCAGAGAGCCGCATAACTGAACCCGAGGCTGGTCTTCGGCTTCCGAAAGGGAGAGGAGCTACATGATTTACGGGGCCGAAGCAACTGATGATACAATACGGGGGAGAGGGGCACATACAGCCTGCATTCAAAGTGTGGATTTCTTCTTCTCTTCTCTTCTTCTTGGTGCAGTAAATAAATAATAATGTCCTCTGTCTTGTATTATGCACTGCAATGCATAAAGCTCGGACCCCTCCAACTCGCGCAGAAAAGGTTTTTGACAGCGAGTCAGTAGAGATTGGAATTGTATTTCAGCATCCATCACAGCTGCGTAACCTTAGTACCCATCTTGACGACCTCTCCCAACTTCCCAACAACAGTCCAAAGCCCCTCCGCAACCCCTAATCCACTCTTGCCATCCGCCCTCCTCCTCGCCGTTGTTCGTCGGACCCAGGTGATGAATGCGAATGCCACGCAAACGGTCGATAACAGTCTTACGGGATCGTAACCTTTGAGATTCTCAAAAAGGGCTGTTGAGAGAGATCGGTTCGAGGATAGGGCTGATGAGGAGGTGGTGGATGTTGAGGGTACGGCTTGGGAGAGGTACGAAGTGAGGGAGGAACGCATAGCTGCGAAACCCGTTTCCGAGGCGTGCGAGTCATGCGTGACGGATGATTTTGACCCGTTCGAGTGTCGTGCATGTCCGTTATGACTCGATTTGGAGGACGAGGAAGGGGATCCATTCGAACTGAGATCGGAGGATGAATGCCTCTGCGCATGAGGCGGAGGTTTGGCCACTCCCTCATTCGTCACCGCTCGAGCTTTTCCCTTATCATTCGACCTCGCTCGACGCTGTGCAGCTTGCTGTTGCTCCATCGCCAAGGCCGATGCAGCAGCGGCAGTTGCGACGGCCTCTTTTTGCGCGCGTATCCTCTGTTCCCGCGAAGCGGATTGTTCAATCGCTTCCCTTTGTAACGCCGCGAGTTGTTGAAGCGCGGCCTAATGAGCGCGGCGTTGCTCAGATCAGCACAAATTCGGCGTGAAAAACGGAATACTGCGCGACTCACATCAAGTCGAACGTCGCCGATCCATCCTGCATTCTCGACGCTTTGCAAGCGAATGAAATCGCCGGCGGCCTCCCACTGTCCGAGCCTAGGGAGGACGTGCAAACTTAGTAGATCGACGACCTTGAGCCAGCTGGCCAACAAGGCCCTCGTTGCATCCATGTGGGGATGCAGGATGCCAGAAGAGGACGTGTTGTTTGGTGGGTTGGTGGTGTTATGGTGGCCGTGCATGGACATGGACATGGACATGGTCTCGTCTAGCTGGAACTCGATGGCCCAATCGACCGATCGAGCAGCACCTTCGATGAGCGACTCGAGTTCTTCCGAGATGGAACCTAGGTAAGCCTCGAGTGCTG
Organism: Microbotryum violaceum; assembly: GCA_022506055.1. Taxonomy (NCBI): domain Eukaryota; kingdom Fungi; phylum Basidiomycota; class Microbotryomycetes; order Microbotryales; family Microbotryaceae; genus Microbotryum; species Microbotryum violaceum. The sequence continues at coordinate 565,565 of JAKMXP010000009.1, read as the reverse complement.
CTCTGGCTTGTCCAGGCTGATCCACCTTGAGCGCTGCGAGGGCGAGTGCGACGACGAGCGAAGGGTGGACACAGGAGGCAAGTGGGGAAGCGTGGATGTCCGTCGAGGAGGAGCCGGTCGGGTCTTGGAGGATAAGACGGGACCATAGGGTCGGGATTAGGGTTTCGAGGGGGAGGTCGAGGTAATATTGGTGTGTTGGGTGGAGTGCACTGCTTGATGTTGCGGGTGTAGGCAGAGGATGGGATCGACAAGTCGCGAGGAAGGTGATCTCAAAGATGGTCAACTTGCGAGCCCATTCGGCCTTGGGTGGGATCGTATTCGATTCGGCGAGGGTGCGCACCCAGTGTGAAGGTGGAGGTGCAGAGGATGCAGCGGCGGAGAGCACTTGCTGTGCCGAGTGGAGCGACTGAGAGGTGTGGACATAATCCCGGACCAAGAAGGCCGATGTCGCTGCGCGGTAGTACGCCTTGATTGACGGCGATGCGGGCGATGCAGGACTGGGTGATTGAGATCGACTGGCGACTCGAGAAGCGGTCACAGCATCCATGGTTTGCTTGGGCCCGATCCGCGCTTGATGCTTGTGTTCGATCGAAGGCAAGCCGAGGGGTGAGATGGGGTGGGGCGTGCAAGACGGACGACCGCGGGCGCCCGGAGCAGGAACGCCGACTCGACCACCTAATAGCCGGCGTCGGCGCGCACGGACCATCTCGGGCCAGCCCCTTTCAAGTTACCAAGTAGCTTCGAGACCTCGCGGAGATTTTTCGAGAGGGTCAGATTCAAAGTAGATCAAACTGTTCCCGTGACGAGACTCATACCCGACCCCCACCTCTTGACACATCTCGGCCGGCACCGCGGCGCGCCGAGGGCGGGTTCGCACTTGACTTCAATTTGTTCACCAACCCGTCTGAAGCGCGTGTGCGGGTGACATCTCGAACAACAGCAACCATGGACAGCCGGCCAGGTAAGTTGCATGGCACTCTGCAAAGTACGTCGTCGTCACTGATCCCTCACGCTTCCTACAACTGCAGACATGGTCAGTACAGGCCATCTCATGACACAGCCGGGCCTCCCCCCCCGCACGGACCATGAGCGCCTCAAGGCACGCGACTGATTCCCACTCATACATGGTTTCCCATCCAGCTCGTTGGTCCAAAGACCGAGACCGAGGAATTCCTCCGGAAAGCCAAACCCAGTGCCAACAACACGACCGGCCTTTCTTGGTACTGGTCGGTCCACCGCGCTCACTCACCGAGCTGCCCTAATTTAAGTCGAGTTGACATTTGATATTGTGTCGTGTCTGGCCCAGGGTCTGCATCCCTCGAAGCGAGGACGACAAGGAGGATGCACTCAAACCTGCTGAGGAACAGTCATTCGAGTCTCGAGTCGACTTTATGGAACAAGGTCAAGTCCTCGTCGACAAGTTGACCAAAGATTGCAAGCACATCGCGGTCAGTAGTGCGCGGCGGACCGAGTTGGGTTTTCGGCGCGGCCGGTCGCCTCACTGACAGACCCCTGATTCATTCTTCAGGAGACTGCTCCTGTCAGAGCCAACAAGAAGACGGGTGCCAAATCACAAAAAGAGCGTCAGTCTTTCTCCCTGAACTAGATCTAGTCCTGGGGAGCTTGACCCACTGACATTTACGAAACCGAAACAAACCCTGCAGTCCGAGAAATCGAACACGCCAAGTTCAACGACCAAGTCGCCGCACTCGCCAAAAAGCACAACGTCTTGACGGGTAAATGGCTCTTGTACCCTACGGCCGACAACGTCGATGCGATTTGGGCCAAGGTCGTCAATGCGATCGCGAATCCGGATGGGGCCTTGGCCAAGACGGGGGTCGTGCATACCGCCAAAGTTTCGACGCATGCTCAAGAGGGGCAGTCAGTATTCTTTGTTCCTAGTCTTTCTCTCCCTTTCTGAGGTTGACGTGAGGATACCCCGCGTCGACATGGCAGAGGCTACGTGATTTGCGTCTACTGTGACGATTCGTGGGACGGCGATGGGGTCGGCAAAGCGTTCAAGTGCCTCGTCCGAGAACTCGGTCTCGTTTCGAGCGCGTACAAAACTGACGCCAATGTGGGTCCCTGCTACTTTGTCAAAAACGAACTGAATTGCTACGTGCTGATATCCACCTTGGATGTGAACCGGTTCGACAGACGCTACTCGGCATCGATTCCAAGCATAGTTCGGGGATCCGTTCGTCCCTTTACGGCAAGACGGATTTCATGACTAAGGACGAGATTGAGCAGGCGATCGAGAAGAGGAAGGCTGAAATGGAGGCCCCGGTGAAGGTGCCGAAGAAGTTGGAGAAGGAAGAGGAAGAGGATGGGTTCGTGACGGATGAGGATTCGGATGAGGAAGCGCCCAAGGCGAAGAAGCAGAAGGTGTGAGAATGGAGTTCTCGAGCGGGAGATTCCCAAGGTCTCGATACAGCAGATTCGGATCGAGTTTGTGTTTTCGCTTTCGTCCTTTTACGTGTATACCCTCCGCACCTTGCATCCCCCGTTCGTCTAGTGCAATCAGCAATTTCCGACCCATTTCGGCAGCGGGAGAATTGACTTTGCGCGCTTGGGCTGTGCTCACCATAGGCTCACGTCGCTTCGCAACAGTTCGCAACGGCGGCTCGGCCGGGCGTGTGCTTCAACTTGTGAGATTCGACCCCTCCAGTAGGCGCCTAGCTCCTCTCTCTCTCTCTCTCTACCGCCCTTCGTTCAAGCCAACCCCCCAAGAGGTGTTCCTACCTCTGGGTCGATAGTCACCATTACGTCCCTACTGTGTTGGCCGTCGTCGAGGGCCGTAGTCGGAAGTGGAAGCCGTGTTCGTTGCTCATTCAGTACGGCTTCGTCGCTCGTGCTCGCTCGTCAACGATCGGCATCGACACCGGTGCTCTTGTCGACGCCTACACGCGGACTGGGCAAACACTTGCGATTGCCTACAGCCCCAAAAGCGCACAGGCAAAACACGAAGAAACTCTCAGCCACTTTCATCGACCAGTTGAAGGCCGTATTCGGCCCTGTCAGTGTGACTTCTCCCGTCGGTGACCATCCAAGCACCCGTTCGCGATCCGCCGCCAAAGTCGATTCTGAAGAAACCCGACCCAGGATGGTCGACGCACCCTCACCTCTCAAGGGCGCATCAGAGCTCGGGTACGAGGTCTTGAACAAGACGGTCTTGCCACCCACTCTCGTCCGGTTGGGCCATGGTCAGTCGCAAAAGCTTTTCGCTTTCCGGCCTTTGACAGCAAGTGCTGACCTCACACCTCTTCATTTGCTCCATCAGTCATCCTCACTTGGTCACGCTCTTTGGTTACCCAGGAGAACGCAGCCTGGTTCGAGCAAAACCTCTCCTTCGACGACTTGCTCTCGTCCCCGCTCGCTCGCAACGGTCGCATCACCTTGTACGTTGAAAAAGACCTCAAATACGGCCGCCACCCGCCCAGGATCTACATCTCCAACGCTCAGTTCGAGATCCTCACGCGGTGGATCGTCGAAGACGGGGCCGTCTCGGTCGAAATATGCAAGGCGGTGTCTCTCAGGCGCCAATCCCTCCCGACTAGCAAGTTGGGGCCCATCGTGGCGCGTGTCTACGACGATCCGAAAGCGTTGCGCGAGTTCGTTCGTTCCGAAGCGGCTGCAGTAGACATGGCCTCGCCTTTCAAAAAACTGAAGCTCATGCTCGCCGGAAAGGAGGTGGGGGCCCGTAGTGCCCAGAATTCGGCATCGCCTTCGCCCGATTCGGCGTCGACGCCTTCCACCCCTCCAGCGACCATTCCCGAACCCACCTCTGCACCGTCTCGTAAAAAAGTTAAGCTCGCCAACGTTCCATTGATCTCTACCCTACCTGTCAAAACCTCGCCAATTGCAACACCACCACACCGATTAGCAGCAGTAGCAGCAGCAGGGTTACCCTCGGCGTCCATTCCCCCCGTCTTTGACCTCGACGAGTGCTCGAGCGAGCTCGCCGAACTTCGTGCACGCTATGCCCACGCCAAACGACACGGTGGCGCGGCTTTCTTGTCCCTTGATGTCGAGACGTGGGAAAGAGGGCATGATGCTTTGCTCGAAGTCGGCTGGACCTGCGTCGATTTCACGGCGCCTTCTTCGTCCTCCTCATCGTCGTCTTTGGAATCCGACTCTGATTCGGACATGGTATCGCAGTCTGGAGGGGAAGGAGAGGAGGGGCCAGCTGCCTCCACGGAATGGGCGACAGTCACTCGTACGGATCAACACGTCGTCATCGCGGAGAATTTCAAGCGACGCAACGGTCGATTCTCACCTGACGCTCGCGACGATTGGGATTTCGGCCCGTCGTCGCGAAGTGGGTCGGTCGAACCTACCGAGACGACACTATCGGCGAGCAAAAAAGCCAAAGCCGTCAAGGAGAGCGGATCCAAGTCCAAGTCCAAATACAAGCAAGCAGTCAAGGTCACTGCGGTAGTCAAGACTGATTCCCTCCTGATGGGTCTGGACAACCTCTACGCTTTACTCGCTGCGACGTTCGAAAGCATTACTTCGTCGGAGAAGGACAAGCAGTTGTTCCTCATCTTCCATGATTCTCGGATGGACCTCAAAGCATTGGGGATGTTGGGCTTCGAGGATGGGTTTGCCAAGCCGGTGAGGGAGTTGGCTGTACAAGTCAAGACTGGGAAGAAGGGAGAGGGAGAGGGTAATGTGTGGATTATCGACACCCAACGCGTCTACGCGGGATGGAAGGGGTTCGGACACCGCAAGAGGTTGGAACGCTGCTGCTCCGAACTCGAGGTCGCTACGAAACGACTCCACAATGCGGGCAACGACGCACATTACACTTTGGATCTGTTTGAAAGGATGATGGATCCGCAACGCAAACCCAGTGTCCGCAACTTTCATCATGAGCTTCAGCAGCTTCTTAGTTAGAAGGTCTTTCAGGGTTGAAACTCGCACCGCTCGTTTGTATAGCTAGCATTGTCGCATTGCATTTTATCATGTGTTGTCTTATTGTGGATGGGCTGCGGGTACCATCCGGTCGGAAGTGTTACGGTGGGCCCAGCGTCGGTTTGAGAGCGCCACACAGCTGAGTGCGCGGCTGCTTCTCGAGTGGTCGTCGCTCGTCGTCTCGTCGTCTCGTCGTCAGCCTCCCACCCACCTCACCCTCGCCTGATCATCACCGTTTGATCATGCAGTCCACACTCCCCTTGGACCCTCCCAAGACGCAGACCGGTAGCGAGCTCAGGATCCAAATCAACAAGCTCGACTCGGAGCGGTGTCGGTTCGTCGCGGATGGCGTGAACCTTGCGTACGTCGAGATCCCAGTCCCTGCATAGGGTGGTGGTCCACTTGACATGGGAACTGATGCTGACTCACTGCCTTGCTTCTCCATCCATCTCGCCAATCCTATGCAATCGATGCGACGACCCCCCCCCCCCTCGACGTTTCTCCTTCACGCTGGTCCCTGTTCTACAAACAGTCTCGCCAACTCACTACGAAGGGTCATGATCTCCAACATTGAAACACTGGCAATCGACCAGGTCCAAATCGAGGAAAACACCTCCGTACTGCCGGACGAGATGATCGCGCATCGATTGGGACTGATCCCCTTGTGGAGCGAAGGCATCGACAGGAGGATACCCAACCACAACAAGGTGACGACCCCGTTGAGCCACATCCCATTCAATGAATCTCCCACTGACGTTGTCGTCTGCAAAACCTTTGGGTTCACGTTTACAGGAATGCGTGTGCGACGCCTTTTGCGACCTGTGCTCCATCACGCTCGAATTGAACGCGTACTGCACCGAGGACCGAACGATGGAAGTCACTTCCAAGATGTTGACCGTTGTAGGTGATGATCGATCTGGTATTGGGAGACCATCAGTCGGTGAGTGGACCTTGCCTCAGCAAATGGGCGACTTTGGCGCGAGGGGGTTCGTCCGAAAGTGCAAGCATGCTCATGAGCTTTGCCACTTGACTATCACCAGCTGGCGATCGGGATACGGGTGTGATGATCGTCAAGTTGGGAAAGGGACAACAGATCAAGATGAAGTGCATTGCAGTCAAAGTAAGTCGAAGCTAGGTCGAGAATCGTGAGCATCCTCCCAGCTCGCTGACTCGCGCAATTCCTTCACACCGACCGCGCGCAGGGAAAAGCACTGGAACATGCGAAATGGTCCCCGGTAGCCGCACTGGGGTTCGAATACGATCCCTACAACAAGCTGCGGCATACCGACCTGTGGTTCGAAGTAGGGACCGACCCGAACGAGGAATGGCCCCTTTCCGAGAATGCACAGGTGAGAGCGAGAATTGACACATTTTGACGTGCAGCAATCGCTGATGGCGTGGGTATGCTTACGTCACAGTACGAACGCCCTCCCGCCAAGGACGGAACCGATCCATTCGACTTCAATGCCAACCCAACGCGATTCTACTTTGATGTCGAGGCCGTCGGCCAAATGAGGCCGGAGGAGATCGTCGTCAAAGGCATCGATCAACTCATCCTCATGCTCGCAGACGTTACAACCTCAATTGCTGAAATCGCCAAACCTCGTGTCAACTCGGGCCAAACACCGATGCACCCTGGAATGGGTGGTGGTGCGGATCTCGGAGGCGGCTACGGTGGCGTGGGGCAGAGTGATGGGTACAATAGTGGGGCAGGGGCAGGGTATGGTGGGTACCCACAAGGGGGCCAAGGACCTGTGGGTGCCGTTCCTTCTGCGGGTGGGTTCCCCAACTATGGTGCGAGGAGTCCACAGCGGAACGGGTACGACGATTTCAACTAGGTATGCTAGTCCGAGGAACGGGCCGAGCTTTGGGGGCAAGAGCGCGGCGCGACCCCGAGTGTTGTAACTGCAACAAAATCACTTGAACTGTTGCCGTCGATGATGCGAGAATTTTGCGGACCCGTGATCTGGCTGCCGTGACTGCGCGCGTGCAAGGTGCAGAGCTGCAGTCGTCGGTCCTGACCGTGCGCAGCTTTGACAAAGGCAGCAGCGTCAAGGCGGGTGCGGGAGTCGCCGCTGGTGCTCAAGCCATTTCGATTTCAATTACGGGAGTGAATGAATCATCAAGTTATGCAGGTGAACTGTTCACTTCTTTCCCGACTTTGCTTTTGCGAGCCCGTTTACGCAATTCGGCACCGGGCGGTTCTGCGCTTTGCGGCGCGCTTACTGCTGCGGACGTCGGAGGCTGCAGCGCGCGGCACACCGTACATCCGAACGCGTCCGAACGCAGCTACACCCAATGTCGGCTCTGGTGGTCTCCACGGATCTGTTGCTTCTTGTCCTTTCTCCTGTTCTGCTTACCTCTAATCTCGATAGGACTCCCACCATCGTCCTCCTCCCCTCGCCTTTTTATCTTCCAGACCGTCAACCAATTCACCGACTCCAAAGGCCCACCGGCTCGGATATCCTTGCCTCTTCGTCCGCAGCACTCTGGAGACAGGTCCCGGCGCCAATACGACTTGACTGTACAAGCGTCCGGCGAGTCGCATTCACCTTCTACACTTTGTTTCGGCTGGGGTCGTAAAGTACTTCCTTCGCACCACCACGTTCTGGAGCGATCCACACCATGCGGATCCGGTCTCTGCACCCCATTGCTTTGACAGGCCTATGTAAGTCCTACAAGTTCTTCGTGCTCTCTCGTATTCGAGGCAGCGCGCGAGACAACGCGCAGCTCTGCGTTCCACGGGCGCTCGCGTGCCGCAACGGGCATAGCTGGCGCGCGGACGGGCCGATGATCTTGGCCAGGCTGGTGACGCCACAGCGAAGGGGCGTTGACCTTTCGATACGGAAGATCGCCAATCTAACCAACTCGTACATGTCAATTGTAGTCGCTTCCATCACCGCCTCCCCTTTACGCGTCGAAAGCTCCCCCATCCGAATCACCGCCCTCTTACCCTCTGCTGAGCACTCGACTCTCTCCCTCCACCTCGTAAGAACGGACGATCTCCTATCCGACCTCGACGACCATTCGATCCTCAAGAGGTTGACGCATATTGCGCTGAGGATTGAATTGGATGAGGAAAAGTTGGTGCTGGGTATCAATGGGGGAGAAATTGAGTTGAAGAGTTTGCATAAAGACGGGGCGGGGGAGAGGGTCCAGGCTGTAAAAGCCGAGGTGAGTGGGGAAAGGAGCTGTGCGCGGATTTCATTCGGCTTCTTGAAAGGTTGAGGACTGACTCTACATTCCTTTGAAACAAACTCAGGCGTTCACACTCAGTGATGAGTTCAAAGAAGGTTTCGGGCAGGGTGAACTCATGACCCAATCCGAGATCGTCAGGTCGGCGCTCGAGCACTTGCCCAAGGGCATCGTCTCCGTAAGGACCCAAACGCACTGTTGGGCACTCTCATTGCCCATAAGCTGACCCGGTTATTCGCATTCATCTTTAGGCTCAGATCAGAATCGCCGAAGACGAGGTGGCCCCTTCGACACTCCCCGCTGGAGCACCGAGCGAAGTTTCTGCCGGCGCGCAGGTCTCGATGAAGGCTTTTGCTGTTACATTGAAGGCGAGTCCGGGCTTTCATACACTTGTCACTTCCAGACGATGGAGGACTGACAGGACTGTTTCTGTCCACCTGTAGATTACCGACGTCGACGCCGACTCGGTTTCGCACTCGTCGTCCATCACGATCCCCGTGCTCCGCATCGAGCTCGAGTACGATGATGGCGAAGACTTGATCGTCAAGATGCGTCACTATGCGATCCAACCGAGTGTGCGAGTCGTCGATGCCGACAAGACGAATAGATTGGACCTTAAGGTTGCTAACGAAGAGATTATCGAGGAGATTGAGCAAGGTCGCGAGTCGGTTGAGCAAGTAGACGAGAATGAGGAGGAAGGTCTGTTGCACTCCGAGTCGGATGAGGAGAACGAGGACGTTGAAGATAACGAGGACAGCGACGAGGACGAAGATGGATTTTCCGGAGACGAGGAAGAAGGCAAGCCCCGTCAACCGGACGGTGGAAAGGGCCGACGACCACCATCACCCGGCAAAGGCGACAAAGGGCGACGACCTCCGCCTGAGGACGGACACAGACGCCCCCTTCCCGAAGGTAAAGGCCGCCGACCGTCTCCTCCTGGACGCGGAGGAAAGCGAAGACCTGAAGACCTCGATCATCCACGACCTGCTTCCGTCCCTTTTCACCACCACCACCACCACCATGGTCCTCCTCTTCCTCCGGCTTGGATCAAGTGGATCGCCGAACGCCTGGGCGTCCCTCCTCCCTCTCCTTCTCCTTTCCATGGTCGCAAGCCTCACCACGCGCACGGTCGACAAGACACGTCTCCTTTCCATGGGCGACCCGGTGACGATGATGAAGAGCGCATGGAGCTCGCATCAGAATGGAGACCATCTGGCTTCGGTGCTTCGGGTGGAGCAACGGTTCCCGACGGACGTTCTCACCGTCGACCCTCGAACGACGAACATGAATCACCCCTTCGCCCCGAGGGCCACCGCCACCACCACTTCGGCGGTCACCACCATCCTCACCATGGCCCTCCTCCTTTTTTTCATCGCCTAACCCACGACCTCCATGCCTTCTTCTACGTCCTCGGTGCGGCCCTCTCCACACTAGGTGGTCGGATCTTCTCCTTCTTCGTCCCAGGGTTGATGATCGTTCTGATCGTCGTCAAGTTGACCACAGCGAGGAGGAGTAATGGCAGTGTGAGGTTGGAAGAAGAAGATGTGGAAGCGGCTTTCGCCCCTCCTCCTCCTATGTATTCGATTCGGAAAGATGAGACGCAAAGGCTGCTCGGGCTTGCGGAGGAGGTTGAGATCAAGATTTCGTTCGAAGATTTGAAGGATGTCGAGGAATCGCTTGTTCATAGTTCATAGTCATTTCTTTGCGCAGAGTTCGCTTTTGTTTGTTTAGACGTTTGGTTTTGTAATGACTAGACTACATGATTCGACGATTATGTGCTTCATCGTTTGCGTCAGGGGTTCCTCTTGAACTTCGCCCTTAAGCTCCCTTCCACTCGGTAGAAGACCATTTTCATCACGCTTCTGGCTCAGAATGTCCACGCTGAGCAAGTCAACCGAAACCACCGGGCCGAACACGCAACAAACGAGATCAGGTCACGCACGCTTCCGAATGTCGCATGCTACCACAAAAGGCAGAGAGGAAAACGTACAGCGGACAATACGTATATTATTTTCTGGAAAGAAACTTGCGCTACGGGGCAATTTTAGGGACGACGACTGGTAGGTAAAACGAAGCTTTGATAGGATGCAGATATAGGGAAGAAAGAGGGTGAATAACTCGGGATGTCCAAGCCGACCAAGGGAAGAATCGAAACGGCTTCGACGGATGCCTAAGTGGCGGAGTTTGCCGGATATTGTGGGAGTATCGCGTTCAAGCGAAGAGAGCGACAAGACCGGCGACGAAACCGAGGAAACCGGAAACGGCGACCTTGTCGGCGGGAGAGGCGGGCTTCCCGGTCGCGGCTGGAAGGGCAAACAAGTGAGACCTAAGTCAGTACAAAGACGACCATCCTGACTTTGCCTCGAAATACTCACCAGCAAGAGCACTGGTAAAGGCCTATGATCAGAAGCGGAAAAGGAACGGTCAGGATTCGTGCAGCTTTGGGATAGGGGCCACGCCCTGAAAACGTACCCCCGCGACGGACGTGACGTCGCCTGCAACAGATTTGGCACCTGAAGTAGCGGCGCCAGCAACGGACGCAGCACCGGAAGTGGCGACACCAGCAACGGACGCAGCACCGGAAGTAGCGACACCAGCAACGGAGGTGGCGGCACCAGCGACGGATCCAGCGCCGGAGGCAGCGACAGAAGCAACGGATGAAGCACTTGCAACGGCTCCCGACGCGGCACTCGAAGCACCCGAGACGACCGATCCGGCCGAGGCCGAGGCGCCGGAAGCCACACTCGAGGCAGCGCTCATGGTAGAGGAGACCGACGCCGACGCGCCGGCTGACACGGACGAAGCAGCCGCGGAAGCACCACCCGTGACTGCACACCGTACCGTAAGTAGTCAGAAGATTGTGAGCTACCTCGGTGCCCCCGAAAATCTCTGGCACCAACTCACCGGAGGCGATGGGGATCGAACTGAGGCTAGCGATCTCGCCCGCAGCAGCTCCAGAGTAGCCCTGGGATGCCAGAACATAGGAGAGAAGACAGCATGAGCTTCTTGAAGCGGGCAGATATTTGAGTTCGAGTGGAGACTGACGGTGGTGGGAATGGCTACGCCAGCCGAAGCGCAAACTTGCTGGGCAAGGGCGACCGAAGTGGCGACTGCGGGTGGAATCATGTCGCTGTCAGGAGATCGGAAGGAAGCCTCGCAAGACCCGACGGAAAAGAGATGCTCACCCTCAGCTGCCGAAGCGCAATTGTCATTGCAGCAGTTGACCTGTGAGGGCTCGACCAGATGGCATCAGATCACGAACCTGGACTGGCAGCTGGCCGCCCAGCCACACCAACTCACGAAGGCTTGGATGAAAGTGCGGACTCCGCAGAGGCCTTGAAGTGATGAAGCCCATGTGGTTGATGTCAGTGTTTAAAGTCCTGGGAAGTATATCTGTCCCCTTGCCGCAAACCAACCTACCGGCGATGTCTGTGAGACGTAGAGTTAAGGCAATCAGTCAACACAGCTCTGGGTATACGATGGATTGGATCGTGGCAACTGACTAGTCGGATCAACTCCAGGAGCGAGCGAGCCGGCCTCGGAGATCTTGATGGTGAACTGTTATGAGTGGTTGTCGGAAGATGCGGGCCTTTGGTCAGTCGTCACGTTGAGCTAGCTAGCTGAGTGGAGACTAGCGTCGCATGCGTCATCGCCTCGCGCGGATCCCGAGAACAGGCCTAAGCTCAACCTGGACCTGGTAGCCGTCGTCAACGGGGTCCGCCGGCGAGAGCGATACATCCAACTTCATGAGATGCCAATTAACTTACGCAGCTGGTGGCGCACGACTATACGGGAAAGAGTTGGATGTCAGCAGTCTGATCTCTTCTCCAGCGGCGCTGCCAGTGGGCTGCCAGACTACCGCTGAGAACGAAGCACTCACGGGGGCTGACGAAGGGAACTGTTGCGCGTTGACACCGGCAGCAGCAGCGGCGAGGACGAGAAGAGACTTGGCGAGCATAATTCTAGGATTTTCGGGGTGGTTTGATGGTCCTGGATGTGATGTGAGGAGATGCGTTGAGCGAAGTAAAAAGATCGCCGCCGGTTGCCCACCACAAAGCCAAGCTCGGGGTCACTCGCGATCGATCTGGCAGGCCAGGACCTCCCATGCCATCATTGGCTCCAGGTGAGACATTTGGCGGCTCTCTCCACCCTCTCGATCCGAGACCCTCATCCGAGGCTTTAAATTTCGTGAGCCCGATTGTGGTCGTCAGGCTCAGATGCACTACACAGCCACCGCAATACATGTATTTGGCCGTTGTAAACGGCATTCCAACGGCATTTCAACGAGAGAGACGAAAATCATGCACCTCAGCCCTGCCTATAGCCCCTGTCTGGGCAGAATTTCGTCCGAGGCGTGAGACTGCACATGGACCACTGCACCACCCCCGGCCTCTGACGTCCCATGTAAGCTTGCATAGATCCGAACCTGCTGGCCGCTGGAAGATCGTTTCTCAGTAGAGGGGATTGGTGCAATGTGGCTCCCACTTTGATGATTAGTACATCTCAAATTTGCCACTTGGACGGTCCAACTGGGCGCGGCAAAAACCGGACCCTCCAGACCTTAGTCGATCAAGGGGCCATGCGCGTGTTGATCGGGGCACAAACTCGAATTTCCTGGTGTGGGAAAGCAGCTTCACAGGTGCTCACGGTGGAGGATCATAATAAACTTGATTATCAGAGCTGGTAAGGTATCGAAATAGCATGAATAGACCTATTTGCACGAACTACAGGACTTGAAGTGGTCAGAGCCGACTTTCAATCGCTGAGCTCCCGGCTCTTAAGGTCACTACATAGCAGCTCGGAACCTCCGGACCATTCGCGGTGATAGCTCTTGTCACGTGATCTCGGCTCCGCAGCGGAGACCTCTGCGGAGACCCCGTTCGGGCTCTGAGGCGTGCCCCCTGGCTCGACCTCGCTTCCGTTCGGCAGCTCCATTCATCGGAGTTATTGCTCGTGTGCTTGTCCTCGATGTCGACCTTGACTCTACGACAACTCAAGTTCCAAGCTCGAAACCTATACAAAGAGGTAAGTCGCTCAAGCCTCGGCACGTGCTGTAGAGGCGTGCTATTACTCATGCCCCCCCTGCGTTTGCCACCAGTTGCAATATCTCGCGAGAGAATACCCGGACAAGAACTACCCGATTCAGAAGAAACTACATGGGTGCTTCTCGGCGTTCGTAGGAGCTGACAAGGAGAAGGTCGAGTTGGGGATCAAGAAGGCCGAGTTTATCAAGAAGGGTGAGACGCCAACTCTCTGGTCCTTGCGTTGTGTAATGGAGGCTTACGATGGGTGCTCCTCTTTGCTGTACAGAATTGGAAGCGTTGTACTTTTTGAGAAAGTATCGGGCGATGAAGAAGACGTACTACAACTGAGGACGCGGGACAACGCCACTCATTCAAGGACGGGGCATGACGGTCTTGGGCCAGAGTTCTCACAAGAGATACAAGTTGGCGGTACATCGACTTTCGGCCACGGCATGCAGCATGTCTATCTAGTGCACGGACCTGGGGGTCGTCGTCGATAACGTGACGGAGGAGAGTCTTCAGCGGGAGATACTGGGGATCGGATGGGCCGTGTAGCGTATATCAACTCCGCAATTGCAACATGAACAGTGTACAGACTATCGCAACGCTTTTACAGCATGGGTCTGTTCTCACATGAATATGCAGCAAGAGCAGACCACAGCTGCTCTGCACCAAAAGATCCGGCCCGACGAAAGTGATCTTTTCTGGCCAAGCTTGATCTGCACAAGAGCTACAGGAGAGACGTCGAAAATGATGACCATAGTGCTGGTACGAAGCGGTGCATTCTGCATTTAGTACGGCTCCCCGGACGCCCAGTCAGAGTAGGGAAAACTCGACCCAACAAAACGGCCTGTGACGTGGCCTGCCGTCAGCGAGTCGACCAAGGACTTTACAACTTGGGAGAGACATCGGAGACATCGGAGACTGGAGTGGGGAAGCTCCCTCGGGAGCCAGAGCGCGCAAGCGTCGGCGGTGTTCGCTGGGGACAATATGTTGTCGACGAGGGTCCAGAGGCAGTAAATTAGGCAGCAAAAGAATCAGCAAAGAAGAGAAGAGGGAGTCGTACAAGAATTGTAGTAATTCCAACGGACCAAGGTGCGTGTAGTAGGCATGTGGCCAGGGGAGATGTCAGCGCTCGGAGCAGCAACGGAGCAGCCGTCGCAGTGGACTCAACAGCAGTGGACTCGTGGCAGCGCGTTCGAGCTCGTCGCGCTAGGTCGCGCCAGGTCGCGCCTCGCGCCGGCCGCCCACTTGAGTCCGTTCTACCGTGACCCCCCTCACTTCACTTTGCTTCTCGTTCTCGTGTCCATCCGCATCTCTTTCGGCACCTCCACCTCGTTGCCGCCCATTTTACACGCGTGCACCAAATCTTCTTTCTACTCCCGCCCCTGTTCTCTTCCCTTACTCTGTTCCAGGCTGAGCTTGTCCGCACCCATGGTGAGTCCGAACCCCCCATGCTGTTCACCCCCACTCGCGGTCGTCGTCGTCGGCCTGACCAACCGATGCGACCCGCTGCGAGCTTGCGGGCCAGTCACGACGGCTCGTTTCCCGTTGGGGGCCAACCGATTCCGAGCTGCCGAGCATCGCATTCGGGGTGGCCGGATCGCCCTCAAGCTCCAAGTCGGGACGCATTCTCTCAGGAGTGCTTTGGCACGACCGACCAGGATGTGCAACTGCTGTAGCACCTACCTCGACCGAGCCGCTCGTTGGGCTGCCGCCTCACTTGCTCCGGTGCTCCGCGGCACCCCCCCGCCCCCAAGCTCGAGTCTTGCAGGCACCGTCTCATTCTGTGATCTACGGCTGCTGACAAGATTTTCTCCTACTGTTCCACCTCGCTTGTCTTGATGGCATATCCAACCTGGACACCATCCGTGTGAACCATTCGTTGCCGACGCTCGTGGGCCCAACCTCCGCTCCTCGCCCCTCCGTCCCGGCCTGCTCTCGTTGATCGACCCCCCGCTTCTCGCCGCCTACCGAATCGCCCCCTTTGCGCTCTGATCCTGGGCTGCGGCTTCTCTCTACCCCTTCATCCCGACGCAAATACAGTTTCAAATCAATGGCAAGCATGGCCGCCACGCTTCGGGCACGTCCACCCCCGCTCTCGGCCACACCGCGACCAGTCGGCCCCTAGTGCTTCTCCACCCGACGACCCAGACCCGCATCTCCATCAACGTCCCTTCGACTGCGCAAGAGTGGATCGCCGCCGAGGTCGCACGGGATACGTTCCAGGACTGGCTGCATGCCGAAGAGAAGGATGGCCACCTTGTCGGGTTCGATGCCGTCGAGGCCGACGAGGACAACCCCGACCCCGCGGGCGACGATCGCGCCGAGAAGGAGCTTGTTCTGACTGCCTACTTCCTCCGACATGTCGCCTCGCTGCTTCCTTTCCCCGCGACCGCGACCTCTCCCGCGACCTCGACCGTCTTGGTCGCGACCTTTTCTCACTTCGTACGCACCTTTTTGGAGGCGACTGACGTGCACTCGCTCGGCGCCTCTTTGTCGGCCCCGATTCGCTCGCTCGTCATCTCGTCCTACTTTGCCGCACGGACTAAGCTCGAGGTCAACGGGCAAGCCAAGAATCGGCCCAAGACGCGTGATGCGGCCTTGCTGCGTGGCGTCGACAGTGGCGATGCAGAGGTGTACGGTCTCTTAGGTGGCCAAGGAATGAATGAAGTCTACTTTGACGAGTTGCAAGTATGTCCAGCATGCGCCGCGATCCTCATGTTCTACGTTTTGGGATTCCCCACTGGTGCTGATTCTACTGTTCCACCGCTATACAGGACTTATACGAGCTTTACGGTCCACTTCTCACCCCGTTCCTGGCCCTCGCTTCGGGCCACCTCAGCAAACTCGCTGCCGCCGAATCCTCGTCCCTCCTCTATGACCACTCCCTTGACGCCTTGGTATGGCTGCAAGAGCCGTCGACCCGCCCCCCTGTCCCTTACCTCGCTTCATGCGCCGTCTCCCTCCCCCTCATCGGCCTCACGCAGTTGTCGCAGTACGTTGTTTACGGTAAAGGTTTGAACCTCGGTCCTCGCGAGCTCGGAAGCAAGTTCAAGGGTGCGACCGGTCACTCGCAAGGTGTCGTTTCGGCTTGCGTCATCGCCGCCGAGTACCCCCCTGCCAAGGCCGACTGTACCGACTCCTGGACTCCTTTCTACGAGCATGCTCTGCATGGTTTGACCGTTCTCTTCCAGATTGGTCTCCAAGGCTCCCTCACCTTCCCTCCGGTTGCGCTCCCGCCAGCGTTGGTCGCGTCGTCGATCGAGAACGGTGAAGGCACCCCGACGCCGATGCTCGCCGTTAACGGTCTCGAACTGTCCAAGCTCGAGAAGAAGATCAAAGAGGTCAACTCGTTCGTCGCCAGCCAGGGCCGACAAGAGACCCTCGCCGTCAGCCTCCACAACGGTCCCAGGACGTTTGTTGTCACCGGTGCTCCCAAGGATCTCGTCGGTCTCGCCGACGGTCTCCGAAAGAGCCGAGCACCTGTTGGAAAAGACCAGAGCAAGGTAAACGTTCTTGATCGATCGAGCTGCGCCGAGCTGTAGCTGACTCGGAACGTGCCCCATCCTTCGTTCGCTTGACAGATTCCTCACTCGAAGCGATTGCCGGTGTTCTCCATGCGCTTCCTTCACATCGGTGTCCCGTACCACTCGCACCTCCTGAGTGGTGCGACCGAGCGTGCGATGGCAGCCATTGGGGAGGCCGAGTCCAAGCATTGGGCGCCTTCCTCTCTGGCCCTGAGCGTCTTCAACGCCGAGGACGGTTCGGATCTTCGCTCGAGTTCGGGCTCGTTCCTCGAGTCCCTCTTCACGCAGATCTTCACCTCCCCGATCTACTGGGGCACCAAGGCGATCAACTTCCCCTCGTCGGCGACCCATGCGATCGACTTTGGTACGGGTGGGGCTTCCGGTGTCGGCTACCTGTGCATGCGCTGCTGGGAGGGTCGAGGAATCCGCACGATCATGCTCGGTAACCGCGGTTCCGGCAACAACTCTGGCCAAGAAGCTTGGACCCAATCGTCGATCAAACGCGACACCCGATGGACCGAGGCGCACAGCCCGCGCTTGGTCAAGACCGCCGATGGCAAGCTCAACATCGACACCCCCTTCTCGCGCTTGTTGTCGAAGCCGCCTTTGATGATCGGTGGTATGACGCCGTGCACCGTGCGTGCAGGCTTCGTTTCGGCCGTCATGAAAGCGGGCTACCACATCGAACTTGCGGGTGGTGGACACTACAATGAGAAGGCGCTTCGAGGCAAGATCGCCGAAATCCAAAAGCTCGTCAACCGACCCGGCATGGGCATCACCCTCAACTCGCTCTACATCAACCAGCGTCAATGGTGAGTTCGTGTTGAGCCGACGTCACAGCGCACTCAAATCGGGTGGGTGGTTAACATGACATTGGCTTCTTCCGTTTCTCGCAGGACCTTTCAACTCCCTTTGTGGCAAAATATGCGACAAGAGGGTCTCCCCGTCGAAGGCCTGTGCGTCGCCGCCGGTATTCCCTCGACCGAAAAGGCCAAGGAGATCATCGACGGCCTGCGCGAGTCGGGCATCAAGCATGTCTCGTTCAAGCCCGGATCCGTCGACGGTATCCGACAGGTCGTGGCCATCGCCGCCTCCAACCCCGACTACCCGATCATCCTGCAGTGGACCGGTGGTCGAGCCGGAGGTCATCACTCGTGCGAGGACTTCCACGCCCCTGTGCTCGCTACGTATGCCTCGATCCGACAACAACCTAACATCTGCCTCGTCGCCGGATCCGGTTTTGGTGGTGCCGACGACACGTACCCTTACCTAAGCGGAGAGTGGAGCGAGAAGCTGTACGGCGTTGCGAGGATGCCGTTCGATGGTTTCCTGTTCGCATCGAGGGTCATGGTCGCCAAGGAGGCGCACACGAGCGAGAGCGTCAAGCAGTTGATTGTCGATGCCCAAGGTGTCGATGACGACAAGTGGGAACAGTCGTACGACAAGCCCGTTGGTGGCATCATGACCGTCACATCCGAGCTCGGCGAGCCGATCCATAAGGTCGCGACGCGTGGTGTCAAGCTGTGGGGTGAGTTCGACAAGACTGTGTTTGCCTTGCCCCGCGAGAAGCAAGTTGCTTGGCTGCAAGACCACAAGCAGTACGTCATCGACCGACTCAACGCCGACTTCCAGAAGCCTTGGTTCCCCGCCAAGTCCGACGGCACAACCTGCGATCTCGACGACATGACCTACGCCGAAGTCAACTCGCGCCTCGTGAGGTTGATGTACGTCGCGCACGAGAAGCGATGGATCGACATCAGTCTGCGCAACCTCATGGGCGACTGGATCCGTCGTGTTGAGGAGCGTCTGTCGAACGTCAACTCGGGATCGCTCAAGGTCTCGGCGCTGCAATCGTACAACGAGCTCGACGACCCGCAAGCCTTCTTGACCAAGTTCAACCAGCAGTACCCCGCCGCGGCTGAGACTTTGTTGTCGTCGGCCGACGTCGCCTACTTCCTCGCGATTGCCCAACGACCCGGCCAAAAGCCCGTGCCCTTCATCCCCGTCTTGGACCAAACCTTCTCCGTCTTGTTCAAGAAGGATTCTCTGTGGCAAGCCGAGGACATCGAAGCCGTATTTGATCAGGACCCTCAACGAGTGTGCATCCTCCAAGGTCCCGTCGCGGTCAAGTACTGCACAACAACACAGCAGCCGATCGGCGAAATGCTTGGTGAAATCGAGTCGTCGCTGGCCAAGAAGCTGCTCGACGAGTTTTACGGTGGCGACGAGTCCAAAGTCCCGACAATCGATTACCTTGCGCCTGAACCGAAGGATGTCGACTCGGCTGCGTTGCTCGAACAGAGTAACATCACCCACTCTGTCGAAGCGTTCGGCGATGGTGGTGAAAAGCACTCGTACTTCATCAACGGTACCTTGCCTTCAGAGGGCGACTGGCTCGCCCACCTCGGTGGCCCCAAGCTGTCGTGGCTGCAAGCTTTCTTGTCGAACCTCAGCATCACTTCGGGCGATGCGTTGTTGGCGAACCCGGTCAAGCGTGTGCTCGCGCCGAGGCACGGTCAGCGAGTCGAGTTGTCGCTCGCCGCCGATGGGTCGCCGCTCAAGCTCGACGTCTTTGGAGGACTGTAGATCGCACTCCCTTTTCGCGATTGTTTCCTTTCGTTCGCATGTTTCTTGCAACCTCTCATCTAGATTCTGTTACCTAGACGAGCTCTGTCCCCTTTCTTTGAGGGAGTAAGGCGCGGTCCCATTCTTAATTGCTCTCGGTTCTTCTTGCTCGGTGGAGCAATGTACTCTATTTTGGGCGTCCTTCACCATTTTTCTTCTTCTTTCGCATTGCTATTTTCATTCTTCGCGTCTTCGTCTTGTTTTCTGACTTTTTTTTCTTCCTTTAGTGTGCTTGGACTTTTGAAACCTCTACGACAAACAACATGTGCCTTTGGGATCGAGGAGTGAGAGGGAGAGAGCGCAGTCGGCTTTGTGGCGGTTCGATTGAGACGGACTACCGGCATAAGAGGAAGATGTAGTGTTTCGTTGCAATCATGGTGTGTTGCCCATGCTTTGGAATTAAACCTCAGTCCGGGTGTGATGCGGAAAGACTGCATTTATCACGCCTTGCTACATCGAGTCGCTCTCGAAATTTAAGGCGCGTTCGACTCGGCTCACTCGACGACGCTGCCGACAACAGCGCGGCCGGCACGTCTGCTTCTCCCCCCACACGTCCTCGACTGATCCCGCTCGCAGCCCCCCTTTGAGCGAGTTCAGTTCCACGCTTTCAACCCGTTCTTCGGCCCCTAGAGAAGAGCTCTCCCTTTGGAATTCGATTTCCCTTTCAAGCTTTACCACAACACCCACTACGTGAGTCCAAGTGGCCGAGGGGAGAGTGACGATGGGACTCGCAGCGATCAACTCGGGGCGCAGGTCTCGGAGTGGGTTGGGGCCCGTCGTCAGCTCGCGGACAGGTTGCGGCATGCACGCTGTCACAGCAAGGACCACTGGAACTGGGTCATTTCCATGGAGCTGTTGCTTTACTCTTTTGACTTGGTTCATTCACCATTAACCCCTTTGCCACGGGGTGCATATGCGCTGCATGAGCTGGGCCGCGGTTGCGAAAGTCCACGGTTGGGGGTCTCTCTCGCTCGCATTCAGGCACACCCACCCGCGCCGCTCGACCTCCGCATCGACCGACGCCCACACTCCGAGTTGCTCAACCCGAAGGCAAAGTCAAACGCCGAACTGTCCAGGCCCGAGTTCGGATGCGCGATTCGGCACCCATTGCCACTCTGGGAGATTTTTACATATACGAGCTTGCAACTAACATCTCTTTTCGTCCATGGCTTCACAGCGCCCCATCATGTCGTCCACCAGTGACCTCCCTTTGGCGCTCTCGATCGACTTCAGCAAGGCCGACTCGGTCATCTCGCTCAAGTTGTTTGATCACGACCCAGTCCAGAAGAAGGCGATCCCGCTCGAGCTCAAGTTCAAGTATGACGTCTCGACCCCTTACGCCCCGATCCATGAGATCGTTGACGATCGCAACCAGCGCATCAAGGAGGTCAGTTGCGCCGGCGAAATTGCTACTCGCGCTTTCGCTCCGGCAAGATTCTGGGAGCTCAATTTTGCTTTGCACCACTGCATTTGTCTCTTTACCGACAGCACTACTGGGACTTGTGGTCGCTCGATGCCTCGGCCACGCAAGGCATGTCGCAGCTCTCCATCTCGGACGAGTTCCACGGCGAGACCGTCACCATCGACGAGGATGACATCGAAGCCTTCTGCCGCGTCGTCGGCAACGAAGGCGAGGCCTACAAGCGCAGCCACAAGAAGTGCATGCAAGTACCCATGGACTTTGCCATCAAGTTGGGATGGAAGGTACGTTCTACCGCACTGACCGGGCATCGGGCTGTGGGAATGGCTTACTGACCGTTTCTTCCCGCTCACTGCTACAGTCCATCATGAAGCCCATCTTCCCCTCGTCGATCGATGGTGATTTGCTCAAGCTCGTCCACCTTTCCAACGGCTTCCGAGTCCTCCCCGGCGCCCCGGCGCTCGTTCCCGGCGACACCGTCACCTCGACCTCGCGCATCGAGTCCGTCACCAACTCGGACTCGGGCAAGACCGTCTCCGTCAAGGGAACCGTCTACCTCGTCTCGTCGGCGGCCAACAAGGACAAGGCCACCACCGAGGAGCGTGTACCCGTACTCGAGGTCACGAGTTCGTTCTTGTACCGTGGCACCTTCACCGACTACGCCCAGACATTCTCGCGCATCGAGTTCCCCGTCTACAAGGTCTCACTGCCCACCTCCGAGTCGGTTGCCGTCCTCCAGTCCAAGGAATGGTTCCAGTGGGAGAACGACGCCGAACCGCTCGAGAAGGATGCCAAGCTCGAGTTCCGCGTGGAGTCGCGCTACGTTTACGCCGACAAGTCGTCCTACTCGAGCGTCCACGTTCAAGGTGGTGCTTACGTCACGCGCCTCAAGCACGGCAAGACCTCATTCAAGGTCGCCACGGTCGAGTACTCCTCCGAGGGCGAAGGAGTGACCAAGGGTGACCCCGTGCTCGAGTACCTCAAGCGTCACGGGTCGGCCCAGGAGCAGCCCATCCTCTTCGAGAACGGTGGCTACTCGCTCACGGCCGAGAGCGGCGCGCAGTTCTTCACGCCCACGTCGAACGCCGACTATTCCTTTACTTCGGGCGACACGAACCCGATCCACACAAACCCTTATTTTGCCGCTCTCGCGTCGTTGCCCGGCACAATTACTCACGGCATGCACTCGTCGGCTCGCACGCGTCGTTTCGTGGAGCAGATCGCGGCCGAGAACATTGGCTCGCGCGTCAAGAAGTACACCGTCGGCTTCACGGCCATGTGCTTGCCCGACCGCCTCATGGAGGTGCGCCTTAAGCACATCGGCATGACCGCCCAAGGCGACAAGTTGATCAAGGTCGAGACCGTCGACGTCGAATCCTCGACCGTCGTCCTCACCGGTATCGCCGAGATCGCACAAGCCCCTACGGCCTACGTCTTCACCGGTCAAGGTTCGCAAGAGCCCGGTATGGGTATGGAGCTGTACGGCACCTCGGCCGTCGCCAAGGCCGTCTGGGACCAAGCCGATGCACATTTGGGCGAGGTCTACGGCTTTTCGATCCTAGAGATCGTTCGCACAAACCCCAAGGAGAAGACAGTGCACTTTGGTGGTCTCAAGGGCCAAGCGACGCGACAAAAGTACATGGAGATGACGTACACGACGACCGACGCCGAGGGCAATGTTAAAACCTTGCCTCTCTTTGGCGACATCGACTTGCGCACGTCTCGCTACACCTTCTCGTCACCGACCGGTCTACTCTACGCGACGCAATTCGCCCAAATCGCTCTCGTCGTGACCGAAAAGGCTGCGTTCGAGGACATGCGCGCTCGCGGTCTCGTCCAAACCGACTGCCTTTTCGCCGGTCACTCGCTCGGTGAATACTCGGCCCTCGCTTCGATCGCGGACATTCTCCCTGTTTCGGCGCTCGTCGATGTCGTTTTCTACCGTGGTATCACGATGCAGCGTGCTGTCGAGCGTGACGAGCAGAACCGCTCGTCGTACGGCATGTGCGCCGTGAACCCTTCGAGGATCGGCAAGTCGTTCGGTGACGCCGCTTTGCGTGAGGTTGTCGACACGATCTCGCGCCGCGGTAGCATCCTCATCGAGGTCGTCAACTACAACGTCGAAGGCCAGCAATACGTCGTCGCCGGTCACCTCGTCGCTCTGCAAGCGCTGACGAACGTGCTCAACTTCCTCAAGGTGCAAAAGATCGATTTGGCCAAGTTGACCGAAATGATGTCGATCGACGAGGTCAAGGAGAAGCTCGGCGACATCGTCGACGAGTGCGTCAAGTCGGCTCGCGAGTTGCAGGCCAAGAGCGGTTTCCTCGTCCTCGAGCGCGGTTTTGCCACCATCCCGCTGCCCGGTATCGACGTGCCGTTCCACTCGCGCTACCTCTGGGCCGGTGTCATGCCGTTCCGCACCTACCTGTCCAAGAAGGTCAACCTCGCGCACTTCAACGCCGACCTGCTTGTCGGTCGCTACATCCCCAACTTGACGGCCGAGCCTTACGCCGTCACGCGCGCCTACGCCGAAAAGATCCACACCCAGACCTCGTCGCCTCGCCTCAGCAAGGTGCTCAAGAACTGGGACGAGGAGCGCTGGGGCGAGCCGGAGAACAAGAACAAACTCGGCTACGCCATCTTGATTGAACTGCTCGCTTACCAGTTCGCCAGTCCTGTGCGCTGGATCGAGACTCAGGACATCCTCTTCAAGGACTTCAAGTTCGAGCGCCTCATAGAGCTCGGTCCTTCGCCGACTTTGACCGGTATGGCCACCAGGACTCAAAAGTGAGTCTTGACAGGGCCGACGAAGTCGATGGTAGTGACTAATAGACCCTTGTTACCGGGTTCTCACAGGCTCAAGTACGAGTCTTACGACTCTGCCCTTGGTATCAAGCGCGACATTTACTGCATCGCCAAGCACCAGAAGGAGATCTACTACCAGTTCGAGGAGGAGGTTGCCGAAGCCCCTGCCGAAGCGCCCGCTGCTGCTGCTGCCCCTGTCGCTGCGGCCCCGGCCCCTGTCGCCGCCGCCTCTTCGGCTGGCCCCGCCGCTTCTGTTCCCGATGAACCCCTCAAGGCCGTCGACGTCTTGCGAGTCATCATCGCTCAAAAACTCAAGAAGCCCGTTTCGGAGGTCCCTCTCGGCAAGTCCATCAAGGACCTCGTCGGTGGCAAGTCGACGCTCCAGAACGAGATTCTCGGTGATCTCCAGGGCGAATTCGCCTCTGCTCCCGAGAAGGGTGAGGAGATGCCGCTCTCGGAGCTCGGCGCCGCCCTTGCCCAAGGTCACTCTGGTGCCCCCGGCAAGTACACCTCCGGTCTCATCGCTCGCATGATCGGCTCCAAGATGCCCGGTGGCTTTGGTCTGTCCGCCGCTAAGGCTCACCTCGGCAAGCAATGGGGTCTCGGTTCGGGCCGCATCGACGGTGTCTTGCTCGTTGCGCTCACGCAAGAGCCCCCCAAGCGTCTCAGTTCGGAAGCCGATGCCAAGGCCTTCCTCGATGCCGCTGCACAAGCCTACGCCTCGAACGCCGGCATCACGTTGTCGTCCGGCGGCGGAGGTGGTGCTGGTGGAGCTGGTGCTGGTGCTGGTGCTGGCATGATGATCGACTCGGAGCAGCTCGACAAGATGCAAGCCAAGCAGAACGACTTTGTTTCGCAGCAGGTGGAGGTGTTGTTGCGCTACCTCGGCCGCGACTCGAGGACAGGTCACCGCCTTGCGGACCAACAAAAGGCCGAAGTCCAAGGCTTGCAGGACAAGCTCGACGCGATCGCCCGCGAGCACGGCGACGACTACATCAACGGTATCCAGGGCGTCTTTGACCCGCTCAAGGCGCGTCATTTCAACTCGAGTTGGAACTGGGTCCGTCAAGATGCGCTCACAATGTGGATGGACATCCTCTTTGGCCGGCTCACGACCGTCGACCGAGACATCACCGCGAGGTGCATCGTCATCATGAACCGTGCCGATCCTTCTCTCGTAAGTGGATCCAGATTGCACGGTATTTTTTTCAGGAGTGGCACTGACGTCCGTGCCCGTGCGTGACATCAACCAGATCAAGTACATGCAGTACACGATCGATAACACCCCCGTCCACCTCGGCGAGAACTTTGTGCTCGCCAAGCAGTTTGGCCAGCAGCTCCTCGACAATTGCAAGGAGATGATCGGTCAGGCGCCTCTGTACCGCGACGTCACGTTCCCGACCATGCCTAAGACGACGATCTCGGCCAAGGGTGACATCCTCACCGAGGAAGTCAACCGACCCGGTGTGTCACGTCTCGAAAAGTACGTCGCCGAGATGGCCGCCGGTAGCAAGATCACGGTCCCCAGTGTCAACGTGAGTGTTCCATTTGAGGATGAGTTCTAACCGTCTGTGCTCAACTAACTCATATCCGGTCCTTGCTTTTCAACAGCTCGACAAGGTTCAAGATCACATTGAAAAGATCTACCGCTTGATCAAATCGCAGCCGCAAATCTCCAAGACGCACATGCAGTCGATCCGCTCGCTCTATGGCGAGGTCGTTCGTGGCCTCGGCAAGGAAGGTACCGCGCCCGCTGCCAAAGCTACGACCAAGACCGCTGGTCGCACTCGTCGCTCGTCGGCGGCGTTCCTCCGGCCCTCGGGCTTGACCGAGGCAACTTTCCTCCCCGAGGACAAGATGCCCTTGTTGCACCTCAAGCGCAAGGTTGGCACGAACTGGCAATACTCGTCCAAGCTCACGTCGTTGTACCTCGACATCCTCAAGGAGATTGCCACGAGCGGTGTCACGTTCGAGCACAAGAACGCGCTCATGACCGGTGTCGGCAAGGGCTCGATCGGTGTTGAGATCGT
The DNA here is from genome assembly GCA_022506055.1 of Microbotryum violaceum. Classification (NCBI taxonomy): domain Eukaryota; kingdom Fungi; phylum Basidiomycota; class Microbotryomycetes; order Microbotryales; family Microbotryaceae; genus Microbotryum; species Microbotryum violaceum. Next base: position 540,022 of record JAKMXP010000009.1, on the reverse strand, counting down.
CAAGGGTTTGCTCGCTGGTGGTGCCAAGGTCGTCGTCACGACGTCGAGATACTCGCGTGCCACGGTCGAGTACTATCAGGGCATCTACCAAGAGTGCGGATCCAAGGGCTCGTCGCTCACGGTCGTGCCCTTCAACCAAGGCTCCAAGCACGACGTCGAGGCGCTCGTCGACTTTATCTACAACAAGGAGAAGGGTCTCGGCATGGATCTCGACTATATCCTCCCTTTCGCGGCTTTGCCCGAGAACGGTCGCGAGATCGATGGTCTCGATGATCGCTCCGAGCTCGCTCACCGCATCATGTTGACCAACCTCTTGCGCCTCCTCGGTGCCGTCAAGTCCAAGAAGGCGGCTCTGCAGCTCACGACGCGCCCGACCGAGGTCGTCTTGCCACTCTCGCCCAACCACGGTCTGTTCGGCAAGGACGGTCTCTACTCCGAGTCCAAGATCTCGCTCGAAACCCTCTTCAATCGTTGGTCATCCGAGTCGTGGGGCGAGTACCTGTGCATCGCCGGTGCCGTGATCGGCTGGACGCGTGGTACGGGTCTCATGAACGCGACCAACTCGGTCGCCGAAGGCATCGAGGCGCAAGGTGTCCGCACCTTCTCGGCCAAGGAGATGGCGTTCAACATCCTCGGTCTCATGCACCCCCTCGTCTTCGACGTCGCTCAGATCGAACCCGTCTGGGCTGACCTCAACGGTGGCATGGACAAGCTGCCCGACCTTGCCGCGCTCACGACCGACATCCGCACGAACCTCAACCTGACCGCGTCGACGCGCAAGGCGATCGCCGTCGACAACTCGCTCGACTACAAGATCACGCGCGGTAGCGACGCCGAGCAGATCCATCACCAAGTCAAAGTCTTACCTCGAGCCAACTTTTCGCTGCCCTTCCCCGAGCTCAAGCCCATCGACGCCGCGTCGGAGTTGGCCAAGTTGCGCGATTTGATCGACCTCGAGAAGGTCGTTGTCATGACCGGTTTCGCCGAAGTCGGTCCCTTCGGCTCTTCGCGTACGCGTTGGGAGATCGAGGCCCACGGCAGCCTCTCGATCCAGGGCACGCTCGAGCTCGCGTACATCACGGGCTTGATTAAGCACTTTGACGGCCGTCTCAAGGATGGCTCGCTCTACGTCGGATGGGTGGATGCCAAGACCTTGGAGCCGCTCGACGACAAGGACGTCAAGGCCGCTTACGAGAAGCACATCCTCGCCCACACCGGTATCCGCCTCATCGAGCCCGAGCTCTTCAACGGCTATAACCCGAACAAGAAGGGTCTGACCCAGGAGATTGAGCTGCAACACGACCTCGAGCCGATCGAGGCCTCGGACGAGGACGCGAGCCGCTTCAAGCTCGAGCACGGCGACAAGGTCGACGTCTACACCGATGACGGCTCCAAGTTCTTCGTCAAGTTCAAAAAGGGCGCCAAGATCGTCATTCCTAAGGCCGTCGCATTCGATCGTCTCGTCGCCGGTCAGATCCCAACGGGGTGGTCGCACAAGGCCTTCGGCATTCCCGACGACATCGCTGCGCAAGTCGATCGCACCTCGCTCTGGGCGCTCGTCGCCGTTTCCGAGGCGTTGATGATGGCCGGTATCACGGACCCTTACGAGATGTACAAGTATGTGCACCCCTCCGAGGTCGGATCGTCGCTTGGTTCCGGCATGGGAGGTATGGTCTCGCTCTCCAAGATGTTCCGAGACCGTCGCGAGGAGAAGGACGTGCAAAAAGATATTTTGCAAGAAACGTACGTATTCTGTTTTCTGTAGTGCTGCCACATCTCGAGTTTCAAACGCTGACCAGCTATACTTTGTTGCATTCACAGCTTCATCAACACGGTCGCGGGATGGGTCAACTTGCTCTTGCTCTCGTCCTCGGGACCTATCAAGATCCCCGTCGGAGCTTGCGCCACTGCTCTGCAGTCCGTCGAGATTGCCATTGACACGATCCTGTCCGGCAAGGCCAAGGTCATGATCGCCGGTGGTTTCGACGACTTCTCCGAGGAAGGCTCGTTCGAGTTCGCAAATATGAAGGCGACGTCCAACACCATGACCGAGTTCGCTGCCGGCCGTGAGCCGACCGAGATGTCGCGTCCCACCACGAGCACTCGATCCGGTTTCAGTAAGTTCTCCCGTCTGTCAGGGCATGGTGTGCTTGTGCTGACCATTCGTTATGCCTCCCCCACCAACAGTGGAATCGCAAGGTTGCGGTACGCAAGTCCTCATGTCGGCCAAGACCGCCATCGAGATGGGTGCCACCATCTACGGCATCGTCGCGTTCACATCCACTGCGACCGACAAGGCCGGCCGATCGATCCCTGCGCCGGGTCTCGGTGTCATGGGAACCGCTCGCCAAGTTCACTCCAAGTACCCCTCGCAGATCCTCGACATCGCTTACCGCAAGCGCCAGCTCGAGTTCCGTCGCAGGCAGATCTCGCAGTGGCTTGAGAACGAGACTGAGCTGCTCAAGATGGAGTTCGAGGGCAAGGCGGTGGACGACGAGTACGTTGCTTCGCGCCTGGCCTCGATCGAGAGCGAAGCCAAGCGTCAAGAGTCCGAGGCCGTGTCGACCTTTGGTATGCTTGCCGGGAGCGACCCGACCATCTCGCCTTTGCGTCGTGCCTTGGCCGTGTGGGGCCTTACCATCGACGACGTCGGAGTCGCTTCGTTCCACGGTACTTCTACCGCGGCGAACGACAAGAACGAGTCGAACGCCTACAATGAGCAGTTCCGTCATCTCGGCCGTGCCGAGGGCAACGCTTGCCCCGTCATTGCGCAAAAGTGGCTCACCGGTGTAAGTTCAAACTTTGTGGGGCTCACAAGGAATATATACTGATTGTATCTCTCATTCCGATTCACAACACAGCATCCCAAGGGTGGTGCCGCAGCCTGGATGATGAACGGCCTCACGCAGGCGATCCAGACCGGTCTCATCCCTGGCAACCGCAACGCCGACAACATCGCCGAGGAGATGCGCAAGTTCGAGTACCTGCTCTACCCGTCCAAGTCGATCCAGACGATGGGCATCAAGGCCGGTCTGCTCACCTCGTTCGGTTTCGGACAAGTCGGTGGTCAAGCTCTGTTGATCCACCCCGCGTACTTGCTCGGCTCGGTCGAGCCCGCCGCGTTCGATGCCTACGCCAAGTCCAACAACGTGCGCCGCCAAGCCGCGTACCGCAAATTCAACGAGTTCTTCACCAAGGGCAACATGGTCCAGATCAAGGAGCACTCGCCCTTTTCGGCCGAGCTCGAGCAACCGGTCTTGCTCAACCCTCTCGCGCGTACGACGGCCGATGGCCACGGCTCGTTCGAGTTCCCCAAGACGTTGCAGACGGAGGCTGCGTCGGACTCGGCTGAGAACAACGCCGCGATCGCGAGCAAGCTCGTTGCCGCCGCAACAAACAGTGTCCACGGTGTCGGAACGGACGTCGAGTTGATCTCGGCGATCAACATCGACAACGAGGGCTTCCTCAAGCGCAACTTTACCCAAGCCGAGATCGACTACTGCTCGTCGGCGGCCGATCCTCGCGCGAGCTACGCCGCTCGCTGGAGCGCCAAGGAGGCGACATTCAAGTCGATGAAGGTCGAATCTAAGGGTACGGGAGCGTCCTTGATCGACATTGAGGTTGTGTCGTCGTCGACGGGTCCTTCGATCACTCTGCACGGCGAGGCGGCTCGTATTGCCAAGGAGAAGGGCATCAACAAGTTTGAGCTGTCACTTTCGCACTCGCAGGACGTCGCGATCAGTGTCGTCATTGCTTCGGCTTAGGGTTTGGGGGAGTGTATAGCACTTGGAGTACAGATTAGCGTGATTGAAATCAGATTCTTAATGGCCGTGTTTCTTCTCCGGGCCACCTGGGGACAAGAGAAATGGGTGCTGCCGGAAATGACCTCGGCAATATAAGCAAGAGACGAGGCGATTAGTCAAAGCTCACCGACTCAGATCTGACAGTTTCGATTGGGAGCTTTGGCCACTTGATGGCGAGCTCAATACGATCGCCTCGGTGTCTGGCGCTTGCTCTCGGACTCGCTGCAAAACAAGTTTCTCAGGAGTACGGGTGTCGGCGTCGCACAGCCTCCAGCACGCGCCGCGCCACTCGAGCTCTCGAGGCGCTGAATACCCCACACCGCACACCGCGCGCGCTGCCTCTCTCTTTCCTTGTCCACACGTGTGCGATCGGTCGCACCGGCGTCCTGACTCTTGAACCTGTGCACCAACCACATTGACGTGGCTGTGGCCATCTGATCCCAGCCTGTTCCACACTTTGCTGTCAACATGCCCAGACAAGCTGGGGTGCCGTTCGTGCACGTGGTTGCAGGCGACGTCGAGCGCTCCCCCACTCCGCCGTCGACAGCCGCCTCGGCTTCAACCCGACCCCAGCCGTCGCCCTCGCCCTCGCCCTCGCCGTCGCCCTCGCCGTCGCCCTCGCCGTCGCCCTCGACCTCGACCTCGAGCGCAGCCGCAGCACCGAGCACCACCACCAGCAGCAGCAGCATCCCCAATCTCAACCAAAGCACCAACACCAGCAACACACTCTCGCCTGCGGGCGCAGTTCGACCCTCCCTCGCCTCGCAGCCGTTGCGCCGCTCGATCCTCGGCAAGCTCAACCTCAGCCCCGCGAGCAAGCTCAAGAAGGCGATCCCGGCACCTCGCATCCCTTTCCGTGGTGCGGCACGTCATCGTAATCAGCTCTATGAGCCTCTCGGTGAGACGCCGTTGGGATTGCTCGTCGTCAGAGTCCTCGCCGCGAGGGACATTGTCGCCAAGGACAGGAATGGCTTGTCGGACCCGTACCCGAGCTTGCGATACATGAACACGCGGGCAAGTCGTCCCGGCCGAGCGACCCCAGAGATCCATCCGGTAGGATACTTTGTACTGACACAGATCCTTTGATGTGTGTATCTTGTCTCGGACAGGCCACCGGTCCGACCGTGCACAAGTCGCTGAACCCGATCTGGGGTAGAGGAGGAGGCGATCAGGTCCACATCGAAGGCATCGGCGGCGAAGCCAAGCTTGAAACCGTCCTCTACGAATGCAAAGCCCTGGCTCGTGAACGCGTCGAGATCGTGCTGTGGGATCGCGATCGCGTTGGGCGAGAGTACCTCGGCGAAGTCAACCTCGGCATCGAAGATTGGTGGGGCTCGCCGCAGGACTGGGTCGGCGGTCGACCCCCCGTCGCAATCGAGGATGAGAACAACAAGGTGCGTGCATGGCCTCGTATATGAGCTTGGAGCGATTTTTTTCGAGCTAAACTCTTGGGGTGCACCATCCCATCAGCCGGTCTGGCATCCACTGCGCTCCAGCCGCTCTCGTTCACACGTCTCGGGCTCTGTGCTGATCCAAGTCGGCTTCATGCCCGCTCCGTCATCGTCCCAAGTCGCCAATGCCCTTCGAATGGCCACGACGTCGACTGCTGCCTCGAACTTGGCTCGGAAACTGACCACGGTCGAGCAAGAGCGAATCCTGGACGTGTTGCAGCGCTGCAAGGAGGATCACGATGCTGCGAGCAAGACCGATCGGCTGCTCCTTGCCTCGCCGACGGAGGGTGTCGGAACACAGATGATCGGGGATTCGGCTCCTCTGGGCATGGTCCCTGCGAACCTGCACCACCTCTTTGGTCCTACCGAGGGTGTTGATGGCGACCAGGGTGCCGCTTCCGACACCGACACTGATTCCACCATGACCGATGCGACCGAAGGAACCGACTTCACCGACGCCGAGTACGAGGATGTCGACGCGGGAGTCGGCGATTCTTCCGAGGACGACAATCAACCGGTATTTACTGCGATCGAGGCCCCGATGGACTACTTTGGCATGGGCCCCACAACTGGTGCACCCCTCACCAAGGTGCGGTCGCCCGAGTCAACGCTCGCCGCCGCCTCCGAGAGCCATTCCAGCATTGGCATGGACGAAGCCCTGACGCCGTCTTCGAGCAAATTCGGCGCGGCCACGCCCCCCTTGTCGTCCGTTGGTGCATCGGCACCGTCATCCCGACCGTCGAGCAGGCGTGGCTTGAGCTTGCCCGGCTTCATCAAACGAATCGATTCAGCGATCTCGCAGCGAGTCCATCCCGACGGCCATGATTCGTCGACTGGGGGTCACGGGGCCAGCGACGCGACGACCGATGCTGGCGATTCTACGAGCGAGGTTGCGGTGGAGAAGCGTAAGCGGTTCTCTCGTCGCAAGGCCAACACCAAAGACTCGATCACATCTTCGGGCACCAGCACGCCCGCACTCGTCGTTGCCGACGTGGATGGGCCACCCGCAGTGGGTACACCTGGAGCCATCGGGGACAGCAAGACTCGACAGGTACGACGTCTTCGCCGCCGTCGACGCGAGGCCGCCGAGGCGGACCAAGTCCAAGGAGCAGATTCGATAAAGAAGACTTCAGCGCTCGGTCGACGACGAACAAGGCGCGACTATACTTACGAGGAGAACGACGACATATTCGGTCTCGTCCAGGTCGAGGTCCAGGGCGCCAAGGATTTGCCGCGCTACAAGAATCTGATCAAGTCGAGCTTCGACATGGATCCTTTCGTGGTGTGTTCATTCGGTCGCAAGGTGTTCCGCACACGCGTCATCCGCCACTCGCTCAACCCCGTGTGGGACGAACGACTGGCCTTCAACGTGCGCCAAACGGAGGTGCACTGGACGATCGCATTCAGCGTTTATGACTGGGACAAGATGAGCTCGAACGACCACGTTGGCGATGTCGCTGTGCCCCTCGAGAATTTGTTGGGCTCTACGATCCAGCCTGATGAAAACGGCCTATTCCCTGCTCGTTCCGACGGAAGATTGGCCAACGATGACTTTCGCGAGCACACGCTCAAGATCGAAGTCTCGAAAGACTCTGGCGAGCGGGACTCTAATACCGGTCACCCGACGCTGCAGATCCGAGCCAAGTTCACGCCGTACGCCGCGCTGCGTCAGCAATTCTGGAGGCTGTACCTCAAGAACTTCGACTCGAACGATTCGAACGCCTACTCCCACCTCGAGATCACCTCGATGCTGGACTCGCTCGGATCGACTTTGACCAAAGACACAATCGCGTCCTTTTTCACTCGATTCGATGTCGATCTTGATGGGGAGTTGTCGACGGATCAAGTGGTGCTTTGCTTGGAACAAGAGATGACTCGCCCTAAGGAAGAGCGTAGGACGGTCGAGGAGGGTCCTGACTCGGCCTCAGACACTCCTAGTTTGAGCCACGGATCACGCAGTGCCAACCAACAAGCTGAAATCTCGTTCGCGTCGACCAAGGCTCCTGTAGTCCAGTCGAGTGACCTATCGTCGAACATGCGGCCTGTAACGCCTGATACGGAGGTTGTCACGAACAAGGAGCTTGGCACCACCGTCAAGGCACCCCAAGGTGAAGAGGGCCGTACAGGTATTTCGCGTCAAACCTCGATGGCATCGTCCGAGAGCTCGAACCCGGCCCCCGGCGGAGCTTCGACTCCGATGTTGCGAAGCAACGATTACGCGACCACAAAAGACCGAGCCGTCGAGAGGGTCATCAACGTCCGTCAATGCCCCTTGTGCCATGCGCCTCGGATGAACTCCAAGGCCGAACTCGACATCATCACCCATTTGGGAATCTGCTCCTCGACCGACCCTCGGTCCGTCAATCGCATCGTCGTGGCCGAGTACGTGACGGCTCATCAAGCGCAACGCAAGTGGCTGTCCAAAGCGATAGCGAGGGCGACCCGTGGGGCTTACAAAATTGGCGCAGATTCGGCCAATATCATCGTGTTGGATCGTCAGACGGGGAATCTCATCGAGGAGAAGATCGCTATCTACGTTAGTGCGAAGGTGGTTGGCTCGGTTTCTCTTCAGTCCGCGGCGACTAAACTTGCAAGTGCTTCTTTCTTAATTTAGGTGCGACTTGGGATGAGGTTGGCTTACCGTGGTCTAGGTGCCGGTGGTGGCATGGAAGGGGCCAGAAGTGAGTTGCAAGAAATCTTCAGTGCCAGTATCAGAGGTGGGTGACTGACCTCACGACATGTCTTTGGTCCCAGTCGCCCGCCTGCTCGACTCCATGTCCAAGAAGCAGGGCATCAAGTACGACTCTCCAGCCTCCGTCCGAGACATCCCCCCTTTCATCGACTTTCACAACCTCAACCTCGACGAGGTTCGAGAACCCTTGTCGTCATTCAAGACCTTCAACGAGTTCTTCTATCGCAAACTCAAGCCCGAGGCGCGCCCCGTCGCGGACCCGGACGACCCAACCACCCTTGTGTCTCCGGCCGATGTGCGTTGTACTTAGCTCCTCAGCTTTGCTACCCATGATACATAAGCTAAGATGCAGAACAAACTCCGCACAGTGCCGCGCCATGTTCTTCCCCACAGTTAAAGCCGCCACCAAGATCTGGATCAAAGGGCGCGAGTTTTCGGTCGCTCGTTTGCTCGGTGACCAACTTCAACACAAGGCGCACGAGTTTGAGAATGCCAGCTTGGCCATCTTCCGACTCGCGCCTCAGGATTACCATCGATATCATTCGTGAGTCGGGGGAGCGAAACTTTTGAATAGATCGCAGATCGTGAAAGGGGTTCACTCATCTGGGATCGCCCAATCGATTCGCAGTCCTGTGGACGGTGTCATGGGACCTCAACACCTCGTCCCGGGGAAACTCTTCACCGTGAATCCGATGGCTATTCGTTCGGCGATCGATGTCTATGGCGAGAACAAACGACTTGTCGGGACAGTCTTGTCGCGTAAGCCCAATGTTCTGCTCGGTCTCTTGACAATCGTCAGCGTCACAGTGGCTGACATTGATGGCGATGCACGTGTAGCGGTCTTTGGCGAGGTGGTGACGGTGTGGATTGGAGCCATGCTCGTCGGATCGGTGAGATCGGGGATGCACACTCTTGGAAGTTGCATCACACACGTCCTAATTTGAATGGCTTGGATGCCGAACAGATCGCGATGACCGCCACGGAAGGTCAGGAGGTGAAGCGAGGTGACGAGACAGGATAGTAAGCTGCACACTCGAGCCTCTTGAGACTTTGCGTATAGGAGAACCGAGGGGGGACTGACGAGAAGAATTGGCGTTCGCTATAGCTTTGCCTTTGGTGGTAGCACGATCGTGTGCCTCTTCAACGATGTGCAGTTCGATGAAGATCTTGTGGCCAACTCGAACAACTCGGTGAGTCCTTTTTTCGATCCTACACGGCAAAAGGACAGGACACTGAATATTTGTTTCTCATCCTCGCTCATAGATCGAGACACTCGTCCGTATGGGTAGTCGTATCGGCAAAAAGATCTAAGCGCACTAGTATATTTTCACGTTTCCGCATCCTCTTCGTTTCGTTCCATTCATCCATTCACCCATTCACCCATTCTCATATCGAATAATATAACCCATTGTCTTCCGCTGGTTGGGCAGATGCTTGAAGGCAATAGATTCTCTGCTCTTGCAATTTCAATTAATTGTACAAATAAGCGACTATTACAAAGAATGGCATGACATGTTCACATCGTTGAAGCGAAGCACGCTTCTCACTACTTCTTAGCTCGGGGCTTGACTTCGTCGTCCTTTTTTCAAGAAACGAGATAAGGTCAGGCTCGTTTTAATGAAAGGACTATATAGCAGCGCGTTTGGACTTACTTTACACGGATGCAAGAAGACCTTGTTGATGAAATCGGGTCGGTTGCCCGCATGCCCTTGGGACCAATCGTTCGCGACGGCGTAGGCGAAGATGCTGCCCGTCGAATTAAAGTCGGTCGCGACGATCGGGCCGCCTTTGAAATCGAATGCTGTTTCAAAGAAAGCATAGCGTCAAAACAGGCGGGCCGTTCCAAAAGACAGGAGCCTCGCTTCAAGAGTATTCAGGAGGTACTCACACTTGAGACGTGTTTTGGCGCTGTAATCCCACGAATGCCAGGTCCCGTCCGATCCGGCGGTGGTGAACGTACCCAAGGGGTGGAAAGAGATCGCATTGACCGCGTAGACGGTTTGTGATTTCGAGGGGGCGGGGTTGTCTTTGCGGTGGCACTGTGGTGAATAGTTTGTATCAGGAACGCCAATTTGTATGCGAGGTATGAAGATTGGGGAGTTGGTCGGAGGGATGACATACCTTGAAGGTGAAGTTGGCGGACTGCATCTTCTCGTCGAGATGTCTGTGGGGATTCTCGGGTCAGCTCGATGTGTCCAGCATATGCTAGTAAGGTAAGCAGAGCTCACTGGATGGCCACACGTCCTTCTATTGTTCCGATGGCATATCCGGAAGCATCAGAGAAGCACGAGACCTATTGGATCGAGCAGGTTCAAATGTAAGCGTGACGCCATGACCAAGGACGAGGGAACATTTCTTCCTGAAACGGACTACTCGGGTTTGCCATCGTAGCGGCGAGTCGACCGTCTTGAAGACGGTGGTAGGGCTTTGCAGGTTGATGATTTGGATCTTGCGTTCGGCCGTTCCGACGACCATCAGGTTCCCTCGCACGTCCATGGCTAGGTGCACGAGGTGGGAGCCGTCAGCGGAGCATACGTGGGTGCGACGATGAGTGCAGGGCCAAGGCAAGACCTACTGTAGCACCTCTCGGCCAGTTGTACCGTTCCGACGGGGTTGGGTGTCCTCAGGTCCCAGTACTTGATCGTACGATCCCATGATCCAGTAGCTGTAGCCCAGAGATCCGCTCCGAACTCGATCAGCTCGGCCCTCACGCCGTCACATCCACAGGAACGGCGCCCACTCCTCGTACACGCACCCAACAGTCCGTTTTGCTGATCGATCCACTTGACGGACCGTATAGGTTGTTCATGCTGCGCGACCTGGGTCGGCTGTCCCGTATTGAGATCAAACAACTTGGCCTTGTTATCGCCTCCACCACTCAACACCTTGGTCCCATCCTTGCTCCAGACGACCGACAACACAGGCGCCTCGTGGTTGAATTCGGCCTTTCCTTGTGCTTGACCTTGGGCGTCGACTTCGTAGAGACGCACGTGGGACGACCATGATGCGACGGCGAGCAGGCTGGCGACGGGCGACCAGGCCAGCGAAGAGGTCGAATCGGGAGGGAGGTTGCCGATTTCGACGTCCTTGGGTTCGGTCGTGAGCAGCGATGGCCGAGAGACGGACGAGCTGGATCCGAAGAAGGCCATCGTGCGGGCCGCGTTCTGTCCGGAGTGCGGAGGGGAGCGAGGGCAGAGTTTCGGCGCGAGTGGTCGAACGTCACTTTCTTGGTCTTCAAGTGCGCGCACTCACGTGACCGTGGGTGGCCCCGTCCGCGACGACCGGTCATGATCATCACTTCTGCGCGCATCGGTCTTTCCTGATCGTTCCTCCTTGTCTGGACCCTAGCGTGCTCGTGCGATACGAAGCCGAGCTACACTCGAGAGATTCTCGTGGAGGGAGCGACGACTTGCCCAAAGCCAAACCCTGTTCGAACACCTCGGGCAGACAAAAGAAGGGACGATCCTAATCGCGCCGCGCAGCGGCGAAAAAAACCGATCGGATCGGCATCCTGGGCCGGTAGAAACGTTGTTCCCGGCGGGAGCAACGTTGCCCCGGGTCAGGCCTGCAACTAAGTCATAGTCACTACATTTGATGCCGAAACGGTGTATAGGGCAGAAAGTGACGAAAAGTGCTTTCATAGAATTTCTGCGGAAGCAATCACAAATCCAAGTACTTCAGGTAACCCATCGGGAGCAGTCGCGCTGGGTGTAGTAGGCTTCCGACGTCTCCGCGGGGGGGCGAGCTCGTCGGGGACTATTCAAGGCTGCACGACGCGGCAGCGAACGCGTCGCGCGGGCCCTGCCTGTTGACTGCTCTTGTTCTCAGCCCATCAATCCTACCCGCACCGTCGGGACTCTGCCCCGCTAGGTCAACCACACTTCACTCCCGCGTACACCGCAAACATTGGACGCGACGCATCCCACTATCCGGCGGCCTCGCCAGCGGACCACGCGTACCCCTTGGCTGCCTTTTCCGACCAAGGTCCCCACAATTTTGTTATGGGCATCACAGAAGACCCATCAATTCAATTCACAGTCCCCACTCCTCCCGCCAATGATCGCCAATCATTCGCACTCGGTGGCCAAGCTTCTCAGAGCAAAGACGGAGCCAGCGCCTCGCGGGACGCCAATCGAACCTCCGCGCCATCCCTATCTGCGGACCACGCTGCACGCCTTTCAACGATCTCTTCGCCATTCTTCTCCGCCGCACCTCAATACCTTGCTGCCGTCGGACCTCCCCCTGCCCGTATAATCAAGCAAATTCCGGCTTTGACGCCTGCGGAGAAGGCGCGGTCGGCGAGCCTGGGCGTACAAGTTCAGGCTATCCCGAAGCGCAGATGTAACAAACCCGAGCGGACTATGCACCAGCAATGGGCCCAGAAAAGGAGCGACGAAGAGCTCGCATATTGTATCAAACATCGAATTCGACTAGACAACTTGAGGAGCATCATCGCGCCCATCACGCGGCAGGCCACCACAATTCTTGGAACGAGTTCGTGCACAGCAACTATTTCGAAGACATGCTCGTTCGAGACCATGTGGAAGGAAAGCCCAACTTTTGGTCTACCAGCAGCCAGTATACTTCATGTTGTACTAACCCCTTCGCGTGATGTTGTTTTCTTTAGTGCCCACCAATTTGATCCATAGGCAGAACCTCGCAAAGCCATATTGGAAAGCAATAGGCCAAGACGAGGAGGCGAAAATAGCCTGTGACGCCGCGCTTGCCTCGGAGCGCGAGGAACCAATTGACGACCCGCCTCCCAACAAGAGCACCCGGATCAAGCCGCTCGGTTACAAGACCATCAAGAGAGGAAGACAATGCCTAGAGGATGCATTGAACACCATAGTTAGTCATAGCTCGATTAGGTTTTTCATGGCCCAGCCTCAAGTTCAGGCAGCTAAAAGGTTGCCCCCACCTCTGGCTCACAGAGTGTCACATATGCGGAAAAGTACGGCCTACAAATGCTCGCTATGGTCTCTTCCAATCTTCCAGAACTCAACAAAGATCGTTTCCTGATCACTTCCCCCGGTGGATTGGCGTTTGCCCACCGAAAAGGTTGGGGCGACGATTCGGGCTCAAAAAAGCTGCTGTCCGAATTTGCCGATTGCGTTACCGAGAGGGCCTTTCTAGAAGAGAAGAAGGCCGAGCTGGACGCCGCAGGTCAGCACGCATACAGGGAAAGCACGCGAGCGAGCGAGCATCGATTACTGCTTTTCAGCTCCTCATACTATCGTGCAGTTTGGGATGGTCCACCTGAAGCCGAGAACACGGATACCAAATGCAAGTGGTACAGCGCAATCTTGAAAAAACTTTTTGGTGAGTGGAAGAAACTTGCTGCTCTCCTTCGATGAACTGCTGACGACGAGTGATTCTTCCATGATGCAGATGACGCCTTAATGCGACGTGCCAAGCTCGAAGGGCGTACCAAGCTTCAAGGACGCAACTTCAAAACTCCCAGACTTGTTTATGACCAAGACGCCCTTGTGAACAAGGCCAGGATCGTCGTCGAATGCGGCTCACGCCTCAAACTGGCCACGGATTTTGTTAGCCCTTCGGGCAAGCAAAAAATGTCGGGAACGGACTTGGATCGAATCATTCCGCTGCTTCGTGCGGGGGAGCTGCGGTTCCGGCTGTTAGAAGAGGTAGTAGCGGAAGCAGATGCCGGAGCGGCGGCTACCGCTGCGACCGGCGTTGACAACAGCGCATCGGAGCTCTCTCGGAGCTCAGGGCGGCAGCAAACGCCAGAAGAGCAAGACGGCGGCATGCTCTAAGAACAGGATTGATTTCTAGGGCTGAGTCAGAGGGTAACGACTCGGACGTCGCAGAACGAAGCAAGCTGACTGCCCAACTGGTCTGCCAAGGTCCGTGCTGAATCTGGAGGCATGGCGATCAGTGACTGGAGGGGCGCAATTCCCCTTGGCATCTTTGACCCAGCGAGGAGGGTGTAGTGTTTCACTTTTTGTGACTAAAACTTTTTTCGTCACATCATGCTTAACTTACTTTAAGGTCATGATTAGTCACCGCTATCTTTGAAAAATCGTAGATCGATCATTCGGCATTTGATGTTTCGTAAGCGATGCTCACCGGCGCCAAGCGCCTCAGGTGCTTCTTCTTTCTCTGGGCCCGGGAACCGAACGCGAGGGACCCGGAGTATGGTCGGACTATGCTCGAGTGCTTTACCGGCTTGAAGAATATTTGAACACATGTATCTCGGTATGTTGTGGGTAATGTTTCTTCAGAAGTGAGCGCGTGAGCTATCTCCTTGTGCCTCTCGAGCTCTGCAGTGGACGCTGTACTCTGCCTTCACGTAACTCACTTTGTGGACAAGCAACCACACTTGCAAAGCGACCCAATCAGGTTCAAGTCGAGAAGGTCGGACTCTTAACACTAAAGCAACAAGTACTTGGTTCTATGAGCAAAGTAAACATCACAGAAGGAAGGCTCGCTTTGCTGTCTTGTCGCATCCATCGGCCACTCGGCGTTATGCCGAATTGCCTCTTATGCTATATCAACGGCTTGAGTAGCCCAGGCCGGCTTCGGGACTCGCGACTTCAAGAATTCCTGGCGGACGATTGACCTTCCGATGGGTTGCAATGCAGTGTAGACATATTACAGGTTCGGAGATTTGATTTACTTCGATATTTTCAAACTCGGAGCGTGGAAATCAGGACGCACATCAGCTCATAGAATGATTCTGATCTACTAGTACTAGTAGTATTACGCCACGCCTTTTCACAACTAGGCTACACGGTCCAATGACTACCGATTTCGATAGATCTGTATTGAAATCGGAAGGTTGTCTAAATAGCGTGAGGCGACCGAGCTACCGAGCCTTACACTAATTACACTTCTGAACGGCGTTGAGATCTACACAGGCTCCTGCTAGGGAGAAGGCTGGGGCAATGTACTACCTCCCAATTCCGGTTCTAGGATGCATATGATATATCTCACAATAATTTCTGACCCCCGCCGTCAGAAGAATCTGCCTGTTGAAACAGCCAGTTGGTTATGATGCTACTAGCCCTTTTATCCGACGCCTACAAGTAGTATACTTCGCGAGGTCCCTTTATGACACTGCCCCCAGCTTTTATCTGCCATAATTATCGGAAAACCATGATAGAGTGACTGACTGAAGTACCTGGACATTTTGGTGGTCCTGGAAGACCTTGGTATTTCACTGCAGCTAGCGACATCAACTTATAATGACGGAACTCACCGCAAGATAAGGATGTCCCCGCAAGGTTTGATGATCATCGGACAACGGAATGTGGCTCTTAGCGGCCGATTTGCGGAGGAATTGCTACTACTCCGTCACACCCGCCCTGCTCAGCTGTCGCGACAGCTCACGCTCTCGAGCGACTCAGAGGCACTTGACGCGGACGGCGCTGCAGTGATAAATGGAACCGCCGAACAGGGATCGTCGAGCGGTGTTGGTCGGAAAAAGCGCTTGCACATACATTCCAACTTGAAGTGTTGACTATAGTGACTTAGCCCACTCACCGAGTTTGAAGAGGATTTTGTATCGGGTACTCAAGCAGTGACATGCGCTTTGAGAGCAAAACTCACTCGGGACTGGTAAGGGGAGCCGCCGAGTGGTGTTGGTTGAAAAAGCGCTTGCACACACATCCACACTTTGCGAATCGACCCCGTCCGAGGGCAAGAGATGTGTTAACTATACTGACTTAGTCCACTCACCGAGTTTGAAGAGGATTTTGTCTTGGGTACTCGAGCAGTCACATGCGCTTTGAGAGCAAAACTCACTCGGGACTGATAAGGGGAACCGCCTAGTGATCCCGAGTGATCGGGACTGGAGGGGAACCGCCGAGTGATGTTGGAGTGACGTTGGTTGGAAATGGCGCTTGCACATACATTCAAATCTTGCGATGCACACATACAAAGTGCGCGGGTATAAATGGATTATAATCTTCGTTGCATCATTGATCTTTCAAAGGTATGATACTACAATGGGCTGTTTCTATAATCTTGAGCGGCAGGTCAGTTGTCTCAGAGCCGGAGTCCGACATGTCATTGTCGGCTTCGCTCGACGAATCGTCGCCGTGGCCCTCGTCCGAAGAGCTGTCAGAAACGTACAACATACGTTTCTCCTGCTCGACAAGCTGCAGTGTGAGATCACGCAGGTTTTTTGAGCCGGGTACGCTCATATCGCCATCCAGCTGCTCCGTGATGCGGTGCACGAGTTGACGGTCGTTCTCGTGGATCCGCGATAACGGGTTCGGCACCTGGGAAACGGGCGAGGTGTCTGTGAGAGAGGTGGAATTCACAGACGCGGCCTCGCCCGCGCCGCCCCAGGTTACTGACGCCGTCCTAGAGGTATTGCTAGCGTCCCGCAGCAGGCGCGCTGCGAATGTAGCCAGCGCTGCAGGCATTGGCTCGTGATCACCGGCTGGTCCTCTTGTTTCGTTCCAAAGTACGAGGAACGAGCTGTCACGAAACCAGGCACGCTTGAGTTTCCGAAGATTCTCCATCCGAGCAGCCAGAATGATCAGGGCACAGTCTCGAACTGTTGCGTAGTCAGACCCGCCGATTGCAGTCCTGAGACGGTGCTGTTCATCCTCATCATAGATAGTTGGAGCGGATTCTGTTTGTTTCGAGCCAGACTGCATCAATGACTGAAGTGCTGACGGAGTGCCGATCTACGAACTCACCCAAGGCACTTGACCAGAGTGCTTGGCGATTGGATATGAGATCCTGCTCGTCCTCGACCCAAGCTGGAGCCTGTCGCACCTCGGCGCCAAGCCGAGCGAACTCTTCATCGGCTCGATCAAGGTTCCGCACAGCGACGATCCCGCGCTTGACTAACACATCGGTAGCCCATGCCGCTTCAGCGTGTGTGAAGAATCCATCATGCCAGAACGAATCCGTCTCTTCAAGCTCGATGACCGAATGCCCGCTACTGGCTATCGGGAAATTGCTGAGGAGGTGCGAGGGGGACGATCCACCTGCAGTTTGGAAGGCGTTTACCGCCTTGTTGTACGCCTTTCGCGCTTTTTCAACGCCAGAAAGAGTCTTGAGTTCGACTTTGCGAGCTTTGCTCGCGCCTCTCTGACCAAGTGTCGATCCCCCTCTGCCGCGACGCGTTGATAGTAGTTTCTCACGACTCGTCTTGTAGGCGATTACTTCGCGATGTAATTTGCGCAACGCAACAGAGCACTGGCACAGATGACGCAGGTCTTTAATTGCAACTAAGCTCGTTAGCGCAAGGCGAAAAAGTGACTACTGAGCCAGATCTGGTCCGACTTACCTTTAGGGGAGAGACCAGGCCCAGTTTGAACCTCGATGAATGCTGCTAGATCGATGTCCCTTGCTAGACGACCTTGCTTGTCTTTCAGTCCTTCGAGTATATCTAGATCAGAGTCTTCCTCGTCACTGCACAGCAGGTATAAGTCACTGCATATTGAAAACGAGGTCAATCATGCTTCGTCAAGTACCTACATTATGCGTTCAATCCTGTAATATTCCTCGACAAGCTGGTAAAGCTTGTTCGCTTTCAAGCGATCTTCCTCAGCTCCCTGCGCTGCCGTTTTCGACGCTTCTGCCGTTCGCTGTTCTTGCCAAGCGGCGCGGAATGCCTCCTCCGACCAGTTGGCATCTTCGGAGGTAACGCTGCTGAGTTCTGCCTGGGCAGCATGCCTTCGAGCCTCGGCTGAGCGAAACCGACGGGTGAGCCAAGAACCTAGATTGGATACAGAGAGTCAGCGCATTCAGGATGCGGCGAGCGCGGACGACTGACCCAACCTTGCGACGTTCGCCTCGTTCACTGCCTGCGTGCGGACCGCCAGGTTGACGAGGCGGTGGGATTTATTTGATTGACGGTTGATGGGGATGAGGGAGCGCAACGCGCTCCACAGTCGCTCACACCCTTCTCCATCAGTCAACCCAAAGTTTGGAATAAGGCGGGGGTTGAATTTGACTTGGCATCCCCAGCTGTGGGCGTATGCATGGAAGACGCTCGTGGCAAACTCGAGTCGTTCGAAGAGCTCAGGCACTAGCTGCCTCTGAGAAAAGCGAGAACAGCAGCGAACCAATTAGTTAGTAACGCTTGGGAGGGTAAGCGGCAAGGCGCTCGATACTGACCGTCTCGATGTGGTGCTTGAAGTTACAAGCAATGTCATACAAGACTCCGATCCTGGTTTCTGTCGGAACGTGCTTGGAAATCTGGTTGACAATCGCTAGTGCAAAATACAGCCTTGATGATCGGCGGAAGAACCCTGAACTTCAGCGGAATGGAATGGAATGAAAGTAAAAGTGATCAAGTCCAAGACAGCTACCCTCACTTTTCACCCGAACCCTCAAGGTTCACCATTGCTAGTGCGATGTCATGGCGGCACACGCCTGCGACAAGCCCCGTGTCGATCTTGCGCTTCGAAAGTTTTTAGGAGCCCCCGTCGGCGGCCTTCCATGACTCTGTGCACGCCTTCGGAAGAGTGTATGGCGCGGTGAGTTGGGTACCCAACGTATCTGGTAAGTTCATCACGTTACTGACCATTTTCTTTGGCTTGGATGTCTTGTTGACATTTTCCTTCATTCTCAGGACGGCTTCATCGGTCAAAAACAGGCTCGGCACGATCCCTTGGACGTCGTAAATCGAACTATCCTCCCGGGTCTGTTGAAAAATTCCATCAAGCGCGATCATGTAGTCCAATTGGAGAGTTCGTGATGGGATCTGTTGAGTCGTTTCGGCCCGAAACACGCGGGGCATTTGTTGGCCAAAGCCTCGACAGTGCCCAACATGACGTCTCCGGTGTCGCTCTCGAGTGTTTGGACGGCGCAAAATTCGTCAATCGCCCGCTGCAATTGCTTCCGCAGTTCTTTGTCCTAACACAACGGGAACGCAAGCTATAAGCGAGCATTCGCCCCATCACTATGAAACAGAATCGATACTCACATATGGGTGCCGATGATTATGCTTAGTTCCCCACCCACACCGCATGAAGTACAATTCGAGGCCATCGGCGTAGCCGGTGACGGCGTGAGGACTAACTTTCCAACACGCTTCGGCGAACTCAATCAGTCGGAACGAAAAGGCGGACTCGGGTCTAGCAGCGGTCGATGCAATGAATCCGAGTTGGGCCAAGCGTTCGACGTCGGCAACACAAGGTGGTTCGGAGGCGCAGAAGGTAACTGCCAGCGGGTAGACTGAGAATGTGGAGCAGAGGCAGTCACGTGTCAGAACGAGATACCCGGGTCAACGGCGTGTCAATGGGCATCAAGCAAGCGACGAATGCGGTTCATATTAAACCTACATGCAGTGCAGTCACGTCGTATAGGACCACCTCGCGAGTAATGGCATGTTCGTGTTGGCAGTTGCATGGTGAAGGAGCAGCTGAGTCGTCTTCGTCATCTTCCGAGACGAGTGGCCGAAGGCGGCCATGGGTGCGGGTGCGGAAGGCGAGATACTGCACTATCATAGAAGCGCGCTGACTTTCGCGTAGTTTGGCCTCGGCCGTGATGAACTTGAGATAGCCGTCTCGTTTGGGGGGAAGAGGTGGATCCGATGCGCGTGGTGGGGGGAGAACTGCCTCTGCGAGTTCTTGGTGCGTCGGGCGTTGTAAGTCGGGGTCGGGGTCAGGGTCAGGGTCAGGGTCGGGTGAGTATCTGAAGTGGTCGGAGGAACCCATGCCACCCTGATCCTCATACTCGTAGTCCTGATGCTCCCACGGCCGTGTTGACTGTCCATCGTCGAAATCACCTTGGGCGAAGTCGAGATCGTTGACAAAGACGGAGGTAGAAACGGAGCTCGAGGCGACGGGGACGCGTTGATTTGTGGTGGTGTTGACGCCGGACGTCGCAGATGCGGTGTGGCTCGACTGTGCATCGGCCCTCCTCGGCCTCTTGCGCCCACCCTTGTCGACGAACCTGTGTCCCGCGTGCACGTGGACCAGGGGCATATCGGCATATTGGTCAGGGCAGTCGGGATGGTCGAGGTAGTCCGAAGGCTTCACCCGGGGGAAGCGAGGCTTCAACCGCGAGGTTGGCATGATTGCTGAGTAGGACAGGTTCGGGTGTGAGACTATAGAAGTAGTCGACTACTCACGTCGGGTCGTTGGTTCAGCAAGCAAGCCATCGAGAGCATGGAGCTGACCGCCACGGCGCGCGGGCTGCAAGCTCCCTCCGTTAGTCACGTGTGTCAATGCTGGGTTTTGCTCCCGCCCGTCAGCCCGGGCAAGTTCAAGTTGACGAGCACAAAGGGTACATAAAATGAATTGCACATCATTTTTGACTCAGCTCACATATAGCCTTCCATTCAATTTCTCTAGTGCGCCTAGTCGTGTCATACCGAGTTCATTGTAAGTGTACGTAGTGACTATGACTTAGTTGCAGGCCTGACCCGGGGCAACGTTGCTCCCGCCGGGAACAACGTTTCTACCGGCCCAGGATGCCGATCCGATCGGTTTTTTTCGCCGCTGCGCGGCGCGATTAAGATCGTCCCTTCTTTTGTCTGCCCGAGGTGTGTTCGAAACAACACTGGATGGAAAAGGAGGCAGGTCGGTCTCGATCGATGCGCTCTCAGTGACGGTACATATGTACATATCTTCAGGCGGCTACAATATGATTGCCCGCTACGGATTTCCAACGTAGCCGGGAAAAGGGACTCCTGACGACCTCAATCGCCGAGTTAGCGCGAGCAGATCAATTCAGGAGACCTGCCTGACCCTTGATTTTCTCGAAAGATTGCCGACTGACGAGAGTGGCAAAGTGTGAGTCGATGACTTTTCCGGGTTGGAAGGCATAGACAGCTGTCAAATTATAAGAGGGCGTGTAACAACCTCATCCAGGGCGGTCTGCGAAAGGCGACTGCTGCAAAGAGAGGAGACCTTGTCATCAACCAGGCCCCTCACAAGATCTCGAGGTCAGTCACGCGATTGTGCGATCGACACCGACTTGGCCTCAGCTCGGACCCTTTGCGCTTCAAGTCTCGATTACATTGCCTTACTTTCGATTCTGAGGGCCCGCTGACACCGAAGATCAATTTTGCTATCTTCGGGGTCGCCGATATCCGATCCTCGCAAATCGACGGAATTCAAGAGTTTGCCGAGAAACGCCAAGATTTCTCGTTCAGATACCGTGCACGCCCTTGAGTTTCTCGGAAACTCGAAAGGGAGCCTTTTTGATCTGATCTTGATTTTCCGCCCGCCTAGGATGGTAAGTGCGGTGCTGGAGCGAGCCAGGAGCTCATATCAGGGTGGGGGAGCAAAAGTGGCCCCCGAGCGAGGACCGTGAGCCAGAGCGTGCGCGCGCGCGGTGGAATTGCGGCGTGGGCAGGCGTGGGCTGCCCCCACTTGACTGCTCGAGGGACAAGCGGGGGGGGAAGAGCTTGTGCTATCTCTCCCTTGTAGCAGCTGTCACTTCTCCGCGTCGACGGGCGACGGCTGATCGGAACGTGCCGTCGGCTGGACCCAGAGCTGACCATCGACCGTCAACGTCCAGCGCAACTTGAGCTGGGTCGTTCCATCCAGAGAGCCAGGAAGCCATTTTTGCGCGCAAGACGTCATGGCCGATACCAAACGCGGATCGACGAGTGACAAGGGTGCGAAGCGGCGTAGGATCACGAGGGCGTGCGATCAGTGCCATGCCCGAAGCATCAAGGCGAGTTGTCTGTTCTCGCCATCGTTCGTGCTCCGTAGGGCTGGCTACCCGGGCTCCTGCTCGATGCTCAATGCTCTTGAAGCTGTCTGTCCGCCGCCGCCAGAGACACTCTATGTGGCCCTGACCGGCCTGACCTGAAGCCTAAAGGCCGCCGAAAGCCCGATTTGAAGCCTCGCCCTACCACTCGCAGCCCTTCACGGAGGTATGACCCAAGCTCACCCATCTCTTCCCCGCACAGTGTGTTCAAAATGAAAACGGGCAATGTAATGCGTGCGAGACCACCCACAAGAGCTGCACCTACGACCGACCAAAGCTGACCCGCGGCGTACGTCACCATGCCAGAGCGCAGGCAGCCGGGTCCGCTTCGGATCAATCTATGCCGGGCGCTCAGAACTGACCCCCACTTCGCTTCCTCGGGATCGCGTTTTCCCCATTTCTAGCCGACACCCAAGTGTAATGATCCTGGACGATCACCCGCCAGCTCTTTAGGCGAGAGTCCTTCCTCGATTAATAATACGTCAATGTCGGGCTCGAACCCACATCCGAGACAGGCGCAGACCAAGCAGCCGTCGTCTCGGGCAGCAGCAGCAGCAGCGGAGAACGGCGTCGCCGCGACCGCTTCTTCGACCATTGCCTCCACCTCGGCACCACCTCCAGCTACCACCTCCTTGCCTGCATCCACGTCGTGGCAACCCCCTGAGGTCGCCCACAGCGGTTCGATCCCTCTCCTGTGCGAGTACTACTACCAAACCATATACCCGTGCACCCCCTTGTTCCACTGGCCGACGTTCGTCCCTCGAATCCGGTCTCAGGAGTACCTCACCAACCGACCTCTTTGTGCCACCGTACTCAGCTTGTGTGCCGTTGCCTCGGCTCGGTGGCGAGAGTGCGGACCCTCGACCATCTTCGTACCCCCTCCCGAGCTGTCGCACCTCAATCGACCGCCGCCGGATGTGCCCGAAGAATTCTTGGAAGCGGCTCGACGAACGATCCGCATCGGCCCCATCTCGGCTCAACGCCATGCCTTTGACGATATTCGAGCAGCAGGGTTGCTCACCATCGCTGCCGTTCAGTTTGGTCTGTTCGACGAACTTGCGTATTGGATGGGCGTCTACTTTGCCATGGCGGGGCAGAACAACTTGCATTCGGAGCAGATGTGGCCCAACGATCTGTCTGTCGTCGAGCGCGACGAGATGAGACACCTCGTTTGGCTCATTTACCAACACGACGTCTATACCTCCGTCGTTGTGGGTGGGCCGATCCTGCATCGAGAGGTCCAGGTCGATGTATCATACCCGACCGAGATGCCCGACGCGCCTTCATCGTATTGGATCGAAGGCTGGAACAAGACCTCGGACGTCTATCGCCTCCTCGAACACGCCTGCAACGCGTACCGCAACGTATCCTACGCTTCGGCTTTGACCAGACCTCTTCTCGTCAGCCCGAACCAAGGACATGCTTCGACACTGTTGACAGGGGCGATCGAAGCGTTGCGCAAGTCGTTACCGCGGTGGTGTACCCAGTTCCGTCCCGTTCCCCCAGGTCAAGAGATCCAACTCCATCGCCTCAATTTCACCGCTCTCAATCTTCTTCTGACGTTCCAAAATGCGAGCATCATATCATTGTGCGCGAGGAATGGGTTCACGACTGAGGAAGGTGTCGCGGTTGCGTTGCAGCTGGTCAAATCGTTGGATCAGGTCCCTGCGGAATACTTGCAGGCGATGAACATGCCCTTG
Organism: Microbotryum violaceum; assembly: GCA_022506055.1. Lineage (NCBI taxonomy): Eukaryota > Fungi > Basidiomycota > Microbotryomycetes > Microbotryales > Microbotryaceae > Microbotryum > Microbotryum violaceum. The sequence goes on along the minus strand of JAKMXP010000009.1, from coordinate 516,729 downwards.
GTCAGTCCGGCATCATCACCGCGAGATACAAATCTGACGTTCTTCCTCCATGCTGACATCCACTTACGATCGTTTCCCACCCGTCCTCCACAGTTCTACCAACTGATCGGCGTCGGCATCGTCCTGCAGAGCGGAGCCGCGCCCGCCGTGACCTCTCAATCGACGCTCATCTCCGTCCAATCGATCCTGCGCGACATGTCCCGCATCATCAAGCTCCTCGCCGCGAACGGCGGCACCCAATCGAACCTCATCATGAACGCCGCCTTGGTCCTCGACAAACACGTCGCCGATCTGGACCTCCTGATCCGGCCCAGTAATGTCAGTGCGGATGCGAGTGCGTTGTTGGGCTTGCCGGCGCATTTGTTCGAGTGGCCGGCGAATATGCCCCAGTTCGAAACGCTGTTCCCGGATTTGACGATGGGGTCGTTATTGGGTTCTTGAGGAGTTAATTGCTCGCTTGCAATGTGTTTTATACCCATGTGATAACGTTGTTGAAAGTTTCTTGAGAAGGAAGTTGGTGGCTTGCTTACAATGTGTTTTATACCCATGTGAAAACGTAGTTTTGGTACCTTTTAGGGTTCGTGTGCTTCGAAAGCGTTTTCTCACGAAGACCACAAGCTTTTTTTACTCGATTGCGCGCTTTCAATTGCACCCAACTCCAAGGGAAAGAAATCGACAAACTCCTTTCACATCCGGTCCCTTTCCATCCTCTATTTCGGGATCGCCCACTCGGTCCTCCTCGCAATCGAAGTCAGCACGAACACCGTCATCATCACCATCGCGACACTCAAAGGTTTCTGCAAGAAATCCCTGTATAAAGGTAAGGTATATTCGACGAAGATGGGCGAACTGTGGCGGTCCGAACAGGAGCGTTTGTACAGTTTCACCGTCGGTCGGCCCGTGGAGTCGAGGTAGCCTTTTGAGAGGCCGTCGAGGGTGAGCGAGTCGACGGGGAAGGGTGGAGTGACTTTGATGTCACTGTCGAGTTTGAAGGAAGGAGATGTGAAATTAGAAAGTTGTAACACCGAACGTGAAAAAAGGCTCCGAGTACTTACGAAGCGCCTTCGGGTAAACGTATCTGGACCGTCACATCATCCATGGCGACGTCCTTGAGAGGCGTAACGAAAGGCACCGCGAGCAAGAACGTCCTCTTCCCATCGCTCCTCTTAAAAACCTTGACCGAATCACTCAGAGGAACATCGAACCCAATCGTGAACGAATAGTTCCAGCTTCCCTGAACCGGGTACCTAGGCTTAAGTTGCAACAGAGCCGGGGCCGGAGCCTTTCCTTTACTCTTCTGCGTCAGGGTCAAGGGAGGGGAAGGGCGGAAGTTGGAGGTGGATACGTTGCCGGCGAGGTCGTAGTAGTAGGCGTTGTTGGCTCCCGCGGGGAGTTGAATCGAGAGGTCGGTGATGGAGTTGGTTTTGGCGCGGTTTTGCATCATCAGACGCTGGTGCTCGAGGCGCGAGAAGTGGCCTTGAAGTCTGTGGACGGGGGGGAACGAGGATCAATGCGGTCCAGGGTCCACACAGTCTTCGCAACAAGGACTGACGTTGGTCCAGGGTTGTACAGGTCAATGTTGTCTTGGAAGCTGGCCTTGGCGCCCCAGTGACTAACTTCGACGATGCGTTCCAATTTCCTGACGCTCGGGATCGCTTCGGACAACTGGTAAACGACCGAGGCGATCTGCGGCCCACTACTAGGGACGAGGATATCGCTCGGCGCACCCTTGCTCGTGAACGTAACGGTCGCTCCTCCCTGAGGATGCGATTCGTCAAACGAAGGCGGAGTCTTGACTTCGCCAATGCGAGGACTGGGGCACACGACCTTGATCTTGATCGATTCGAGCACGGTCACATCCGCGGGGTCGAGGCCGGCGAGCAGGTGCGACATGTCCGAGGACCATTGCATACGCACACCCTCGGTGACTTGGGGACGGTTTTCGTCGAAGGGTTTGTTCAGGTGCGCGGTCACGGTCTCGAGGGTGACGACCGTCTGCGCAGCTTCGTCGGTCGGCTTGGGTACGGTGATGGCGTAGAAGGTCAGGCCTCTGGGCAGAGAAAGACCAGGCTCGGGTCAGTCTCTGCGTAATATCGATTGGTCGAGGACACGTTTGGCAGCTACGGAACCCCACGTGGGCGAGGAGCCATAGCACAGCTGATGCTTGCCGCGGGCCAGTCGCCAGAACACCATAGATCCAAAGCGTTCAGTTCTTGGGGGGAAAATTGTCGACCTGGCCCCACTGCCGAGGCCGCAGCGCAAGAGCCTGAGCTTGGGCTGCCCTCGAGCTCGCATGGTCCGCAGTATGCCTGTTCGATCCTGATCGAGGAACATCAAACGGCCTGCCCAGTGGTACTCACTCTTGACCAACACTGCCCTTGACCTCCTCGACCTGGAGCAAAGCCTTCTGCTTGTGCGCGCCCCTCCCGATCCTCGCCTCGACAAAGCCCGGCTGGCCCTCGATGCCGACAGTCCAATGCGAATCCTTCTCGTCCGAGCTCCCACTACCACTGTCGGCGGTGGGTTGATAGTTGAGTGTGTAGGAGGTAAAGGTCGTCGTGAGCGATCCGCCGACGTTGACGGTCGAGACGATCGACGAGGCGTGGAAGGGCGAGGGGGACACGTAGGACGAGCTCAGACCGACGACCGAGGCGAATGTCGACGACAGCAGCACCCCGACGCTCGTCCACATCGGTAGTCTTGAGGAAAGGACGACGCGCATCCGGGACAAGTTGTGGCGATCTACGCTGGGTGCGCGGTGATGGGAGAAGGTGCAAGGGCGAGTGGGGGCGTGTACGGTCGTCGTTGTGGGGGCTGGGGCCAAGCTGGGGCCAAGCTGGGGCCAAGCTGGGGCCAAGCTGGAACCGGCGCGTGCCGGCCGCCTCGATTCGTCGCCGCCTTGGGCTCGGACCCACGCAAGCCCTGCTACGGGGTAGGCCACGCTCTTTCGGTCGGCGTCACCCGAGTCATTCATTTAAAACAACCGGTAAATCAAAGTGCCCAGCATCCCGCCTCAATCTCTCACGCGCCCACTAAAAGTGGCATCAAACGCTGCAGCCTCTCTTCTCCAACGCCTCGAAGGAAATTTTCATCCAACGTGCGCAGCTGGCCCTTGTCCATCTGCCCAGTCTCATGGAGGCGCTCGCGCTAGGAAAGAGAGGTGTTGGGCAGTACCCAGTGTCCATCGGCCATTTTGACTATCTCCATGCGGCGCGGGCTCGTTCTCCCGCGTCGCAACTTACGGCCGGAGTGTGGTCCGGCCTTTTGCGCGCTTCCGACTCTACACAGTACACGATAAATCATCGAGGAATTACGTTGGTTAGCCATTCTGAGCTAGCGACATCGTCACGGGGAAAAAGCGGTGTCACATCTTCGATCGGCGTCAGATCGTGGCCCGCATACGATGCCCAGTCGAAGGAACGAGGCGCCCCGAGGCGCTTCTGAAAGAGGCACGGGGCTGCGCCACAAGGCGTTAACGCTCTCCACAATATGAGGTCAGGGATGGTCAAGCCTCAGATACGGGCCTTGCCACCCAGACAGTGGTACCTAGCACTCCTTTTAGAACAGCGCGAACGGCCTCGAGTCCATAACGCCTCGGCTGGATCAAGGCAAGCCACTACCGCCGGGCTCATACCCCTGTCTCTTGCGAAGCCTCGAGCGCGCACGCAGCTGGGTTCCGAGCTATGCTACGGATTGTGTCTCAATTAGTGTATAACAATTCTACCCTAGTTCCCGGGTACGAATCCACAACCTTCAAACTCCTTGGTCGCTGTCTCAATGATCTTCTTCAAAGTCGCCGCAAAACGCCGATACTCGCACACCGTTCCTCCATACGTGAGCGCATCCTATAGTAAGTGATTGCCGCACAACGCACCAACCGTACGCAAGACAAGAAACGCGAGTCAGCGATCGGCCTAGGCGCTTCAATTCTTGACGGTGGGGCTGAGCGTTACTGACTTTAGTGCAGAGTTTACTGAGATCCATTCGCTTATCATTCACTAGGATCCTCACGGTGTCATGCCGGAGCCAAGACATGTGTTCCCAGATAGGCGAATGAACTTGCTCGATCACCAATCTCCCCGCGAAGGGGACCGTCTTGCTCGTGACAAACGTGCGCATTGGGCATGGCAGTGTCGTACTCAATGCCGAATCCTGGAAGAAGCCTAATAGAGTGAGGACCGCGAGCAGTTGATCGTCGTGGGTGAAATCGGCGTGCATGAACTTGGCTCGGAGCGGGAACGTTTTCGGATTCGAGTCGATGGTGTGGTTGACTTGAGTCCGGTCTGCGTTGACGTAGTCCCGATCGTTTTCCAGGCGCGCCAACACCTCGCTAAGATAGCCCACGGCTTGCGATCGCGCGAGTCTGGCACCGTACGAGTGCTCGTAGTACTTGTCGAGGTCGGCATCGTATTCGACATACTGCAGCTCTGATCGGCGGAACAGTCCGCAGAAGGGAGAAGTGTCGTTCATCGCGAGGGACTCGAAGGCGCACATGTAAGAGAAGTGGACGATGTCCTGCACGAAAGGTATTGAACAAAAAAATGAAACTATTATGATGAGCAAGTTCCGGGATCCGTCACCAAGACTAGCTGATTTGAACAACTCACAAGACTATCGAGTCTCCAGTCCTCGTCCCTCTGTAGTCTCTCAATGATAGCAGGCGTCCACACGGCTCTCCATTCCTCCTGCGCCGAAGGGAGAGAGCTGACGAGGTTGGGGCAGTTGTCGAACAACGTATTGTTGCTGCCTTTTGTTTCGGGGAACGTGACCGAACCCGAGGCACCGTATCCAGCCTCACTCATGAAGCCCTTCAACCACTGTTCCGACGATTCTTTGACCCTGCCTGATGCCTAAGGTGAAGCAATATAAGTCTGGGTGACCGTAGGGAGTGGTCTAGGATGAAAAGCTGACGTTCAAACTCACGGAAGATCGAATAAAGGGTTCGCAGTCGTTCTCCCTCTTGCAGCCGTACCTAGTCGAAGCCAAGACACCAGCAGCAAAAGATCTTCATGATCCGAGGCCGATCATTGCGCAATCGAGTGATCAGTGCTACTGCGTCCCACTCCTACTAGGGCCAGCAAGACTCACTCGGTCTTTCCATACGGCATCAAATCTCCGTCACTGCCGAGAGTATAGGTGTAGTTGGACAGGAACTCCATCTCCTTGAGGCTGTACCTGGGTCGACCAGCGACCTTCTTGACCGAGGCCTGCATCGCTGCTGATAATTTCGTGGTGGGGTCGCTCGCTCCATTGCTTTGCAGTATATTGACCTGTACACGGACCAGCAACATCTTCAGACTCTGTGTGACTATCGAGAATTGGGGGGTCCGCGGCGGGATCACCAATCTTACCTGTAGGATCCTGCCAACCCACTCAGGGGAGCCCGAACCGTATGTTGCGCTCGGTTGATATGGCGAACTGAGGGACGATCAAAATGTGAAAGAGGATAATTCAGACTTCCATCCCATCACCGAGATCAGTTTGCTCGAAAGCGGCTCACTATTGCCCAAAATGCGCCAAACCGTTCAAGTAGGAAGTCGAAGCTGCTGCTTGGGCTTGGGCTGCGCATAGAATCAGGGCGCCAATGATCGCCCTCGTGGGAGGGCCGGCGGTGTTACTGTGCGGATTGGGAAGCGATCTCGGATCCATCGACGTCCTCCCGGCACGGTGTTGGGTAAGCCTTTGTGTCATGACGCCAACTTTAGCGGATTCAGGAGCAGATAACCGGTAGCAGAGGAAGAGAAGAGGAAGAGCGGAAGCAGCCAACAAGTGACCACAGGTACACATGCCCTGAGCGTCTCAACTTATACTATTGATCCGAAAACATGATCGGCGATCCCGCCGGCGGCCACGCTCGCCGAGCCTGTCGTGCAGCGCCGCGCCGGCTCCAATAGCGAGTCATCGCGCATCCGACTCCCAGGCGCAGTTTGCCGAGATACTCCAAGAAAAAGTTTGGCCATCATTCTGAGCTGAAATACTACGTTCTACAGCTTCTGATCGTATTCTGATCATTGATTGTTGCGTCGGATGAAACCGTTGAAAGGTACCGACGCGCTCGGTTTCCGAGTCGCGAATTCGGAGGTGGCGCACCTTGGGAGGCCAAGGATCCGAAAGAGGCTGCGCAGGGTCGCCACGCGCGCGCCGGATGATCTTTTCCGGGGTTCGCCCTCAGAGCGTGAGTGTCCAGCCTGCTGCACCGCTTCGCTAACGAGGAAAAGCATGGTATCTCACAAAGTGTACTTCCATGAATTAGTAGGCAACACTTTCCCCAGCCGTCGGGAGCCCACGCGTAGTAAGTGACTGGGCAAATATCAGCACCGCGACGCCATCCGGGCCCCTATTCAAATTTTTCAGAAAACCTCGAGCCAGGTAGGCTATAGGACCCCTCTTTTCAATGGGAAAACAGAGATTTTTGGAGAACCATACACGTACGAAGTGTCCCAAAGATTTACCCCTGTGACGCAAAAACAGCTGCTACTTGGTGTTGATTGCCGAATCAGCATCTTTTGAATTCCTCGGCCGCAGTGGCTGCCAGCCCTTCCATGACGGAAACGAACTGCCACATGCTGCAATACGTTCCCTTCTCGAAGGCGTTTGACTGCATCGTCGGGCAGATGATACGAGTTTGGCGTCAGTACCACGCCTATCAGAAATCGAGTAGTGTAGGTTGCCCTCGACGAAATCCATGGAAGACTCGAAAACTCACCTTTCCGCACAGCTTCTCGAGATTCATCACTTGGACGTTGACCAAGACCCTAACATACTTATCCGACATGATCTGACTCCAGCCTTCGACGAAGATGCCTTGGATGCGTTCGACGACCAAACGGCCCGAGAAGGGGACCAACTTGCTCGCGATAAAGGTGCGCATCGGACAGGGAAGCGTCGTGCTCAGCGGTCCATCCTCGAAGAATATCATCAGAGTCAGAACAGCGAGAAGTTGGTCGGCGTGGGTGAAATCGGCGTACATCATCGAGTCGTGGCGTAAGGGGAATAGGTCGGCGTTCGAATCGATGGTATGGTTGACCTGAGTCGTGTCCTGCTCCACGTACGATCGATCCCGGGTTAAGCGTGCGAGCAATTCGTGTACCCATCCCACACCTTGCGATCGAGCGAGATTGGTTCCATACGAATGCTCGTAGTACTTGTCGAGATCGCCATCGTATTCGATATATTGATGCTCCCAGATACGGAAGAGGTTGCAAAAGGGAGAGACGCCACCGTTCGCCAGGGACTCGAAGGCACAGAGATACCCGAAGTGGACGATGTCCTGCCGAAGAGGCAAATTGGTACGTGTTCAAGTTAGCCGCTGAAGTTCAAAGTGAAGAAGCCCCCGGCGGGCTGTGTGCTCTCCGAGGAGGATTAGAGCCTCAACTCACTAGATCAGTCAAACCAAAGTTCTCCGAAACTTGCAACCTTTGAATGATTGCCGGCGTCCACACTTTCCTCCATTGTTCTTGCGCAGACGGAACCGAGCTGACCAGCTTTGGACATGTGTCGAGCAGCGTGTTCTTGCTGTCCTTGGCTTCCGAGATGATGTGAATGCCGAGTTTGCCCGCTTCGTCGTCGGCGTCGCGTTCGTACCCCGCAAGCCATTGTTTGGCAGACTCGACCACCCTAGGAGACTCCTATTGAGAACGGTAACCGAGTTCAGCCCTAGACTGACCAATTGCAGTGTCCAAGAATGGGAGTTTCAACGTACCGAAGCTCTGATGAAGGGCCAGCAAGGCCATTCACCCAATTTATTTTCGCCACAATCATACCGCTTTGAGGTCGAATATCCGGCCTCGTTGGATCTGCACACGAAAGCATTGGTCAAAACATGAAGTCAACTGAAGGCCGTCGGAAAAAATATATCTGGTGTTCAACTGTGCATCGTCCTTGCGGAATGACGAGGTCCGACATCAAGGAGGTCCTGCGAAACCCTCGCCCCCCCCCCCCCCCCCCCCAGTTCAGTTTCTCATATCTGTACTCACTGTGCCTTCCCAAAAGGCATAATAGCTGCGTCACTACCCAATTTATAGGTATATTTGCTCAGGAAACGCATCTCCGGGACGGTGTAATTGGCTCGTCCAGCAACCTTTTTGACGGAGGCTTGCATCGCCGCTGACAGGCTTGCCGTCGGGTCACTGGCTCCATTCGTTTGGAGGATGTACACCTGTATGACGAATCGAAAGAGAGAAAGCCGGAGAGACGATTAGAACTGAAGTGGTATATAAATAAATGAAACTTGACTGGGATGCTCAAGTTCTCTCACGGACCCCTGTGATGTCCTCGGTCCTCCCCGTCTTCTTCCATCCCTCAAGCGAGTGAAAAGGGGAGCTGAAATCGACCATTTTAGCACATCAGAACCAATCACCAAAGCCAGCATCATCGAAGAAATTTGAAACCACTACTTACTACTGTGCCATATATTCCAAGCCGTACCAGTACGGTTTCAGAGCGGCGGCAGCGTCGACTCCCGTGACGGTGCAGAGAGCGCCCAGAATAGCCAGGCCAATCGCTGCGGCGGGCGCCTCCTCTGCTCTCCTGGATCGCCGAGTCTTACGGTCGAATAAAAGCATCTTGTGGACGATGTGGGTGTTTGGAGCAAGCTGAAAGAGAAGGAATAGAACCAACCTGTCGCCCTCGCCAAGACAGGACACTCACAACACCGGACCCGACTTGTTCCCAACCGCCATCAAAGTCGAAGTCGGAAGTTCTTTTCATTCTCCCGACGGACTCGCAACCCATACCGATTCGGGCATCATCGCATCATCCGAAGCGGGGGCGATCGCGCGCGCGATGGGGGGTACCGCCTCGCCTTGTTTCTTGGCTTTTGAGGTGGCTTTGCGGTTCCCTGAAAGGGTGCTGTGTTGTTGAATGTGTAAGGAAATGCCGTTTTTTTTTTTGCCGAGTTGCGATGCCCGCATGGACAGCTATAAGCGACAAAGTCGAACCGGGGCTTTTCTTGCTGTGGCTTGATTTGGCACTGGCCCCGCGCTCGCGCCGAGCTCGATGCACCACTGCCCGGCCACGGTTCTCGGGAGCCCCTGTGTTGGCGGGGAATCAAGCTTTCTAGACCATCCTGGAGCCGTCTCTCCTACGAGAAGTCGTCTACTCTCATCCAATCTATCATCCGTGAACTTATGTGACCGTTCACAACGCCTTTCAATGCCATCCCCCACCTCTACCTAAGCCTCCACCACCACCGCCAACGGTTCCTTGAACCTCGTCTCCAAACCCGTCGCCAAATCCACCATCCTCAACTCATTCAACCGATGCGCGCCCGGACGAATCGCCAAGAACCTCAACGTCACACTCGCACAAGATCTAGGCAACAACGGTCCGATCCTCACATCATTCTCCAACGCGACCAAACTCGCCACCTGGGTTTGGGTCCTCCCTCCTCTTCGAGCTTGGGCGGCTTGAAGGGCCGTAGTAGTGGTGGGCGCGTTCGGGTTTTCGAACCAGGCTTTCTTGGAGGCGTCGTCGGCTTCGGAAGCGGCGGGTACTCCGATGGTGAACCGTTTGACTTGGTCGCTGCGGTTGACGACGAAGACTTCGACGAGGAACACGTCCAAAAGGCCGACACGGGGAGCTCGGTAGTGGGGACCGCCGACTGTGTCGGGAGTTGGGGCGGATGTCGAATCGGGATTGGGACTGGACGTATCTTGGAATTGAGGTGATCCACCCGAGAGTGAAGGGGATGGTAAAGGCGAAGGGAACTTGAAGGTCGTTCGATGTCCCGTCGCCGAACGCATGGACGCAACCTCATCATCGAGATCCTGATCGCCCATATTCGGATCATCCTGAATCTTGACCGCACCCTGATTCGGTTTCTTGATCGCTCTCAACGGCAGTAGCGTGACCGAGACCAGTATCTGCCCATGATCAATTGTCGTCGTCGTGAAACCCCTCCTCGGCGCCACATTCGTGGACGTCGACATCGACGTCGAAGCTCCAACCCCGTTCTCTCCACCGGCCGTCCCTCCAACCCCCGTCAAAGAAGTCGGGAAACTCGCCCTCCAACCCGGCGGTGGCGTCTCCCCCCTATTCACAGGATTGAACGGACTCCTAGGTCGATTCGCGAACGCGTTCGTCATCGGTGATCCACCCCCAGGCGGTAAAGAGAAATACCTCTTGGCCAACGAATCCTGTTTCTGGGGTACGGAAGGTAAAGCTCTATTGATCTGCATCGAGCTCCTCGGTGAATCGGACATCGTCGTCGACTGATGTTGCTGAAGTAGATGCTGCGCTCCATTCCTCGCCAACACAGGCGACCGAGCCGCCATCGCCGCCAGCGAAGCCATCGTAAACTTTTTATTCCCCGCAATAGTCTCGGCCTCCATCGCGACCACCTGCGTCGAATTGCGTAAATTCTTCCTCCCTTCGTTATTGTCGATCAAGGATTGTCGAGCTGCTCGTGCGGTAGCGGCTGCTAGGGCCGGTGGGAGGGCGAACGGGTTGACGCGTTCGCGATGCTCAAAAGTCGCTTTGCGAGGTGGGGCACGATAAGCGAAGGAGGAGATGTCCAGTGCTGTGTTCCATCGAGAAGCGAAAGGTGCAGTAGCCGAGACGTAGTCCTCGGTTGTCGAATCGGGCTGAGGAGCCTCCCCCTCGATCGTATACCCCTTCGTCTTGTTCCCGGAAGCCTGTACAGGTCTCCCCCTCACCACGATCGTCACATTCTTCAACGTTGCCGTCGTGCCGATCCTCACAGCCTCTCTCGTATCCCCTTCCCTCGTCCGTTCGACCTCACTTCCCTCACCTCCCTCACCTCCCTCACCTCCCTCACCTCCCTCACTTTCCCCTACCCCAGCTCCGAACCTTGACGCGAACCTCTGACTCGGACTCGTAGCCACTACCACAGGAATAGGAGGCGGCAAAACCTGAGTCGGAAGGGTTCTGACGAAGCCTGCGTCGACGTCTTGCGCTGCGTCAGGAGCGACGGTGATGGCGTACAGAAAGTTATGTTGTTCGTTCGAGCCGATCACGAACGGGAAAGTTTGGTCGTCCTCTTGCCCGATCGGTTTTACCAACACATCACTCCTCGTCAAGCCTTTGCCGATCCCGATCCCAAGATTCAGCGTATTCCCCTTCCCAGTAGTATTGATCGCACTCGAGGTCGATCCCGCAATCTCCACTTGAACGCTGAGGATTTCGAACCCTTCCTCTTTGGGATCCAAAGCCGGATCATGCGACGTGGCGCCCGTGCCTTCGACTTCGACGCACATCACCAATCCTCTTTGTTCATTCGGGTCGTCCGAGCCCCTACTCGAGAGACCGCCGCCTCCGACAAAGCGTTTCGGGACGGATTCCGCCGCCGCCGCCGCCGAGGAAGGGTCGAGACTCGTCGGAGGAGCGACATGGATTGGACACGGTACAGCTCTCATCCTTACGATGATCGGTGATCGAACGGGTAAAACCCTCTGTACGGCCCGCCGAATCGAGGGATGTAGAACCCCATCGGTCAAGCCCAAAGTCGGCGCATCAACGAGCGTCAAAGCTCGAGAAGGGCGTCGGCAAGTCGTCGGTCCTAATACGGGCGAAGAGAAAGGCTGGGGTAGTCGAGATGCGGGTAGATGTAGAGGTGCTCCGTTGCCGTTGGGGAAGGAGGAGGAAAGGCCTTCGAGCAGGTTGACGTCTGTGAATGCAAGGTGGAGGGATCAGTCATGTGCAAGGTACGATCATGGCTTGATCCGGACAAGCTCACCTTCAAAGCTCTCGACGAGATATTCATCCGGGTCATAAGTCTGCTCTCCATCGAGCTGATCAGCACCTGCGCCCTGCCGCCCCAATTTCTTCATCATCTCCCCCAAGCCGGGATCATCCCGGAAAGCGACGTTGAGGGTCAGACATAGCCTCGGAGAGACGAGGCGTGATCGGACGTAGGCTGCGAAGGAATAAAGTTGTGATCAGTGCTTTTCGGGATGCGAGTAAAGTCGCAAGTGAACCCGCCGGAGAACTGACCGACCTCCCCCCTAAACTCCCACACCCCGATCCACGGTCCGTCCCCTTGCTCTCCACCCAGTTTGCCAACCCAAACCCTGCCACCGGTCTGCTTGCTCTTGCTCTTGCCCTTGGCCTCCCTCATCCCAAATCGCTCCCGCTCCCGCTCCCGCTCCCGCTCCTGCTCACTCTGACTGCCACTCGTATCAAACGTAAAACTCCAAAGCGGCACGCTCTCGACCTCTTTGACATAGCCCAAATCGTTGTCCGTTTTGGTCGGCAACGGACTCGGCGTCAGGGGCACTTTGGGGCCTGCCAACATGGACAGATTCGCCGTTTGGAGCGAAGGGATCAAAGCTGGACTTTGTGCGATGCCGAGACCTAGGGAGGTGGAGGTGGAGGTGGAGAGGGAAGGGGATAGGTGCAAGTGGGGTGGGGGAGCGGGATCTTGGACGGTGTCGGGGCGGAGCGAAGGTCTGGGTTGAGTTCTCGAGGTGGAAAAAGTGGAAAAAGTGGCCGTAGGGGCATCGTAGCCTTCTACAAACGAGGCGTCGGCGGTGAGGAGGAGATGAGGGGCAAAAGTAAGGGCCGACGAGGGTGGGGTGGAGATGCACGGCAGGAAGAAGGCCGCCGCTTGAGCTCTGTCCAAGACCGGTCGTCGAGCAAGTTTGATGAGGAGGTAGAACGGAAGTGATTCATCTGCCGAGTGAACACGGGTATCAGCTCCAGCGAGACCAGCCAGCCGCTCAGAGTTCGTCGCCAAGCCACCGACGGCCACTGCGCCTGCCCCCCTCGTCGTACCAGCTCGCCCTCACCGAGACCAGCCAACTCTACACATCACCCTCACTCACCCTCACTCACCCAGGTATGCGCACTTCCGCTCCTCATCCTCTGCAAGCTTGGTCACCCACTCATCAACGCGCTTCTTCTCGTCCGGCCCCAACTGAGCAATCGAGCTGGCCGAGGTCGCCGGTGGGGGGGATGATGAGCGGTCGCACGAGTCGGCATGGCGGGGTACGTGCAGGTGCAGGGAGGCAAAGTTGAAGAGCGTGGCCGGGTCGAGCTCGTCGGAGCTTGGGTTCGTGGCTGAGGGCGAGGTGGGCGCGGTGGCCATGGTCCGAACGCCGACGCGTGGGCAGAGGCAGAGAGAGCCGAGAGCCGAGCCGAGAGGGGCGCCGACCCGAGCTGCAACTTTTACTCGCCTCAGTCAGGCTCAACTCTCCACACCGAGATTCATTTTGTATGTTGCACGAAAAAAAAAAACAGGTTGGTACACTGAAAGGAAAAGCGTTTTCCCAAGTCATGGCCTCGCACTAATCCTTCTTGAGCGCTGACAGTGGAAACGATGCTCACCCAAATCAGCGAAAGCCATCTCAGAGCCCGCCCAAACGGTCTCAACTCACGGATATGACGATACTTGATCGCCTCCCCTTTGACGATCGTAAACACATCCAACCCATCGCCGACCGCGATTTCCCTCTCGGCCGCGCCCGTCAACGCATCCGTCACCAACGCCAACACCGTTTCCAACGGTTGGGCCGGTCGTTCCCCCTTGGCCAGAGGGGGCAAGGCCGGGTCGCGCACTTGGTTCTTGCCGTAGACGAGGTTGTCGAGGAAAGGTTGCACGAGCGATTGCGCGGCCCCGGCGGCGCGACAGGATTCCCTTTCGTACGAACCGACCGGGTCGAACGAGTAGACCGCACCGGTGCCGTCCCGGTCGATGCCTCCGACTGCGGAGTGCGGAGAGGAAAAAGGTGGTGAGTGGCATAGCAGAGAGGAGGATGGCCGGAGTGTGGCACGGCGGACGTACGAATGACCCAGGCGTAGTACGGAAAGAAGCGCTTGCCGTAGAGCATCGTCTGCACCAGCCGAGCGATCGAAGGCAACGAGGGCTTTTCACCATGGGTGTGGTAGTACCACTGTCGAGACGAGACGAGCACGACCTATCAGTCCCCGCGGGTGGCTCTCTCCCCGTATGATCGCACCGATCGCACACTGACTGACCTCCAACCTCTGCTTGATCCTCTTGACCAGATTGCTCGCGTCGGCCTGGAAGCCAACGGTGGCAATGACGACCTGATCGGTCAACTGGTAACACCGCCTCGCGGTGCGGGTCTGGATGTTGTAGCCCTCCGATTGGCGCGTGTCACTCGCGACGATCGCAAAATCCTTGGACGAGATGGCCAGGATCGTGCCTGCGAGATCGCCGCGTCGCGACTGATCAGAGAACGCGACCTGAATCGCAGAGCCAGAGCTCACTCACCCCCATTGTCCTGTGCGAGTGAGCCAGCGGTCAGCGTCGTCAGCGTCGTCAGCGGTGCTTGCTTCTTGCTTCTTGCTTGGCACGGGCCATCGCTCGAGTGTGCGATCGCACAGGCACGCACAGAGTAAGGGTTGAAGGCACGCTGCTGCGGCTTCTCGGTCAGTCCACTCAGTAAAGCGCCTTGCATGGTGTCGGGGAGTAGGCGTCGCGAAGTGGAGCGCGTCGAGCTGAGAGGTGCGCCGTGGGGCAGCGTGGGGCCAGCACGAGCACTCGGCACGGTTCGCCACTGAGCGCTGAGCAGCCGTCGCCGACAGCGCGCCCGCCGACTGCGCGCCCGCCCACTGCGCGCCCGCCGACTGCCGAGCACAGTCCGAGCGGCGAGCACTGCCCGAGCCTGCCCGAGCAACTTTTGATGCCAGCTGGGTCCCACTCTCCCTTTTCGTACAAAATAGCGTCCATGTCAGAGAAAAGCAGCACTGTAGCGTAGTCATGACTCTGCGCCTGTCCGCGGCGACTCGTTGCGCCATCTCGCCAGGCTCGGAGCAACTTTCATACAACGTTCTCGCCAAGTGAGGAGCTGTATATTGACCAAGCCGTCGCGTTCGAAATCAATCGTGCGCATACCTTTGGCTAGTACGCCGACTCGGAGCGCCTAGTACGTCCACATTTGAATCGACATCTCCGAGTCGCCCGCGGTCTGGATTTTCTTGGGTAAATGCCCCGGCCGCCAACCTGGGCGAACACGGTCTGATAGACTAGCGTGGCCCACCGCCCGTTCCCTCGTGTTTTGTTCGGCCGGAACCCCAACCCCACCGCACCCGCAACGGAGCACCTGCGCCGTGCCTCGACACGCTCGACCAAGAAACCACTACCTAGAGCACTCGTCGAATCTTGGTGAGTGACGCGGCGTTGTCGGTGGGCAGTCGACGATTGCGCTCGGTCGATCGTTGCCCGCCGCGTCGGAGCCGATGCACGACACTCACCCGATGTCGGAGGACCCAATCACGTCCGCCCACGTTCTGTTCATCGAAATCCTCTTGAGCTTCTGCCTGGTCACTAACCCGTCTTCCCCCCTCGATCCCAGATCCGCTCCCCGCTCCCCGAGACCCGGTTCGATCACTCGGTCAACCCCTTCGACCATGGACGAGGCCGGCCCCTCCCAACAGCCCTACACCCAGGCCATTCCCACCCCGGGATCCTTCCTCACACCTGCTTCCACTACAGCCAGCGCCCCCGGCACCGGCAATGACACTAGTATCGCCGCAGCGAACACGACGAATGAGCAGTCGGCTCCGTCCTCGTCTGCCTTTGCTGCTTCAGTCCCCGCCGAATCCCAACAGGATACGACCATGTCCTCAACAGCGACCAGTAGCAGTGTGGACCCTTCTGTTGAAGCCTCCTCGTCTTTTCCGGTGCCTTCGACCTCGACCGATATTGCTGTCGATCCACCGCGTTTGTCGACCGTCGGAGCTCCGGCCGCACCGTCCTCATCCTCGATCGCCTCAGCCTCCGCACCTCCTGCTGCAGCAAGTCAGGATGCTCTCCGAGCCAGCACCTCCGACCCCGCTCCTACTGCTTCCTCTGCCGCTGCCTCTGCGGTAGACCCCGTCATCATCACCCACAACCCGGACGGTTCGCGTGCGCCCGTCCTCGCTCACGTGCTCGGATTCGCCGCCGTCCGAGCAATTGCGAACGCCCACCCGAACGCCCAACCCTACGTCGAACCACCGCCGTACATCGCGCCGACCCACGTCGATTCGGCCTCGACTGGGATCGCCAAGAATTCGCACCCGGTTCGGATCTCCCTAACGGAGGAAGAAGAACGCATGCGTCCCGAACAACGTCACGCGCTGCAAGTCACTGCTTCTCGTGCGGCGAAAGCTAATACGCCCGAAGTGATGAGGGAGGAACAAGTCTTGCGATTGGATGCCAAGACGTTGAAAAAGATGGGCTTGGGCAGGACGCCGAGTGGGTATTGCTATTCGAGTCGGATGACGATGCATCAGCAGTTGCCCGCTGTGGCGAGGGGGGAGTTGCATCCCGAACAACCGGCGAGGATTACGGGCATTTATCACAAGTTGAATGGTCCGTCCAGTGTGCACGCAAGTTCGGCTCCGAGCGCCTGGTATTGAACTTGATTCTTTTCAACAGGCACGGGCTTTTTGGGAAGGATGGAACGAATCGCCGTTCGAGAAGCGTTGCGGGATGAAGTCACCTTGGTACACTCGCAAGCCCATTTCGATCGCGTCCGAGCCCTAGGATGTGAGTCATATATCAAACTCGAACTCGCCCCACTATTCCGCCGGGTTGACCCGATATCAAGTTCGCATCACTCCCAGTTCAAACACCCGAATACCTCGAAACCTGTTCGGAATACTTTGATCGACTGTCGCTTTACGTCAACCCCGATACGGCTCTTTGCGCACGTCTATCATGTGGTGGGGTGATTGAAATGTGTGGTGCCGTCGCCGAAGGACGGATCAGGAACGGATTCGCTATTGTCCGGTGGGTGCTATCGACGGCTCCGCTCGCGAGGACCGCTTCTTGCCTCTAGATACTTACAAGTCTGAAACGAACACCCACAGCCCACCGGGTCATCACGCCGAACCCGAAGACGCGATGGGATTCTGCTTCTTCAACAACGTCGCCGTCGCCGCGAAATGGTTACGCACCATCTACGACGACGGCCAAGGCGCTGCTTCCCAACTTGACGCTAGTTCGACCATACCTTCGACGACGGATACGACGCGCCTCAAAAAGATGAACAAGATCCTCATCCTCGACTGGGACGTTCACCACGGTAACGGCACCCAAAAAGCGTTCTGGGATGACCCCAACGTGCTCTACATGTCCCTCCATCGCCACGACGGCGCCTTCTACCCCGGAGGAACGTACGGAGCGGCCGAAACCGTCGGTGACGGAGCCGGGAAAGGCTACTCGGTCAACGTGCCCTTCCCTCATACAGGTATGGGCGATGCGGATTATATCTACGCATTCCAACAAATCATCATGCCGATCGCGTACGAATTCGCACCGGATTTCGTGCTCGTTTCGGCCGGCTACGATGCCGCGGAGGGGGATGAGCTCGGGCAGATGAAAGTCACCCCGGCTGGATTCGCGCACATGACGCACCTGCTTTCCGTTCTCGCCGATGGAAAGCTCGTCTTGGCTTTGGAAGGAGGTTACAACGTCGAATCGGTCGTTAAATCGGCGCATGCTTGTGTGGAAGTCTTGGTCGGCGATGAACCGAGGAGGTTGGAACTTGGCGCCGCAAGTCAGTCGGCTACGAATGTGTGTCATGAGGTGATGAAGGTGCAGAGCAAGTATTGGAAATCGATGGGGTATGCGATGGAATCCCCTGAAGAGGCGAAGGATGCGGGGAGGATGATCCCGTTGGCCGGTGAGTCCGAAGGGTGGTTCATCTCTGTCGAAGAGGGTGTTTTGGTGACTGATCAGGAACGATTGGCATTACTTTTGCTCTAGAAATGCTCAAGTCGCATCGGGTGTACGAGCTGTACCACGACTACACGATGTACAACATCGAACTTGCGGATCCTGAATTGGAAGAGGCGTACAAGGATCAAGTGCTGTGCTCGTAAGTAACGTCGGCATCTTTCTCGAACGGCCACAATCGTAAACGATTCGGTTTGTCAACCCACAGTTCGGATGTGTACGACTGCGAGACTCTGGTCATTTTCATGCACGACATTGGCTCGATGAAAGCCTCCTTCACCGCCGCGAACTTGGACATCGATCTCGAGCGTACGACCTTGATCGACACCTCTCGCGAAGTCTTGGACTGGGCCATCACCGACAACAACTTTGGTCTCATCGACGTCAACTTTCTCGCGCATACCGTCACGAACAAAGGAACGATCATTCGCCCCGATCTCGCTCGAGATGCTCGATTGGAAAACGAGTTGGCGCTGTTCGTCTGGGACCAAATCGCCGGTCTATCCGTCGCGAGCAACATCGTGCTCTTCAGTATGGGTACCGGATCCCGCGCGATGATGCACGTTCTTCAAAATCGACCATCCGTAAGGGAACGTGTACGCGCATGTATCGAAATTCTCGGACTCGAACATCCTCCCGAGTTAGGCGCCGAATCCGGGATCCGAGGTTGGTTTAAAGAGAAATCTCTGGTCATGTTACCTTCGACTCATCCGTTGCACGAGGATTCGAGGAAGGCGGGTAAGCATCAGAAGAAGTATGGGAACGTGTTTAGGTCCATGCCGGACGATGAGGGGAGACCGATTCATTTGTTGAGGGCTTCGATGGGTAAGGTCAAGGAGTTTGTCAGGGATAGGTTACCGGTTTCGACTAGGCCGCCGAAGGAGAGGGGGAGTGAGGCGGAGGCGGATGAGGAGGGGGGACGGCTTATGGATGGGAAGGTGGGGGAGAATGGGTCGGTTGCTGCGACTGGTCGGGAGGCGACTGCTCCGACGACGACGATAGGGGAGGCGATGGAGCTGGAAACGGGCAAGACAGAAGTGGTCGCTGCTCAGGTTCAAGAGCCGAAAGCCTTTTCGACAACGGAGGATCCTCGAACATCTTGCACTTCCATGGCCGTCGATGGCGTTCCGGGAGAAACATCGGCGCAGCATGTCGAGACTGGAGCCGTCAATGGTAGTGGCGATGTGACGATGGGGGAGGAGTAGGCGTCGGAGCACTGGGCCTGAATTTGAAAGCAATGAGGACTTTTTGAGATGTTGTTTAGTTCCTCTCTTCGCCGATTTCATGTAAAAGAGAGCTTGCATGCTCGTGAATCGCAATCCTGCCCAGTCTCGCCACCTTTCTGGACCGTCCAGGATCTCCCCCTGTCTCGTCATCTCGCACGCGCGCTCCTCCCCCTCCTTCTCTCCCCTCCCCTCCCACTCCCACCCACAACCCACCCCGACCGGCCGTCTCTCGACCTCGAAACCCAACATGCCCACCCCGCGCTCCATCCCAAAATACTGTCCGGCGCCTACCCGTCTGCCGCCGGCCAAACTCGCACTGTTCCGCTCCGTCGTTTCGCACCCACCACCCCCTTTCGCAGTCGCTCAGGCCGAGGCACGAGCACAGGAGGGGGTGAAGAAGGGGAATCAGGGTGTTCAGCAGAGCGGGAGTGTTGTTGTGAGTTTCGAAGGGAGTGGGTTTGGGTTTGGGGTCACTCATAGGCGGGGGGGAGGAGTTTGCGAAGGAGATGCGAGGCAAGTGGTGGTCGAGATGGAGCGGGGGTGGGAGAGCTGGATGAGCATGCTTCACATCGCTGGTATCGGCTTACAGCTTCTCAAAGCACACGACGATGACTCTGGCGAGGTACTTTCGTTGCAATCGCGCGAGCGACTCACGCGAACGACGGCCTCCACAGCCTTCACCATGAAAACTAGCACAAGATTATAAACGAGTTTATTCACTGACACTAACGCCCATATCTCCAACCCCCCCCCCCCCCCCCAGCCACCCTCCGGCTCTCACCAACTCTTCTTCTCCACCGCCCCCCGTTCGCTCATCCCCCTCACCACCTCCCCCTCAAACCACAAGCTCTGGAACCCGCCCGCACCCGACTCGAAGGCCGGACGAGCGGTCGAAAGGGACGAATCAGGTCGACTCGCCAAATTCGCTTCAAGGTTCGCTGGCTTATCGATGCAGGAAGCCGAGGGGTCTACGGCTGGGGGTAAGGGAGGACAGTTCACCGTCGAGAGTGATCTGAGTTTCTTGGAAGGGGCAACGGTGCAGAGTTCGGGCAAGGCTCTGGGGAAGAAGGAGATCGTGTACGTATACCCATTTTTCAGGGATCTGTGCTCGAATATGGTGCATTCAATGGGGCCTACGAACGCTGAATCCAGACCTCTTCTGAATTTTTTGAACAGGGGCGTCAAGTCCGCCAAGAAGGGCAAGAAGTAAAACGGACACTTCAGGTCACTGCATTCATGTATTCGTATAGACGCCAATACAACGCACAGCATTATCTGTCTACTCTCCTCGTCGCGAGCGATGAAACGTGCGTCGTCCCGCGAGAGAAGTTCCAAGCTCATTCTGCGGCACGGACTCGATGATCAAAAGGTCGACAAGGGTCGAAAGCTCTCACAAGGGTTGAATGAGCTTTGACATCAATAAGACATGGGTAGAGGTCCCGACCACGAGGGCTTATATTCCATCGCCGGGAGCACGGGAGCACGGACCGCTCGATCGAATCATTTTGCCGTAGGGAACAACTCTAGGCTAATATATAGCTCTCAAAGCCAAGGCCCGTTTTAATGGTGAAGGTACAGAGTCGGACCTTCTTTTTATTTAAGAGACGAACGAAAGTGCACCTTCACCTCAGTCGCCCGGATCGTCGCCGTCGCTCGTTCGTTTTGAAATGCAATTTATCCCAACCGCGAGAGGATCGGCGCGTGGCTGGCGATATAGGGTTTCCGGAGTTTTTTCGGTCGGTGTCCAGCTTCCGGTGTCGGGTACCTTGAGGTGGTCGGTTATATCGATTTCGCTGGGATTGGACGGACCACTCACCCGATACCTGTTTAGTAACGTAGAGGTGATGATAGGGAGGCTTCTTAGGGGATGTCACAGCGGATTAAGAGATGGCATTGGTGCCTCGGCGGCTGGGTTACACCCCGCCCGTGTCGATCTCATCGTCCAAAAGCCAGTCAGAACTTCTGCAGTGCGGATCCGGGACCCTGACTCGACAGAGCCTCACACCGTTTCGAATCCAATAGAGTCAAAGAGCTTAGCATGCAATTTGAAAACAGTTGTCGAGAGAGGGCGATCTCTTTCGACTGCAGAGCGTCAGGCAGTGCTGCCGAAAGTCCGAATCCCTTGATCGGGTCGTTGGATCTCAGGATCTCAGACAGGCATCGGAGCGCTTAAGGCCAAGCCATTAGGCACGGCCTTAGGTAACTTTGATTCAAAACTGCTTCAGGTACCGTTCCCTGGGTTTCTTCCTAAAGCGACGGGATCTACAAAATCCGCACTCTTTTGCAATCTTTAACACATTTGCCCCACTCGAACGACGTCCGCACTGATCCGTCTGCAAGCTAAGGTTTTCGCTCTCCCTTTCGCGAATACGCGCGCGCGTATACCTAATCTCAATTCAAAGGCGGGGCGTGGCCGCGTGGCCCCTTTGGACCCGGTGCGGGCCTCGATCGACTTGAAGCATGTAATGAGCCAAGTGTTAGAGTCGTGATATTTGGTTCCGTGCTCGTCCAGGCCTGCGCATTGTGAATTGAGTACACAGTGGGCGTCGTTTTGTTGTAAATGTTCCGAGACAATACTGCGTGTTCGACCCATTCGATTTGAACGTTTTTGTGAAACACGGTCCGATCGAGGTTTCGCCCTGACGTCGGCCGGGTCAGCTCGGCACCATGCCCTCGCCTTCCCCCCCAAGTCTCACACTGTTTTAGCGGTGGCTCTGAGGCGCGCCCTCCTCTCGACCGCGCCCCCGTTTCGAGACAGGTTCAATCTCGACCTCGACGCTTCGGTCGAATCTTGGTGGGTCCCTTCCTCTTGCGCGCTCCACACAACCTACGTCTACACCACCGGCGACCTAGTAATCGACTTCAAGGTTCTTCCCTACAACCGCTCACGCCACCTTCCGACTCGGCTCTCTCTCCCTCGCTCTCTCTCGATACTCGACCCCAAGTGTGATTTGCGATGGGTTGCGGTGGATCGAAAGCAGCCGAGCAGGACTACCACACCGCGGTGCAGGCGACCAAGAAGGAGGAAGAGAAGGCCGTCGCAAAGTAGGTCGGAACGAACTACGCTGTTCAGGAGTGGGTGAAGGTGTCGCGGTGCAGGCGTATACGGTGCAGGGCGGGGTTGAGTGCAATTCGAGGTCGGGTCGGCGGTCACTCGCTCCGTACTCGGTCATGAGCAGGCTGGGGCTCATTGTCTCTGGGCTTGCGCTGGCCCCGCCCGTCGCGCCCGTCCTCGCCCGCCCACCCGTCCGCCAGCCCGCCAGCCCTCGAGCCCACGCCAACAGGTCAGAAGGGCAGAGTGGCATGATTTGAAGCACACTCCTCACCGGAGGGGTCAGCTCGAGCTGGCTCACCGGGGCCACCGGGATCGATTTGCAGTGAGGGTGTCTACTGTGCCCTTGGTCCAACCAAGTGTCGCCCTTCACACTCGCTCCACAGCGCATCGGACCGCCGAAGTCAGTCGGGGTCGTCGTCGTCCGCGGAAGCCTTCCCGCCTCGCCGCGCTGCGCCCGGCGACCCACCAGCCCGCTCTTACTACCACCACTACCCCACCCACGACCCACACTCCATCGCCGATCGAGATCAGCCAATTTTTCAGTGCAAACCCATGAACTGACTTTTGGCTCCCCATTGGCTCCCCATTCGATCCCGGCTTTCCATAGGCGAGATGTCAAACTACTTTTGTTGGGAACTGGTGAATCGGGCAAGGTGCGTCATCCTCCCGCTCTTAGCTCCGAAGGCTCCACATTGACCCAAGAGAGCGAGCACGGCTCTTCGTCGGATTCCGTTACTGACACTTTTGTTCGTGCGGACTTGTCCCATTTCCTACAGTCGACCATCTTGAAGCAGATGCGACTGCACCATGTCGGAGGCTACACCGACGAGGAGCGTGATGGCTACAGAGAAATCGTCTACGCCAATTTGGTAAGATCGCAATCCCCGATCGACATCACCCGAACTTGTGTAGTTCATAGATCGATCCTGACACTTACCACACACACATCTCCTACCCTCTCAGATTCAATCGATGCAAGTCGTCATCGAGGCCTTGCACGATCTCAACATGCCCCTCGCACCTCACCTCCGCGACAAGGCGGCCTACATCATGTCGATCCGCGTCTCGGCCCACGACCCTTGCCCGCCCATGCTCGACCGATTAGTCACCCAGGCGCTCATTGCCCTCTGGGCAGAACCGACGACCAAAGCCTGCGTCGCCAAGAGTCGCGAGTTCCAACTCAACGATTCGGCCAGCTAGTCAGTTCGGGCTCGGTGATTGCTCGAAAGGCCAATCCTTCTGCTGACGTCCCACTCTCTCCAACGTGCTCAGCTACTTTGACTCGGCGGCTCGGATAGGCGCAGCCGACTACGTGCCGACAGATCAGGACATTCTCCGATCGCGAGTCAAGACGACCGGCTTGACCGAGGAGCGCTTCCAAGTCGGGGTGTTGCAATACGTCGTCTTTGACGTCGGAGGACAACGCTCCGAGCGGAAAAAGTGGATCCATTGCTTTGAGAACGTCAACGTGCTCATCTTCCTCGTCGCCATTTCCGAATACGATCAGACACTCTACGAGGACTCCGATATCAACCGTATGAATGAGGCCGCGGGTTTGTTCGAGTCCATCTCTAATTCGCGTTGGTTCGCTCAGTCGAGCGTGATCCTCTTCATGAATAAGACCGATTTGTTCAAGGCCAAACTCATCACCTCGCCTATCTACGAATACTACTCGGACTACGACGGACCCAGTGACTGTGAGTGGTCCCACATGCATCGACCCGTTCTACTAGAAAGTCGTGATTGACGGACTGAACTGTGATCGCACCCCTCAGACCCGACCGGCTGCGCTTACATGGAGTCCAAATTCCGACCGCTCTACCGCAACGGCCACAACCGACCACTTCATGTCCACTTCACGTGCGCGACCGATACCGAGCAGTTGCGCGTCGTCTTCAATGCTGTCGAGGAGAGCATCATGGCCGCTAGCATAGCAGAATTGGTGAGGACAAGAAGGCGCAGGTTCGATCTTGTTGAGGCTCGCATGCTAATTCATATTTCCATTTCATTAGGGCTTGCTCTGATCTGATCACCCCTCGCCTCTTTCGTCCCGAAAAGCGTCTTTCTGCTTCATGTTCTTAAGTCCTCATAAGTCTTAAATTCTAGCGAGCCTTGTTCAAAAACATGACGTGTGACCATGCTTGTGCCAATAGCTATTTACCCCGCCCTGTCTCCTATCCGAAAACCAACCCTGTGGCCTCCATTTCAGTATTTCGACACCGCCTTCGGCCGACCCGAAACCCCCACGCTGTACATCCCTCTTTGTCTGACACTGTTTCTATCCTCCACCCAATCGATCGAGTGTTCGAACATATCCTTCCTCTTCCTCTCATTCGTTTTCTTCTTCCCCATGCCTATTTTGGTATCTGAACCTCCACTGCATCTTCATCACTCGTAATCGAATCTATTCAGCTCACATCGATCCTCCGTCTTCGTTGGAGAAAGACGAGAAAGACGAGGCTTGTGTCTAGGAGTCCCCCTCTCGTCTCGGGGGGTCTCAGCCCGATTCGGTCGACAGCGAGTTTGCATCGGCCATTTGAGACACGTGTCTTGGAATCCGGTGAGTGTTCTATGGAAGCATGTTGCCGTGTTGGGATGTTTTGGCTTGGAGTTGATCGTGGGTTCTAATTTAAACTCAAGCGAGTCTGGTTCAACGACAGCGCTGGATCCGCTGGACCACCATGCATACTGTTAGACGAGTCTCGGTGCAGAAAAACCAGACCCCTGATTGATCGGTGAGTGCTTGACGATAAGAGCATGCATGCCTCGGAACCATGATCAAGTCGTTCCTCGGCAATGCAATATCATACTTGCCGAGTGAGTTGTCCACGTTTCCGGCTCTCGGGTAGTCTGATCGCCGGAACATTCAAGTCACTTTGGCTCGATTCCCCGAACGTCGGTTGGCTCAGCCTATTCTCGTCACTTCCGACTTGTGAGCCTCAGGAGTCGCAAGCAAAGCTCGTAGGCCTTAGCGCGATAGGGGCCGGGGGAGGACCTAAGTGGACCGCGGTCTGTCCGTCACACTGAGCTACGTGCTATCAGTGATTTCGAAGCCAATCCGAAGCTCAGCTCGACTTTGTCTCATAGAGGTATTACCACGCCGAATGGCTTTGGGGAAAGACACTACAGCGATGGAGTGCACCGTGTCCGAGTGTTTGACATGACCTAGATACTGGAAGAATGTGGGGCAATTCGAGAAGCTTTGCTGACTGTACCGGTCCCGATTCGACTTCGAACTCCAAACCCGAGTACATACCGATGCCGAGGCGCGGCCCCATCGGAGAGATCGGACTCACTTTCCAGTCGCGAATAGGAGACCAAGGGGCAAGTTTGAGGCATGACGCTGGGCGGCGCACAAGAATTGAGGACACATATGTAGAGCGTCAATTGCCCCGACAGCTTCGGTCTTGACTCGGTTCGTCGCCTTTGCACTGACTAACCTTCTGCTTCTTCGTTTCGTTTGCTCCTGACTCAGGATCTCAGAGTTCGCTTCCTGTCCGTCCATTTATGACTGCTGCGTTATAGTCATCCCTTTTTGTGTGTCTCCTGGTCTGTCCACTGACATCACTGCAGTCGAGGTGAGCCTGTAATTGTTGCCCCTGCCGCTCTGTCCAGGACGTGAGACATCTCGAAGCCGATCGCAGGGTCCGCTGCGCTTGCGCAGTTCGCAGTCTCGCGCTCGGCTGTCGAGGTCGACGGTGGTTTCGTCTCGCGCACGTGTGTGCCTAAGTACCCACTATGTCGCGGCTAGCGCACGGTCTCCTCTTGCTCCCCCTTCTAACCCAACCCCTCCTCTCTGAAGGCTCGCACTCGCACCCGAGACGAGCCACGCCACGCCACGGTCTCTCTTGAAGTACTCTTGACTTTCTTGCCCTTCCTCCCTTCAACACCCTTCATAACCGAGCACTCCACCTCCCCGATCTGTGCGCTCAAAATTCTGAAACTGAGGTTGGCGCGCGCTTTCGCAACTTAGGAGACAGATTGTCGTGGGCTCGGACCCTGTTCCACGCCCGAACCCCAAGATTTCCCTGTGGCCAGCTCCCCCGTACGACCTCGGCTACAGCCGAATCAAAGCCACTTGGGACCTCGGCCACTCTACTTCTTTTGTGTACTTTGGAGAAGCGATTCTCGCCAAGGATGGGCTGCAATTTCTCCAAATCCGGAGGGAACGGGAACGGGAACGGTGTTGGGATCAGCAATGGGATCGGT
The DNA here is from genome assembly GCA_022506055.1 of Microbotryum violaceum. NCBI lineage: Eukaryota > Fungi > Basidiomycota > Microbotryomycetes > Microbotryales > Microbotryaceae > Microbotryum > Microbotryum violaceum. Next base: position 490,592 of record JAKMXP010000009.1, on the reverse strand, counting down.
AGTGGTCGACGGACGACGGACCTGAAGGTGCATCAGGCTATTGAGGCTAATTTGAGGAGGGAGAGACAGATGATGAAGTGAGTGTTGGGGTTATTCGTGGAGGCGGTCGGGAGCCTGTAAATTGCTCAAGGGATCTCATCCTTACGACGCTCTCGTGCGCCCTGCTCGTGCGATGCCGGGAAGGTGCAGGGGGAGCTCACGACTGGTCAGGTAGTGCATTGGTCACGGTATCGATGATGCTGACTTGTGCGATGGTGTCCACAGCAAAGAGATCAAGTTGTTGCTCCTAGGTGCAGGTCAGTAGATCTCCCTCAACACGGACCCCTTTCAGTCCTCAAAGCTTATCTTGTGTGACGACTTTATGCAGGGGAGTCGGGCAAGTCCACTGTCGTCAAGGTGAGTCGGATGTCAGACGGGATATTTTGAATGTTGCATAACGAGATGATGCTGATTTGTCCGTCATGTTCTCCGTACCATCAGCAAATGCGACTCATGCAAGTCTATCCTCTTAACTTTGGGCTGCCGCAGCAAGAAGCTGATTACGAGCAAGAACCCTTCTGCGACACAGCTACCGCGAGACGTTCACTCCTTCCGAACGATCCGCCTTTCGAGAAGTCGTGTACACGAACACAATCCAATCCATGGAGGTAGGCAATTATTTGTCATTTCAACCTTACGGTTTTCAGAACAGTGAAACTCACCCACCCTATTTCCCCCTTAGGCCGTCCTCCACGGTTTCCAACAACTCTCCTTCGACCTCCCCCCTGAACTACAAGAGTGCTCCTCCGTAATCCTCCAACTCGACCAAGACGACGTACATTGGCATGATGGTGATATGTACCCTTCCATTGCTCGAGCGATCGAGACGTTGTGGTCTCATCCTGCGGTGCAGCGAGTCGTCGCTTTGGGACCGGAGTATCAATTGAATGATTCGGGTTAGTGTTCTCGCACCATCGTGGCCATAGGGCCTTTGCTGACCTACTTTCGGACTTTTGACGCTTCAGCTCCATAGTGAGTATTCTCAGATGATTCGGCTTAGTAAGGATGCTCTGATTACTGAATGATATCCCACCCGGTCTTGTTAGTTTTTTCGACGCCATCGAACGTATCGGGAGGCGGGGTTACGTGCCGTCGGACCAAGACATCCTGCGAACTCGTGTGCGCAGCACCGGTATCGTCGAAGAGCGTTTCACTGTGAGGGTGAGTAGTAATGCAGGGGTTTCATGGATAATGGAGTAATCTCCATTCGAATAGACTACTGAAAGCAAACCTGACCCGAATCGGGGCGTGATCGGGAAACACACAGGGATACCAACTCCGGGTCCTTGACGTCGGTGGCCAAAGGTCGGAACGTAAGAAATGGATTCATTGCTTTGAAGACGTCAAAGTACTCTTGTTCGTGGTCGCTATCAGCGAATATGATCAGACGTTGCGGGAGGCCAACGAGGTCAATCGTATTACCGAATCGAGAACGGTTAGTTGTTCTCTTCGAACATCGGGTTCCCCTGAGGGCGAGGGAGAAGGGTGCGTTACTCATGCGATCTGGCTCGTCTGTGTTCAGCTGTTTGAATCCATCGTCAACTCAATCTGGTTCCGAGACTCATGTTTTATCCTACTGTGAGCTGCTTAATCACTCCTCATCCACCAACAAGCTTCCGCTGACCCCACACAAAAAAACCCGCCAACAAAAAAAAAAGCCTCAACAAATGCGACCTCTTTGAAAGCAAGTTCAAATCCGGCACGGCACCTTTCTCCCAAGCCTTCCCCGCATACACGGGCTCGGACACCGATGTACCCGCGGCAAAGGAGTATTTGCGCAAGGTATTCATCGAGCTCGATAAGCGCAAGAATCAGCAAATTTATACGCATTTCTCGACGGCGACCGGTGCGTTCGAACTCGTGTAGGCGGAGGCGTGGACAACGACTTTTGGATAATGATGCGTTTTCAATACCACAGATACTTCGCAAGTCAAGGTCGTCATGGCCGCCGTTTTCGATACGGTAGGTAACGAGGAGGTCTCGGCCACGAAAATTTCGACTCATAGCTGAGCCGAAGAGGTGCCTTCGACAGGTCTTGAACCAAACGCTTCAAGAAGTCGGCTTGCTTTGATCGTTCCCATAGCTTTGAGTACCTAATGTCTTGCGTTGTTTCTGTTTCGTACAATAAACTTTGCAAAAGTACCAATAATTTTTCCGTGATGATTGTGTCGAGCCGAGCCGATCGGTTTCGGGGAAAAACGCATGAGGTGAGGTATGGGCCTCGTATGGGGTTTTTTCATCAACATCTGCGCCAGGATCTATCTAACAACCAAACAGAGCTTATTATCTAAATGATCTAAATGAGGTTGTTCTTCTCCAAGTACTCGACGATCTGCTTCACCCCGGCCTCGATGTCCGATTCGGCCGTCTTGACGTGCAACTCCGCTTTCTCCGGTGCCTCATACGGTGCCGAAATGCCGGTAAACTCCTTGATGATCCCCGCGTGCGCCTTTTTGTACAGACCTTTGGGATCGCGTCTCTCAACTTCTTCCAAGGGGGCGTCGACGTAGACTTCGATGAAGGGGATTTGGGCTTCGTCGTGAATCGTGCGGGCCAATTGTCGGTCCGCGAGGTAGGGGGAGATGAAGGCGGTCAAGGTCGCGGTGCAGGAGGATGCGATCAACTTGGCGACCTAACGGGATTTTTGAGGTAGGTAACGGGGGATGGTCGTCAGTTAACTATGGTAGCACCAATGGACCGCGGGGATCTCCGACCACACCGAGTGGGGTCCAGAAATTCCTGAGCAAGACACTGACCTCTCCAACACGACGGATGTTCTCCTCCCGATCTTTGGGGGAGAACCCCAGGTCTTTGTTGAGTCCGAAGCGAACGTTGTCGCCATCAAGGCGGAAGGCCCTTTTTTGTCGTTGCAAAAGCTCGAGCTCGAGAGCGCAGGCCAGGGTCGATTTGCCCGAGCCTGGTTTGCGAGGAAGGGTCGCGACACGTCGTGGCAGGTGGGGTTTAAACAGTTAAATGTCCGTATCTAGCCACAAGTAGGTAGCTCAAACACGAAGTACTGACCCGAAAGACCGGTGAACCAAATGGTGACCCCCTTTTGGGAGACGAGCTGCTCCCGCTGCTCCTGCGTCACTCCTTCATGCCAGACGATGTTTTTGGAAACGGGGACGGAGGATGACCTGCCAGATCAAAGGAGTACAGTCAGCCAGAGTTGGATGTGGGACTGTACGGGTCGGCTGGTCTGTGATCCCCGCTCCATCTCCTTGCCATCTCTCCATCTCTCCGTCTCTCGCTGGCGCTGGCGCTTCGTTCGGGCACGCCATCGCCAAGAAGCGGCGCCTTCGACTTCGGCCGAGTTCAGAGCAGCGTGAAACGATGGACGGCAAAAGTCGTCCGAGTGTGGCCGACATATGCAAGCGCCCTCAAGCTCACATGGTTCACTATGAGACAAGATATGAAACCGTGATGAGTCGACGGAAGTCAAGCGACGGCGCGAGAGAGCGAGTCCGAATCGACAAACTGCGGAGTGCGCCTGCCTGCGAATGAGGTCATGAACCGTCACGTCACGGCTGCCATCCACACGCGCGCCTCGGCCATCTCTTCTTCGGAGCCAAGAGCGTCAGGCAGGACGTCACACATCACTCAAGGGTGGTGTAGAGTAATGCATACGAGTGAGAACCAAAAAGGACACGAGCTGAAAAAGAAAAACGGGCTACACCTAAAAGCAACAAACAAATATTAAACGAACAAAACAATTGGAGACTCAACACGAACAACGTAGCAGCTGAGGGAAGATCGAATCGTCAAAGACGGCGCCAAGAATATCGGGGAGAGTGATGGTCGTACATCAACTTCATGTCGCCATCGATGAAGGCGCATTGGAAATGAAACTGGCGCTGGGATAAGAGGCGCCCGATCGAGAAGGCAGGGGGGATAATTGGAAAGCGGAGCCGTTCGCCGACATGGGCAGGGGTGCGGTCTAGTAAAGCCATAAACATCGTCAGTACACATCATTCCCGTTCCTGAATTACCCAAGCGCGACTCACCCCTACTCCGGCACCAAGGAAACTCAACACAACGGGAAGCAACGAGTTCTGTTCCGTCATGAGAACCAACTCCTCGCCCGTCTTGGTATAAGGGCTCGCGCGCAACCGCTCCAAAGCCTCGGCCTCTTTGCTCTGCACCGTCGATGAGCCAATGACAGGCGAACCGAGCGCCCCGACGGCAGGTGAAGAAGGCATCTTTCGAGCGTTGTCGGGGTGCAGATCCGCTTCGATCTTGTAGTGCGCCGCGTAAACCTTGCTGACCGAGTTGGACCGCACGAGCACGCCCGCACTTGTCGCCAACGCCGCTCGGGTCGCCGCTGTCGGTGTGCTTTGTCGACTTCTCGAGGCTCCCCGGTTTCGAGGGGCAGCCGTGTTGGCTCGAGGTGAAGCAGCGGCGCCAGCCGTGAGCAAAGGAAGGAGTTCATCGGGTGCGATCAGTAGATCCTGAAGGACCTGTACGGCTACCGCTTCGGCGGCCGACAGAGCGGGCGTAGGCGCGGGAGGTGCCGCCACCGCAGCGGCGATGCGTTCCCTAAGATGACGCAGCCAAGCCGTCTGCAATCCCGCGTTCAACGTCGAAAACATGTACTTGCGTTTGACGTTGAGGTGGTTCGTGAATGAGACTTGGAACTTGTGCTGCATGAACGCGCGTTCGATCGAAAAGGCCTTGTTCATGGGCAAGCCCTGGTACCGAGGCGCGTTCGCTCCCGTCTTGATCAAGACCATCGCTCGAACACCCAACGCCGTTCCCGTAACACGGAACGTCTGCGTGCGCGACTTGGCGAACGACAAGACAGGCGGGTCGAACTTGAGGTCCGTGCCATGCAGCTTGATGTTGAACTTGGGATCAGGCTCGGGGATCGTGATCGTAATGGGGTCGGAGGGGTCTCGATACGTCAACGAGACGGGTAATTTGGCCGGGGTCAATGTCGCTTCGACATCCGGCGTCATGCTAAAGATCGTGTTGTCCGAGGCGTGCTCGATGCGTTCCTTCCGAATGGATGCGTAGATGCGCGTCAATAGATCTTCAGGTACAAGCGAGCGAGGGTCGCTACCGCGAAAGCTGGCAATAAAGTCGTCGACCGAGAGGGACGGGTTGGGGCCCGAGAACAAGTACCCTTCGGTCGAGGTGTCGCTGTGCAAGGCGTCATTGAGCTTCATGATCGCGACGACGAGGTTCAACGCCAAGCTCGGGTCGAAGCCCGTGGCGCCGTTGACTTCGGTCCACGTCATCGCCAAGACATCCAAGACGTATTCGACGGACTGGCGACTGTGCGGCAAGCGAACGGCCATGAGGAACATGCGCAACGCGTCGTCGATGCGAACCCCACTAAAGCGGAAGCGCTCGATGTAGACGCGCAGGATCTGGCGGTTCTCGGCCTGCGCAAAGTATGCGCCGACCTGACTGCGGTTCAGATCGGGGTTGCGGTAGACTGCAAAACATGAATAGGGGTATTGAGCATATCCTCCAAGACCAAACTCCTTGGACCAGTCATGACTCACTCAGGTTTGCGATCGTCGCTGCATCGCTCGACAGGCCACCCTTCTGGATGAGCGTCGCAATGGCACGCTTGGGATCGTTGGCGAACCGATCGACGAACTGGACCAAGAAAGGATGACGCTTTTTTGGCGGCGCCGTATCGTCGTGGACTTCGTCCTCAGCCTGCAAGTTGAGTTGCTTGAGTTCGACGACGGACTTGACGACGAATTGGCTGGCCAAGGTCGAAGGCATTGGCATGCCCGTCTTGGGATCATCGAGAATTAGCGGCTTGGTGATCAACAGCAGGTCGGTGAAGAGGAACAGATGTCGATCCTTGACCGTGTGCGCGTTGACGACCTGCAGCACAGGGGTGTGCAAGAGCAGTTTCCTCGGAGGTTGGTCGAGCGGCGTCGGCTGCTGCTCCGACATGAGGTGTTCGGTGCCTAGCAACGAGTCGAGTTTGGCGATGATGCGATTCGCGGGTAGGTCCTCTTCGTGCATAGGAGCATGACGAGCCTCGACGGTGTAAAGGGACAGCGCATCGAGCGTACTCGAACCCGATCCTTCTCGACTCATAATTGCACTCGAGTAGTCACTGCCATCCGAATGGCTCGTCCCCGGTCGGGCGAGATCATCTGGTGAAGCAGAGATCGTCACAACGAGCGGTGACGGCGTGTCCTCCTGCAAGAGCTCCGACCGCAACTTTCTTGAATTGCTCGAGCGACCCGAGGCCTGTCGTCGCATCTTGGCCGAAGGGGGTGCGGAGACGAGGGCGGGGACGCCGGCGCTCTTGTACATCGCGGATTGGAACCACTGCGCCTTGCTAGCCTCGCTCGAGCCTATCCTCTCCAAAGGCGGGGTCGTCGAGGTCGGCGCGGGCGGTTGGATGCTCTGCGGCGAGAAATGGGACCCCATCGGAGAGACGGCATCGGCGTCGGCGTCAATGATGGGCGAACCCACCGGAAGAGGCAGAGGATGGTACGATAAGGAGAAGGGCGAAGGTCGTTGGCGCTCGCGGGGAGAAACAGCGAGCTTCTCGAACAAAGCCTTGGTACTGTCGGTCGAGTCTTCACGATCCGGTCGTTGCCATGGTAGACTAGCTCGGGGGTCCGAGGCTGTACCCGGACTCTATTCGTACGTATGCGAGCATTTCCGTCAGTACGCCGCTCTTGCAAAGGCAGAACAGAGATTCGCGAGACTTACAGACGCCGTAGGGCTCGGGAACTGGTAATTCTCCTCCGGCGGAGGGAAAGCGCCATCCTTGCTCCTTGTCATCCCGGCCTGCCTCTTGCTCTCAATCCTGGCGGTCAACCTCTTCTCCTTGAGGACCCAATCCGGACTATCGCCTTCCTCGATTTCCTCGGTCGTAGTTGCAGGTCCCTTCATGATGGATGCGATCGAGGTTGGGACGCCCGAGGGCGATGCGTCGGCGTTCACGGCCTTCTTCTCATTATTGCTGCTACTGCCACTGCCTGGCCGACTCGATGGCCTAGTCAAAGCAGGCCCCTGCGTCCCGACAAGCGGGGAAAGGCTCGGCAAGTAATCCGTCAACTTCGCCGGGGATTCGTGCGGTATCACAAAGCTGTCATTGCGCAATGGCCCAATCGACCCCGCGTTGCTGGTTCGTTCTGACAGCTCCCTCACTCCTCGAGTCAAAAAAGCGACGCTTGAAGAGGCCGACGAGCCGCGTCGTCGTACCTCGTCTTCAGAGTCATCGTTCGCGGAGTTGAAGGGTTGGATCAGGCTGAAGCCAGGTACGCCGGTGGGCGCTGCTGCCGCCGCCGTCGCGTTAGGACTCAATTGGTGAGGCGCGTGACGCGATGGGCCTGGAACGAGGTGTTGTGGGATCGAACTGCGCCGAGGAGTCTGAGTATTCCGAGGCGACGAGACCGCGATCGGGAAGTTCTTGCGCTGGTATGCTTGCCCTTGTTGACTTTGCGAATACTCGAACCCGTTCTCATCATAAGAGACCTCCGAGGAAGTGGCGGAATTGTCGCTGAACTTGCGCGCCTCGGAACCTTTGCGAGCGATCAACGATGCCGTCGGTGACGGTTCCCTCTGCTCACCCTGGTCTCGTTCCCTTTCCCGCATGGTAGCAACGTTGCTACTCGACAGTCGATTGCCTTTGGATCGAGGTGGAGCTTCGTACGGAGGTCGCGGAGTGACGATATCGTATTCGTCCGGAATACGGGGTGTCGCATCCTCGATCTGGTAGCCATCGGGGTGCTGCACATGGGGTCCCCCTTGGTCGATCTCGTACACGTTCTGGTATTGCGAGCGATATGCCGCCGCATCCTGCCTCACGTCACCAAATCCTCGTGAAAGGGTCTGTCCATGGAGCGAGTGCAAGTTCGCCTCGTGGAAATCGCGAATATCGCCCCGGTCGCCTACCTCTTCGGCCCAAGTTTCTCGACTCCAATCCCCTGGCCATCGAAGGGGAGCATCCTCCACTTGCACTGGTATGGGTTCAGGTCGATGACTCTGATGCAAAGGTGTTGCGGCTGGGACTTGGACGAGCAGAGGGGAGCGATTGGAACCGCTTGCACGGCCGCGTTCCGAAGCAGCACTCGCACTTCGCGCTCGAAGTCCAACCACCGTCGCCTGGGGCAGTTTGCTAGCGAACTGCTCGACGGCCGCGTCATCGACCTGGGCAGCGGCTACTCTGTCACTCTGCGAGGGGGAGGCCAGCTTCCTCGACGAAAGCTTTCGCATGAGATTGATCCTTGCCGCAGCGCGATTCGAGTCGAGTGCGACATCGTCGTCGAGCGAGACCGTCGTCGCAGCACGCGAAGAGGAAGGCGCAACCGTGCTTCGTCCGGATCCGGATCGAGTGGAGGCCGAAGCCGACCGGAGCACCGCTGGCCGGGTCGATCCACGAAGATCGAGCGGCACCGATGAATCGACCGACATGCCCAATCCGATGCCAAGGTTTTGCGACGAGCCGCCGACGCCGGTGACGGTGTGGTTCCTCCTCAGCGAGGGCGGCATCGTCGGACCCGACGCGTTGGGCGAAGTCGAGTTCGAGGGCGATCCGTCGTCGTTGACGAGTCGAGCGCGAGCACGTTCCCTCAGCGTGTCGAGGCTGGGGAGGGGTGCATTGATGGGGAACGGAGCAGCATGATAGTGGGAGGGTACGGGTGGAGGTGCGGTGCCCGTCAATTTGGCCATGGCTATTGACCGAGCGAGTAGCGAGGCGGTCCGTTCCAAGGAAGCGACATGGACTAGAGGAACATCTTCGGACGCGGTGTGACGATGCATACTCCCCGGTACGGAAGTCAAATAGGTCGAGTCAGTAGAGCTGTCGAATTGTGCGTCGGACATGGAGGGTGAATTCGCAGGCGAAGGTGATTCACGAGTCGAAGCAGCTCGTCTCAGTTTTGCGATCGCAGCACTTCGTGAAGACGTCGGTGATGACGAAGGGGAGGCTTGGACCGATGACCCCGACGACATGGCCGGGGATGTGCCCGAGGGCGGCAGACTGGACCCGAGTTGACGGTCAGGAGGTCGATACGGTGTCGAGGGATCCATGGGCACGACGTGACCCAGTCAGTAGCCAGTCACCCGTGAAGGGAGCGTGCCTGCGTGTGAAAGGACGATGTGTGTTGATTAGCTCAGATGGTTCACGTTCTACGTATTGTTAAGTTGTATTCTGGCCATGCCGACTCGATCCGATGAGCTAGTCGTGGTCGTGTTGGTAGGCCGGAGTGGACGGAGAGCGCAGTGGATCCATTAATGGGCCAACCGTCACCGGTTGGGCGGCGGGAAGCTGAACGCCGAGACCAGCCGTAGTCCAGCCGTCGCGCCACGACCAGCGAGCGACCCCCACCATGCCCATGGAGCTCCTCCTGGGAATCTCCGATGAGACGCAGCGTTGAGAGGGTGTAGAATGCGCAGAGCACACTTTCGCCTCGAGGCCGCTTCCGGATTGCAGTCAGGTCAAGTCGACGCGCCGCGTAGACCGCTCGCTTGAGGAGCACCGCAGCCGTCCCTCCGGAGTACGAGGATAAGTGTGTCAAACACCCATACGAACAGGTCGATGCGACCGTGACAAGACTGGATCCAAAGCAAGTCGACATCCCGTCGGTTCCAAGGCGATGCTGAGCCCAAGGTCGAGGTCGGCGTCGGGATCGCCATCGGCAGCGGAGCCGGCGACCACCGCGTCGGAAGCTGAAGTGGGCTGGGGCACTTACAGAGACACAGACACGAACACACACCTATACGCGCACGCGCACACGCACTCCACAATCACGGATCCAAGCGCAGAGTGCTGGGTTCGGTGCTGGGAGAGAGCGAGGCACACACACACAAGTTTAGTCGGCGATCGGGGATGGAGATTCCGGGAAGACAACCGTCGCTTGCACGGAGACTCGTGAGAGCCCACGCGTGCGCGCCGCGGAATAGCGCGGAATCTCGGTGTGGACGCTCGACGACGATGAGCCGCGCTAATAGGCAGAGTCTAGAACGACCGACGTCGACGTGGTGGCCGCCACGATTGTAAGGGGATGCCTTACAGAACAGCCCTATAAGTAGCCTCTGAGTAGCTAGAACTGCCGAGTTCTAGTTACGACTTGCTTTTGGCCTAGCAGTCAAGAACGACAGATTGTAGTTATGCACATCAGAGGCGCATTACTAAATAGAGTAATTAAAAAGTGTCGATCCGCGACCCATGTACCTAAAATCGCTGTTTTTGACTGTGTTGCGGCCCGGAGGGCCGCCTGTGGTGAATGTATCAGTATACTGTTCAGTCTGCCGCACCTGCCTGAGGTATCGGCGTCCCGACCAGAAGTCATGTACGACCCTTTCCGCATTTTCTGCACCATAAAAGTCGACCTACAGCCCGAGGACGATTTTTGTTGGTTTTTGGAGGGGTGCCGAAGTATTGAGCAGTTTGTGTGGGATTTAATGTATAGCAAGCGCGTGGGTTTGCACGACACTTCTTCTACAGAGCTCGGGCGTCGTCCCGCTGTCTTTGCGGGCGCAGCTTACGCTGCGCGATGCGCCGCCGATCACGTGACGTATCGTATACAACGCGACACCGGTTCTAGGGGCTGAACAACAACATGAGGTTCCAGGGGCTGTAAATAGTCCCGCGCTACTCTCTAATTCTTTTCTCTTCCCTCCCACTCTCATCGACTTTTCATTCAAGGCGAAACCATCGGCACCGTTATGCCCCGGTCCCAAGGTCGTCAGGGAGGGCCATCTCAACCTCGCCAAGTCTTGTCCGGCTACGGGGGCAAATGGGATGACGCTCACCAACGCCTTTGCGGGACTGGAAGAGGAGGACATGGAAGAGGAAAGGGATGAGGAAAATGAGGAAAATAGGGCCGAAGGAAGGGGCGGTCAGAAAGAGGAGATGAGGAGCGGTCCGGCGGAAAAGGAGGAGGATGGAAGTCAGGAAGAAGAGGAGACGGAGGATGAACAAGCAATGGAAGTAGAGCAGGGGTCGACCCCGTTATCATTTAAACCGAACAGCAACGACTTTGGGCTAGCGGCGGCTCTATCGACCCCGGTATCATCGCACTTGAGCTCGGCTGATTCGAGCCAAGAGACCGGCACCGTACGAAAGGCCGACCACTCGCGCCCCGAAGGGAACAGCGCTCGCACCCTCTCCTCTATCTTCTGGTCCAGTGTCCTTGATGGACACAAATTAAGAACTTCTCAAAATGATTGTACCACCAACTCAACCTGACTTGGACCAGCTCCACCTTCTCACTTTCAATGTAAACTCTATTGCTGACTTAGGGCGCCAGGAGCGTTTCCTCGTCTACCTCTCTTCCCTCTCTCCACCCCCTTCTATTGTATTTGTGCAGGAGCACGGATTAAAGAGTCGATCACAACGGGAGCGCTTCGAGCGATGTTGGAAAGGGCGGGTCTTCTTCAGAGACCTTGTCGCCACCCTCATCCCGGAGCGCTCCCGCCTAAATACCAGTTCGTGAACTACTATGCCCCCGTGAACCCGAAGGAACGCAGGGCCCACTTCAGCACTTTTTCGCTCGACCGAGAACCCGAAACGACCGTCAGGATCATTGCCGGAGACTTGAACGACTGTCCGAACGTTATGGTGGATCGAAAATTAGTTTCTACAGAGGGACGGTCTGGATCTGCCCCCACCTACTGGCGTACTCTCATCGGCCGGCTTCCTTTTGCTGTGATCGACACGATCCGATACCTGCACCCTCACTCGAACCATTTCAGCAGGCCACATAAACAGGCGGGCAAAATCAAGTCCTGGTCGCGCATCGACTACATCATCTTGTCGGAACAACATGCTCATCTGGTGGTCTCGGGGACCACGTACCTCGACGCGCTCCTCTCGGACCATCGCCCCGTGTATGTGGGGATCGCCTGCCCATCCGCCGAAAGCACGCCGGCCCTGCCCTCGCTCCCGGAAACGTCGTCCCAGCTGCTACGAGTCAACACACGAGTCTACGCCGACGAAGCTTTTGCAGCTCGCATACCTTTCGTCATCGACGCATCTCGCGAGTCCCACCCGCTCGATCCGCTTGCGGTTTTTGAGGAAGCGATGTCTCGACTCAGATCTGCCTCGAGCGACCATGCTCGCCACCTGAATCGGCAATTTTCGACGACAAAGGAAACGCTCGAGCGTTGTATCCATGAGCTCGAAGCACTCGGTACTTTCGACGACGGGAGCCGAGCCGAATGGCACGATCTGGTGGCCATGACCAAGGTTTTGATCCTCGACCGAGCCCGTCAAATGAGGATTCGGGCGCACATCCCGGAACTCAGCTCGGAGGAGCAGCTCTCCCACACGGTCCATGCACGACTCGCTGCTCGCCGAACGGCCATCAAAATCGACACCCTTCGTCTGGCCGATGGGTCGCCCTCAACGGACCTTACCAAGTGCTTGGACCACGCGCGAGCATACTTCCAAGACCACCACACGCCAGATGACCGCAATCCCGCTCAAGTCGAAGCTGCTCGCTCTACCCTTCTTGATCCCGTACGACGCGCTTTACCAAGAGGCAAGAAGTACTCCGATTCAAGGTTCATGAGGCCGATGACTGCGCGACACGCCAAGCTGCTCGAGGAACCTTTCACTGCCGACGAGTTTGCGGCCGCAATTGCCAAGACTGACAAGGGCCGAAGTCCGGGAGCGAGCGGGCTACCGTACGAGATATATCAGTCTTCCCCAACCGTCTTTGCGGAGCTACTGGCCTCGACTTGCAATGAGGCGTGGTCGAAAGGTGCTCTGCCTGAATCGATGACCATAGGAATTGTCCGCCTCCTCAAAAAGTCGAAGCCTGACGCTGACTACTCGGACCTCAAGTACTACCGCCCGATCACGCTTCGCGAGTGCTCGTACAAGTTGATGACCAAGGTCCTCGTAGCAAGGCTGAACAAAGTGCTGCCATCAGTTCTTCCCCCTTCAAAACATGGTTTCATGCCTGGTCGAAAGGCCTTAGACGCGGGAAGTCACTTGTCCCTGCTCCTTGAACAAATTCGCTCCCTTGACCTTGCTGACTCGGCTCTCCTATCGCTTGATCAGGAAAGCGCATATGACCTAGTTGATCATGACTGGATCATGAGCGTCTTTCGAGCGATGGGAGCGCCAGAACGTTTCCTTGGCCTTCTCAACGTTATCTACAGATCGGTGTCACTTCGTTACATCATCAATGGATACCTCACGGAGGCTGTGCGCATGCTGTGCGGGCTCGGGCAAGGAGATCCCGTGAGTTGTCCCATCTGGAACGTGTGTTTTCAACCCTACCTCGATGCCCTAGTGAGGAGAAAAATTGCCCTTCATCTCAGTGCAGTATTTCTTCCCACCCGGGCTGCAATCCTCACCCACCTCGCTTTTGCGGACGATGCGATCGTGCTCGTCTCGTCACCGGCAGCACTCGATCTCCTGACTGGTCTCGCCGTCGATTGGCGCTTGGCTACAAACGGACGCTCGAACACGGCCAAGACGACTGCTCTCCCTCTCGGCTTGGGCTGGACTCAGGACGAGCGGGCTTGCGGGATCGCCACTGTGCGCACTGGTGAGTGCATGACTTGGGCTGGCTATCCGGTTTCCATCGACGGCGATCTCTCGCTCTTCTGGAGCACGACACTCAACCGAGCAAAGGCTCGTCTGGAGGCAGCGGCGAATCGGCGTGTTCCCCCACGGGCTCGCGCGATGTACGCCAACTCGTATGTCACATCGAGGGTCATCCACTTGCTCTCGTTCGACATCCCACCCGTCACTTTCGTCGACGCTTTCGAACAAGCGCTCATCTGTTTCGTGTGGCACAACGACTCCTTCCGACCCGTGACAAAAGAGGCGGTTTTCCTCCGTCGCGATCTTGGTGCATTGGGCCTGCTGAGCATCGAGGACATTGTTTGCTCTATGGCGATCCCCAGATCGGCTCGAAACCATGGGCAACGCAGTCCCAGAACCGCTACACTCGCACGGATCAGCTGGGCGCACACATATCCGGAAGAAACGTCGATTTGGTCAACACTGATTGCCTCATCTCGCCGCGCAACCCACGCGCGGTGGACGAACGTCATCAACGTTGCGCGGCTGATGCTGCCCCATGTGTTCCCAGAGCTCCTTCGGTCGACCGAGGTGCTCGTGCTCCCACCTACTCTGCCTTCCTTGCACCCACAAGGCCTGTCGGACGATGCGCCCAGGCGACTCAAGAAGTTTGGGGCAATCATCGATCTTTACCGGAGGCCTCAGACGACAGGGGACCCCGTCAACCCAGGCCTGCAACCAGAGTCGTTATTGGAAAAGCTTTGGGCCGATGTGAGTGCTAGCTCTCCGATAGCCTCTGCACTGCCCCAGCCCGCCGCCGTCCGGACCGCCATTGGCGACTGCCACTTCTTACGACCCTGCACCTACACGTTCCTTGGCGCGACCCGTCCTTTTACGATCAAAGCTCTGCGGCACTTCATCAATGAGGCCCGCTATCCCTCGCTGGACGAAGGCTCTCGACTCAAGTGGCCAACAGATCTCACAAAGTCACAGAAGCAACAGTTCTGGATCTGGCTCAACAGTCAATGGGCAACAGCGGTCGAAAAGGACGTTCACTGGAAGCTGATCTTCGGGGCGACGCCGACATGCGTTCTGCAACATCACCATGGTCACGCTGCATCTGATGGGTGCCCACAGTGCGGCCAACGAGACACCTTCATGCACTTCTACTTTGAATGTGACCATTCACGTGAGTTCTGGCGCCTGACCTTACAGCTACTGAGGGTTGCACTTGGTCAGGCTGGTGACTTCCAACCAGGCGAAGTTGATTCTCCTCAGATCATGCTTGGCCTTCCTCGGGTGCGTGGCGAAAGGCGTGAATCTCGGGCCTACATCGTCGTTCGGGTCGTTCTTGCCATTGCTTTCAACAAGCTCTACCTTGCTCGATGGCATCAGCACAAGGATCAAATTCCCCTACCAACCCCGTACCTTCTTACTCGCGAAGTCCGCTCGCATCTCAAATTCCGACTTCGACGTCTGCCAGACGGCGAGCTTCTGGACCACATGATGTGACTTGACGTTTTCATGAGTACGGAGTTTCTGAATTTTCTCTCCTGATTTTCCTCCCCTCTCCTCTCTCTCTTTCTCGATTGTGACTATTCTTCGACACCGTGGAATAGGAAGGGTGGTTGGTGCTCACATGATTGGAATCACACTTTTGGTGGTTTCAGGAGTGTGGGGGCTGCATGGATCTAGTGGCTATGACTTTACATAAGTCCAACCCCCCTTTTCAAGAAACAGTGATTTTGCGTAGATAACCGAATATGTGAAATCTAATCAGGCTTGATACAAAAAAAATATGGGCGCGAGGGTAGCATAGGGTAGCGTGGGCCAGCATGGGCCTGCTCGAGCGCCTGCTGCTGGGCGCCGCCCCGCTACTTGACCCTCCTCTTCCGTCCGCTCCGAACAGAATCAGCCCCCCGCGCGTATTGACAACAACCCAACCGATCTTGGTATTGCGACGCGTATACGAGCCCGCCGTGCAGCTGTCCAGAACGGCCAGCAAGCTCAGCGCGACGGCCGACCCGACGCTGAACGCAACCCCCACGCCCCACCACCACGTGCAGCGGGCCAACGCCATCGGAGACCCCGTCGGGCTCGAATTGCGCTCAAACCCCTCAAGCCCCACGTTTCGATCCGCGACGACCTCGGCCCCCAGACGGCCGTGTGCACCCACTGCAAGGCTCGACACTGGGAGTGCGAAAGGTCCAAGTCCACCGGACACTTCAGCACGTGCTGCTCGCAGGGCAAGGTACGCCAGCCCGATCCCGAGTATCGGCAGCTTCTTGAAGGCTCGGATAGCGGTCAGTTGCTCCGTCCAACAACATTCGTCTGCAGTAGACCCACATGGTGAACTGTGCAACCCACCTACACAGAAGCTAAAGCATCCCGCGAGAATACCCGGTCGTACAACAACGCGCTGTTGTTCACTTCGCTCGCTGCTCACTTTGACCAGACTCGACCAGGCACTCAAGGACCCCCGTGTTTCGCGTGTTTGTCGCCTCTACCATCGACTCGGCGCCCTGATCCCTGCCGTGAATCAACGCCCAGCCTTTGCTCAAACATGGCTGATCGACCCGGCCGAGGCGACCGACACTCGACTTTGACACTACGGCGCAGACAGTCGCATACAAAGATCTACTTTGACCAAGCTCGAGTCCATGTTGCGTACCAGCAATCGCTCCGTGAGGGAGTTCGCATCGGCCAAAGCCCGCGCGGGTTGGGTTACGGCCAAAGAGTGGGTCCTGCGCCTTTTTCTACCACCTGGCCGAGACCGACGCACCCACAACCTTCCTACGTCGAGCACGGAGATGGCGATGCTTATCTGCTATTCCGACACCAACACGGGAGATCGTGGACCTCAAGACCTTATTCTCCAGGTGCACGGTGATCGATGTCCCGATGGTCGATCCAGGTACCAAATTGTTAGTTCGCTCCATCCGTCTGCGATGCCTCTCCGGTACCCACTACTTTTCCCCGCGGGGGAAGATGGCTTTCACCCCAACATTCCTCTTTGCGGGTTCACCCACGCCGGGCCACCGATTGCCAGAAACCGAGAGCAGATCGACAATGGTGTCCAACTGGGCGAGGTACTTGCCGGTCTCGGTCTGGATGAAGAAGAGGAAGAGGAGGACGATGAGGATGAAGACGGCGAGGAAGGGGACGAAGAGAATGGTGATGGTAAACGTAAGCGTCTTCAGCTCTTTCTCACATGTTCCTTTCTGTCGAGACGCAAACACAGACTGACATAGAATGTTTAAACATTTAGGACGAAGGTCAAGGAGAAGGGGTCGAGGTGGATCAACCCGAGTCTCGCGTTCCCAATTCTTTGCATATTACTTGCACGAACGTGATGCCTACTTCTCAATTCCGCATGCCACCCAGCGTCTCTTCCTTGAGTTCGTGATCGACGGATACTCTCAAGTCGAGACCGATCGACTCAACTACGTCCGGTTACATCAAGAAAACCTCCGCCTCACCACGGCCCAAGGCATCACCGACGCTGTTGCCAACGGCTTGACCCCGGATCAAATTGGACGATCGGTGATTTTGGGCTCCACGTTCAAGAATAGCCCGCGGGAGATCACGCAGCGTTACCAAGATGCGATGGCTTGCGTCGTCAAATATGGAAAGCCTTCGCTGTTCATTGCGACTTTTTATCATGTATACTCTTCAATTCTCCTGCTATTTGATTTTATCCTCCCGTTAATTTAACGGGTTCCCACTGGTACCTTACAACGATCGAGCAATGAAACTGAGAGGTCAGCAAGACCTACAGAAGCGTAAAAGTGGGTTCCAAGAAGAAACAGCTTCGATATTGACTCCGCCATCACAGTTGTCGAGTAGTCGCGAGTGCCAATCGGACCCAATGCTGCTTTCGAACCACTGGGGTAGCAGTGTCCTCTACAGGGGGTTCATGTTCACCAGTTGAGAGCACTTTCGACAAAGCCCCTGAGCCACAAGAAAGCGCGGCTGACGTTGGCACTTCACAGCCCGTCGTTTGAACGAGCCTGTTCAACAGTATAGGCCTCGTTCGAAAGAGAGAGCATTGATCAAAGCCCACATCCAAATGGTATGCTCCTATAAAATCCAAGTCGGGCGATCCGCGGCCAGTGACAATCGCTTTCTGGGATTTCAATGAGCGCATTTACTCAGACCGGCGCGTGGTTGCGGAAACTATCGAAGGCCAAGGCAGCAATTACTGAAGAAGTTGTATCTCGAAGGGCGCTGTTACATTGCAGAAAATTCGGAACCGATCGTCGCAAATTTTCGCCATCCGAGCCAGAAACGCCAAGTCCACCAGCACCGCGCATGACTCCGCCGGTAACTTCACTTGGCACGAGCCCATTGTCGAACAGCGCTGATTCCATCCAGTACTCCCTTGAGGAACAAAGCGATGAACACACAGCCGATTGTCATGAAGATGAAGTAGTTCACAAGAATCGAGAAGGGCAATATTGCATTCAACACCGCCGAGAGCTTGGGCCATTTGGTGCCGGGGTGCATCATCCCCTCGCTTCCGAGAGTGTGCATGTCGGTGAGACTTTTGCCAGTGAGGAAGCACATGGCCACTGCATGAGGGATGGGGGCTCCAATCGCCAGTTCAGGGATCAAGTGGAGGAGTTTTTGACTGGTCATAGTGAGGGGTCGGAGGAGCACAAGTTGAAAGTACAAGGTTCAGGATCCATCGGCTGCAGTAGTTGACAAGCCCCGGTTTCCAAGGGAGATAGGATGGTGGCTTGTGATGCCTAAAGTCTGGAGAGCTTACTTGAATGCAGAGTGATATGTTCGCAGATAGGTCTCCGTATCGATCGGTCGATAGTAGAAGAGGATGAGCCCCCCCATGCCCATGCTGCCGAAGCTGAAAGGGGTCGGATCGATCCAGGCGTGGCCATAGTACGAGATTAGCAGCATCAGGAACCAGCACGGCGCCGACGAGGTGAGGAAGAAAGCTGGATCCACTCGCAGAGAACAGAAGTTGGGAGGAGAAGCAGGTGAACGACCCCATCCTCCGAGTCGGATCGGGATCAGAGAGGATGGTAGGGTGCTCACACTTGAAGCCAAGGCTACGGAAGCGCATGGTCAGGGTCAGGGCCAGCAGATACATCTCGACTTGAGAGGCACACCACTGTGTAGAGCGTCCAAGCGGCCCCACTATTTTGAGTGGAGCTGATGTGAATGCACCAGCACATGTAAGAGGAGGGGACGAGAGAGGGGACGCCAGGCAGGGAGGTCGCGGAGGTTGAGGGCAGATCGAGTGCACATCGAGTGCGCATCGAGTGCGACGTCGTCATCGAGCACAAACCTCCAACGCGAGGGACGCGCCGAGGGTCCGAGGCAGTCAAAATCAGGAGCATTTTCTGAGAGTCTCCTCTAGCGTGGCGATGATGTCAGCCTGATGTTCTTAAAAAGCGTGCAAAACAGGCTGCTTTTGCAATGCTTCAGCGCGGTACAAGGTCTGGAAGCCGCCCTTTTTTTTTTGTAGAAACTGTTCATCATATTGCCCCCAATTCCTGTTCCCCCTGCTTGGCCTACGGAAAAACTAGAAGGAAGTCGACGATGATAACACAAACCGCCCGCCAAAGTGCGAGAAACGGGCCGGTGTCCACCAATCCAATAACGGGATTCAAGTGCCCCAGCCAAGCGGTTGCTCCCCCCCAGGAGACTAATGAGAGAGAGAAGGAGAGAGAAGGAGAGAGAAGGAGAAAGATAAAGGAAGAATAAACGATGTACTAACGACAGCAGGCCCACCCCGCACCCACTTCCTAACTCGGTCGAGACGAAGACAAGACGACGACTGCGCAACCACCTCGACCTACGACGCTCCAAGTCTATGCTTGGTCACAACAAGACGCGGTGAAGGTCCCTCAAAACCTTCCCCTCGGCAGTCCCTGGCCCCTCAAAGCCGACTTTCTGCCTGTGTCTGCTGATCCCTCCCTTGACCCGGAACCTCGAAGCCAAAGAGCGCGAGCCACCGCCGAGTCGACGCCAAAACACGAGCCGGTCCATGAGAACGGAAGCGGACCTGTAATAGATGAAAGATGAAAGCGAGATATTTAGTGTACAATTTGACAGAAATGAAAACGTGTTGTGATGTGATGTGTGGTGGGGTGGGGTGGGGGGAAATCAAACCCAGCCTCTACTGCCCTCTCCTCCCCCTTGCTCCCCCGGGCCTCAACTTCATCCTCTCCTCCAACGTGACTCTCCTCCTCTCCACGCTTTCCATCTCTGCCCCATGCCTCTGCAACCTCCACCTCCCACTGCTGATCGTCTCCAAGACCATCCCCGTGAAAATCTCGATCGTCCTGCCTGCACCTTCTTGTGGGCTGAGTTCGGCCTTGAGCTTGGGAAGGCCGAAAAGTCGTTGCAGCGGCGTGTAGTGATCGTCGTCGATTGTGTCGCGTCCGAGCGCATTGCAGAGAACGCCCCTTGCAGCCGTCCAAACGTTCTTCGAGTCGAAGCAGTCGAAGAAGTAGTGGTCGGTGTTGTCCTCCGGTGCTCCACAGACCAGGCATACTGGAGAAGTGTCGTGCTTTTGTAGGAACTGGCGCTTGCGCGTCGGGGTGAGGCGTCGGATCAGCTTGAACCATATCTCCCTCTCTCTTGCCCTCAGCGCCTTCGAGTTGACCGCCTTCCAGAAGCTCCTGAGATCGTCCGGCTGCGGTGGTCCCTTGAGCCCGAGCGTGTTGGTAAAGGCCTTCGCGTTCAGGACCCGGCGGATGCGACGGATGGTGTAGGGTCGAGCCATGTTCAGCAGCCTGTACTGGCTCGCCTGTTGTGGAAGCACCGGGTCCGGAAGGCGCTGCTCCATTGCGAAGCGGGTCACGGGCTTGGGGAGGATCGCCTGGAGCGGTGCGCTGGTGCCGATCCGGGGAGGCACGTTGAGCCGTCCCGCCGCCACCGCCGCCGCCAAGGGGGTGTTCTTGTGTCGATCGATAGTGAACCGGTACCAGGCCGCGATTGCCAGTCGCTGCGGGAGCCCACGTCGATCGTACTCGCTGTTGTCGCCGGGCACATCCGCCGGCGGCGTCCAAAGGTGAAGCCCCCCACTCGCATACAACTCGCGCCGATAGAGATCCGCCACCTTCGGGTAGCCCTGGAGACGAAGGTAGTCAGGTACATGAACCGCGTCGATGGTCTGTCTCCCTCTGATGGGGGTGTGGAGGCTGCCCAGCAAGGTGGGAAGCGCGAGCAGGTTCGCGGTGGTCAAGGTCCTCGGGTTGACCTGCGCGTCGTGATGTTTCGGAACCTCCAGTGCTGCTCGCCATCGGGGATGGAGGTCGTTGGGGATGGGAGTAGATGGATGTGGCCAGAGATCGGTGGCCAGGTCGAGGTCGGGCTGAGCTCGCTGGAGTGCTGCGCGCGCAAGTCCTTGCCAAATCGCGCCGGAACCGCCAAGAAGAACGTCCCAGATCCGTGCCGCAACCGCGTCCACAACGTCCTGCATCCTGATCACCCCGAGTCCCCCCTTGTTCTTTGCGGTGAACACGATGTCTCTGCCGTAGGTGGTCCTGCCCTTGCCCCCACGGACGAAATCGACGAGCATGTCATCGAGCTTCTTGACAACCTCGGGCGGCGGGATGTCGGCTGCAAGGAAGTGCAGTATTTTGGGGATGGCGTATCGATTGACGAAAAAGGCACGAGTGTGGTGCGTGAGCCAGCGATGCTGAACCGCTTCCAGCGTCGCCTCGAGCCGTTCGATGAGATTTGCATAGGCGAGTTCGGTGTCGCCGCTGGGGTCGAAGGGGAGGCCGATCCATTCGAGCGACTCGCCTGCGGCCTTGACGACGATTGACCGTTCCCCCGGGTCCCAGCGACGACCAATCGGTGGGACGACCGTCTTGTCCGTGTTGAGCCGGCCATTCGTTGCGTGCCTCCAGTCGAGCGCCAGGTCATCGAGCAGGTTGAGTGACTCCAAGCCCGCGACGGCGACGACAACGTCATCGGCAAACGCAAGTGATGTGATGGCGCGGCTCTGTGGGTACGGGTGGATGGCGGGTATCGAGAGATTCAGCGCAATGTTACGACGGTGCAGGGCATCCAGGAACGGCTGGAACACGACATCCCAGACCGACGACGACGCCGGATCGCCTTGGCCGAGCCCACACGTCAGTCGCACCGGCGCCGTCAGGAAACCATTGATGATGTAGCGGGCCGAGGTCGAGTCACCCGAGTAGAGCATCCTCAGCACGCGAAGAAAAGTGGCAGGAGCGCCCAGAGCGTCGAAGATGGCAAAGATCCAGTCATGTTCGACGAGGTCGTAGGCAGACGATTGGTTAAGAGACAAGAGCGCGGCCGCGGGAAACTCGCTCTTGCGCGCGCCAAGTTCCTCGATCAGGAGACGAAGGTGTAGTGCAGCGTCGGCCGATCGGCGGTCCTTGACGAAGCCGTGCTGCTGCGGTGGGAGGAGACCGGGTAGGATGTGGTTGAGTCGGGCGACGTAGACCTTGGTGAAGAGCTTGTAGTCGCACTCGCGCAGGGTGATGGGCCGGTACGACGAAAGTTCGGCGCGATCGGCGTTCTTCTTGTGTCGCTTGAAGATGAGGCGCACGAGTCCCTGGCCCTGCTTGGGAGAGAGTGAACCGCGCTCAATCATCGCATTGTAGGCCTTGGTCAGCACCTTGGCCCACGCCTCGGGTGCGGTCTGGTAGAGTTCGTAGGGCACGCCCGACGGGCCCGGCGATCGCCCCGGGTGCGTTGTCCCGATCGCGGCCACGACCTCGTCCTCGGTGATTGGTCGCTGCAGGAGGTCGATCTGCGTTTCCGAGAGTCGACGCAGAAAGAGCGGATCTGAACGCGGGTCGTCGCATGTCCGTGCCGCCCTGATCGGCACGAGTAATTCGTCCCGAAGTCGGTCGACGCGAACCGGGTCACGAGGCTCGATGTGGTAGAGGCGCTGGAAATGCGCCTGCGTGTGGTCAAGAGCGACATCAATGTCATGCGTTAGCTCTCCGTTGGTCAAGCGCAGTGCTGTGATCTTGGAGTCCGAGTTCCGCGCTGCAAGCTTGGCGTGGACCGGCCGCGACAGTCGTTCCTCGGAAGCGATCTCGGGGACGTGGGCTCGGATCCGGAGTAGGCGCGCGCGCTCCTCGACCGCCCGCTTGAGTTCCTCCGACGTCCGCGTCCATTCTGCCGTTTCCTCCTCCCCCCATTCCGGTAACGCCTCCAGGTCCTGCACCCTCCCCACCAAGTACTCCATCCGCTCCACCCGCTCCCGATGCATTCTCCTCGCCAGCTCCCCGCCCCTCTCCCTGCACGCCTCCAGAATGTCCTCGAGCTCCCTCACCGGTTCCTCCCCGCGCGCCCCGTCCAACAATTCTTCCATCATCCCCTGGAATTCCGCCGTCCTAAATGTCGTGGTGTTGATGCGATGGAGTTGAGTCGATGTCGTGGGTAAGCTGTGGTGTGGGTGAGCCGTATCTCGCTCGTCTGCGAGATCCAGGACGCTTGAGACCGGTCGGTGATCAGAAAGGTCTTTGGGGTGGTCGTAGATGGTGGACGCTTGTTCAAGTCGTTTTTGGTGTGTTCGTTGTAGAAGAAAGTAGTCAAGTCGGGAAAAGGACTTGGGTCGATTGCGAATAATGTTGGGTCGAGTGAAGGATGGGGTGATGGGGTGTTTGTAGCGGATGCAGTCGGTGTAGGCCGAGTCGAGCTTGCCCATCAGGATCGGCCAGTGGTGGCCGCGCCGACTTTGGTTCCGCCGATCAACTTCTGGGCGCGGGCAGTCGTTGAGATCGCCGCCAAGGAGTCGGAGGTGGGATTTCTGTGTTTTGTGAAATAAGAGCTTGTCAAAGAATTTCGCCCGTTGCTTTGGGTCAACGGGCGCGTAAACGTTGTTAATTTCTAGAATTTTGATGTCGCCCCGCAGACGAAAGGAGGTGACGAGGAGCCGGCCGTCGAGTGCCGAGTGGGTGCGTAGGAGCGCGGTGTCAATCATGGGCGAGTTGGCCGGGATCAAAGTCATGCAGTGTTGGTTGATGAAGACCTTGCCCTCGTATTCGTCCTTAATGATCTGCCAAAATTGTGGTCTGATAAAGTGTTCTTGTAAGAGAATGGCCGATGCTTTGAATGTGGAAAGGTAGGTGTAGATGTTGCGTCGTTTCTCCGGGACCCCCATGCCCCTCCTCAGGTTCCAGGTGATGATGGTGTGCTTGATCATTAACGGGTAGTTGAGGTCGAGGCGCTCTTGGCGGTGGTGACGTCCTCAAAGAGGGGGAGCGCGGGCAGGACATCGTCCTCGGGCTCGTGGTCGGACCATCTTTTCTCCTCGGCTACCCCCTTTGCTTTCCCTCGGTCCACCTTCGTCACGCCAACCGGCATCGCCGCCGCCGCCGACATCGACCTCGTCACCCTCCGCCCCTCTGTTCCATCCTTGACAACGATGCGGCTCTTCCCTTTGATGATCACTCGCTTGGTGTCGGTCGGTGCGTCACTCGGGTCACTGAGGTCCGCCGCAGTCTGCGACCTCTTCATCACCGGCTTTTTGAACTTCGCAGCGGTCCCCCTGATGTTGATGGAACGTATCTCACCGTCCTCATCCCACGTGGCAAAGTTGTGACGCACCAAAGGGGCTTCAGCGTCGAGCCTCCTCTCGATGCTTTGGTCCCGCTCGAGTCGTGCCTGCTCAACCCAGTTAGCTCTGATCCTGTCCCACTCCTCCCCCTCGCGTAGCGACTTGGCGAGAGTTCCGGGTGACAAAGGTGGGGTTGGTTCGTGGGGTGTGGATTCGCGGGAAGCGGTGGCGGCGGTTGCTGTTGCGTCGCTGTCGTCGTCATTGTCCAGCCTGTTCGTCTCCCCTAAGTCCGTCGCTTCCGCATTCTCCGCTTTCGTCGCTCCCCCCGCCTCACCCACATCGTCCACCTCTGTCGCCACCTCCTCTTCCTCCATCTCCGTCGCCCCCTCCCCTTCCTCCATCTCCGTCGTCACCTTGCCTTCTGTTTCGCCCCTTCCATCCGCCATCACGTCATCCTCATCAATCACTTCTCCTTTGGATCCTCTGCGGTCCTCTAAAACCGACTCGTCCTCGCTCTCAATTTTGATGACCTCCGTTTTCGCGGTCGCCTCCGATTCCATCTCCGAGTCCTCCGAGTTCTCCGAGTCCTCGTCATCCGCCTTATCACCAGCGTCCTCCTCCCCCGATTCCCCCGATTCCTCCGGCCCCTGTCCGCTCTGGCCAGTTACCGCTTCCTCCTGTTCCTCCTCAACCTCGAGCCCGGCGAAAGGATTCTGTGATGCGATCCTGTTAACAACCGGCACAGGAATGGGGACCTCGGCCTCCGCAATGTTGGTGTCTTTGATGATGGTGTTCTTGTTGCTGTTGTTGTTACCGTTGTGAGCCTCCTTTCGCTTCCTCTCCTGATCCAGTCCGCAGGTTCCCACGTGACCCACGAAGTGGCACCTACCGCAAGCCGCCTCCTTCTCATAGTCATGGCGAAGGGCGGTGACCGGGATGCCTCGAGTGGGAAGGCCGATTCTCGAAGGTAGGATCTCTTTCAAGGTCGTGTTAGGGCGTTGGAACAGGGAGTCGTCATCGAAGTGTAGGAAAGCCGAGTAGTCTCCGGCAACGTGGGCGAAGGCCGAGGCGTTGTCCACGCTGATAACGCGCAGAACCTGCACAAGTTGGCACGAATGTCCCTTGCCTGACAAGTCCTCCACTAGTGATTGGAACGATTTTATGATGGCGTCCATGGAAGGCACTCCTTGAACACCAACGTTGATTCGAAGCTCGACCATGTTATGGTGGAACCTGTGAGATTTCGCGAAGCGGGCCTTCGCCGATCGCCAAGTGAGAGCGGGGGGCGTCGTAAGCGCCGCGTCACGGGCCTCGCCGGTGACGAACCCAACCGTAACGCGATGGTGAGCCGCCCCATTACACAGGATTGATGAATGTTGTACGCCTAGGATCTGTGGTCGATAGGCCGCAAGGTGGTCCGGCAGAGGAACTCCAGGCTCAAAGCAGATAGGAGAGATCGGCGATAGCAGCCTCGTGACGCAGGCCACGAGATCGGTCTTGTCGGCATGAGACGCTCGCGAGGCGCTCTGGTGAGACAGAGTCACTTCAAGGGCGTAATCAAAGATGTTCTCGACAGACCGGTTCGCGTTCAAGGCCGAAAATTTCAGCGATGTGGCGGTGGCGACGGGGTAGAGATCAGCGAAGTAGATGGCCTGGACCCAACGATCCATGCGGTTTCCGGGTACAGCACCCATGGCTTGTAGGACGCTACCCAGAGCTTTGACACGCTGTTGTTGTTGTTGCTGTTGTTCAACTGACTGAGTCGCCATCTGACTCACAGCGGCGGCATAGTTGGGTGCGGCGGTGGCGGGGCCCGCGGCTTGCGTCTTCTTCGACGAGCTTATCGGGATCTCGTCGCGGGGTGGCTGGACGCTGGTGGCGGACACCGGTGGCGGCGGTGCCGGCAGTGGGGACCCAGGGTCGCCTGTAGACATCGTATCGGTGTATCACTTGTTAACTTGAGTATCGAAGACTGCGGTAGGGCGATTTCGAAGTGAAGTGAAGCCGCCCTTTTTTTTTGGTAGAAAACGTTCATCATATTGCCCCCAATTCCTGTTCCCCCTTTTTCGGCCTACGGAAAAACTAGATGGAAGACTACGATGATAACACAAACCGCCCGCAAAAGTGCGAGAAACGAGCCAAGTCCACCAATCCGAGATTCGGATTCAAATGCCCTAGCCAAGCGGTTGCTCCCCCCCAGGAGACGAATGAGAGAGAGAAAGAGAGATGAAGAGAAAGAGAAAGAGAAAGAGAAAGAAAAGAAATGTACTAACGACAGAAGGCCCACCCCACAGCCACTTCCCACTCGGTCGAGACGAAGACAAGAGCACGACTGCGCAACCACCATTTTTTTTTTTTGTAGAGCCCTTGCCCAAAACACTCTTTATTATATATATGCATTCGCCTGGCTTACTGCAGGAGTTCGTTGTATTTGGCCCCGCTAGCTCAATTGGTTAGAGCATGCGACTTTTACGTTGCATCAAAAAATATCGCAAGGTTGCGAGTTCGACCCTCGCGCGGGGCTGCTCAATCTTTTTTTGGGTTCTGTAACTGCCAGGTGATCACTTGGCAACGTCAGTGATCCATGAGCGAAGATTCTTTTTTT
Organism: Microbotryum violaceum; assembly: GCA_022506055.1. NCBI lineage: Eukaryota > Fungi > Basidiomycota > Microbotryomycetes > Microbotryales > Microbotryaceae > Microbotryum > Microbotryum violaceum. The sequence goes on along the minus strand of JAKMXP010000009.1, from coordinate 463,973 downwards.
TTGTTTTTGGTTCGGTTGGACCAAGCGCGGTGAAATAAGGTACTCTCTTTGGTCTGCTTTGCACCGGGTCAGCATCTAACGAGCTCGTGGTGCCAGTCTCGTGGCGGGGGTCTAGCCGGGCGAACATCTCTGCGCGGAAAGAGAGGAGGGGCCAGGCTCTCCCCATCTCGAGTCTGGGCCGAAGGCGCGAACGGGGGCTGAGCAGCAGAAAGAGCTACGTTCTCATGAGACCCGAAAAGCATAACGGACCACCTCGGCGTCCACAATCTCCTTGGTATCAGGAAAGATCCCAATATCGTAGATGAGAACGCGATCTGGGCGGGTCCCGGAGTTGACGCTCCTATGCGTCGACATTAACGACGATTGAATGCATCACAGTGCTAAAAAAAATCTCTACGGAATTACTCCTAGAGGCCCAGCAACGGTCCTACTCTTTTCCGCCCCTAAAGCTGTTGGCAGAGTACTTCGCCAAGCTTGCTTTACACAGGACGGGGTCGCTCGGCTTGGCGCACAATGAGATCCCTACGGTCCATATGGGATTTCTACGCGAAAAGTTGTAGAGCGCTTTGCACCTCGCGGCGCCAACAAAGTATTCGGGAATCGAGTAGAAGAAGCCGAAGACGGGGAGTCCAAAACTGCACCCGAGTCGAGTCTGCGCCACGTTCCGGTAGACGTGTCCGTCGAGCTCGAGCACGCGGTGCAGGTTATCAATACTGTCAACTAGCACTGTCAATACTGTGATCGGATGATGAGCATATCATCATCAAGTGAGAAATGGAGCGCCAAACGCGAGGTCGGGAAGGATGGACCGAAGCGCTTGAATTTGAAGTAGTGGGCAAGTGCAGGGCATTGTGTGGGGGTGGGGGGTCGGTTGATTAGCTCGCCAGCGGTCGGCAGAGCGAGGCATGAGGCACTGTATAGCTCGAACGGTCCACTCACCTCAGGGTTGGAACGCTTTGAAAGGAGGTGTTCCTGTCTTAGGGTAGGTTGTAGAAAAGCACAAGGCTAGTCGCGAGGTAGCTGAGCACCGACAATTGGCCCTCCGAGTCGGTGCTGTATGGCTGAACAAGGCGCGGCCCCAGGAGCATCAAGAACCAGCAGGGTCCCAAGGATGAGAACAAGAGACCTTGGTCCAGGAGGGGTACGAAGCGGTTGTTCGTACGTTGAGGATTGAGAACCTAGTCAGTTCCCGGCCATAGCGAACGGGCACCCGGGCCTCCGAGAGATACGTCAGGCCAGACTCCAGCAATTGGAGGCGCACGTTGCCGCGATCATGTTGGTAGTGCATGAGCGCAATTGCAGCGAGGAGGAACATCTCGAACGAGTCGAGTACGGTATGTCCTGGCTGTCCGAGCTTTTGCTCGAGTCGGTACGGATGGACCGGTACAAGCGCGCAATCAGACGAGTTGAAAAAAGCGATCTGTCGGGATTCTTCGAATTCGCGTAGTGCGGAGCGGCCCCCCCACATGCTGCGCGCAAAGGAGCGTCGGTCGTCATAACGGTCAGAACGTCAGAAGCGGGCTCTCTTCACGAGACTTTTCCATTTTGGGTTTGAAAAGTGAAGAGAGCGAAACAAAAACCGGGAAGAATAAGCGGTAGAAATGGGCGAGCCATTGCATCTGATCATCCGAGGTATGAATAGGAGCCAGTTGTAATTGCAACTACCGAGCGGCGCCGCGACTCGGTGAGGCCGACAGTGTCAACGCGACCCCGTCACTACCCGAGATTCAGTTTGCTCTAGGACTGAAGGGGTGACAGAGGTGCGAAGGACGAGCCGTGTCCCGACCCCTGGTGCAAGACAGTGTGACCCAGACTTCCAAGTTGAAGCCGGCGCGTCGACTCCCGGCCATTCCCGGCGTTGGAGGCGCACAGGCCAGCCCAGATTGCAGGCTGCCGTCGCGCACCCGCCGCGCTGGGTGTACGTGGCGGTAACCGGCGGTAACCAATGCGACGTGCGTCATGCGGCGCGCAGACGGGCGTCGACGCTCTTGCGCTTACTCGAGTCAGCACCTGCCCATTCGAGCAATTTCGATACCATACATACGCTCGACGGAAGTGCAACCACGCTGCGACGCTGCGACCGTGCGACACGCACTGCCCACGCGCTAAGGCTGCTTGCTGCCTGTCCTGGCTCGTCGATCGCGCTTGTGACGTCCACGAGCTCGGGGTCCTCGATCACCTGCTCGCACTCTGCCGTCGCGACGCTCGGTCTCACGCTGTCTCACGCCCTTGGACAACAGCTTCGGTTGCGCAGAGGGACAGTCAAGTGGTCAACAAGCGGCCCAACAAGGGGATTTTCAGCCCGAAGCTCGGCTTGATTTCAGCTCGGTTGTCTCAGCTGCTCTAAACGGAATACGGCCACGGCGACTCGGACGACGAGCTTCTCGGTCCGCTATAATCTACACCGACCCACCACCGTAGTTGGACCTTTATCGTTGACAGTCACCTCACCATCGCCTTCGACTTGACCGGTGAGATGGCCGCGGCGGCGACCTCGGTGCTCGACGGAGCAGCGACGGGTTCCTCTTCCCTTGTAGCTCCCCTCAACGGCCAAAACAGCGACAGCCTCCTCGATCACACTCCACCTTCACACGATGACCCTGAAACCACAGGTGATCGTACCCGCGGTGATATCGGCATCTCCTCTTCGATCATTTTCGAAGAGCCGCTCCAGGAACGTGCACGAGCGCACAACGGGAAAGGGAAAGGCAAAGCTAGGGCAAGCTACGAGGAGCAGGAGCAGTGGTATCATCAAGAGATCGACCAGAGTGATCAGGAGCAGGAACGGCCAAGTTCAGAACAGCAGCAGCTGGATGAAGAGGAACAAATCAGAGAGGAGGAACGTAGGGTCGCAGAGGTTCGTTCCCCATCGCTTCCTGGACCAGACCTCCCCCAGGGCTGACATTGGGCGACATTACCTGTGATTTCTCTAGAACCTGGCAAAATGGTCCTCTACGGAAGCACAGCGACGAGCCGTCGCAAGGCGCGCTCAAACCGTGCACGTCCTGCCTCCAACACCTCCGATCCCCTCCGCTTCCGAACTCGTGCGGCGGTCCTCGGCCTTGATTCGATCAGGTTCCAAAAGGGTATCGAGGGTTCTAGGGCCTTCCTCCGAGCTTCAAGACGTCTCGGTTCAGGATATTGAGTTGCACGAGGACGATCCTCGAAGCAAGAGGAGGGGTCTCAGTCAGCGTTTGAACAGCTTCGACGAAAACTTTGGCTCCGAGGATTTCAATCCTGCGAGGGGGACGTCGTCGCTCAAAACAGTCGAGAATGGGGGCAATGGATACGCGAACCCCTTTGATACACCGCCTGTTTCACCCATGACGCCGAACTCAAAACACCCGGGTCGGATTCAGACCACGCCGCAAAGAGGGTCGAGGTTCATGGAGGATCTGCCCCGCTCAGCGACGTCGATTGGATCACCACTCTCGACCGCATTTTCTCCCGGAAGTCAGGATGAGAGCCAGGATGACAAAACACCGAGACCATCGATCGATTCACCCTTGTTGGAACGACGGACTCGATTACCCTTCAAGGAAGAGGGGAACGAACCCATCGACGACGACCCAACACCTCGGAAATCACGACCGACTCGGAACCCCTTCGACGACGATGCAGGAACTCTACAACCCGCCGCTCCGATCCATCCGAGCCCACGAGATCACTCCCATCTCGATCGACCGTACCAAGATGAACCCGATTCGACGGCCTACGAAGAACGTATTTATTCAAGCGGCGATCGTCGACGCTTCATGAATTTTTCGTCGTCGGATGACCATGAGATGGATGATCGTTTTTCGGGGAGGGGATGGGACACTTTGGAGAGGCAGAAGAGGATGAAGGCTGAATTTGGGTTCTTGGATTGGTTGATGTGTGGGTGTTGCCTGGGGGTTGAGGCGAATGAGGACGATGATGAGCAGACGGGGAGGACTAATCCGATGGAGTGAAGGGGAGCGGGGGAAGTTTCGCTCGAGCAATTGTTTTTTATCCCTCTTTATCCCTTCTTGCAATTTATTCAGTGGGGTACCTGAAGGGGTTGTGGCGTTCAGTCGTTACAGTGGAATACTGTGCGAAAGTCTACAAGGGACACATATTCTCTGAGGGACGAACTTCCTCAATTAATGATGTGAAAACGCAACTCCAAAACACAAGTCCCTGAGGCCCTGAGACCCATAAACTGATCACAACAAACCCGTTCTCTGCTTCGAGATCTCCACCGCATGTTCGACCAAGACGCCCTCGACGAAATCGTTGAGCAGGACGACGAGGCCCGATTGTTCGAACTTGTGCGATTGGAGCCAGGGGTAGGTGACACGGTCCATGATGGGCTGTGGAGGGGCTGACGGGCTAGGGGTCAGTGGAGGTTTGGGGGGGGGGGGGGGGGGGGGGGGGATTCAGGTGTGGCGAGAACTGACTTTGACGTAGGTCAAGAGGGACGACGAATCGGAGTAACTGTCCGGGCAAAAAACGTCACAATGAGCCATGAACATTCGGCCCACGGGTCTGAATCTAGATACGCGTGCTTACGTCAATGAAGCAAATACGTCGCTCATCAGATTGGCCGTCGGGGTCGCCTGAAGTTGATAAATCGCGCCGGGTGAGGGCTTTCCATCGACTTTGGGCGTCGGATGGGATGATCGAGCGTGCATCTTCTCAAGTGCGGCGATAATCGTCGAAGGGTCGTCGGTATTGTACGCGACGTGGTCTGTAAAGAGCTTAAGACTTTCACGGGTAGTGACTTCCCCCTTGCCTGATGAGATCATAAGTAGACTGACCATACGAATCATCCCTCTCCCACGACTCGGCATGATGAATCCGATCAATCATGATCAACCTCTTCTTCTGCTCGAGCAAGCTTCCAATTGTCGCATCAAGATCATTCGGTCCGCCCAACACGACCTCCCTCCCAAGATCGGACTTGGCCTCCGCCCTAGCTTGTTCAAGCACGTCCGCCAACTCCTCCTCGCTAGGGACCATCGAATAGACTACCAGTTCTTCCTTGTGGTACTTGTCCTTCTTAATCAGAAATCCATCGTCCTTGAGTTCAACGACGACGATCTCTTTCGGGTGCGTGGCAAGGAAGTTGAGGATGTCGAGTAAGAATTGCTTGTACGATTCTCCCGGGACGATCGCATGTTGGTGGTAGAGTTCGCGCTTCTTGGTATGGATGACATCGTGGAAGCAAAAGCCGGGGCGGAAATCGAAGAAACGGACACCGATACGGAGCTGGTTCGCAAAGCCGTCCTTTTGCGTCATGGCGATGTTGGCGAGGACACGATTAGGAGACAGGCGGATGGATTCGAGGATGTCGACGAGCGTGCGCACAACGGGAGTGGCCAACTTGGTCTCGATGTGGCCTGCCAAGGCGTGGCCGAGCTCCCCTTCTTGGATAAGGGATAATAGGCCAGCATTGATGGGGTGACCGAACATGCCCGCATCATGGGCAGCGGCGAGAGCGAGGCGCGAGAAGGGGACGTCGAGCCACTTATCGTTTGACGAGATGAGGTCTCCGAGCCAGTTGGATTGACCTGGCGTCACGTACACGTAGATCTGACTTCTGCGACCTTCTCCTGTGAGAATATGCGAGGAAATTGGCATTAGGCATGACCTCTACCAAAGACGAGAGATTCCGGCCTAGGCAACATACCTGCGTCGTGAAACCCATAGCATATCATGGCATCGTCTTCCTCTCGGAAGATCGCCGTCGTCTCGCTGGTCCTATTGAAACTAACACCCGTTGCGATACCAGTGACGGGGTGTACCCGGATATGACCCTGGAACCAAGGCTCGATCTTGTGTTCGACAAAGACGCCGACATAGCGCGACGCGATGCCGGTGATGCGATGCTTGCTGGATCTCAACTGTCCAATACGATGGCCCGGACTCGGCTGCTCCATTTCGTGGTAGCGCGCAGTGTTGCCGACGATGACCGAGATTCGACCATGATGGTACGACATCCACGTGTTCGTTTCGATTCCCTTCCCACCTGCAAGTTCCGGCCGGGGCTCTGCATCAGTTGACGGTTCCTACCACTGGCGATGATGCCCGAGCGTACAGACTCACGGACGTCGATGCCACGCTTTGTCGAGTCGTCAACGATGTTCTCCATATCGACTACACTCTTGTCAATGACGTAAGTTACAAGCCTCTTGCCTGAATCGACGACTACCAAACCAGCATCACCGGACGAAGTAGGGTCGTCCTTGGTTGAGTCCAGATCAGTCCGCCCGAGACGAGCGGCGACGACGCCGTTCCGATCGAGCTTGACGAAGGCCTGGAGATGCACCTTGCGTTCGGTTGTAACGAGATCGAAGTAGACCCAGACCCATCGGTCGCGTAGATCGAAACGACGAGGTCCTCGGGTTTGTCCGAGTTGGAAGACGGGGTCGGTGAAAATTGTGCCCGACACGGGGACCGAGGTGTGGGTTTTGGCACCGCGGTAGGTCGAAAGAGCAAAGTCGTCATCTTTGGAGCCTTGACTGGGCCATCCGATCATCTGCATCATGGCCATCGCATCCGTCGCGTGTCAGCCCAAGCCAGACTCGAGGATTCGGCCCGCGCGGCGTGTGGGGTAATTAACAAGGATGTCAGACGGACCTGGATGGGGAAGCCCGTCTCGTTCTGAATCCTGAGGATGACAATGCGATAAGCATCCGCATCGCCTCCACCATCATTTTCATCCTGCTCGTCATTAGAGTCCTGATCATCTTCCTGTACGCCTTGATCGGCAGCGAGCGTGGCCTGGTGCTGCTCAGACTGCGGACGTGTTGGGACGAAGGCTGTGAGCACGAGCGGAGCGGGGCTCGGTACAGGGTGAGACTCACGACGTCAGAGCTAGATGACTTGCGACCCAGCTGCACCTTCTCGAGCATCGAAGAGAGACCCATAGCTGTAGAGAGAGTCACACGTTTAACGCGGCGACCGGCGACTTCGGCGTAAGGGTGGGGTGACGGGGCGACCAGTCACGACTCTGACGGGTCGGAGCCGGGCGGTGACGTTCAGAGAAAGTAGACCACAATTTCAGACGTGAGTGACAGCCGCACCTCGGAAAGGTTCAGAAGGGCATACGAGAGCACGGAGGAGATTGAGGTGCGAGAGCAACCCGGTCGAGCATCCCGTTCCGCGGGGAATTCGCCAGCGCCTCCAAAGTCAGCACAACCCTCGCTGGCACGTGACGCGGCGACGTGGCGAGGTCGGAGCCTCTCCGCAGTTAGGCATCCAAACCTGCTCCTCCTTGAGTAACTTGCTCGAATTTCAAAGAATCTACTGAAGTCAAAAGCCGTACAAAGAGGCTACTTGTCATCCCTGTCCTTCTCGTTGTTAGCCATGACCTGCACAAGATCAAGTCAAGTTATGGCGACTCAGTCAGCCTGTTTCCAGCTCCGAGTCCGAGCCTTTGGGACCTTGCGCCATCAAAATTCAGTATCACTGACCCATTTCGACGCTTCCTTGGCCATCTTCTCCGCGGCTTCGGGATTGTTCTTGAACTTGGGCCTCTTGTCCTCGTCGGGGATGTTGTAGCCGCGGTTCGTAGCAGCGCGGGCCTCGATGCGTTCGACCCAGGCGTTGAGCTTGGGGTACTCGGAGAGCGGAATGCCGGCCCATTCACCCAAGCGAACCCTGCACAGTGGCCAGATGATAGCATCAGATCGAGTCATAGAGGGATTGGACTATTACGAAACAGGCTCACCAGGGCTGGGTGCACATGTCGGCGATGCTGTACTTGTTGCCGACGAGGTAGTCGTTGCCTTCCGAGAGATGCTTCTCGTAGACCGAGTACAAGCGTTTGGTCTCGTTCTGGTAGCGTTTGATACCATCTATTGACAGTTACCAATCGTGTGAGTCTTCGGGTATGATCGCATGTACCAAGTTGTTTCTGACCATCAACTCACAGGGGATCTTCTCGGGCGCTGAAAAGTGAAAATGTGGGGCCCAGCACGACTTGGTCAGATTGACTTTCTTGGCACGGCTAGATAGCTCCTGGCGCTATGAGACATGGCATCCCGATGCGACTGACCGTAGCGGAAGAAGTGGTTGGCTTGACCTTGCATGGGTCCGACACCTCCTTGGCTGTTGATCGATGCACAACACATACCCGTCAGTGAATGTATACGTCCGCGCACTATTCCCCCACCGCACGTCATCGATCCTCCCCGGATTCGTAAGCAGCCGGACCGGCCCAACCCCGAGGCGGCAGCGGCGACGACAATGAAGCGCAACGGAACGAGTACTCACACGAAGAAGATCCAGTTCATCATCTCGGTCTGGAGATCAGGGTCCTCAAAGTGGAACTCGTATTTGGTGTCGTACGTGCGCGCCAGGTAGAGCAGGATCGAGGCCGACTCCCACACGTTGATCGGCTTCTTGCCCTCGCGGTTGTCGATTAGCGCTGGGATGCGACCGTTCGGGTTCACTTTAAGGAACCTGTTATCAATGAAGCTACAAGGTCAGCTGAAGGTCCCCAGTCTATTGTTCTTGAGTCCGTCCGGCTCGCAGTCATTATCGTCGCTTCCGAGGTCGGAAAAAGTAGGGAGTTCCAGCATCTGATGTCGCACATGCTCGCCCATACCGGTCGAGAAGGACCAGCTTCCAGGATAACAGCGTCTCCAGGGTATTAGCGTCCGATTCACCCAAAGACTCACCAAGGTTCCTTCTGCTCGTTCTTGGCAAAGCTGATCGCCTTGAAGTCGTAGCTCTTGATCGCGCCGATCTCGACGAGCTCCTCGAGGTAGATCGACACCTTGTGTCCGTTGGGCGTACCGGCTGTCAGCAAGACGAGGCCGGGCTTAGAGAGTACGTCGGTCGACATGATGGATAGGTGGCGAACAAGTTGGGAGGCTCGGCTGATTGCCGAAGGGGTCATCGGTCCGTGGACAAGCTTGTGCGCACTCGCCTTGCGCCGACTGTTTCAATCTTGGCCGTGAGCGCGACGGAGCGCGACCCGCTGGCGGGGACAAAAGGGGACGTGGTGACGTAAGCAAGGCCGAAGGGGAGAGGTCCGCGCGCGCCCCGCTTGTCGGTGAAACATTTTTTGGTGCCTCCTCTCGGCCTCGCGTATCCGAGTGAGGTGTGCTGCTCTTTACACATGGGAACTGCATACTCACCTACCAATACCTACTTTCAAAATGATGTTCACAGCGCCCCGCATCGCGGACTGGTCCTCACAGGACGGTCTCGCCGACGCGCCGCCCGCCGCGCGTCCCAGACGGGATAGATTCTCGCCGGCCATCTCGAGGGGCTTCGACGCGCGTAAGCCATTCTTCCCAAGCGAGCACAGCGCCATCAACGCATCTGGCCCCATGCAAATCAATGCGCCGCCAAAATGGCAGTGATCTAAAAACAACGTTTGTCATATCTTGGCCCAAACTTTTGGTCATGCAGTAGAGACCCTGCACCCATTTCCGAAGGCGGCTTTCAGTGCCAAGCGTCGCATCGCAATGTATCGGATCGAGCTCGTCACGTCGGACCGTCCTGACTGATTATCCGGATCGACTCGAGCACGACCCCACTCGCTTTGGTGAGCTCCCTCTCTCCCTTGCTTCCCTTACACCGGCTCATCTTCATCCACCTCCACTGGCCTCTCGTGTGGTTTGTTACCTACACCGTCTCCACCGGCGCTGCTCGAAGAAAACGTTGATCGTTTATCTCCTCTTCGACCTCTCCCGACTCGTCGCTACGGTAAAGACTGACCGACCAGCAACCACGTACGGCCACCTTCTCAACCTTCACCTAGAAAAAGCCTACCATCAACATGTCGAGAATGAACACCCAGGCTGTGCTTGCCCTTGTACTTGTTGCAACGCTCCAAGCACTCGCTTCGCCCATCACCGTCGGACCCGAGCAGGTCTTGGCGGTCCGTGCGCCTGCACCCGCCGCTGCAGCTACCGCGCGATCCCGTGTTCAACTTGAAGGTGCCGATCGATATGCACGACTCGCCACTCTTCACACCGGGGACGAAGAACATCTCTTGGAGGCCCGACTTCTCAATGAGATGGTGATCGAGCAAGTTCTGGCTATCCGAGCGCCATTCGTCTCAGCCTCCTCGGTCTCCTCGCCCTCGGATTCGTCAGCCGAAGCCGAGGTCGAGGAGAGGGCTGAGGAGGTCATCGAGCGCCGCGGCAACTCACGGGTGTTTGCTACGTCGGCTCGCCCCATTCTGGCCGGAATGAAACCGTAAGCACATTTGATTCCAGCAGAGAAGCTACCGCAAGCTCCTTAATCTAACATCGTGCAATCCCCGATGCTACTCTCTTTCAGCCCTCGCGTCATACCAAACCCGAAAGATCCTGACTTTGGCAAGCCTACGGCCACGCCGGTGCGCACAACCACCACGACTTTGTCCACAACGTCGGCCACGACCCCAACCCCAAAAGCAACGACCACTCCATGGACGACGACCACCACCGCCGCCGCCACCACCACGTCCACCAGGGCCACTACCACCACACGGGAGGCTGCCGCCGCGTCGATTCCGACCGGGCTCGGTTGCTTTCCCAGCAACGTCAGGACGATCCCGAGCGGTGTGAACTACACAGCCGCTGATCTCGCTGCCAACTGGTGGTGCGCTGATTCGAGCGAATACGCCTTCATGGGTTTCTCCTATTCTGTCGAAGAATGCCAGTCCCCTTCGACGTTGCTCGCCGACTTTACGCGCATGCGCAAGCAATTCGGGGCTCGCTACGTTCGTCTCTATGGCGCGTGCGACGCGACCTGGTTCAATGACGCTCTCGTTGATGCTGCTGCTTCGGCGAACCTTGGTGTGTACTATTTGATTTGGTTCGGCTTTGATGGTGACGACCAATGGAAGACTCGCTACAACGCCTTTGTCAAGACAATGCGCACGAACCCCAAGGCGCCGTTCGTCTTTAAGAATGTCGCCATCGGATCCGAGCCGCTGTACGACGGGATCCTTTCGGCCACCGACTTGGCGACCGAGATCCTCAGTATGAAGAGTAAGATGGCGCCCTATGGAACGAAGGTCACCTTCTCCGAGATGCCATACGGGTTGCAGATCAACAACGGCGCACCGTCCACCATGGCCGCGGCCGATTTCGTCGAAGGCAACGTCCTCCCCTTCTTCGACTCGCAGGCCACGACCGGAGCAAACGCCTGGGGGGTCGTTTCCTGGTCACTCAGCTACTTTGCTTCGCTTGCGCCGGGCAAGATCATTCGGTAAGTTCAAACCATGCTTTCATTGTTTGCGATCGGCCCTAGCTCACCTTCCCTGAACTCTTTATGTGCGCAGCATGACCCAAACCGGCTGGCCGTCCGATCAATCGGTGTGGAAAGCCAACACGGTAACCGCAGTATCCAGCATCTCAAGCGAGGCATCCTACTACACCTTGCTTGACTCCAAGTGCTCTTGGTTCAAGGCGAACGGGGGCATCGGGTGGTTCGCGCACATCTACTCCGATGACTCGCTGCCGGGGTGGGGCGTGCTCAACAACGGCAACCTCAAGTTCCCGTTCGCACCCAAGTCTTCGTGCTAGAGCATTCTATTCTCTGTCTGGGTGATAGTTCATGGGTAGCAGTGTAGCTTTCAATTGATTGCAGTCATGACCGTATTCAAAGGTGTCACCTTCTTATGATCTTGCCTTTAGAAGACCGAGATGACTCCCTCTTGGTCATGAACATGTCCCGGCAGAAGATCTTGAGAGCCACGGCAGGGAATCTCGATAGAGCATCGAATCGCGATACGGTTTACTTGCAGCTGAAAGACGAGGCCTTGGTGGTGTCACCGCCATTGTAGTAGCCCATTTGGGGCCAGGGGCACAGGCGGCGTTCATAGGCCACGCCGTGTCGCTTGTCGCCGTTGACGTAGTTGACACCGACGAGCGAATCGGGCGCCTGGTTCTTCTCGGTCCATGCGATGAGCGCAAGGATCATATCGTCCTTGGCGGTGAAGGACGCGCTCTGACTGGAGCCACCGAGGGAGATGTCGCGTTGGCCGGCCTGACCGATGTTGAACGCACCGTTGCCGCCCGAGCAGTGCGACATGCCTGGGATCGCGAAATGACGGAACGAGTCGTCGACGTTGCCGAGCTTGGCCTTGACACGATCATGGTACAAGATCGTCGTACCCGCGGGGATGAAGTTATCGGCGAGACCGACGTAGGTCATGAGCTTGCCACGATTGAGGAAAGCGCGGATGTCGGGTTCGATGGCGTTCGTCTGTCCGGGGTCCGTGTCGTCGGCAATCTTGAGGAGCTTCTCAAAGTCGGCTTCCGACTTGACAATGAAGGGCTGTACGCTCGTCTTGTTCAAGACTTGGTAGCTGGGTCATGGTGGGAGGTACATTATTCTGTTAGATCGTGCCTAGAGAGAAGAACAGAAGGAGACGGATATCAGGCTCACTTGAAGTAATCGGGTGCAGGGGAATACGGCGTGCCGGTGACAGAGAAGCTGGAGAGCTCGGCTCCAGGTTCGAAACCAGGGAAGTAGTCGGTTCCACCGGGTCCGGTCGAAAGGCCGGTAGAGCTCTTCCAGTCGGCCCAGATCGTGTACATGGTCTCGATCTGGGCTTGGGACAAGCAGGTCGCCTTGTTCGCGCCCTGGGCCGAGCACAGCAAGCCCTCGAGCTTGGGCGAGCACTTGGTCTGTTATGACACCACGGAGGACAGGAAAGAGGTAAGCGGGTTTGCTCTTGCGGAAACGAAGGATGCGGGACAGCTTACAGGGTCCGTGATGAGGCCATCCTTGAGCTTGTCCTGTCCGAGGACGTCACACTGTTTGAGCACTTCGGTACCTATCGTTGCGTAATTGGCCGCGGTCAGGTAGCCTGTCGAGTTGATCTTGTTGACGAAGGCGTTAAGCCGGTACGTTTGACCGCTGTAAAGAGCAGATGGGTTAGAGGTGTTCGTCAGTCCGTGCTCTTCAGTCCATGGCCTCTTTCAAGGCGGTTTCTATACGGGGAAAGACAGACTCACTTGAGATCTGAAAGACGCGTCAAGAGAGTTTCCTGCCGACTCAGTACTCGTGCAACATGACTGCAACAAGGAGCTTTCGGACTCACGTGGCCACCATTGAGCCGCGGCACCGACAAGTACACCGTCGAACGTGTCGGCGTGGAGCTGCATCTCCTTGAGCCCCTGCCTGCCACCGCCCGAGCAACCTGAGCCGTTCGGAGCGGTCATTAGATTCGAAGACAGTCAGCAGCTGAAACTGAAACAGGGGCCGCAATATGATCCATTCAGAACCACTCACCGGCCCAGTAGCTGTGATGGGCTCCGCTGCCACCGTAGTAGGTTCTGATCACATTCTTGGAATAGGTCGCCGTCAGGCTTACGGCTCGCCAGCCAAAGTCGATCTGACTCTGCGGGTTCGAGATGGCGAAGGTACCATCGCTGCTCCAGCCGCTGTGCCCGCCATCGGTGGAGGCGACGGCGAACTTGTCTATAGACGATAACAGGGAACAACACCGAAGACAGGGTCTGTCAGTGCGGACCGCTTGGAGGAAAGGTGGCGGGGTCGTCGACGGAAAGGAGACTCACACTTGGTCAGGGGGACGCCCATGTCGGGGTAGTTGATACTACCGGCGTCACCTCCGTTTCCAACCATGATGAATCGTGCGTTCCATTCATCAGGCAGCCAAACTTCGAAGCGGACCTGTAGAAGTTGGCGAGTGTCGGAGAAGTAAGCCAGCGTCCGAGGGGGTGGCGTTCGCGGGCATGTGAATGCGCGACGTACCCTGGACTTGGGCGAGGTTGTGATCTCCGCACCGAATCGGCAGAAAGCAGCGAGTCCGGGTACGGGGTCGTTGTAGAAGCGGGAGGCTGTAGAGACGGCCGAAGCGACCAGCTCGGAGTGTCAGCTGAGGTATTGTGCATAGGTAGTTCAGGCCAGGGATGTGCGAAACTCGGGTGAAAATCCTGCCGGCCGGTCGGCGGCCAAGGAGTCAACTCACCGTCAGAGGGGCTGAAGGTGGTGTTGGCGCTGTAGTGCTTCGCCACGTAGATGGCCATGTTGGGCATCTTGACACTCGCCATGTTGGCGCATCGAGTGCTGAAGTCGGTGCCCGCGACGCCAGCTTTTCTGCTCTGACGCCGAGTATGCGCGTTGACGTCGGTGAGCCAAAGTGCCGCCACCGCTGCCGCGGTCAGGAAATTTGACGAAGTGCCAAAGCCGACCATGATTGTTTGTCGAACCGAAGCGGATCTGGGGGACAGAGAAGAAAGAGGGGAGAGATTGGTTCATCTTGAATCAGGTCAACATGCTCTATCCGCTATCCCCAGACATTCGCAGCTATTTTGATCGTCCCCTCTACCAAAGGCGCTAGCGCGCTCGCAGGAGGTGCGGTGGGTTCGCCGGGGCCATGTGTGCGGACGGACCGCACATTCGTTGGCGGAGAGAGACATGCTCTCTTGGGGGTACTCTGAGACTCTCCGTCAACGGCTGTTTCATAGCAGAGACCCCCACCCCCCCTTGAAACGGATCGTCATGTAATGATCCCGGGATCGGGCCTTTGATTTTTGAAGCTCTTTAGCGCTGAAGGAGGCTTCCTTTCAACAATTGGGGAGGCCGATCGAGGGGGGGGGGGGGGGGTCACGTGCTGATGGAGGCGATGGTGGCAAATTTGCCCCCTCTACCATATGGTGGTCCAGCGGATCTAACGTTTGTTAGATTCTGTCTTTGAAGAAGACTAGCTGGAATTTATGAATCTTTATCTTTACCTTCCCCGCCCTAGCCATCGCTTGGGCAGTGCAGCTGGACAGGGGCAAGCGGTTAGGAGGGGTGCCCAGAGGTCTGAAAGTCGGTGGCTCGATGGCTGTTCACCAAACGTTCGCAGTCGTAGTCTCGCAAGTTGCACCATTCGGCCGCCGGACCGCCGTACTGATCGACCGACGTGATCGGCATTGCGCGCAGCGTTCTGCAGTCCTCGGCGATCCGCAGACAGATCAGACACCGACCCCGGACAGGCAGTGGCGGTCCCCACGTTACCTCGGCACGTGTTCTGTTGTTCACTTCTCCCTTGCTGCTGCGGTATCCCAACCCTTCAACTTATGCAATCTCCTAACCCCCGGTTACAGACGTAAAAGCTACACAACTCACACCGCATCGTACAGCAGCTAATGCCCCGGGCCGGCTTATTTTAAATCCTCAAAATGCTCAAATACCCCGAGCTGCTCGACTCCAGCTGCTCAAGCTCTGGCACTCAGGAAGTAGCGTATGGTTCTAACACCCAGCCGAGGTTGGTGTCACTGCGCTCCGGAGCAAATGCTAGCTAGATTCGGCACCGAGACCGATGATGCAAGGCGCCCCCTTGAGACCGGGCCTTCGACCCCGTGGGCCGACGTCAAGACTTACATCTGCGCACGGGCCTCGGCTTGGCTCAAATGGAAAGCCCTTCCCAAACACACACACTCTCTCTCTTTGGGTAGTTCAACTTGAAGCCCAGTAAAGACGTTTGAAAAGTACTCTCTACCGCCTCTCACTTGACCCCTGGCGCAAATGCCGGCTTTCCTCAGCTTCGTTTTCCTCCGCTGCCGCATCGCTTAGGTCACGGAACTTGTGCTGCACGCGACCCTCCGATGGATTTCAACAGGTGCCAATCTCCATTGAATTATTAGTTCTTCACAGACATAAGCTTCGGTAGGTCCTGCTACTAGGTTCGTTCGGAGTGAGTAGCTGTGCACGCTTTTCACATTAAAGCGACAAGTTCAAGGCCCTGAAAGAGCCCACTGATGCATTGATGCTCGGATTCGTCCAGACCTACAAATCACATCCCAAACTTTAAACCTTTGGCGTTCGGCATCATCAACCCGGAAGCTTTGCATCTTGCGACCGACTTGCAAGGTCAGAAGGCGGAACATGTGATTTTGAATAGTGCTCACTCTCTCCGGCTTGCTTTCGAAGCTTCGAAGCTTACTCCCTCCATCCGGACGTCTGAGGAAATCGGCCCATTCTTTCATTGACGGAGTTTATCGTGTGCAGTACCATCAGCTTAAGAAGAAGCAACGATACTTATCGGCTGTCAGTCATAACCGGGCCCACGGCCCGTCCGGGCTTACAAGATCGGCTATCGTAGACTCACTCGTTTTGGGGATCATCCTTGAAGGCGCAGCAGAAGTTCCTCCGCGGCAACATTCTACTCTTCAGCCGAAACATTTTTTCTTTTCTTTCGCACAAACCGTGACCACGTCAGTAGACGATGTTACTACCTGCCTCTGCGTCTTATTCTGAGCGAAACGCCGGCAATACGTGCCGAACTCCGAGAAACGACGGTTGTGCGACAGATTTAGTTCCCCGATAGCCCCGAATTGTCGATCGGCGCGAGAAGCGATCCAAGGTACCATGGTTTTCCAAAGGTAATAAGGATGATCTATTTGCATGGTTGTTTAAGCGACGTAGCGGAGTTGGTAGGCTCTCTTCGGCTTCGGCTTCAGCATCACCTTCCACTGTGGATCATTCTGCTTCGACTTTGGGTGCTTCGACGGTGATTGTGAGTTCTGCAGGTCCCAAGACAGTCAAGTCGATGCAGCCTTATACTCTGAAGCGGAACGGAAAACTCACATAGGTGCCCCATGCTGTGTCCCTTATGTAAGGCCGCGAAGTACAATTCTTTTACTTTCTCCTCATTTCCGCTCTTGCCTTCAAAGAGTGGCCTGAAACATGAAGCGATGTTTGAATAGGCCATGATGTTTTCCAGCTAGAGAGGTTCAGGGGGGACTCGTCGCCGCCCCGCACTACAACGCGATGACTGAGCGCGGTTCACTCTCTCCCAAGCAGGGCCAGGGACTCGTGCGCCTCATCTTCAAGCGACACAAGAAGAACGCCGATCGCGCCGAACTCTCGTCGTACCGGCCGATCACCCTGCGCGAGTGCGATTACAAGATCTTCACCAAGGTCTACGTCGCCCGATTGAACCAAACTCTGCCCGATCTCCTCCCGCCGCAGCAGCACGGTTTCGTCAAGAACCGCCGATCGGCCGACGCTGCGGGATCTTTGCCATCTTCGACGCTCTGGGCGCTCCTGCCGCCTTCGTTCGCGTGTTGAGAATGCTCTACTCGGGCGACTCGACATCGGCTCGCTACATCATCAATGGCTTCTTGATCTCGCCTGTGCGACTGACGTGTGGCTCGGCCAAGGGGACCCGGCGTCGTCGTCGGTCTGGGATGTCGTGTTCTAGCCGTTCCTGGATGCTCTTCACCGTCGAGGCATTGCGCTGAACCTCCCTATACCTGCACTCCATCCGTATCTACAGAGTCGCGCCATTACATCACTTGCGTTTGCCGATGACGTTGTCGTCGCCGTCGCGGGCTTGGAGTCACTCAACCTGCTCGATGACCTGGCGCTCGACTGGAGCATGCAACGAATGGCCGGCTCAACACCGACAAGACCGTCGTCCTCTCGATCGGACGCCGCTGGGACCCGCTCGTCGTCAAGGCCGCAGGCGAGTCGCTTGAGTGAATCGGCCTCCCCTTCGACCCCAGTGGGAACACCGAGCTCGGCTTCGCGAACCTCGTCGAACCGCTCGAGACGACGCTGGAAGCGGTTCAGCATCGGTGGCTCACACATCACACCCGTGCCTTTTACGTCAATCGGTATGCCCTCCCCAAGATCTTACACTTTCTTGCAGCCGACACTTCACCGCCCCACGTTGGTTGCGAAGCTCAACCGCATGCTCGCCGACTTCGTCCGCAGAGGCAAGCACCGGCACGACTACGGGGAGGAAGTCGTCTGTTCCTCGAAGCACAAGGGGGGTGTTGGGGTGTTGAGCATGGAAGACGTTGTGGGCTCGATCGCGGCACGGATCTGGGACGTTCTTCTCGGCGGTTCCGACGAGATCTGGCAGGGACTTGCGCGCGCATCGCTCCAACGCGCACACCCCGACTTCGACTTGGCCACGGATCTCTGGCCAAACTCGACCACCTCCGTCCCCGACGATCTACATCCCCGATGGCAAGCCGTGCTCCGGGTCCCGAGGACGTACAACGCGCAGGTCAACCCGAGGACTCTGACCACCGCCAACCTGCTCGCACTCCCGACCAAGCTTCAGAGCCTGCATTTCAACCCTACAGCAGGCGCGCACCTGAGTCGAGACGAAGTGCGCGACTTCCGTCTTTTCGAGGTCTACCCCAGGGTGGCGGACCTGTACCGCCGCGAGCTTTACGCGGGCGGGGGCTTCCATCTTTGGACGCCGCCAGCGGACGTCACCGGCGACAACAGTCTTTACGATCGACGCGGACGCCCGCAGCGAGAGGTAATAGCGGCGTGGCACCGATTCGTGATCGATCGACACCGGGCAACACCCTTGGCGGAGGCGGTAGCAGCCGGGCGAGTGAACGTGCCTCCCAGGATTGCCAACAGTGGTCCTCTCGAGGCAATCATCCCGAGACCCGTAGCCCGCTTCGCGAGGGAGCAGCGACTCCCGGACCCGCTTCTTTCTCAACACCCAACGCAGTACAAACTGCTCAACATGTCCCGCCCGTACACGATCCTTCGCATCCGGCGGGTTCTGAACGCAAAGAGTTTCACGAACACGCTCAGCCGCAACCAAGCTCCACAGCCGCACGACCTCAATGGCTTCTGGAAGGCGGTCAACTCGAAGGCGCTGACGGCAAGGGAGAGGGAGGTATGGGTCAAACTGATCCGACGCCTCACCCCGACGCGCAAGCGCCAATTCCTACAAAAGCACGATACTTCTTCAGTGTGCCTGGTCTGCGGAGCACCAGAGGACAACACCGACCACTACTTCTTCGACTGCTTCGACTCGAAGAACGTTTGGACGGCGGCAAGGGGCGTTCTCTGCGATGCGCTCGGACGCGACACAATCGACGACGATCACTACACGCCGCTGCAACGATTCTTCGGCCTTCCCAAGCTCAAGGCCGAACTCAGCCAACAAGAAGGTGCAGGCAGGACGATCGAGATTTTCACGGGGATGGTCTTGGACACGATCAGCAGTGGGAGGTGGAGGTTGCAGAGGCATGGGGCAGAGATGGAAAGCGTGGAGAGGAGGAGAGTCACGTTGGAGGAGAGGATGAAGTTGAGGCCCGGGGGAGCAAGGGGGAGGAGAGGGCAGTAGAGGCTGGGTTTGATTTCCCCCCACCCCACCCCACCACACATCACCACATATCACATCACAACACGTCTTCACTTCTGTCAGTTGTACACTAAATATCTCGCTTTCATCTTTCATCTATTACAGGTCCGCTTCCGTTTCTCATGGACCGGCTCGTGTTTTGGCGTCGACTCGGCGGTGGCTCGCGCTCTTTGGCTTCGAGGTTCCGGGTCAAGGGAGGGATCAGCAGACACAGGCAGAAAGTCGGCTTTGAGGGGCCAGGGACTGCCGAGGGGAAGGTTTTGAGGGACCTTCACCGCGTCTTGTTGTGACCAAGCATAGACTTGGAGCGTCGTAGGTCGAGGTGGTTGCGCAGTCGTTGTCTTGTCTTCGTCTCGACCGAGTCAGGAAGTGGGTGCGGGGTGGGCCTGCTGTCGTTAGTACATCGTTTATTCTTCCTTTATCTTTCTCCTTCTCTCTCCTTCTCTCTCCTTCTCTCTCCTTCTCTCTCTCATTAGTCTCCTGGGGGGGAGCAACCGCTTGGCTGGGGCACTTGAATCCCGTTATTGGATTGGTGGACACCGGCCCGTTTCTCGCACTTTGGCGGGCGGTTTGTGTTATCATCGTCGACTTCCTTCTAGTTTTTCCGTAGGCCAATCAGGGGGAACAGGAATTGGGGGCAATATGATGAACAGTTCTACAAAAAAAAAAATCAAGTGGTGGCCAGCGAGGATGTCTTTCAGCTTTGCCGCATCGAACTTTGAGTCCGTGAGGTAGCATGCTTTCATCGCATCCCGGTCTTCGGAATGCAGGTGGGTCCACGGTGAAAGATCGTCTGGGAATCCCTTCGGATCGAGTACCGGGGCATGCTCAGGCTTGCTTGGGTCTGTTTGCGCAGCAGGTGGCGTCGCAGCCTCCTTGCGCAGTTGTTCGGTGCGTCGGGCATGGACGCCCATGATTTGCAGGGCCGGTTCGGACTGGCTTGCTGCTGAATCAGTGTCTGAATCACACGTCATCACTCCCAGTTTGGGGGCTCCGGGGCAGTTGCGAGCAATGTGTCCTTGCGTTCCGCATTTGAAGCAGATGCCTTTTTTCATCTGTTCTTCCCGGAGGGCAGCTTGCGCCGCACTGTCAGGGGCTTTTTCCTTCGAAGTGTTGTGCTTCGAGCCTTTGTTCTGAGGTTGCTTTGAGCCTTGAGATGCTCCCTGATTCGGGTTCTCCGCATTAAAATGCTTCTTCTGGTCAGAATGCTCGCTGCCTGAAGCAGCAGAAACACTTGCTTTCCCATTTCGGGTGTCTGATTTCCTGGTCGGTTTTCGCAATCGTCGGTTCATGGCTGGACCGCTCGTCGCTGCTTAGTAATTGGGTATACGTTCATGCGGCGGTAGCTTGGCTGCCATGACACTGTTCTGTTGGATGTTGAAAAGTACTTCGACTTCTCGCACAATCGAGCGCATTCTGGTCCACGTCACTCTATCGGGATCTCTCCTGAAGTGCTGAACATGGACAATCAGACGAGGATCCAGAGCGTCGTAAAGTTTGCGGGTCATGTCTCGTTCGCTCGTAGACGAACGCTCTTGCGAGACTTGCGTGATTCACGGATGACCTCAGCCGTCAGTCGAAGACTGCCGTCTGGCCGTTCTTGATGTATGTTTCGCCACCTGGTTTCCGCTTCTCTGTGCGCAGTCGCTGATACGAAAGTCCTTTCAAACATCCGCGTCACCCTGCCGAGTGGGTATGGGCAGGTTTTGCGACCTTCACCACGCCTTGGCCAATCTTTGTTCATCCGTTCTTGCCATTCGGCGTAGGTTTGCTTTGCTAGCCCTTCCAAGTGTTGGATATGGGCGTTTGGCGCATCAAGGCATTCTAGGCATGGTTTATTATCAGTGGGGTATTAGGGAATTAGGGAGTGCGGTTGGCGCGCGCGCGAGACTTTTCCGTAGCTTTTCTTCTCTTTTCCGCCCACTGGTAACTCACTGTTTCGGACTTTACAACCGTACACCGTATCGACACAATCTCATCGTTTGGCCGACCAACGAAAGTTACCAGAACTGTGCGGAAATCTAACACCAAGCACCCAGGCTCGGTCTGCGAGGCTGAGTCAACAACCTCTTTCCGATTCTTTTCAACTCTGGAATCGGCAGCATCCTTGATGTCAAGGACTTTTGCGCTGCTACTGGTTACCATCCTGAGATGGGGGCACCCGCCAGTTCGTTCTCGGTTCGGCGTCGGCGCCGAAACACGTCGGGTTTCTCGGGCGAGGTCATCGGCGCGTGTCGACACTGGAAGCCTTGGCATTGCTGCCAGGGCACCAATTGGTGATGGTGACTCATGGATTCGTGCCACACCCTTGTCTTTCTTGGGCGGGGCGGGGTTCTCCTCTTTCGAGGTGGTCGAATGAGAGGTAGCTGATCTCACACTCGGGTTTGGGAGCGAAGTAGTAAACAAACGTTCCCTTCTGTTGTCGGCCATGGTATCTTCAAGTATATGAGGGTTAATTACGTCCTCTACTCAAATCAGCTACATCGACCAGCGAAGCAACGTGGTCTATCTCGAAAAGAGAGGTCTGTGCCTTTTCACTCAGGAGTAAAAATTGACACGTCGTGCTACTCGCGCCGTCACGAGGTCGAGGCTTTCGCAACGAGGTTCTGTTGCTAAGCAACGTTCTTCTGTCTGTTACCAGAGCAGTTACACCTTTTTCAAGGCAGACAACTTCTTCAGAAGTCAGTCCGAGAGGTACTATGCGAAGTATCTTGAGACTGCTAGCGATAAGGGTTACCGATCGGCTTATCCTCCAGCGCTGGTTCCGTGTCGAGTTCGGGGTTGCTGAAGTACAACGAAAAAAGATGTAAGGCCGGTGGCTTTACAGAAGGATCGCGAGTACCGGGCCGATCGCACGTCGTATTCGTTGTCCTTGAAGAGGTATTGCTTTGTTCGGGTTCCAGGGATTCGTTAGAACGAAATGAGATCTTTTCGCCAGAGTGAGAAACCAGAGACAAGACTGAACTGCACAGAAAGGGGGGAACCGTCCGATATCGTTGTCCAATATTCGGTCTGAAGAGGTTTCGGCCCGGTTCCGTGGGTGGGTTCGTGCGTGGGAGGCCGCTCGGGCCTCAAAGGGGTTCTTGAGCATTTTGAGGATTTAAAATAAGCCGACCCGGCGCATTAGCTGCTGTACGATGCGGTGTGAGTTGTGTAGCTTTTACGTCTTTAATGAGTGGTTCGGAGATTGCATAAGTAATGGGTTGGGATACCGCAGCAGCAAGGGAGATGTGAACAGTAGAACACGCGCCGAGGTAGCGTGAGGACGTGAGGACCGCCACTGTCTGTCAGGGGCCGGTGTCTGCTCTGTCTGCGGATCGCCAGAGATTGCAGAACGCTGCGCACAGTGCCAATCACGTCGGTCGATCCGCCCGGCGGTCCAGCGGCCGAATGGTGCAACTCTGCAAGAGTACGACGGCGAACGTTGGTGACCAGCCGGCGAGCCACCGAATCTCAGACCTCTGGGCATGCCTCCTAACTGTTTCTCTCAGACCTGGGGCATGCGTCATAACTGTTTGCCCTTATCTGACTGAACTGCGCTACATAGGGATGGCTAAGGGCGGGATCACGTGGCTGGGGGGCAGCACGTGGCTGGGGGGCCAGCGGCGCTCTCCTGAAAATGAGGGCGTTGAGAACGGACGATTTTCAGGGCTGGGACCGCCCCCCCCCCCCCACACCCACCCGGCCCCATCCCCCCTCCGCCTCCCCAATTGTTGAGAGGAAGCCTTCAGCTCTAATGTGCTTGAAACATCAAAAGCCCGAGCCCGGATCACCCCGTGACGATCTGTTTCAGGGGGAAGGGGGGGAGGGTCTCTGCTATGAAACAGCCGATCGCGGAGAGGACGCCTTACACAGCCGTTGACGGAGGGGAGGCCCACACAGCCGTTGACGGGGTCTCAGAGTACGCCCAAAAGAGCGTGTCTCTCTCCGCCAACGAATGTGCGGTCGTCCGCACACATGGCCCCGGCGCACCCACCGCACCTCCTGCGAGCGCGCTAGCGCCGTTGGTAAAGGGGACGATCAAAATAGCTGCGAATGTCTGGGGATAGCGGATAGAGCATGTTGACCTGATTCGAGATGAACCAATCTCCCCCCTCTTTCTTCTCCATCTCCCAGATCCGCTTCGGTTCGACAAACAATCATGGTCGGCTTTGGCACTTCGTCAAATTTCCTGACCGCGGCAGCGGTGGCGGCACTTTGGCTCACCGACGTCAACGCGCATACTCGGCGTCAGAGCAGAAAAGCTGGCGTTGCGGGCACCGACGTCAGCACTCGATGCGCCAACATGGCGAGTGTCAAGATACCCAACATGGCCGTCTACGTGGCGAAGCACTACAGCCCCTCCGACGGTGAGCTGACTCCTTGGCCGTCGACCGGTCGGCAGGGTTTTCCCCCCGAGTTTCGCGCACCCCTGGCCTGCACTGCCTTTGCACAATACCTCAGCTGACACTCCGAGCTGGTCGCTTCGGCCGTCTTTACAGCCTCTCGCTCCAGCGACGACCCCGCATCCGGACCCACTGCTTTCTGCCGATTCGGTGCCGAGATCACAACCTCGCCCAAGTCCAAGGTACGTCGCGTATTCACATGCTCACAAACGCCACCCCTCGGACGCTGGCTTACTTCTCCGGCACTCGCTAACCCTACAGGTCCGCTTCGAACTTTGGATGCCTGATCCTGATGAGTGGAACGCACGATTCGTCATGGTTGGAAACGGAGGTGACGCCGGTAGTATCAACTACGCCGACATGCGCGTCCCCCTGAGCAAGTGTGAGTCTCCTTTCCGTCGACGGACCCCGCCACCTTCCTCCAAGCGGTCAGCACTGACAGGCCCCGTCTTCGGTGTTCTTCCCTGTTATCGTCTATAGACAAGTTCGCCGTCGCCTCCACCGATGGCGGTCACAGCGGCGGGCCCTTCGACGGTACCTTCGCCATCTCGAACCCGCAGAGCCAGATCGACTTTGGCTGGCGAGCCGTAAGCCTGACGGCGACCTATTCCAAGAGTTTGATCAGAACCTACTACGGTGGCAGCGGAGCCCATCACAGCTACTGGGTTGGTGAGTGGTTCTGAATAGATCATACTGCGGCCCCTGTTTCAGCTGCTGACGGTCCTTCGAATTTAATGACCGCTCCGAACGGCTCAGGTTGCTCCAACGGTGGCAGGCAGGGGCTCAAGGAGATCCAGCTCAACCCCAACACCTTTGACGGTGTCCTTGTCGGTGCCGCGGTTAATTGGTGGTCACGTGAGTCCGAAAACTCGATGTCGCAGTCATTCTGCACGAGTACTGATCTCGGAAGACAACTCTCTGATCCTGTTTGTGACTATCAGATTACAAGCGAGTCTTTCTTTCCACGGATGGGAGCCACCATGAAGATGCCATGTACTGACGAACACCTCTAACTCATCTGCTTCCCACAGCGGTCAAACGGTCCGGCTTAACGCCTTCGTCAACAAGCCCGACTCGCCAGGCTACCTGACCGCGGCCAATTACGCAACGATAGGTGCCGAAGTGCTCAAACAGTGTGACGTCCTCGGACAGGACAAGCTCAGGGATGGCATC
This sequence comes from Microbotryum violaceum, assembly GCA_022506055.1. Lineage (NCBI taxonomy): Eukaryota > Fungi > Basidiomycota > Microbotryomycetes > Microbotryales > Microbotryaceae > Microbotryum > Microbotryum violaceum. The sequence continues at coordinate 439,370 of JAKMXP010000009.1, read as the reverse complement.
ATCACGGACCCTGTAAGCTGTCCCGCATCCTTCGTTTCCGCAAGAGCAAACCCGCTTACCTCTTTCCTGTCCTCCGTGGTGTCATAACAGACCAAGTGCTCGCCCAAGCTCGAGGGCTTGCTGTGCTCGGCCCAGGGCGCGAACAAGGCGACCTGCTTGTCCCAAGCCCAGATCGAGACCATGTACACGATCTGGGCCGACTGGAAGAGCTCTACCGGCCTTTCGACCGGACCCGGTGGAACAAACTACTACCCCGGTTACACACCTGGATCCGAGTTCGGCCTCTCCGTCGTCGGCTGGGTCGCCGGCCCTTCACCCGATTATTTCACGTGAGCCTGACCTCACCCTTGTCCTTTAACCATCACACTCTCTGATCGGATCTTGTGCCTCCCACCATGACCCAGCTACCAAGTCTTGAACAAGACGAGCCCGCAGCCCCTCACTGTCACATCGGAGGCCGACCTTGAGAAGCTCCTCAAGATTGCCGACGACACGGACCCCGGACAGACGAACGCCATCAACCCCGACATCCACCCTTTCCTCAATCGTGGCAAGCTCATGGCCTACGTCGGTCTCGCCGATGGCCTCGTCCCCGCGGGCACGACGCTCTTGTACCATGATCGCGTCAAGGCCAAGCTCGGCAACGTCGACGACTCGTTCCGTACTTTCGCGATCCCAGGCATGTCGCACTGCATGGGCGGCAACGGTGCGTTCAACGTCGGTCAGGCCGGCCAATCCGTTGGTGGCTCCGGTCAGAGCGCGTCCTTCACCGCCAAGGACGATATGATTCTTGCGCTCATCGCATGGACCGAGAATAACCAGGCGCCCGATTCGCTCATCGGTGTCAACTACGTCAACGGCGACAAGTCAAAGGGCGTGGCCTATGAACGCCGCCTATGCCCCTATCCCAAATTGGGCTACTATGTTGGCGGTGACGTCAACAAGGCCTCGTCTTTCGACTGCCAGTAAACCGTGTCGGATGCTCTCTTAAAGTCTTCTGGCGGGACATGTTCATGACCAAGTGGGATAAGTTATCTGGGTCTTCCGACGCCCAAATTAGGGGCTAACTCCTTTGAATGGGGTGATGACTGGAATACATTGAAAGCTACACTACTACCCAATAACTACCTGTTGAAAGAAGCTGAGTTCGCGATCAATGCCTCAACAAGTCGCCGTTTGAGGTGGTCCTTCGTCGTTCACCCAGACTGTTGCCGACGTCTCTCAGTCGGCTCGACTTGCCCGATATGCCTGCGGCAAAGGACCTGATCGCCGTGGCGGTCTTGGCGGAGTTCCGGGATGCATTGGCCGCAGCCAAGGTGCGACAAGCGGAGCAGGTCAACCGACATCGACGGCCAGAACCGGACATTGCGGTAGGAGATCTCGTCATGGTGGACACCCGTGATCGTCCTCTTCGTTCTAGAACGGGACTCCGCAAGTCGGCCAAGGTCTTCGATCGCTTTGAGGGACCCTACAAGGTTACTGCCGCAAATATTGCCACCTCCAACTACACACTGCAGCTTAACGAAGGCGACCGATCGCACCCTACCTTTCACATAAGCAAGCGCCGTCCTTACCGAGCCAACGATCCCTAACCTCTTTCCGAATCGAGAACCCGCCAGACCCAAGCCAGTCATAGTCGATGGACATGAAGAATGGGTTTTGTGAGAGATTCTGGAGGAGACAACAGGGGGGGGGGGAAGCGCTATCGTGAAGTTGTTTGGAGGGCTACTAATCCGCACCACGAAGCCACCATGGAACCGCATGAAAACTTGGTGGAGACATAGACGCTTCGGCGTTGGGAGTTGAAGGAAAGGATGGAGGCGAGAGTTTAGTTCAGGAGGGGGAGAGTGCAAGGCCTGAGGCCTTTGCCCGAGGTATTATAGAAGGCGATGATGGAACTACGGACTTAGTCGGATAGCTTGCGAGCGCCTAGAACCTCCCTTGCCTTTCGCCAGCTCACTGACCCGAGGTTCTAGCTGGGTGCCCCTTTTCTCATATGTGTAGTATTGCGAGATCACTGACCCGAGGTTCTAGACGTGAACTACTACTACTTGATCCTGTCTATCGTTCTTGGAGCACGGCTGCACGCGGTGCTTCCAAACATGCGGAGCTGGATCAACCTCCCGACGAAGGTCACGAATACCGGCCTTATCGTATCGGTCGCAATCCTGGTCAGCTCGAGAACGTCAATCAGGGCAACATTCTACCTCTTCGCACGCGCGCTCAGCGTCGTCAAGCGGCCCTCATGATCGTGTCTGCACGCAACATTTTCCGTCGAACACCAGAACTCATCGCTCTGGTATCTGCTCGTCACCCGGCGCTTCCTAAGACTTACAAGGAAGCGATGGCTTTGCCCGAGGCTGCGCACTGGTTGAAGGCTATCAAGAAAGAGCTTGACACATTCGGATGGCACAAGGTTTTCAAGACTTCGAGGTTACCCACCGGGGCACGTGCCGCCCTGGGCTATCGCGTCGGCGATGGAACGCGGCTCTCCACCAGCTGATGATGGATCACGGCTGTTCGCGATCAAATGTGGATGCTTGCCTCTACTACAAGAACTCTGACAAGTCGTTAACTATCATCGCCTTGTACGTCGATGATGCGCTTGTAGCTTCGAACAACCAGGTCTTTCTAGACTCCGAGATTTCGGCGTTTGACACTATTACAAGCTCAAGCGACTTGGCCCCCTCAAGATGTCCCTCAGTCTTGGGTTTGTTCGATTCAAGGAGTTCATCTTCGTCCACAAATCCAAGTACATTCGAGGCTTACTCGAACACTACTCTTTCGAGAACAAGCCGAAGAAGCACATCGTCACCCCCATGGAGGAGCGCGTCGTTACTTCGTTTGATTCTCCCTTCTCCGACATCCTCGTTTACCAATCGGCTGTGGGAGCTCTTCAATATGCTGCGCAACGTGTTCGCCCCGAGATCGCGGCTGCTGTCCGTGCGGTGGCCAAGTGCGTGGCTGCTCCAACCGAAAGAGATTGGATCTGCGTCAAGCGAATTCTTCGCTATTTGGCAGGCACCGTTGACTATGAGCTTCTCTACCGCTTTGGCGGTTCTACCAAGTTCGAGGTGTACAGTGACGCGTTGTTTAGTTGTAACTACAACAATGGCAGATTTGTGGGAGCGTATGCCGTTATTATGGCGGGCACTGCCATCTCTTGGAAGTCGAAACAGCAGACGATGGTCGCTGCTTCTACCACAGGGTCGGAGACTTTGGCTGCTTCAACTGCGGCAAAGGAGGTTATCGGTCTTCGCAACCTAGTGGCAGAACTTCGCATCAATCAAGGTCGTGCTTCGGTCCTCCACGAGGATGAACAGCCTTGCATTGCTTTGGCAAACATCCCGGGCGCTCGAGGTCGTACTCGTCAGTGGAATGTTCCTCACTTCTATCTACGCGAGCGAATCGAGGTTGGCGACATCGATCTCCGCTACTGTCCGACCGATTGCAACACGGCCGACATTCTGACGAAGCCCCTATGCAAGGACAAGTTCATTCAGCACCGCGACGGACTCGGGATAGTCTCGCTTATTGTTCAGTTACTGGTGGGTAATCCGCTATGTAGCTCGCTTATATAAATATGAACGACACTTCAATCAGTCTTCAATAATAGGAATATGAATTGACAACATACCTGAACGACACTTCAGCCAATCTTCAATGCGAGAGCGAATGAAGAGAAAGAGGAGAAGTGTCGCTCAAGCGCCAAGCAATCTGCTGGAACTGCCCTACCTCCCTAAATAGATGGCAGGCTCAATATACTGCAGCCAGGGTAAGATGGCGATCCCAATTGCAATTGAGAAACAATCCTGCCATTCTTTCATTTAGTCGTATCCTCAGAGTCAAGAACCGGCCAACCCTCCAAATCCAATACCATCCTTCGGCATGTGGGAGTGTCATTTGATATGTTTGATATGTGTGTGTGCCTGTGGCTTCTGCGCGAGGTGCGCAAGCGTGCATGTCTATCGTTAGGTTCATCTTGAAGGTGAGGGGGGGGAGAGGGGGGACTTTACTACCTCTAAAAAAAAAAGTCCGATCCGCGACCCATTTTACCTGCTGTTTTTGACTGTGTTGCGGGCCTCTGAGCGGCCTATGGTGAATGTACCAGTACAGTAATGCGTCTGCCGCACCGGCCTGTGATATTGGCGTCCCGACCAGAAGTCATGTACGACCCTTTCCGCATTTTCTGCACAATAAAAGTCGACCTACAGCCCGAGGACGATTTTGGTTGAATTTTGGCGGGGTGCGGAACTATTGAGCAGTTTGTGTGGGATTTAATGTATAGCAAGCGCGTGGGTCTGCACGACACTTCTTCTACAGAGCTCGGGCGTGGTCCCGTTGTCTTTGCGGGCGCGGCTTGCGCTGCGCGATGCGCCGTCGATCACGTGACGTACTGTTCACAACGCGACACTGGTTCTACCGGCTGAACAACAACATGATCTTCCAGGGGCTGTAAATAGTCCCGTGCTACTCTCTAACTTTTTCCTTTTCCCTCCCACTCTCAGCGAATTTTAGTGACACTCATTCAAGGCCAAATCCTCGGCACTAGGCCCCGGTCCCAAGATCGCCAGGGAGGGCCATCGCAACCTCGCCAAGTCTTGGGCGTGAGGCCCGTGAGGGTAGCGCCGTACCATGGGCCTGCTCGAGCGCCCGCTGCTGGGCGCCTCGCTGCTCGACCCTCCTCTTCGTCCCGCTCCAATCAACACAGAATCAGCCCCCTGCGCGTCATGACAACAACCCAACCGAACTTGGTATTGTGACACGTATACGAGCCCGCCGTGCAGCTGTGCAGAATGGACAGCGTGGTCAGCGCGGTGGCCGACCCGACGCTGAGCCCGCCCCACCACCACCTCCTCATGCGCAAAGGCGCGTGCGCAGGGCTCGAATCGCGCTCAAACCCCTCAAGCCCCACATTTTGATCCGCGACGACCTCGACTCCCAGACGGCCGTGTGCACCCACTGCAAGGCTCGATACTGGGAGTGCGAAAGGTCCAAGTCGACCGGACGCTTCAGCACCTGATGCTCGCAAGGCAAGGTGCAGCTACCTCCCCCTCCCAAGCCTGATCCCAAGTATCGAAATCTGCTTGAAGGCTCGGATAGCGGTCAGTTGCTCGGTTGGGATACGGCCAAAGAGTGGGTCCTGCGCCTCTGCCTACCACCAGGTCAGGACCGATGCAACCACGACAGCCCACGACTTTCCTACGTCGAGCACGGAGATGGCGATACTTATCTGCGATTCCGACACCAACACGGGAGATCGTGGACCGCAAGACCTTATTCTCCAGGTGCACGGTGAACGATGTCCCGATGGTCGACCCAGGTACCAAATTGTTAGTTCGCTCCATCCGTCTGCGATGCCTCTCCGGTACCCACTACTTTTCCCCGCGGGGGAAGATGGCTTTCACCCCAACATTCCTCTTTGCGGGTTCACCCACGCCGGGCCACCGATTGCCAGAAACCGAGAGCAGATCGACAATGGTGTCCAACTGGGCGAGGTACTTGCCGGTCTCGGTCTGGATGAAGAAGAGGAAGAGGAGGACGATGAGGATGAAGACGGCGAGGAAGGGGACGAAGAGAATGGTGATGGTAAACGTAAGCGTCTTCAGCTCTTTCTCACATGTTCCTTTCTGTCGAGACGCAAACACAGACTGACATAGAATGTTTAAACATTTAGGACGAAGGTCAAGGAGAAGGGGTCGAGGTGGATCAACCCGAGTCTCGCGTTCCCAATTCTTTGCATATTACTTGCACGAACGTGATGCCTACTTCTCAATTCCGCATGCCACCCAGCGTCTCTTCCTTGAGTTCGTGATCGACGGATACTCTCAAGTCGAGACCGATCGACTCAACTACGTCCGGTTACATCAAGAAAACCTCCGCCTCACCACGGCCCAAGGCATCACCGACGCTGTTGCCAACGGCTTGACCCCGGATCAAATTGGACGATCGGTGATTTTGGGCTCCACGTTCAAGAATAGCCCGCGGGAGATCACGCAGCGTTACCAAGATGCGATGGCTTGCGTCGTCAAATATGGAAAGCCTTCGCTGTTCATCACGACTGTTTTACATCATTCGTACTCTTCAATTCTCCTGCTATTTGATTTCATCCTCCCATTAATTTAACGGATTCCCATTGGTGTAAAGTTAGAGCTACTGGATGTATACGGCCCTCACGGCCCGGAGCAAGCCTTGTCGAGCCCGTGCGCCTGCACCCGCTGCTGCAGCCGCTTCGTGATCCCGTGTTCAACAGGGTGCCGATCGATATGGCTATGGACAACTCGCCACTGTTCACACCCGCGGCGAAGAGTATCTCTTGGAGGCCCGACTTCTCGATGACATGATGATCGAGCAAGGATTGGTTATCCGAGCAGCTGGCGAATCCGAGGGCGAGGAAACCGACTCGAGGCTGAGACGGATGTCGAAGCCGAGGCCGAGGAGGCGCCCCGCGGCAACTCACGAGTGTTTGCTACATCGGCTCGCACCATTTTGGCCGGAATGAGACCATAAGCACATTTGAGTCCAGCAGAGATGCTACCGCAGGCTCCTTAATCTAACGTCGTGCACTCCCCGATGCTACTCTCTTTCAGCCCTCGCGTCATTCCCAACCCGAAAGATCCTGACTTTGGCAAGCCTGCGGCCACGCCGGTGCGCACGACCACCACGACTTTGTCCACAACGTCGGCCACGACCCCAACCCCAAAAGCAACGACCACTCCATGGACGACGACCACCACCGCCACCACCACCACCACGTCCACCAGGGCCACTACCACCACACGGGAGGCTGCCGCCGCGTCGATTCCGACCGGGCTCGGTTGCTTTCCCAGCAACGTCAGGACGATCCCGAGCGGTGTGAACTACACAGCCGCTGATCTCGCTGCCAACTGGTGGTGCGCTGATTCGAGCGAATACGCCTTCATGGGTTTCTCCTATTCTGTCGAAGAATGCCAGTCCCCTTCGACGTTGCTCGCCGACTTTACGCGCATGCGCAAGCAATTCGGGGCTCGCTACGTTCGTCTCTATGGCGCGTGCGACGCGACCTGGTTCAATGACGCTCTCGTTGATGCTGCTGCTTCGGCGAACCTTGGTGTGTACTATTTGATTTGGTTCGGCTTTGATGGTGACGACCAATGGAAGACTCGCTACAACGCCTTTGTCAAGACGATGCGCACGAACCCCAAGGCGCCGTTCGTCTTTAAGAATGTCGCCATCGGATCCGAGCCGCTGTACGACGGGATCCTTTCGGCCACCGACTTGGCGACCGAGATCCTCAGTATGAAGAGTAAGATGGCGCCCTATGGAACGAAGGTCACCTTCTCCGAGATGCCATACGGGTTGCAGATCAACAACGGCGCACCGTCCACCATGGCCGCGGCCGATTTCGTCGAAGGCAACGTCCTCCCCTTCTTCGACTCGCAGGCCACGACCGGAGCAAACGCCTGGGGGGTCGTTTCCTGGTCACTCAGCTACTTTGCTTCGCTTGCGCCGGGCAAGATCATTCGGTAAGTTCAAACCATGCTTTCATTGTTTGCGATCGGCCCTAGCTCACCTTCCCTGAACTCTTTATGTGCGCAGCATGACCCAAACCGGCTGGCCGTCCGATCAATCGGTGTGGAAAGCCAACACGGTAACCGCAGTATCCAGCATCTCAAGCGAGGCATCCTACTACACCTTGCTTGACTCCAAGTGCTCTTGGTCCAAGGCGAACGGGGGCATCGGGTGGTTCGCGCACATCTACTCCGATGACTCAACAACGGCAACCTCAAGTTCCCGTTCGCACCCAAGTCTTCGTGCTAAAGCCTTATGTTCTCTGCTTGGGTGGTAGTTAACAGATAGCAGTGTAGCTTTCAATGTATTACAGTCATCACCCCATTCAGAGGTGTTAGCCCCTAATATGGGCCTCAGAAGACCCAGATAACTTATCCCACGTGGTCATAAACAGGAGCCATGTCCCGCCAGGAAATCTCGATAGAGCATCAAGTCGCGATACGGTTTACTTGCAGCTGAAAAACGAGGCCTTGCTGGTGTCACCGCCAATGTAGTAGCCCAATTGGGGCCAGGGGCACATGACGCGTGAAAAAGCCACGCCCTTTGACTTGTCGCCGTTGACGTAGTTGACACCGACAAGCGAATCGGGCGCCTGGTTATTCTCGGTTCATGCGATGAGCGCAAGGATCATATCGTCCTTGGCGGTGAAGGACGCGCTCTGACCGGAGCCACCGAGGGAGATGTCGCGTTAGCCGGCCTGACCGATGTTGAACGCACCGTTGCCGCCCGAACAATGCAACATGCCTGGGATCGCGAAAGTACGGAACGAGTCGTCGACGTTGCCGAGCTTGGCCTTGACGCGATCATGGTACAAGAGCGTCGTGCCCGCGGGGACGAGGCCATCGGCGAGACCGACGTAGGTCATGAGCTTGCCACGACTGAGGAAAGGGCGGATGTCGGGGTTGATGGCGTTCGTCTGTCCGGGGTCCGTGTCGTCGGCGATCTTGAGGAGCTTCTCAAAGTCGGCTTCCGACTTGACAGTGAAGGGCTGCACGCTCGTCTTGTTCAATACTTGGTAGCTGGGTCATGGTAGGAGGTACAAAGATCTGTCAGATCGTCTCTAGGGAGGAGAACAGAATGACAGGGGTATCAGGCTCACTTGAAGTAATCGGGTGCAGGGGAAAAAGGCGTGCCGGTGACGGAGAAGGCGAAGGAGTAGCCCTCGGCTCCAGGTTGGAAACCAGGGAAGTAGTTTGTTCCACCGGGTTCGGTCGAAAGGCCGGTAGAGCTCTTCCAGTCGGCCCAGATCGTGTACATGGTCTCGATCTGGGCTTGGGACAGGCAGGTCGCCTTGTTCGCGCCTTGGGCCGAACACAGCAAGCCTATTGTTGCTAGGGGGTGATCCGCTATGTATCTCGCTTATATAAATCTGAACGACACTTCAGTCAGTCTTCAATGCGAGAGCGAATAAGGAATATGAATTGACAACATACCTGAACGACACTTCAGTCAGTCTTCAATGCGAGAGCGAATAAGGAATATGAATTGACAACATACCTGAACGACACTTCAGTCAGTCTTCAATGCGAGAGCGAATGAAGAGAGAAAGAGACGAAGTGTCGCCCAAGTGCTAAACAATCTGCTAGAAATGCCCCGCCTCCTCAATTAGATGGCGGGCCCAATTAACTGCAGCCAGGGTAAGATGGCGATCCCAGTCGAGTAAAAACATCCTGCCATTCTTCCATTTAGTCATATCTCCAAAGTCAAGAACAAGCCAACCCTCCAAATCCAATACCGTCCTTCCTTCGTCTTCGAACTCGGATCCTAATGTAGAGACTTGTCGTTGACAAAGCCCTCGAGCTTGGGCGAGCACTTGGTCTGTTATGACACCACGGAGGACAGGAAAGAGGTAAGCGGGTTTGCTCTTGCGGAAACGAAGGATGCGGGACAGCTTACAGGGTCCGTGATGAGGCCATCCTTGAGCTTGTCCTGTCCGAGGACGTCACACTGTTTGAGCACTTCGGTACCTATCGTTGCGTAATTGGCCGCGGTCACGTAGCCTGTCGAGTTGATCTTGTTGACAAAGGCGTTAAGCCGGTACGTTTGACCGCTGTAAAGAGCAGATGGGTTAGAGGTGTTCGTCAGTCCGTGCTCTTCAGTCCATGGCCTCTTTCAAGGCGGTTTCTATACGGGGAAAGACAGACTCACTTGAGATCTGAAAGACGCGTCAAGAGAGTTTCCTGCCGAGTCAGTACTCGTGCGAAATGACTGCAACACGGACCTTTCGGACTCACGTGGCCACCATTGAGCCGCGGCACGGGCAAGTACACCGTCGAAGGTGTGGGGGTTGAGTTGGATCTCCTTGAGCCCTTGTTTGCCACCGGAAGAGGATCCTGAGAGGATCCTGAGCGGTTCGGCACAGTCAACAAAGCGCACCACTGTCAGCAACGGGAAATGAGGCGACGAGATGTTCCATCAGACCAACTCACCAATCCAGTAGTTGTACTTGGCTCCGTCACCACCGTAGTAGGTTTTGATCACATTCTTGGAGTAGGTCGCCGTCAGGTGCACGGCTCGGTGGCCGAAGTCGATCTGGCTCTGCGGGTTCGAGATGGCGAAGGTACCATCGCCGACAGAGCCGTTGTGACCGGCATCAGTGGATGGAACGGCGAACCTGTCTGTAATAGATGACCCGGAACACCCAAATAGGGGGGCTGTCAGTGCGGATCGTATGGAGGCGAGGGGTTGGAGGACGGAAAAGGAAACTCGCACTTGGTCAAGGGGACGCCCATGTCGGGATAGTTGACACCACCAGCGTCACCTCCGTTTCCGAGCATGGCGAATCGTCCGGACCAGTCATCGGGCATCCAAACTTCGAAACGGACCTGTAGAAGTGCACGAGTGCAGAAGAAGTAAGCCGGCGTCCGAGGGATGGCGTTCGTGAGCATGTGGACACGCGGCGTACCTTGGACTGGGACGAGGTCTTGATCTCAGCACCGAATCGACAGAAAGCAGCGAGTCCGGGTACGGGGGAGTTGTAGTCGACGGAGGCTGTAGAGGCGACCGAACCAAAGAGCCTCAAGTGTGAGCTGAGGTATTATGAAAAGGTAGTGCAGGCCAGGGGTGTGCGAAACTTGGGTGAAAATACTGCCGGCCGGTCGACGGCGAAGGAGTCGACTCACCGTCAGAGGGGCTGAAGGTGGTGTTGGCGCTGTAGTGCTTCGCCACGTAGATAGTCATGTTGGGCATCTTGACACTCGCCATGTTGGCGCATCGAGTGCCGAAGTCGGTGCCCGCGACGCGAGCCGTTCTGCCCTAACGTCGAGTAAGCGCGTTGACGCCGGTGAGCCAAAGTGCCGCCACCGCTGCCGCGGTCAGGAAATTTGACGAAGTGCCAAAGCCGACCATGATTGTTTGTCGAACCGAAGCGGATCTGGGAGACAGAGAAGAAAGAGGGGGGAGATTGGTTCATCTCGAATCAGGTCAACATGCTCTATCCGCTATCCCCAGACATTCGCAGCTATTTTGATTGTCCCCTCTACCGATGGCGAGCGCGCTCGCAGAGGGTGCGGTGGAGTGCGGGGCCGTGTGTGCGGGCGTGGGGCTCCTCGAGGAGTGGAGGAAGCGGGCGCCGTCGGCCTCCGGGGTCGGTCGCGTGCGCTCCGGCGCATAATCTATTCCCAGTCGTAGCGGCGGTTTTGCCAACGACGCCCCCCCGCTTGAGCTTCGCGCACAACAAAGTTGGCGGGACTGCGTGGTCGAGCACCTCCTACCTAAACTCGCTCCACGTCGATCGAGTGGGGGGAGGTGTGGGGTAGCGTAATTGGCTCAGCCCCACAAACCGATACGCACTGCGCATGCACACTGCTTACACTGCTTACAAAGTCAGGGCCTGATTCTGGTCAACTTAGAAACGTCCAGGCGCCTAAGAACCATGGTTGAATGAACTCCTTGTTGTAAGAACCATGGTTGAATGAGCTCCTTGTTGTAAGAACCATGGTTGAATGAACTCCTTTTTGGAGTCGGAGACAGCAACCCACATCCCGGAGAGTACCCAATTACCTCTCTGAACTGGACTCGTCCACCAAGATGAAAGCACAGTGGTAGTTCCCTAACAATCTCGACCATCTTGGGTAAGTAATACTAATGGATGCCAGGCGGCCTGCACGACGTAGCACCCGACGAGCGGGAAGATTTTGTGATCACCTCCTGGCGTATTCAACTCCAGAGCGCCCTTGTTGAACTTTTTAGGAGGCGCAAATGCCCATCCCGTTCCACACATGCGTATTTGAGCTTTTCCTTTAGGTACCATAATTGGAAACTGGGCGGAGGCGCCCCGGAGAGGACCACGCCCAGGCATTCTCTTCGGTTCCGTGCTTGGCAGTTGGGTCGGGGCTTTCCGGAGCGATAACTTTGATTGGCTTGTCAGGTGATCCTACAGAGCGATAGCACCGTATTCTGTCGCCCAAATATATTAACTTCGATTGATTTGCGATTTATCCTGGCTTGCGCCTTGGGTACTTGACTCATACATGATGAGGAAGACTAACGTAGCTTGCGCCGGCCGGGGACTTCGCACGGCTCTGGCTCGCAAGCGACGCGTCAGTGGTGGCGGCGATTGTCTCCTGACGCCACCCTGACCTCCTGACTCGTGTGCCCGTTTCATCGAGCTGCAGCCGTCGCAGGCGGCAGGCGATTCCTTCTTCTTTGTCGTTGTCCATCCACCCTGCTGCGTCCCTCTTCCGTTTCCTGCTCGTGTCCTTTCTCGCCCGCCACTCGTTGTCACGTGAAGCCCCAGCCCTCGCCCCCTCGACGATCGCCGACTCTCACCATTTCAATAGCCGCTCGTCTCCTAGCAACTGGGTGTAACAGATATCCCACCATCATCTCTTAAATCATGGCGACTCCAACTGGTGGACCCGCCAACGCTTTCGCGAGTTATGTCGCGTTGCAGACCCAGGCGCTCGACATCGTGCGCGAGGCGTGCTCGGGCCGGGAAGAGCTCGTGCAACGTATTGCCGATCTCGAACTTGAACTGAACGTGTGAGTAGAATCAGTGCGGCTTCGGCCCTATCAGCTACCGGGTCTGAATCTGTTGCCGGCTGCCTCTGCACAGCTGGAGAGACGCCCAACGCAAAGAGGTTGCGCTTAGAGAGAACGCACTGCGAGCTCTCCGTGCCCTAGAGGTAAGCCTTTCAATCGTTCCCCCGACTCAAATCTGACTCATGCTGACTCGTCTTATTTCATCAGGACAGCGAAAGCCTTGCCGTCTGCCTAATCGACGGGGACGCGTGTCTTTTCAACCGTCAACTAATCGCCCGAGGCCGAGACGGCGGCCGCGATGCCGCGCAAGCTCTGCAGAAGCACATCGCAGAACTCGCGTCCAAGACCTCGACGGGCAATGGCAAGCCGACTGTGATCTGCCAAGTCTGGTTCAATAAGCAAGGCCTGAGCCGCGTCTTCCAAGAAATGGGCATCGCCTCGGACGCGACCTTCTCGGCCTTCATCCAAGGCTTCAACCAAGCCCACCCCCTCTTCCTCATGACCGACGTTGGAGGACTTAAAGAAGCATGCGACGCCAAGTTCCGCGAGACGTTGCGAATGTACGCCCGCATGATGGCGTGTAAGTTGCTCGTCCTCGGATGTTCGAGCGATGGTGGGTACGCGCACCAATTGCAGTCGCTCAAGACCGAGGCGCTCGACTGGAAGGTGCACCTTATCCGTAGTAGCGAGGTGGCGTTCGCGATTAAACAATTAGCAATCCAGGAGGTCGAATTCGAGGACCTCTTTGAGAGAAAGAAGCTGATCGTCTCGATGCCGCACACAAATCCGTCGTCGTCGTCATCGATGCCGACCGCCGCTGCCGGGCCGAGCGAATTGAAATCGTCGGCTCCGACGTTTGGCAGCGCACCCAAGACGCCCAAGAAGGGAACCACCGCTGCTGCTTCGAACGCCACTCCTTCTGCTTCGACGGGAAGTAATGCGGGCGTGGGTTTCACCCCCGTGACGGCGATCAAACGGGTCAAGGACAAAGCCTCGATTAGCGACAAGGAGAACGGCTTCATCAAGATCACGGGCAAGTTGAGGGCCATCGACCCCAAGAAGCCGCTTTCGAGGCAGAACGTGAGGGGCTTCGTTCACGAACATGCGCATTTGAATATCTTCTAACTTGGCCACCCCTTTAAACACCGCAGCCCCCTCCTTGCAACATATTCTACCTCATCGGCGAATGCACGCGAGGCGACTCGTGCCCCTACGCGCACAACTACCGCCTCTCTGCACAGAACATTGCGACCTTGCGCATTGACGCCAAGAAGAGCGCATGCTACACCGTGACCAAAGGACGGCCTTGTACGTATCCATTGTGCGTGGCGGGGCATGCGTGTCCGGCCGGGTTGGCGTGCAAGTTCGGTTCGACGTGCAAGTTCCCGGCCTCGATGCACCCGAATGGCAAGTTTGTCAAAAAGGGGACGCACTCGCCCGAGTCGTCGGGGTATGATACCGAGTCGGAGTGAAGTGTCGTCGTGATGCGCATGCAGTTGATCTGTGGAACAGCATAAAACGATAATAAGGAAGAAAGGTGGGCATTTCATGCCGAGGTAGATCATTATAGGCTCCATGAGCAAGTTTAAAAATGGGCGAAGAACAAGCTTTATGGTGCAAGATGGATGCCCGCATGCGCGAAGTTGGAGTGTTGGACGCTCACGCCGAGGAAGAGAGGGGGACGGTCCGAGCGGCGGGCGGGCGGATCTGGCAGACTTTGGCTACTCTTGGGCTAGCTTGGGCTTTGCGTGGATTCTACTAGTCCGCTGTGGCGCATACAGCGAGCTCGCGTGTGTCCCTCTTCGCCCCCTTCATTACGTACCCTGCTCGACATCGACCATCCGCGCCGCCTACGGCCTCATCGCGATTCGACATTCTCCACCCTCGGATACGTCGCACACTTCAGAAGCACACGGCTGACCTCAAGTCTCGATGGCACCAGCTGGGTTGTCAGGGGGAGCCGGGGTGGGAGGGATGGTCAATCGCTCGACGAACCGGTTCTCGGCGCTGCAGTCCTTGGCCGCTGAACAGGTGAGTCTTGGGTGGGGAACGGTCCTCCACGAAGAAAGAGTGCTCGTGGGAGCAGCGACGTGCAGTGTTTTCGAGGCCACGAAAGAAGCATGCCTCCTTCCTCTGGTCACGCCTGTTTGGGGTTGGGCGGTGTGGTGGGGACCGTGCACGCTCGTCGCGTACGCCCTTCAGCAGGGCGGGGACCGAGCTCTACAGGCACCAACACACGATGGAATCGTAGCTGAATCGATGAGGGTGTGTGCTACAGGATACCGAAATCGAGGACGAGTTGGCCAGGGGTGAGTTTGCGTTTTGCGATGCAAGCGGGTTCGCGAATCGGATCGGCACACGCGACAGGACTCAGGCGCGTGCCCGAATCCAGCGCCAAAACAGCGACGACTGGACGGCCCGGCGGCACGACGCGCCAACGAAAGCAACAGGCAGCACAGGAGACACACACGATCGCTCTCGCCGCGAGGTCGCGATGGTGATGGCGTCGTGCAGGGTGCAGGAGGTCTGCTGCTATCGGATCGAATGGTCCGAGCGGGGATGTACGAACTGTCGCCCGCCTGTCGGTTCTGCGGACAACGTTGAGACCGAACGGCACCACAAGCATATGTTCGATCACTGCAGAATGATCCACAAGCTGACACCATTCTGGTTCTTCACTGCGTTGTCACCCCCAGCTCAAAAGCGGTTGCGCGACCTAAAGGCCCGGATCTCAAACCAGTCCAAAAAAAACTTTGTCTTGGAACGCGACGTCCGGTATCTCGACAGTCGTATCGCTTTGCTAATCCAGAACGTCAGTCCCCACCTCTGGCGGTCCTTACCAGTCCGCGCTCGACCGAGCTTGGGCAGAGGGCTTCTCTGACGACGTAATTGACTCCTGGCCCCAAACAGCGCATGGCCCTGGATGAGCGTGAGGAAGTGCGAGAACATTTGGAAGACGTTGATGAAGGAGCGGATACACAGCTCGGCGATCGGAAGACGCAGGTCGGTCCCAGGTCGATGATGGAGATTGATCACGGATGTCAGACTGACGCCCCCCCGCCCCACCTTCGATGACTCACCGACAGCAATACTCGAATCTCTTCTTCCTCCTCCAATCCGAACCACGGCACATCGCCGCATTGTGTCGACTCGTCTCACTTAGCGAGATCGACACGCTATTGCAGACCGTCATGTTTACCCTTTACGGGAATCAATACGAGTCCCGCGAAGAGCATTTGCTCTTGACCATGTTTCAGGTGAGTGGTAAACTTCGTTTCGATCGATTCAGGAAACTGATGATCCTGTTTTCCTCGATGACAGTCCGTGCTTTCGGCTCAATTTGAGACGGCCACCGAATTTGGCTCCCTCCTGCGAGCCAACACACCCGTCTCGCGCATGATGACGACCTACACTCGACGAGGCCCAGGACAGAGTTATCTTAAGAGCGTGCTGGCCGAGCGGATCAACAGCTTGATCGAGCACAAGGAACTGAACCTCGAGATTAACCCCTTGAAGGTAGGTCGACACAGCTGGTACACGCAGATCGCGAACACGAACGCTAATCAAGGTGCTGTCGTCTTGTGCTCAAAGGTCTACGAGCAAATGGTCAACTCGATCCTCGACGAAACGGGCGAACTGCCCGAGGACTTGCCGAGATCGGTCGCTCCCGAAGTCGCGGCCGCGAACCCGGATGTGCAAAATATCATCGCGCCTCGCTTGACGATGTTGATGGAGATCGCCAACAGCTTCCTCTTGACCATCATGGACAGCATTAACAGCGTGCCGTATGGGATAAGGTGGATCTGCAAGCAGATTCGGAGTTTGACAAAGGTCAGTGCATGACAGTGGTGGACGAATCGCGTTCGAATTGGCTGACTTGGCAGTCCGACGACAGCGCAAATACCCCGAGGCAACGGATTATGCGATCTGCTCGTTGATCGGTGGCTTCTTCTTCCTGCGCTTCGTCAACCCCGCGATCGTCACACCGCAAGCCTACATGCTTATCGACAGTTTGCCAGCCTCTGCCAAGCACCCGCGGCGGACACTGACACTCGTGAGCAGACGATCGTCGAGATGTCCAATACAAGGCTTCATCTGACCTTGCACTTTCTTCCCTGTTCCCAGATCGCCAAAATGCTGCAAAATCTCGCCAACAAGCCGTCGTACGCGAAAGAGGCGTACATGATGTCGCTCAATCCCTTCGTCGACAACAACAAGACGCGGATGAACCAATTCTTGAACGCTCTGTGTGATGTCGGAGATTTCTACGACACGCTCGAGGTTAGTTGCGGCTGCGCTCGATCTGAAAACATACGAGCCATCTCACTAACCAGAAGCGGTTTGGCCCCTTGTGTAGATGGATCAATACATGGCACTTTCCAAGAAGGATTTGCAGATCAGCATTACTTTGAACGAGTTGTACAACACACAATCGCTGCTCGTGCAGCATATCGATTCCTTGGTAAGTCAGCCAGTCGGTAAGGTCTGGAACCGGTCAGCCGGTGACTCGAGCTGAATGTTACTTTCCTCCTCTCACAGGCTCGGAACGACAAGCAACATCTCCGAATTCTCCTCGACGAGCTGGGACCTGCGCCGGCGCAAGTCCCACGTAAGGAGAACCGCACCTTGGAACTCCCGCTCTATTCGCGATGGGAGATGCCGATCCAAGACATCACGACTGCCTTGATGGCCGAGAACAACGTGACGCAGAACGACATCCTCTACATGGAAACCAAATCGATCTTTGTTCAACTGATCCGTTCGATCCCTCGATTGGCCGAGCGTAAACCCATTCTACTCCCGACGGTCGCTGAAACGGCCGCGACGGCAAAGGATGCGACGCTCGTTCGCAAGGGTATCAAAGTCAAGGAGATGTTGCGCGAATTGGAGGAACTGCGGCTCGTCGATCGTAAAGACGGGTACAAATTATTGACGGACGAAGTCTCGAACGAGTTGATCCACCTCGGCAACTTGAGGGAAAAGGTCGTTCTCGAAACACGATCGCTCGAAGCGGTGTACAAGACGATTGGGGATCATAATGCATATTTGAGGTCACAGTTGGAGCAGTACAAGGCCTACTTGCAGAACGTGAGGCAGACTTCGGGTGGGAAGGGCAAGAGCGCTGGAGTGGGCGTTGTTTCCGTGGCCGGGAAAGATCAGAAGGCGACCAAGAGTCAGGCGCTCGGGCCGTTCAAGTTCACGCATGCGCAGTTCGAGAAGGATGGTATTATTGTCGAAACCAACGTACCCGAGATTCGGTGGGTCTGATTCGGTTTGAGCGGCCGCCTAGGCGAGAAGCTTACCTCTCCCTTGCGTGGGTGTGCAGACGTGCAAGCATCTTTTTCCTCGTCTCGTCACCAACACCAGGAGCGTTTCTTATCGCGTTACACTACAAGGGGCGAGAGAAGGCGATCCTCGAGATGGATCTCAAGATCGACGACTTGTTGGAGAAGGTAAGTCCTGTCCACGAGCAAAGGGGAACGAACCCTCAGAGATCGAGTGAGCTAACACTTGCTCTATTCTTGTGGGTACGGCCTTGCAGCAAAAGGACGGTGTCGCACTACTGGACCTCGAATACGTCAGCCTCAACGTTCCCAAGGTGTTGGCGCTGCTGAACAAGTGAGTGGATCTGTGCTTCCGGTGGTGGGATCTTATGTGCTGATCGCGTGTCGCCTGCTGCAGATCTTTTGTGCGGAAAAAGTGAAAGCGCGTTGGGTCCGAATATCTTACTTTGACATTTTGCTTTGTGCTCGTTGACGACTGGGTCCTTATTGCTTGCAGTGCCATTTTCTCGAGCGAGCGTTCCGATCGGTTTTCTGTGTGACGCTACATAGTCTTCTTCTCTTTCTTTCCCACACCTATTATTTTGCTCTTTCCTTTCTAATTCGTGGGAGCCTCGCTTTTACTCCTTCCTTATATATCCCGTGCAACCTAGGTTGTTTCTTGACCAGGCCCTCGCCGCGTGCACGATTCGGGCGAGGCGGCGGCGACTGCGCGACTGCGGGCTCAGGCGGGTGGGTTGCGCGTGTCATGCGGGGGCGAGTCCATGCCGACGGCGTGCGTCATCGAGCGCATCGAGCGCCATAAGGAAGCTCACCGTCTTTCGCCTCCGATCACGCCTCGTTGCGCTCCTTCCTGCCTCCTACCTGCGCAGTTGCCCCTCAGCTCGACCGCACACGATGTGAGCCCGCGCTCCAGAGCCTCCTCAAGACCAGCATCTTACGCTGACCCAACGTCATCCTCCTCTTCCACCAGGTCCTACGCCCAAGTCGCCTCGCACAACACCTCGGGGCCTCAGGCCGTGCCTGATCCCAATTTGCTCGAAGGCGCCATCTCGCACGCTGGAGCGGGTGCAGGCCATGCCACCGTCGATGATGGAGACAAGGTTCATGGTCAGTACCACAAGAGTATAGTGGAAGTAGAATAGGATGGTAGGCTGATCCGTGGGACCGTTCTCTTTGATCCCGGCGCGGCTCACTTTCCCCGCCTGCTCGCTTATCCGGACCGTCGTCGCCCCCCACCTGCAGTCGTCGACGCCGAAGCGGCGCGAAAGATGCGAGAAGCGATCAACCACGCCGACGAACACGCCTCGCACGAGTTCGACGACCACCTCGCCCAAGCGCGTCGTGAAACCGAGCGCGTCGCCGGCCGGGCTCCCACCGCCCAAGTTCAAGCCCAAGCCCAAGACTCGGCCAAGACCGTCGAACGCAAGCCGCAAGAGACCGCTGACAAGGTCGAGCGTAAAGCTTCGGAGGCAGCTGATAAGGCCGAGGAGAAGGGGAAGCAAGTCGTCGACGAGGCAGAGAACGGGGTCAAGAAGGCCCAGAAGAAGGGGGAGGAATACCTCGATAAGGCCGGGGACGAGTTGCGCAAGGCCAAGAAGACGGGGGAGGAGTACCTCGACAAGGCGGAGAAGAAGACGTCCGAGTATGCGGACAAGGCGGAGAAGAAGGGCAAGGAGATGAAGGCCAAGGCTGATAAGGAGGTGAGTCGTCCGGAGAAGGAGTCTGAGCAAGATACGCAAGAGATCTAACTTGAGGCTGGATAAACGCAGGCCAAGGAGCTGGCAAAGAAGGCAAACCAGCTCGACAAGGAGGGCCGAGAGCTCGCACGAAAGTACCCGATCGCAACGAGGGGGATCCTCGGCTTGGGTGAGCTTGAGGCTTGTGGAAGTCGTTCAAAGCGTGCAGATACTGACTGCCCTAACACCTTGGCAGTCAACCTCGCCGCGGCCGGTGTCGCCGGATTCTCGATTTACAACTCGTGGAACACGCCTGCTCAAGCACGAACGCTCACGACCTCGCTCGTGTCCTTGTTCGCGTTCTTCGGTGCCGAGGCCGCGTTGGGTTACCACGAGTACGAGGCGGACCAGCAGCAGAGATTCAAGAAGCTATAAAGACGACGAGGAAGGAGTCTGTTGAGGTGTCCGTCCAAGGCGCGAGGTGATCCCCTCCCCTCGTCCTGTTCATTATTGATCGGAAAATGTGTTCTGTTCCCTTTTTCCTCTTTCTTATGCGCTGTGAAATCTGTGTGAAATACAACTTTTTTGTCATACACGATTAAGGGCGTGAATTTCTCGTGAGACTGAGCGGCCGAGAGTAATGGTGGGGTGTGGGAAATTGGTGTTTTGAGCCCGTCGCTCTTGCCCCTTGTGGCCTGGTGACTGCCCCCCCCCCCACATCCTGGGTGTCTCCTTTCGCCTTCGTGCGCTCGTCACACGTCACCGCTCGCTGTCCAAGGGTCGTCGACAGCCTCAAAGGGAACTGCTTCAAGCACGTATCTTGCCACCCACAGACTTTCTATCCCAGCCCGTCGTCGTGGACAAACTCGATTGATCGCACGAGCTCAGAGTTGGCCGACGACTCTTCTGTTGTGCGGTGCTCGAGCCGGTGACGTTGGCCCCCTCGCTCGCCGCCACGCACCGCAAACAAGGACAGAAGAGTGTTGAGCATCACCAATTCAATGCATTCCACCTCAGCGCCCTTGTCCCGTTCGCGAACGAATCTGTTCCTCTCCTACCGCGACTCGGCGATCCGACCCTCCCACTCGACCTACTCGCACTACCTTGACGATGATCCAACCCTCTCCGAATCCCAAGCACTCATGAGTGATACCGGCGATGGACCAGGTGGTGGTGTGGGAACGAGTACGAGTCGAAGAGGAAGCGCTGCAGTGGGTGGGATGGTCGAGGTGTTGCCGCCGAGATGGGTCGATTTGAGCGATCGCGTCGATGAGGTGTTGCAGAGGGTCAAACCCAAGAGTGAGTAGGAAATTGTGTGAACCGGTGATTAGCGAGGCTGATGGTGTGGTGTCTCTGGCAGTCACACAACTGGACAAGTTGCACGCCAAGCATATCCTTCCGGGGTTCAAGGATCGATCAGCCGAGGAGAGGGAGATTGATGCATTGGCCACAGAGATCACCAGCGTACGATCTATTCAGATAACCTCTGTTCTTGCGACGTTCAGCTTGGGGCCTCTACTGACGTTCAGACAACACCTCCCACAGGACTTTCGTACCTGCCAGAGATACATCCGTCAAATCGCCGAAATGTCCCGCGCACTGCTACAACGACGCGTCACGCATGCCAATGCCGAATCGACGCGCCTGGAACTCATCATGGCCGCGAACGTGCAAACGGCCCTCGCGACCAAGGTGCAGGAACTGAGTGGGGCGTTCAGGAAAAAGCAGACCGCTTATTTGAAGCGTGCGTGATTGGAATGATGTCCTCCGCGTCTTGATTCGAGCAAAACTTGACTCGGACTCTTGCGATCCCGTACACAGACTTGAAAGGGCACGAATCCAAGGCGGCGGATCTTCATTCCCAAGATCCTCTCTTCTCACTCGGCGAGGACGAGTCCTTCGTGAGTGACGGTCGTTACTTTATGCGGAGCGGAGCCCGAGATCTCTTCAAGCTCATGTAGGCTCCATCACCTATAGTCACAAAATACACTTAGATCCTCCCAAACGACGATGTTCGCCTCGTCGCACGGCGTCGACATCCAACAACGTGACGCCGAGATTAACGCCATCGCGCAATCGATCGTCGACCTCGCGGACCTCTTCAAAGACCTCAGCTCAATGGTCATTGACCAAGGGACCCTACTCGATCGCGTCGATTTCAACGTCGAACAAATGGGTGGGGAAGTGCGCGCCGCGGTGGAGGAACTCAAGACGGCGACGCAGCACCAACGTCGATCGGGCAAGTGCCAGTTGATCTTTTTGCTCATACTGCTCATCGTCGGGTGTATTGTCGTGATTGCGTATCGACCGACGAAGGGGTCGAGACCCTCAACGGGAGTGAAGACTCCACCCCTAGCGGCGCTACCGACCGTACCGCCGGTGGATAATGATATCGAGGATAAGAGGAGGAGAACAGAGGGGAGGGGTTTACTGGGGTCATTGAGCGAAGGAGTAGTCCCGGCGAGGCCGAGGGACGGAATGAGGTTCCTCAAACCTGGGAGAGGGCCCTCTTTACCTGATGTCAAGGTTGGGCGGAGGGACAAGATTGGGAAGGAAGAGACTCTAAAGTCGCGGCGGTCATTTGGGGATGATGGTCGACGGAGGGGCTGAGTGCATGCATTCTGAGTGCGCGTTCTGCAGGGTTTTTGTGCGCTTTTTGCCGTACTAGATGAACTTATTAATGACGATACTTTTACGACATACGAACCCCACGTACGATTCCGATGAAGAGTCTTCCAATCTGTTTTTGAGCTCACGAGTTTCGGCGCCGTTTCGTTTCCGGCGGCGCTGCCGAGCACTAGTCCTTTGCTTTTCGACCGCCCGAACAACCAGCAATTTTGTCGTGTGTGCGGATCAGGGACTAGGCTTCAAGATGGCGATGCTGCATCGTGTATCATCACAGCGTATGTTTTCGACACGTTCACTTTGCAGGACGACAATCACGGTCTCATCAACACCACCCAACAGGAGCTCATCGACATCGACCCACTGGGCAACTCCCTCCTCTTCCCGTCGTCATCATCCCAGCTCATCCTCTTCAAGCTCCGGAGGCATCGGCTTCGCAACAGCCGCCGCAGTCGTCACGGGCGCTGGGGTCCTCACGCTCGCAGGGAGGAGGTACCTGAGTCGTTCGAGTATGCTGTGTGAGGAGACTAAGGGGGACGGGAAAGGGGTGAGTTGGGCTGGCAGTCGGTAGTGGGAGAGGGCGATCTTACGGCTTGCGGAGGGTGTGCCGGATGCCTTTCACGTGCCTCCCGCGGGCTGGTTTGGGTGGACTGCACAGTGCAGGCTGCAGGAGCGCTGGGGGTGCAGGAAACAACACGCCCTACAGAAACAGATGATTTGCACACCGCATCTAGATACTGACAAGTCATCCTGCTGACAAGTCTTGCCCCCCTCTATCCGCTAGACCCCCTTAAGCACCGGCCTCTTCTCCCTCAACTCCTTACCCTCCCTCTCCTCCCTCCCCGACATGCCCGATCTCCCCTCCCTCCCTAAAGACCTCATCAACTCCTTCTCCTCCTCCTCCTGGGTCAAAGCCTTCCAAACCCTACGCGGATCCCTGGACCTGATCCAAAAAGAGATCGAAGGCGGTGAAGATTCAGCTCGAGCGAGGATCCTCGCTCAAAAGGATGATATCACCATTCATCCCGAGTTAGGGTGGGATGCTCAAGTCCGATTGGGGACCGAAGTCGGTATTGCGGAAAGGGCTTTCTTGAGGGAACGGAAAGAGAGGATGAAGGTCCATTTTGCCAAATTGATGGATCTACACGAGGAAGAAATTGACGTGAGGGATTTGCCTGTTATTGCGATGGCGGGAAGTGGGGGTGGCTATAGAGCCATGGTCAATACGCTGGGGAGTGTCAAGGCAGCTCAGGAAAGTGGCGTGTGGGACGTCGTGTCGTATGTCTCGGCCATAAGTGGAAGCTGCTGGGTGAGCGAGAAGGATCATCTCAGTCTCGCTTTAGACTTTCCGGCCACTGACGTATGATTTCTCTCAGGCCATCAACACGTACTACTCGATCGGAGAAGGGAATATCGATCGCACTCTGGACCACATCAAAAAGAGGATGCAGCAGCACTTTCTGGATCCGGCAACGCTCGAATGGCTCATTCAACCGAGGACAAACCAGGTGCGGATCGTGGCGACCGGTAATGTGCAGAGTTGAAACGTTTGACCGCTCATTATTGGCCCGTTGCCTTTTCCACAGTACGTTCTGTCAGGTGCGATCTTGAAACAAGCCAGCAAAGCAGGAACACTCTCCCTCGTCGACGCGTACGGAACGGCCGTCGCGTCTCGCCTTTACGTCCCTGACGACCCGGATGCCAAACTCTCGCTCGAGAACCTCAAGATCTCGCACCAGCGACTCCACATCGATTCGGGCGAACACCCCCTCCCTATCTACTGCACCATTCGCCATGAGATTCCTCGGGCCGCTGAAGTCGACAAGGCCGATTCGGAAAGTAAGGATGAAAATCGTACCGATGCCGAGAGGAAAGAAGCCAAGGAGGAGAAGGAGAAACTGTTGCTCGAGGGGAGATGGATGTGGTTCGAAACGACACCTCATGAAGTCGGGTGCGACGAGTTAGGGGTGTGGATTCCAACGTGGAGTTTGGGCAGGGCGTTCGAGAATGGCAAGAGTGTCGAGCGGGTACCCGAGTTGTCGTTGACGATCATGTCCGGGGTCTTTGCGAGCGCTTTCTGCGCGACGCTGTATAGTGTGAGTTTGAGGAATGGTGATGAAGGTTTGGGATCCAAATCCTGACTGGAAGAATGAGTGCTCTGCGCAGTATTTCAAGGAGATCAGACCCGTCTTGAGGACGCTCCCTTTCTTTGACGCCATCAACAACTTTGGTCAGTTGCTTTTCCAAAAACCGCACTTGCGAAGACACTCCAGAATCTCAGATTTCACCTCCCTCCTACAGTGATGGACCGCCAACCCCAACTCGACTCGATCCACCCCTTACCTCCCGCCGAGCTCCCCAACTTCCTCAAAGGTCTCGCCGGCAAACTCCGCCCAGGTGCACCCCAAAACATCACCGAACTCCCCTCTCTAGGTTTCATGGACGCTGGAGCGAACCTCAACATACCTTACGTCCCCCTCTTCCGTCGCGACGTCGATATCGCGATCGCTTTGGATGCTTCGGCCGACTCGCAAGATCTGTGGTTTGAGACGGCGCATCAGTACGCCGAAGCGAGGGAGTTGAAGTCGTGGCCGAGGGTCGATTGGAAAGGGATTTTCAAGGACCTCAAGGAAGAGGCTTCCTCGGGTTCCAGAGAAAAGAACGAGAAAGGCGAGAAGGCGTCTTCGGATCAAGCGGCTTCGAAAGTCGATGCGGCCAAGTTGCAAGAAAAGGAAGCCAAGTTAGCGAACGGGGGGAAAGAGCACAAGGAACAAGAGATCAATCCGCAGAGACCACCGGTGGGTTCGGCACCGCATAGCATGAAATTGAATAATGAGGGGGATAAGGTGAGGAAGGAAGGGGAGGAGGAGACGGTGGATAAGTTACCGACGAGTCAGGAAGGGGAACCGCCTTTGGGGAAGTGCAAGTGAGTCGGTCGACGGAGCAATTGGGCACGATCCTTCTGCTGACCACTTAAGCTCGCACACCCGGGCAGTATCTGGATCGGTTCGACCAAGGACGAAGATGCCCCGTGTCGCAACGACAACCCAACCGTGCAACAAGTAATGGAAAGGGACGGTATCTCACTCGTCTACTACCCTCTGACCTCGGGCCCCGAATTGGAGAATGTCAGCGAGGTGTGGTCGACTTGGCGCTTCGAGTATCCGGAAGATGAGACGGAGAGCTTGATTCGGTTGGCGAGAGGTGAGTAATAACATCCGATGAGGCGGAGAAAGACGTTCGCTCGAGGCTGATGTTCTCTTTATTTCGTACAGCCAACTTTCATAGTGGAGACGAGCAGCTCAAGACGTTGATCCGAGGGGTGTACGAACGCAAGAAGAAGCAGAGGCTCGCGAACGAAGCGTCAGAGAAGAAGACTCGAGCCAAGCTTTGAAGAAAGAGTCGGCCACAATCAGTCGGACAAGGAACGTGTTGTATTAGTAGGGAACGCAGGTAGGGGACAACTGTTTCGTCCGTCGGTGAAGGCAAAGGGACCGCTTGGGTCTCATATATATGGATCGAGCCCATGGTCTCTCCTTGCATCTGATGTATTGATGTCTCCAAGAAGTTGGAATAGTAGGAATATAACGAAGCATGAGTACACCCATGGAAAAGTACAAAGAGCTCGCGCCGACCACTATAACGGCTCCCATTTCATCGGTTCGGTGAAGGCTAGCCAATCGCTTTGATGTGTTGGCAGGAGGCCCATCGAGTTGCATTTCCACAGACCAACGCCGAGGAGTCCAATTTGACAGAGGATGAAGACGGCTTTTTGGTTGAGGAGCGATGGGGCGGCCGAGATCGAGGTCCCGGTCGTGGTGGGTTTCGAGGCGAAAGGGGCGAACACTTTTTTATCGAAGGAAGAGCATACTGATCAGAGCAGACGTCGCGGCATGTGTTGTATATCAGCAGACTTGATGAACTGACCTTGCTGTACCGAGAATATTCCCTGTACCGCACCCTTGAGCAGGAACCACACGCTCATAACGGAGAAGATTTGCACCCCACCTCCGGTCATGTACATCATAAAAGCTGGCAAGACGGGAGAGGAGACGCAGACAGGTCAGAAAATAATACGTTCAGGACTTGTTGTAGGTGTCCAAGATGCTGACCTTGCATGGGCACGTTCTTGGCCGGGGCGAGTGCAATCTCCCACGCCTTTTGTTGGCGCAATCCGGAGAGATCGCTGGTCTTTACCAAAGCTGAGTGTGCGGATGACTGTAATACATTGCGAAGCGCCTGGTGAGTCGCTGTAACAATACGGAATGCCCGAGATGCAGCGTACTTCGAGCGAGGACGGCGCGACGTGACCAGGAGGGTCGAGCATCGACTTGGACATCGAAGGCGTGCTGTAGGACCATATGAGCGACGATCAGTGTCCGTTCACACCTTCCGGAGCTCAAGGGTAGGGAGCACTTACGCTTGTGTGTAGTCGAGTGACCAGAATGAGAATGCTGATGCTGCGTGGGCCATTTCTTGATCGGGTTGGCGTGGCGTGTCGGGTGGGGGTGAAGCGGAGCGACGTCAAGCCGTAGACGCTATTTCGTGTTAGATCGTGCGAGGCTGCGGGGCATTACCGGGGGGTTTCGAG
This sequence comes from Microbotryum violaceum, assembly GCA_022506055.1. NCBI lineage: Eukaryota > Fungi > Basidiomycota > Microbotryomycetes > Microbotryales > Microbotryaceae > Microbotryum > Microbotryum violaceum. Next base: position 412,659 of record JAKMXP010000009.1, on the reverse strand, counting down.
CTAATGCCGAGCTAATGGTCGGTGCACCGTGAAATTCAGCTGCACAATTCGCGCGGCGGATCACTATGTTCGTACGAGACCATTCCAGTATTCGCTGTTTTCATGAAAAGTGGGAATGATAACTGTCACACTATCGATGCTCGCTTTTCGACGACCCTAGCGAGTCAATGCAGGGCGGGGAGAAGCTGGGCCAATGGCCATGGCCCAACGCGCCAACGCGCCAAAACGAGGATGCCCTCTGTCTCGGCCTATAGCACTGACTGAGGTGGACAATCAGAACAAGAGATGGGAATATTATTTGCCGGCGCGCGTCCAACAGCTTCGACTAATGAGACATCGCCACTGGCCATCCAGAGAAGGCTGGGCCGTGAGTATGTGGGCTGCGCGTGCGGCTGAGGTGGCCGCAGCTTGAGAGCGGCGCACTTTCAGCTCCGTCACGGTGCGCTCTGACCTAACCATCCGAGCGTTTCATATCAGAGAAATTCCACGCAGGCGGGCATTATTCGTCCTTCATGCCCCTGCCTCGTCAAAAAGACGAAACTTCCTTCACCCTTCGTGCATTTTCTGACTTCCAAGTCCTCCGTCGATGAAGGCTTCTCGTTGATTAGTGGGCTGATCTTCTTCGAGTGCCCTCGTAGACGGCATTGCTACCACCACTTGAGCTTGTCCTGGACGAGTGCTGAGAACGCGATCCACTGTTCTGATCCGGTCTATTGCATCCCCGTTGAGTGATCTTCGCCGGGTTCGAATTGGCATGCTCCCTCTTAATCACGGCGAGCCGAGGAGCCTCGCGGGTACGAGTGATGCGACGTAAGTGGTGGTATTTGGTCTGACCTGATGCTACTCCAGATTCTCTAATGCTGTAGAGCGAGATGCCAAAGCAAGCTTTTAAGGGGAAGTGTGAGGATTGTTGGATTTGGGCGTTTGGCGCATCAAGGCATTCTAGGAATGTTTATGATCAGTGGTGTAGGGTCGGCGGTCGGCGCGCGCGCGAATCTTTTCCTTAGCTTTTCTTCTCTTTTCAGCCCGCTGGTAAGTCACTGATTTGGACTTTACGACCGTGCACCGTATCGACACAATCTCACCGTTTGGCCAACCAACGAAAGTTACCAGAACTGTGCGGAAGTCTGACAAGAATCTATTATAGAACCTTGCTTGTAAAGCTTTCCAGTGAGGCCGCACAGTTGTTTTGTTGTTGGTCTTTTCGTATGAAACTCATCGCTAATTGCAAGACGAGCTCGAGAAAGCCTCCACGGAACTAAAGGAGATGCTACCCCGGCCAGAATGCACGACGATGACCACAACCGCCCGCATGACGCGTTGTAGTAATTAGCAGAACAGACCGACCCGACTTGTCCGGGTTCCACCCAGCGGTCAGCCTGCTCCCTCCCAGAGAACGGAGGAGAGGAAGATTAAAGATAGTACAGGAGAAAGGTGAGAGATGTTGGGGATGGAGTTGGTGTTGGTACACTTGTTGTACAGGTATGCGTCCGAGATGTTGTACAGTTGGAACCTTCTTTGAGCTTCCGACTTAGAGCCACCTCCAGAGCTTCCTAACCCCTTCAATCCCCTTTATTCCTTGCCTTACCGCGAACAAAGTCTCCAATGGCACGAGTCCGTGCTCGATCCGTATGTGTCGCGTAGTCAAAGTGGGAATGTAACCCCTTTCGACCGCAGCAATCACATACCCCTCGTGCCCAACTACACTGCGCCAACGCCGCGGAGCCATCCCTTTTTTCCTCGTAACCAGAGCCCCGCTGAAGAATGGTGATGGTGAACGTAAGCGTCTTCGGCTCTTTCTCATATGTTCCATTCTTTTGAGACGCAAGCACAGACTGACATGGAATGTTTGGATATCTAGGACGACGGTCAAGGAAAGGGGACGAGGTGGATCAACCCGAGTCTCGCGTTTCCCGTATTGCACTCAGCGTTTCTTCCTCGAGTTCGTGATCGACGAATACTCCCAAACTCCCAAGCCGAGACTGTTCGGCTCAACCATATCCGGTTTCATTAAGAGAGCCTGCGCCTCACCACGGCCCAAGGCATCACCGACGCTGTTGCGAACGGCTTGACCCTGGATCACTCGGCGTTCAAGGTGATTGGGGCTCGAAGTTCAAGACTAGCCCGCGCGAGATCATGCAGCGTTACCAAGAGGCGACGGCGTGCGTTGTCAAACATGGAAAGTCTTTGCTGTATCACGGTGACGTGCAAACCTGGATGGCCGGCAATAAAGGCTGCACTGGGGCCAAACAACAAAGCATGCGGCCGTCTGGATCTCATCGCACGAGTGTTTGAAGCCAGGTTAAGTTGAACTGACTTTGCCATGAGCACAAGCACCGGGCAGGCTGTTTGGCGATGAAAGGAGAACCTTTTTTTTTGCTGTAATTCTATTGTGGGTTTACACCTCTGCTCATGTATACTTTTCGAGTCTCCTGCTATTTGACTTCATCATCCTGTTAATTTAACGGGGTCTGGGTACAGTGGTTCGTCCAACATCCGGGACGCAGCCCAGGGACCAAGTAGCCCATTTTTTTTTTATTGGTCCCAGTTTGAGTCGCAGTTTCGGGTTCAGAGGGTCCGATTTGTCCATTTTCGAGGATGCATGTCTGGTCGGTAGTGGCCGGTCGCTTGCTGCGTCAATGCGCACGGGGCGTTCCTCATCATCGCCTACTTACAGACTCACCCCACCGCCCGGCCCCCACACGCTCGGGCTCTCTGGCTCATCGAGGGGAGAGGAAACACATCAACCCGTCACCGAGCCAAGGTTCCGACTTCCGACTACAACCTCCCCGCATCCTCATCTACCTACCAAAGTGCTGGGCCGCACCGATGGGCATTCCCTTGCGGGTGCTTCTCGACAAGCACGACCGCTTCATGCCCGCGACCATCTCCGCTTATTACCGAATGCTCTACGATAATCGCCATGGACGCGAAGCTGTCCACTACCCCGAAAGCGAGACTATCTGGCAGGCTGTCTCGGAAGCGACCTGGATCGAACTGGAAGCCTATCTCGAGGCGTTCGTGCAGCGTTTCAAGGAGAGGATCGACGAGGTTCGACGCAACTGGAGCTACAACATCTTCTCCGCCGCAGTACGCGACGACTGGAAAGACCTACGGCGATCACATTACGTATACGACCCTCTGGAGCACCAGATCGAAGAATTTTGAGCTCGAACGACCTTTTGTAGGACCTGCCCCCGTTTGCTTTTCGGCTGGGAGCGATGGGCAGCGCGGCCTTCTCAACCACCGTTGATTCTTCCTGCACCCTGCACCCCGTGCCTTGCGCCTTGCACCTACACACCTCATACCTCCTCTGATGACGGTCAAACACGGCCACGACTGCCTCGGTTACGCTTTAGAGGTCGTTCCAGACGCCCTTCTCTCTCGGGAGACGAACCCTGACAGCGCGCTGGTTTCCCCCGTCGGCAAGATCGATGGCAAGTCGCTTCCTCAGAGCCCCTTCGCAGCCCACAACTGCTCCGGGACGATTTGCCGAGCAAACCCTAGCTGATCCTATACGCCGTCCATCACTGTGCTCCACTCAGTCGCCATTATCGACGGCGCTACCGCGTTCACACGTCAGCGCAAAGCCGCGACGGACCGCGCGCAACACAACGAGCCGAAGCGAGGCCGGCTGTTCCTCAATGCGATCATTCGACACCTCGAGGAGATCATTGCAGCGACGGCAAGGCGGATCCAAGTGGTCGTGGTATTTGATCATCCCATCCTTCGTCCCAAGCTCAAGCTCAAGCAAGACACCGTGCTCGATCGCCAAGATCGCCAGCAGCCGCAACAGCCTTCCGATAAATCGACCCCTGTCACCCACCCCGTCCCCTTCATCACGAACGACATCCTCGCCACGTGCGTTCACGGGGGATCGCGGAGCTGATCTGTGGTCTCCTTGTTGCTCTATTCAAAGGCCTTCCCCTTAGACCTCTGATGGTGCAACAGTAAGGACTCCCAGCATTGGTCTAGTGCCTAGCTGAACATAGGAACTCCATCCGCGGAATCAAGGGGTCAACAAATAAACAAACTGACTGCTGGAGTTGAAGTTACTTCAGGAACGATCGGCGGGGCCTCAGATGCAAACACCCTAACGAGCCAAGTTCTTGAAGACTGATGACGTCCACTGAGGTGACCAGTCCGACGTATTGGATCTCATAGTCATGAGTTGATGAGAGATCTCATCGTGTCACCCGCCGCATCACGGGTACTAACAAGTTGGAAGACTTGTCTTGCACGACGATCTATTCCGAGAGAAAGGGAAAAAGCTTGATGCGTTGGCGAAATTTGAGTAACGTGAAATGAGGCAGAGGAACGCACCAAGATGAATTCTGGATCTGTGGTTGAAAAGATGGTGAGGGATGGTCCGCTTGATGAGGATGAGGCAGAATGAAGCTGACGACCCTGGGGTGATCATGGAGTCCCCGTCGGCTGGAATCGGAGCCAAGTACCCGCCCCCCCCCCCGTCGGCGGCCGGGGGGGGCATGCAAAGATAAAAACTCGCCCCGTGCTAGTGAGCGGGTGGACAGACCGACCTAACAGTCGACCTGACCCAATCCAGATTGCAGTTTTTATTATTTGTTTTTACCCTCGAGACTCCAGGGTATAATAATTATCATTATTGCTACCCACCTCTTAACGCTTTGGGCGAAAACAAGGGATCAATTGACTGCCGGGGCCCGCTCGGATCCGTCCTCCATGGTTTGTGAGATATGAGTGGCTGATCCTCTGGGAAATACCCGGTTTGCGCTGAAGAGACGCTCCCTAAAATCAGTGCGTACCTACTTGCGAATCTAGGTGGAAACGACTCTTGAGCCCTGCGTTGTTTCATGTGCAGGACTTTAATCGGGCTCCTCGTCGCATCGATGCCCCCGGCCAGGGACGAGGACGTCACTCTCAGGTCCCGAGCCGGAAGCGGTTTTAGGTTTTAGGCTCGGCGGTTCTAATGAAGCCACTCGGCGGGCGCTGGTCGTCGACAGATCATAGAAGACTCCCTCCTTTTGAGCTTGAAGACGTTCAGTCGACGCTGCTGCTGGGCCCTCGGCCCCAGCCTACCATCATCAACAACTTTCGTGAAGACGTCGCTGGCCCAGCCTGGCATTGGTGTGGACGTCCACAGAACAGCGCGCTGCTGCCCCAAGGTAGCGAACGTCGCACGGATTGGGTTGGACTCGGTGCATCGCTTGGTGATTACCAAGCTTCGTAGTGAATCGAGAGGCCCAAGCGGTTCAAGTTGTCGTGTTGAGCGCCACAAGTAACGAGGCCATGGCGGGGCGCACGTTTCGCTCGGCTTCTACGCAAGAACTGAAGACCTACTTCAGCCCCTGTACCTTGGTGTCGACCAACACGTGGCAATGCTGTGAGTGGCCTCGATCGTCGGAGTTCGACGACCTGCACGGTCGAGCGTGCGCAGCGCGCGTGTGCCTTGCGTCGCTCGGGGGCGGCCGCTCGTATCGGGCAATGGGCATCTTGGGCTGAGATGACTTGACGCGGGTCGCACTGCAGCCCGTCTATCGCCGGATACTCATGAATTTGAACTTGGGGCGGGAGTCATGGCACTGATACATATTTTTCATGGCATTATTGCAGATTTGGACCGCTTGGATATGATGTTTTATCCGGCCCCGCCCGACGGTGCCAAGACGCGGCTCGTCGTTCTCCTCGTCTGCTTCGGCTTCATCCTCGCTCTCACAGTAACTCAGCTCGTGCTGGTCGAGACGGAGCGGCGGCGCAACAAGCAACCATATTGGCTGTGGCGATGGGTGCGAAAAGAGGGAGAGCCCTTCCTCGTCACGCATCAGATCCTCATCACTGCCTACACGGCACTCGTCGCCGCTATTGTTAATGTCGCCTACATCGTCTTTGAATGGAGGATGGTGCTTGGTCATCGCTCGCAGCGGGATCGCATTGCGCGCAGATCAACAATCTACTTTGCGATGGTACTCGGTGGCATGTTGTGCAGCTTTTCGGTGCTGCAGGCGTATGTGGTCGTGCTGAGCCGCAAGGGCCGGACATGGTCAAAACGGACGCTGCGCAGTTGTGTCGTCGCCTACTTTCTCTGCATCATCCTCTTCACGTCGGGGGTGATCGTCATTGCCGTTATCGGGAACATTGGGTAACACTAAAGCAAATACTTCCCCCTTCATTCCTGGCCCTGTACTGACCATGCTCGACCGATTCGTGATCCTTGCACCAGGCGGGGAAGACTCTGGTCGCTCTATCAGATGCTGCGGAGAGGCATCGACCAAATCTTGCCAACTTGGCAACCAGGGAGGAGGCCGGCAATTCCGGCGTCTATGTACGCCAGGTTCGACGAACTTCGACACAACGCAGAACTGCCGTATCGCACCCAGACGACGAGCAAAGCTCTTTACACCACTGTCGCCTTCATCAACTTAACGGTGAGCCACAGGACCCTGGATCGAGCCTCGCGTTCGGCTCCCACAAGTTCGGAACTGATATCGCCGATTCTGCTCCTCTCCTTACGAATCAGCTCGCTTCGCTATGCATGGGTCTGTGGGCGATGATTCGACATGAGCTGTCACGGCACGATGAATCGCTCAGAGGCATCGCTGCGCACCGCGACCCGAGCGCCATACCCACCGACACGACGAACGACGTCTTTAATTTCGACGACTCGCGCAACGCCACACGTTCGGCGATCCAGACGAGATCCCGGACGAAGTTCTCGTGGTCCTCTGCACCTTCTGTGGAAGATGGGAAACCCCTATCCTCTCCATCGTCGGCCGATCAATCGAATCCACCCACGCTGTTGACCGATTCTTGCCCCTATTCGCAACCCGTCCAATGGCAGGGCGAGCAAGATCTCCAACGAGCAGGATTATGGGTCCTCCTCATGGGTAGTTTCACGATGATAGCTTCGATCTTATTCGCCGGTGTGCTCACGTGGAGTTCGACCGTCGTCATCCTCCCGTTCATCGTCATCCCCAGAAGCGGACGCTTCTCGACCAAAGCCGAGGTGATCAACTTCTTGTTCCTCTGGGTCTGGGTTTTGCTCAGTATACCCTTCGCATTCACAAATACCTACCAAGCGTGGCGACCAGTTGCCTTCAAGAAGAGGGTTCGAACCGTTCTCAATGGCCAAGCCCTGGGTTCCAACGTCGTGATGGTCATGGATGAAGCACGAACGTCGGGCGGGACGAATGTAGCCGAATCGTCGGCGATGGCAAGATCGGGGACGCAGTCCTCGGACGGTGCGGATGATTCCTTGGAAGCCTTCTTGAGGAGCTTGGAACCTCGGAACGAGGATCTGCGAAAAGAGGTGAAGGACGAGGAGAGTGTAGCGGGCGATCGACGAACCAGCGTGTGATGCTGCAGGTGTCGAAGTAATGGCTCCTTTTCTAACGACGGACATGGTTGGATTCTTGTTTTTTGGAAGAGGTGGAAATCACTGTTGTATGTATGCACATCTATCTTTGCTTAGGCTGGCGTTTGAATCCCCTTCCTCATGTTGTCAATCAACACCAAAAGTGTAGCTTTAACCCGAAGTCGGTCCCGAGCTCTCTTTGTCCTCCTCTCTCGCGAGCGAAGTCTCGACAGCGAAGATCGCGAACGGGTGGTACAACAGATTGGAATTTTGTTGTCCTCGCTCTCTCTTCTGGCTACGTCAAAACGGCAGTGGTGGATTGGTCAAAAACGTCTGCACCGCGAAGAGATCCCCCTGGTCAACATCCGCCTTTCTTTAAGACGAAGCAAAGAGTCTGCTCACCAGCACTTGCTCCAAATCACTTTGAGTCTCTGCGACCGGCTCGCTAAGGGTTGATCTTGTCCCTTCGATCAGTCCCATCGCCGTTCGGGTCAGGGTCTGGAACAGGACGTATTGCGATGCGAGATAGCTCGATTTCTGTGATTCGGTCGAGGTGGGATGGACGTGAGCGGATGCGCTGCGACAGACGAGTGGCTTCGGCACTGACCGTTTCATTCAAGCCAAAACAAGCGACTCGCTCAACTTGAGGTGTTGCTATAGGGCCACCTTGATCATCACTCTTGGTCGTGGTGTCCCAATGTATCGAGATGTAGGCCTTCATGACGGACCGGAGGACGAATTTTATCCCGGTCGTTTCGGGAGCAGAGTCGATGCCACTTTCGTCGATCTCGCATTGCAGTACGTTCTCGGCATGGCGCACCTTCCACCCCTGTAGTATGGCTTGTAACTGGCGTCGATTCTGGGGTGGGGCAAACGTGGCTGGACCGTTCGGGTTGGTTCGTCGAGACGATCGCGGGTTTGAAAGACTGCCGAATCCTTTGCCGCGCTGCTGTTGCTGCTGCAGGTGCTGTTGTCGCTGCTGTTGTGCCAGCGCTTTCAAGTGGACCCACAACGTATCATCCCGTGCGTGTAGTTGCTGCGTGCCGTCCACCCTGGCCTTGACGAGTATGCCCGTTGCATCCTCCGCTTGGCTCTTCTGCGCTCGGACGAGGATCGGGTCCAGCACGGTCAATTGATCGCCCAGCGTTCGAAGCGCAGCGGCCGCTTCGAGGGACGAGCTGCGGTACGCTCGGGAAAGGGCCTCGACCGAATTCGAGCTGGTGGACGAGCTGAACGAACGCAGGATCGTGGGCAGGGCTTGGCGGGCTCGATCGAGGGTCGTCAGCAGGGACTCGAGCGAGCTGATGTCGGACGGGATCGTCGTCGCGGAGCCTGGTGGATGTGCGGCAGGTTCTGCTCTTGCTGCTGCTGTCGTGGCCATGGTGGAGTCGAGGTGTTGTCGTGCCCCCTTGACAGCACACGAGCACGACGAGCAGAGGGAGACTGTGGGCCGGGCCGCCAGGGGCAACTGCTGATTACCACGGCCGCGGCAGGGTTGCATTAGTATTACCGCTTCGGCTCTAATCAACATTTTCGACCGCGCACTCCCCCACTCGACACGCTGGCTCTCGGGCAAGGCTTCGGCCCCGTGTCACGCTCTTTCCCACCCACACCGCCCGATCCGACCATGATACGATGACGCTCCAAGTCGAGGACTACAACCTCCATCACTCACCCACGCTACACACCGGTGGAACGCTGCAAGGCTCGTGCGTGCACGTGATCGGCTCGAGCGTGGCCCCACTTGCCTCGGGACCGGCTTCACGTCACTTTGTCGCTTCCCTGTCACAACCCCTCACGGCTCAAATCGCCCAAGACGGAGCTCAGGATCGTATCGTCATCAAAGTGGTGACCCACCCCGAGGCGCACAAGCGGAGACCACACCACATTGGCAGGGAGATCAGCGCGCTCGCTTCATCCCCGCCGCACGCCAATGTAGGCCATGGCACCTCATTACGGTCTGCTCGAGTCATCTCTAACTCCTTGAGAGTTTGTATGCGCAGGTGCTCACGCTGTTGAATGCCTACGCATCCTCGACCCACTACTCGATCCTGACCCCTTTCTACCCTTACACCTTACGAGCCCTGCTCGACAATTTTTCGTTCGTACCCTCCTCACAGTCGTTCCTTCCCCTCGTCCTCGCGCTCTCCCACCAACTCGTCCAAGCGCTCGACCATCTCCACCACACCCTCAACCTAGCCCATCGCGATCTCAACCCATCCAACATCGTCATCGCCTCCAACGGCCGCCTCAAACTGATCGACTTTGGGTGCTGCATACCCACCCCTTCTACTTCCTCCGCGTCCGAACCTCCCGTCGTCGATGGTCCCAAAGGCCTGGAACACGATTTCGGTACTCTCCCCTATCGAGCACCCGAGTTGATCTTTGGCTCCAACGCTTACGATCCCAAAGGATTGGATCGCTGGATGTTGGGCTGCACCTTGGCTGAATTCTGGACGCCGTTCAAAGACCAAACTCGGGACCCCGACTCTGACGATTCGGACTCGGACGCCCAAGATGGATATTGGTCCGACCCCCCACCCCCCCCACCCCGTTCCTCTGCACCGCCCAAAAATTCCCAACCTCGACCGCCGACCCGTCAAACACTCTTCACCCTCCCCTCGCGAAACCCCACCGATTTCGCCCTCCTCTCTTCCATCTTTTCCACCCTCGGAACGCCGACTTTACAAACTTGGCCCGAAGCGCGAGCCTTGCCGAACTTCGGCTATTTCGTCTTCCAGTCACATCCGGTCGATTTAGAGTGGGTGAGGAAAAGATGTACTTTTCTTGATGAGGTGCGGGAGGAGCGGCGAACTCGGTCAGAAAGGTTGGAGAAGATGATCGCTGGGTTGGTCAGGATCTCAGAAGGGGAGCGATGGAGCGTTGAGAGGTGTTTGAAGGAAGGTGGATGGGAGAGGGTGGAGACGGAAGGTATGATTGTACGAGGCGAATTGGGGAGGTGCTTAGAGGAGTATTGGTAGTAAAACACTCCGTGGACTGTCTGAGCGCATCTTTCCGAGGATTTTGAAATTGCACAAAAAGGATATAAACATCGATCCGGACAGCTCTTGGACCCGATGGGATCAAGCGAGCATCTCCTTGAGTTCGCCATTCTCGACCATCTCCTTGACGACATCCAAACCACCGACGAACTCGCCCTTGATGATGAGTTGGGGGAACGTGGGCCAGTCGTTGAGGTGCTTCAGCTCTGTGGGAGTGGGACGAATACGAGAGAAGGACGGTGATCAGCAGCCGAGTCTCGGAACGGGTCTCGGCAAAGGAGCACACCTACTTTGTCGCACCGCATCATCAGACAAGATATCAAACGTCGTAAACTCGACGTCCTGCTCATTGAGGATATTGACGATCTTGCTCGAGAAGCCACACCTCGGGGTCTTTCGGTCCCCTTTCATGAAGAGCACGACATCGGATTGCTTCATCAGCTCATGACACCTCGTCGTCAGATCCTCGTCCGACTCGTCCGTATCGCGTGTAGCTGTGATGTCCCCATCGGGATGTGGCCTTGTTTTGGGAGGGGAGGAAGAGGAAGAGCTGGGGTCGTAGCGCGTTTGGGCTTGGGGCGGTCGTGCCGAGGTGGTCGATTGCCCGGCGAGCGCGGCCTTGTTGTTGACGTGTAGGGTAATGGCCGACGCGAGCACCGAGGGTTGAGCACCACTCAATCTTGTCAACAAGGTGTGGCCCTGACGTGCGTTTGCGTTTGCGAGGTAGTGTGGGAAGCGTAGTAGTAGAGGAGAATGGGGATGATGACGAAGCAAGAAACGAGTAAGCTCGACGCAATCGACAACGACTCTTGCCTGGGGACATGCACAGGCACTCAACTCGTAGTAGGATAAAGTAAGGTACGGCATCGACTTCGAACGATTCTGAAATGTCGGGTAATGACTCGGCCTCGATCTGTGTAAAGCCAGCCAGCGATGACCGTCAGCGCCTTCCAATCAACCAATTAGCGATCGAGCAAATGGCGCGCGCAGAGGCCAGCACGAGCACGACCGCATCGACGAGTCGACTCGCTCGTTGCACCTTACAGAGAGGAACAAGACCTTGTCCCATCGCTGCACGAGCTGCTGCACGACCTGGTCCATCTGCTGGCACGGCTCGGCCCAGTCGGCGCGGAAGTAGAGCACCGACACGAGCGTCAGATCCGTCGACAGCACTTGCTGCAGGTGTTCCGGCGACGTCACGACGTGGTAGTTGGGAGGCGCCATCATGCAAGGAGGGGGGAGGGGAGAGATGCGATTGAGCGGTCCGGAGGCTGTGAAGAAGGTTTCAATCGTCGAGATGGGTTGTTTGGGATGAGAGCGTCGACGGCTTGGTGTTTGCGAGTCGGAATTTGCGTGCGCAGGTTTCACAGCACGCCCTCATTACAAATCACGCTATGCCTCCGACTTGCCTCCGCACGCCACCGCTGTGCCCGACGGCTGACTCGCTCAATCGATGACCTGCATCGGATGCCCGAGTCCTCACCTCACTTGCACCCTAGCAAGATCAACTTCAGCATCAGACACTGTGCAAAATACAGACCTTGTAGATCACCGTAGTCTTTCTGCAGAGCCAGAATACAGCATTTGCTAGTGAGCACCCCGAACAGCCAGTTTGATCGGTGAGTCGGGATTGAACTTTGTAGATGACTTTAATCAATGAAAGACGTTTTTTGGTAAAACACTGGGGCGCCCCCCGCGACCACTGCGCCAAACAATCCACTGCAATGCAAACCCTAGCGTCTGGTCGACGGCGTATCGGCTGTGAGTAGATGTGGCAGATGGATGAGATACTTCGAAGGAGCTTATTGCGAGGTGAAAGTATTACCCACGTGACGGGGGTCGCGACTGCGAGCTTCTTCGGCCCGACTGAGCCCCTCACCGCGCGAGCGAACTTTCCCCACCGCAGCCCACGAGGAGGCACGAGTCGAACGCGATGCACGTGACTACATCGTCGTACAAGTTGTGGTAGTAGTAAAGGCTGACCGCAAAGTCAGCCAAGATGGCTGCAACCTTCAGGTTGCCGGCTGTGAGACGATTAAGCAATGTTAGCTGCCAGCAGCCACTGCAGGAGCATCCGAGGGAGAAATTGACGCTTGCCCTCTCCGGACCAATCGTGCAACGCTTACCGTTGAAGATGAGTCCGATCGGTCTGCAAGATCCGGAATCCGACGCCGATACCGGGCACAAGCGGAAGATCAACGGTAAGCGTTGCACGGTCGATACAGAGACTCTAAGGCAAGCGTCCATTCCTCCCTCCGAGGCCATCGAACTTGCAGCCGACCTTTTCGACTCGGGAAAACTCCTGCAGACGCCCCCTCGGGCATTTTTGGCAACGAACCGTGCAGTACTAAGCTTCAAAGGGCTGCCCCAGCGCCTTAAAAAAAGTAGCCCGAATCCCAACTGACGCGCCATCAATCACGCCCTAGTGGGGAAGTTGACTCTCCGATACCATGCAGCCCGTCATCTCCACGCAAACGAGAGAAGAGGGGGTCATTCCTACCATTCGGAACGAGTCCACGATATTTCACACCCGTGGACCCGTCCTTGCCGAACACAGTGGAAGAAGCACTTCGGAACGCCTTACAAAAATCCCTGGTCTCAGAAATTGAGCTTGAGCAGGAAGAGGGAAGGAAATCCGATGGAGGAGCGGCTTGTATAAACGTACAAATATGTCCGACCACTTGATTTTAGGTCAATACACGACTAAATGCTGTCGAACAATTGAGTCCAATCACTCGGAATAATCAGATAATCTTGATGCCGTCGAACAATTATATGAGTCCAATCACTTGGAATCTATGATTCGAAATTTTCTTGTCCGTATACCGCAGACTTCGTGTCCGCACCGCAGCCCCATGTCCGTCCATTTGTCGGTCGCGTGTGCGGACACGGCGGTCTGCGGTACGGATATGGCCGCTTGGGAGATCCGAGCGTTCGCATATAGTCGCACCAGTCCCGACTATGACTTTCGGATCGGCCATTTCCGAATTATGACAAGAGTCTACGAGGTTCTTGCCAGGGGATGGCAGTCATACGAGTCTACTCTTGCGCTGAGATCTACCCGACCCGGCAGGTCGGCGCGCGGACCTGCTGAACTGCCGCGCCGACAGACAGGGGACAGCCGGCGCGCGGACGAGGCGAGTTTCCTCCGAGTGGCCCCACATTGCTCGACGGGCGATAGTCTCCCAATGTCGGCTTCAAGTTGTTTTTGTCGCTTGCGCAGTTACCCTGAATCTTGCTCTGACCCGCCACCAGTAGCAGAGCTTCTCCGAAGCACGGTGCGGTCACACGCAAGCGGACGTCCGTCGGAGACTTTTACGACGTTCTGGGTGACCTTGCCCTGTAAATACACCCGGTGGGAGTGTACACCGGAGCGACGACAAGAGGATCACAGGACCAAAGTATGTGGAATTGACACTGGACACTCTACGTTAGTCGCTTTTAAAGCAATGTCTTTGGATCCTCCTGTACTCACACACTCTACGTTACACTCCAGTACGTTAGTCGCTTAAGAGGAGAGACTAAAGAGTGCCCTGCCAGCCTGCCAGCCTGCAGGCTGCCTGGCAGGCGCGCGTCCCTTCCTCGCAACAGGTTGGAGCGCGGTCCGCCGCACACTCGGCCGGACTACGTCGGCTCCTCGGACGAAGAGGTCGGGTCCCGCGGCCCCTTGGCAAGATGATGCACAGACCAGGTTCGGCCAGTTAGCGCAACTTGAGAGACAAGTGGGAGTCGCGCGCTGTATCACGACCTGACGGTGCTGCAAGCTGGTACGACGAAGTGATGCTTTAGATTCAAGTTGCCACGCACCGTGCCAAGACCGTTGGCACGAAGTTGCCGATCTCCGATGGTGCAAATGGTCGATGGGTGAGGTGGATCGATACATGGGCCAGATAGATTCTGTGTTCTTCGATTCCTAGCCGACATGCCAACATAAGCCGGCATATCCACCTTTGGTGTTCAGGGTTTCCATTTGTTGTCGTTTCTCATGCCGGATGACGGCTTTCCTTTTCCGAGTCTGCCCTTGTCTGTTGATCGGCGGCCTTTTTTTATTTTAGCGACACCCAACTCGGAGTCGATGAGCTGAATTGTAACTCACTCTCCTCACCTCACTGGAAGCGTAGCAGGGAACAACTTCAGCATCAGACACAACGGACCTTGTAATGATGCTTTTCTATCTCCAGAGCCAAAACACAGCATTTGCTAGTCAGCAGCCCAAACAGTCGCCAAAAAGTCTTAAAAAATCGAAGCCTCTCCTATCGGTGAGTGCCAGGAATAGGGGATGTGGTGAGGTCTACGGGAGAGCTGTGCAAATGAAAAAGTAACACTATTGTAATGGCGGTAAAATACCCTCGACTGTAGCACACCCTGAAAAATGAAGCAAGCCACAGAGATCCGTCGAGCCCGCGCGCTTGCCCCCCCTGTCCGTTGGGGCGCCAATTCAAGCGCATCCGCCGGCCGGAAGGTAGGCGCTGAATGGCCGTCGGGTCGATCACATCACGTGCCCCTTTCGGAGGACTTATATTCGAATGATTACCCTTGTAGGAAGCGCTCCTCCTGCTCAGATCCGAATGCGACCAATCCGAAAGCCACTTCTCGAGCTGGTGCGCGTTATGCGTGCGCTCGGACCTTTCAAGCTTCGACATCCCGACCGTCAGAATCTGTGCACGCCCCGATCGTAGAGCTACGACAGCACAATGAACTTTTTCAGCCTTTAAGGTTCGTCTTTGTCAGTTATTTCCCACTAGGCATCGTCATCGCACTAGCAAACTTTATTCTCTCCTAGGCCCCTGGAGAGCATTCCCGCCAAGCGCAAGTAATAAGACTTAGTTAGGAGGTGAGCTCGGATTAACTATTCGGACGCTTTGAACGGCCGAGGGCCGAGCCGGGGACACCGAGCCTTGTTGTTTCTACTGAAACCCAGCTGGAGATTGCTCGATCTGGGTCTCGATCACTTCTCCAGAGGTAGCAGTGACCGAGCCGTCGTCAACGTAGAGAGCGATAATGATGCAACCTCGGTTATCATCTTGGAGCAGAAGCAGGCGTCCGACCCGCACTTTGACTGTTTTTCCCGCACTTTGAGCAGTTCCTCCTCGCACATGGCCCGTTCTTATCGACCATGAGACGGTCAAGAGCGGCCAAGGTTGCGGCCAACTTGAGCACGACGATACCCCTCCGAACCTAGTAGCATTCCATCCCACCTTCCTCTGCGGACTCGCACCCTACTGCAGAGACTTGTCGCTGACCAGGGGCCCCTTGATTCGAGCGACACTCGTCGCTCGATACGCTGCCACCTACAGCCAACTGCCCATGAGCGACAACGAAATGCAGGGAGAGGTCCACGCCAGCACGATCGAGTGATTGACCTGGGATTTTGTTGATCGTCATGGCGAATGCAACTCGAAGCGGCAATCGAAGCCGGCGCATGGTGAAACCGAGTTGGCGGCTGCTGGTCGCGTTCGTCTTGACCGCACGCGAGGGATGGTTGGTACTTTGGCGAAAGCAGATCAGGCGCCTTGCCACCCCCGGTTCCGCGTGCCTCCACGATTGCGTCCGCACTGATCCCGCGCGGTCTATTCTTGAACGTCGTGCCCGAAATCACCGAACGTCCAATTTGATCCGGGGTCACCCCGGTGATGCCTTGGCCCGTGCTAAGGCACAAGTTGTTTTAAAGCAACTGGATGTAGTTGAGTCGATCGGTCTCGACCTTGGAGCATTCGTCGATCACGAACTCCAGGAAGGGACGTTGGGTGTAACGCGGGATTGAGAAGTACTCGTCGCGTTCGTCCAAGTACTACGCAAAGAATTGTGAACGCGAGACTCTCCACCTCGACCCCCTTTACTTGACCCTCGTCCTAGATATCCAAACATTCTATGTCAGTCTGTGCTTGCGTCTCAAAAGAATGGAACATATGAGAAAGAGCCGAAGACGCTTACGTTCACCATCACCATTCTTCTTCGTCCCCTTCCCTCGCCGTCTTCATCCTCATCGTCGCGGTCTTCGTCCTCCTCTTCGCCTTCGTCATCCAGACCGAGACCGGCAGGTACCTCGCGCAATTGGACATCATTGTCGATCTCCTCTCGGTTTCTGGCGATCGGCGGCTTGGTGGAACCCGCAAAGAAAAAACGTTGGGGTGACAGCCATCTGCTCCGGCAGAGAAAAGTAGTGGGTATCGGGAGAGGCATCGATCGCAGACGGATGGAGCGAGCTAACGATCTGCTACTTGGGCCGACCATCGGGACATCGTTCACTGTGCACCTGGAGAATGAGGCCTTGCGGTCCACGATCTCCCGTGTTGGTGTCGGAATCGCAGATAAGTATCGCCATCTCCGTGCTCGGCGTAGGAAAGTTGTGGGTGCATCGGTCTTGACCTGGTGCTAGGCAGAGGCGCAGACCCCACTCTTTGGCCGTATCCCAACCTGCGCTAGCTTTGGCCGATGCAAACTCCCTCATAAAGCGATTTCCGGTACGCAACATGGACTCGAGCTTGGTCAAAGTGACTCTCTGTATGCGACTGTCTGCGCCGTCGAGTCAAAGTCGAGTGTCGGTCGCCTCGGCCGGGTCGATGAACCATGTTGGAGCAAAGGCTGGGCGTTGATTCACGGCAGAGATCAGGGCGCCGAGTCGATGGTAGAGGCGACCAAACAGTGGCACGCGAAACACGGGGGGTCCAGGAGTGCACAGTCGTGTCAGGTCGAAGTGAGCAGCGAGCGAAGTGGACGACAGCGCGTCCTGGTACGACCGGGCATTCTCGCGGGATGCTTCAGCTTCTGTGTAGGTGGGTCGCACAGTTCAGCATGTGGGTCTACTGCAGACGAATGTTGTTGGACGGAGCAACTGCCAACCGCTATCCAAGTCGCATTGACCACGCTGTCCGTTCTACAAAACTGTACGGCCGACGCTTATACGGGTCGCAATACCAAGATCGTTGGGTTGTTGTCATTACGCGCGGGGAGCTGAGTTTGTCGATCGGAGCGGGACGAAGAGGAGGCTTGAGCAGTGGGGCGCCCAGCAGTGCGCGATATGCGCGCGCTCGGACCTCTCAAGCCTCGACGTCCCCGGACGTCCCGACCGTCAGAATCTATGCACGCCCCGAGCGTAGAGCCACAACAGCATAATGAACCTTTCCAGCGTTTAAGGTTCTCTCTTTGTCAGTTATTTCCCACTCGGCATCGTCATCGCACTAGCAAACTTTCTTCTCTCCTAGGCTCCTGAAGAGCATCACCGCCAAGCGTAAGTAACAATTAGTTAGGAGGTGAGCTCGGACTAACTATTCGGACGCTTTGAACGGCCGAGGGCCGAGCTGGGGGACTGCCGGGTCATGGCGGCTGGGCCAGGCTCTCTTGTTCTCCCTCCCCGCAGCATCACCCACACGCACCACGGTCACAGTTAGGCTTATCTTCTCAAATCAACCATCGAGGTGAGTATTCCCTGATCATCCATCCGTCCTCACGGCCCTCACCTCCACAACGTGAAGCTAACCGTGCCGATCGATGCGGACGGCTGTGGCTCCCCACTTTAGCTCCTCTCCCACATTTGACAATCCGCACAACGCCACGAACTCCACCGCCCCAACACCCCAAAACCCCAACACCCCGACCCTCACCGACCACCCAAATCCTCACACCCTCGACAGAAAGTCTTTCAAGCCGACGACGCAATGCCTTCAGTACGACAGGACAGTATGCGCAGACGCTTGTTGTACTGAAGGCATTGCGTCGTCGCTGACGACTTGTTGTACTGAAGGCATTGCGTCGTCGGCTTGGAAGATTTTCTGTCGAGGGTGTGAGGATTTGGGTGGTTCGTGGGGGTTGGGGTGTTGGGGTGTTGGGGTGTTGGGGCGGTGGAGTTCGTGGCGTTGTGCGGAATGTCAAGTGTGGGAGAGGAGCTGAAGTGGGGAGCCACAGCCGTCCGAATCGAACAGCACGGTTAGCTTCACGTTCTGGAGATGAGAGCCGTGAGGATGGATGGTTGATCAGCGAAGACCCACTTTGGTTTGATTGTAGACTCGAGTAGGTAGGTGCCTGATGGAGCTAGGTGCAGGCGGTAGACGATGGGAAGAGTGGCAAATAGAGCTCGACGGCCCAGTCGCGCAGCAGCCCCCGCATCGGCGCATTGAACGTCATCGAGAGCTCCGAATTATCCGAGCTCACCTCTTAGCCAATGGCCTTTGCGGGGATCTTTCTCAGGAGCCAAGAGCGGAAAACAAAAGACAAAAGGAGCGCAGAACAAGCCGAGGGCACACATCACTATTCAGGGAGCAGATCAAAGGACCCGCGCCAAAGATCAAAATTGAGCTGTGATTAGCTACACCTTTGGTACGAGCGCTCGGTTCTTTCGGAGACCGCCTGTCGCAGCTCGGGAGGTCCGAGCGTAAGCATATAGTCAGGCCAGTCCCGACTTTGACTTTCGGATCGGCCATCTTCGAATTCTGACAAGAGCCTAGAAGGTTCTAGCGATGGCTCGGTAGTCATACGAGTCTACTCTTGCGATGAGAGCTACCCGACCCGGCAAGCCGGCGCGCGGATCCGCTGAGTTGCCGCGCCGAGAGACAGGGGACAGCCGGCGCGCGGACTAGGCAAATTTCCTCCGAGTGGTCCCACGTTGTTCGACGGGCGATAGTATCGCAGAAAAGATGCGAGCGCGGAAGTAAAGCCTTCCGATAGGTGAGGGTGCACGACGCCGAGAAGTCAGGACCACAATGTAGAGCGAGTGATAATAAGGATTCCAGTAACTAACCTTCAGGTGAGGGTGCACGACGCGAGAAGTCAAGACCTCAATTTAGAGCGGGTGATGAGAAAGCTACCAAGAGTAAACAGCCGCGCGGGAAGAAAGCCCCGCGCGCTCCCTTACTTAGACAGATCAAACTCCAATACGAAAGTGACTAATGACTAAACACACGCGCACCTCGCGCAGATACCACAGGCACAGCCACATATCAAATAACAATCCGTTACAAGACTCGATTTGGTCACGTAAGGGTTTGCAAAGCGATGCGGCATCAACTCCAACGAGACCTTCGCTCCTGTTGCCACTCCCTCTATGATACGACGATTCTCTTTCTCATCGCCCTCGCTGCAGCCCAAGGACTTTGCCTCGAACAATTCGATGACGACTTAGCGAATCTGAACAGAATAGTGACGGAGGAGGTTTACATGAAGTATCCTGAAGCTTGGGATGGTCCTCAGCTCGGCCAAGCTCTTCGTCTCGTGAAGTCGATGTACGGCGCGAAGCAAGCACCTCGAGAATGGAACTTGACAGCCAAACGTCGACGACTAGCGAATCGATTGGAGCTTTCGTCTCGGTCATGGCAGGAGCAGCAATCGATGGTTGCAACTTCGACTACGGAGGCCGAGATTTGGGCTGCTTCCGCGGCAGCAAAGGAAGCCATATAGCTTCGACTCTTGGAGGCGGATCTCAAGATTAAAACAACCTGGAGCGACACTCATTGGGGGGCCAATCAGGCAGTGATCGGGATCGCACAGAACCCGGCTCATCATGGAAGGATGAACCATTAAATTGTGCATCACTTCTACATTCGCGAGCGAGTTACGATTGGCGACATTCGAATCAAGTATTGCAAGACAGGAGCTATGACTGCGGATCTTCTCACCAAGCCGCTCGCTCGCAACTTGTTCGAACTTCATCGTGATCAATTGGGGATGGTTTCCCTTGGATCCTTGACCAGCGGGAGTGTAGTGGGAACTATGCAAAGGGTCAGCGATCCAGAGGGACTTGTGGATTTGGGGACTTGGCGCGCGCGAGGTGCGGCGCCGGATGGAGGCAGGATGGCTTGCAAGCGGATAGTACTGTCTTAAGGCTTTGGTCTCGCTCTCTCTCTCCCTCCTTGACCACACACTCGATATCTATCTCGCCCATTCGCCCTGCTACAAGTTGATTGAACTTGGCGATACTCTATCTCACAATAGGTCATCTATCAACTGTCATTTGATATGTGTTTGTGCCTGTTGTATCTGCGCGGGTGCGCGTGCGTTTTGCCATTAGTCACTCTGGTATTGGAGTTTGATCTGTTTAAGTTAGGGAGCCCGCGGGGCTTTCTTCCCGCGCGGCTATTTACTCGTGGTAGCTTTCTCATCACTCGCTCTACATTGTGGTCCTGACTTCTCGGCGTCGCTACCTCTCTCCTATCGGAAGTCTATCTTCCGCGCTCGCATCTTTTCTGCGATATCAATGACACGTAGCGCGTGCGACCAACCCTGAAATTACCACAGAATGATCAGCTGATGTTCGTCAATTGTCTTGCGGTCACCTTGATAATTCCTATCATCATGATAATTGCTTTTGGAGGGTCCGTATACCTCTACTACCACTTCCATCATTGACCGCGCGAGTGCATCCAAGTCGGAGAAATTACAGGTTTAATATCGGTGAGTGGTGACACCGCAGGTCGAGACATGGTGCTAGCGTCGATCAAGGGGGGGATGGGGGTGGATAGGGAGTTTAGACACGGTGTAGAAGCTAGGGTGGCCGTGAATACCGGGGAGATCGTTTAGCGATGGTAGGAGACAAGGTGAGGTGGAGAGCGACCGGTCAGTATACGAGCATCTTCAAGTTGTGGTGATTATGACACGACTCTATGATGGAGATGTGATCAGACAACACTCACCTTGATAGCGGAGTTCGAATGAATGAATCCTCGTATGAGCTTGATGCGAGTGGCTGAGGAGGAGAAGAGCGAGGAAAAGAGAGAGAGAGCAGCACCATTGAACCATTTAATTTGTCGTGCGGCAGCCTCCCCACAACGGCCGCCGGGACGGCCACAACAAATGTACGGATCTGTCCGTCCACTTGTTTTAGGTAAACAAACGACTAAATCAGATGATCTCGATCTGCAGAACAATTATTGGAGTACAATCACTTCGAATCTGCAAGGATAACATGTTAGCATGTGTATCGCAGGAGTTATGATGATTCGAAGTCTTCATGTCCGTACCGCAGATTTCGTGTCCGTCCATTTGGCGGTCGCGTTTGCGGACACGGTACGGACATGGCCGCGGCCAGGCTAGCGCTATAGGACACATGTAAGGATGCATCCTTACACGCGTTAAGGTCAATACACGACCAAATCTGTTCATCTTGATAATGTGACATCAACATATTTCTGGATGGTGTCTGCAAGGACTACATGATAGCATGTGTATCGCAAGACTTATGGTGATTTTCTGTGTCCTTACCGCACCCCGTACCCTTATGGCATGTGTCGACATGTGTAAGGATACGCCCGCGCGCAAAGAGCACTGGCAGGCTGCTGCTGGTGAATTGACTCTTTGCACACACCAGCGATTGTCAAAGTGTCGCCATGCCCATTTTTGCCCTAAGTTTTGTGAATTATGCTATTGCTGGCCGCTATCATAGCCCCTACTGTACACTACATTAGTGATTGACAAGGCCGGAGCTTCACCGGACCACTGGGGCAAAACTTCGTGAGTCAGACCTGCCATCAATATGAATGTTCCCTACTGTAACTTCCTCCAGGAAAACTGCAGCGCTGAAGAACACTGTACGATGAGAGCCTCGTCAGTTGTATTGACCTTCTTTCTTGACAAGTTCGCGACACTCACTGTATCGCAATCATGAAAAAAAGCGACGCAACTCCCATCTTCCAGACACCTTTTCCTTCTGCAAGAGTTCCTTTGGGTGGTAGACTTGACACTTTGGAGCCAATATCGGTAGGATCGGAGGGCTCATGGTATAGACCCCACATTTCGTGCCACTGCTGTGTTGAAAAGAGGTTGAAGGTTAGCAAGAAATCGAATAACTCCTCTTCTAGCTCGTAGAAAAGCACGGAAACCTCCTCCGCCAGCGTTCCTGTCCCCTATCGGCCTAGCGAGAGAGTCTTTGATTACGTCGAAATGATAGCGTGTGGCCTCTTAACCGTATCCAACCGTCGCGTAACGAAATGTGAATTGTTGATGTTGTACACTCCTGACCGAAGGCGCCAGACCATCTCTGGCATTTAGTCGGAACCACCAGAGCGTAGCTCAGCTGGGGCCAGTGAACTTTCCGGGTACATATTGTTGATGTTGACACAATCACACGGGGGAGCGAGGTGATTGAAACGAATTGCAACGTAAGAGCCTCCGGGACAATTGCGCTTAATTCGTATCGCTTCATTGGTCGGGCCAGCCCTTCGGCCTCGGAGCACGGCCTTACATAGTATGATCCCTCTAGTACGCCCTCCGCAGTCGTGACCGATCTGCTGACGTGACAGCTCACAGAGAGCTCCGTAAAAACTGAGCTCCCTAAAAATTAAGGCGTAGGTACACCCTCGACCGTCTTCTACCGGTGGTTCAGCAACAGCTGAGCCTGTTCTGCTGCCGGCCACCAGTCCAGAGGCTCGCCGAGTTCAACCGATCGTTTCGGCATCAGTTTCGGAAGCGAGCGCGGCGCCCGGTCGCGTCTTTGCCCGCTACAACACTCGCCTCTGAACTCAGATCCAGGTTCAAGCTCATACGAACAATGTGGAGCGAGCAGAAGGGTCATACGAACCATCTGCTGTCCATTTTCTTGTGCCTCACGCTCATACACGGAGCGAGAGCCGCCTACAAGAGCACGGACCTGCTACGTGCACCACGCGTCCCCGTGCAGCTCTATCGACACCTTCGAAGAGAGGAGCAGGCCCAAATCGAGACGGTCCAGCTCTATTCGGCTGCCGGTGACCACTCGACGTTGCGCTTCTCCACCGCGATTGCTCAAGAGTACCCGGCTTATACGTTCGACCAACGTGTGTCGCACCTCGACGATGTCCCCGCGCCGGTCGAGAACGAGACATTCAAGCAGCGCTACTGGTTCAATGCCGAGCACTGTAGGTCATCGCAAACGCTTGGGTAGCTTTTTAACTCTTCAATCCCACTGCTGGCGCCGCGCACGGCGGAGGCGCTCTGGGCTTCCCGGCCCACTAACAACCATTTTTCCTTGGGACGGATTTTAGACAAACCTGGAGGTCCGGTCTTTTTGCTCGACGGTGGCGAAACCAATGGCGAAGACCGCTTCCCCTTCTTGCGCCAAGGAGTCCTCGAGATCTTGAGCAAGGCTCACAATGGTATCGGGTGAGCTATGATCCCGTGAGAGCGGCAGGATAGTTTGATCTCGGAAGTTCTACTCACAGCATGTTCTCTATCCTTCAGGATCATTCTCGAACATCGCTACTATGGAAAATCCTTCCCCGTTGAAAACCTGACCACGGATTCGATGCGTTTCTTATCGACCGAGATGTCATTACTCGACTCGAAATATTTCGCACAGAACGTCAAGCTCCCTGGAGTTGATCGCTTCAACAATAGCCTCGCTCCCTGGATCTACTGCGGTGGATCGTACGCCGGAGCCAAGGCGGCGTTTGCGAGGAAGCTCTACCCGGATGTGTTTTGGGGCGCGATCGCCTCGTCCGCGGTAAATCTCAGTGACATCCTCCTGCACGAGTAGTTGGCCTACGGCGATAGTCGGAGAGGGATGCTGACCTCTGTGCTGTCCTTGGGTTCTGGAAACAGGTGACCAAGGCCATCGCCGAGTTTTCGGAGTACTACGAGCCAATTCGCAGGTCCGCACCTCGGCAGTGCGTACAACTCTTGATCAACCACACGAACCTGATCGATCAGCTTCTCGACCTCAAGAACTACGCCGTGACATCTTCGCTCAAGTCCTTGTTCGGCCTGCCCAACGTGACGGTGGCGGACGATTTCGTCAACACTTTGGCCACCGCCTTGGGAAGCTGGCAAGGACAAAATTGGGATCCGGCCGTGGGGAGCCGAGAGTTCGACGAGTTCTGTGATGCTCTCACGAGTGCCAATATCGAGGTTTCCTCGAAAGCTCGAGCTGCGCATACCGGTCTGGAGGATGGCATCAATCATTTCGGCTGGAGCTGGCCGAGCCCGAAAGCTTTTGCCGAGTTGGCCAAGTACGCTCAATACATTCGCATCAATGTCGCAAGCCTCTGTCCCGCCGAGATGAGACAAGACGAGTGTTTTGGTAACGAGGGTGTGAGCCTGACCGGATTGGATCAATCTTCCTGGCGGTCGTGGACGTGGCAATATTGCACCGAGTTCGGGTACTTCATCACCGTGAGTTCGCGCCCGCGGAGGCCACTCTTGATTTGCACTCCTTGCTGTTATATCTTCCGAGCTCATTCACTCCTCCGTCCTCCTTCACAGGCGTCACCCAAAGCGAGTGAACGCTTGGTATCGCGCCGCATTGATGTCAAGTACACGAGAGCAATCTGCCAAAAGGCTTTCCCTGACGGGAAGGTGGTGCGGATGCCGAGCCGGCCGAATGTCGAGAAAATTAACAAATGGGGCGGGTACAAGATCCGTGCTCCGAGGTTGGCTTTCGTGGATGGGTCAAGGGACCGTGAGTCCCGCTTCGTCTGATCGATTTCGCAAAGCGAACTGACCGTCGTCTTGCTTGTGCGAACCCCTTTCAGCGTGGCTATATGTCACACCTCATTCTCCCCACGCAAAAAATCGCAAAGACTCACTAGAGGAGCCTTTCAAGATGATCGAAGGCGGGGTTAGTCCTCAAGTCTCTCGCACCCAGGATAGCGTAATCTGCGTCGGCAGAACTCAAGCGATCCGCACTGACTCTTAGGCGTGTCGGCTTTTACCGGCAGGTTCATCATTGGGATCAGAATGGAAGACCGAGAAGCGAGCCCGGCCCCATCCGCGCTATCCACTCCCAGGAGATTGAGTTTGTGGGGCATTGGCTTCGCGAGTGGGAGGAGAGAGGGAGGTGGAGGCCCGAATAGTTGGGCCACGCAAGAGTTCTGCCTCTATGGTTCTGATATTATGGTATAGCAAAGCGGTCGATCGAAAATGATAAGATAAGATAAGGGATGAGTATGACCGAGAGCTCCTAGGAGACGCAAGGTGAGAGGGACGAGAGGGCGGTAGAGCCGAGAGACAGGGGGCACGAGAGCCGAGAAATGAGACTGAGACGCTGAGATCGGAGACTGGAGAACGATGCCCAACGCGACTTGAGACACGCGGAAAGTGAGAGCCGGGTAAGATACTGTTTTGGATCCTAGAAGTGGTCTACCTGAGAACAAGAAGCAAACTCCCCCCGAGACGTCCTCGCTGCACTCCTTTCATTCCTCTTCACCGCCTCATCCGCTCTTCTCTCGGCCTTCCCGCTTTTTCTTCGTGGATTCCCGTCTTCCGTCCGAATCCCGTCGTACTGTTCACACCATTGCTCGTCTTTTTCCGAGTCCTCGCGGCCAGAAGTGAAGGCGTGTTAATAACTGCCTCCTCTTCCTCCCGTGAGCCGTCTTGAGCCCCCTTCCTCCCGTGGGCCGTCTTTAGCCTCCTCCTCCCGTCCGGCCCGGTCCAGCATTTCTGCCGCGTGCATTGTCCTTAGACCTGGTCGATCTCCCGCGGTGAATCATCGTCGAGGCTCTATTCCGATTTATGCCGCTGCTGCCGCTAACCTCGTCGACCGCCGGAAGTGACTCGTCGTCAAGTCCGGAATTTGCTGCCACTACAACTGCTGTTGGCCTTGAATTGACGGGTCCGACGGGATCCCGAGTACCACAATACCTCACTTTGTGCAAACGTTTTTCTTGCATAGTCTTTTCTTTGTTATGTGGTTGCTGCATACTGTTTTTGTTACTACTGAGGGGGTACTTCGAATCATGCTAGAGCGAGTCCCAGCACGTGACCTCGACCTGAGTTATGAAAGTCGTGCCAAACAAGACTCTCGCGGATCCCAACTGATCCCAATAGGTCCGGCAGGAATAGTGTCGCGACGGAGTCGCCGGAATCCGCCGGAATGGCCCAGAATGGCCCCTTGTGAGATACGAGTCGTCGGGCTTCACGGTAAAAAGACCACTGCTTCGATCAACAAACAACGCAACCAGCTGGGTTTTAGGTGAACTTTCTCTTCTTGACCATCTCTTCTTATTTTCCTTTCGTATTTCTTGGTCCCCACAATGGCATCCCGATCTCAAGGCCCTTGGGTGCAACAGACGCCGCTCTTATCGCTCCTCGTCTTGGTCGCGTTGTACGCGTCGAGCGCGTTTGCCGGTTTGACGAGCCGCACGCTGCTCCGCGCGCCGAGCGTGCCCGTGCAACTGCTCCAACACGTCCAACGCGCCGAACAAGCCCAAAACACGACACACCAATCCACTTCCATCGTCTCGCGTGATGTGACCGTACGCTTGGCCCCGAGGGACAAGCCCGAATACAAGGCGTACACGTTCGATCAACTTGTCTCGCACCTCGACAGCGTGCCTGCGCCGGTCAAAGGCCAGACGTTCAAGCAGCGTTACTGGATGAACGCCAAGCATTGTAAGATTGCTGGCGACAGACTAGATTTTGAATGAAATCCTGCTGACGGCACCAACGAACGTAACTTGGGTGTAGACAAGCGTGGGGGACCCGTCTTTTTGCTCGATGCCGGTGAAACCAACGGCGAGGCCCGCTTCCCCTTCTTGCGACAGGGGATCCTCGAGATTCTGAGCAAGGCGCACAACGGTATCGGGTGAGCCGTTGCACTTCTTGCACAGCAAATTCATCTAACCATCTGATCTTCTCGTACAGAATCATCCTCGAACATCGCTACTATGGCAAATCCTTCCCCGTTAATGATCTGACCACGGACTCGATGCGTTTCCTCTCGACCGAGATGTCGCTGCTCGATGCGAGAAATTTTAAGCTTAAAGTCAAGCTTCCCGGCGTCGCGGAATTTTCAAACAACCTCTCGCCCTGGATCTACTATGGCGGATCGTATGCCGGTGCTAAAGCGGCGTTCGCGAGGAGGAAGTACCCCAGCACGTTCTGGGGCGGAATCGCCTCATCCGGCGTGAGTCCTCACTACTTACCCGATCCTCTAGTTTTACTCATCTGACCCTTGCCTTGCGAGACAGGTCATTCAACCCATCATCAACTTCCACGACTACTACGAGCCGATTCGCAAGTCGGCTCCGCAAAAGTGCATGAAACTCTTGATCATTCACACAAACCTCATTGACCAACTGCTTGATCTCAACAATTACACCGTCACCTCAACACTCAAGGGTTTTTTCGGTCTGTCCAATGTGACGCGTTCGGACGACTTTGTCAACACGCTCGCGCTCCCTCTCGGGAGTTGGCAGGAACGTAACTGGGACCCTGCCGTAGGGACCAAAGATTTCGATAACTTCTGTGACGCCGTAACGAGTTCGAAACACGTGCCGATCTCGCCTAGACAAGCGGCGGTGTTGCAACCCCAGATCAAGAAGATCAAGTGGGCCAGTGCGACGGAGCTTGACGACTTGGCCAAGTATGCCCGCTACATTCGCACTCAGGTCGCGAGCAGTTGCCCTACAGGCGCGAGTCAAGACGACTGCTTTTCGCAGAGCAGTGGTTCGAACGCGACCGGCTTGGACCAGGCTTCGTGGAGGTCATGGGCCTGGCAGTATTGCACGGAGTATGGATTCTTCATCACGGTGCGTACCGTTTACTTTCTCTCGCGTATAAAAGGAAGCAGTCGCAGCTTATTTCCTTAATCTTACGTATTTCCGTCCCTAGTCCTCACCGAACGCGAACCGTCGCTTGGTCTCGAAGCGCATCAACCTCAAGTACACGAGCGAGATCTGCCAGCTGGCGTTCCCTCCCGGCAAACTGGTGTCGGTGCCCAAGACGCCGCAGATCGAACGTATTGAAAAATATGGAGGGTACGAGATGAAAGGGTCAAGGCTGGCGTTTGTTGATGGGTCCGAGGATCGTGAGTGGATGCAGTGAGGATTTTTCCGGTGAAAGGATCCGGCCTGAGCTGATTCTCGGGTTCCTTTTCGTGTTCAGCTTGGCTCTACGCGACACGACACTTACCTTATGCCAAGAAGCGCCCGGATACGCTTTCGGGTCCTTACAAGCTGATCGAGGGTGGCGTCAGTGATACCGCTTGAGGCTTGAAAACAAAAATCGGTGCGACCGGCGTGAAAAACTGACTCGCGCTGATTTTCTGTTGGCCAGGTCCACCACTGGGATGAGAATGGAAGACCCAAGGGGGAACCCAGGATCATTCGTGAGATCCATGCCGACGAAATCAAGTTTGTGGGCCACTGGATCGCTCAGTGGAACGCTAGGGAGTGAGGAGTGCGTAGCGGGGTGCGAGCTCCCGAGGAGGATGTTTTGAGCCGGCGCCGAGGGAATGCAAGAGAGGCGCAGAGGCTATACATGGCCATGTGTCCCCATCTCGATAGTGATTTTCGCCTCTAGTCTGCGAGTCTTGGCTTGGAAAGTGCAACACGGCAAGAATGATCAATTAGCCATTAGCCTGGCCCGAATCACGCATTAGTGAAATAAGTCCACTGCGCTCCTTTTCCCCTTTTCCCCTTTACGCGCCGAGCTCTCCTCGCTGCTCGCTTTCTGCCATAGCCGACCCGACGATCAAGCATGCCGTTGCTGCGCGCCCCCCGACACACGGCCAACCTGAGCTGGAGGAGCTTCTCCTCGTGCTGCTCGTGCCGCTCCCCAGCCCCGGATGGGGTGTCGTACAGCGCGCCGATCGCGGCCGGTCGGTTGCCCGCGTACGACGAGGCGCTCAAGCTGCTGCAGGCCGACCGCGACGACAAGCTGCAGCGACTGGCCAAGCTCAGGACGCAGGGCGATGTTGAGCAGAGCGTGCTGCACAAGCTGGAGGTCGAGGCATGGGTCAATGATCCCGAGACGAGGTGGAGGGCCAAGCACGGCCTCGGTCAGTACTCGTCTGTCGGTCTCTGCACCCGCACTGCACCCACTCTGCTGACCACAGCATTTCCTAGGGCCACAGGCGATCCCACCCAGGCCGTGTACAGGCATCTCGCCGAGACAAAGTGGAGGAGAGAAGGCGCATTGGCGATACTCGTCAGTGCCGTGGCTGGCTCGCACGACTTTGCAACCTCAAGCTCACACTCGCCTTCTCTTTCCCGCCGGACGTCGATCTCCTAGATGCAACGCGTCACCCAGATGTCACTCGTCCCCGACGTGCTGCCCGAGTTTGATCCCGTGCTCGACGTGCAGATCAGCGTCGCAGAGCACGGCCAAGAGCCATTGCAACCGGGCGTATTCACCCTCCCGCGTCAGGTCAGTCGCCAGGAACGCTCGAGGATCGTAACACAGACCACGTTCATTGACTCCATCTTCATACAGACACGAGAACCTTTCAAAGTCTCCGCACAGGTCTTCCACCCCGAGGAGCGACTCTACACACTTCTGATGGTCGATCCTGGTCAGTTGTCCCGGCAACCTTCTTCGGCAATCGCTGCAGCGACTGACATCAAGTCTGTTTCCGCCCCCATCAGATGTCCCCGATCAACTGAACCGAACGTTCACCACCACTCTCCACTGGCTCCTGTAAGTCTCGCGCCCGCGCACAGGCTATGTTTGCCTCGGACCTGATCTCTTTTCCCCACTCCTTTTGTCAGCCCCAACATCCCCTTATCCTCGAGCAAATCCGACATCTCTTCCTCCGCCGCTCTCATCCCTTACCTCCCACCCCACCCCCAACAAGGCACACCCTACCACCGATACACCCTCGTCCTTCTCGAACAAAAGCAAGAGCTTGGTCTCGCCCCCGAAGCCGTCGAACGGATCGATTTCTCTGTGCGCGAATTCATGCGACAGAACGAGTTGACTGCTAGTGGGATGAGCTTCTTCAGGCAGAAGTGGGACGAGGACGTTTCGGCAATCTACAGGGAGATTCTTGGTCGGTTGACGGTGAGATGTGGTCGGGTGAGCGCGATGAGTGGGACTGACCTGGCTCCTTTTTGTTTGTTTTGTTCTTTCCCTCCTTTGGTCAGGTGCCGAGCCACCACGATATGCCCGACCTCCCAAGATCGATACATATGCTGGCCGTCCAGCCAAATACGACCTTTTTTAGAGCAAGGAAGCATCGGATCCGGTTATGCAATACCCAAAAACTCGCATCACCAAAGCTGTTCCCGGATGTGGTTGACGCGCGGAGCACGCTCCCACTTTCTGAAATCGTTGGCTTGCAGGCAGTACAACACGGGAGTGAAGAGAGTGGACTGGTGATTCTGGACGAAAGCGTGGGGAGCGATGAGGGAACTGCTAGAACGACATGTACCACACACAAGGATACACGCTGCGGGAGGGTTTGCGAGACGGGTGGTGGGTATCAAAGAATGGAAGGAGATATTTTGCAAGGGATCAAAGAATGATCTTGGCGAGGAGGTGTACGATCGTACTGGAATCGGCATTCTCGGCCACCCTGATCGGCGCCGAGATCTCTTCAAACTGCTGACCGTCTTCGAGCGTCGGTAGGACCGGTCGGGGTATAATGACGATCGCGAGCTCCCTCTGCGACGAAGGTTCGAGCGTGAAGGAAACGGATGAAGAAGACGAGTGGGATTCGGAAAGGACCTTCTTGTTCTTGCCGAAGGAAGAGGCGGGTACTTCGGTAATTTTGCCGGTCGTTGCGGGGGTGGTGGCGACGGCGACGATAGCCGAGTCCAAAGCTGTTGCAGTATCTGAAGGCTGGGGTTGGGTCTCGTCGGGCGCGCCGACGACAGACGTCATAGAGACGAGAGCTCCCTCAGTCATGTCCTCACCAGGTGTGGTGGCGGTAGAGGGCCCAGTCGATGTTGTCGTTGACGCCGCGGTGGCACCAGCTTCGTTCGGTGGGATCCCCACACCAAGCAGCTTCAATCGCTCGATGTATTTTTGCTCCTTCTCCGGTTGCCGCTTCCTGCGACTGATCTTCAGCTTCTGCAACACCCCTTCGACCTCTTCCTCCTCTTCGACCGTCAACGGCCCCCTTACTTTCGAGGTCGTCTGCGAAGGGTCGAGAACGACATCTAGCGCGGCTTTGCAGAAGTGAAAATCGTTCGAGTCCAACGAGACGGTGAAGGTCCTTTGGTTTTTGCTGACGTTGGTGATGGAGATCTTGAGAGGAACCGAGATCGAATGCAAGGCGCATTCACCAAAGTCCAACGTCGTCGTCGAAACGGCGAACGTCGGAGGGCGGAGAATGAAGGCCTTGACGCGGATTGTTTGACTGTCCGTCTCGTCCTCGACGTTGTCGACGTGAATCGTTTCCTTGAAAGCGCCAGCGAAATGCGGCTCAAACACGATCGAGACTTCCCGCTTGCCGTACCCGGCAATCACGCCATGTCGTCCCTCACTGACTCGCAGATCCCCCGACGCAATCGACCCCGATTTGCGCACGGCGTACAGCAGAGGTTGTGCAGAGTTGTTGGCGATGATCACCTTCTTGGTCTTAGATGCCGAGCGTTCGAGTTGACCAAAGTTGATGTGCGACATGGCGAGATCCATCGTGGAACGGCATGTTGTCCATCGGAGAACAACCTCCCGCACGGGGACTTCGGTCAGGGGGAGACAGGCAGGGAGGAGGGTCGCATCGACGTCGCGCGTCGCGACCTTGACGAGATTGATGGTGATCTTGCCGTCTTGCTTGCGCGACGACCCTTGGACGTTTGAGCGACCACCAGTGGGATGCAGAACGATCTGTTGTGACAGGCACAGTCCATCATCAGACGCTGCGTCACGAGATGAGCGCATGCGATAGGAGACTCACATAAACGGTCTTTTCGCTCCCTTTAGCCACTTCCAACGCAGAGACCTTGATCAAGTCGCCCGAAGCGATCGCAGTCTTCAAGACCTTCTTGAGGGCGACATACCGTCGAACATAGGCGTCCTCCAACTCCCATGTACTCAACTCGGCCGAATCAGGATGACCTGAATGATGTTCCAATGCACTCAGCGCTTCGTCGAGAGACAACTGGTTCGGGTCGGTCAAGAGGGGCACGATCTTGCGCGTCCTTCTTCTCCCCGTCAATGCCGGCGAATTCGTCGATCCCAATGCGGTCGAAGCATCCGATCTCGGCCCGTCTTTCCTCCTACCCGGGGTGGTCGCTTCGAAAGCTTCAAAGGCGGCCAGGTTCGGCGAGTTCGCCAACGATAAGCCACCCGTCGTCGATCTTTCCTCGGCGACCGACTGAGGGGTTTTACTCATCGCGGCGGCGCGAGGTGGAAAGACGAGCCTCGTCAATCGGGTCTTGGACTGCGAGCGATCCTTGGGCCCTTGATGCATTTTGCGCTTCGTCCTCGGCGACCCCTTCCGGATCGAAGGTGGTCCAGCCGCAAGATCGAGATACTCCGCATCGGCGAGAAGAGAGCGATCCTTGAAGCCGACGCTTTGCCCATACTGTTGTGTCGCTTTGCCTTTGTCGCCTTCTTTGAGCTGGGCGATGTGCGAGTCGATTTCGGCTTTCTTGGAGGCACCGCTTGATGAATTGGACGAAGGTGCACGTGAGCCGAGGGTTGTCGTCGAAGGCCCTTTGGAAGTTGCGTCGCAGTTGGTGGACCCATTCAGGATCGTCGGATTCTGAGCAGAATTGGTAGGCGACGACGGAACGGAAGCGAGCGATGACTCTGAGGCGGACTCTTTCGGCATCGCCTCCCCTCTCCGAACGTACAAAGAGTAATCGTCAGGATACGAAGTCGCAAGTCCGAGCGCCAAAGTCGAGTCCGAAGTGTTCTGGATCGTAAATGCTCGCAAAGAGGACGAATTGATAGGGGCGTTCCCAAACTCGATAAAGTTCCCGCCCGTGGAAGTGAGCAAATGGTAGAACAACGAGTGGAATGCGACACCCCGGGTATCGACGTTCGAAGCTTTGACGAGGCAGACCTGTGAGTTTTCGGGATTGAGCAGGTTGTGAACCGATACTTGCTTTTGATACGACGCATTCGTGCGCCGTGGAACCATGTCGAGTTTGAGGTCGACCGATTTGCCGACACCGATCTCGATTTCATCACGGTAGGCACTCAAGACCTGAAGACGAGAGAGCAAGGAGAAGGCCATCAGCGCGTGCGCAAGGGCCAGTAGAGACCTCGCGCACATACCTTTGAGATGAATCGCAAATCAACCCTTGCTGGGATCTCGGACAGATTCGTGATCGTCAACGTCCCCTGAGCGCTCGAGCCCAACTCGACATTGCCAAGGTCGATCGTCGCCGGTCGGATCGCAATGAACGACGAGCACACCCTGGCCTTGCAATTGATCGAAACCCTCTCCTTTGGCACCGAAGCTGCGGCGCCACGAGCACCCCAAGGCCTCCACCCGACATGGACTCGGAACGTAGTTTTGTGCAAGCGACCTCCGTCATCGTCGAATGACGTCGCGCGTGTGGGCCGGAACGAGACGACAATGCGATGGACGACACCCGGTTTGGCGTGCATTTGGTCAACGCTGGCCTTGAGTCTTTGCTCCAGCACCTTGAGGCGGTCTTGCACGCGGAAGACGCCTCTTTCGGCTAGATCGGCGCGAACGGTCGTGGGTCTGGGTGGATCCTCGATGGCCGAATCGAGATTGCAGTGAGGTGACACGGCACTGTCCAAGCCCGAGGCCATGTCCGAGAACAAGCTCGTGTTGAGCCCCAACGGGGAGTGGAACTCTCGCAAGGGTTGAGGCAAAAATGCACGAGCGACCGACCCTTCCGAGCTAGAAACTTGGGAATCGGCGAAGACATCGGACGACGGTCCCGAAGAGGCAAAAGTGTGATCCGACCGATTCGATCGCGTTGACCGATGCCCGAACAAGGCGTCAAGGGATGAGTGCTTTGCCGTGGCGACCGGCGGCGGGGATTTGGACAACGAAGCGGAAGACGTCGTGCTTCGCGCCAACTCGTGGATGATTGTGCGCGACAAGGCGGGACCCGCATGGTCGGAAGAGGCGAGCTCGGCGGAGTTGGCGGCCGAGACGGGCTCGACAGCATTGGCACCGATTGCCGAATGGTCGAGGAGCAAGGGCGTGCTCGTGTCTTCACACGCAGCGGCGCCTTCGAGTCGGAAGGTGACTTCATACCCTTTGTCGACGCTGAAGGTGACCTCGAGGGGTGCATCAGACGTGTTGGTAAACGCAAACGTCTGCTGCGACCACGTCCCGGCGCACGTATCCCCAAAGTCCAGCGACGTCCCTGAAACGAGTCGCAAAGAATTGTCGAGCGGCGCAGAGGTGACGGCGCCATGGAAATGGCACACTACCGTGTTGTCAGGGTCGGCGACGTTCTCGAACGTCAGTTCGGCGTCGATCTCGTGCGCTTCGTTGGGTCGGAAGTGGATACGCAGACGCTTGTTGGAGAATGGTGGGACCTTGGCGATGACATCCTGTCCGATCCATTGGCCCAAGTCGATGTCTTCGACCTGGAAGTTTTGCGTGCTGTTCTCAATGCGCCAAAACAGCTCGACGGCCGAGCGATTCGACAATTCACATTCGCGCGTCTGCAGCTCACCGGCCCGACAGGCGCCAAAGTCGACGTACACCTCATCGTCAGAGAGATGAGAGCCACCACCGACGTCTTTGGCGGCGACGCGAAAGCGCGAGCGGCAACAGGTCGCATGAAACTTGATCGAGACTTGCTGCACCGCGACGGCTGAGACGGCGGCCGCGTTCGACGAGTCGGGTTTGACGTCTATTTGCCCTTTGGGTAGCAAGGACGCGTCAAAGTTGACGTACCCGTCAATGACAGCAAGGTTGAAGGTCGACGCGGTGGGGTGGTCGACGAGTGCGCTTGTCGAAGACAGACTGGACTCGGCGATCGAGATAGACGACAGCCCTTGCTCCGAGTATGAGTCGTTGGTCAGCTTGGATTGGGGCGGCGGTTCAAGGTTGACAACCGAAGGCTGGAAATGAGTCGAGTCGGGTCGGAAGACGGCGATGATGTTCTTGGTTTCGTTAGGCAGCATCGTGATTTCCGAGATGAGCCCTACGGCGTCAAACATGGCATTAAACTCGGGGATCTCGTTCGAACACGACAAAGCCGCGACGGTGTTGGTCGGCAAACGTTGCTGCTCCACGGCTGCAAAGCGGGACTTGTGTGTCAGCTCGGAGTTGCAGTCACATTTTTTCTGGATCGCTCTGGACTACCCACGCAAGGATTCGAGATTGTCGTTGCGCAATTGCCACCGTAGCTGATCGCCGACGGTTGAGCCGAGACGAACGATGAGCGCGCCCCCACTTATGTTGCGCAAGGTCAATCGCTTGAGGGAGCACATGGCATTGAGAAAGACGCCCTCGAAGGCGAGTTTGCCCTGGTGCAATCCTTCGACTTGGAGCAGCCGGGCCGGTGTCGAAGCGAGAGAGGCGGCTAGATTGCCCGGGTTCATTGATGCCCAGTCGTTGCGAGGTAATGAGCCGTCCTTGTTCACGAGCGTGCGGAAGGAGGCGAACGGCTGTGATGCCATCGATGGACTGGCTCTAGGTTGACTGTATGGAGCCTCCCGGGTCGGTTGCGGTTGGGTTGGTGGGTGGGGGAGGATGGCTGTAGTGATCCTCGGAGTGCTGCTGCTGGCCGAGCCCGACTGAGCTGCCGCTGCTGCTGCACCGTCGAGCTCCGAATGGCGCTCCCGGTCGTTGTCCGCGTACAACGTCGCCGAAGCAGCAGCAGAATTCATTTCGAACGAGCTGTCGGGTTCGAGAGCGTGCCCAGTAGTGCGCCACACCGACATTGACGTGGCGTCGGGAGCAACGAGACGGTCGATCCAGGCTAGCTAACGTTGCATCGTGCGTTGAGGTCGAGTCGGCAGTCGTGTGCTGGGTCGCGTAAGTGCGAGGTCGCGCGAGGGCGAGCTGCAGGGCGAGGGCGAGGGCGAGGCTCCGGAGCGACAAGTGCAAAGTCGCGCCCTCACAACCGCGTCCAAGCGCGTCGACCGACTACAAAAGTGACCACCAGCCAGTCCTACGCGCTTGATCTCCGGGAATCGACCCGTCTTGGAGGTAGAGACTTGTACCCGGGGCGGCCCTGTGGCTCGGTCCGAGGGTTGGGGTGCGACCTGCGAGGTGGTGGGGCAAGCAGCGCTGCAAAGACCGTTCCGGCAGCTGGGGCATTGCGCGCGCGAGCTGATTGACCAACATCAATCACAAAGCCAAAGCCTCTGTATTCGAAAGAGACAAAGGCTGGGCCGGGCTAAAAAGCCACTGACTATTCATCCGAGAAACTGCTGCTCGTAACAACAGCGAGTATTTCTTCTCTTATCCAAGAGTGAAGCATCTAGGATTTGACCGTACGCCAGCCCAGTGCGTGGCCTTTTCATTTCCGTCACTCTACTTGCGCTTGAAAAGCTTGCCACCCACCGCGACCCCACCGGCAGCAGTCGTTTGTTTACTCGGTATGACCATCTTCGATGCGGTTACCTGTTGACGTGTTCCATTCCGCACTTTTCGCTTCTTGCCTGCGTCCGTCGTTCGGTGGGATGATCATCAGCTTCCCGGGAGAGGAGAAACATAAGGCGCAAGCAAACTCACTACTAGGCGGTTGGCGCTCATCAAAGTGCTTCGCGACATGCGCCGACAGCGCCACCTCGGACCCGGCAAAACTCTTGAAGCACACCGGGCAGCTCAACTGCTTCTTTCCCCTGTTCCCCTGTTCCTCCAACCCGTCCTCATCACCCTCGCCCTCACCATCGCTATCACTGAGAACCAAGACCTCCTTCTCCGCGAAACGCAGCTGATCCTTCTCCGGCGCCGGGCCTTCCCTCTTGTCTTCCTTCTTCGAGTTCAGACTCTCCCCCGCCGTGTAAAAGGGCTTGTATGTCGTATCGACCGGTCCGTACTCCAAAGCCAAGGCGTCAATCTCAGAGAGGAACGCTTCTTCGTTTTCGTTTTCGTTATCGTCCAAGTCGTGGTCAAAGGACGCCCACAGCGGGTCCGATGAGGCCGGTTCCGCCTCCTCCATCTTTAGGACGTCCTCCTGATGGCCATCGCCGTCTTCCATCTTGCACTCTTGGTCGATCCCGATGATTTCTCTGTAGTTCGATAACTTGCTCGTCTTTTGGCTCTTGCCGCCCGCTTGCTTCCCTCCCTCCTCAGGCCTCTTCCTCTTCCCCTGCCCAACCCAATCCTCAATTTTCCCTTTGCCCTCCTTGAGCGCCCTCATATCCCTCAAATTTGACACCCTCAACCCAATCAACCTTAAAGCAAACCGATCCCCACCTTTCGTCTTATTCCCCTGGGCCCGTTCCTTCTTCCACCCTTCAAACTCCTTCTCCAACAACCTCTTGCCCTCGCGATACAACGTCCTCGCATCGTCGGTGTAGATCGAAGGTCCCAACGTCGTCGCTCTGGAAATCAGATCGTAGTTATCATACTTGAGTTTGAGCGTGATCGTCCTGCCCGCAAACTCGGCCTCTTGACAATCTTCAGCCAACGCATCGGCGATGTTCTTCATTCGGGCGTAGAAACCGGGGAGGTCGGCAGTGGCCGAGAAGGTTCGTTCGACGCTGATCCCTTTACGGTCCTCGCGATTCGCGTGCGTGATTTCCGTCCGACCCAAGCCGAGGTAGGCGCTCAGGAGGAAGTTCAGCCCAATCTTTTCCCGGATCAGAAACAGTTTGCCTCGTTTCCTGTAGACATCGGCCACGGTGTGGACCCCGACGGCATGCAACACCCGTTCCGAAACTCTCCCAATGCCCGGAACTTGACGAATCATCAAGGAAGAAGCGAATTTGCGGCAGGCTTCGGCCGTATGGGCGATAACGCATTGACCATTCGGCTTGTTGCGGTCGGCGGCCACTTTGGACAGCATCGCGTTCGGTGAGACACCGGCTGAGACCGAAAGACCCGTTTCTTGGAATATTTCGGCGCGCATTCGTTGGGCCGCTTCGGCTGGCGAACACTTTTCGCGTTCGCAATAGTCCGTCAAAGAGCAGTCTGCGAAACGAAAAAGCGATGAGTGAAGCTCAAAGTGGATATCGGATCGCACCTGTGTGGTGACGTACAAGCTTCGTCGAGCGAGGCTGGCGAGATTTGACCGTACCTGGCGAGGATGCAGAAAATCTCCTTCGAGCATTTGGTGTAGAGTGAAAAGTCGGGTTTGACAAAGAGGATGTGGGGACACAGTTTCTTGGCTACGAATCCTGCCATCGCCGATGAACACCCATACCGTCTGGCCTCGTACGACGCCGTCGTCAGGACCCCTCCTCCACTACCGCCGCCGACACCAAAGGCTCTGCCGGCCAACGAAGGGTCCTCCCTCTGATGACACGACGCATAGAACGCGTCGGCATCGACGACGACGATCGTTTCGGATAGGACCCTCGTTTTCTCCAGCTCGGCGATCATGGCATCCGCCAAGGCTTCCTCTGCGCTGAGGTTGCCTCGTCGCGACTTGATTTCTCGTTCGAGACGGGAAACCATGGCGTCGACCTTGAGCGTCAGCTCGGCATCACGCTTCTCTTGCTGCTTAAAGTATGCCGATCCTTTCGAAGCCTCGTAGATGATTTGTTTGACCTGGAGAACATAACAGCACCGATCATGCATTGGTCAGCGCGCAGTTGCGAATCAAGTCGAGCGGTTTTGACACTTCGAAGCACGGACCTCGTCCTTGTCGCGTAACAAGCCCGCCTTTTGATCGCTCGGACCGGCAAGTCGACGCATGAGGGATACCGAGGGTTCATTCTGATCCAATGCCTTGTTTTTGCCTTTGCCTTTGGGGTCAGGGTTTGGTGCTACGACGTCGATAGCGCGTGTAGATGCCGGGGACGCGACCTCCCTGTCGGGTGCCATCGACTGAGCTCGCGCCAGTGGACGTGGCGAAGGACTCTTGTGAGGCGAGGCGGGTCGCGTCATTGATGGAGGCGTGTTGTTGTTGGATGTCGATGCGATAGGTACCGATGCGCAGCGAGGTTGACCCGCGTGCGGCGACGGCGATGAAGAGCTCGACGCGTTGGCGCTGGGTAGGAGCGTGGGAGCCAGCGTTATTCGCACGTGCGATGATGAGTGATGGTGACCATCGTGGGACCGCAGTTGCGGAAGCAGGTCGGCAGCAGTGGTGCTCCTGGGCGAGGTGAGACTTTCGGCGTCGGGCATGCTGTCTGCTCAGGACGACGGCCGCAGGAGAGCCACGCTCTCACGGCAGAGGCACGCGTCGCAAGTCCCTGTGAGTCCCTGTGTGACCGAGCTGATCACGTGACCGGTCGATCGACGAGGCAAGCCACTCCGGCGGGAAGCGGTGTGACACACACTACTACCCAATACAGCTCGCCTTGTCTATCACTCGGTAAAATTTGTTGCACCGCATTACAGGGGCTTCACCTGACGGCACGCTCAGGACGTTCGTTAAATGACATGATGATGCGGCAAGAGTCCCGAGTGGGAGGGACTAGGGGACTGTCGAAATCTTGGGGTCCGGGCGCCGCTGGCCCCATGCGGGGGAAGAGCATTGTGTGCGCCATTTGCCTGCCCAGCGTCGACTTGGGGAGGATGATTCTTACCCCGAACCAGGGCCTTGGTCCACCGAGTCGTAGGTACCGAGATCCGATGGCGGCGGACCGACTAGCTTACCGCACGCCTAGTGTAGATCGACTTGGAACGGAGTCGGATCTGCGCTGCCGGCCTGTTTAGTCTGGGCACGGCACAAGGTTGTCCCGAGCGGCCGCGAACTGGCCGCGACCGATGCCGCGGACCGGCGCGGACCCGGGCGGTCAGCAGCTCTACACCGTCGCTTTTCCTTCTCCTTCTTCCTCTTTCTCCTCTTCCTCCTCTGTTACCTCCATCCTCATCGAGACATCACCGAGCTCAAAGCTGCCCAGGTACCTTCCCTATACTACACCTACTACGCCCCGCATCTACGCTCGCTTCGACCCGAGCTGTGCGTGATTAGCCCCCGCCAGAACTTCTCCGAGCTTGACTTCCATCCAAGATGACGGCCGCTTCAGTCCCTGTACCCCAAGAACAATACGAGTCAGTTCACCGCATTCACTCTTGAGACCGCTGTGCGGATCCCTAAACTGATGCTCCGTCCTTACCACCCCTTCATTCCGGCATCCCCTCCTTTCCGCGCCTTCGGCT
The DNA here is from genome assembly GCA_022506055.1 of Microbotryum violaceum. Classification (NCBI taxonomy): domain Eukaryota; kingdom Fungi; phylum Basidiomycota; class Microbotryomycetes; order Microbotryales; family Microbotryaceae; genus Microbotryum; species Microbotryum violaceum. Next base: position 372,533 of record JAKMXP010000009.1, on the reverse strand, counting down.
TACCAAAAAATCTGCCCTGATTCGCTCTCGCCTCTCACCTCTCGGCTGTCTCGGCAACGCTTTCCCGCGATCGCTCGACTCGCTCCCGCTTGCCCCACATGCGCCGACTCGGCTTCGTTCCATCTCGCCCCGTGCCGTCCATCTGGCACCTTGTCGTCACGCAACGCGCCCCACTACTCGTCTATGACGACGCTCACCGCGCAGTGTCGCGATCGTAGGAGCCGGTCCCGCCGGTTTGATGGCCGCGTTGTGCCTCACCACCTACGGATTCCAAGTCTTGCACATCGACGATCGTCCCGAACCGACCACCGCCGGTCGCGCCGATGGTCTGCAGCCGCGCACGCTCGAGGTGCTGCGTAATATCGGGTCCGTCAAGGGTAAGACCGCGGGTAAGGCCGGCCTGGCCAAGCGCATGATCGCCGATGGTGTTCGAGTTTACGAGGTTGCCTTCTGGGTAAGTCGTCCATGCTCGGGCTCACATACCGAGGCGATGACCAGCGGTGGCCACGTCGACTTGGTCGGGAAACGAGACTCACTCCGTACCCACTCACCACAGGACCCTACCGAGACTGAGCAATTGGCCCGAACCTCGCGTGCCCCTTCGTGCCCCGAGTTCATCGACGTCGTCGACAACTACACTTTGCTCCTCCACCAAGGTCTGATTGAGAACGCCTTCCTCGATGAGATCGAGAACCGTCGCGCCCACCTCCCTTCGGACAAGTTTGTCCCCGCACCCCACGGAGGTTGCTTCCGCCCTTACCTCTTTGAAACGTGCTCGACCGACCTCGAGGCCAACCCCGAGTACCCCGTCTCGTGCACCATGTCGCACGCCGACACCAAGGAAAAGTACACCGTCAGAGCCAAGTACTTGTTCGGCAACGACGGCGCCAGGAGTCTGGTCCGACGCGCCATTTCGGGCGGTGACGTCGGTGATGGCGAGTGGCAGGGAAAGATTAGGATGCTCGGTGATGCGTCCGAGTTCATCTGGGGCGTCATGGATGTCGAGATGTGAGTGCCGGGCCTGTTTGGTGCGCCGGGGCATTCGGGAACTGATGCGCTGCTTCCCTCTCGTTTCTTCGCGAGAACAGCAAGACCAACTTCCCCGACATCATGAGCAAGTGGTACGTTGATCATGTACCGCTGCTTGTGATCGAAGTTTTCTTGCTGATCAGTTCCTATTTTTTCCCCGTCTTTAGCTTGATCCACTCCAAGGATGCTGGATCGATCATGGTCATCCCGCGAGAGAACGGCCTCGTCCGCCTCTACGTGCAATTGCAAGAAGAGGGCACGGGCAAGCATTACGACCGAACTGCGGCGACCGAGGACATTTGCAAGGCACGAGCTGCCAAGATCTTCCAGCCTTACAAGATCGAATGGGGCAGGTAAGTTGGGACTCACAAATCGGTCACCGGTGAGGAAGACTTGGGCTGACATGCGACTGGGAATTGGTATTGCAGGACCGACTGGTTCTCGGTCTACCAGATTGGCCAGCGTATCGCATCCGCCTACACTCTGGACGAGCGAGTGAGTGAACTCCAAGGAGCTCTTCAATGTTCTCTAGGCGCCGTAGCTGATGAAGCTCCGATCTTTGTCTCTTTCAGATCTTCCTCGGCGGTGACGCGACCCACACCCACTCGCCCAAGGCCGGTCAGGGCATGAACATCAGTCTCCTCGACATGTACTCGCTCTCATGGCGCGTCAATCTCGTCGAAAAGGGGATGGCCGAACGCAAGGTCCTTCTCCCCACCTACGAGATCGAACGACGAGGCATTGCCGAAGAGCTTTTGGCTTTCGACCGAGCCTACGCGACTCTGTTCTCGGGCAAGTCTCCCAAGTCGGACCAACTCACGGCCGATGCCACCAAAGCCAAGGCCAAGGGCGCCGTTGATGCCGAGCTCTTCATCGAGTGAGTCACTTGTCTTGTTTTCGGAGCGGTATTGGGGTAGCTTGCTGACCGTGAGCTTCCACAACCCTCGTGTTGCAGGACTTTCAAGAAAAACGCTTTCTTCACCTCCGGGTGCGGAGCCGTCTACGGGTGCAACAGTATCCTCAACGCTCTTCCCGACTCGCCGCTTGTGCAAAATTACGCCAAGAAGGGCGTCTTCAACCCCGACGGCACAAAACTGATCGCTGGACGTCGCTTGCTTCCCGGCAAGCTCACCCGTGCTGTCGATGCGAACCAGGTTCGCATTCAACAGGAGGTCAAGATGAACGGTGCCTTCCGGTAAGTCGATTTTCGCTTAATCGTTTGGCTCGGTCGTGTTTCTGACCCGACACTTCCATCGCGAACAGTGTCATCGTCATGGCAGGTCAATACGAAGCTTCAAAAGCCTCGCTCAAGGCCTTTGATGAATTCCTCTCCTCGTCGTCGTCCTTCTGGAACGTCCACCGACCCAAGCAAGGCATCCAAGCCGCGCAAGTCTACAACAGCTACCACTCGCGCCACATCGAGACCGAGACCCGTGATCCCAACTTCAATCCCTTCTTTACCTTTATCACCGTCTTTGCGGACCCGCACACCGAATGGGATATCGAGGCTTTGCCGTTCAACTTGAGGGCTTACCGCGATCAGATCTACTCGGATGATATCTTTGATAAGCGAGTACCCGAAGCGGGAAGTAACGCCCCACTGCACGCAAAGTACGGTGTGGACGTCAAGAAGGGCTCGATTGTTGCCGTTCGACCGGATGGCTACGTCGGAGCGATCACGTCGTTGGATGCGGATGGGTTCGAGGCCCTGAACGCTTACTTCAAGACGTTCTTGATTTGAGTCTTGGGATGACGGGTCGTTTCTGTCTGTTGGCGTTTGTTTTAACTCGTGTACTGTTAAACTAAAAGCTCTACCCATCCAACGTTGCACCCGACGGAACCTGTCAGCTAGGTAGCTCGAGAGCTGCTTTCGAGTCTCGACAAAAGATCGACCGATGGACCTATCGGTCCGACAGGGTTCGGCTCAGCCGAAGGCCGGCGTCCGTCCGGTAGATCTCTATCCTCTATCGTCTTTGTCTGTTCTCGCCCAACACCCCTTGCCTCAATCTGTGCATCTATGACAGCCCACTTTGGCCTCTGCTCGCATGCTCGCATGCTTGCGGACCCAATATATAGACAGGTCAATCAAGCCATCGATGAATAGGATGCCCCCTATCGTCTTGATGAAGTCTGAAGAGTTAATCTGGCTTCGAGGTGTGCGACACCCTTCGGCGTAGTTGCCTTCCTCTTGGAGAATGGAGAAACTCATCCAGACAATCGTTAATCACCCCACTCAACAGGGGCTCTACTTTGAACCAGTCTCGGACTGACGACTGAGTTCTCGCCGTTGTAAACCATGCGCAGATGCCACCAGACGCTACGACGAGGAGGTCAAGCGAGTCTGCGCCGCTCAGGAAGACTTGCCGAAGAATGCTAAAGGAGGTTATCTGGTCGGGGGCAAGCTCACGATTGCAGATTTGTCTTTGTCACGTGGTCCTTTTTCACTCTCGCCGGGACAAATTCTGCACACTTAGTCTCTGTCTCACACCAAACCAACCCATTCCTCTCAAAAGGAACGAGACCGCTATCACCGCTCCTCTCCTTTCCGTGGGGACAGATGTCGTAGCAGACTTCCCCCGAGTCTTCGAGTGGCGCCAAAAGCTCAAACAGCTTCCCTGCGTTGCATAGGCTACGCGGAGCAAGCAGAGCTGGCCGCGAAGAAGTAGGATGATGACCGGCGACGATCTTCTTTTGAATTGGATAACAACAATGTGTTGATGCATGGATCCCCAGTGTGTTAGGGGAAGTCTATCCGTTCGCCATAGTTCCAATGTACGGCCTTTACTTGGAGGTACGCGTCGAGCCCGTACGATCCGAGTTCCCTCCCAATCCCCGAAGCCTTGAAGCCACCAAAAGGGGCGTTGCTGTGAGATCAGCAAATTCACCCAGGTCAATACTTAGCAGTGACGGTCTCGGAACGCTCTTGGAGGACTGGATGTGAGACTCACTTGGACGTATACGAGTACTGATTGATCCACACCGTCCCCGCCTGTAACTGATTCGAGACCCTCGCGATCTGATCCGCATCTTTGGAATGGACGCCCGCTGCAAGCCCATAAGGTGTGTCATTCGCCAAATGGATCGCTTCCTCTTCGGTATCGAAAGGGATCACGGCGATGACGGGACCGAAAATCTCGTCTCGGGCGATGACTGAGTTCGGAGAAACGTCGGTGAATACGGTGGGTTGTATGTAGTACCCTTCGGAACCGTGGCGTTCTCCACCGTAAAGAAGTTTGGATCCGTCGTTTTTCCCAATTTTTATGTAGGACATGACGCTGTCGAATTGGGCTTGAGAGACCTGAGGGCCTTGCCATGTTTCGGGGTCGAGCGGGTGGCCAATCTAATCTCGGAAGAAAGTTGCTCGAATCACCTAAAGTACGGACCACCTCCAACGATCTGTCCCACAACTTACCTTTATCTGCTTGGCACATCCGACCAACTTCTCCTCGACCTCCTCCTTGATTTTTCTATGCACCAAAACCCTGCTCCCCGCCGAACAAGCCTGTCCACTGTTCTCGAACCCACCCAACGCAGCCCATTTGGACGCCTGTTCGAGATCCGCTGAACGGAAGATGATATTCGGTGACTTTCCACCCAGTTCTAGAGTGACTTTGCGGTTGTATTGAGCCGCGGTGAGGGCGATCGAACGACCTGTTGCTGTCGAACCGGTGAAGGCGATTTTATCGATGTCCGGGCGAGACACCAACGCGGCGCCCGTTTCTTTGCCGTGCCCTGCATCCTGCAAATCGCTACTTCAGAAAAAGGGTGAAAACTTTCGATGCTTTGCCGGACGCACCATTAAGCACATTGAAGACACCCTCGGGATAGCCCGCTTGCCGGAACAGATCCGCAAGTAAGAGTGTTGAAAGTGGTGTGTTCTCAGCCGGCTTGAACACGATCGTACATCCAGCAGCCAAGGCAGGCGCTACCTTCCATGCCCACCTGTCGAACATCACCTCATTCAGTTTATTCTCCCCTACTCGGACGGGTGGGATCCTGATCTCGGAGAGTGCTTGGCGGGAAACTCACATCAAAATCGGGTCTGTTGAGAGGGCATACAATGGATCAGTCAGATTTCGTAAGAAAATGCGGTACATAATTTACAATTCCACGGCACGATTTGGGCTACAACTCCGACCGGTTCATGCTTGGTGAAGCAACTGTGGTTGTGGGACCCAAAAAATGACGAGCAGGGTTTTACTTGCATCAGCTTCAGCTGGACAACGCGTGGCTCTTACCTTAGAAGCGGGCACGACTCAACTGCTTGGTCCCATAATTCAGTTCCAACGACTGGCCTACGATCTTGTCCGCATGTCCAGCATAGTACCTCAAGCAAGCGGCTGAATCCTGCACGTCGCCCCGAGCCCATCGGATCGGTTTCCCCGAATCGCAGCTCTCCACGAGCGCGAGATCCTCTTGATTTTGCTCGATAAGACGAGCAAGTTTGTGGAGGAGGTTGGATCGTTGGGTTCCGTTGGAGTTGAGTCCCCATGTTCTGGTGAAGGCTTGACGGGCTGCTTGGACGGCGGCGTCGACGTCGGAGGAAGAGGCGGTCGAGATGGTCGATGATGACGGTAACAAGGGCTGGCCATTCGAAGGGTCAATGGTTGTTCTAGCATGAGCAAAGTGAAGCGTGAGTTGAGGGCTTCCCTGGAGCCTGATCGCTCAATGGCAGTGCAAGTGGATTGGACTGACAGGGGTGTACCTGAGCCCTTCACAAACCGGTTGTTGACGTAGAGGCCTGAAGGGATTGTGAGGGACCGACCAGCTATCTGGATAGTTGAAGATAGTCCGTGGTTGATGGACATGAAGGACCCTGTGATGTGCACTTTACGCAGAGGGTAGGTACCTCGAAAGCGCACAGTGTTCGCGCTCGTGCGAGCGACATCGTTTCGCCAACGGAATTAGGTTAATCGTGCGAATATGGCAGGGCATTTTGGTCCCCAAAGTCGGCCCCGATGTGATCCCAAAGTCGCCTCCGACGTGGGCCCAAACTGTAGACCTTCTCCAAACTCTGCAGACACCTACCTCATTTTCTGCGCCTTGAAGTGCTCGGTCGATTTTCCTCGGCCAATCGGGAATTTTCCTCGGGCTGCAGTGAGGTCCCGACTTGTGTGCGCCCCACTTCGGCGCTGGTGGCGTTCGTCATGCACTGAGGTCGTCGCTGGTGCTCGTTCCGGCATCGGCTCTTGGGCTTTGCCGCGCGGGTCATCGTCTTTCCGCTCCCCACCTCCGCCTACATTCCTCTTCTCTCCCACTTCGACGGAGACCCGTGCCCTATCCATCCTCTAGCGCATGCCCTCCCCTTCAGCCGTAGACGCGCAACAACGACCACACGACGAGATGAAAGCGCTGATCCTCGAACAGACCGCCGGCGACTTCAAACCCGGACCAAAGTGCTACCACCCGGCCAAGGTCGCCCATCTTCCGGTGCCCATCGCCGCACAAGGGCAGGTCTTGGTCAAGATCATCGCTGCTGCGTTCAACCATAGGTGAGCCAGGAACTTTACTTGGCGACTTGGGTGAGGCTGAGGCTGACTTGGATCCTACTACACCGCAGGGATTTATTCATCCGTCAGAGTGGGTCCTCGTTCCTCACCGCCGCTGGCACGTGGCCCGGACTCCGACGAATTCAGATTCTGCGATTCGAGATGTGGGGAACGCTACAGAGGCCCTAGACCAATTCGGCCTAGCCTAGAAACCACCAGCGAAATACTGCAAACTGACACTCGCCCTCATGATACTCCCTCCACACTCCGACCAGGCCTTTACCCCGGTGTCATCTTTTCGACGCCCGAGCAGCCTTCAATCTTTGGGGCCGACGCTGTCGGTATCGTCAAATCCCCGAACCACCCTTTGCACAACAAATCGGTCCTAGTCGCCCCAGCCGTGAATTGGTTGACGTCGCCCCTCGGACCCGACCAGAAGCAACCTTTCGGCATCTTGGGCAACGTTCGTCAGACTGGTGGAAGGGGCACTTTCGCCGAGTATGTCGTCGTCGATAAGGACGATTTGATCGAATGCCCCGCTCATCTGACCGAGACAGGGAAGCAAGGGTGGTGTGAAGCGGCGGCGGCACCGTTGGGTGGATTGACCGCGTACCGGTGAGTTGGGAGTTCCGAGTTTTGGTCGGCGATGGCCCAAGCAGCGCTCTAACAGGATCTTCTTCCTTCTCCACTAGCGCCGTCTTCACCAAGGCCAAGGTCGAAAAGGGTCACAACGTCTTGATCACCGGTATCGGTGGAGGTGTTGCCATCACGGCATTGCAATTCTGTGTCGCCGCCGGTTCGTAATTCACCTGTGTTCAGCACCGCTTCGATGTGACGAGTTTTGGAAGCTGATGGGCTTGTCCCAGCTTTTCTGGTGTTTAGGTGCCAATGTCTGGGTGAGTGTAGGGTGACTTTTGGTTCGTTGCAGTCCTCGCATCTGAGATTGACTTCATCTCTGTCTCTCATCGACAGGTCTCTTCGAGCTCTGAACAAAAGATTCAACGTGCCGTCGAACTCGGAGCCAAAGGTGGCATCAACTACAAGGACGCTACCTGGCCCAAACAACTTCAAAGCCTGCTCCCCAAGCACCGCCCCTACCTCGACAGTGTCATCGATTCAGGCGGAGGCCCGATCGCGACCCAGGTCAGTCGCCTCCTCAAAGACGGCGGCATCGTCTCCTGCTACGGTCAAACGACGGGTCAAGAAGTCGGGATCAACATGGGCTTCGTACTGAAGAACCAAGAGTATAAGGGTTCGACGATGGGCTCGAGGGAGGAGTTCTTTGAGAGCGTCAAGTTTACGGATCGTCATGGGATCCGACCGGTCGTTGCGGATGTATTGGACGGGTTGGAGGAGGCGGAGAAGGGCTTTGAGATCTTGAAGAAGGGGTCGCAGTTTGGAAAGGTGAGATGGGCTGTTGTTGTGAGGGGGGGGGGATCGTATCGATGGAGCTGACTGTTGCCTTTCTCGCCTGGCACAGATTGTGATCTACTTGGGGGAGGAGCAGAAGCACAAGTCTTAAAGTGCAGGATGCGCTGCCGCAGCATTTTATACGCTTTCACTTTTGCTCTGTTGTATGACTCTTGACAGTTTGTCAAAGCTGTGGATGCAATGTGATTACTTCCGCTTCTCACCGAGCATTGACTCCGAGCGGCAATCTTTTCTTCTCGTGAAGACGAGGGGGCAGTGTAGCAGGTAGAATGATTTTAATCTGGTAGGTATACATAATGTTCTGTGGAGATTCGATCTTGCGGAACCGGTCATCGGGTGGAGACCACTCGCCGCCATAAATGTCGTGAGTCAGCCTCGGAGGAGAATTCGGCGATTGGGGATTGGCCGAGTCCGTCTTGGCGGCGGCCTGGATCATCAGCTGCTCTGGCTTGGACCTCTCGCCTTCCGCGCTCGTACACGCTACATCGCACGTCCATTGCCACCGTTCACCGGCTCCGTGTATTGAATTCGAGCGTTTCCACTACCCTACACCTCGCACCGCCTGCAGCTCAGCGTTACGCTTCACCGCTCGTGGTCGTCGCCACCAGCAGCTGCGGTCCACGCTCGAATCACGGCCTTCTCATCACCTAATCCTCACTCGCCATGTCACTCTCGGCCGGACTGGTGCGTTGCATACTCTCACACCACTCCCCTGCTTACTGAACCCCCACTGACAGTTGTTGTCCTCCCCGACCCCCCCCCCTCCCCTCTTCTCAGACGCTGGCCGATCTGAACGACTACCTCGCGCCTTCGCAACTGTGCATCAAACCCGTCGAGATGGTCGAGGATACCGATCCGGACGAGGAAGAGGCCAACAAGCTTGCGAATGATCCCGCTTCTAAAGCCAATGTGAGCCGAAGCGTTTCATCGCACCGATCGGAACGAGCTGCTAACCAATCCCGCCGATCGTGCGAAGATGGAAATCATGATCGATGCTTCGACGCTTGCCTACTATGAGAAAGCCAGCAACGGAACCAAAGCCAAGAAACTCAAGAAAGCGGAAATCACACTCAATGATTGTCTTGCCTGCTCGTGAGTCGAGCCAAGACGAGAGCAAACTTTGCTTTTCACCGAGCTGACGTCATCACTCGATTTCCCATACAGTGGCTGCATCACCTCGGCCGAATCGGTACTCGTCCAGATGCAATCCCACCAAGAGGTCGAGCGAATGATTAAGGAGAGACCTGTGACTCACCACGCGCTCCCATTCTTCTTTGGGCCCGAAACTGACAAAGGCGAATCCTCCGTGTGCAGGATCTTACTCCGATCATGTCCATCTCGCCACAGAGCATCGCCAGTCTGGCGGCGTTGCATGACTTATCGCTAGAAGATACTATCAAAGGTTTACGTCTGTACTTCAAGCGACAGCTCGGTTTCCGGTGAGTCCACGTCCAGAACGTGTACCTACCTTCGATCGCCACCCTGACCAATACCATCCGATGGCATCGGCCAGCCTCGTCTTCGACACCACATTCGCCCGTTCCATCTCGCTCCTCGAGAACCGTCTCGAATTTCTCGAACGTCGAACCCACGCCGAACAAAACCCCGCCAAGCCCTCCCCTTCGGTAATCTCCACTTCTACAAATTCACCAGCTTCGTCCTCGACAGGTCCATTACCGATCCTCAGTTCGGCATGTCCGGGATGGATTTGCTATGCCGAAAAGACGCACGGAGAGTTGTTGCCTTTTGTTAGCAACGTCAAGAGTCCGCAGGCGATTATGGGGACTTTGGTTAAGGGTGGGAGAGTGGCGAAGAGATTGGGACTCGGGTGAGCGAGTATTCTGCTGCTGGGTAGGAGCGTCGAGATCCATGCTGATCGTTCATTATTAAACACAGACCGGACAAGATCTACCATGTAAGCGTCATGCCCTGCTACGACAAGAAACTCGAAGCCTCCCGACCCGACTTTGCGACACCTTTCGTCCTCGACCCTTCGTCGTCGTCGGCCAAAGCCCCAACTTCCCCCGTTCGTGACGTCGATTGTGTACTTACTACGGGAGAGGTCAACACGATGATCACGGCCTCTGGGACGACCTTGAGGCGATTGGCGAGGGAATCGAATGACTTGGGAGCGTCAGAATCCGAGCACTTCCCTTCGACCCTTTTGTCGCCTCGCTCGAGCGACCCATCGACCTCCACCTCCTCGGGTGGTTACTTCCAAAACGCCATCCTCGCCATCCTGTCGAACCTTCCTCCAGAAGCCTATCCCGAACTCCACGTCGACCTAAAACGATTACGCAACGACAACTCGGTCCAATCGACGCTCTACCGCAAAGATCAAGTGCTCGTCAAGGTCGCCAAATCGTACGGCTTGCATAACCTCCATACGATTGTCAAGAAATTGGGACGAGAGTTCGGTATCTCGGTTAGTGCAGGGGCGGCGGGGAGAGCTCCTCCCTCGATGAGAGTTGGAAGTGGGTATGGGAGTAAGACCAAGGCTGGGGTAGGGAAGGAGAAGGAACGGGACGTCGAGTTCATTGAGGTCATGGCTTGTCCGAGTGGGTGCCTCAATGGGGGTGGACAGATCCCGACGCCGTCCAACTCGGCTGCAGCGAGGAGGTGGGAAGTTGATCAGGAAGGGATGCCGGATGTTGTGTTGACGGAGATGAGGGAGGAGGAGAGAGGCGCGATGGATTTGGATGGGGGCGGGGAAGATCGTAAGGTGTTGAGCTCGGTCGAATGGGTCAACAAGGTTGAGCAGAAATACTGGAGCGTGTCCAGCACGTCACCCGCACCACCGAGCGACAAAGAAGCGAATCTGGACCCGAGTATAGTGCCGTACATCCGACATCTTGGAGAACTTCAGGAGGAAGAGAAGGAAGTCAGAGCTTGCTTGGACGAACTAGTTGAAGGAGGAGGGAGTGAGCGGAGGAAGGAGCTGCTGAGAACGAGTTATCGCGCGTTGGAGAAGGAGACGAATGGGTTGGCGGTGGTGTGGTAGAACGGTCTCTCGCATTGTGCTAATGCATAGTCTGAGACAACACATCTCATGCACTGCACGAGTTGCTTCTCACGGTCAATGTCATCACAATGAATTGAACAGTCAGACAGAAGGCACCCCACGAGAGCTCTTTATCAGCTTTGGCCAACTCGGTGAAACCTGATCAGAACCTCTCTAGCCAGCAATCCAACACCGCGGACCTCCTCTCCTCCTTCACGACCCTAATTGCCTCCTTCATCTTCTCCTCCAACTCGTGCGCGTACTTGACCTTGGCGCACCAAGCCCCACCCGAAGCTTGCGCGATCGCTCCGTAATCGGGGTTGAGGTCGTCCGTGGGACCGAAGGAGACGTTGAGATCACCGGCTGTGGAGCGGGAGCCGAGGCCGTTGGGATGAACACCTATCATGGACAGGGTGGGGGATTTCCAGCCGCCGTTGTTGAGGACAATGGTGAGGAAGGGCTATAACCGAAGGAGGGAGCACAAGTCAGCGACCGAAGTAAGCTGTTTCTGGGCTAAACAGGGCACTCACAGCGTCATAGCGCCTACTGATCCAGTAACTCGCGCTGGGCACACCAAAGACGAAGCTACCATCACCGACAACGACGGCAATCAAATCCTTTTCGAACGAAGAATCGGCATCACCCGCAAACTTGGCACCGATCGCGGCTCCGAGGGACCATCCGAGCGAAGAGGCCCCAGAACTAAGAAGGGATCCGGGCACCTGTCGGGGCGGCAGATTGTCAAGGTAGACGGGTAAAAGTCAGAGTCTGCGACGCAGGTCAAGGACGGCTTTGGCTAGATCAGAACGTACCCGAGGCTTGAAGTGGTTCCAAACATGAGGATAATTCGAGATCGCCTCGTTACAGACCAACGTCTTTTCCGGGTTCGAGTTTTTCCTCAAACTAGCGACGATCAAAGGCGCAGTCAAGAGATCTTCCTTGCCTGGGGCTTCCAACCCCAGCAGTTCGGCATCGCGTTGTTGTTTCTTTTGTTTCCATTCGGAGCGACGCTCTTCAATCAAGGTCGAGTCGAGCGCCGAATTCGAGGATGAAAGGTAGTCGATGAGTTGTTGGCATGCTAGGCCGACGTCGGCTTTGGCTCGCAGTAGAGCGGGGTACGAATAAGCGAGCATCTTCTCCTTGAGCGGGTCGCAGTCGATATGGAAGATTTCGGCAGACTTTGAGGGCTTGGTATGCAGTGCCAACCTAGAAGAGTAGTGAACCTAAGTGGTAGCAAATGATACCTCACGGGACTGAAGATATCAAGTCAGAACTCACCAGGGCACGTCACAATCCAGAATCAAGATAAAATCCGCCGCCTCGACCAAAGGGTTATGTTGACCAAAACCGACACCCGCATGAAGGTAATGATCGAAATCAAGGTTGACTGTCGAGGGGCAGCTCGAGAAGACAGGTGAGGCCGTCAACTCGGCCAAGCGAGTCAGGGGTTCGACGGAAGAAGGGCTGCGGCCGGCGTAGGTCGAGATGAACAGAGGCTTCTTGGCTTTGGCCAACGACTCTGCGATACGCCTGACGGCTGTTCGTGAGAAGCTCGTTGTCAAAAACTTGTCCTGGAAGCGGAGTCGGCCTGAGCCTTATAGAACCTACAATTGTGCCCCAAAGGAGACGGCTCGATGGGGGTCCATACTTCGCTCGCTCGGACATCCTTGATACCTGTAAAGGATCCGTCAGCTGGTCAGTCCAGGAAGATTCCGCGAGCTTAGACACACGAGCACATCGGTCAACTCAACTCTTTGGGTCCAGTCGTTCCTCGGTGACTTCCCTCATCGCCCACAGGTAAACGGGTCCCTTGGGTTCACTCATCGCAAACTGAAGACCTCGTAGAATGGTCTGTAACGAACGCATCCCCGTCCCAAATGATACCTTGAAGTTAGGGCTGACCCTCTCCTAGATCTTCCTGGCTGGGTGTCGGACTTACGTGCTGCGCTGTCGCGCCGGAGCGAATCTCGCCGACGTGGCGCATGTACTGGCGGACGATCTGGGGTTGGTCGACCGCATTTTGAAGGTAGTGAATGAACTAAAGAGGAGAAGGAAAGTCAAACATCAGTTTGGACCGACTCTAATCTGCAGGGGAGGTTCAAGCTCCTTGCTACGCTCTTACCTCGTTCCTTGAGCCGGCATGTTCGCCCTCTTGCGAGAAAGGTGAAGCCTAAAGGGTGCGTTACGGCAAAAGTCAGCGCAAAATCAATACTCCAGAGTGATATAGCGAGTGCTCACTCCAGCGTAGATCAACACAGGGGTACGGCATGCGCAGACGTTATGCACTGCACCCGCCAAAGCCTAGAGGGAAGCGAGGAAGGATTTTCAGCATCGGCTTGAAGGCGAGGCCTGACGCCAGCTTGGCGCTGGACTGACTTGGGTGCCGCAGTCCTACAATAAATGGAACAAGGAATGAGGGTTCAGCCCCAGCATACGGAGACTCTCGAATGTGTCCTTGCAAGAAGCGACGTGGACTTACGACGTGGACAATCACGGCAGCGGGTTTGCCGCAGACCTGGGCATAGCCTTGGGCGCAGGACAGTGCGACCATCTAGGTAACGAAGGGAAATTACGAGCTTTCAGTGACTGCTGTCCCCGGCGATCAATCGATCCGACATCAAGGTAGCGCACCTCGTTCGGGCACGTGACGATCTTGACGGACTTGGCGCGGTCCTTGGTGCGCTGGATGAACGCTTCGAGAAGGCTGGGATGGTCACTGCAGTAATGTGAGGGAGGGACGAGTCAGCTAATGGCGTAACACATCTGGGCATGACTCGTCGCCGGCCCCCGCGCAAACTTCTCCTGGCGCGTGTGGGCTCGGGGCCGGGGGTTCAGTCGTGCCTCGCTCCGATTGGCCGACGGACACCGGGCAGACGGGCAGACTCACGAGCCGAGATTGACGAAGCAATGCGTGATCCCGGCGTCGACCAAGGTCTGCAGCAGCACGTTCGACGCCGTGAACAGAGGTGGCGCAGGTTCCTGGGTCATGTTTGAGGGGATGATGGGCGTCGTCATGATGATGGGTGGGTGGGGGTGACGGGGGTTGGATCAGGTCAAAGTGGGGTTGATCGCCGTATTCCGTGTGGGGGAACACTCCGCAGTGCCAGCAAGGAGCGAAGCGAGCCGTTCGAGGGTAAGGGAGGGGTGTACCGTCTCTTGGTCGGGGCGTCGGGGCGTCGGACGTGTCCGGTATCGGGGTACACCGTCTCTGAGTTGGAGCGGATGTGTGCGGTATCTCGTGTTCTTGTCTCGTGTGAGGTCCAGTGCCAAGAATCAAGGCTGTAAACGCGTCAGGAACCGATGGAAAGGAGCGTTGATCATGGAGCTCCACTCGCCCTGTCTTTGTGCCGGTTCTCTGCCGGGCCGCGGCAAATGGCAAAACGAAACGACCGGCGCCGATCGCTTTCCTCACTCGTCCCGAGCATCCCACACTTTTTCCGGATTCGACAACTTTTCAACCAAACCTTACTCGGGTGTTTTTTGCTGATTTCGAGACAGTCAGGGCACTGGTCTCGGACTGTCGGACGCGAGATTTCCGCTTCAAGTTCGGAACTTGGACAAGATCGTTCCGGAGCGTCACACGTCCTCTTGATTGTTCATGCTGGTACATAGGCTAGCCCTTCGGCTCTCCTCCTCCCCTCTCATCACTCCTTGCACTCATTGCTTTGCTGATGATACAAGACTGAGATATATTCGTCACACAAGAAGCGTCGCATGGGCGCACAAGAAAGGAAAAAACCGCGAGCATCAAGAACGACAGAAAGGTGACCATCAAGACCGTCTCCCTACACGAGAAACAACAGCTCGAGCTATTCTTCGTCCTTCGTCTAGAACATCATCACATCATCACATCATCTCCCATCTTGGGGCCTTCAGTATCTTCCTCCGCCGAGAGGCATTCGCTCCTCGGAAGCACGACGAGCTTAGACGAACTCGGCAGCTTTCCCGCTCTGGACAGAATCAAGTGTGTGAATGGGCCATACATCAGTTCGGACCCGTTCATTGAAGGGCGTTATCAAGGAGAATGCACGTACGACGAGCAGCCCGACGATCAGACCGAACAGGCCCAGAATCGACGAAAAGACCTCGATGACCAAAACCTTGACGAACAGAGCTACATCGAGGCCAACCAAACATCCCATCAGTACCCTTAGCTCCGTTGCTCAACCAGAGTCTAACACATGCATGAGGTGAACGCACAAGGATCGGCGGCATCACCCAACGCGGCGTTACTTCCCGAGATTCCGACGGCGATACCACACAGCAGGTTGCACATGCCCATTGTCACACCACCCCAGAACAAGGCGAAGCCCGTGTAGTAATTGCCAGCCGTGTAGAGTGTTATCTGCGTCGGGGAAGAAGCGAGCTTGGCGGAGAAGACGATCGCTGAGGAGGATATGGGATCGAGGTCAGCACGCGCTTGACCTTGCAACATGAAGGCGAGCTAGGTTCGCGGGAAATGCATGACTCACATCCAATGACGCCTATATGATATGAAAGAATGAGCACAGTCAGTTCTAGGTTCTATCCTGCGTTGAAGATTGGGATCGCGGCCGGTTTGGACCACGAGCCTGAGCAGAGAAGAGCGCAACCAGGACTAACCGTAGACGCCTGCCACTTCACAGAAGATGACCCTGTTGTAATCGTCGGACGGGGAGTGTTCCGCGTGTCAGCTTTGGTATACTAATCTGCGCCGCCAGCTCGAGCGTCCGCATCCAGTCATGTCGCGCTCTCGCACGGCACCCCCCGACAGCATGCGATCGACAGCGATGAGTTGGAATGCGAAAGCACTTGCGAGATCAAGTTCTTGCTGGTGATCCGGGGTGCTCGTACTCCGGCACCGATGATGGTCGAGCCCGTGATCCAGATTCCCCTGTGGCGCACAGTGCGGAGGCAGCGATGTCGATCGCAACAGAGCCTTAGCCGGGCTTGCATTGAAAGCTACGATACATCTGGGCACACTGACCATCCTGCTCCGACGACGGACAGACCGAGGTTCAATCCGATCCCGAGCAGGGCCCAGGCGTAGGGCGACGTCTGTTCGAGAAACGCCCCCGGGTTGAACTGTTCGCCTACAGTGGACAGCCAGCTAAGATCAGTCTGTGGACCCCGAGGCGTGAGAAGCTCAGTACACCGCTCACCTGATCCTGTAAAGAGGATGTACAGGCCAGCGACGAGCCCGATCGACTGAGCCGACGAAGCCGCCGGCGATGAGCAAACACAGTGGCGTCAGAGCGGTTACAGCGTACAGATCGTCGCTCTGCCCTACTCACGACGACGGAGTACGGCACGAGCCATGATGTTGTAGAGTAGGCCATCCTAGAGCAGCAGCCGACGGCGATGGGGACGATCAAACGGGCGTGCGGAAGCGGAGCGCCGACTGAGCTCCATCGTCCACGCCCCACCAGCCCAAGCGTGCGTCTCGAAAAACGCTGAAACTTCACGCAGTCACAAGCTCCAAATCTTTGGCCTGCTTCTCCGACTCGAGTGGCGACGTTTTTCTCAAACCAGCATTCTCTCGTTAAATATCCGTCGTCGTTTTACTTTGTGACTGAGGTGTTCTCTCTCGGTCCTGCTTCCAGTTTGCAACTTGAACATTTTAGTTTGGCGAACGAGCGTATTCGTTACAAGCCTATCAAGCTACAGGAATAGGAATGGTAAACTCAAGCTCGAATTGCTTCGACTCGAGTCCTCCTCCCCGATTCGGCGCTCAAGATGACCAAGGGGGTCCTACTGCACCCTCGCTGTTTTTTTTGACCCTTCCATCCATCAACTCTTGACGCACTTGCCCTCGCAGGCTGCACTTGGTCGACACCGAGGCAGACCGTCGTAGTACAGGCGGTCGCGAACGGGTCGGTGCAGCATCCACTATCTGTCAAGAATCGAATCGACGATAAAGACACGGCATGATCAGTGGAATGAACTCAAATTCGAGAATTCCAGGTTCAACCCAGTAGAGGTGACGTACCGTCTTGGGATTGGACGTACTAGGGCGCCTCCGAGTCACACTTGGGAGGCACGCAAGCCCCTTTGCCCAAATGTCGGCCCTCCGAGTCCACGCAAACGGTCGACTTGAAGTCTTTGAAGCAGGATGTGGCGTAAGGGTCCATGCAGCAGTTAGGGCCCGTACCTACGAAGATGGAAGAAAAGTAAGTGAAACTGTATTGTCCAGAAGAATGGGGTGACAGCCTCGAGGACGGCATTTGTAAACACTGACCGTGTTTGGGCATGTAGGTCGGCACAGGGCAAACGGCATTCTTGGTGCCGTCCACATAGAGATCGGTGCAAACCGTTGCTACTTCGGGGGTCGAACATTTGGTTGCTTGCGGATCGAACCTCCCGTGTCTTCGAGATCATCATGGAGAGAATTGAGCCTTTTGGGTCAGTCCTGTACGAAACCTGCCGCTAGGGCATAGGAGACTCACTCATTGTCATCGGAGACGACCGATTGAGGGTCTGGGCAAACTAGGGCTTTGCATTCATCGACGTCGAGCTTGTACCCACCGGCGCATGCTGTCGACGTGATGCGATCGGAGCACTTGGTGGCGTGGGGATCGAAGCAGCAGCCGTTTTCTGTGAAAACAGAGATCAAGCCAGGGTGTGCTGGTCCCGGGTAAATCGAGACAGTGTCTCCTAGACAAATCAGTGGCCTACTATCGTCAGAGTAGACAGCAAGTGGAAGCTTGCAAGTGCGAGACTCATCGACCTTGCACTCGTTGCGATCGAGCTTGTACCCGACTGCGCACGGGGTCGAGGTGATTTGTTGTCGCTGGAGGGTCTTGTGCTACGTGGCGTCGATAGATGACCTAATGTGAGATAGTGAGTCGCTAAAGGTCAATCGAATGTAACAGAACGAATGGGCGAGATGTGATGTCGAGTGCGTGGTGGAGAAGAGAGAGAGAACAGTTAGGCAAAAATGACGCAAGCTTATGTAAACAACCAGCCGCCTCTGCCGCCTCTACTGGACCCCGCACAACACCCGCGCGTCCCGCGCTGCTGCCAACACCGCAAGTCCCTCTGGACCGCCGACCCCACTAATTTCCCACAACATGATTCGCTGGTCGAAGCAGCAGCCGTTACCTGGGCGTAATGGCCCACATTACGTGGTATGATCAGGGAATGTTGTATCTGTTGCAACCGATCATGACAAACTCACTATCGTCGGATACGACTGCGAGCGCGGCCTTGTACATGATGAGCCCGCAGGAGTTATTCTTGAGCTGGTAGCCGGACTTGCACGCTGTCGAAGCTTGGGTATCGAAGCAAGCCGAAGCATGCGAGTCCAGGCAGCATCCGTTTTCTACCAGAAGGTAAAGAAGAGGCGAGAAGAGTTCAGCTCAACTTAGGCTCAAGAGAGGGCGGTTCTCAGGGTGACCAAATGGGCTTACGGTCTTGAGACAACACCTTGGGAAGAGTGCAGGTGACCTTGACGCAGACCCGCTTATCCGAAAGAAGGTAAGCCTTCTTGCAGTTCAACGACTCTGTGGCAGTGCATAACGACGCACCCTTGTCCTTGCATCGCAAGCACCTTCGGCCCGGAGAAAGGGAAAGCGGCTTTCAGTCTCTGGCTGAAGCCTGCAGGCTGGCGAGGGAACCGGCCCAGATGGAGCCCGGAGAGGTAGGTCGCACTCTCAATCTTGCACTTTGATTTGCGGCCCTCGAGGTTAACGAGCTTGCACCCCAAAGGCCCGTTCTGTTGCAGGCCGAAGCATGGGGGAACGTCTTTGAGCAATCTTGACACTTGTTGGCTGGAAAGGGGCGTGCGGCACGCGAGGGTCAGCCCGGGAGCTGGAGCAGTTGACGTGAAGAGCAGCCAAAAGTTCAACCTACTCTTGGGATTCAGGAACTGACTGTTCGAGCACTTGGAGGCAGCACGAGCCTGCCCTTCCGAGGAAGTCGGACGTGCAATTCGTTGACGCCTGCGGCAGGGGCTGCCGAGGTGAGCTGAAGAGCTGAAGCGAGGACGGAGAGGGCGATGAGGAATTTCATGAGGGGTGCGGGCGAAGTGATGAATGAAAAGTGAAGTGAAGAAGAAGAAGAGTTACAAGATGGTACGTATAATGGGATTTCGGGGTCAGAACACAAGTGATCGACATCGCTATGCTACCCGGCCAGGATGAGGAGGGCAAGGCTCTCGTTGAACAGACGAGCGCGCAGATTGGCTGTGCCGAGCGACGGACTCTGGAAGAGGGATTCCCTCGGAAAATACGGGAGCCGGATCCACTGTATCGGTCCCCTTCGGAGAACGGTGTGAGCGTACAGCCACCTAATATGTGATCTTCTAGCCCGAACCCAAAAATTTTATGACGTCAGCTCTTCGCTGGCATTGGAGCTACACAGCGTCCACACCGTTCATGGCTCCAGCCGGCGCCGTCGGTGTGGGGGGTGGGGGAGGTGAGTGTATGCATGCCCACGCGCGCGGGCCGTAATTGCTGAACACACAAGAGTCATCGCGCCTAATGATGGTTGGTGGTGTTTGATAACGAGTTCGCTCGCCCTTGCATCAGAGCGTCTCACCTGAGCACAGGCCACGGTATCACCATTGCTGCCGGGCTCTGGGTCGGCGTGTAGTTCGCTGTTGAGGTGAGCCTATACGTGCTTTGTCTGGTGACCTTTTCCCACTCGACGCAGCACCGCCCGAGTCTCGGCCGACCCATCACCCCGAACAACCACACACCACCGCATCCAACAGCACACTACGCTCGGTCCTGCTCTGCGTACAAGATCTGGTCTCATCGAGTTGAAGAACACTACCCTGGAATTCCGAGGAGACCCGCCGTCGTAGGCTCTCCAACTCTCGCGGGGCCGAGGCGGACCGTCCTCCAACCGGCCCCCACACGCCGAGTTGACCCACGCTCTGCCGTGCATCGCCTTTACATCCGTCACCTGGACATGAACAAGGCTCGGTGAACTGACCTTGCTCTTGTGGTGTTGTTCGACTAGATTCGTCTACTCGTGGGGGCTGATTGTCAATTTGCTTGGGGCTCAAGACCGAGCGAGATAAGCCCCCCACCTCGCCGCCGAGCGACTTGACTCTGTCCTCGTTCGCCTATCCGGCCCTTCAGAATGGAAGGCTCCGCTCCTTCGTTCTCTTCTCACGAGAGGAGATCTTCGACACCGAACGCATCCTTCTCCAAACCGGGGCCACGCAAGGTCCGCTCCCCGTTCCTCTCGGCCTCCTCGCCCCGTACCCCACCTTCCCCCGTTCAGCTCGCGCGTATCACTTCGGACGGTGTCGTGACGGCTTCCTCCAACGAACGCAAGCAGCCACTATCCGACCAGATGTCCCATCCTGAGCTGAGTCCTCGGCCTTCGTTGGATCATGTGCCCTCGGCCTCGACCGCAGCGACGAGCTCGAGCGACAAGGCTGGCGCACCGGCAATCATCCAGCCGCTCAACCTGCTCAAATTGGCCTCGTCGGTCGTTCAATCCCGCAACGGATCGGTACTCAGTCGAGGATACATTGTCAAGCGAGATTACAGACCCGTCCATGATGCCGCTTCCCCTTCGAGTGCGACGACTATGTCCATCCGGCCCGATCAGATCCATCTCACCGGCGCCGACAACTTTCGGGGAGTCGACGATTGGGGCGTGTATGGGTTGGCTCAGCCGACCGAGACGGGCCTGAGGACGGTCCTATCCATGCTGAAGGCTCAAGACACGCTCGTCGCTCCCACATCATCTGGCAGAGCCGGCAGCATCTCGAGTCTCCCCCACTTGCCCGTCAAGAGAAAAGGTCGTCACGTCGTCTGGTTCTGCACGCGGGAGGAGCCCATCATCTACTTGGGTTCACAGCCTTTTGTTCTCAGGGATGCTGCGCACCCGACCCGGACGTACTCAATTTCGGATCGAGCCGAAAATTTGGAAGAGATCGAGAAGCGCCTCAAGGTCGACATCCTCAAAGAAGCGCAGCGGTACGGGGGTGTCATCCTCGTGCAAGAGGAAGTTCGACCGCTCGAGATTGTCAACTCGTGGATCGCAGCCGATTCGGTCCGGACCGTGAGGGAGGTGTGGGAAGAGGTCATTGCGGCGGGGTACAACCTCACGTACCATCGGACGCCCGTGACGGCTGACCAGTCGCCCGAGGACGGGTATCTTGATACGTACTCGGAACTCATTAGGGACGTGCCGACGCGAAGTCTGCTTGTGTTCAACTGTGGTATTGGCGTCGTGAGGACGACATTCGCCATGACGACAGCCATCCTGGTCAGGAGGATGCAGAGACTCAAAGAAGGGCAATACGACTTGATCGACTCCCCGACTCGACCTCAAGATGACGTTGCAGAGTTGAATGGCGGACTTTCGGTCACATCTGGAGGTCAGGTGCAGGACCCAAAAACGTTGGGGATAGGCAAGGCGAGAAGCCTGTTGAAAGAGCGGAAAGACCAAGCCGAAAGAGACAAGAGTCTGTTGAGGCTGATGACGGTGCTGCAGACGGGCTTGGCGACTAGACCGGCTGCCGGTGGTCAAGGCGCCATGCTCGGTTTGCTGCTCGCTCAACCACAGCTCTTGGAGAATCTGCGGTGAGTCATGAATCGGCCCTTTGTGTCCACAGCCAAGTGACTCGGGAACTGAACCCTCGTAAACCCTTGCAGAACGGCTCTGGTCGGCCAGTATGACCTCATCCTTTCGCTCCTCTCCGTCGTCGATGACGCGCAGCATCTCAAGCAGGTCGTCGACACGGTTGTCGATCGCCTCGACTTCAAAGTCAACCTGCGCGAATCGATTCTCGAGCATCGCATCCGATACGCTTCTCTGGCTCTGGTCGACAACCAACGTCCCTCGGCTTCACACGAGCGAATGGGCAAAGCGCTGGCAGCGTTGGAGCGTTATTTCTTCTTGATCGCCTTTGCGGCCTTCATCAATGACGCTTTCAGCGCTTCGTCGAGCCCGGTAGCTCAAAACGTCGGCGGGAAGCCGCCTACAGAACGTAGACTAGGTGCACCTCTCAAGTTCTCGATGTGGCTCAAGGAACGAACCGAGATTGGCAAGATGCTCGCCCGGCTGAAGAAGACGGGGCAAGGCCACTTTTGGGTCTTTTCACCCATCCAAGACCTATCGGCGATCGCTCGGGGCGAAGCAGGGCAGCTCACTTTGACTGACCACAACCTCCAGGTGGGAGGCGGCGGGCAACGGGGAGAAGGAGATTTGAGCGAGAAGTTGGCCCACGTGCAGCGCAAGGGGAACCAGGTCGTCGGCGACGAATGGGCGCAGCAGATTGTCAGGAACCGTGCCGGAATCATCTTGAGACCGGGAATGATCTTGAAGAACGACCAGTGGAGGATTGCAGCAGCCGATGCGCCGGCCGGTGGCGATGCGAGTTCCTCCAACGCCGACTCCGGGTCCACGATCCGGGGAGCGATCAACTTTCGCCGAGTCCCAAAGTCCTCCCTCTACGGACTCTCACAGCCTTCGCAGGACGGCATCGTCAAAGTTCTGGAAGAGGTCCGTCAGGGCATGGTCGACCCTCAGGCCGCGATCGTGTGGATCAATCTTCGCGAGGAGCCACTCGTCTACATCAACGGTACGCCGTACGTCCTACGGCAGGAATCGATCAGTCTGCGCAACGTCAAGTCGTATGCGGGCATCTCGAGCACCCGCTTGGAGCTGCTCGAAGACCGACTCAAATCTGACATTCTGAGCGAGTTGAAGCTCTTCGATGGGCGGTTACTGCTACACACCGAAGAAGGGGACGGGTCGGTCCACCCCGTTTGGGAGGTCGTGCAGGAACCCTTCGAGGCCTCCGTCAAGACGCTGCGCGAGATCTTTACCGAGTTGCAGCACGACGACAAGAGGCGGACCCTGGTCGGCCCAGCGTTCGAATTCATGCGCATCCCGATCACGGCCGAACGACCACCCCATTTCCAAGATGTGCAAGAAATTGTCGAGATCGTGGCCCGCCTACCTGTCGACGCGACGGCCGTGATCGTCAATTGCCAGCTCGGGCGAGGGCGGTCGACGCGGGCTCAAATCATCATCACGCTGGTGCAAAAGTGGATGCGATCGAAAGGGCAAGGGTGGTCCAGCGATGGCGCCAGATCGACGCGGTACTCGTATACCGTCATAAACAACTTGCTGCGCACCATTCGCTCGGGTCAAGAAGTCAAGACCGCGGTCGACGAAGCGATCGATGCGTGTCGAGAGACGTACGATTTGCTGGAATCGATCGAAGACGCGAGACAACAGGCCGAGGATGCCAAGGATCAGCCCGAGTTACGCAACAAGTTCATCGCCAAAGGTCTACAAAGTCTAAGGTGAGTACGAACAGGGGAGGCCTCGTACTTTTCGAGACCTCGAACTGACTCTTCCTTGTCGACACGCCAGGTCATACTATTTCTTGATCATCTTTTCATCTTTCCTCAACGAATGCAAAGCCGAGACGTGGAACGAGCTCCGTTCCTCGGCGAACTCGTACGAAGCCTGGGTTCGAGAGCGGCCAGTGTTCAAGACGATCGAAAGGGAACTCGATTCAGCGGGCATTGAGGCTTTGATGCCTTTGGAGAAACCTGTCGGAGGTACCGAGGGCCATGCTCTGAGCGACGAGGTCGAGGCTTTCGTGGCCAAACGATCGGGGAGAATCTTGTCGGCGTTCACCCTGCTCAAGTCGGATTTCTTCGTGAGTGTACCTTCAAGTTCGTATCTAAAGACCATCGTCCTGACACCGCGTTATCTACCCCGCAGTCTGGTCTGCAAAAAATGTCTCTGCCCGAGCGCGTGGAAGGCGCTCCCAACTTCCGCCGCGTCTGCCTTTCGCTCGAAACGTCCTCGGACCAGTCGAGAGAATTGGCAGGCTCGGCTTGCGTCGATCCTTCGACCCCGTTGGTGTATGGGTCGGGTATGCCTACAGTCGAAGGTTTGCGACGAGCACTGGAGAGGATGGGGGCCAAGGAGAAGCTGATCGTTTGGACGTCGATGAGGGAGGAACCCGTGATCTGTGAGCTTAGACGAGCTAGTATACAGTGAGGCCGTGCCCACTAATATGTGTTGAGTTGCTACCCCGTAACAGATGTAAGCGGGGGACGACCCCATGTCCTGCGCCTCATCGATGAACCCCTAGAGAACGTCATCACGACAGGCGTGACTGCGGCGACGGTGGAGGCGATGGAAGTCGCCCTGCAACTCGATTTGCGTAAAGAAGCCGAGGAGAACGACGGCAAGATCTTATTGCACGACGAGGTGGCGGAGAACGGGAACTTTATCGTCACGGCCGTCTGGGAGTCGGTGCACAACAACGAGTTGAGTGGAGCGACCACATCCCATCCGTGATTATCATGCTTATACTCAGCCTGGTTCACAGTATCCTGACGCCTAAGGAAGTCTTCGCGCTCATGCGTCAAGAAGGGTTCCAGGTTGACTACGAACGGCTGCCCGTCACGGACGAGCAAGCGCCGTTGGCGGGCGTGTACACTCGATTGGAGCAGCGCGTCATCTCTGGAGTGAACACAGATGCCAACTTTGTGTTCAATTGTCAGATGGTAAGTGCATCCATGCCGTGATCTTGTCGGAAACGGTGCTTGAGATCCACACTAATCTGATCCTGTGTCTCCATCCGCAGGGCCGTGGGAGAACAACAACCGGGATGTCAGTCATTTTGAAGGACAGTCTCCATGGTGTCGCCCCGCTGACAGTGAACGTTACTGACAACGTGCAGGGTCGCGGCAACGCTGGTCTACAACATTCTCTTCGACGACTCGCTGGCATCCTCACACCTTACAGGATCAATCTTGCTCGAGGCCCCTAACGGCGCGAACGATCCTGAGATCTCGGTCACGTGGGGCGGTCACGAGTCGGATCCTTACATCTCCGGCGAATATAAGATTGTGCTTCAGCTCGTCTCGCTCTTGCAGTACGGCAAGCTAGCCAAGAAGCTTGTCGATTGCGCCATCGAGTCAGTACCACATGATCAACGAACGGGCATGATCTCACGTGACTGACATACTCCTCTCCCACGGGCTTACAGTGCATGTGAGGGAGTACAGAACCTGCGCAGAGCCGTTTATGACTTTAAGCTTCGCGCCGAGGCGTCGGACGAGGGCTCAAAGAAGCACCGCAAGATCTTTGGCGTTGCGGTCAACTACCTATACCGGTGCGTCCATCGGTCACTGATGTGCCGCGCCTCTGCCAGTGCTGACCGAATGCGCTTGATTAAATACCCATGGTGTTCAAAAGCTACGCGAGCTTAATCGTGTTTGCCAGCTATTTACTGGAAAAGGTCGTCGAGGACGAAGATACCCAAGGCGAGTCCTCGATGCAGGCGGGTCAATCGTTCAATGCCTGGTTGGCCGAGCGGAGGGAAATTTCATCAGTACTTTCCAGAAGATCTTTGGAGTAGCGAAGCATCCTTGCAATATGCACCTTATGTACCTGTTTTTTTGTTTGATCATGTGCTTTGCTGATGTATCCCCGCGCTTGCTTGAGCACCTTGTAGTGATGCAGCAATATCGACTTCGTCGCCGAAGTCCGGGCCGTTTCGAAATTGCTGCTCTTGCCAGTAGCGAGGGTTGTACCCCAGAGCGCCACGATCGGCGAGGCCTTGTCCATCTATCTGGTAAGATGGGACACTGTCCTGTATTCCTTGTTGGTGGCCTATGGACGGTCCACAGGCCACGCAGATGCCCCCTGTCGCTTGGCGAATGCAACGGAGCAACTCCGTGCTCATCACGATTTCTCGAGCTGGCTCGGCCGGAACGACCAGCGTGGTACCACCTCTTTCGACAGTGAGGTTGTAGTAAACACCGGTATTGTTAAGGCAATCAAGAAACAGGTTCGCAGTGGTGATGTCTAAAGGTAGCCGATCAGGAGGCGGGGGGCCCGAGTCGGCATTGTCCTCACCGGAGTCGGAAGGGGTTTCCGGGTCACCGTAGGGCGTATAGGAACCATAAGGCCAGGTCGAGCCGAAGGGGAGAGTGCTGCCACTGGCGCAGATAATTTGAATGCTCAGTAGGAGGAGCCGGAGCACCGATGTGTTGACATGCATCTCATGGCATGGATCAAAGGGGATCTAGGCGCGGTTGGACAAGTTGATGACTTGAGTCAACGGGATGTCAAGACGGCTCCCTCGCAATGACGTCTCGTGCGAGTCGCCGCGGCCTCAGCCTGGAGTCGTGGGCTTGAGGCCACTAGTATACCTATTACTGAAATGCAACAGCGCCTGGTTCGACGACCCTGGGTAGCAGTCTCATTTACTGGTGCCTCGCTTGAACCCGTCGGCATTGCTAATTTGCTATGTGCGCTCCGCTCGGGCGGGCGGCGGGCAATTTCTCATCGGGTCCAATTTGTGATCGGCGGCCTTCGCTCGCTTGCTCCGCTTCCCCGCTCTCTTGTGACTTTTGACTTCGCGCCGTCACCTCGCCGATAACGGTCGAACAACCACTTGCACCCACTAACAGTATGCTTACGCGTGCCAGAACTCAGCCCTTGGTGGCTCCCATAACACCTCCCAAACCAGTTTGTCGTGGGAGCAAGCGTGCATCAAGTTCCACGAATCTCATCACACCGCTTGCCACCCCACGGACCCCACCGCCTTCGGCTCGTAAGCGCCGCAAGACCGAGGATCCTCCCACCGCAACACCAGACGCTACAATAGGATCCGTGCCCGCTGCTCGAGAAGAAGTTTCGACGGTGTTGCTGCACCCGCCTTTGACGTTCTCGTTCGAGGAGGCCACAGGACACCTGCACTCGATCGATCAGCGCTGGGGTCCGGTCATTCAGTCCTTGCGGTGCAAGCCATTCCAGCCTTCGGAAGCAGATAATCTCTTTGATCCATTCAGATCCCTGGCGAGTTGATTTGAGCCAGTACAAGTTTATTGCTTCTATTCTCCCCATGAGTCAATTTCTGATAAGAAGTTACTTGCCGGATGCGCTTGGGCACGCAGGTCAGCTCCATCATTGGCCAGCAAGTGTCTTGGCTCGCCGCTCGATCGATCCTCCACAAATTCCAGCGTGTCTTCTACCCTACTTTGCCAGAGAAGCTCGAGCGACCCCAGGCAGGTCTCGAGACCGAAGAAGAGCTGAGGCAACGTACTTCGCCCTTCCCGACCCCGCAGCAAGTCATCGATCTGCCGAACCGCACGGAAGCCTTGCGTGGCGCCGGCTTGAGCGGGCGAAAGGTTGAATACGTCGTCGAGCTGTCGGAAAGGTTCGTCGATGGTCGACTGAATGCCAAAAAGTTATGGTCGATGGACGATGAAGAAGAAGTAGAGCGAACGCTTGTCGCTTGTCGAGGGATCGGCGTGTGGACGGCCCACATGTTTCAAATCTTCTCGATGAAGAGGCCGAACGTCATCCCCGTGGGTGACTTGGGTGAGCGGAACTCGATGGCTATCGATGTCCTTTCAAATCGTGTATAGGCTAACCAGGTGACGTATCGTTTCACTCGATCAGGCATCCAGAAAGCGCTGTGCAAATGGTATTCGTCGGACCCGTCCACACCTCCACTCTTGCACCCGAAGAAGCTTTCCGGCGGGGATCCTTCAACTCCCAAGCCCGAGTCCGAGTCCGAGTCCACGGCTGCCCTTCTTTCACTGCCAGTGACTCCAGCATCGCCTAGCAATAGCGCCGGTAGAGCGCCCGCAGATGCGTCAAACCCTTTTGAGACGCCCAAGAAACAGCCGATCAAACTCGAAGAGGCTTATCCAAGTCCCGGAGCGACCCCCCTTGGCAGAGCGTTGGCAGCTCCCATCACCATACCGTTCGTCTTTCCTCCAACGACCTCGGGTTTAACTCCGGCAATCCTGAAGACGCGTTTGGCGGGCAAAAAGATCAAGTACGTCGGTCTCCACCACTTTCCTCGCTCGGGAGTTCATTGGGCATGATATGCTGATGCGCCGCGCCTTGGACCTGGCAGGGGAGCATACTTGACTCCACAGGAAGTGCGAGAGCTATGTCAGCCTTGGGAACCGTATTGTAGTGTCGCCATGTGGTATCTTTGGGCTGTCCTGTCCGATGTCTGAGTAATCTACCGATTCAAGGGGGAGCGCACAGAGCTCAGCCGAAGCTATCCGTTGACTTTACGATTCCGAAGAAATAAGTAGAATGTACAGCAATGGTATGTACACGAAAATCGAAATTATCATCGCAGTCTGGCAATGACCGCCCCGGTAGAAGTAATGACCTGTAAATGCCGCAAAAAAGCCGACTCCTGATCAGTACGGCGTCTCGACGGACAAGGGCAGTTCAAATGGTGGCTGACCTGGTGGATATCAGGCCTCTGCTTCGGGTCGACCTTCAACATCATCCTGATCAAGTCTCTGAACCCTTCCGAATGCCGACCTTCGCTTGATGGAGGAAAGTCGTACTTGCCGTTCATGACGGCCATCGCGATCGAACCGCCATGTTCGGACTGCTGGCTCGTCTCGAACGGGCTGGTTCCGTACGCCATCGCGAACAACGTCGCACCAAGGGACCAGATGTCGACTTTTTCGTCCAGTGTGATCCCCGTCTTGACGTCGAAGAGCTCCGGAGCTCGGAACGGCATCGAGCAGTGCTCAGCGGCGAGGTCCTGTTGGAGCAAGGCGATTTGTCGGCTCGGAATGGGGATGCGAGCGGGCAAGGCGGAACCAAAGTCCATGAGGATCGGTCGCGAGTCGTCGCTTAGCATGATGTTGGCCTGCGTGATCCACAGGCAGCGGAACCGTCAGCAAGGCGTCTGGACTGGGGCCTTGAGAATGCTCGCTGCATGGGAGACTTACGGGTTTGATATCTCGATGTGCCCAAGGCTCGACGCCGTTGTTCGCGCTGCCACTCTTCTTCCCCGAAGCCGTGCCTAGCTTTCCCAGCGCCACCGTCGAATCACCGAGACCGGGCAGGCCCGAATCCTCCCGTTCCTGTACGACGGCGCCCTTGATCGCTTCGACACCGCCGATCAGGGCCTGCCCCTCCGATTCTTCGCCAGCTCGAACAAGACCTTCGTCCTCTTCATCCCCGTCCTCTTCGTCTTCCGTATTCGTTGCCCGACGCGTCATGGAGCTCGTGGGTGGGTACGACGAAGGGTCATTCACCGACGCCGAAGACGAGAATGAAGGATCTGCGCCGGCCGAGGATGAGCGGGACGGCGTGTATGTATGCATCGCTCGTACGGCCAAGCACGTGCCAAGAAAGAGCTGCAATGTGTCCAATTCGGTCGAATGTGATCCGTTGACGGCATTCGAGGTGATGATGTCTTGACATCTGCAAGACCAGATTCCGGAAAGGTGAGTTACATTTTTCGCTCGAGGCAGGGTCGAGCCAGTCGACTCACGTTCCCTTTTGGTAGAAGGGCAGGAACAGGTAGATGATTTTGGATCCGTCGGGGTCTTCGGGGTCTTGAACGACACATGAATCGAGGCAGCGAATGATGTTGGGGTGCCGGAAGCGCTTGTAAGCCTCGACCTCTTTCAACGCCTGTTGTACCGAATCCGACCCCAGCGGGCAGCGGATCTTTTTGAGCGCAAACAGGCGCGACGAGGTGAGATCCTGAGCTAGATAGACCTGTGAGCCGCCGGATAGGCGTAGCAGAGTAGGGCCCAGAGGAGCGCGCCGTTCAGTGAGGTTGACACGTGAGCTGTCGCGCCGAAGACGACGTGGTCTTCGCGACGGAGGAAAGGAGGGTGGCGCACATATGAGAAGCCTCCTTCGCCGAGTAGCTTGATGATTTTGAACGAGCGTCCATTCAGCTTCAATGTCGCGTCTGTTGCCGCCCACCAACAAGCGTATGAGTACGCTGGTGCGACGTTGCGCAACGCGTCGAGGCACTTTTAGGCGCAGCTCGTGAGCTCGGGCTGACCTTGCTGGCAGAAGCACGACGTGAGGGCATAGAACGTGTCCTTGAGCTGGTCCATGTGTGCAAGTAGGATGAGCGGTACCCCCGGGGCGACAGGGGTGGAGGGGGGTGGGTGGGTTCAAAGAGGAGTCTCAGTCGCAGTGCTCGCTGCCGACTCGGGTCGTACCGGCGCCGTTCGCTGGAGTTCGCTGGCAGCCGCTGCCGCCGCAGTGCCGCCACAGTGGTAGGCCGTCGTCGGCACCGGCGATCGAGACGTGTCTGTGGGCAAGAGCTCGCTGGGAGCTCCTGTACCGTAACCGCCTGCGCTCCTACTCCTGGACGCCGGCTCCGTGGCCGTCACGCCGGCTCCCCCAGGCTCCCCCACTCCCCCAACCCCTCCGATCAACGTTCAACGTTCAACCCCCACCTTTCCCATCCTCCCTCTCTCCGTGATCGGCCTCCCGCTCGCCGCCTGTTGCACCTCACTCCCAAAGCGGAGAGAACGGATGCTCTACAACCATCTTCGGACGCACCTGATTGTCGCGCCTTCGACCTCGGTCGGCAAGTCCATCTTTTCGACCGGGTTGTGTCGGGCTTCGCTGGCCCAAGGCGAGAGGGTCGGCTACTTGAAGCCGATCGGCACCGGCACCGGCGACGGTGATGACGAGCTGTGAGTCGCTGGAGATGTACTCCTACTGCTTCTTTCTCACTGTTGCAAATTTTCAGGTAACTGATCCCTCTCGACAACGATCCAGACATTTGAAACGATTTGCCCCTCGGCTGAGCTCGACAAAGTGCCTCTTTCACTTTGACGAACCCGTGTCACCCCACCTCGCCGTAGCACGGTCCGGTTCGTCGACCTCGGTAGCATCAAAGCACCCCACCGATGATGCATTCGTCAGGGCCATCTCGCACCACGTCCATCGATTCGCCCAGGACTCGGCCACCCAGCTGCGACAAGCTGCAGGCCGTGGAGCCTCACTTTACATCGAGTCAGCCGGAGGTGAGCGAGCATTGGGAGACACGGTGAAATGTAAATCAAAATACACTGCCCCTGACGCGTATCCTGTATGAACAGGTGTCCACTCCCCCGTGCTCTCCGGATCTTCACAGATCGATGCCTACCGACCTCTCGCCCCACCTTCGACCCTATTGATCGCTTCCCATGCCCTCGGCGGCATATCAACCACGCTGTCGGCCTACGAATCGCTCCTCATCCGCGGTTACCGGATAGAATCGGTGCTCGTCTTCAAGGAGGACTACTACGAAAACTACTCGTACTTTCAGAAATGGTTCGAACAAGAACGAGGCATCAAGGTCGGAATCGTGCCATTACCGCCGCCGGTAGCGGAGTCGAAAGAGCACGACGAACAAAATATGGATACCTACTACGCGATCCTGGAAGAGACCCTCAGGCCCGTCATCGATCACCTGCGGCACACGCACCAGTACCACCTCGACGGACTCGCCTCGATGGGCAAAAGGTCGAGGGACGTCTTTTGGTGGCCATTCGTGCAACACAACCAGGTCGCGCGCGATCAAGACGTCATGGTCGTCGACTCGGCCCACGGTGATCATTTCGTCACGCTCGACCACCAGGTCGATGCAGCCTCCTCGAAGGCCCTATTGAGCCCCACGTTCGATGGGTCGGCGTCGTGGTGGACCCAGGCCTTGGGCCATTCGAATCCGACCCTGGCCCTCGCGGCTGCCCAGGCCGCCGGACGCTACGGCCACGTCCTGTTCCCTTCAGCCACGAACGAGCCTTCGCTTCGATTGGCCGAAAAATTGGTCCGAGGTGTGGGCCAGGGATGGGCCGAGCGCGTGTTTTATTCCGACGACGGATCCACGGGGATGGAAGTCGGCCTCAAGATGGCGCTCAGATCGTACGCCGTCCGAAGGGGATTGGATGCCGAAGAAGCGGGCCGATTAAAGGTGTTAGGCTTCAAGGGCTCCTACCACGGTGACACGATCGGTGTTGTCGATGCGTGTGAGAAGAGCATCTTTACCGAGCGTATCGACTGGTACAACGGCCGAGGGGCGTGGCTCAACGGGAGCCAGGTCATGCTCGAGCAGGGCAAAGTCGTCATTCGGGATCGGAAGACGGGAGAATCGATAGGAACATATGACACGCTCGAAGAACTGTACGACGTCGATCAACGCTTGAAAGACGGTGATCCCCTCATTGAGCGCTATCGCCACGAGATCGCCGCGTTCGTCCGGGAACACCACCAGGCAGGTACCGAGTTTGGCGCCTTGGTCCTCGAGCCCATTGTCATGGGTGCGGGGGGTATGATCTTCATTGACCCCTTATTCCAGCGCGTTCTCATCGATCTCGTTCGCGGTGACTCGACGCTCTTTCCCTCCCGTGCGAACGTCACCGCTGCGACGGCAAGCTCGAAAACTTGGCAGGGACTGCCCGTCGTCTTTGACGAGGTGTTTGTCGGTCTGCACAGGATTGGGTCCTTGACTTCGGCTCGACTGCTGGGCTCTAAGACCTACCCCGATATCGCCGTCTACGCCAAGATCCTTTCGGGAGGATTGGTGCCCCTGTCCGTCACGCTCGCCTCAGGGTCCATCTTTGAGACCTTCCTCGGACCGGGTAAAGTCGACGCCCTGTTGCATGGGCACAGCTACACGGCCCATCCTGTCGGATGCAACATTGCTCTGACCACCTTGGACACCTTGGAGAAAATGCAAAAGAGGGGTGATTGGGATGCGGCAAAACAGGACTGGGGGATCCAAGCCAGCGCCGCGCCTGCACATTCGTCGACCACCTCGGCCCAACCTTGGTCACTTTGGTCCGCCGAATTCGTCGATCGAGTCTCGCACTTAGAAGAGCGAGTCTCGGGAGTGATGGCCCTAGGGACCCTGCTCGTCGTCTACCTTCGAACCTCCTCCGCCGGCTACGACTCTGCGGCCTCGGTCGACCTCCTCGCTCGCCTCGGGGACGCCAAGGTGCCCGGTGGACCGAGTGCGAAGGGCTACAACGTCCACGCCAGGCCTCTCGGCAACGTCGTGTACTTCATGACGTCGCTCAATTCCAAGCTAGACGATCTGAGAGCACTCGAGCGAGCTCTCTGGGAAGCGCTACAAGAGTAGACAGAGGAGAAGCCACACGCATGTACCATTAGCAGTAGCAAATTTGCAGTAGAGTTTCGAGGAGGCTGTCGTCCTCTTTTACGCAATATAGAACCGACTCGGGTTTGATTACCCCCGGGGCAAATTTCCCACATCACAAGTGTTGCTCCGTCTTTTTCTGCCGTTCATCGTAAGCCCATTCTTGGATCGTGGCGGCTAGGTCCCTCACCTCTTGCGTCGTGTTGCCGGCATGCAAGCACACGCGCACTCGCTCCATCCCTTTGGGTACAGTCGGATGAAAGAGGGGCCGGACGAGGAAACCACGCGCAATCAGATGTAGCGACAAACGACGAGGGAAAGGCGTGAGCAGAGGGATGATGGGCGAAGTCGTGACGAGCGGGATGAGCGTCGTCGCCATGGGAGAGGTCGTCGGATCCATCGGTGGCGGGGGCGCGGGGGAGAAATTGAGCGTTGGGGGTAGAGAGATGGGGAACGAGGTCGGACTGAGAAACGTCGAGAGCTGGTTCAGGAGCATTGTCGACAGCGAATGGACTCGGTTCGCGGCCTGTGGTCACTCGAGAAAATCAGAATCTGGGTGCGTCGGAAAGCGGGCAGCACTCCAGCCCGCCAACTCACCAAATCGCCCTTGCCCGAGTCGAGCATGTCGATCGCCTCTCGCATAGCGATAACGTTCATGTAGGGCATTGCGGTCGAGTAGATGAGAGGTCGGGCATAATTGATCAAATACGACCGGATCAATGAGGATGCGAGGACGACCGCTGCGAGGGTCGATGTAAGATCAGCTCGGCTCAGATCGCGCTACCGCAACACGACGGCAATGAACTAACCTCCACTGCATGCCATAGCCTTGCCGAAGGTGTGCAGCCGAACGGCGATTCGGTTCGCCAGTCCCAGGGCACACACGATACCGCGCCCCTGGGGACCATACAGACCCGTGGAGTGCGCCTACGTTCTCGGACATACCAAAAAAGGAGGGAAAGAGTCAGCACGCCAGAGAGGCTGGGCCGATCCCAACAAGGATCTGCTGCACTGACCTCGTCGACAATTATCTGACCGTTCATTTTTGGTAGCTCCTCTTCCACGGCCATAACGATCTCCTTGAGTGGCGCCAAATCCCCGTCCATGGAATACAGCGTTTCGACTCCAACCCACACGTTTCGCGTCCCTTGCTGGACCTTGGGGTCCTCCCCGACGATGGCCCTGAGGACATTCCTCAAATCGCCGACCGAGTTGTGACAGAACGCTCGTCTCCGCTGCTTGGGACATCTCGAAGCCTTCATCCCGTCGTGCACACTCGCGTGAATTAATTCGTCGTAGACGATGTAATCGTCCGTCGCCGGGAGGCACATCCAGAGCCCGACATTCGCGTCAAAGCCCGAATTGAACAAGAGCGCCGACTCGCCGCGGAAGAAGGTCGAGAGGCGCGCTTCAAAGTCGAGGTGTAAGGACGAGTTACCATCCAGTAATCGCGATGCAGATGGTCCGTAAGGGGATGGGTGGAAAGCTTGGATCGCGCGGAGAAAGTTTTGGCGAAGGAGCGACGAGCGCCCGAACGAGAGGTAGTCGTTCGACGAAAAGTCGATCGGTGGAGGTCGCGAAGGTCCAGGGTCGGATGCGGGGTCCATCAGCGATCTGGTTTCGGTTCCAGAGTTGGCTTGCGTCGAAGACGTGCCCGATGACAGGGGCTCGAGGGTCCGCAGCATTGACCGATCGCGGCGAGACTCGAGCGCCGCTGTCAGGCGTCCATCTAAAACCGACATGGCCGCTACAGTAAGATCGAATCTTATTGTCAGTTGATGTGACTTACCGGAAGCCACTTGTGATCTAGTACGACTCACCGAGCGCTGTAGCGGGACGACCGTCCCCCAGCGATGCTTGCGAAGACCCCCCCATCTGACGCCTCGATGGTCTGATAAGAGCTCTGGTATTGTCTGCTGAGAGCTCCGGTCCTAAGAGCGGCACGTGCCGATGTGAGCTTCAACTATTCGTGGGCGTACGAGTGGCCTCTCTTGATGGTCGACGCAGAAAGCCGGAATGAGGCGAGGCCGGGAGTGGGCGAGCGTGAAGGCGATGACGAAGGACCATCGATCAGTGGGTGCCAGTGCTCGGCGCTCCGTGCTTCCCCATCATCGCAGAGCAAGGCTAGCCGGTCAATCAAATCACATGCTTCACTGGGGATTACTTGACATTCCTGGGCACAGATTACTTCATTACGTGATTATACATAGTCGTACGCAAGCTGACGCTGGTGAAAAAGATCGCCTGGATCGGCACGGGGCAGGCACCCGCACCTCTCGGAGTCCAAAACAAGCATACTGCAGACGGGACATTCTAGGCGCATCTTTGATCAGATGGCTTCTTCCACGATACCTCCTTGCCAACTACGAACCAAGAAAGATTCGCATGCCGCTGGTCAGCATCTGGAGTCTGCAAGGGGGTGCTGTAGGCCAGCAACTTCTGAGAAACGTACTATTTGACCCGCGCCGAGGAAATATGCGAGTACGTCGATTTCGGGGTGCCGACAAAGCTCTGTCCCCGAGCTAACAGCGCAAAGTCGAGCATCTGGTTGTGCCATCGGCCGAGCTTCTCGGTGCCCAACTCCTCGTGGTCGACCACGAGCCAACCCAGAGCCTTGACCTCCTTGACGAAATCGCTGCCGGAAGCTTCATCGGTGGACACGACCACGCGGTAGTCCGCCGCGGAATATCCCGGGTGGACTTTAAAGTGCTTGCGACCGGGACCCACGAACCCTTCCGGATCGTCGATCCTCTCCTGGAGCCGTGCTCGGAGTTTGCGCAGAGCCTCGGTGTACGCCTCGAGGGGGATGAAAGCGCCGAGGAACTCTTTGAAATCCCCTCGCCGCATGTGCATCGTAATGAACGGGGGCACGTCCGAAATTGTCTTGACGTTGAACATCCGGACAAGAGCGGCGTCGGCATGGCCCTCGAGCGCTTCGTTGAAGTGCATGTGCTGCCCGGCTTCAATCCACGACAACTCCTCCCCAGGAACGAGCGCCTCAAGCGGCAAGTCGTGAAAATCGGGCCGCTGAAAGCCCAATGGCCCCACGAACATCGTGTTGTCTAAGCAAAACATTTGGTGAGTGGGCACCACGGGGGAACGAGGATTAAAAAGGTTCTTGCGATTCTTGTAGCGCTCTTCCACATGGTCGACGGGGATCGTCTCGCCATCGGCCAATCGCTCTTGCGGGAGCATCTGGGCGCGGACAGTGTCGAGCCAGCGGTTTTTTGCGCCTTCGTCGTAGTCAAAGATGCGCAACGCATCAAACGCGAGGTCAAAGCCGCCATCACCGCGCTGCAACGGCGGAAGCGCCCAGGGCGTGACCTTCATGCCGTGCATATTCATCGAGGGCACGAAGGAGAGGCCGTGGCCGACGGTCGCCTCGTGCACAGACCAACACGCGATGTCTTCGGTCACATTGTCGGTCAGTAGCTTTACCGACGACCACGTCACCCCCGGGATCCCCGAGTCCGCCACGAACCGATCCAGATCGTAATAGTCCGTCAGGTCCTTGGTACCGCCTTGCCACCAGGTCGGTAGCAGCGTCGGGCTGGGAGGGATTGAATGAGTTCGGTGGCAAATGCGCGCACGTTCAGCACGCGTGGGACTAGACCGGGCACGAAGCGAAAGCTGTGAAACCGGTGGCTCACATGATAGCGACCCGATTCGTCATCTTGGCGAGCAAGAGTTGGCGCGCGATGCTGATCATTTGATTCGCTGCGAGAGGAAATCGAAGCCAGCAAAGGGGCGTCAGTCGCGAAAAACGTACAAAGTGGATAGATCGAACTGACCATGGCCTCCGTATGCGATGCTGGTGATGTACCGGACACCCTTCTTCAGCTGCATTTCCAGAGTGGGCTGGGGCGTGTCGTGGTTGAAGATCTGAACGTAATTCGACCCGAGTCAGTGCCCCGGGACGTGGAAACTCAGTAACTCAGACCCTCTTCAGTTTTCACCTTTTTCATGTTGATCTTCTTGATGTCGGCAGCTGCCTCTGGCCAAGTTGCGGGTGTGGCCGTCGCCGGCCCGTGCAAATTACCGAACGAACTCAAAAGCTTCTTGTTGGCTTTCTTGAACTTTTCCTGTGCTGACAGCCAGGTTTTGGACCCCCAACCGGTCACCTCATGTTTCCATCGACCCGGCGCATCGGACCATTGGTCGGTCCCCGTGGCCGAGGCGTCGCCAAGAGTCGACGGGGCCCCCGAGGTGGAGCCGCGCGAGGAATCTGATTTGGCCGTCGCCAACTCGCCGGAGGAGTCCTTGAGAACGACCATGACGACGAAAAATACGAAAAAGATGGCCATGAGAATGGCCGAAAGGATGCGGCGATTGACATACGACGTGGGCGAAGTGCCCCCCTTCCGTAGTTTCAGCGCCCGGTCCCCTTTGCTCCACGCCAGCGGCCACGACGACGGCGCGGCGCTCCGGCGTCGCTTGATGCCATGGATGTCACGTTCGAGCCCTTGCAGTGGTATGGAAGCCTCCCATTCGGTCTTGTCGACGTAGCTCGTCTCGATGGGGATATGGGTCGAGTGGCTTTCGCGCCTCGCGGAAGCAGTGATGACCTCGTCCTCGTAGAAGTGCTCCGGGTTGGGCGATCCGTGATACGGGGTGTCGGAATGGAGGCCAATGGAGGTGGCGCCCTTGTTGAATAGTGCATGCATCATGTTGTGCGTTCCGAGGACGGTGTTCTCTGGACTGTAGTCGACGCGATCCGAGCGGCGAAGGGGGTGGTGAACACTCGGACTATGGGTGGGAGGTGAGTGATCTAGACGTGCTCTCCGCGGACAAGGCGGCAGCGGAGCCCGAGACGACCTGAGACAGCTGACGTAGAGTCGGGAAGATGAACCAACTTTGGGCTGTATGTAGTAGTCGCAGAGCGGCAGGTGAGGAGGGTAGTTGGCACGGGGGTGCGAGAGTAAAGACACAGAAGGACGTGATGGCCAAGGCAGAGGGGATCCGTTTGCCTTTGTCAAAAGTACAAAGTTGGATCGCGACTAGTACGCCCAGGAGGGGAGGTTTCAGCGGTCACGGGCTCGTGCGCACCTCACTGCCACTACCTCTCACTATGTACTCGGGCGCGCACGCGCCAAAACCCAGGGTGACACTCATGATGAGTTGAGCTTGATGTATTGGGCACTTTCCGTGGAAATCCAACGCATCCGTGTTGAATACTAGGTGGCCAGCATTCCGAGTCGTAAACTACCTGTCGAAGGAAGCAACGAACCAATCTAGGCAGAGACTACTTGCGTGCACATGTGACGGCGAATTTCAACTGCCGAGACGTATCACTGCGAGTCGCCGTCGATAATTTCAGCAGTGCTCCCCAGCCCGAAGGCCCGGGACTCGCTTGATCATGAAGATCATCCGAGTTGGGGATCTTGAGATGTTGATTTTCACTGCCCCAAGCCAGGATATACCTGTAGAAGGGTAAAGGCACCTGCCGTGAAAATTAAAACGCCGGGCTTGACGTCAACCCGGGTCGAGGACTAGCCGTTCAACCGGCCAGACGAACTCCGCGGAGATATAAGCTGGCATTCGAGAACATACAGTAACTCAACGTTCCACCGCAGAGTTGTGCCTCCGAGTCTTTCAGCGGACGGGCAAAAATTTGAGAGGTGGATTGCCTGGTCCCCGTGCGCAACTGGCAAGGAAAGCAGGCGCAGGCGCCGTCGGTACAGGTTGCACATCTGGACGTCGTGCGGCGCTGGGCTTGGCCGGGACGTCATGAACCTATGAATTTCGATGTTGTTCGCTCTCCGCGCGGGCCAGTCGCGGGGGCGAGCAAGGCGTCGCGATACCGCGACGTCAGCTCCCTGCCGCCCAGACTGCAGAAAACCATGTCGCAACTATGTGCTCGATTGCTCGCTGCAATTGAGCCGTTGGCGAGTCCTTTCATTTACAAAGCAAAGCGCAGCTGTAGCCCACCGCTTTGTTTCCTGGTTTCCTCATTTCCCAGACAAGCAAGTGTGACATGCAAGTGTGACCCCCCCCCCTAATTGGCATACCAACCATCAACCGGCAGACGGCGATATATAGCGACATCGCCCGTGCCCCTCGCCCCTCGCCCCTCGGCGAAAGGGCGCGGGACAGATGAGTCTTGCTTTCCTCATCGGCTTCTCGCGATTCTTCGCGCGGTCTTAGATGGCTGTATGCATGCTCGCCCGCTGTTCGGTAGCCCATCGGTGTTTGTTTCCTGACTTTGTCTTCCTCTTCTAGACTTGTGCATCCGTTCGTCGTCGAGGGCTCCTGCTTTTCGGGAGGGCACCTCCCCTTTGGCGGCAGTCACCGTCGCCCCGAAAATCTGCAGTGCACGCCGCCGCGAGCCCCCTGTTCCGTCTCGAACGCAGATAATTTCCTCCGCGGCTCCGGGCCTTTTTTTTTCCGTTCCCGGCTTTCGCCTGATATATCTTCCCTTCCGTGCGTACGACTTTGAACCGATACCATTCGTACTAAATTTGCCGGACCGGCTGCATGCCAGCTGCATGCTGCACGCGAGCATCACACTTTCCCCCTTGGATGGGTGGAGGGACCGCCAACTGAAACTCTGGCAATTGCAACCTCAGAAACACTTTTGCTTAGTTGCTGTGTAGGGTCCTTTGCATTGGCACACGTTGCACCTTGGGGTGAGAAGCTCTTGCCAAGTCGGGAGGCGAAATGAAGCCGATGTCTTAAACGAGCGCTCGAGCTGAGACCTGCTCGACATCTGAAACCTGCCAATTTTTAGCTAGCAATCCCGCGACTCGGCGACCGGCGAGCGGCCTCGACGCCGTCCATTGCCTCTCGGCCGCGACAAGTGCGCAGTTGACTCTTCTTCTGAGAACGGGTGTTCACTCCATTCCAGACCTTCTTGACCAAAAGCTGACTCTGTGTTGGGCTCGGGCTACCAGCCGGTGTCGCCGGCGGCGACGCAAAGTCAACTCGATCCATGAGCACGAGCACGTGACTTGTCCGCAACTGGTGGGGAGCATGCTCGGACTCGCTGATTGTCGTCACGGCTCAGGTACTCCAATTTAAGCCCGTCATTCCGTTCCTGAAGAGACCGGTCATTTCATACGCCTTGCTGTGATAAATCTCGAATCACCATCTCTTCATCCTCGTCGCCCTCCTCCACGGCCTCGACTAACTCCTCTTGTCCCGATCCAGCGCCGAGCCCTTCCTCGCCGGGAACTGCAAAGCACAGTTCCATCTCGTCTGCTTCCTGCGGTGACACGTCCTCCATGATCTCTTGAGCAAGGACTGTAAGGAGGTTTACACATCTCTCAGTCACTGCTAGAGCAAAGCTCCGGGATTTGTTTAAATGTGCTTACAGCTCAGCCGGATCAGCTCGTCTCCCTCCGGTGTTTCCTCGGCCCACTCGGGCAAGTTCCCAAATGCCAACGTCCCGAAAGCGACGTTGAAGCGATCATGCAATCCCGAGTAGGCCGATTCACTGAACCATTCGCCAATCTTGATCGTCGACCCGAGGGCGCACGTCAAGTAATGGAAGATGTGCACCGTCGCCGAAAGCCGAGCGGCGATCCTGCAGAGACGGAACACCCTCGAGACGACCGTCAGCGAGCGAGATCTCCTTCCCTTTTCTTCTGTTGGGCGGGCATGGTCTCACCTCTTGATTCGAGCACGGGTCGTATCGCTCAGATCAATCCCGTCGTGGTCCCACAGGGTACGCGTGTCCTTGAACAGCTTGTCGAGCAGCTCGGGGATCAACGACGCCGAAGTCGAAATGATGACGAGCACGTCGTCGTGCCGGGTCAACAGCGTCGAGAGGAGAGACAGAACGACCATGTGAAGCTTGTAGGCAGGTTGTAAGGGGTCGCGTGTGCCATTGAGTTGCAGCAGCGCGCCGAGTCGGTCGAGGATCGGCGCCTGGGTCGAACGAGGATCCGGCGTCGTCTCCTCGAACTTGACGTCGAGGATCTTCCGGAACAAGGCTGGCCGGCACGCGAGGAGGGCGAGCGCTTGGGCCGTGCTCAGGAGCAAGGCCGGGGGGTGATGAGGGTCGAGCAGAATGTTGATCGCGTTCGGGGACTTGAGCAAGTCGATGAATCTGGTGAAAAAAGATAATTCGAATGACGGAAGTGTCAGATCTTTGGCGTCACACGCGCCGCGACTATTCCAAAGGGGGTACAAAGTCATTCTCCCTTGCTCACCTTTCTTCTCCCGCTTCCGACGCCCTCCAAGCGAGGGCCTCGACAAAGTCGGCGATGGCAAAAAGCAGGGCGTTGCGTCGGGTAGGGTCGAGTTCGACGCGGTCGTCATCCTGCATGGCCGCGAGGGCGTTCGAGATTCCGTTCACCCTCATCGCGATTCCTCGTACGCGCTTTGACCTCTCTTTGGCCCTCGAGCGAGATGGGTGCAAGTCGGTGGTGCCGCGGGACGGCGGCAGAGGCCGTCCGTATCGACGCAGAAAGGACCCAACTTTGGACAGCAGGTCCGAAGCGGCGTCGCCGGCGTAGCGCGAGCGAGCTTCCGGGGTGTGGCCCCCCCGGAGATAGCTGTTGGCGAAATGTTGGAACAGGAGCACGAGATGACCTATGAGGGACAGGAGGTTGATCAACGGGCCAACGAGTCCCGCCCGATCGAGAAGATCGAGGAGGCCGTCAAACACGGCGACGATGCCGTCGGCGAGGTGGACCGCATCCTCGGATGCGTCGACCAAAGGGTCCGTCCGCCGACCCAAGAGGCCAAACAGTTCCCGGCAACGGTCGTCGTAGGCCAGCGATAGGCTCGGGTCGAGGGTGGAAGGGAAGCGGATATTGGTGATCTCGTGCAGCGTCGGTACCGGATTCGTCGGGGCGACGACGCGGTTGGGGGTCGCACCGATGGACGCGGCCGCCGTGCTGCGGCGAAGTGTCGAGCCGTGGGATGTGGCCGTAGCCCGTCTGACGGACAGTGTCGAGGTGGAGAAGCTCTTCGTTGCCGTCGAGCCTGGAGGAGCTATCACCGACTCCTGATTAAAGCGGTCGCACGTGACGTGGTTAAATAGCGCCGAGGTGATCTTTGGGGTGGAGTGCACGTGTTGACAGGGCACTGGGTATAAGCACGAGCAGGAGCACGGTAGCGACGGGGGCCAAGAGGCTACGTACCTCTGATCGCCAATCTCGTTCATCGTTCGTGACCAAGGGGTCTTCGTCCAGCTGCGGTTCGGCCGCATCCAATTCTTCGGCTTCGTCCTCGAACCGGCTCTCGAACCGGCTGTACTCCCCGTCCAGCGCCATGCTGTCGTCCTCGTCCTCGACCAACATGCGACTCTTGCCCTTGTCACTTCTTCCTCGCGCGGGACTCGACATGAGCGGGAAGCGATTAAGATCAAACCGGGCCGAGCGGTTCGTCGAAGGCGGTACGAGTGGCGCGGGGGAGCCCTCAAACGAGTTGTGGAAGCCACTGAATTGCTTACGCGGGGTCGGCGCTGGCTTGGGTGCGTGCGGACCTGCTATCATATATTTGGGACCCAGAGTAAGCAACGAGGGTGAATCTTGTTCGAGTCCAGGAAGGTGGCACAGACTAACCTCCTCGACTTCGATTGAGCGAAGGGCTAGAGGCGAAGGGCAACGGTGGCGGCGGCATCGACCCTCGTCTTTGCGACGCCCCAGGTCTCTGCGAGGAACCCATCCGTCTCGACGTCTCTTGTTCTTGCCTCTGCAATAAAACGGATGTCAGCGTTGTGCGTTCTCCAAAGACGACGATGAAAACAGGGCAGTACAAAGGTCTTACCGAAAAGGCTTGCTCGATGCGTAGCCGCTCGATCATGGCCCGGTGCTCCTTTTCCTTGGCCTCCATCTTTTCATTCATCGAGGTCCGGAGCTGCTTTTCCTGCAAGGCCACCGCCGCATGAGCACTTTCGGCCTAGCGAAGGCGACGAATAGTCAGCTTCAGTAGCTGCTGCGATCGCCTCCCAGTACCGTAGTGAGTTTCGGGTCGGCAGGCTTGCTTACTCGTTGCAGTCGCGCCCGGACCACCGAGATCTCGCCTAGTCTCGACTGTACCGCGAACTTGGCCCGGTCGATTTCCGCCTGCTTCTGGCGCAGGGTGTTTTGGAGCTGTGACGAATCGAACGCACCCGTACAGCAGCACGTACAGTACACCATTCCAAGATCAGTGTCGGCCCATCGAAACCCAGCTATATCCCGTCCTTCCCCAAACTCACTTCGAGCTTGTCCTTTCTCAACTGGGCCAATTCGGCTATCTCTGCCGGCGAGAGAGTCGTCGTCTGCACCTCTGGCATCGGCGATGTTTGAGAGTCGCTCAGTGAGACCTTGTTGGGTGAACTTGCCGTACCTGCTGCTGGTGCTGGTGCGGCTACCCTGTTGGCCTCGGACTCTGACGGAGTGTAGCCCGGGGGCATCGAGGTCGTCTGGCCCCATTTTTGCAGAGCGCTGAGGTCGAGATTTGCACTCGGACCGGACCTCTGACTGGGACCAGGATCGAGATTCAGCGGTGCCGGAGGGGGTTGGAGTACGACAGAATAGCCTCCGTCCCCCCTGACTTGTATGGTCGGCATGTCGTCATCGTCGTCGGCGACGGCGGCTTCGGCCTCGGCTTCGGGTCGACCTCTTGACTTGGAGGGGGACGAGATCGAGGCCGAGGTCGAAGGCTTGACGAAAGGGTTCGGATGAGCCCACTGTTTTTGCTTGCCGTTCAGCACCGTCGCATGAGGGTTGCCATTCGTGGTCGCCGACGTTGTGGCCTGGCCATCATTCGCCGTTGACAAGCGACGGTTGGGATTGACGACGCCGACCTTGAAGCGCTTCCTCTCTGGCTCGCCATCGGGTGCCCTCTTCTTGAGGAGCAGCGAGTCTGGTCTGCGCAGTATTGTCGATGGTCCTGGACCCATCTGCATCGACTGAGCCTGGGTTGCGAGCGTGGCTTTGGATCGGGCGGTGATGCGAGCCGACGACGACGGCATCGTGAGCGCGGCGTCGGTCGGGAAGAGGAACAACGAGTCGTCGCCATCGTCGAGCAGCGAATCATAGTCAAACGAGGTCTCTGCCATGACCAGATCCGATGTGCTGGTACAGTGATGAAGCGCGGGTACCCGAGTAGGGGTGGTGCGACCGTCCAAGTCCAGTCTCCAAGTCGCGTCGAATGGCAGCTGAGCGCGTTGCCAAGTCGAGCTGAACGACTCCCAAATCAGTCCCGACCTGATAGTGGGTCACGCGCGAGTGGCGTTCACGTGTCGCCGTGGCTTGAGGGGATATCCCCGCTACCACCACCACTGCCAAAGGCTGTACAGGTATGCGATTAGCACCGGCTGGGTAGGCAACAGGCCGAGAGGCGCCGGCGCGGCATGGTGGCAGGTGGGGGTTGACCTTTTTGCCGGTGGCATCGGGCGGATGATTCCGAACAGCATCCGATCATTCACTTTAAATGACTATTCCTCCCTGATACTAAAAATGGCAAAACGCTAATTGATCCCACACGTTCGTGTTGATCGACTCGGCCCTCTTGCCCACTCTCAGGTGGGGCGGATAGCGAAGGCAAAATTA
The DNA here is from genome assembly GCA_022506055.1 of Microbotryum violaceum. NCBI lineage: Eukaryota > Fungi > Basidiomycota > Microbotryomycetes > Microbotryales > Microbotryaceae > Microbotryum > Microbotryum violaceum. The sequence continues at coordinate 328,241 of JAKMXP010000009.1, read as the reverse complement.
TGCATTTTCCATAACCTACTACAAGAGCTCTGCATAAAAATAACTCATGATGGTCCCACCACTCCCTCTTGGTTAGATTGTGCCCCCTAGGTAGTACCCTGAGCGGCGAGTCGGATCTCGACCGCCCCCACTTTGACTCGTTCGCCTGCCGCCAGAATTCTCAGCACCTGGAGCAATCCGGGGTAGGTAGACCCTTGGGCGATGTGAGCACTTCAGACAGCTGCTTACATACTCCGAGCAACTCCTCCGACTAACCTGATCAACCTCGACGAACCAACTGAGCCCCTTCACTTTGATCGAGTGGGTGCCCAACTGCGCCGCATGAGCGGTTTTGGCTTTGGGGATCGCAGGGCGGTATTTGATCGACCCGGGGAAAGGAAGAGGTGTCGATAACAAGTGTAGATGCAGATGATTGACCTGTACTTTTCCCAACAGAGCGGGGGTTCTATCAGTAGCCGTGACCCTGCCGAGGGACAAAACTTCGGCGAGACCTCACCGAGAAGAATCTATTTTTCGTCGGGAAAGCGAAGCCAAGATCAGCGCCTATCTACAATCTCAAATGGCTTTACTCAATTCAAATTTACGGTGGTATATGAAAGCCGAGCCTGTAATGGGCATCGACACTCTCATTGATCAGTCTCTGGGTCTGGGCCACCGGCAGCTGCACATGCGAGCCCGAACGAACCTCCGCTGATGGGGTGCCACGCCGGCTTGTTGCAGCGCTACGTGTCCGACCGCCTTTATCCGCTCCACTATTGTACAATTTTTCAGGGCCGTCAGGGTGTTGATACTGTCGCACTGGGTGTCGCGACAGCCAACCAGGCAGACGAACCAAAGTCCAGGTCCTCCCTCAAGAGCATCTTGACATTGTCTAAGGGGGAAGTCGACATCAGGATCCCAAAGTACTGGGCCCCGTATTCAACGTCAAACTCACCGACATGTGACTTGGGTATCGCGAGCAGATGCACCTTGCTGCCCGGTGATCGATCCCAGAACACGACAAACTCGTTGTCCTGCGATCGCGTTGCATCCGCGAGTCAGGCGCATGCAGATGGGCAAACCAGTTCATATTACAGCTAAGGCTGACCTCGTACACGACTTTGAAGGCAGAATTGCTCCTCGTCACGCCACAAAAAATGCAACCCTCCACGGTGTTTGGTGCCGATGACGCTGCTGGGTCGCCGCAAGCGAGCGTCGGTGTACCGACTCGGGTCGGCGGCGCAGTCGGATGGTCCTCGATCCTCAGAGCCGATGTAGACGTGAACAAGGACCCAAGGCAGGCGATGACGGAGGCCAGGGCGGCGGTGATTGGTGAGTGGAGATCGGGGTGGGGGAGCAACACGTCACGTGAGCCGGGCACGAAGCGAATTCCCGTTCGTCGCGCGCGAGGCTTGGCGCCGGTCTGCGCCGGTCGTCGTCTCGCCGAAACCGAACCACCGCGAACCACCGCAACGATGTCGAGCATCTACAACTTCTTTGCCGGACCAGCCATGACGAACGAAGGACCTGAACCGCCTTTGCCACCACCTGCACCTACCCCGACTGGATCGTCCGGTCCGACGGTCCCGTCTGGCTGGTCGTCGTCGACGTCGACGGGGCCGCCGTCTTCGCTGCGTGGACGGACCTACATCGTCACGGGTGCGTACGAGGTGAGGTGGAGCGATGACCAGCTCACTCACGTGTGAGCCACTACTGCAGGGGCGGCGTCCGGGATCGGGAGAGCAACAGCCATCCATCTCGCCTCGCTCGGCGCCCATCTCGCGCTGACCGACATCGATGCCGAGCTGGGCTCCGAGACGTGTCAGCTGATCCAGGCCACAGGGAGCAAGATTGATGTCGTTTTCGCGACCATGGACGTCACGGGTGCGTCATCCGGTGTATCTTGAGCTCGCCCCTGACTGCTCTTGCCGAGCTTGGCGCGATCAAAACTTGCCGAAAACTCACTCGCCGCCGATCGCTCGTGATGGATCCGAGGCAGATCACGAGGCCGTCATCAAGCTGGTGAGAAAGTTCTACGGCACCTTCAAGAGACTGGACGGACTCGTCAACTGCGCTGGTACGTTATCAACTGGCCCTCGATGCCCGAAAGTGCTCTGATCCGCATTCGGACACTGAATCTCAATTTGTGTCGTCTCGATCTTCAGGCGTCCAACTGCCGTCACCGCTGGCCCACGAAGCTCCGGCCGACCTGATGACCAAGATGCTAGACGTCAACGTTAAGGGGGCCTACTCGTTTTGTCAAGCCTTCATCGCGCCCATTATGCAACAGGGAGAAGACTGGCAGGCTCCCGTCGGGGGTCATTCTATCGTGTGAGCAATTGAGGCGTTCGTTGCTCGGCTGTGGGGTCGTGCCTCGGCCATACTGAAGATTTGGACGTCCCTTGTTGATTCAGAAATGTTGGATCGACGGCAAGTCTGCGGGGCACCGTCCAGTCCACGGCCTATGTGAGCTCCCAGGCGCGAGTCTGCCAACGCTTCTACCTTGTGCTGACTTTCCTGGGACCCCACACCACCTGGGAACTCCTACAGTGCGCCAGCAAGCACGCTCTGCTGGGCTTCACCCGTTCTCTCGCTCTCGAATACGCGGCCTACAACATTCGCATCAATGTCGTCGCACCCGGTTTCGTCTCAACGCCTTCGTTCCATGACCATTTTTCCAGCGACATCGTCGACCAGACCGAAGCCGAAGCCACCGCCTCGGTCCCGATGAAGAGGATCGCAGAAGCACGGGAGGTCGCCCACGTCATTGCGTTCCTACTAAGTGTGGAGAGTAGTTACGTCACCGTACGTCCGAGAAGAATCGGGCGTCTCTGGCTGTACGTCCCGCGTCTTCGAGCTAAGACGAAGTGTGCTCTCTGGTTTTTCCACAGGGTGCCGTCATCCCCGTCGACGGTGGTGCGTCGGTGTGAGCGGTCGCCAATACATCCCATGTACTTTTCTTCATTATTCCCGTACCCGCAAATTATCTACCACACTGGATGACACTTTGCAATTAGTAGGCAAGCACGGATTTTATTGTTGTCCCCCCGAAAAAACTAGACCGAGACCCATCACTTTCGAGTTAGGATACTACATTCCGGGATTCTTCACATCTGCTGACACTCTGGACGATTCGACAACACCGTTTCCCAGTCCTTCTGCCTCTTCAGTTCCTCCTCCTCGCTCAAGTAGTAGATCGGTGCGTTCTTGCCCTCCGTGTCCTCGAGCGAGTGGTAGAAATGGCCACGCACCCCTTCGCCGTAGAACATGTCGGGGAATCGATGCTAGTCGGGGATCTTGAGCTGGCTTACTCTCCTCGCTCGAGTGTTGTCGATGGGCTTCTCCGGATCCGTGGGGTCCAGCAGATGCGACGTGTTGTCCGGCACGACGAATTTGGCCAGCTGGACTTCGGTATCGGTGATGGCCGGATTCGAGCCTCGATTCAAGCGTGCGTAGGCGACTCGTCCGAGATTGCGGAAAAGAATATACTGGCACCAGCGGTCCATGTCCGTGGGGTCGACATCGAGCATGCGACCGTCCTCGACGAGGTAGCGGTAAGGTGCCGGCTTCTCCGCGTGGGGGAGGGTAACCACGTACCCTGGGAATTTTCAGAAGCGAGCATGATCAGTATCCCGGGGGGGGGGGGGGGGGGGAGGGGGGGGGTTGCGCCGAACCAAAACAGAAAGGTAAAGGGGAGGAGGAGAGGGCCGACTCACCGAGGAAAATTACCGGCCGAGGCCAGGCCTCGCTCATGATCCTTCCCAGCTCCTTGCTCTGCAGTTCGCGATCCAGCGAATCCTCCTCCTGGCCGTTGTGCGCGACGACGACGTCGACGAGGGTGTCGTAGACGACGAGCGTCGCATGGATCGCGGGGGCGAGCTCTCCCGCCGGCGAGGGCAAAAGATGGTGGGTCGAGTTGAGGATAGGGAATTTGGACAACAGGGCACAGCCCCAGGTGTGACCGGAAGGTGAAGGGCCGATGTCGGCGTACATGTTGAGCTCCGACGCAATGTATTGCGTCATTTCGCGGTTGCCTCCGACGAGTCGCTGGACATCGGATTCGAGCAATCCTACGACATCGAGCTGGGCATCGCGAAGGATGGCGGCCATGCGTCGTTGGGATTCCCACATCCTGCAGGGTGGGAGGAACGAGGGCGTGAGTAAGGAGTCAGCGGGCTGGCTGTGCCGAATCGCGGGCCAACCCGTCACTCACTTTCCGTCCACTGACGATGAAAAAGAGCAGCCGCGAAGAAGGTTGTTTGTGGTCAGCTAAGAATTTGACCACATCTCGAGGATGTACCACGCCAACGCTCCCACCACGACGTACTCGCAAAGTGCACCGTCCAGATACCCGCCGTGATTAGCCTTGATTCGGGACGGTGAGGGCTGGGGGCCACGAGTTGCGACCGGTATTGGATGACGACCATGCCAACAACGAGCCCGATGACCAACACACTCCTCAGTCTGGCCTGGACCTCCTGTCCCGACCTCGCCATCGGCGGCGGACCCGACGAGACTCACGCAGCACTGTCCAAGCCGGCGCGCGGGCGGATGCTGAGCTCGACAATCCCGAGAGCGAGGCACGCCATCATCGCGACCAGCACGACGTCCGTCCTTTCACGCAACAAGGAACCGCACGGCACGAAGGCGTAGGCAACCGTCCACGTCGCCGCGAGCTCGAGGACGCCGTAGATCAAGAAGGCGAAGAAGAAGACCGGGCCCGGGGTCGCGGCGTTCTCGACGGCCAGCCTGATGAACGCGGGCAAGACGGAAAAGACCCAAATCCCCAGGACGGAGCCGCCAAGGAAAGCAATCCACCCTTTTCGTAGGTAGAGCAGGCTGCAGCCGAAGCAAGCGACGAGAAACCACGGGGCGCGGGTGACGAACGACAGATGAGCGGCGGCGAGCCCAACGGAGCAGGCCAGGATGGTCCACAGCCCGTGCGGCATCGCCATGGGGCCCCGGACGGGGTACCCCTCCTACGACCAGGCAATGATCGTACCGGAATCAGTGTAGAGCAGGTGCAGGAGGAAGAACAGGCCTCCCGTCGCGAACGCCGCAAAGACGAAGGAACCGTACGAGCGCCGTACGATCAGTGTCGGAGGTGCGAGCCGCGGTAGGTTGTGCTTGGCCAGTTCGACCACTGAAGCAAAACCGAGAACGAGACCGAGTAAGTTGTGGCCTCCGTTCGCCGTTGGACCGGTCTTGTCGCTCATGATCGGCCAGACGGGGTTGAGGGAAAAGTTGGCGAAGCGCAGCAGCAAGGTCAAGATGAGCCCTACGCCAAAGGTACTACCCGCATGGCCGGGCCCAGGGGAAGAGAGAGCGAGAGTCAGCACGTTTCCTCGGCCTGTGGGGTAGGTGGATGGGTGCACGAGACCAGCGAACCAAGTAAACTACTGACACGGTGCGGTATTGCAGCTCCGCCTTGTGGGCTCGGGCCTCCCACCAGTTGGCGGTGTACAGCAAGCATCCCACGCCGACCGCAAAGGCCAGAACCCGTAGACGCACCTCGCCCTCGTCGTCGATCTGGTAGGCGGCCAGGCCGATCAACATGACCAAGTGAAAGAGTGTTTGGTGGCCGACCACGAGCTCACGGAGCCGCCGGATCGAGAGGAGGGCGGGCGACAGGGACACAAATAGGAGCACCTCTTCCCCCGACAGGCTGTGATTCATAGAGTGTTGCGCATCAGCCAGCGATCTCGGCCCCGCTGCTTTTCTTTCGAGAGTATTACTCCTGGAGCAAGGACTCACCCCATCGACCACACGGACGAGTAAAAGATCATGATGGGCAAGACGGTCAAATTCGACCAGAAAACAAAGGCTGTGGGTGAGACACAACAGAATGTTCCGTTGGTACCGAGCAATGCACAAACCCTGGGTCCCGATACCGAGGCGCAACGTCTACAGACTCACCGAGGTACGAGTGGGCCAAAAACAGACGCGTGTCTGACGTTCGCTCGTCGAACCAGTTGTACCATTGTTCAATCGCGGGCGTCTTTCGTGTGTGAGCACTCGGGATAGGCGGGGCTAGGTAAGGGCTGTGTACGACAAAGAGAGCGAGTAAGCTTGGTGCTGCCGGCCGCCAGGGGGAGCCGGACGGTCCATTGCACGTACCGTGCCGCGGGGGCGTCGACTCCGTTGTCGACGATCTTGAGCTCGAGTCTCGCAACGTCCAGGATCGAGACCGCATCGAAAGCAACATCCAAGAGGATCAGACTCCATTCAAAGAGTGCGTACTTGGAGTAGGCTGCGAGACAGAGGGTAAGTGACGAGCGCTTCAAAAGATCAGTTTCCGCCCTTCAGGTGGCAGGACGCCGCCACTACCAGACCGTGCACGTGTTACGGTCTTACCTCCAGGGAGGCGATGGAGTTTGTGTTGGCTGTAGTAGTAGACAAGGGGCACGAGCGAGGCGAAAAATAGTGTTCCGGTTATCATCCTCCACCGCCGAGCCGTCAGGTTCGTGGGGGACGTAAAGTGCAGCGTGCCCAGCATCCAGGGTATATTCATCACAATGTAGCTGGAGAGCATTGCGTTTTTGAGGGTCAGTACGAACCACGTCGCGGCCACATCCTCGTTCTCGTACCTGATCATGAGCACATCGTGCATGTCGCCTTGGTCCGAGCTTGTGATGAAAACCCAGCCGCCGCACAGCAGGGTCCGCAAAAAGCCGCACCAGGCGACGAAGCCTGGGAGAGAGGTCCCCGGGGCGCGAGCCAAGAGGTACGCTATTCCGATCATCGCGAATCGCGGACCTGGTGGTGGTAATCGCAGAGGTGTTTCGCTCACCTAGGTCAGCTCGGGATTTCCCGGATTCGTAGCTTTGGACCAGGTCAGGCCGAGCTCACCTGATATGATGGCAATCACGAGTTGAAAAAGGTTCCTCTCTGGGTACCAATCGCCGATCGTGCTGTCAATGCCAAGATTCTGGCGGGGTCAGCACATCACGTGATCACGTGTCGTCCCGCTCCCGACGACGGGCAGTTCAGGAATGAACCCGAGCTGGAATCCGCGCTTTGCAAAGCAGAAAGCAGATCCGCCCAGACTCGGAATGGCTTTATACGGGAGGGGGGGGGCTTACGCCGAGACAGAGGGCCACCATTCTTGGGGCCAGGTATACCACTACAGAGGTGTAGAGCATGGTAAGATCCCGAACGTCAGCACCATACTCTTGTGAAGCGGTCAACGGTGCAGGAGTGACCTGCCTGGTTCTTCACGATCCTCTGGAAATGCAACGCCGAGCCTATGCCGAGCGCGAGAGCAAAGGCGACTGCAGCGCAGGCAAGCAAGACCAGCCACGAGAGGTCAGACCAAAGCAAAGATGATGCATAGGACCCGCGGGTACGTACAACAGGACAGGTAGGTCTGTAGACGGGCTACGAGGACGGCCGGGGCCTGACTCGCACGTTGAACCAGCGGGCCGCCGCCCGTGTCAGCAGCATCTCGGCACCGTCCATTTCGGATCCGACCCGCACACTGTGATCCGAGCTCGCGCCGATCTCCCTCTGAGGATCTGAGGCCTAGTAGGGAAGCTGGTGACTGACCGATGCAACGAGTTTGGGCTGAACATCAGACCGTTTGGACGCTTCCATGGCGAGCTACCTACTGCTGCCCGCCGAAAATCACACTCGAGTTGGGCGCCGCCTGAAGGTGGAGTTGGAATTGGAGTGATAAAAACAGCATCAAAACTCGGGAACACCGAGGCGGGGCTAGTGCGGCCGGGCGGTGCCGGTGTCCGGCCTGACCGAACATTGGACATCAATATTAGCCGGTTTCCCCTTTAGTGTAGGTCAGTCTCATTCCTCTTTCTCGCTTAGAGGATCTTATTGATTTGAACCGATCCTGAAACAACGAAAGACCGTCTATAATACTTTTCGAGTGAAAAAAGATTACAAGAATGATCAGCCCAGTACTCGCGATCCTTCTGTAGGGCCACCGGCTTTACGGCCGGGGTTGCGGGCGCCTGCCTGAGCCGATCCCCCGATCGACTTCATTCGTGGAAACGTGGTACAGTACTCGCCTCGGCAGTCGAGTCGCGAGTCGGCGCGGAGTCGCGGACCGAATTGGATCGCATTCGTCTGGCAGTGACGCTTCCCGTAAAGCGGTTAACTCCTCCCGGGGGAAGAAAGAGAAACATTCACTGCTGGTGAAAACGTTTTCCGAAGGGAAAGAAATCAACCTGGCGAACACCCTGCCTACCGGGGCAGGCGACGGCGGCCGGAATTCGAGAGCCTAGAGAATTACTAAATAGAGTAATTAAAAAGTGTCGATCCGCGACCCATGTACCTAAAATCGCTGTTTTTGACTGTGTTGCGGCCCGGAGGGCCGCCTGTGGTGAACGTATCAGTATACTGTTGAGTCTGCCGCACCTGCCTGAGGTATCGGCGTCCCGACCAGAAGTCATGTACGACCCTTTCCGCATCTTCTGCACCATAAAAGTCGACCTGAAGCCCGAGGACGATTTTTGTTGATTTTTGGGGGGGTGCCGAACTATTGAGCAGTTTGTGTAAGATTTAATGTATAGCAAGCGCGTGGGTTTGCACGACACTTCTTCTACAAAGGGCTCGGGCGTGGTCCCGCTGTCTTTGCGGGCGCGGCTTACGCTGCGCGATGCGCCGCCGATCACGTGACGTATTGTTTACAACGCGACTCCGGTTTTAGGGACTGAACAACAATCTGAGGTTCCAGGGGCTGTAAATAGTCCCGCGCTACTCTCTAATTCTTTCCTTTTCCCTCCCACTCTCATCGGCTTTTCATTCAAGGCGAAACCATCGGCACCGTTATGCCCCGGTCCCAAGGTCGTCAGGGAGGGCCATCGCAACCTCGCCAAGTCTTGGGCGCGAGGGTAGCGTCGTACCATGGGCCTGCTCGAGCGCCCGCTGCTGGGCGCCCCGCGGCTCGACCCTCCTTTTCCTCCCGCTCTGATCAACAGAATCAGCCCCCCGCGCGTCATGACAACAATTCAACCGATCTTGGTATTGCGACACGTTTACGAGCCCGCCGTGCAGCTGTGCAGAACGGACAGCGTGCTCAGCGCGATGGCCGACCCGACGCTGAGCCCACCCCACCGCCACCTCCGCAAAGGCGAGTGCGCCGGGCTCGAATCGCGCTCAAACCCTTAAGCCCCACGTTTCGATCCGCGACGACCTCGACTCCCAGACGGCCGTGTGCACCCACTGCAAGGCTCGACACTGGGAGTGCGAAAGGTCCAAGTCCACCGGACACTTCAGCACGTGCTGCTCGCAGGGCAAGGTACGCCAGCCCGATCCCGAGTATCGGCAGCTTCTTGAAGGCTCGGATAGCGGTCAGTTGCTCCGTCCAACAACATTCGTCTGCACTGTACTCACATGCTGAACTGTGCGACCCATCTTCACAGAAGCTAAAGCATCCCGCGAGAATACCCGGTCGTACAACAACGCGCTGTTGTTCACTTCGCTCGCTGCTCACTTTGACCAGACTCGACCAGGCACTCAAGGACCCCCGTGTTTCGCGTGTTTGTCGCCTCTACCATCGACTCGGCGCCCTGATCCCTGCCGTGAATCAACGCCCAGCCTTTGCTCAAACATGGCTGATCGACCCGGCCGAGGCGACCGACACTCGACTTTGACACTACGGCGCAGACAGTCGCATACAAAGATCTACTTTGACCAAGCTCGAGTCCATGTTGCGTACCAGCAATCGCTCCGTGAGGGAGTTCGCATCGGCCAAAGCCCGCGCGGGTTGGGTTACGGCCAAAGAGTGGGTCCTGCGCCTTTTTCTACCACCTGGCCGAGACCGACGCACCCACAACCTTCCTACGTCGAGCACGGAGATGGCGATGCTTATCTGCTATTCCGACACCAACACGGGAGATCGTGGACCTCAAGACCTTATTCTCCAGGTGCACGGTGATCGATGTCCCGATGGTCGATCCAGGTACCAAATCGTTAGCTCGCTCCATCCGTCTGCGAAGCCTCCGGTACCCACTACTCTTCCCCACGGAGGAAGATGGCTTCCACCCCAACATGTGCGGTTTAAACCAAGCTGGGCCGCCCATCGCCAGACACCGAGAGTAGATCGACAATGATGTCCAATCGCACGAGGTACATGCCGGCCTTGGTCCAGATGAAGAAGACGAAGAGGAGTCAAGGAGAAGGGGTCGAGGTGGATCAACCCGAGTCTCGCGTTCCCAGTTCTTTGTATATTACTTGCACAAACGTGATGCCTACTTCTCATTTCCGCATGCCACCCAGCGTCTCTTCCTCGAGTTCGTGATCGACGGATACTCTCAAGTCGAGACCGATCGACTCAACTACGTCCGGTTGCATCAAGAAAACCTCCGCCTCACCACGGCCCAAGGCATCACTGACGCTGTTGCCAACGGCTTGGCCCCGGATCAAATTGGACGTTCGGTGATTTTGGGCTCGACGTTCAAGAATAGCCCGCGGGAGATCACGCAGCGTTACCAAGATGCGATGGCTTGCGTCGTCAAATATGGAAAGCCTTCGCTGTTCGTCACGACTTTTTTACATCATGTATACTCTTAAATTCTCCTGCTATTTGATTTCATCCTCCCGTTAATTTAACGGGATCCCACTGGTAAAATAAAGAAACGAAACGTATGAAACGCAATGGTTCTATTGTGGCGGAGTGCATTAGTCAATATAAATTGAGCGTGACTTTACTGCTTACACAGTCTTCAAGGGTCAAAGCTGAATACTAGTAATTCGCGTTGTAGCCATTCGAGGTCCAATTGAACACAGAGCCGGCGTGGCTTTGGTTCTTGCCGCTCTCACCAGTGGTGGTATGATTGACGGTGCCGACGGCGGCAAAGCTTCGCCGGTGCGCTCTTGTGAGCTTGATGTAAGGAGCCTGTAAGTTTTTGCTGTTTTTATGTTCGGCAGCCATCCAGTAAGTCCAAGCTCAGCTTCGGACCGACTTGCCTAACCTCCCTTTCACTTACCTGCCTTTGACTGACAACTAAGTATCCTCGTCACCCCTCGTTCTCCATTGTCCTAGTCTTTCATTGAAAACCACATTGTTCACAGGTCTCCCTTTATCAGCTCCAGATCCCCTTATTTAGCGATCCGTAGCTCTCTTCTCTCTTTTCCTTTTTTCTCATCCTTGCCTGGACCCTCACTTACTCTCTACACTTGATAATCGCTTGGTTTTGGGACTGTCTATCCGTCAAGCACCACCGAGAGTAATACCGAGGAGCCCGCGTTTACTTACGCCAGCCGCTGAGTAATCTGCGCTCTGTATCTAATCTGGGCTTCACCGGTGGGCATGGTTTGATCCTTGGGCGTGAGACCGGCAGGACTGGTGGTGTTGAAGAGTTCTCTATTTTTAGACAAATTGAAGCACGTTCCCCTCAAGTGTTGTGGTCAGTCGCTGGCCGTCCACCGTGGGCAATATATATGTATTGCCAGAAACGGGAGCCAAATTCGCAGGCCCCTCAGACCCGCTCAGACCAATTTTTAAGGCCAATCTCAGACCGATTCGGAGCGGCGGTTCAGAGAGAATACAGACTATTCTGATGGAGCTCAGTGGCACACAGCCTGTTGGAACGAATTTTCGACAGAATCATTTCGACAGAATCGTGTTTCTATATCTCACGGGAGCGTCTGCTATCCTGCTGTATCACCTACGAGATGCTGGATCACCCGGGGTCAGACCGCTCAGTCTGAGCTCTTCTCCAACAGACTGAGCACGTCTTGGGGGGTCCAACGATTTCGCGCCAGTTTCTCGCTATGAAGATGAATAAGAGACTGACAAGTGTATAATGCAGCCATCATTTAAGTGCAGATGTTGGTAGTCGTAGTGCTAACTGTACGTACCTCACGAGCGTGTGAATGGTGCGCATTGCCGGCCTTCATTAAACAAACGGAGCGTGGTTCTAATCAAATAGCAAATAGCCGCCTTCCTGCTAACCCTCATTCACAACACACCAACTAGATGTAGCTCTTACAACTCTCGTGGGCGCCACCACTCACTAAGACGACCCTTTCAGCAGAGCGAACGACCCCGCCGACGAGCGCCTGCCGGCCTTCTCGGCGGCCATTGCTCGGAGGCTCGAGAACGTTTTACAGTTCCTGACGGCTCCAGGAGATGGAGCAGGGGGTGCGTAATGGTCGCCTTGATGAAACGTTTTTTTGGTCGACCCCTGATAGTAGATGCCCGAAGGCAGAGGGGATCCGTCCCCTTCGCACGAGGTGAAGCCCGGAGCAAACGATCCGGGATCATTCCACCGACTACCCATCTCGTCATCTACACCCCAGATAAGGGCAGAAGAGACCGCTTCAGCCGTAGGAGTCTTGCTGAGATGGGCCGAGGGCTACGGCACGACCGGCTCACACATGTGGGGGCACCATTTCTGGTTTGCCTTGGCGTCGTCGGAGGTGCACACTCGGATGCTGAGCTCGGTGTCGGAAATGAATTGGTGCCATTCAAACACTGCGAGAGCGTGAAATATTATCGAGGTCAGTCACTGTAGCCTCCCATCGAACGCAAGGGCGGCAGGCACGCGGCAGACGATGCCCCACCTTGTTGTCCGTTGGCATACACGAGACCGCCGATAGGGTTTCCTACCCCTGTAGAGGTGGGCAGTACCTGTCAGTAGACAGTTTGTTTCATTAGTTTATCCGAGCTCAAGTCCTTGCCTGTAGCTCCGTGCGGGTCGAGCTCGCCCCCCTGAGAGGTGAGAACATATTTGATCAGCCTTTGGGAATTCTTGATCAGCTGCGCAGGTCGGGCTCACCTCGTCTGCGCGCTTGACGTTCACTCGGGTAAAGTCGCCAATCGCGGTAATCTGGGTGTAATGAGGAGTGACCAAGTAGTCTGTGGAACGAAGTAAAGTGATGATTGAGTGACATTCCGGTGGTAGCGGTTGCAGTGCTGCGTGTGGAGCTCGACCCACGAGCCCCTTTAAAAACCTCCGCCGAAACCGTTCGAGTTCCGTAGCCAGTCTTTAGGCAAAAAGAGACCTGGCATACGAAGAGAGCAGAATCCACATTCAGCTTCGGTTTGGTCTCTCAATGTTAGCAATCGGAACCTGCTCACCACTTCTGCTTCCGTGTCACCAATCGTCGAGCCCGCTTTCGGAGGTGCAAAAAAGCAGAAATCATCCAAAGAGTTGACGAATACGTTTTGGCACATTGACGTCTGCGAGCTCAATGTACCGCATCGATTGGTTCTGTCGGGTCGAGTACAGGTTTCCCGCGCCCGTACGGTGAGTAATGGAGACTCAAAGGAGGTGGCGACCACTGCACAAGGTCATCTTGCCTTACCCTGTCTGCCCTTTCTGGCTCGTCTTTGGCAGGTTCTTGAGAGAGTAAGTGTCGGCAGCTAGAGAGGACTCGTACTTAGCCAGGCCTTCGCTTGCTCAATTGCGACCCGAAAGCACTCGCCTATGACAGCGTGGGCCGCGATTCCCAAGACGACGAGTTCCCGGCAGCACACGCGCATGGTGATGGAGCAGGTCAGATGCTTGACGAAAGGGTTTCAGAGGATGAAACGGTACTGTGAACTATACTGAAAAGAGGGAAACCCGAGGGAGGTCATGTGCGCCGGACGTGGGCCGGCGTGGCTCGGATGCAGTGGACATCTTCCGAGGCCCCGCCTGGATCCACCGCCCGTCCGTGCGGACGGAGGCAAGATATCCGCCCCACCATAATTCTTGCTGGCCTAGCGCCGATATCACAATACTGCGTAAGCTAGCATAAATTTGCAACAAGTGGGCGTACACCCGAGAACAGTCTCGTTACGATCAAAAGCTGCCCATAGCGACCCTGGGGATTCACTGTGGCTTCTGCGGGGCGTTGCCCTCTGCCCGGGCCGCCTTCTCTTGGAGGAGCGCCTCGAGGTCCACAGCTTGGAGATTATTGTCGGCAAAGTCACCGAAACCCCCTTGTCAGTACTTTACTCGCACTCCCGTCATGTACGAATAGGTGGATCGATCTGTCCCGACGCCGACGAAACCCGAACCCGCCAAGATAGCCATGTCGAGCACCGTCGGCCACCATGGCCCCTTGGCCTCTATGGTGCGCATCGCATCGTGGTCGACGACTTTCCAACCCAACCCGTGAATCTGGCGCACGAGGTTGCTGTCCATGTCTTCGTCGGTCGTCGCGACAATGGGGAAGTCGACCACCACGTTGGAGCGTGATTGCGGCCTAAAGTGTCTCTTGCCCGGTGACGTCCACGACGAGGGGTCGTCGATGCACAACTGGAGTTTGGCTTGCACGCGCTTGATGGCCGCGAGGTAGCCTTCGAGCTTGGCGTACCCACCGGCAACTTAAGGCGGCAAAGTCGCCTCGACGAAGGTGCATCGAGAGGTATGGTGGGATCTCCCTCGCCGAGGTGACGTCAAACAGCCACGCAAGGTACTGGTCGACGGTATCGCGTACCTCAGCGTTGAAGCGGATGTTCTTACCTCACCTCTTGCCAGGTGAAGTCCTCTCCTGCGAGGCGGGGCTCCGGCACCACGCCGCTTGCCAAACCTGACAGGCCTTGCTCGGCCTCCGCGGCCGCGTCTTCAGGAAACTCGATCGCGCCGAGGAACATGGTGTTGTCGAAGCACAGGACCTCGTCGTCGCGCTTGACCCCCGGCAGGGTTAAACGTGTACTTGGTGTTGTTTCCGCGACCTCGAAGGTCCGTGACGGGCAGGGTTGCCTGCGTCTCGTTCTGAGGGAGCATCTCGCGCTGGACCTTGTCGAGCCAAGTCGAGCGCGCGAGCTGGTCAAAGTCGAACAGCCGCATGGCGTCAAAGGCGATGTCTTGGCCCCCACTGGCCTTGGTCAGGGGTGGTAATGCCCACAGGTTGGTGCCGAAACTGTGGTAGACGAGCGTATGCCCGAACCCGTTGGCGTAGCCGACGACCGCCTCCTGGACCGACCAGCACCCCTATTTCGGACAAAGCAGTCTCGGGATCAGGGCGTCTGATCTAATGGTGTTCAAGGGGCGGTCTTCCCAAACCAACTACAAATCTTACAATCTCTTCGTTCGGTGGATCCCCGACATGACGAAAGCGGGAATCCCCGTTTCCCGGTAGAACCGGTTGAGGTCGTAAAACTCGGTGAAATCCACGGGGTAGCCCACAAAGTGGTCGGGAATCATGGTAGGACCGCAAAGTAGACACGCGTGTTCAATAGATGACGCGGATGAGCGATTCAATTTTGTTGGATTTGGGCGCATCAAGGCATTCTAGGCATGGTTTATTATCAGTGGGGTATTAGGGAATCGAAAATAGGATAACTCCGCAAATGCTGGGAACTCCGGTCTCCGACTCCCCTGACCACTCGCGCGAGTCGTAGCGGAATAGTGGTTCGAGTTGCTCGACGCGGTCAGGTCATCGCAGAGACGGTCGTCCAAGCGAGCTGGAGAGATCGGCGACGGGCGGCAAGTGCGAATCGGGCACGGCAGGCTCGTCGCGAGATCCATCGCGGAGAGACTCGACGCGGAAAGCCCTGCTGCGAACGACGACGAGGCGAGACTCCGGCGGAGAAGATCGACGCGGTAGGGTCATCGCAGAGACGGTAGTCGAAGCGAGCAGGAGAAATCGACGACGAGCGGCAAGTGCGAATCGGGCACGGCAGGCTCGTCGCGAGATCCAGCGCGTAGAAATTCGACGCGGAAAGCCCTGCTGCGAACGACGACGAGGTGAGACACCGGCGGAGACTGGTCGTCGCGGTAGGTTCATCGCAGAGACGGTCGTCCAAGCGAGCTGGAGAAATCGGCGGCGAGCGGCAAGTGCGAACCGGGCACGGCAGGCTCGTCGCGAGAGCCATCGAGGAGAAACTCGACGCGGAAAGCCCTGCTGCGAACGACGACGAAGCGAGACACCAGCGGAGTATATCGACGCGGTAGGGTCGTCGCAGAGACGGTCGTTGAAGCGAGCGGGGAATTCGACGATGCGACTCGGGCAGGGCTGCGTCACGAGGAGTAGCGTCGCCGACGAGCTTTGAATGCGGGTACGCAGAGTCGACGTTGGGCAATCGCTAGCCTAGTCGTGGAGGTAGACCATGTGCGGCGATGCCATGCAATAAGCTGCGGACGGCCCCTGATAGCGTTCGAGTAGATAGGGAAAGCCTAACGCCGGGACCTTCAGTGCGCGTGGTTCATCGACTTGTCATTGCGCAGCGCCCTCATCCAGTACCCTCTGGCGCCATGCGCCAGGGACATCACGCCTTCTTGTTGGCCCGTAAACCACCGCGTCTCAAACGACGTGAGAATGACGTGCACCAGCCGATGCCCGGGAAGATCTTGATGGTCGTCGCGACGAGCAGGAGCGAAGACTGGGGAATCACAATTGGGAGCTTTGCGACCCAAGCTTCTGGATGTCAGTCGGCTGCAACTGATGATGGAGCAAGTCCAGTGATCGTCTCAGCATACCTTTGCGACAAAGGCAAGACACTGTATAAAGACAGTTGGGGCGCGGTTGGTGCAAAGGACGGCAAAGGGTCTGCTGAGATATGCGATTAGCTCGTTGCCCAACAAGGGCCCCAAGCAAAATGCCCCCACAAAGGATTTTGCAGGGATCCAAGTGCAAAGTACACCGTGCAACAAGCTTGGGTGTATCGAAGCACTTACCCCGAGCTACTCTAAGCGAGCCACGTCAAGGGTTTGATAACGAGCTGCTAGCAGCTGTGAACGTCCGGCAAGATGGAACTCTCGCTCAGCGACCACGTCAGCTGGGAGGTAGTCTTGGGAGTGAGGGACAGGGACAGGTGGTGAACGCAGCCGCAGAAGCTGGTAAGGAAACGTCGACAACGCAGTGAAAGCCGAAAAGACGATCGGGAAGCCCACTCTGGTCCCACGTCCAAGGGAACTCCGGTCCTACGTCTCGCGCAACTTTGTGACCACGTCGGAGGTCATTGTGATCCCACATCAAGAAACCCTTTGGTCCCACGCTGTCGGCCACATTGATCTCACGTTGTAGGTCACGTTGGTAACACGTTATTCAAACGGCTGTATCTCTTGCAACAGTCGATGTATCGCATCTGATATAGCGTTCAGATGTTTGTACAGCCCCATAGTATCTCTCGCTGGCAGCTTAAAGTCCTGCATGCAGTAATCAAACATTCACCGTTGAGGTCACGTGACGTCTCTGTGGCCCTGCGTCGCGGCTCCCGTCCTCCGTCTGTTGCTGAGCTGCCTATATACTTCGCGTCGTATACAATACAAGCTCTCATTTTAGCTCTACTGACCACGCTCATCAGCTATTTGTCTTTCATACACCAGTGGGATCCCGTTAAATTAACGGGAGGATGAAATCAAATAGCAGGAGAATTGAAGAGTATACATGATGTAAAAAAGTCGTGACGAACAGCGAAGGCTTTCCATATTTGACAACGCAAGCCATCGCATCTTGGTAACGCTGCGTGAGCTCCCGCGGGCTATTCTTGAACGTCGAGCCCAAAATCACCCGAACGTCCAATTTGATCCGGGGTCAAGCCGTTGGCAACAGCGTCGGTGATGTCTTGGGCCGTGGTGAGGCGGAAGCTTTCTTTGCAACCGGACGTAGTTGAGTCGATCGGTCTCGACTTGAGAGTATCCGTCGATCACGAACTCGAGGAAGAGACGCTGGGTGGCATGCGGAATTGAGAAGTAGGCATCACGTTTGTGCAAGTAATATGCAAAGAATTGGGAACGCGAAACTCGGGTTGATCCACCTCGACCCCTCTTGCTTGATCTTCGTCCTAAATTTTCGAACAATTTATGTCAGTCTGAGGGTGCGTCTCAACAGAGAGGTATGTGAGAATGAGCCGAAGACGCTTAGCTTACGTTCACCATCACCATTCTCTTCGTCCTCCTCGTCATCTTCATCTTCAACGTCCTCCTCTTCGTCTTCTTCATCTGGACCAAGGCCGGCATGTACCTCGTGCGATTGGACATCATTGTCGATCTACTCTCGGTGTCTGGCGATGGGCGGCCCAGCTTGGTTTAAACCGCACATGTTGGGGTGGAAGCCATCTTCCTCCGTGGGGAAGAGTAGTGGGTACCGGAGGCTTCGCAGACGGATGGAGCGAGCTAACGATTTGGTACTTGGGCCGACCATCGGGATATCGATCACCGTGCACCTGAGGATAAGGTCTTGCGGTCCACGATCTCCCGGGTTGGTGTCGGAATCGCAGATAAGCATCGCCATTTCCGTGCTTGACGTAGGAAGGTTGTGGGTGCGTCGGTCTCGGCCAGGTGGTAGACAGAGGCGCAGGACCCACTGTTTGGCCGTATCCCAACCTGCGCGGGCTTTGGCCGATGCGAACTCCCTCACAAAGCGGTTGCCGGTGCGCAGGATGGACTCGAGCTTGGTCAAAGTAGATCTTTGTATGCGACTGTCTGCGCCGTAGTGTCAAAGTCGAGTGTCGGTCGCCTCGGCCGGGTTGATGAGCCATGTTTGAGAAAAGGCTGGGCATTTATTCACGGCAGGGATCAGGGCGCCGAGTCGATGGTAAAGGCGCCCAAACACGCGAAACACGGGGGGTCCTAGCGTGCCCACTTGAGTTTGGTCCCAGTGGGCAGCGAGCGAAGTAAACGACAACGCGTTGTTGTACGACCGGGCGTTCTCGCGGAACGCTTTAGCTTCTGTGAAGATGGGTCGCACAGTTCAGCATGTGAGTACAGTGCGGACGAATGTTGTTGGACGGACCAACTGACCGCTATCCGAGCCTTCAAGAAGCTGCCGATACTCGAGATTGGGCTGGGGAGGCCGGGAGGGGGAGGTAGCCGCACCTTGCCCTGCGAGCAGCACGCGCTGAAGTGTCCGGTCGACTTGGACCTTTCGCAATCCCAGTGCCGAGCCTTGCAGTGGGTGCACACGGCCGTCTGGGGGCCGAGGTCGTCGCGGATCGAAACGTGGGGCTTAAGGGTTTGAGCGCGATTCGAGCCCGGCGCACTCGCCTTTGCGGAGGTGGCGGTGGGGCGAGCTCAGCGTCGGGTCGGCCATCGCGGAGCGGGACGAAGAGGAGGGTCGAGCCTCGCGCCCAAGACTTGGCGAGGTTGCGATATTGCGATGGCTCTCCCTGGCGACGTTGGGACCGGGGCATGAAAGTGGCGAGGGTTTGTTCTTGAATGAGTGTCACTAAGATTGGATGAGAGTGGGAGGGAAAAAAGAAACGTTCGAAGGAGAGGCGCAGGAGTGTTCACGTGCTTTGGTTTGTTGTTCAGCCCCTAATGCCGCTGGTCGACTGCCGGAATGACACTGACACCGCCGGCGCACCGCATCACGTGACAGACGCCAGCCCTCGCCTCGCGCGTCAGGCGGAGCTCTGCTGTAGAAGCAATATCATGCAAATCCACGCGCTTGCGGTTCATTAAATACAATATGAGTAGACGCATTGGTATGTGTCAGCGAAAAAAAGAAGGAAAATACTGGGAGCGCTGTAGCTTCGTTGGAACGGGGCGGAAAATACAAAAGTCACCACAGCGCTTGTACATGACTTCTGATCGGAACATGAACACCACAGGCAGGTGCGGCAGACACAACAGTATGCTGGTACATCCACCACATGCGGCCCGGAGGGCCGCAACCGACTCAAAAATAGCGATTTTAAGTACATTCCTTAACTCACCCTTTTTTTTTACTAGTTAGGGTAATGCGCCAAGCGCAAATGACCGGTTTTTCTGGTTTTTTCTCGACGGCTAGTAGGCGACGTCCGCGCGGGACGAAAATCTCTGAGGGGTCTCGGGGTCTCGTCCCCTAATATTGGGCTAATGTCAGGCTGTCAACGCCGACCCCTCGACTTTACCCTGTGGCTCCTGTGCCCTCATCCGCCCTCTTGCGCAGGGCCTCGCACCCCAGGCCCACCTTGATCAAGTCATTGCCTCCGCTTCGCCGTCAATCACCGTCTCCCGACTACTTCGTTCCAACAACAACTCCACTCGGGTTGTCTCGAGATCGAGAATTACTGAAGAATGGCTTCCAGCTCCACCATGTCAACCGAGACTATGGTTCGACGCTTCCAAAACAAAGGCGGCCGCCCCCCTATCGCCGCGCTGCAAAGCTCGCCATTGACCATACACTTGAAGGAAGACGACTCCGATTTCAGCAAGGAAGATTCGTCCGGGTCGGAATGGCCTATCTCCAGTCCCCTCGGCAAGCCCTCCACGTCCGGCGCTGCAACAGGTTCGAGGCGATTGGATCATCGCGAGGACCACACAATTGGGCTTGACTCAGAGGTCCCATTGTATGAAGACCCCGAAGAGCGCGAGGAGCAGGAATCAAGCGGTCTTTTGTCTGCAAGAGCCCTGGCTCAGAAAGACAAGAAAATCCTTGATAGATACACCTTTACGCCGGTGATTCCAGACAAGCAGCTGCTCAGTAAGACTCGCGACACGATCATTTCCAACATGGTTTTAACGACTGCAGAGCACAGAGAGTACCGTCAAAGGGTGCTCATCCTGAATCGACGCAAAGAGAAGGAACAATGGAACTTTGTGCGGAGAGTCCCGGTAGTTGAGCTTCCAAACTTCATGGCTACAGAGGTGAGAAAATGATGCCTGAAATCAGGTATCTGTTGATCTCTTCCCCGCAGCCGTTCACTCTATTCAATGGATCCTATCCACAGAAATACGATTGGGCACCCAAAAAATACGAGCGCTGCGGCCTCGCTATTATAGAGCGACCTTACGGCAACGCACCATCCCTAACGCATCACCAGCGTCCGGCGGAAGTTTCCATGGCGATTGAATGGCGACCAGAAGTTCCTGCTGCGCTTCGAGAAGAATGGAGTCGACCAAATGAAGGGCAGCCCGTTCCAGAGGTGTTGCGCATTACCCATGATCGATGCTCGGGGGCGTACAAGCGCGTCAGAGGAAGGGACGGCAAACTTGGTTACAAGAAACGAGCTCATGACAAAAACAAGGGGGGGACGTGTTCTACTCAGCTGAAGGTATGTGAGGGCTTCGATGCGATGAACTTACTGAGGTCACTGATTCAAGACTTGTCCTCTCTTCTAATCGAATTACAGATCGTTGTGCAAGCGGATGATCTTTCTCGCGCCGCGATATACACTCTCGGAAATCACGAGGGACGCCAGGCTCCGGAAATGTCCGACAACCCGCACCATTTGTTCGTGCATGGGCACATCAAGAAGTCTATCGACAGGCCAGCACGCCGGCAGTTGCGATCAAGAGTGAGTGCGTATTTTTTGGGTGCCCAATCGTATTTCTGTGGATAGGATCCATTGAACAGAGTGAACGGCTGCGGGGAAGAGATCAACAGATACCTGATTTCAGGCATCATTTTCTCACCTCTGTAGCCATGAAGTTTGGAAGCTCAACTACCGGGACTCTCCGCACAAAGTTCCATTGTTCCTTCTCTTTGCGTCGATTCAGGATGAGCACCCTTTGACGGTACTCTCTGTGCTCTGCAGTCGTTAAAACCATGTTGGAAATGATCGTGTCGCGAGTCTTACTGAGCAGCTGCTTGTCTGGAATCACCGGCGTAAAGGTGTATCTATCAAGGATTTTCTTGTCTTTCCGAGCCAGGGCTCTTGCAGACAAAAGACCGGGGGGAAGCTCTCTCGTTGCCGCCGATTAACACATCGGACCCTCTAGAGCCGATTACCGAAACGGCATTGGGGGAGCTTCGCGCGTCCATCTTGGAGTCCAAGGGTCGCCTGGTGTCTTTGTAAACCACCCAAGGGGGTTTTAGTGGGTATGATTGATTTTGTTTCAAAGTCAATGAGTCCTACACTACTGGCCTAGCCAGTGTGCTTAACTGCCTTCCCTCCTACTTTACCAAAAATTTCTAGGCATCAATATAGTTATGCTGTTAATGAAATCCTTAAAACTATACAGTCAGACCTGAGAAAATTTATACCGCCCACTCTTATACCTGTCCAAATTTATGGACTTTTCAATCTACCGACTTTTTTGGCTGACAAAACCTGTCCAATCTTATACCTTATAATTTATGGGTTTACAGGTCAAATTATAAGATAAGAGAGCCGGAAATGAGCGATTGATCAGGAATTGGCCTCTCCTTCGGCGTTCTCGTTGACGAGCCGCCTGCTGGAAGAGGCCGAAATGCCCCGAAACAGCCAAGAAGCGAGCACAGGACAGCAAAGGCGACGGTTGACACGTTGACAGGCTAGTGGCGACGTGCTTCTCTCTCCTCTTCCGCCGACAACAACGCCGAAATGAACATTCACATTCCGAGAAGCCCTCATCAAAAATTCCTCTTCATATCATCATGGTCTCATCCCCCTTCCCGGAATCTAAGAATCGTCATTGTAAGGGGATGCCTTACAGAACTGCCGAGTTCTAGTTACGACTTGCTTTTAGTCTAGCGGTCAAGAACGACAGATTGTATTTATGCACATCAGAGGCGCATACCTTACAGTCATGGTCAACTCACCACCGATCCTCAACTTATTTGCCCCCTATCGCGCCAAATGGGACGCGTATTGCAAGCACCTGGTCGAACTCGAAAGGAATGGACCTCTCCCACCGGTAAGTGTTCATTTACATACTGATCGCTTGCTGCATTTCAGACCTTCTGATGATGTCTGTGGCACCTTCACAGCCGCCTCGGAAGCCTTGCCGAGAGGAGTCGGGCGCACGGGCCGCCGCGAATGAGGTCACCATGCTCGACCTGACCACGTCGCCTCCAAAAAAATCGCCAACAAAGCAAATCCCTTCTCGGCGCTTGATGTTTTCCTTAGGTTTGCTATGAATGGGTACTCAGGTCCAACGGATTTGATTCCTTTTGAGGACGAGGCTAGGAGGATTCGCAGGACTCTTGTTGCCGAGCAGGATACCGCGAGGATTCCGACGACAATGTTCGTTATTTCCAGTGTCAGTAGGTCATAATTTTTCTTGGAGCTTTCAAAACTTGTCAGATGTCATCTTGCCTCAGTAGAGGCCGTACATTGGCTGCAATTCAGTAATCCGGGCCTTCTGAATATCCTCCCCCTCCAAAGTCAATGTATCGACTCAAACAATGCACGAGAATTCTTTGATTTGATGTAGGAAGCTCAAAAACGGAGCGTCAGGTCATAATGTAGTGATCTGAAGCCAAACTCTCCAAGCTTATACCTGTCTTGATTTATGGGAAAATCCGTCCATCGAAAATGTAAATTTTCTCAGGTCTGACTGTATCCGCTAGCCGTCTAGCCCCCTGTCTGAGGACGCGCCAATGTTCAGTACCTCCGGTCCGCCGGTTGGCGACTGCCGATCGCCCGCGGGTTGATTGCATCACATGCCCCTCTCGTAGTGAACCAAGTCAGATGATCCTTGAGTCATCCCTCAGAGCTCGTGGGCTCTCGTCGAATTCAAAAGTGGTACGACTGTATGCATGCGCTCCGGACCATCGTGGACCTGAACCTGAATGCCATAGCTTCATGTTTTCATCAACCGTGACCCTCGCCGGGCGTATCTACGAAAATGTGTCAGAGATCCTCAGGTCTTCGTCTTTTTGCTTATTTAGCCCTTTTAGGTAGGTGGTGATGACCGCGCTGTTTTAATGTTTTAATCCATAAATTCCAGCTAGTCTTGTTTAAAGACAGAATCTAACAAATTGCTAGATCCGCTGGACCACCGCATTCGTCATATAGGCTGTCACCTTGCTGTCGCCAGGACCGATGCCCCCCGTTCCAGGGCTTACATCAGTCTTCCCCTCGTCCAGCTCAGCGCCCGTCCTCGAGGGCAGGTGGGGAACACCGCCACCACCGCCTCTGTCACTGGTGCAAATTCCTTTCCTCCGTGGTCCTTTGCAATGCCCACCTCTTCCTCATTCTCGCCGCCCATAACCGTCTGGCCCCCTTTATAAGCTCGTGATGCCATGTCCGATCCAGCCGCGTTCGAGATCGTTCATCGAGGGTCCAGTAGATGTCAGGTTTTGGGATCATCGGCATCGCATACCACCATAGATGTCCCTTTACTAGTCCTGCAG
Organism: Microbotryum violaceum; assembly: GCA_022506055.1. NCBI lineage: Eukaryota > Fungi > Basidiomycota > Microbotryomycetes > Microbotryales > Microbotryaceae > Microbotryum > Microbotryum violaceum. The sequence continues at coordinate 304,388 of JAKMXP010000009.1, read as the reverse complement.
CGAAATTGGAAAGCTCGTATACCTGTGCTCCCGTCCATTCATGATGTCTCATCTCCAGTTCCCTACGCGTCATCTGAAACAAGTCCTGTCCAATTCTCTCCCGCAGTCCCTGACCTGCCTCACACTCCCCAAACACATGTTTCTCTGTCTCCTCTGCCGCTCCACAAATAGTCTCGCACCGTATTGTTCTCGGTCTTGACTCCTGAAGAACATCCCCGCTCGTTACTCGTGCAACCTTATTCGGATCACCGGCCAACGGCCGATGCGGGGCCTGCTGCGAGGTCCACGAGTCTCTTTCCCTCCCGCCATCATCCACCCGCTCCGGGCTGACACACGCACTCGCTTACTTGAAGAACAGTCGAAGTGAGTATCGTCATGCACCCACATTTGCGCCTCGCAGCTCCTTCCACCCGAAGAGGCTCGTGCTGATCGATCCGAGCCGCTGCCGCTACCCACCTCACCTCCTCTCCTTAGTTTGACTGGCAGAATGGAGCAGCCAGGCTCGCATACCACATCCGCCTCCGCCTCCAAACCAAATCACAGCGAATACAAAGCGGGTGCGTTAGCCGGCTTCTGCATCTCGCAATGCTTCATCGCTGGGTGATCCGCTAAAGTTCTCTCGATCCTTTTACAGCTGGACTGGCGCTGATCGCTTTTATGGTCGCGGCAGCTCTTTTACGCATGTTCGTGTTCTGGTCGGCAGGTTCCGACCTGCTGTACCGCACCTGCCTCGGTGTCCTCCTGACGGGCACGGGACTTACCATGGTCGAGGTCTTCGACCTTGGGGTGGCGTTTGACGATGACATAAAGCAGGCCAGCAATTGGCTTTATTGGGGCCGGCAACGTCACTCACACCCAATCGCTGCTCTGCTTGATGTCATCTTTAAAAGCCACCCCAAGGTCGAAGACCTCGACCATCGCAAGTCCCGTGCCCGTCATGAGGACACCGAGGCACGTTCGAAGGATAAGGTCGTGGTGGGACCACCAAAAGACGAACACGCGTAAAGCAGCTGCCGTGACCATAAAGGCGACCAGCGCAAGTCCAGCTGTAAAAGGATCGAGAGAACTTTAGCGGATCACCCAGCGATGAAGCATTGCGAGATGCAGAAGCCGGCTAACGCACCCGCTTTGAATTCGCTGTGATTTGGTTTGGAAGCGGAGGCGGATGTGGTTTGCGAGCCTGGCTGCTCCACACCCAATTGCTGGCCTGCTTAATGTCACCATCGAAAGTTGCCCCAATGTCGAACCTCTCGACGATGGTGAATCCTATACCCGTCAGAAGGATACCGAGGCAGGTGCGGTACAGCAGGTCTTTGCAGCACCACCAGAAAACGACTGGCTCGTTTCCGCCTGTCTGAATTACTGCTCCAACTTCCTCCTCTACGTGTCGATTCACCACCTCTATGCCACAGCGCTTAATGAAACGGTTAAAAACGCCAGCTTGACGAGCGAGGATTCATCGACACCCGCTTCCACCGTCGTGAGGCGGAGCCAGGGCGTCCTCATCAGCATGTACAAGTACGGTGCCTTTGCCGCAGCACTCCTGCCTTCGCCGGAACGAAGCGTAAAAACCTATTCGCATGCCAGCGCTGGTGTTGTTGAATTCTTTACGTTGGCGATTTTGGCGATTTTGGCGATTTGAGCGATTCTTCGGAAGGAAGCAGAAAAACCCTACAGAGTCATAGATAGACCGTTCTTTTGTGCCACGTAAGGTATAATGAGATGAAAAGGAACTATACGAAGGCAAGAAGAGGTGTTGAACACTGTGCCTTGGGGTGGAACACGTGGGTTGCCGATTGCAAATTATTAGATCTGGGTAGGGGTGGGGGCAAGCGCCGAGTTGAAGAATATAATACGACATGTTCGAAGCGCAAAGTTAATCTACTTATGTAACCTGCAGTATGTGAGACCTGGACGCCTTCGCCATCGGTGCAGTCGAAGTTGGGAAAAGCTGAGGGTTGAAGTCGACTTGAAAGGGCCATTGATGCGCCAAAGCGTGACGACATTTGTGGCAAGTTCAAGACGGGGGGCAATTTAGGCACTAATCATCGCTCTAACAGGGCGAGAAGAGAGTATGTTCAGTCGAGTCGACCACAACAGAGAATTCGATACCTATATGCGCCTCCTGAATGTGATGCTTGAGGTTGCAGGCAATGTTTTACAAGACCCCAATTCTGCCTTGAGTTGTTCTTGTTCTGAGACGTGCTTGATCAGAGCCAATGCATAGTACAGCCTACAATGTCGAGCCAACCCCAATGAAGAGGACAGTACTTAAATACCCCAACGATCTTGCGAATATGGTACAGGCATACGTACGTAGCGCCGCTCCTTTCAAGGTTGGACATCTTGGAAACAGCGTCATACCAACACGCGCACGCCACAAGAGCCGCCACGGTTTTTCCCGGCCAGAGCTTCTCAGCGCCATCGTCAGCAACTTTCTAAGATTCTGTGCATGCCTACAAGTGGGGGTGATAGAGGATCAGGGCAGAGCAGGGCGTTCTCTGAACTATCAGGCTGAACGACGTACCTTCTTGGACGGGGTCGGCGCCCGCTCGACCGCCTCGTTCATTTCCGATGTTTCTGCCGCGCTGATGAACAAGTCCGGTGTGGTCGCTTGCGGGTCATACTTGGCTGCCTGGTTGCGCCATTGCTGAAAGTTCTTATCATGCGAATGATCAAGTGTAGGTGCCCGGTTTGGCAGGTTCAAATGTGTTGGTCCGAATTCTGCAAGACACTTGTCGGCAAAAGAACCCTTGATGTGGAAGAGGCGATTGTTGGGTCCGGTCTTGTTTGTGGCCAATGCTCGAAACTCGTCGAGTGCTCGTTGCCATTGTGATCGAGGCTCGCAATCCTTGAGAAGAGCGCATGCAGGGGAACAAATTAGCACCGGCCCACACAAGACTCATGAATCGCGCTGGATTTGACCTCAACTTACAAACTAATGAGACGCCAGCCCGCCTGAATCCCCCCATCCGCATCATCTTCCATACCCATCCCTTGGGTCATCACAGCAACGGACGGGGATCAACAACACAGCAAGATTCGACCATAGCTTGGAATGTGAAAGCGGAAAGCGGTCTCGAGGCAGTTGCACTCATAAGACCAATCTGACGGAGCCAGTCGTTCGGCGTATGTGATTCGGGCATCGATCGCCACTAATGGATCAAGGACAGAAAGACGGCTTGTATACATGTAAGGATGCATCCTTACACATGAGTTAAGGTCAATACACGACCAAATCTGTTCATATTGATAATGTAACATCAACATACACCTATTTTTGGATGGTGTCTGCAAGGACTACATGATAGCATGTGTATTGCAAGACTTATCGTGATTCAAAATTTCTGTGTCCTTACCGCACCTCCCGTGTATTTACCGCACCCTCGTATTCTTACATGTGTCGACATGTGTAGCCGACGCGCCTTTTGGGAAGGTCAGTACTGAATGTGGGCTCTAATGCAGTTTTCGCCCGCGTCAAAATCAAGTAGTAAGGGCCACTTTTGATTTATCCTGTCGGGCGTTCGGCAAGGTGATCCTCTGGCTCCGTCTCTCTTCGTTCTGGCGATCGAAGGTTTTGCCTGTCAGATTCGATTGAGAGTCAAGGGCATCGATATTGCGGGCCACCAAAACATTCGAGAACTCCTCTTTGCCGACGACGCTTGCTGCGCACTCCACGACCTCTCGGACCTCGACCACCTCAATCGGGCGATCGAGCTTTACAAACGGGCAAGTGCCAGCAAGCTCAGCAACGCCAAATCTTTCCTCTACCCCTTTGGAGCTTTTCGGGATCGGCCGATCGCCCCAGATCTCGGGACCTGGCGTCTCAGCGATTCGCAGTTTCGCTACCTTGGTATTCAGGTCGGGGTGGAGATCGCCGAGGATGCGGGCTGGGAAGATGTCAAGGCCTCGACCATCGCTCGGATACGCTCGATTCCAATGTACGATCTCCCATATGCACCTAAGTGTTCGATCATCAACATCTACTGCTACACAAAGATCCTGTACTACAGCCGATTCCTCCCCGCCCCCAAGAGCGTTGTCAAGGAGATCGAGGAGGCCGCCATGCTCGCCATTCACGGTCAAGCTTCGGATGGTACTCAGCGACGCCCGAAGGTCTCCCGGTCGCGCCTCTGCACCCCCCTCAATCACGGCGGCTTCGGCTTGATTGATCTGCCTCGGCGTCTAGCGATCGATCACGCGAAGTGGGTCTTCCAGCTCCGAGCCCCGGACGGCTGCTTCACACGACACCTCTTCGATATCCGCATTCGCCTCCAGGCACCGAACGACCCAACCCCTCTCACCTTGTCCAGACCGGCCCCCAACCAGCATCGTCGCCCTTGGGTCTGGATCTGGTGGGCATAATTTTGCCATCCTCCCCCAAAGTGGGACCATGCGGTGAGAAAGACGAGAAAACTTCTTCCTGCACGTTGGGTCCGATACTTCGAAGCCTGGGCGTCGGTGACCACGCTCAATCCCCCGGAACTCTCCAAGAGCCAGAACCTCAAGCAATGGGCTACACACGTACTCTACTTCCCGGCGGGCCACGGAATACAACTCTCGGTAAATCCGACGCTTTTTCGAGGGCCCGATGGCGAGGTGATGACCCCGTCTTCGTTTGTGAACGCGTCCAAACGCCACCAAGCCTTCATCTTCCCTCCTATCTTCCCCAAGGGATACCAGAAGGTATTCGATCTGCCTGAGCAACGTTGGAAGGCTTGGTGGAAGGCTTTGCGCAAGGTTCGCCGGGTTCACTCGGACGCCGAGGATACTGGCCACCTTCTCTCTCTGGGGTCCCTTCATCCGGGCAGCCAAGTCGCCTCCCCAACCAGCCCTCACCCCAACAATCGATCTGCCTCCTGTGTGATGTGCCTCTCGGAAGCACCCGAGTGCCTGGCCCACCTCTCGGTCGGCTGCCCATTTGCCCGGCGTCTCTGGGTCTGCTCTATCCTCGACCCCCCACCCAGTCTTTGTGGACTTTGTATGTCCGGTCGTGTCTCGCTCGGAACGTCCACTTGTCGAACTACGAGTCCTCTTCTTTCACTCGATCTGGAAGCTCTGTCGCCGTCGCCGATTCTCGTCGGATCTTTTGGAACCGATCACCGAAACGGACTTTGAGGGGCTTCGAGCCTCTATTCAGGAGTCCAAGGGTCGCCTAGTTTCTCTGTAAGCCACCAAAGTGGGTTTTAGTGGGTATGGTTGATCCTGGTTCAGGGTCAATGAGTCCTACACTACTGGCTTCTGCCAGTGTGCGTAACGGCATTCCCTCCGACTTTTCCGAAGATTTCTAGGTATTAATATAATTATGCTGTTAATGAAGTCTATCAAATAAATAAAAAGATGTCTCCCAGTCTCACCAAATTTTACCGCTGGTGGCTGGTCATGGCGTGGCCATCGATCAGAGCTCAACATCTGATCTACTACATCATCGAACATCTGAAATCAATCGATGGCATGGGTTAGCCACCCTCCCCTTGCTTCGAGCAAGCTCGCCGACGCTTCACTCTTGATTCTTCCAGCCCCCACCCCCACTCGGTACGAGCCGGCCCGGATCGCGGATCCGAGTGGCAGCCGAGTAGTACGGCCTCTGTGGCCCCTGCATACGAGTGCATACGCGTGCATGCATGCGCAAATCAGTATCTAATCATCCATATACGTTGTTCTCTCAGTCAAAGTTCACGTGTACAGGAACGGTAGCCCCTATCAATCGCAGATTATCCGGGAGCTTCTGGCACACCAGCATCACGGTTTAATTTAGAACTAACACAAAAATTTTCATGCCCTGTTTTCAGCAGCATAGTGCTGTGACTAATGTCCATGACCATGTCTCTTCTCCCACCTCCATGCTCGCAAGACTGCGTGCGAGATCTAAGCAAGTGCGGGGCCGGAACGGAGCGTGCCGAGGTCATCGCCGTAGTGCGACCCGTTGCCCTTGGATTGGGGCTGGACGCCGTTTTTGAACGTATTCCAGTCCTCGAGAATCCTGTGGGGTCGGAAAGGGAAGCGTTAACATCATCATCGTCAGATGTACGGACCGTTTCGAAAGTTACAAGGGAAGCGAGCTTGCTCCGAGCATCAAGAGGACTGACATGTCAACGACGGGCTTGCCGGCGATGTACAGATTCTGCAAAGCCGGCTCGAAGCCACCTTGATTTGCGACAAAAGCATCGTACGCGGTCACGTTGCCTGATTGGTGCACCATTCTCTGGTCAGCGACCCTCAGACGGCCGGGGCCAGGGCCTGTGTAGACCACAGCAACTGACCTGGGGGAGCTCGGTCAAAGTCGGAGCACGTGCGGAGGATGATGACGCGAGCATAGTCCAGAAGACCCGCCTTGGTGGCTGCAGAAGCACAAAATAAATGGAAAGCGGATTCAAGGGGTCAGCCCGGAGTGCACAGGCTCTGCAGTCCACGATGACCGGAAAACCCACCTCGGACCATACTCTCAAGCGTAGCGTTATCCTCCTGAGCCGTAGTGGTGTACTTGCCGGTACCATTGGTGAGCAAAGCCGTGTAGTTGCCAAAGCTCTCGCTCAACAACGTTCCGGCATAGTAGGCGTCGGACGTCGCGACGTCGCCGAGAATGACCTGAGGGGGCTGGTTCGCCGGAGCATAGTCGAATTTTTGGCGGTACGCCTGCGCCGTGGTTGAGTCGTTGAGCGTGACGCCCTTGGCCGCGTTGTAGGCTTTTGCGAGGAGGCTGGTGCAGGATGCACAGAACCGATCGAGTCAGCGATGGGGGCATGGGAGGTGAGGCTCGACCTTTTTTCTCCGGGAGGGACTCACTTGGTGTTGACCTCAAAGAGTTCGGTGCCGTACAGGTCCTTGGTCGCGGACAATTGACCGGGGGCAGCGGTGTTTTGCATCCAGTAACCCGTTGTCCAGTTGCTGGGCATCTGACGGGCGTCCAGCTCGTACTCCAGAGCGACCTGGACGGCAAAACGAGCGAAAGCGGCCGATCCGAGCGTACCCGCATAGGGGTTGACCCCACCTATGCCGGCGATGAGGAAGTACGTCTGCTGCAAGCAGAAAAGCGGGGAGAGCGCCAGGGCCATCATACTGGCTGCGGCGTTGATTTCGGCCTCCCCCGTCGTCATGATGCAGACGTCGTACTCGTCGTTGCAGGCGACGTAAGGGTACAGCGGGGACAAGCCGACGACCGAGACGTCTGTGGGGGGACGGGGCCGATTAGAAAACGGAAGAAATGGGCGAGGGGTAGGTCTCATGATGGAACGCACTGTGGACGAGCTTCATCGGTTTGATCCATACCGCGCGCTCGGGTGCAAACTGTTTTGGGAAGTGCGAAGATTCAGCGAAGCCAATGCGGCGAGGGTGATGACCGGTCAGCACCGGACTGAGATCGAAATCGATATCTTCAAGAATCATGTCGAGACTCACCATCGAAATGATCATCACTTTGGGCGTGAGGAGATTCTGCTTGCCGTGGCGGGCCTCGAGCGAGCTGATTGAAACCGGTGCCGGGGCTGCGATCGCGAGGCCTGCGAACAAGAGCGCGGCGGCAACCGAGACGCTGCGGAGCTTGGACAACATGGCGTGGACGATGGAATTGGTGGGTCTTGAGCAGGACTCCGAGGACAGGTATGGGACGGCAGCAAAGAAGGATCAGCGTGGCCCCACGCTCTGTCGATCGAGTAGGTCCTCGCGCTCTGTCGACCTGGTAGGTCCTCGCTCTCTCACTTATCGGTGCGCGATGGAGCGCGATGGAGCCAGATGACCTATTTCGGGCACGGTCGTCTTTTGCGACCACACCGGCCTATCTGGCTGGGGGCTGCGCGGCTGCGGCGCGCGGGGGCTCGCCGCGTGGGATCGCCGCGAGTAATTCGAGTGAGTCGGTGAGACTTTTTTTTTCCGCCTCCCACGCACTGCGCTTTTCGAATGAACAGGACTCTGTGATGTTTCCTGCCTAGGTGATCGAGTGCACCTAGGTGATAGTTTGTCTTGACAAATCCAAGTAGACGCTTGGGTGCTCGCGCTTCGTGGGAATCGCGAATCAATTTGTGACAGGCGCGAGACGACAGCGGCCCGTCTGCATTGAGACACTGCCGCCAGCTTCCGGAGATTCCCCCGGGCCTTATCAAGACGGACTCCGAGATTTCGATTTGTGATCACGAGCGATACCTGCCCGGCTTGGTAGGCTAGGTAGGTAGGTCAGCATGGTAACTGTCATGCTCAGAGGCATGCTATCCGATCAGATCGTGAACCAATCCGAGGGCAGTGAGCATTGGAGCTGGCCAATCGGCCGACTTTCGTTGGAGGCCGAGGTCATGCAGGCGCTCCTGCCCACCAATCAGAATTCTACTGCAAACTCTCGGTAGAAAACGCGGCACCTACTACCTACCCAGGTAACCCCCAAGACCACGAAGACACTTCCGCATGAGAAAGACACATTTGCTCTACTCCATCCGAGCAGCCCAAGAGGGTTGGTTGTTCGATAGTTTCCACCGACTCGCCGTCAGCGCTCGATGAATTGCGAGACCCGAGTCGGCCGAGGTACATTGCAGTCATTTTCTTTCCGGTCACTTCGCTTGTCGTTCTTTAATGCAAATTCAGAGAGTCTTTGAGGCTATAATGGTTACATATTGCGTGCTGTCCATCATTCAGGCGTGATCCTTGGCGAAGCCGGCGAGGGCGCGCTGCAAAAGCCGAAAAAAGGTGGTGAAAGCGGCGGTGGTCAGTACAACCGAGTCAAATTTGGTACCGTCTAGGCACATCGACTCACCTCGAGAGCGGCATAGTTGTCGCCCTTGAACTCGGCTTTGACTTGGCCGTCCTTCAGGAATCGGAAGGTGTGGTTCTTGACGCCCGATGCCATGCCGATATCCTGCAAAGACGGAGGAAATAGTCAGTCGCGTGTAATCGAATCTGATACATGGAATGTCGTAGGCGTGACATACCTCGTGGTCATTGATATCGACCTTATAGAACTTAACGTTGGAAAAGTTCTTAGACGACGAATAGCCGTCGAACTTGGGCGCCAGCGTCTTCCTGCCGAGCCGCACGTCGAGGTGAAGAAGACTCAGCATATTTCCTAATCCAAGTTCTGCGTGAACTGTCACTACTCGTGATAGACTTACGACGCCTCGTCCCAGGGGGCGATGAACTGGATCGCCGTCAATCCCGGGCCACCGACCTTTTTGCAGTCGAAGTCGTTCGAGGTTTGTCAGCACCGTGTTGCTCTTTATAATGCAAGTGAGTCGGGGCGCTGGAAAAGTCCAACACTCACAATCTCCTTGTACTGGGTTTCGCTCTTGATCGATTGCACAGGCATCTTTGGCGGCGTTGATTTGGTTTGGGGAGTTCTGAGATGGAGACCACGATCGCCATCGAGGCGAAGAGGAAAATACACCGCCATGGTATGAAGAGTCAGTTGGTGTCCTTCGAGGTCGTAGGCACTGCTGTGGGACAAGATCGCTGGCGAGTCAAAGTCGCGACCCGGGCCGCGTCTGGCGCAGGAGTGCGGGAGCGCACACCCCCACATTTGGGGTCCCCACGTCAGTCTCGTCCGCCTGCGCCAATATCGATGTGGCGCAGGCTCAAGGCAGTGGCCAGAGTAGACCCTGGGGTGCACACTCGTCGGAAAGTGTTCTTTGGATGTTTGGGTCCATTCAAAGAGGTCTGCGCGGCCTGGTCACCTAATTCGGGTGTGGCGTATGACGTGGTCGCGTGATCCATTTCCGCCAACCGTGGCGCACTCGCCCAGAGGTTCTACGGCCTACGGGACGTGCCAAGGCTGTGTCGAGAAAGGGCCAAGTACCGCGAGGGCTCAGACTTTGGGTTTATTCACTCACTGGGTGGGGTGCGTGGGTGTGCGAGGGGAGCTTGGCAATGAGGGCAGGGCTGGATCTAGGATACGTGTGGTGGGAGGAGGAAAAGCCACGGCGGCGCTAGCGGGGTGGGGAATGCGTGCTTGTGTGAGCTCATGTGGGGCGAAGGGGGCGGCTTGTTCGGCACGACGGACTGACAGTGCATACACGCAGGCGCTGAACGTGGTTGAGCAACCACCAGTGTTGTCCAGCTCAGGTAACCGCACGCAACACAGCAGGTAGGCACAATTACTTGAGTCCAAGGAATCATTTGATTGCAGCCATCACGGACCGGTCCGTGCTCGGCCAACAGCGCCGATGAGTTCAGCGGACTCCACGACCGCTACAAGTACTACTTCATGGTTGAGCAAGTTGGACTTGTTCCTCGCCCTCATTCTCCTTGACCCTCGTAGGCCCGATACTGATGAGCTTGGTTGACTGTCCGAAAGGTAAATCCTCTTGCCCTCCCACCCCTTCAGGCGTGACGATGCTATTAGTCACCTCCACTCGAGTTTGCTGCAGGCCGATCCGCTGACGGAGACGGTGCGGACGCGTGAGCGCGAGCCTCTTCTTCACGTGGCACGACGACCGGAGACAGCAGGAGAGGCACACGATCCCCCTGCTCCGATCCTGATATCCAGATCAAGGAGTGCTGGATTGTCAGGCTTGTGCGGAATATGAGGGCCGTCAACGACGCTGCGCCTCAGATGTCCAACTCACTGGCTCAGGGGCTAGCAAAAGGACCGAGCGCCGCGGCTCCTTTCGCACGATGAGGACGGGTCATTCAACTTGAGCCCTCCGATGCCCTTAGCTCTCAACGCGGTTGCACACTTCCGTCCACCTTACATCTACCACAAAGATAGCTGATCCTACAATTCCCATGGCTACCTCACCAGACAAGCTCAAGGAGCTCGCCCCCGTGCGAGACGAGCGGGGCGGCATCGAGGGCGGACCGCAACGAACGATCCACGCCGCACGATGGGACGACCTGGTCAGTTGCGAACAAAGTAGCGCTGTTCCCAGCCAGCTTCTGGCACATGAACACTGATCCTACTCTGTATTTGCGTCTTTAGGATGGCACGTCGACCCTGACGCAAGGACTTCGCGCCCTGCAGACCCTCCTCGCCTTCATCCTGCTGTGCATCTACCTCTCCCTCGCCGGCTTTCAACGCGACCATTCCGTCGGTCCAAGCTTCCTCGTCATATTTGCCTTGATGATCATCGTCTCCGCCACCCTGCACTCGCTGATACTGCGTGAGTCCCAGCACGTGGACGGACTCGAGCGTGCGGACCAGGGTCACCTGTTCAATGCTGACTTGCGAGGTGGATGTCGGGCATCCCCGATCGCAGTCGGGGTGGCCCTCTACTCGGACAACGTACGCCTCTTTCGGTCCATGGCCCGTGGGATGCGGAAAATTCGAATCGCCATGATCGTCAACACGAACCAAGTCATTTGGATCTTTATGGCGATGTGAGAAATATCCCCCTCACTTTGGCCTACCCGCCCAGCGTCCTCGGCGACTGACGCCTCCGCATCCGCTCCCACCCGACGGCCACAGGGTCTCTGCTACGGCGTCGACGCGAGCAGGCGGATGCAAGAACCCTGCTCTAGACGAACATGCCAATAACGAGGCCTACACGGCCTTGTTGCCACCTTTTTGCCGCAACAAGCGCGCAGGCGCGGTTTTCCTTTGGCTCCTCTTTAGTTGAGTCTGACGCGGCGGAGTCGCGGAGAGGAGCTTGAACCCCCAAAAGCTGAGGATGTGGATCTTCTTTTTCTCCCCCCCACGGTCATGATACAATTCTAACCTTCTTTCAGTGGCTTGGTGTGCTTCCTTGGGCATTACGATCGCCTCTTGGTACCGAGCTCGTAGGCACCCGCAGAGCCAAGCTTTCACCAGCATCCCGGGCGTTCACGAGCCTCCGATCAACCTTGAACGAGAACCTCCCTTCGAGTCACCGTACGACGTCGCTATGATGGAGCGGCAAGCCGTGATCCAAAGTGATGAAACTCCGAGTACTGCCCGCGTCTACGAACCCAATCGCGACTACCAAGTCCTTAACGGCGTGTACGAAAGCTCCCAGGTCGTCGTTCCGAGTGATGGGGGCCATTCCTCGATGACGGCTATTACCAACACTGGCATGTCCAGGTTTGAGAACAGCATGACGAACGTGACGAGTCCGGGGACGACGCTGGTTTCGGGGCGGTTTAGTTCCCAAGTGTACGGCGGGGGAAAGGGTCCGTTCGCGGATCAAGCGAGGGAGGAACGAGGTCATCTGACGTACGAGGATCCGTACGAGATGGCCAGAGCCTCGATCGACATGACCGAGGGTCTTCATCAGCATAGGATTTAGTATTAAAGAAATATAAAGAGAAGGAAAGGACGGGATGGGCGCTAGAGCTTGACTGGGACGAAGAAGAACCGATTATAGATACGTCGGAGTGCGATCGAGCAGTGTCAAGAAATATGCACAGTGTGCCTTGTTGACCGTCCTCTGCCATCAAATGAGGGTTTCGCCCCCAATATTTCTGTAATTCTCTACATCTAGCGGCGAACGACGTACAATTTCGGCAACAAAACGGTAGCGTCAGGTTGAACCATGTCGAGCTGTGTCGAGCGAGGGGTCCGAAGCCGAGGCCAGTCACGTGCGCTTCTCGGGCGATTCACTTCGCAGTCGCGCCTCCGCAGCCGACGTCCTTCTGGCCATCAACATCAACGAGCCACGGCGCTGCTCTTACGGAGGCACTACAAGCCGCCTTCTATCGGTACCTACCGGGTTCTCGATCTTTTCATTTGGCTCAATACGATGGCCCCCTGCGCCTTGTGCCCTCCCGGCGATGCCCTTCCGCGACGAGCAATCTTACGGCGTCCCAAGACGCTGCAACCCGTCTGCAAGGAATGCTTTTTCGTCGTCTTTGAAACCGAGATCCACCATACAATCCTCGGGTACGGTCAAGCCGAACGCAACGACAAGGGCAAAGGGAAGGCTCTCTTCAAGCGCGGCGAGAGGGTCGCCATCGGCGCGAGTGGTGGCAAAGGTCGGTTCCTGTACCCGAATGCTGATGCCTTAGCTGATACCGCCGTATGTTGTGGCTTACCTCTTTTGCCCCCCTTCCCCGGCCCAGATTCGACGGTGTTGGCGCACATCATGAAGGTGCTCAACGATCGCTACGACTACGGGCTCGACTTGTGCCTACTCTCGATCGACGAAGGAATCAGTGGATACCGGGATGCTTCCTTGGATGTGCGTTTCCAGTTCATCTGATCATTAAGATATCAACTAGTGTGTGCAGCACTGACGACCGATGTTCTGGCTTGCTTTCCGCGAGCGAGCAGACCGTCAAAAGAAATGCCGTACAGTACGACTTGCCCCTCAAGATTCTCTCTTACAAGGAGCTTTACAATGGCTGGACGATGGACAAGGTCGTCGCTGAGATCGGGAAGAAGGGTAATTGTATGTTTTCTCGCAACTTTTGACCCTAGTCCCAGAAGAATAGGACCCAACCCGGGAAAAGTTTCTTCATCCTCCTCCGCCGTGCAGGCACCTACTGTGGAGTGTTCCGACGCCAGGCTCTGGACCGAGGCGCTCATCTCTTGACCGTCGACCATGTCGTAACGGGTCACAATGCAGATGATGTCGCCGAGACCGTCTTGATGAATGGTGAGCTAGACGAGAGACTAGATGTGACGTCAACGCCTTATTCCCAGCTGATTCCCGACACCCCCGAATTCTTATAGTTCTGCGCGGCGACATTGCTCGAGTTGGACGGTGTACGGCCATCACAACGGGTGGTGATCCATCTTCATTAGCTGAAGCCACGGACACTGATCCGAACGACGACGACGGCGAAGGCGGCAAATCGCTGAGCTCGCTGCTGCCTTCAACAATCAAGCGCTCCAAGCCTTTTAAATACACGTACGAGAAGGAGATCGTTCTATACGCCTACTTCAAGAAGCTGGACTACCACTCGACGGAATGCATCTATTCCCCGACGGCGTATCGTGGGTACGCGAGGGCGCTGGCTAAGGATCTCGAGGCGGTGCGCCCAAGCAGCATCGTCGATTTGATCTATTCGGGTGAGATGATGGCGCAGAGCATGTCCCTCAAGGGGCGGCGTGTTGGAGGCGATTGGAGTGGGAAGGAGGGGGAGCTGATGGGGTATAAGAAGCTCAAGGGGTGCGCGGGCCGGCAAGTGCAACGTGAGTCGACGGTTCGGGTTTTCCCGTCTGACTAGAGCGTGCGGCACGGAACTGATCATGGTGTCGTGCTGCTTGCGGTCCTCTACAGAGAACTGCTCCAAGTGCAACTCACTCTCCTCTCAGCCGTTATGCCAGGCCTGTCTGCTGTTGGAGGGTCTCAATCAAGGTGTCGCCAAAGTCGAGCTCTCGGACCGGTAGCGCCGAGGTCTTCCAACTTCTGAGTCGGGGCCCGATATGATCGAGAGTCATGTCGCACCATGCCAGTCTAAGGCCTTAGATATCGTCTCGTCTTGGGCTGTAATATCGAAATCTTGTTGTTCAGATCAGTGCTAGGGAAATCGACGACCGCTTGTGGAATGCACTGCAGATTCTTGGTAATCGATCTGAGTCAAACGGTGAATTTGAGCACAATTTGACGTTTCGGACGCGACTGGCGGCGCGATGGCAGCCGCAGGAGGCCGCAGGGCGCGGGGTGTGACGCGTCGCGACCCGTGCGACCCAACTTTACCCCAACTTCACCCCAACTCCACCCCAGCCTCACCCCCCTTCCACCCCCTCTCACCCCCGACCTCCGACATCTCACGCCCTGCACTCGAACCAGGATACATCTCAACCCAGAACATGTCATTGCTCGTTGACAAGCACCGGCCCAAGAGCCTCGATGAGCTGCAGTACCACGCGCAGCTTTCCGATCGATTGAGGTCACTCGTACGCGCTCTTTGCGACGTTCTGCTCCGTGCTGGGAGCATCTTCTACCAGCATCGAGTAACCGAACTGATTCATGGCCTCTGATGTCCGTGACACTCCCACTGCGCAGGCCCAGACAGATTTCCCTCACACGCTCTTCTACGGCCCCTCGGGCGCGGGCAAGAAGACCCGCATCATGTGCTGCCTCAGGGAGCTGTACGGACCGGGTGTAGAAAAGGTGACTTGGAACCTCTCTCTTGTCTTGAATTAGGGCTGCTTGCGGACACTCCTCTTCTGTGCGGCCCCTGTCGATCTCCTGTGCTAAGCGTCCGGTCGACCCCTATGCCACGCCAGCTTCGAATTGAGCAAAGGACCTTCCTGACTCCGAGCAAACGCAAGATCGAAATCAACATCGTTCAATCCAACTACCACATCGAATTGACACCGAGGTCGGTCCCAAGATCTGACCCCCCATCTCGAGCATCCGAACTGACCGAAGACTTTTCGCTCCATAAGTGACGCTGGCAACTACGACCGGTCCATCATCCAAGAAATCCTCAAGGATATTGCCCAGACGCAACAAGTCGATCTGAACGCCAAGAAGAGGTTCAAGGGTACGTACAAGAAAGGGTCCCCAACCTTCCAAGGGGATTATGGCTGACTCCCGAGTCGAACCTGTTCTTAGTCGTTATCATCAACGAAGCCGACTCGCTCTCCCGAGATGCCCAATCGGCGTTGCGTCGCACGATGGAGAAGTTCACCGCCAACCTGCGCATCATCCTCTGTGCCAACTCTACCAGTCGCATCATTGGTCCGATCCGTTCGAGGTGTCTACTCTTGCGCGTTGGCGCACCGTCAGAAGATGAGGTGAGGGAAAGGGTGCAATGTCTCATGGGGCGGAGGCTATGACGGAACTGACTCAGTTTGGACGTTGTGCTCGACTAGATCACCAAATGCCTTGCCTACGCCGCCAAGAAGGAAAAGTTCACCCTGCCTGCCCACGTCACGACTCTGCTCGCCCGGATCTCGGAGGGCAACCTGCGACGAGCGCTGCTCTCTCTCGAGGCACTTTACGTCCAGGATCCTTCATTCAAGACCATCTCCCCTTCCCACCCTTTGCTCAAAGGCCAAACCCCACGGCTCGAGGATCTTGACTCAGTTCCGCGGCCGGATTGGGAAAAGTACACGGCTAAAGCCGCAGAAAGGATCCTCGGCGAGCAGACGCCGGAGCGTTTGTTGGAGGTCAGGGGGATGCTGTACGAGTTGCTCGTGCATTGTATCCCGGCCCCCCTCATAATCTCGGTGAGTTCGGGCCGGTCCACGGGTCAGAGCTGCGCTTACTTATTGAAACTCTTTTCGGATGCGCAGACCTTGACGAGGAGGATACTGGAGCGCGTCGATGAGCCGCTAAAGGCCGACGTGGTCTACTGGGCTGCTTTCTATGAACACCGACTGCGGTTAGGCTCCAAGGCCATCTTCCACCTTGAAGGTGAGCCCACGCCGTTGTCTGGCAATTGCCCAGCTCGGAGGCTGATCCCGACTAAACTCGATCTTCACCCGTGTCGCAGCCTTTTGCGCCAAGATCATGAGTGTGTACAAGCGTGAGCCTAGCGGATAGACTGTTGAAAATTTTGCTCCCTGCATTATGAAAGTTGACGGCGTCTTGCCCTTGCCACAGAACACCTTCTCGGATTTACTGGGCCTTGAGCATGGCGACCCGGGGTCCTGCCTACGCTGCACAACATGTAATCATACCGTACATCGCTTCATCCCCTTGTAACGCGAACACGAATTCCGCTGCGATGGCAGTTGACTTGTCAAATCAGGGAATGGGTGGGCTCGCGGTCAGAATTGGTGAGAGCGGGTACCTATCCATCGGAACGAGGTCGATCGACGATCAGCACTCTCCGGAACGGAGGTTACTTCCTGGACCTGTGAGTCTTTCGTACCTAGGTATGTACCTGTGAACTCTTGATGCTTCCCCGCAAAGAATGATTTCATCTGCCGGAACGATAGAGCGTGATTAAAAATCCGGGGCTCCGCTTTCACGTGAGCCACGTCGCGCGAGATTAGTCAAGCGGTCATGACAGGAACCCATTTTCTAGCGTCAAGTTATGGCGACGCCAGCAAGTCGTGACGGGAATCAGCACAAGTATATATTGAGCTAGTTGTTCGATGTGTTACCAAAGGGCACGTATATCGCCGCAAAAGGGAAAGGGGCCACGAGCGTCCGATCCGGCTAAGTTTGTGTCTGTCGGCATTCGAACTTGGGCTGGCCCGGGGCCTCGGACAACTTGGAGGTCGTCGCCTCGATCACTGAATCGCAATCTTCCCTCTGCTTCTGCTCTCCTTCTCAGCTATTTCTCTCCAAATCTCTCACGCTCTCGTCCTGGTACTCCGGTGTGTATCCTCCTCTGGTGAGTTGCTGTCCTCGTTACTTAGCCAGGGACTCGATCGCAGCCGTCAGTCGGCGACTGGCAAGAATCAGTCCGAGCTCGTCCCTTGACTCGGAGGTAAAGGGCGGGATGGCGGTTCACCGTCCAGGGATGGTCCGTTCCGATCTCAAGCTTCCTGCATGCAACTGACGATTTTCTGCTCTACTTCATTTCCTCGTTGGAATCGTCCCCAACTCGCTTCCTAAAAATAATCGGTCGACCTGGCACACCCCTACTCGTTTATCGACCTCATCGTCGGCGCGTCGACGTCGGAACTTGTTGGGTTCGATCTCACCCGCCTCCTTCCGGTCTCTTCCGCCCGACGCCCATTGCCCTTCGATCGTCGGTTCGGACTCTGTTTTTGGATGACAAATGCGTGTACCGTCCTCGAAACCCCAAACACGAAAAACCATCCCCAAAAAACGGTGACCCCTTCCCAAATATCTTACGGCAATGTTGTACACCAGCGTCAGTTAAGCAGCAGCAAAAAACCTCGATTTGGAACTCTTCGGACTTAGTCGCGCTCCACCGACACGCGGACCGAGCGCAAATCCACCCACCCGATCGCTCCGAGATCTCGTCGGACTAAAACCTCGGCTGAGCTCCTCCACAACCACGCTGCCCCATTCCGATTTCGAAGCCGCCAGTCGACCCCGAGCCCTCGACCTTGTTCACCCTTCATATCTTGCCCTTCCGTCCACCATTCTCGCTTCTCGCCCCCTGTCGTCGTTCGTCGCTCGCACTTGCGGCTGCGTACCTTCAGCCCTTCGTCTTCCGTCCACCTCGTGCTCGTCGCTCTCGTCGCCGAAGCTTTTACTCGCCGCGGCCCAACCTCGCCATCGCAACACTAGCTACCACTCGACCTCGGCGATCTTCGCCCACCCCAGCTCATCTACTCCCTCTTCGTTGACCATGTCGACCGCCAACGGCAAGATCGCGCCGAACGTCGGCCTCCAGGGCGGTGTCGAACCTTCCAACGTCGGCACTAAAGAAGTGCTCGTCGGCCGTGCTCTCGCCAGGCTGAGGTCAGTACTCTCTCTTTCTCTTCCTTTCTCTCATCCCATTTGGGTGCTCTGGCCTCTTTCAACGCTCGACCGGGTCGACGCTACAAAAGAGGGGGTTTACGCTGCAACACGTCCCTTTGCCGGAACGCGATCGCGGTTGCCAGTAATAGGTCATCTCAACTGCGCGACCGACGTCGCGTGACTATACGCCCGTGCTCTGCTCTGGCTGCGACTGGCGGGCGCGCGGTGGGTGAGCGGCTGCGATCCGCTCCGCCCGCCCGCTTCGTCCGTCTTCAAGCGAAGTACACGCCGGACGGAAGCTCGAGTGCGCATTCATCGCTCGGGAGTGTTCGGCAGGTGACCTCTCGAGACGACCAGGTCATCGCCCTTCCCCACCTGTTCTGATTCCGCAAATGATCTGACTCTCCTTCTGTTCACTTGTCCGTCATCTCCGACGTTGCTGCTGCTGCTTTCAACGACATGCTGCCAACGTGCTCCATAACCTGCGCCTACTCTTATCCTACGATGCTGCTCCCACCACCACCTCAGGACGATCCCCGGAGACTTGGAAAAATACACCTTCCTGGCCAGTCTCAAGTCGCGGAATGAGAACGTCTTTTACGCGCTCGTCGGATCCCACATGAAGGAGCTTTGCGTAGGTTCTTAGCACCCTTTTCGATGTAGCACAAGGAAGCAGCGGACTGATTCAACGGGCAAGTCCTGCGACCTACAGCCCTTGATCTACACCCCCGTCATCGGTGAGCCCCTGGACTACCCGATTCACCGAGAGCGAAGAAAACGGGTAACTGACCATGATTTCCGGTGGTAGGCCTCGCATGCCAAAACTTTTCCCTGATCCACCCTCCCCCCGACACCAACACCAAGCCCGCCCGCGCGCTGTACCTCTCGGCGCCGGACTTACCACACCTCACCGAGATCCTCGCCAACCTCAAGACGCGACTGCCGCACGACCGGATGGAGATTGCGGTCGTGACCGACGGTTCGCGGGTGCTGGGTCTCGGTGATTTGGGCGTCGGTGGTATGGGCATTTCAATGGGTAAGCTGTCGCTCTACGTCGCTGCCGGTGGGGTGAATCCCAAGGCGACGCTGCCGATCGTCGTCGATTTCGGTACCGACAACGAGAAGCTTCTCGGCGACCCGCTGTACGTCGGCATGAGGCAGAGGAGGATGAGCGATGCCGACTGCGAGGCCTGGTTCGAGGTCTTCATGAAGGAGATGCACCAGACGTTCCCCAACATGGTCAGTTTTGTCTCACATTTCGTGTGGCCTGTATCTGTTCGCCTCGGCTGACCCTGTGGATTCTACTCGCGCCTGCCCACAGATCATCCAATTCGAAGACTTCCATACGACCCTCGCGTTCCCGCTCCTGGAAAAGCACCGTGAGCGCTATCCGTGCTTCAACGACGACATCCAGGGCACCGGATCCGTCATCCTCGCCGGTGCGATTCGCGCTTTCGCGCAAAACGGGATCCCGCTCAAGGAACAACGTATCCTCTTCTTTGGCGCCGGTTCGTCCGGCGTCGGCGTCGCCGAGACGATTAGCAAGCACTTCGAGCTCGCTGGTGGCATGACCGAGGATGAGGCCCGCAACCGTTTCTGGCTCGTCGACTCGAAAGGTCTGGTCGCCAACAACCGAGGGGACAAGCTGCCGACACACAAGCAGTACCTCGCTCGACGGGAGGAGGACGCGCCCAAGCTCAAGACGCTGCTCGAGGTCGTCAAGCACGTGCGCCCGACGGCGCTGATGGGTCTGTCGACGCTCGGTGGGGCCTTCACGCGAGAGATCCTCGAGTTCATGGCCCACATCAACGCCAAGCCGATCGTGTTTGCACTCTCGAACCCCGTCGCGCTCGCCGAGTGCACGTACGAGGAAGCGGTCGAGGCCACGAACGGGACGGTGCTGTACGCGTCCGGCTCGCCGTTCGACCCCGTGCAGTTCGAGGGCAAGACGTACGAGCCCGGGCAGGGCAACAACATGTACATCTTCCCTGCCGTCGGTCTCGGTGCAATCCTGGCGCAGGTCAAGACGATCCCTGAGGCCATCATCCACGCCGCCGCGAGGGCGCTCGCCGACTCGCTCAACGCCGACGAGAAGGAGCGTCGTCTGCTGTACCCCGATGTCGAGCGAATTCGGGAAGTGACTATCTTTGTCGCCTTGAGGGTCATCCGTGCGGCGCAGCAGGCCGGCGTCGACCGGAACGAGAAGCTGAGGAGCATGACCGACATTGAACTCAACAACTAGTGAGTGCCAGCGATGCGCGCTGTGTGGTGTGGTGCTGGGCACTGACCGTCCGCTTTCCCTCGTGCTACCTCGCAGCATCCGAGGCTCCATGTACCAAGCCATGTTGGAACTCTAAATCACGTGATGTGTCCCCATTAAAAAGGCCGGCTAAGTTTGGCCGGTACCATTGCTCGTCTTGCAGGTCTTTCATCATTTTGTCGGCTTTTATGTTTGAAGCAGTCTGTCCCTCTCCGTTTTTACCCTCTCTCTCGGTCTTCTTGAGTGCAACGCGAACCTGTCCACCCAACTTCTCTACGAGCGGCTGAGGAACTGCTGAGGAGGCCCCGACTTGCAGCAAGTCAATGCGCCCGTTCGGGCTCTGCTCTTGTCTTCACGATCGCCCGAGTACAAACTTGCCCAGCCTTCGCTACACGCCTCACCTCGTTGCACGATCCGAGCATGACGGCAGCCGTAGCTTCCACGAGCGCTACTATGGAGATCTCATCCGAACCGCCCAACCTCGTGCTAACGCCGACGACCGACGCCGAAATCGTGCAACGACTTGCGGCGCTCGAGGGCGTACTGCGCTCATTCGGAGCAGACCAAGTCACCCAAGCCAGTGCCGAGCAGCTGAGGAGACTAGTGAGGTTTCGGGCATCGTTGGAAGAGATGGAGTGAGTCTGCTGGGCGGCAGGAGGTAGGAGATGGCAGATGACGTTGTGTAGTGGGCGCTGCCCCACCTGCTGGAGCTGATGCGTGCGTGAACCGCATTCACGGACAGATTACCCAAGCAGATCCTTGCTGGTGTATTGATCTTACTACATGTTCTGCCGAATGGGACACTAGGTGTGACGGTGGGTCCTCGCTCGGCGTGGACCGTGTGGGGCTCAACTCTCCCGAAACGTCCGGGGTCTCTGATACTTCGTCTTGCAATCCCCCCTGTATAGCTCACTACAAGAAGTGCCAAGCTTCGGGCTCACCCGGGGGACACGGCATTGCCCGGAGGCAAATACGACCCGGGTGATGCGACGATTGAAGACATTGCCGTGAGCGCTCAATTTTCCCAACCTTGGCCCGAACGTCGTGACTCCAGACTTAAACCACTTCAGTAACTGACTCGACACCTTACGATGGACTATCTCTACAGCTCAGAGAAGCGAACGAAGAGATTGGCTTGTCCCTCGCGACCCCTGCAGATCTTTTGCAACTCACGCGGCTCCAAAGTTTTGCTTCGGCCAGTTTGCTCGTCGTCGTCCCCGTCGTGTATCTGTACACACGCAAGGGACCGCTACCCGAGTGGGTCAAGAACGAGGACGAGGTCGAGCATATTTTCACACTGCCGTTGCATAGTCTCGATCCGACAAGGAGGACGTTGTCGCGCCCAGTCGAACGCGCGTCGACAAAAGCACCGCTTGATACAGATGCGCCGACCCAGCCCCACGACACGTCACGTTCGGACATGGATATTACTCTTGAATACACATATGTCGACATCCCGTGGTTGGACAATTGCCCGTACCGCCTCCGATCGTTCGACTCGGACGCACTCCCCTCAAAAATTTCGGGCTTGACGGCCGACATCCTCTTGCTCCTGCTGAGGATCGCAGACGACCGAGTGGGGTCCCATCTCGTCGCACCTGGGGAGGAAGGTGGAGAAAGGGTTGGGGAGGAGGATTGGCATGCCTTTGCCCAGGGGCAAATGGAATGGGAGGACCTCGTCAAGAGAGCCATCGCCGAGCCGAGGGTCCCGAAAGCGGCGAGGATCAAGTACAGTCGGATCGTGGCGGGGAGCACTAGTCAGTAGTATTTAGCAGGTTTAGGGGCGAGGTACATGTGCAAATCATAGACCAATCTGCAACACTCGTCTTTTGAGCCGTGGACTTACGAAAGGCGTTTATTACCCTGGGAATCTGACCGTTCCACCGTACTCACGGGGCTTTGGGAGCGGGTGAGGGCATCGACTTGGGCGAGGAGCGCTTCGGGGTCGGCTCAGTAACTTGAAAGGCAGCAAGAGCGCTGTCTGCGGCGATGGGTGGGGCGACAATCGACTTTGATCGGGTCATGATTGTGTTTGGCGTGGCCGGAGGAGGGCTCGGGCAGGGAGGAGTGGTCTCTGAGCTGGGGGCCTCGGAGGATTTTTCAACGAGGGAGGAGACAGTTTCCTGGTTGGCAGCAGGCCGGGAGGCAGCTTGACGGGGAAGATCAGAAATGAAGGCAGGGGACTCGTTCGACGGTTCAGTCTGGGTCTCGTTTGACAATGGTTCAGGCTGGGCAGCCGGAGCATGCTCCATTCGACGTTTTTTGGTCGAAGCGGTCCGAGGTGGAGGTCGCGGAAGCGGGCTTGGGTCCGGCGCCCCGGCAGCCTAGGCCTCGACACATGGCAATCGGGGCAGTGTTGTATGGCATGGGAGGTTTTTAAGAATATCACGGCTAAACGAGCCACATCTGTTGGAAAGTCGGCTCCCTTGGTGTCAATATTAAGCCGGTTTTCCAATTTGCACCGTGGCTGCCAACACGACTGACTACAAGCGAGACCTATCAAGGGAAACCGACAATGGGTTCGAAAAGTGAAATAGCGCTTCAGCCGCCGGAGATCCCTAAAAGCTCCCAGTAATCGGAGCGCGTGGGCGAGACCTCACCAAACTTGACGAAAGCGAGTCGCAAAAGGCAAGACTGTGCAAGACTATACACTACTCGGGCCGACTTGGCAGAAGGTGGATTCACCGGGCTGATGAATCGCTAGCGACTGATGGCAAGAGAAGAATTTGCGTTTGACCGAAGAACTTCATCGCCGACCACTGGGTCACCGAGAAGTCGCTGCGCATCAAAGCCTGACAGGTGAAACTGAGGAAACTCCACTCATATTTACAACACATGTCTCACAGATTCGTATGACTACAAGCGGGAGAGCGTTCGCGGACGGCGTTGGCCACTCTTAGAGACGACGTTCTCAACTTTGTCCGTTTCTGAGTTCGAGTCAGGTAGTAGCTCAGGTAGCCCCATGACCTCCGTGCTGGCCTCGGCTCTCGTGTCGACGACGCTTTTGAAGCCGATCACGGGGTCGAGACCAAAGTGCACTCCTCTTCCTGCACAACGCCACGACCGACCGGCGCAAGCATTTTGTAGACGCGGCAGCCGAGGTCTCCGAGGCGTCAGCGAAGCGAAGGCCAAGGCGAGCAACGAGCGATGACTGTGAACGCAAAGGCAAGGGCTCACTTCGGAAATGATCGATTTCGTCGTTAGAAAGATGACCAGGGTGAGAACGGGTCGCGATCGTACACCCTAAATTTTAGAACCACTTTCTACGGACAGGCGCCCAGGACGGCAGCCCGCCGTAAGGAGCGAGCCGCACGGCAAGGTTGTCGGACTCGCGCAGGGGTGGATCGATACTGGGGAAGTTCTTGTTGCATTGGAGGATATAGACCTTTCGAAGGCGATGCATGTCTATTACGGCGTGAAAGATAGATGGTCAGGTCCGCGTGCGCATCGGCGGTATCCTGCACGTACAGAACCGGTCCATTCCTCGATCTGACACATCAGGGGACCATCGATCGGTGAGAATCGCCAAAAGTCCTTCCAATCGTTACGCACTGCGGCGGAGAAGATGTTGTAGCTCCAGTTGCGTCGGACCTCTTCCCACCGCTGCTCGGAATGCTCCTCATACGCCTTGATATAGGTGTCCAGTTCCTCCCACCTCGCTTCCGAGACGGCGTGCCAGATGACCTCACTCTCGTGGTAGTGAAAAGCCTCTTTTTGGCGACCGAGGAAGCAGTAGAACTCCGAGATCGTCTCGGGCAAGAAGCGGTTGTGCTTGTCGAGAACTACCCGCAAGGGAATGCCCATCGGTGCGGCCCAGCACTTTGGCAGATGTTGGGGAGAGGTCGAAGCCTAAAGTCGGAACCTTGGCTCGGTGGCTCGGTGCTACTGATCGGCGATGACGCGCTGAGGTGTTTCCTCGCGGCGAGGACTCAACAGTTGAGCGCTTGGGATGCAGGGGCCAAGGTGTCGGGCGGAGTGGCCCGCCCGCGCGCGGCTTGGGCAGGCTCGGGCAGGCACTGGCAGGCAGGGGCAGGACCCCCGAAAGTCCGGCCTGAGGCGCGAAGCGCCCGACTATCGCCGACGAGCACCTCTCGCCCGCGACCTACGCAGCGTGCGAAGTTCGAGAGAGAAAAAAAGAAACGGACGCGAAAGCGACCGTGCTGGTAGAGTGTTTGGGCTGATAACCTATGAGAGGTTGAAGCAACTTCTTGGTCTGGTCTCCCTTGGTCCGTCGATCAGAAACTTCGCAGACTGGCCCAACTTCAAATTTTGGGCCTCAGACGGGCCAAAATCGCGAAGGCGCGTATGTAGCCAGGCGCACGCTCTTGAGGGTCGGCAAACTCTGGCCTTCCAAGCCGAATGTGGCCGAAATGGGTCTCGATTTGTCCACTGACACCTACGGGCCTCCCACACCACCCCACCCACACCGGGAGCGCGCGCGAAACATTCTGAGCTGTACCGAATTCGCAACAACGGCTCTAATTGTTGGATTTTTTGCACTTATTAACGCACCGCGGGGCGGCGACCAGTCCCTGAACCTCCAGTGCCCTCTATAAAGTCACACTCACACAACCAGGGTCCGAGGATAGGCAGTACCTCCTACTCAGCCGCAAGCAAATAACCACCGCAAGACAAGGCTATAGACTCTAACGACAAATCCACCTTTTATTTAAAGAGCCAGCCCCGCGTCCCGAAGAGACAGGCTTCATGATCGATCCTTGTCGGCGGCCTCTGCTCCGAGGTCATTGACGCGGCGCGTCGCCGCGCGTGAAGCGGAGTTCTCCACGACTGGGGATCGACTACAACAAGACGTTTGCTCCTGTCTTGTCGATCACGACAATCTTATTCTTCGTCGGCGTTTCTGCCGCTCGCGGACTGATTCTCGAACGGTGGTCCTGACTTCTCGGTGTCGCTACCTCTCTCCTATCGGAAGGTCATTTACTGGAATAGTATTATCACTCGCTCTACATTGTCCCATCGCTCGAGGTTCTGGGCCTCGGAGAATTCAGGGGGGGTTCAGCGTTGTCACCGACGCCCAGCTTCAAAGCAGCGGACCCAACGTTGAGGGAGAAGTACCCTCGTCTTCTTCACCGCGTGGTCCCATTTCGATGAAGGGTGGCAAAAGTAGGATCCAGATCCAAAGGCAACGATGCTGGTTGGGGGGCGATTTGCGTAAGGTAAAGGCGTTGCGCTGGTTTGCCGCCGGAAGACGAAAGCGGATATTGAAGAGATGCCGTGTGAAGCAGCCGTCCGGGTCGCGGAGTTGGAAGACCCACTTGGCGTGATCAATCGCGAGGCGCCGAGGCAGATCAATCAAGCCAAAACCACCTTGGTCTAGAGGCGTGCAGAGGCGCGACCGAGAAATCTTTGGGGGTCTCTGAGTGCCATCCTTGGCTCAACCGTGAATGGCGAGCATAGCGGCATCCTCGATGTCCTTTATTGTTGCTAGGGGGTGATCCGCTATGTATCTCGCTTATATAAATCTGAACGACACTTCAGTCAGTCTTCAATGCGAGAGCGAATAAGGAATATGAATTGACAACATACCTGAACGACACTTCAGTCAGTCTTCGATGCGAGAGCGAATGAAGAGAGAAAGAGACGAAGTGTCGCCCAAGTGCTAAACAATCTGCTAGAAATGCCCCGCCTCCCCAATTAGATGGCGGGCCCAATTAACTGCAGCCAGGGTAAGATGGCGATCCCAGTCGAGTAGAAACATCCTGCCATTCTTCCATTTAGTCATATCTTTAGAGTCAAGAAGAAGCCAACCCTCCAAATCCAATACCGTCCTTCCTTCGTCTTCGAACTCGGATCCTAATGTAGAGACTTGTCGTTGACACTCCCCCTGGTTCCGATGTTCGAAAGCTGAACCATTCCCATCGATTGACGATGACGCTCGAACTTGATACGACCGAGACCTTTGGTGAGTGTGTCGGCGACCATCGAGTCCGTGTCGCAGTAGACGAGCTTGACCTCACCGAAGCCAACTCGCTCGCGAACGAAATGATGAACAACATCGAAATGCTTGGTACGCGCATGATGCGCAGGGTTGTTGGCAATCTTGATGGTAGCCTGGTTGTCCTCATGGATGATCGTTGCCGATTGCTGAGAGACGTAGAGATTGGTGGCAACTTGTCGAAGCCAGACCGCCTCCTTGGTAGCCATAGATGCGGCAAGAATCTCGGACTCGGTAGTAGAGGTGGCGACGAGCGACTATTGTTTGGACTGCAAGAGATTGCAGCCCCTCCGAACAAGGTGACGAAGGCCCCAACTGATCGACGATTCACAAAGTCGCTTGCCCAGCTGGCGTCGGAGTAGATTACGAGATCGGTAGAGCCATTGAGTTGGTAGCACAATCCGAAGTCGATGGTTCCAGCGAGGTAGCGAAAGATGCGTTTGACGGCAAGCAAGTCGTTCTCGGTGGGAGAAGCAAGACGTTGGGCGACGGCGCGAATTGCGGCAGCGATGTCGGGACGAGTCATCTGAGCGGCGTATTGAAGAGCGCCGACCATGGACTGGTACATGTGAAGATCATCGAGCGTGGCAGAAGTGTCAACCGCGCGATCCTCCTTGTCGAGCATGGGGGTTGCCTTGGTCTTGACCAAATCGAATCCAAAGCGTTTGAGGATGTCTTTGATGTAACGAGATTGGTGTAGAAGACAGTATTGTTCTTTGCGAAGGACTTCGAGAGAAAGAAAGAGGGACACTGCACCTTGTCGTTTCAACTGGAACACAGCTTGAAGTTGCCCAATCTCGGTCTCGATCAATTCTTGAGAGGTAGCGGCGACCAAGCCGTCGTCGACGTAAAAAGGGACGATGATGTAACCTCGATTGTCGGTCTTGGAATAGAGGCAGGCGTCCGAGTCGCACTTGGACCAGTTCTTCTCGACCATGAGACGATCGAGAGCGGCGTTCCATTCGCGAGGTGCTTGCTTGGTGCCATACATGGATGCAACGAGCTTCAAACACTGACCAGGTTGCAGAACTCCAGACCATCCCTTGGGCGCCTTCATGTAGACATCATCGGTCATCTTGCCGTTGAGGAATGCGGTGTCAAAGTCGAACTGTTCAAGCTTGAGTCCGCGAGCTGTGGCAAGAGCAATGATGAAACGAATGGTACTCATGCGAGCAACAGGAGCGAACGTCTCGTTGAAATCGATACCCGGGCGTTGAGCAAAGCCTTGAGCGACGAGACGAGCCTTGTAGCGAACGATTCGACCAGCTGCGTCCTTCTTGAGAGTAAGACCCACTTGGAACCGAGAGCACGCGCGCCACGAGGAAGCACAACGACCTCGAACACTTGATGAGCATCGAGAGAGGCAAGCTCCGAGTTGATGGCACCGATCCAATGCTCCGCCTCGGGCGAGGAAATCGCTTCTTCAAACGATGTTAGAACGACTGACCCTTGGGTTTTGATCGCCAAACAGAGAGACTCCTCCCCCCAGATTTCGTCGACCGCTGGTTCGTTGTCTGGAACTTCGAAAACGCCGTAGCAGATGATGTCGCAGGTTGAGGCAGGATCGATGAAACGCGCGGCACGAGGACGAAGACGAGAGTTGAGAATGTTCTCAGGGACAATCTCCTCGAAACGACCAGGGTTGCGGCCGACCTGGACACGACGGTAGCCCTCGGGAGTGCCAGGGCGCTATGGTTGCTCTTCCACCTCAGGGACCTCTGCCAGAGTGTGGGGAACTGGAGGCAAGGGAATGAACTCATCTGTGTCCTCGTCCGAATCGTTGGCAAGTTCGAGCTTGTCGAGTTCTTTGCGACCAAACGAGCAGTGACGAGTGACGGTGGTGGTCTCGGTATCCTCGAACCAAACGATGTAGTTGTAGTCCGAGTAGCCCACGAGTATACCTTGCTTGACCTTGTCATCGAGTTTCTTGCGAAGAGTTTTGTCGATGTGAACGAAGGCGACGGCACCGAACGGTTTGAGATGGCCAATTCGGGGTTTCTTGCCGTGAATGATCTCGAAAGGTGTTTTTCCTCCGAGTCGAGTAACACCCGTGCGGTTGTGGATGTAGGTGGCCGTTGTCATAGCGAGCGACCAGAACGAGTGAGGCAGCTTCGAGGCGTGATCGGGTTCCTGAACGAAACCGAGGTCGATGGAGACGCGCTCGAGAACAGCAGAGGCAGAACCATGACCCTTGAAAGATGAACGCTCGGACTTGGCATACAGACAGGTGTCGCAGTCGTGCACAGTCTTGTCACTGAGGTCGAGTTCCTCAGCTGCACCGATGCGTACCATATCGAGGATGGCGCGAACCGGAAGATGACCGAGACGACGATGCCAAGTCATAAGAGGGGCGCTGACCGTAGAGCGAGTCGCTGAAACTCCTTCGATCATCTTGACGTCAAGCTCGTACGCCGTGTCTGGGCGAGTGCTGACGACGACGGTGTTGTCCTTGGAGACCTTGCAAAGACCGTTGACACCAAAAGCGACCTCGAACCCTAGCGACGTGATCACTCGGACTGAGATGAGGCCAGTCGTCGCACCAGGGAGATGGTAGACATTCTTGAGATGAATGGTTCGACCTGAGGTAGACTCGAGGATGACCGTGCCGTAACCGGGGCAGACGACGCGCTGACCCGATGCAGTCTCGACCGAGAGAGGTTGAGCGACGAAGTCGATGATCGACGAACGATCGCCAGTGTGATGATGAGCAGCACCAGAATCGATAATCCAGCGCATGACTCGAGTCGTAACGGAGTTGGCAACTTGAACCGAGAATGAGATCGGCTCAGAGACTACCGCAGCTTTGTTCGTCTTCGACTTGGGAGACCCCTTCGACTTGTCCAAACGATTGTTGGGATTGTTGGGGTTTTTGTAGCAGTCCGCAGCGACGTGTCCCTTCTTGTTGCAATGCGTGCACTTGAGGGGCTGCGAAGTGGCCAGCGCACCGGCGTTGGACTTGGTGATCACTTGGTTCGAGTTGACCGAGATGGCGGCAGTCTGTCGACGTTGCGCTTCATTCTCGATCTGACCAATGACTTGAGTGGAGGTAACGACGTCGTCGGGATTCGCGTGAGCTTGTTCGAACCACTTGTTGACATTGCTCCAGGATTCGGGCAAGGAGTTGAGGATGAAGATGCAGAGGTACTCGTCGGAAATGGCTTTGCCGATCTTTGCGAGCTCCTCGTAGCACATACGCAACTTGGTTAGGTGCGCATCCATGTCTTGACCTTCGACGTACTTGGTGGCGAGTAATCTGACGAGACCAGTGTAGAGCGCGTTGTGACCACGCTTCCTGAACTTGTTCTCGAGTATCGTCCACATCTCTGCCGACGTCTCAGTGTAGGCGAGCACGCCTTGAAGGGTGATGTCAATAGTATTGAGAATGTTTTCTTGGCACCATTGATCGCGTTCGTCCCATTTGTCTATGTCGTCTTGGCTTGCGAAGTCGAGGACAGGACGAACTTCGACTCCGATAACGATGTTGAACGACTTTGCCCGCTTCATGTAGACCGAAAGACGCTTGTACCATGATGGATAATCAGAGGCAATCTTGAGTCGAATGAGGGCAGACTTGTTGTTGTCCGAAGACAATGACGCCGGGAGCGGAGCAGCTAGGCTTGTAAGGCTCATAGAGCAGCAGCTGGTAGCTCGCTGGGCTCTTAACCTATTGTTGCTAGGGGGTGATCCGCTATGTATCTCGCTTATATAAATCTGAACGACACTTCAGTCAGTCTTCAATGCGAGAGCGAATAAGGAATATGAATTGACAACATACCTGAACGACACTTCAGTCAGTCTTCGATGCGAGAGCGAATGAAGAGAGAAAGAGACGAAGTGTCGCCCAAGTGCTAAACAATCTGCTAGAAATGCCCCGCCTCCCCAATTAGATGGCGGGCCCAATTAACTGCAGCCAGGGTAAGATGGCGATCCCAGTCGAGTAGAAACATCCTGCCATTCTTCCATTTAGTCATATCTTTAGAGTCAAGAAGAAGCCAACCCTCCAAATCCAATACCGTCCTTCCTTCGTCTTCGAACTCGGATCCTAATGTAGAGACTTGTCGTTGACATCCTTGACGACGCTCTTGGGAGCTAGGAGGAAACGGCTGTAATAGAGAATCTTCGTGTAGCAATAAATGTTGACAATCGAGTACTTGGCTGCGTAGGGGAGGTCGAACATCGGGATAGAGCGTATGCGAGCGATGGTCGAGGACTTAACCTCGAGTCCCAACCCGCATCCTCGGCAACGTCCACCCCGACCTGAATACCGAGGTAGCAGAAGTGCGAGTCGCTGAGACGCCAGGTCCCGAGGTGTGAGGCGATCGAATGGTCCCTGAACAATCCGAGGGGGTAGAGGAACGATTTGGCATTGCCGAGTTGGCTTGCGCTTGCCCGTTTGTACAGCTCAATCGCCCGATTAAGGTGTTCGAGGTCCGAGAGGTCGTGGAGCGCGCAGCAAGCATCGTCCGCAAAAAGGAGTTCACGAATCGTTTGTAGGCCCGGACTCTCGATGCCCTTGACTCTTGATCGGATCTGACAGGCAAACCCCTCAATTACCAACACGAAGAGAGGGGGAGCAAGGGGATCGCTTTGCCGAACGCCCGACAGACGTCAGAAGCGGCAAAGAGCCAACCGTTGAGGAAGATCGAGGCGGATTGGTTGATGTATGTCGCTCGGTACCATTGGCGGGCTTTGAAAGCAAGGCTAACGGCGTGGAGGACTGTATCAAGATACGTATGGGAGAGACGGTCTTTAGCCTTCTCGAAGTCCATCACTGCAAAAAGACTTGACACAGAGGCCGAGCCCGGAAGTCCTGGATCCATGAGACACTGGATCTCAGCGATGTTCGAGCCAATTCATCGGTTCGGAACGAAGCCGCGCGGGGTTGGACCGATCAGGGACTCGAGCAAGGGTCCAAGGCGTTGATTGTGGGCTTGAGAGATGATGCCTTCATTACGTTTGTTCGCCAGCTGGTCCCTTTCACCGCGTTTATGGATGAGGTGGATGTGGGCGATGTTGCGGGCAGACGACTCGGCAGGCCGATGGCCCTTGGTGGGGATCGAGTTGATGACGTCTCGAAAGATGGGTGTCATTGGGACCCGTGGCCGTCCACGTCGCGCGGTAGAACTCCACTGGGAGACCATCTGGCCCTGGCGATGAATTCGACTTACACGACTCTTGAGCCTTGGTCATATTTTCCAGTGGGTACGCTTCCCCACCGCAAGACAACTTGAAGGCTAGAGACTCTAACGACAAATCCACATTTTATTCAATTTCAACTTTCATTTCATTTTGAATTTTCTTCTCTTTTCTCTAGCCTTTGATCGCCGAAGAGAGTAGCCTTGCAAGTTGTGAGTCTGACAGAGAATCTGCAGTTCCAAACGAAGGTTGACGTTGGACAAGGCGAGCTGTCGCAACGAGCACCTGATCACTAGATCCTCGTCAAGCGAATGCGAGGCATCAGATCTGTTTGGTCCATAATAAGCATATTTTACTCGTTCGCCATGTTGGCACGAGCGACTGCCTATTGTTAAGCCAAGCTCCGAGATGCTGTCCAATGACTCGGCGTCGGGAGGCACTACTAAGACACGTGAACTGGGAGAGATCGACATCGCCGCAGGGTGGGGGACACAAATGCCATTTGATACCAATGACTGGTTTGTCGGACCGACTGAGCACTGTTCGTGACTGATGAACTACTCCGCGGTACTCCGAGGAGGGCTGTACCATGAGCTACTGAGATGTTGATGTTCGCACACAGCTATGTATCAGACGAGACCAACGCGCACGCCTACTCGCTTTTCGGCTTTTGCTGCAAGAGTTTGACGCTGAGGACTTTAGCGCGCGCGACTTCAACACCCAGTAAGCCGTGCCCGCACGCCTGCCTCGAGCATAAGCCTTGGCCCGTAAGCCGCACCCGCGCAGGAATTTCCCCAAGCACGCTCCCGCCGCACTGGGTCAGTTCCGCACTGCCTGCTGTTGCCGTACCAATATTCGCTGCGTACCTTTGCCACCTCCTGCCAAGGTTGGTTGCCGTCCTAGATCTCTTCCTGCCCTCACGCCCTCTGGCTGACAGGTTCCGAGCATCTTACAGGACCTCCCCAGCGATACGAACACGCAACTGCCTCCCAGTCTTCTGCCCTGCCAGACTACGACGGACAGCTGCCCACTGCGTACGCCTCTTCTTCTCAACCTTCCTTGTTGGATTGTTGACTGACTGTTCATACCCTGTATGCAGCTGTTCTGCCCTACACCTGCCAGTGTAGCCGCACCTTCTTCTGCTGAGTACCAAGTCACGCTCCCGGAGCTAAGGTACATCACTCCCCCGCATCAGGCTCTACCTTTTGGTACTCCTGCTCACAACTGTCCTTGTTGGGCATGTTGGCTTACTTGGCTACCTTGCGCTACAGACTACACTTGCCACCCAACGTGCCAGCGTTCAGGGTCGGTTTTCTTCTTTCAAGTGTGTCACGCTTTCCAAGCAAAGGTATGCCAAGCCTCCCAGTCTTTGCAGTATTTCTGAGTACTAATAGGATCCACGCTTTCCAAGCAAAGTGTCCTATTTTTGAGCTCCTCCCTCCCACCCTTTAAATAAAAAATAAAAAAACCTTGTTGATATCTTTTCTTTCTTTTATTATCTCTCTTCTGATCTCTGGGTCTCTCGTCTCGTGGGTACTTTCTTTCAACCCATTCCGTTTGTTACGGGATGCCGGGTTTCATGCCTGATACTGCAACTCGACTTATTCCCCGCTACCTAGCCGAGCTTCTACGAAAGAGTCGAAGTGCCGTTCGCCGCCGTTCCGCACCGGTCTCTGCAGGTCTGTGCCGGCTGCTGGCCCCGCGCGCGGGCCTGTGCCGGAGCCGCCCCCCGTCAACGAGAATTAATAATGTTGAGATCGTCGTCAATTTCCCAAGCTCGCGCCCCCCAATTTTCCTGGAACAAACCTTCAGCTCTAAAAGAGCTTCAGGGATTTTTCTGGCGCGCCGCAAGCCGCCCCCTGGCGTTGAGAATGAGAATGAGAATTTGAATTCCAGCTAGTCTACAAAGAGACGACCCTTATCGGGCGCTGGACCACATTAACTGAGCTATCGCCTTTGCCCTAACCTACGACTTCCAACCGCTCCCCTTACCCTGTTCTATACTGCAACCTACACTGCTCCTTTGAGATGCACTCTATCCCTCCCTTCTCCGTTGACTCTCACTGTCTTCTCCTACGGGTTTCCGCCCACACTTTTTGGCGATCACCCCATATCCTTGCTGTCCCTTTAATCAGTTCATGATGCCATGTCTGCGGTAATTTGGCTCTCAGGCGTTCTGGAATGGCCTCCATGGTTAACGCCGGTGCCGGAGTGAAGCTCACCCCATACCACCATCCGTGTTGTAATACCAGATCTTGTGCGAATCGGACCAATTTCTCCCGTTCCCCTTCGCCTACGTCGTCGGCTGTGGCCTTGATAAAACCTATGGTTGCGTTTTCCAGGTCTGATTGAAGTTGCACTCGGATTCTCACCGATTTCGGGCATCTGAGAAAAACGTGCTCCTCCGTTTCGGTGTCCGATCCCGCTGCGCTGGTACACCGTGGGCAAGAGGGATCAGTCCGATTTCGCTGCTCTTCTGTTCCGCGCCGCTTCATCCTTGTTGCTAGTGGCAGTGATGAGCTTCGAAGTTGCCATTGCACCAGTGCAGCATACGACGATCTCGCCTTTCTGTAGGGGTAAATTGCCGGTTTCATCCATGTTAACTGTAATAGGCGAATTTTCTTCCATGTTGTGTCAGCTAATTTTCCAAATTGAACCTGTGTCAGCCTTTTCTCCACTATCTCTCCAAAATCGTTTTCGATCCATTCGGTATCGTCCTTCATGACCCAACCTAAAAGTCCATGTGTTGGTGGCCTAAGCACAAAATGCATATCCTTGTGGGCCCGATTCGCTTCCGCATCGGCCCTTCGGTTCAGTATTGACCGTTCATCCTGTCCCGTCGTGTGGGCTTTCACATGGTGTACAGTAAGCATTGGCGTGGCCAACACCAACCTTCGGAGCCACGAGTGATACGAGCGACTGGGTGTTTTCCTCGATATCTCCCGCTCTGGGTGCGCCTGCCACTCCTTGATGAGCCGCGCCGTTCCCAGATGGTCCGTCATGATAGTGATCGGTGCCCCGTCTGAGGTCATGTACCGTGCAGCAATCACCGCCACAATGAGCGCGGTGACTTCCGCTTGCTGAATTGTTGCACGATACGGGAGAAGTATCCTAAGGTCCACTGGGCCCACCACTGCTGCTGCCGTGGATGTCAGACAGGTCCCCCAATTTATGACCGAGCCATCCGTTGCCCATACACTCTGCCGAATCTTCTGTGTCGGGTCGAGTCCCTGTGCTCTGATCTGCGCTTCCACGTTTGCCATGATATCGTTCTCCTGCTGGTTACATCGAGCCTGCCGACTCTGACCGTCGTTCGTTCCCCGGCCGGAGGTCTCCAAGGACAGGAGCTCTTTCCTTGCCGTCCATGCGATCAGCTCAAGTTGCGCTCTGATTTGAGGGATTTCCCCAGCGATCAGGTTCATCCTGCGGCCCAGGTCTGAGAGGGTTCGTGTATTTCCGGTTTTAAGTGCTTGTACTGCGGAGGTGATGGCCCGACCTCGATGGCCTCTGGTATGCTTGACTAGTAAGTGTGCCAAGTCGACGTCCCCGGACCGCAGACTGATGTCGTCGGTGTTCGCTATTTCCAGTGGGTGACAGGCGTCCAGAATCGCAAAGGCGTTTGCCCAGTTCGGCGCAATTGTCCTTGTCAAGTATTCCTTTTTATGTTTTTCTGCCCCCCAAAGTTTAAGCAGGCTTCTCCCCTTTGTTTTCTTTCTGACGTGGTTTCTTAGCCCGGTCGCCTGTGGCAGCGATTTCAGTCCTGATTCGCACTTGTTCGGCCCGCAGTGCAGGTCGCTGAGCGTGATTTGAGCCATCGCTCGCATCGTCGGCAAGTGGTGGTTGAGATCCCTTAGTACTCCTGTTATGATCATGTTTGCATTAAGCCTCCAGATGCTTGAAAGTCCCATGCCGAATTCTGCTATCGGCATACATAGGAGTTTAGCGCTTGCCGTAAGGGGTAGGTTGAAGTACTGCTGGACTTGATTTGCGATCAAGTTGTCAAGTTTCTCTGCTTGTTCCATGCTGACTGGGCTAAGGCTCAGCTTTCCCCGAATCTTGCTAATCACGGCTTGTTCTAGATATCTCAGCACCGCCGTCAGTGGCAAACGTTGTGTTGGCATTGATGGAATCCCCGAACAGCTGATAATATTTTTGATACTTTCAAAGTGAGAGTTTTCATAGTCCAGTGAGGTTCGTAGGAATGTCAGCCCCTGAGCAACTCGGACATCTCTGGGTCCGTGGGGTGTTTCGATTGTCATTTTGGCACGAGGACCCGGCCTTTGGACTTTCCTCTGCATTTCTTCCGTGGCTGCCTGGTCTACGAGGTGGGTTGGTGTTTCCCCTATGATGAATATCTTTGTCTTTTCGCCTCAGTCCGTCTGGGCTCCATATGCCTCCTGAAACGTTTCCATAAGTAGCGCCCTTCGGCTAAGTTCTTCTGGCGAGCGCGCAAAAAGCATTGTGTCGTCCATAACAGACACCATTGTGAGGTTAACCTCTGCGTTGTCGCCCTCGTGATGTATGCAACCTCTTCTGGCATTTCCTGACTTCAGAATGAGCGGCGTGGTCGGGTTTTCATTGCTGGCTTCATTGTCCTGCTCCGTCTCGCTTAAGTAATATGCCCCCATTGCCATGCTGAGTGCAAATCTTAGGGGGTTTGGCGGGTCACCTTGCTTCATTTGTCCGTCGGCCGTAAATGGTTCCGTTGGCCCATAAAGGGTTTTGACAAAAAACCGGCCTTGTGCTAGACGGGCGCGATCGAAATCTTCCACTGCTTTGGGCAGCCCAAATAAGTTGTAAGCATCATATCCCGCTTCCGCTCGTAGTAAATCGAAGCCTTTCTTTTGATCTTGTACAAGGGCGTAGATGGTTTCATCGTGGCGGTATGCCCATGCTTGTACTTGTGAGAGGTAGCTTGTGAGATCGCATTGTTGAGTCCCGCTTTGTACTGCGGTCTGGGTTTCTGGAATGAGGTGGCGCCTCATTACATACTCCTGCGCCAGCGTGGTGAACCAAGAAGTCGCTAAGATCGCCAGTATAGGTCCGAAACATACCGCTCGATAATTGTTGAGTTCTATATACAGCCCTCGATTCTTATACATCGGTAGAATATTGTGATCTTTTAACTTATCAAAATAATTGTTTGTCAAAACGAAGTTGAGCAGTGTCCGGACAATCTCTAAGTCACTCTCCGCTAGTTCTGCCAGAACCCACTTTTCCAACCCATCCGGCCCCGGTGACGGACTTTGGTTTCCTTTATGAAGGAGTTTGTGTAGATCATTCTTTTGTAGTATCTGTGGCCATGTGAATGGAGTAGAAGACAACACAGCCGCGCACAGTCCGCCGCCCGTGGGCCTCCCATTAGGAGACTTGCCAGCCAAGCCGACTGAAGTGCGCCGCTGCCTTGCTCCATTCCCCTGGGTTGGGTAGCTTAGCGGTCAAAGCAACTCTGATTAATGGAGTGGACCTGAGTTCGATTCTCAGTTCAGCCAACTCTTCTTTTGTTCTCCGTAACCATCAGTAAGGATTTCCCTAAATCCAACTAATGGCATTTCACGGGCCTCAGCACGAAATTTTTCTGCTGCGCGGCTGTGCATCCACGGTCGTTCCAGCGGGATCCCTTCCGTCTCCTTCTGGAACAAGTTCTCGAAGTATGCTCTTGTCTCTGCCTTCACGGCCCCTGGTTCGCTCGCCATTGCTCCATCTACTGAAATTGCGTACGGCTCAATCGGTTCTGACCAGGGCAGAAGCGTCTTCTTTACTGACCCTCCGTGAAGCATACTTGCCAGTTTTGCCCCATCTCTCTTCTTCGCCGCTTCGCGGAGTTCCTTTCGTTTGAGAAACCCTTCTTCCTTATTTAGGCGTGCGCGCTCTTTTTCGGCGGCGGCTAGAACGTTGATGTGGGTTTCGAGAGCGATTCTATCCAACCAAGTCAAGAGTCGGGGAAGCCACTTGTGTACTCCTTCCGCTTGCATCAGCCCGTCAAGATAGTTATTCTTGAGTGCATGTATTAACCGGTTGAGCTATTTCCGGTCGCCCACGACATGGCGGTACTGTGCCGACCCCATCCATTCCTTCTGTTTTACCGGCCCTCTTGTTCCGAAAACCTTTCTGGCAGTAGTGTTGATCAGCTCTATGAATTCGTCGTACACGCTGTCCCATTCCTCCGTGGACTGAATTTCCTTCCCGTTTGGAGGTAGGTATGGTTGAAGGATGTCGTTCGTCCGAAGGCTGCTGGAGATTGTGGCCCTGAAGAGGGGTTTAGTCGCATCTCCTTTCCTCGCCAGTCGGACGCGTTTAGGGCCTGCATTGCTCACCTGGGCAGCCGGTGGTTTACACCCTTCGAAGGCGATGCGAACTACTATCGGCTTATGGTCGGAGCCGGTTGGCGTTCCTCCCCTAATCGTTTCAATATCGATACTAGGTTCGGCGGCGCGCTCCGCGCGCCACCTCACATTGAAAAGCAGCAGTTCTGTTACATTATTGCAGATGTCTACGGTTCTAAGCTGCTTTTCTTCTGAGTCGGTGGTCTGTTGAAAGTGCAAAGCGCGGCACCGTGGACGACTGCATTGGCGAAGCTCGGCTTCTGCCAACTACGGCCCCGATTGTTGTGCTCGGCGTGGTCAATTCCCAACAATTGTACCAAGCCCGCCAAGGTTTGTTTAATTTTTGCTTGGGGTACACGAATATTCAGACGTAGCTTTGATATTTCAGGTGTTCGAGTCAAATATTCTTCTGAACACAACGTTGTCAGTGACGTTGTGGGAAGCATCCTGTTGAGTGCCAGTAGTAGATGGCAGAAGAACCTTAACACCATCTACGTTTGATGCTCGGGACAGTGCAACGTATAACTGTCCGTGTGAGAAGACAGGGTTTTCCAGACAAACCCCAACGTGACCTAAAGACTGTCCTTGAGATTTGTTGATGGTCATCGCCATGGCCAGCCGGATTGGGAACTGCAATCGGTAAAGCGTGAGCGGAAGATCGGCTGAAGATGCATTCTTGAGCGTGATCCGCGGCAGCAGAATGGTTTGTCCGGCATGATCGCCAGTCAAGATGACTGCTTCCAGTACACGGGATTGCAAGCGTGTCAACAACAGCATGGAGTGGCATCCCCGGAATGTTAAGAGTGTTGAGATACTCCGTCGGATACAGCGATCCGTCCTCCTCGTCTACGGAGTCAGCGCTGTAAAATGTCTGAGCCTCGCCGGGAAGAAGTTCGATGATCATGTTGTTGAGTTCATCGACATCTGCATTTTTTGGCGCCAAAATTGCACGATCCCGGAAATAGGCAACTTTGCCTTCGGTTGCCATCAGGGTGAGATCATCCGCAGAGAGAGGATATACGTGGTTGATCAAGCCGGTCTTGTGTCTCGAGTCGACTGGGAGGCACAGGTGGTCAGGAACAGTGATGGTATCTCCACCATTAAGGTTGGCGGAACCATCACCAACGTTCAAAAGCCAATCTGCAAACTCCCGTGACTTGGCCAGTTCCGTTTCTGTCATGCGGTCTACAGCAGCGAGAAGACGCATGTTCGTCTGGGTAGAAGGGCCCCAAGGTCACAATTCAGTCTCGCATTGTCAAACCTCTGACAAACGAACCGAGTGAATGGACTTACTGACAGATGGAGTATTTCAACTTCTCCCCAGAAATCAGCATTCATGATGCAGGCATCCAAGATCTGAGCAGGTGACGCCTTGGGTACAACAGGGAGGCATTGTCTGGGGTCACCTGCAGTTCAAATAGGCAAGCTCATCAGCCAAGTCCAAGATGCCACGGCAGTCACTGATATGTACCTGCCAGGAGAACTGTAATCCCACCAAATCTTGCCGAGGACGTACGGACGTCTTGCAGCATCACCAGCTCAAAGTGAAGACGGTGCTGCATCGGCGCTTCATCCCATATAATGAGCTTGCACACTCGAAAAAGTTCCGCCAGCTGTCCTTGTTTGTGCACGTTGCAGGTCGAGTTATCGAATATGTCGATCGGAATCTTGAATCGCGAATGTGCCGTTCTGCCTTTTGGAAGTAATAGCGCAGCAATGCCGGATGAAGCAACAGCCAGAGCGTATTTGTTCTCGGAACGAATCCGCGAAAGAATTGTAGTCTCCAAATTTGTTTTGCCAGTGCCACCTGGTGCGTTGATGAAGAACGTCTTGCCTTGGACATTGAATACTGAATCGCAAATTCTCTCGAATGCGTGCCTTTGCTCAACCGTGAACGCTTCCAGATTCTTCATCCACGCCTCGTTCATTCGCTCAATTTCTTCCGGTGTTGACCGCTCTTCCATCATTAATCGCGATAGCTCGAGCTCGTTTTCGAAAGTCGCTGTTAGCAAAGGCAGTCCGTGATCGCACAGACTGGTCCCTAAGCGTTGGAGGATCTGATCCAGTTGGAAATGTGTTCTGGAGTGATGAAAGACTCTCCACGTCGCACCCGTAGATGG
Source organism: Microbotryum violaceum (assembly GCA_022506055.1). Classification (NCBI taxonomy): domain Eukaryota; kingdom Fungi; phylum Basidiomycota; class Microbotryomycetes; order Microbotryales; family Microbotryaceae; genus Microbotryum; species Microbotryum violaceum. The sequence goes on along the minus strand of JAKMXP010000009.1, from coordinate 264,417 downwards.
TACTCGGCATCGTCCGACAGACTGTTATAGTATGTCTCCCATAATTCCGCCGCATTAGAGACACCGCCATCAGCAGTCAACAGCATCGCAAATAGATGGCGAAGCTGGGGACCGGAATAAAAGACGACCGCTTCCGTGAGGCACCGGTCTGCCTCGCTGTTGTCTCGCAGCAATCCGCGTTCGACACACGCTTCCCGGAAAGTCCTAAATTCCGTGCCGTTGAAAGTTCTCAATTGAGCGTAGGATGTCGGCGACGGGACCTTGAGTAGAAGCAACCGCAAGTAATATCGTTCACCGGCTTCCGGACCGCAGAAGTACATACGGCCAATGGCCGGTGTGTTCGTTTTCCGCTCTTGCCAAGCTCGCTTGTTTGAATCCCAACGAAAGGATCTGGGCACGTCGAGATAAAGTGAGTTTTGTGCCTTGGGTACCGGTGGAACTGTGGCGCAGAGCTTCAAGAATGCGGTAAGAGTCGTCTCTGGTGGAGATGCCGTATTTGGCGGTCCGTCCTCAGGATCAAATCGGACTTGTTGCTCGTTCGGCAGGTGGAGTGCGAGACGTATGACGGCTGGTTTGTGACCGTGCAATCGGTATTGAAATAGTCGGTGCATTGCTTCTGGAGCACAGACATATCGCGCATCGAGGAAGTCCTTCACTTCGTCACGCGGCGCGCCTGCTTCCACGGTGAATAAAGTCCGGTCGTGACCCTTGCAAACGTATTTGTAAAGATACTCGACCGCCGCAATCCCGTTCGCAATTTCCACATTGATATGGCAATTGTATTTTGAAGCCAGGAACGGGTTACTCGGTACAACGTTCGCATCGGTATAGATCTCCTCCCGTTCAGTTCCCGGAAACTTGATGAACTGGTGAAGATTGCGGCGGCGGTAATGCGGATAGCCCCCGTCTTCACTGGTAGTGCGATCCTGAAATTGCTTCGGGAATCCCTTTGAGCATTTTCCATTCTTGTCGTGACAGATGTGTTGTCCGGGGAGGTCGCATCGACGATGGAGCATGGAATTGGTGATCGTCTCAAACAATGTCGGAAATTTTTCTCGATCCGGAATCTCCGCTGTGACAATTCGATCAAAGTCTTCGTTCGTCTTCGGTTTGTCGTCCGGATGTAAGATCAGAAGGATGTGGGCGTGTGGGAGGCCCCTCTTCTGAAACTCGATTACATGGACGTGGGCAACAACCTGAATGATCGACAATATTTGGGGTGTCCTTCAGTACACAGAATACCCTGAAGCCAAGAGGCATCAAACAAACCAATGTCATAGAACTCACCCTGCCGAACACGCCGGGTCTGCGATAGTCTCCATAGATGTCATCAAGGCAAGCCGTGAGCTTGCCCTGGAAAACTCGTGCGACAATGTCGGGACGATTCGAAGCAGTTTGGCCTGGCAACAACGCGTTTACGATCTCTGGCCAGGCGGGATTGCAGGTCATCGTAATAAACAGATCCGGTGCGCCGAAAGCACGGACGATCGCCATGGCGTCTTGGTACAGCTGCACCATGTTCCTCGGTGAGCTGGGGTAGGAAGACGGCAAGATGACTCTTTTCCCAATTTCCGACGGATCGATGCCCTCCGCAAGGCTGGCTTGAAGGGACGAATATTCTTCGGCTCTTAACGTTTTCTGGTTCGTCCTGATCCATCGCAGCCGGTCCTGCTCTGCGAGAGCCCACGCATCGGCGACGAACTTCTGAAAAAGTCGGCCACCAAGGAATAGCGTTGGGAAGGACACGGTATCGGGCCGAATGTGGAAGTAATAGGCGTTGAATTGAAGCGGTGTGACGTGTTTCGATCCACCTCTCCCGGTTTGCGGATTATCGGCGGTGGTTGAGCCAGACCCATGCGTACGCTGCAAGACGCCATCCGCGTCCCGAGTTCTCCGATCAGCCGAGGATGCGCTGGCGTTTTGACTGAAAGGAATGTTGTCCTGATACCAGTCTTCTCCGAACGGCAATAGTAGCGGATATGTCAGCGACATTATTGCTGGATGTTTGTCTGGAAGTATTTGAAGCCCACGGGTCGTGTCCCCATCTGGTGGCGAACGTAAGCGCACTACGATTTCCCGATAAGACGAACGATGCTCCGTCTCGTCACCCGGTAGAATGACGGCGACTTCGTCTTGCGTTGGCAAATTGTACCTCCTGGGGTCTCGATTTCGTGGTGCAAGAAGACGTAACTGATATGCGTGCGCATCCTCATGATTGATGAACTCCCGCGCCGTGAGGAACTGCTGCGCTCTCCTATTTTCTTGTAGCATCATCTCGTCCTACCGGGGAAAAATCTGGCGGTATGCGATGACCAATTGCTGTTCGTCGTCCGATGAGGGTCCGTTGAACCTAATTCGAGCGTCGATTCGTTCGGAAGGAGCCACGAAGAGAATTTGCGCGAATACAGGGTTGCTACCCCGCGCTGGAGCTAGCGTACCCATTCTATGATATACATTCCCGCTGAGGTAGAAAGAAGGCGGTCCACCAGCGCCGATGATTCCGTAATCTTGGCTTGTTCCAAATGACGCCATTGCAAGGTTCTCGTTAAAGGCCAGGATTCGCTCACGGAATAGCTTCTCCACTGTACACACAACGCAACGCGTTTTAGTCAGATGTACTGCACCAAGAAATAAGGGCATGAAGTCTAACATACCTTGCCCATCGCCAGTGAGAAGCTCAAGCAAAGTGTTGGGAGGTCTTTTGATCATGGGCAGCTCCACCTTGCCGTCGTCGCAACATGCCCTGAATACTGGAGTGTCCTGTCCTCCCGAGCGTTCAAAGTCCCAATGGAAAGCGCTACACTTCCGACACAGAAGATCCATTGCACCTAAGTCATGTCGAGGGTAGGCTCCTTCCGGCAGTGGACGCAGTGCAACAGGTGACTGTGCGGCGGGGGGATGTCGCCGTGCGCGAACTGAACGCGCTCCCGGAGGTTCCGGACTGTGAGGTCGTCGCTGCGGGACAGAGTGGACGTCGGGACGGGCACGCTCTCGCTCGAGCCTTTCCCGTTGACGACGTCGTTGCTGGCCTTCAGACCTCCGAGACGTCGTGCTCACAGGCGGTGGAATCATTTGATAACGTCGATAGGTGTAGCTGAGAACGTTTGAATTGATAGAAACGCTCGAGCACGTTCTACGTCGACTCATGGAACGCCGGCGAACTTGAGAGACGGCCCGAGGGCTCTGGCTCACTTGGCCAATCATGGACCGATCATGGAACGTCGGCGAAACAACCTGTGGCTCCTAGCCGTCGGGAGCACCAACCGGGCGCACCATGACTAATCCTGAAACATCGCTAGCTGGGACGGGCTGGACCGAGAGGCGTGCAGAGCCGAAACTGTGACGTCACGCCACATGGTTTGTCTGTTGTGTCTCAGGTGGTTTTTTATTAAGTAGTTTTGAGGATTAAGGATAAGGATAAGGATAAGGATAAGGATCAGCTGGTGACACTGCATGCGTGAGTTATCTCTTGACATGGCTGTGCAGTCTTAGATATGACGGAAAAACTGACACGAAAAATAGAGACATTGGACGTCAGTGACACAGCGGAAGGATTGACTTCGTCACAGGTTCTGTGAATTGCGGCTCCCCATCCCGTGGCAGATCCTCGACGGCTCGGTTCGGTGGAGTGACCGTCGTGGTGGCAGGTGTGTGCCAATCTTTCAAAAGCAAAGCGCAGGGTAGCATGACTAACTTACCGGTTGGACTGTAACATCACAGGCGATCCGAAGCAATGCCTTCCCATTGTTCCCATGACGGAAACGGAACGGGCCAAGGCACAGGACTTTGCAAATTGGCTCTTAGGAGTTGGAGACGGCTCGGCGAACAAACAGAAGACTCTATCGCGCTCCCACGTGAGCTTCTCCTCCGGGTTAATCAGACACGTTTATCCCGTCCCCGCGCTCGAACTGGACAATATGTCAATAGGCAAAAAAGTCGAATACTTCCAAGATCGAGCAGTTCTGGCGCCCAAAAACTCGCAGGTGGATCAGATCAATGACATGGTGCTCGACCTGCTGCCGGGTGACGCTTAAACGTTTTACAGCGCGGGGTCGAAAACGAAGACGAATCACTATTCTCGATCGAGTACCTTCAGAGTCTCAACATGGCCGGGATGGCGTTGCACGCTGCCAAATTCAAAGTGGGATGTCCTGTCATGCTCCTCAGAAACTTGGACCCCGCCACGGGGCTGTTCAACGACACAAGGCTATTGTTAACTGAGGATGGGGAAGCAGAAAATGTAACAGAAAACATAGTTTTAAGAAGGGTTTTTGGCTTAATGAAATGAAGATCTATAACAAAACTCCATAGTGAACCTGCGACAGTCAGCAGAGGCTCGCCATCCCGCAGCTCGCATGAAGCGAAGACTGTAGTTCATTTGTCGTCCCACGTGACTCTGCCGGCTGCAACGACTCTGAATACTACACTGATTAACAGCCAAGTGACCCGCAAAGTGAGGGGCGAGGAGAACCTCTGAAATGGCAGCGAGCATGTCAGCCGCACAGATGGCCGTCAAGTCGATTCAGGCCTGCGTTACTGTACCAGGAAAAGTACGGTACGTTACAGCGGGTGACCGAGTCATTGGTGACGGTCACGGTGGTGAGGAGGCGCGCGGAGAGCGCGCCGCCGAACCTAGTAACCTGATGTAAAAGTGCACCACCTATAGAGGTGGCAGCGGTAGGATGATACGCAGCGCAGTGTCAGAACCGATAGTTGAGGAACAAGTGATTAAAGAAAAGCTAAACAAGGGAGTCCGCATTGCGAAGGCATAGGCCCACGCGCAAGAATATAATCCACTCGGACACTAAGTTTAATCCACTGCCTTAAAACCAATCGAGCCTTCGGGCACGCGCCACGCCTCGTTACCGATGGCCTACCACCTAGACAACACCGACGACGCGAAAACTCACATTTTCAGCGAAGGGTTGAACCGCACAGCGCTCCCCAGTAGTACCGAATTGTGTACTGAACCCTACAACATTAGCTGGAAAATAGGGCATCAGCAAGGACGACCAAGATGCTGTAGGATCTAAATGAAAGTGCTGTGCTAGTAGACCTTGCACTGATATCAGGGGCCGGATTTAGAAGGATAAGAGCTTTTCCAGTTATTGGAAGCGAGTCACGTTCGACTCCTGATCCAGCCGTTCTCTTATTTTGTCGATCGTTTTCGGGATCATCGTTGATTCCAACAATTATGAAGATCGAAAGCAGAATATCCACGTATCGTCTTGATGGAGTGTCGCGTCGATGTTGTGATGTTGGCTCGGTGAATGCTGGTGGTGGGACGGGAGGTGAGAGCGAGACCTGGGCAGAAACGGCGCGAAACGTGACGAGGCCGATCGGCAAAGTGATGGCAAAAGTATGTCGCGAGGGCGCACTTTTCTGCTACCTAGAGCGTGGGAAATTGAGATTCGGGCGCGAACGTTTGAGCAAGTGTTGCAACAGTGAAGGCGGAAGAAAGCATGTAAAATTAAAGACACGTCACGAGACCTCGCGCTCGGTGTAATACACCCCGTAGGAGTGTACACCAGAGAGCGACGACGAGAGTATCACAGGACCAAAGTATGTGGACTTAACACTGGACACTCGTGTTAGTCGCTACAATGACTATGACTTCTGATCCACCATAGGCTCACCTGGACACTCGTGTTAGTCGCTGAGGGGAGACTAAGAGTGCCCAGGCGCGCGCTCCCTTCTCATAAGGCCCAGGCGCACGGGCCTTACGCTCGGTCGACTCGTGTAAGGGGATGCCTTACAGAACAGCCCTATAAGTAGCCTCTGAGTAGCTAGAACTGCCGAGTTCTAGTTACGACTTGCTTTTAGTCTAGCGGTCAAGAACGACAGATTGTATTTATGCACATCAGAGGCGCATACCTTACAACTCGGTCGACTCGAGGGGCCAACGCGCGGACAGTGCTCACTGCTCAGGGGCTATAGCTAGTGGAGGGGTGCGCCAAGGCCCAAACACCATCGTACACTTCCTTCCGGGTGTTCGGGCCGGTTTGGAATGACCTCGGCGGGTATGAGGAGGGTCCGTTGACACTGGAATCAAAAGCGAAAAATGGCCTTTGCTGATCGGTCCCACTGTCGGAACCGGTGTCCTTACCATCGCATGAGCATCGTTAGCGGAGAGATGATGAAACATCTGACTGATTCTCTCGTGCTTGTCATCGGGTTCTTCATGTCAAAGAGTCAAACGTTGCAATGAGAGGGAGAAGATTCTGATACAACGTGTCAGACGTTTCTCAAACGTTGCCCAAACGCAGTACTCAAGGTTCATCAGCATCCATCCAAACGGCGCGGCAATGTTTCTTTTGACGCCAATGACACAAACGACGGGCAATTAGCCCTCTCGGCCTACAAAAGAGGAAGAGCCAGAGAAGGTTTTCGTTAACGGGGTTAGCGGGATGAATAATGTGAAGAGCGAACGATGAACGGATGGGATTCACCAGACTGCTTCGTACCACTTGTGCTGCTCATCACAGATCCCGCATTGGACGCTGACGCAGTTGGCGTACTCGTTAGTGGTAACGATTTTGTCGAAGTCCTTGATGCATTGGGCCCTTCCGTTTTTGAGTTTCGTATCGTCTTGTCTTGATGACCGGGTACAACACTTATCAGTACGGAGCTTGCAACTGCGCCTTGCGCTGCCCAACCTGATACGAGGGTAATACACGCGCACCCGTCCGAACCAATCATCTTCTCGAGCCTTTCTAAGCACTTAACGAAGTTAAGAGCGCAACTACCAGACCTTAACCTGTGAAGTCGACCGGATGGAGTGAGTATCGAATAGGGCAACGTGTTCGTACTGGACAGGAGACTCACCACCCTTTGTTTTCTACCAATTGGCACCCGTCGGCGTGAACTCGGCAAGCGCAGACGAAAAGAGCGACCATTCCGCCCAAGAGCCTGACGAACTTCATCGGACTTGACGTTAAAGTGGGCCCTAAGGGTTTGAGTGAAGAAGACTGATGTTTGCTGAAGCTCTTTAGAGCTAAAGGGTTGGTTGTGAAAAGGTGGGAGGGTCCCAGCCTCGAATTCTTTCAGGAGGAAGCAGGGCGTGAAGGCCGTGTGCTTATCGAAATGGCGGGAAGTGCCGCGGCTTTTGCTCCCATTTTCTTTGCGAGCCCCTATTAAACGGTTCGGTCAACGCTCGGAGTCAGCGGTCCGGCGACGGAGTGCTTGGCGCCGCTTTCGGAACATCACTATCTGAGCGACGTTATACCCGTATCCTTATCCTTAAATCCTTAAAACTACCTAATAAAAAACCACCTGAGACACAACAGACAAACCATGTGGCGTGACGTCATAGTTTCGGCTCTGCACGGCTCTCGGTCCAGCCCGTCCCAGCTAGCGATGGTTCAGAATTAGTCATGGTGCGCCCGGTTGGTGTTCCCGACGGCTAGGAGCCACAGGTTGTTTCGCCGACGTTCGCCGACGTTCCATGATCGGCCCATGATCGGCCAAGTCACGACACAGCCACTATTCCTCGGCTCGCCCAGCAAAAAGCTCTGCACATTCACTTCGAACTGCCCACGCCCTGCAATGACTCATGCGAGGCGATCATCATTGGGTCCTTTGACAACCTTTCGTCACTATCCCTGAAATAACTGTTACGTACGCACCGGTCCTCTGCGCGTCGAGTGGCTCCTTTCGGCCGGTCAGCAGCCAGAGCCCTCGGGCCGTCTCTCAAGTTCGCCGGCGTTCCATGAGTCGACGTAGAACGTGCTCGAGCGTTTCTATCAATTCAAACGTTCTCAGCTACACCTATCGACGTTATCAAATGATTCCACCGCCTGTGAGCACGACGTCTCGGAGGTCTGAAGGCCAGCAACGACGTCGTCAACGGGAAAGGCTCGAACGAGATCGTTCCGGTCCGGTCCCACACATTTTTTCGCCGAACCCTGCTTTCACCGCATCAACATCGACGAATCAGTCGACTTCCAGAAGATCTAGGGCACAAGGATTGCGGAGACTCAGCGAAAGGCAGCAAAATGATTCTGTCGATCAATCACCTCCACCCCAGCCAACGCCCGACGTCCACTCTGTCCCGCAGCGACGACCTCACAGTCCGGAACCTCCGGGAGCGCGTTCAGTTCGCGCACGGCGACATCCCCCCGCCGCACGGTCACCTGTTGCACTGCGTCCACTGCCGGAAGGAGCCTACCCTCGACATGACTTAGGTGCAATGGATCTTCTGTGTCGGAAGTGTAGCACTTTCCATTGGGACTTTGAACGCTCGGGAGGACGGGACACTCCAATGTTCAGCACCGCTTCAATTCAACGGCTACTACTTCCACATTCGGCCCGATACCGTGTCCTTCCCAACGCTATTCCTTGGTGGCCGACTTTTTCAGAAGTTCGTCGCCGATGCGTGGGCTCTCACAGAGCAGGACCGGCTGCGATGGATCAGGACGAACCAGAAAACGTTAAGAGCCGAAGAATATTCGTCCCTTCAAGCCAGCCTTGCGGAGGGCATCGATCCGTCGGAAATTGGGAAAAGAGTCATCTTGCCGTCTTCCTACCCCAGCTCACCGAGGAACATGGTGCAGCTGTACCAAGACGCCATGGCGATCGTCCGTGCTTTCGGCGCACCGGATCTGTTTATTACGATGACCTGCAATCCCGCCTGGCCAGAGATCGTAAACGCGTTGTTGCCAGGCCAAACTGCTTCGAATCGTCCCGACATTGTCGCACGAGTTTTCCAGGGCAAGCTCACGGCTTGCCTTGATGACATCTATGGAGACTATCGTAGAACCGGCGTGTTCGGCAGGGTGATGTAACAGAATTGCTGATTTTCAATGTGAGGTGGCGCGCGGAGCGCGCCGCCGTCCGCGCGCCGCCGAACCTAGTCGGCATAAATTGACATTTCAAGTTGTCAAGGCTAACAGCGGTTGTAGCAGTAGCAAGTTCCGAACTCAGGCACCTCAACGACAAGTCACTTCCAGCGATCGATCGGGTCGACGACGGCGGTTTCGGCAGATGAAGCGCTTTCGGGTATACTTGGTACTTCGGTGCCTCAAGGCTAACTATCAACGACAATGCATGCGGCGGAAATGCACACCGCCGTACTGGAGAAAAGCGACCACGGCGGCTCACGGGAGGAAGAGGAGGTGATTATTAACGGGCTCTTCATTTTTGCGCTTCGGAGACTTAAAGACGACGAGCAACGGTAGTCAAAGCAGGGCGGGAATTAGACGCAGGACCGAATCGTACGCAGGACCGGATCGGACGGAGGCGAAGCAGAACGAGCGGCTATTTGAGCGGATGAGGCGGTGGAGGGGAAACGAAGGAAGCGAAACGAATGACTAGGATGCCTTTGAGGAGTTTGCAACCTGTTCTCAAGTAGACGACTCCTCGGATCCAATACAGCATTTTACCTGGCTTCCACTCTCTGAGTGTTTCAAGTTTCGTTTGACATCGTCTATGTACCTGTCTCCAGTTTCAAGCGTCTGGTTCTCGTTCTCGCTTCTTGGTTTTCCCCTCTCCCGAGCTCTCTCCTCTCCCCGCCCCGGTGTCTCTCGGCCGTTCGGCTCACTCTCCTCTCTCAGTTCGGGTCTCTTAAGGGCTCTTAGTCACACCTCATCCCCCCTCCTATCATTCTTGACCATCACTTTTGATATACCACAGGGCGGGGCAATCAAGACGCCAAGTCGAGTCGTCAAGTGGATGGTGTTTTCATTGACAATGTACGAGGGGCGGAGTGTCTACCTCTCCACAGCAGAGAATCGACCAAGAAAGCCGCCCTCTTTACTCTGATGCATTACCACTTTTGCTCGCTTGATTGCTCTCATTCTCCTCCAGCGCAATCCTCTTCTTCTCCAAATTGACCTCCCGAGCGCGATCCGAAGCCTCCTGATTCTTCCGCCTCTTGATCATCTTCTCCTTCCGCCTCCCTTTCGCCCATTTCGCATTCTGAATCTCGGGCAAGTCCGCCCTCTGCCTCCTCAACAAAGGTGTATAATTCGACGTCTTACTAACCCTTCCCATCCCCAAAGGCGTATACGTAAAGTTGTGATGCTTCGTCTCCTTCGGGTCGATCGTGTCAGGTGTAGCCGGCGTTTGGAAAGCGAACGCCGCCAAATGATGCTTAAGCACGACCGCCTTGAGCCTCTGTTCCGTATACGCTTGATTCATCTTCCCATACTGCGCTTTAAAAAGCTCAATCGCTGGTGTCGAAGTTTTGCGAATATCCTCGGGACTGGTGATGGGTCCTTGAGGAGGTCCGGGGTCGATCCTCCAATCGAATTCGGACTCGTTGTACCCTGCTTGCCAGAGGATCAAGGGCAAGTCGTCGCCAATCTCATAGCCTGGTTTACCATCAACGACGTCACGTTGGGTCCCAGGTTTCAACGGATGCATCGCTTCGGTTGTTGTTGTGCGATCCGAGGTCCATAGTAGACGTTCGATGATGGAGGGGTGTTCGAGCCGTGCGCCGACGAGGAACAAGAGCGCGATGATGGATCGGACTTGATTGTACAACTATAAGCAAGAACATGGCGGCGAGATGTTCAGGAAAGTCTGTGCAGTACATACAAAGCTAGAAAAATAGCACTCACGAATGCGCTCCCCCTGAGGTTAAGAACGAACATATCCTCCCCCTCCCCCTGAACCTGATCAATCGTCGCCGAAACGACCGTGCGCACATGCGAAACAAGTTGTTTCGGCGGATCGACTCGACACATATTCCGAAAGTCATGTTCACCTACCAACCGACCGGCCGCATCTCGCATCGCGTCGACGTCGAGTTTTAACCCTTTCCAATCGATCGCGGCGAGGCGCTGTTGCCAGTCTAGAGATTCGGTTCCTGCCGGTTCGAGTCGAGGATAGGCGGCGCCGAAGTCGAATTGACCGCGCAGTATCGGAGCCGTAATAGAACTGGAGAAGAAGTACTTGTAGTGACGCCACAGGCAGGAGAAGCGGGAGGAGAAGGTCGCCGAGACGGGGGACCAAGCGAGTACTCTGATCGAGTCGGGGAGATGACGATTGAGCAAAGAAACGTAGGGCAGTTCCACCGAAGCAAGATTTTTGCCTTTGGCTGCTGCGCCGTTCTTGCTCGGTGGAGCAGAGGATGAAGATGTAATTGAAGCGTCGTCGCTCTCGGAGTCATTCACGCTGCCCGTGTTCATGGGGTCGGCAAGATCGCTGCGGACCCATAGGTTGACAACCTGGCCTGAAGAACTGACGCCGGCATCGGTCCTACCGCAGCGCTCGAAGCCGCATCCAAATACATCGGTGTTGACGATAGGTTCGATGAGTCGGGCCCTGACGAGAGCATCGAGTAGGACCCCTTCAACGGTCGGTCGCGTGGTCGGACAGGACGGAGGTTGGTACGCCAGACCGGAATGTGCCCAACCTTCGTATCTGTTAGCAGGCCAGGAGGGTTGAGTCAGGTGAAGGTATTTTCATTTTCAGGTACTACGTTCGACCACTCACGTAATGAGGAGAGCGATGTGTCGCTTGGGTGCTCGAGCGAGCGAGGGGGGCAGAGGACCGTTGAGGTCGGGAACGGTCTTGACCCTCTTCTTGGGCTTGATCGCGTCTTCCTTCCCACTCCGAGCTTGACTGGTCGAAGCGACCGACGAAACAGCCCCCTCCAAACTCTCAGCTCGAGCCGACGCATTCTGAGCCGCGGGATCACTTCCACGTCCATCAAGCTCGAGCTGCCTGACTTGACGTTGCAACCGCTCAATCTCAGCGAGTAAGCGAGTCCGTTCAGCCGAGACGGGTGGGGGTGGTGCGGTCATGATGGTCGTTGTAGCTCTAGGCCACAAGACTTTAGCGAGGCGTCGGAGAATGGTGGTCGTCGCTGACCGGCGTGGTCGATCAAGCTCGAGAGCAAACGATCGAGAGCAAGCTCGAGCTGCGAAAGGGACACCGCTCTCGGCTCCTGCCGTTCTCTGCCGTTCTGCGACCGATCTGCGGCCCAGTCGGACATCTCGGACCGGCACTGCAGAGGCTGGGTGGGTGACTGGTCAGTCGGCACAACCTCCGGGCGGGCACATTGATATTTGATTGTTCTTCTTTGGTTGAGACCGAGTAGCAGTATTGTGAGAACCGCCTCCCTTTCGTCACCCTGTGCTCAGACTGGCTGGCTGCACTTTCAAGTACTTTCCCCATTTGCCATTGCAGTCGGCGATGACGCGTTGACGCACGGACCCCGTGGTTCTCCCCTTTTGAGGCTGGGCACCCTCTCCCCTTAGTCAGCGACTGTCGACTGTCAGCGATGGCCGGGGACGCGCTCGCTCCCCCTCTCGTCTCAGTCGCCCTCCTTGCACTTGATCCTCAACACCGAGAACCCCGTCACACGAGTAACAACCACACACCATCGTCGGGGTCTTGGTATGGGTATGGAGTTTGCTAATGGGTTCGAAGAGATCGAGGTGAGGACCCGTCCGACAACGCAGAGCCCTACCAAGGACTACAAGGAGGAAGTCGGCACGCCGTCCAACTTGGGCGGTGCTGCTGCTGCTGCTGGGGCCTCGAGAACTCATCAGTCGTCGGCCACCCAGCCTACCGCTTTAACTATTGGAGTCGTCGATCTCACCGAATCACCACCCTCGACTACCCTCCTTGATGACTCGTGGGCTTGGTCCGACATGACAGCGTCTGCTCCCGAAGCAGCGGCATCGTCAGCAGCGCCGTTTCGAGCCCGAAACACTATGACGACGGCGACGAGCACTCTCGCCAAAGGCGTAGCAAGCATGTCATCCGGACCATTGGCGGGAGGTCGTTTCGGCGGCGATACCAGGTACAACAAGCCAATATCATCACCCTTGACCGTGTCCAGCAAGCCTCTACAGCCGCCGGGATCTAGCTCCAACTCGAACCCAAATCCTAGCGCGATCCCGAACCCGTCAGCATCGCATTCGGCGATGAACTCGGACTCGGCTCGGACCGCTGCAGTCACATTCGGCGCTTCCTCTACTGCATTCGCAACCACACCCGCCTCACCCTTTGCCTCCACTCCGTCAACCTCGAGCTCGAGTGCTGTGAACCCCGCCCTTGGCTTTGGCTCGTTCGCGAACCCGCATCCACGGCGCCGACAGTCGCATGCAGAGATCTACTTTGACCAAGCTCGAGTCCATGTTGCGTACCGGAAATCGCTTTGCGAGGGAGTTTGCATCGGCCAAAGCTCGCGCAGGTTGGAATAGGGCCAAAGAGACGGTCCTGCGCCTCTGCCTACCACCAGGCCAAGACCGACGCACCCACAACCTTCCTACGTCGAGCACGGAAATTGGCGATGCTTATCCGCGATTCGGGAGAACGTGGACCGCATGACCTTTATATCCAAAGGCACAGTGATCGATGTCCTGACTTGGTCGGCCCAAGTACCAAATCGTTAGCTCGCTCCATCCGTCTGCGTTGCGTCTCCGTTACCCACTACTCTTCCCCGCAGAGGAAGATAGCTTCCACCTCAACACTCCTCTTTGTGGGTTCCACCAACTTGGGCCGCCGATCTGCAAAATCTGAGAGCAGATCGACAATGGTATCCGATTGCCGAGGTACTTGCCGGTCTCGGTCTTGATGTCGAAGGCGAAGAAGAGGACGAAGACCGCGATGATGAGGATGAAGACGGCGAGGAATAAACGTAAGCGCTTTCGGCTCTGTCTTACGTGTTCCTTTCTGTTACGACGCAAGCACAGACTGACATAGAATGTTTGAACATTCAGCACGAAGGTCAAGGAGAAGGGGTCGAGTGGATCAACCCAAGTCTCGCATTTCCCGCATTGCACCAGCGTCTCTTCCCCGAGTCCGTGATCGACGGAGACTTCCAAGCCGACACCGATCGGCTAAACTACATCCAGTATCACCAAGAACGCTTGCGCCTCACCACGGCACAAGGTGTCACCGACGCTATACTAATCCTAGTCGAATTGGACGTTCGGTGAATTTGAGCTCGACGTTCAAGAACAGGCCGCGCGAGATCACGCAGCGTTATCAAGATGCGGTAGCGTGCGTCGTCAGATATGGAAACCTTCGATGTTCATCACGGTGACGTCCAACCCCGAACGGCCGGATATCAAGGCTGCACTGGGGCCGAACGACGAAGCACGCAACCGTCCGGATATCATCGTACGAGTGTTTGAAGCCAAGTTGGACCGACTCTGCGACGACGTTTTGGGCGGTAAGCAACGGGCGGCTGTTTCGGCGATGAATGGATAATCGTTTCTTTACTATACTGTACTTCGTATTGTGTTCTTTTACCACTGCTCAATCCACGTCTCTTGCTATTTGATTTTCATCATCCCGTTAATTTGAAGGGTTCTCACTGGTAATAGATAAAATACATGGTGCACGAAGCATGCGCACTAAGAAAACCGTGCATTCCAAAGAACAGAGAACACAAGGAGCATAAGCAAGAGGATGTCAAGTGCTGTAGCACCAGAGAGGCGGCGGGTGACTGGAGGAGCCTTCCTAGGCTGTAGGTCAGAGTCTCTCCTGTCCTGTCGGTGGGTGGTTCGTGTGACGGGTAAGAGCAACGGTGTGAAGAGAGGGCTGTGCAAGCGGCGAGTAAAGAGTGCCCTTGGACCTAAGGCCTGAGGAAATACTGTCGACCGCAGAACATCTTGGGACAACAAGCGGCCAGGCAAACCAGTCGCATGCGCTAGCAGTCTAGCCCCCTGTCTGAGAGCGCGCCAATGTGCAGCACCTCCGGCCCGCCGGTTGGCGATTGCCGATCGCCTGCGGGTTGATCACACCACATGCCCCTCTCGTAGTGAACCGAGTCAGATGATCATTGAGTCATCCCTCAGAGCTCGCGGGCTCTCGTCGAATTCAAAAGTGGTGCGACTGTATGCATGCGCTCCGGCCCATCGTGGACCTGAACCTGAATGCCATAGCTTCATGTTTTCATCGACCGTGACCCTCGATGGACCTATTTACGAAAATATGTCAGAGGTCTTCAGGTCTTCACGTTCTACTTAGTCAGCCCTTTGAGGTGAAAGGTCAGACGTCGGTATCTTGCACCGTTTTATCCTCGGTCTTGACTCCTGAGGGAGATCCCGGCTCGTCACTCGTGCGACCTTATTCGGAGCACCGGCCAACGGCCGATACATATGGGGCCTGCTGCGAGCTCCATGAGTCTCTTTCCCTCCCGCCATCATCCACCCGCTCCGGGCTGACACACGCACTTGCTTACTCGAAGGACAGTCGAGGTGAGTATCGTCTCATCATGCACCCATATTTACGCGTCTCGGCTCCTCCCACTCGAAGAGGCATGTGCTGATCGACCTGAGCCGCTGCCGCTGCCAATTTCACCTCCTCTCCTTAGTGTGACTGGCAAAATGGAGCAGCCAGGCTCGCAAATCACATCCGCCTCCAAACCAAAGCACGGCGAATACAAAGCGGGTGCGTTAGCCGGCTTCTGCATCTCGCAATGCTTCATCGCTGGGTGATCCGCTAAAGTTCTCTCGATCCTTTTGCAGCTGGACAGTTGCAGCGACCATAAAAGCTACCAGTGCCAGTCGTTGAAGGGGTGGGATTTTGCGGTTGTGATTGTGTGGGGGCCTCGATCCTTTTGCAGCTGGACAGTTGCAGCGACCATAAAAGCTACCAGTGCCAGTCGTTGAAGGGGTGGGATTTTGCGGTTGTGATTGTGTGGGGGCGGACTCGGAGGCAGAGGCGGATGTTTTGCCTCCTCGCGCTAGCACTGTCTGCGCCGATCCGTCCTCATACAATGACACCTCTTTGTCGCAAAGGCATGACGAGCCGATCCATGGACTTATCAGTCAGTAGTTGCAGCCGACTGACATTGAGAAGCTTTGTTCGCAGACTCTAAATTGTGATACGACCCACCATCCCGATTCACCGGGGACTCTGAGAACCTTTATTTTGATTTGTCTCGTTTGATCGTGGCTCTGGTTGAACCTCTTTTGTAAGCGCATTTTTTCCTTTGTATTGCTGCAATTCGAACCACTATTCCGCTTATCAGCCCGTTATCGAATCTCTAGTCCCATGAATACTTTATTGGTTCATCATTTCAATAACAACCTAAGTGTATCCAAAGTCGGAGAAGATGCATCAAAGCACACTGGCTAGGCCAGTAGTGCAGGACTCGTCGATCCTGTAACAGAAACGACCATGTCTAATAAAACCCCCTTGGGTGTTGTCACTAAGATACGAGGCGACTATTGAACGCCTGGGTAGAGACGCCCGTAGAGAGTCGAAGGCCGTTTCGGTGACTGGTTCCAAAGGTTCCGACGAGAATCGGCGGCGGCGAGAAAGCTTCGGGATCGAGTGGAAAAAGGAAACACATAAATTGACCAGTCGACGCTCCGAGCGAGAGACAACCGGGCATACGAAGTCGGGAAAAGCGGTGTGAGGGACCGGAGAAAGAGTGTAAGGCGGCCGTCTCGCTCCGACCTCAACGTCAACCTTCCGATTTCGATTCCGTGCCGCAAGATGGCCTTACGCCCGGATAGCTCTCGTTTTATCTTTTAGGCTCTCTGATCATCCATCGTTAACTAGACCCAACCCCTCGCCGAGTTACCGATCCCTCTCGTTACACATCTTATCTATCGACTGTAGTTGTATCGTCCCCTGCAACTTAAGTCAAGAGTTTCACCGTCTTTCTTCGTCGTTCGTCGACTTCGCCCTGTGATCGCCGCTTCGCAATTGCGTTAGCGCCTGGGCGCTCCCAGGCGTCCGGTACCAGTAGTACGTGCCGCGACGTGCCAAGGTCGAGGTTCTATAGTTGGGCTTTTGATTCCGAGCAGCAGTTGACTCCGGCGCCGCACTGGACCAGTGGCAGCACGACCCTGGTGGCTGGTGCAGCCCCTTTCGGAAAATCATGGACGAACTACCGACATTGAACTGCGAAGATTCTACTACTCGGCTATGGGGTTCAGACATCTGCAAGCTGCGCCATTGCGAGAAAAAATGAGCATTTGTCTGACCTAAGTCCGAGTCCTTCCGGAGTCCGAAGTATGGACTCCTTCAAACTCAAAGCCGTCCGAGAACATAGTGTACGCGCCGAAAGCAAGGGACATGCCAGGATGATAGGTATCAACCAATTCTTTGGTCCAGCAAAACTTCGAGTGGAGGTGTCTACTATATTTGCATTACCACGACGGCAACGCCTGGCGACGGTGCTTATTCGATTTGACGAAACCGCTGGCGGGAGCAGTCGAGGTTGGTTGATGAACGAACAGGAACGCGTCGCGCGCCTCCGAGCCCACCCGGGCGCGTCCCGATCAAGCTCGAATGCCGTATTGACACTAGAAAAGGCTTCAGCCGTCACCGTATCTGCTCCTGTGCTACCGTCAGGAATCAATTGTCCTCCCCCGTTTCTGGGGTTTGCTCCCTTGCGGTATCCTTCAACCTCCACCCTCTCACTTGCCCGGCAACCCGATCACTCCGAGGAATCGTGGGACGGACCGACGACGACGACGACGACGACGATAGCTTCTGCAGAGTCGACGCCGATGATGACGGCAGAGCGGCCGCCGGCGCGCTCGCCATCCCATCGTGACCAAACGACGACGGAGCGTCGAAGCCTGCGAGCTCGGCCGGGGCGGCGGCGGCCTCCGCGACGCAGCAGCAGCCGTGTTGATGCACTTCCACGCTTCCAGACGTGGGTCCTGCTCGTCGTGATCATCGCCTCCATCATGTCTCTGGCCCAGGCGTCGGAGGTGCACCATCGTCCGCCGGCGCAGCGGCAGCAGCGACACTTGCTGCACAAGCGCCAGGCCCAAGCTCGGACCACCCCGATCGCCGCGACGACCGACGCGGGACGGGTCCCGACGACGACCCCGAACGTCGCACCTACCACAGCACCGGCCACGACGCCCGCCGTCACTACTACACCTACGACGCAACCTTCCGCCACCACAAGCGGTCAGTTATGGTGTCTTTCCTAGAGGGGCCTAGCCAGGCCAAAAGTCTCGGACGCGTTCGCCGAATCCGAGATTAGCGGTCGGGGGCCCGAATGTTCAAGAGATATTGTCACTGATGCGGTCAAATATCCAACCGCCCGACTGCTTCTGCTACTGATTCAGATGATGTGACGACGACAACAAAGAAGAAGAAGGCCCACTCGTCCGACATAACGACCGCGACCGCCGTCGCGACGACGACGACGACGACGACGTCCATCGCGGTGACGGTCGCCCCCTCGAATACGACAGCGGCGGCGCCCCTCGTCGTCATCACGGTGACGTCAATCGTGACGAAACCCGACGGGTCGACGTCGATAGCGGCGGTCCTCAACCCCGCCGCGACGGCGGACTCGGCGACGAGTCGCACCACGTCCGGTGGGTCGTCGGCGTCACGGACGTACGCGATCATAGGGGGTGTGCTTGGCAGCGTCGTCGGGTTGCTGCTCCTGTTGATCCTGCTGTATAAGCTCGCGCCGCACCGCGGCTGGGGCGGCGACGGGCGCCTCGGTCGCTTCATCAACGAACCGTTTGGAGCCGGACCGAACGGCAAGGAGATCAAGTGGCCCGAACTACAGCCCGATGGCCAGACCGTGTCGACGGGCCTCGCGACGTTGAACCCGATGGGGACGCGCAAGACAGGTGGCGCCGGGATCAGCATGGGCGAAAAGGACGATGAGGACGAGTTTTTGAACGACGAGGAAGAAGAGCTTAGCGGTAACGGCTCGTGGGACGAAATCAAGATGCCCGACGGGTCGATCGTGCGGCGGCCGAGCACCAAGTGCGGCGGCGTCGGCGGTGCTGCGATCCAGCGGAGCGTGACGGGAAGCATGAGCAGCCACTACACCGTCGGCGGCGCGAACGGACCAGGGAGTAGGACCAGTCACTGTCAGTCGTCGTATCAATCGCTGCAACTGGTTACGTCGCGTACTGACGAAAGCCACAACCCCACCTTCACACACAGACGACTCGTACCGGTCGCCGTCGCCGGCCATGTCGTTCCACCGCCCGCAGTCGCCGCAGATCCTCTACCCCGTCAATCTCCACCGCGCCCCTTCGAACCCTCACCTCCACGGACCGTACGCGATGCACCCGCCCCCGCCCGCGGTGCTCCAATTTTACCCCTATCCGCACCCGCACCCGCACGCCGGGCAATCGGCCCTGCAGGGGTACCCGACTCTCGCCCTCGCTCCGGTGAACCACGGCCCACCGGCCCCTCCACAATCGCAGCCGCGTCCTCGTTCGCTCATGCATCGACCGTCGAGCATCAGTCTCTTCCCGCTCTCGACCTCGCCGGCACCCCCAAGCTCGCTCCCGAGCCCTTCGCCGACGAGCGAGGGTTCGCACTCGTCGCACCATTACCCCTCCTCGCCGCGCATGGAACAGGTCCACCCCGAACGGAGCAATTCCAACTCGTCGAATTCATCGCACGGGTCCTCTTCGTCTTCATCTGCGGCCCTACGCAAGCAACAGCAGCAACAGCAGCAGTACCAGCAGCAGAAGAAGCCAGCGTTCTTGGGCCACGGGCAGGGTTTCTCAGCGGATTTGTACGCGCCGCGGGAAGGGGTCGAGAGGCAGTTGAGCGTTAGGAATGCCTGAGCGATCGAGGTCTGATGTATACAAATTCGCTGTTTTACGTCATTCCAATACAACGATCGAGTCCTTTCCTCACCGCCCCCGCCCCCTGCTCGTTTTTTGTTTGGATGTTTAACATATGAGATACCCTGTATTAGTTTACTTTGCACGGTGTCCTGCTTTCGATCTATATATTTCTCTACGGAATCCCCACATGGAATATCAACGAAACCTCACGATCACCCCTTCCCACCATCTCCTCGCAAGAAGACGATCGTTTTTCAGAGCTCAAGCGACCGTCTGGGTCGTCGTCGTCGCCAATTCAATCCACTTTTTCTCCTCCCCCGCCGCATCGACGGCCGCATCCCAAAACGCAATCTCCAACATCGTCGCCGTCTTGAAGGTCTCCGCCAATTGGACCAACCTCGTACTCGAAACCGGTGACCCGGCCAATGAGCTTTCCAACAACTCCGTCCCCGTCCTCACGGCTTCTTGGTACCAATCCCCCGAATACGTCTCGATCCAACTCCAGTACCAATTTTTTTCCACATCGTCGACTTTACCTTCCCATACTTTGAGGTTCTGACCTACTTGACCGTAACCTAGTAGACAAGGGAAGGTGACGATGCGCGCGTCGAGGAGGTCGCCACGTGAACAGGTGTCGAGGGCGTAACGGTTGTAGGCCAGGCTCGCGAGCGATTCGGGGATGGAGAGAAGGGTCGAACGGGAGATGTTGTACTTTTCGCAGTATTGCACGTGCACTGAAGGAAAAAGGGAGAGGCGGGAGGGGAAGGAGGGCAAAGGTCAGCGATTAGGCATAGTCGGCGGTTGTTCGCACATTGATCAGAACTTACTCTCGGTCTCCTTAAGTACGGTCTCGACGATCTTGCTACTACCCCTCATATCCTCGACGTCCAAACCTTTGTACCCCATCAACGCGTTCGTCCTCGCATAATGGATCAAGAAGTGATAATCCTGCGTGATGAACTCTAAAAAGCTCGGCAGGGGGCAGGTTCCGTCGGCGAGGGAGCGAGGAAAGGGGTGGTTGACGTAGCGGGACCAGGTTGAGGGGGAGTACGAGGTGAGGAAGTCGGCGAGAGGGGTCGGCGAGAGTGGGGTCGGTCTGTGGGATGGGAGTGTACAGGAGGTGAGTTCAGGTCGCGTTGCCCGGTAAACGATGAGGTGCTTTTCGCTCACAGCGGTAGTGATCTCGGGCCGAGGGCATGGAAGTGATGAACGGGACCAGAGCCATTCCCCAGCGGGTACGATGTCGCAATCGCCGTAGCGACATAATCCGCGGCGAGTTTGACCGCTTCGGGGACTGCGGAGGAAGATACCCGAGCAGGGGGTCAGGTCACGTGATATCGGCACCTCCGAGCCATCGACCGAGACGCTCAAAACTTGCCAGAGGATCCCTTGGCGAGGTACGATGCAATCGCACTCGAGAGCGTACACCCCGTCCCGTGGGTGTTTGTAGAGTCGTACCACCTCCGCTGCGCCAACACCTCCTTGCGCTCGACCGAGTCCCACAAAAGATCGACGACGAATTTCTCGGTCCCTGACTTCCCGTTCGTCAAGGGCAGATGCCCGCCCTTGAGATAGACCCATCGTACGCCCAATCGACCGAGACGGATCGCACAGTCTCTCATATCGTCGACGGAGCGAATCGAGCCTGGTTCCGAGGACGAAAGCAGCTCGGCTTCGGGTATGTTGGGCGTGATGATCGTCGCCAGCGGGACGAGGTGCTTCTTCAGCGATTCCAGGGCGTCGAATGGGAGCAGTTGGTGGCCCGAGGTTGCAACGCATACGGGGTCCAACACGAGCGGCACGGTAGAAGGCTTCATCGTGGGGGTTGAAGTCGAGGCTGAGCTCGACGAAAATGTCGCACCGAGATATTCGGCGATGGCCTGCACCGTCTCGGAAGAGTACAGCATGCCTGAGGAAGACGCGAAGAAGATTCGTCAGTGTATTCGTTCGCCACTTTTCTGGGACTGAAGCACGGTTCCCTCACCGGTCTTGATCGCATCCACGCCAATGTCCTCGACGACGCTCTTCAACTGCTGCACGACGATCGCCGTCCTCACACCTTCGACGGCCTGCACGCCCAAGGTGTTTTGCGCGGTCAAGGCGGTGATGCTGCAGGTGCCATAACAGCTTAGAGCGGCGATCGTCTTGAGGTCGGCTTGGATCCCCGCGCCTGCACCCGAGTCGGAGCCGGCGATGGTCAGGACTCGAGGTGGGCACGAAGCGTGACGTCGGGGAAGTGGTGCTGGTGCGGAGGGTGGGGGCATGTCGGTGGTGGTGGGGGAGGGTGAGAAGGGAGGCGAGGGCGGAGGAAAAGAAAGCGGGACGGGAGAGAGAAACAAGGGGTGATACGAAAAAGGAGCTGGGTGCACGACCGAGCGAGTCCAAGACTTGTAGGCACCCAATGAGCGACACTCAACCGATCACACACACTGAGTTCTCCGCGGCCAATGACGATCCAACCCCGGCCCGGGGCCGGCGGTTGGGCTGCAGAGTGCAACGCGGAGTGCAGCGGGTAATCACCGGGACGTTAATTTTGCCTTTCCATTTTCCACAAAGCAGATCCTTTTCATTCAGAGCTCATGGCAACTTGCCGAAAAATCGCACGCTTCAGGGCAGGGCCGTTCCCGCACCCGCATCGACCCGCACGCTCGCGCCTTCACTGCCCACGACATTCATCGACTTCCAAACCACTGCTCACGGGCACGACGACCGCCAACGCTCCCTGCGTACTGTTCGCCATTCTCGTAGGCCCAAAGATTGGTCCCTGATTGTATCCGGTCGCGATCCAGCGCCATCTCCCCTCCAACCTCGCGTAGCCGTTTTCGTTCGACGTGGCTCGACGCGTCGCGTGAACCCGCGCGGACCCCTCTCCATTTCTCTGCACCAAAACAGAGTGAGTCGTACCTTGTCCGCAACCCAATGGCAAAAGTTCTTACCCAGCCAACAGTTCATCCCGCTGTTCATCAGAACACCCTCCCCCCCCCCCTTGAACAACCAGACGGATGCTAGGCGATCACGCGAACCTGCTCGTCCTCGACTCGCACCGGTCGATCCAAACGCGTACCTTGCAACGCTACGCCGAACCGACGCTACGTGCGCTCATCCGAGAATGTCACCACCTCGCCGATCCGGTCGAACGTGCGGTTAGGATGTACGACCCTTCCCAAGCGCCACCCAACGCGATCCCCGAGATGCCGCAAGACGTGTTCGCGGAGATGAGGTTACTTTCCCTCGCGTTGCAGAGGAACCGTAGAGCTTTGGAGGTGTATGCGTTGCAGAGGATCGAGATTCTCAAGATGAGGTATTGGGAGATGGGCGGTAATTTGGGTAAAGCGTTTGGAACGGGGACGGAGATGAGAGGTCATATGGTCGTGGTCGATGAGACGTTCGCTAAGGGGTATGCGGATTTGTGCCTCAAGTTCAAGACGGGGCTCTATAATGATCCGGATGATGATGATGATGATGACGAGGAGGAGGAAGAGGAGCAGCGAGGCGAGGAAGGCAATTTGGAACCAGACGAAGAAGACGTTTATGAAGGGGGGGAGGAGAGACGGGCACACCGACAGCAACAACGACCACGACGAGGGGGAGCGATCGCCGGCGACTCAACCAGTCTGATGGACGCGATCGACCTCTTGGGAGGAGGGATCGACCAAGAACCGCCCAAGGATCTGTTCCTTAGCGTCCGCGTGCTCAAGGACGTCGGCGATGTCGAGACCTTGTCCGGTGCGAGGTTGAGTCTAACCAAGGGGAGTCAGTACTTTTTACCGCGAGAGGACGTCGAACAGATGGTCGTCTTGGGCGAGGTCGAGGTGATTGATTGAAGGTTTTTATGCTTTTGCAATGATGCTACGAATATACGTGTTGTTTCATATTACCGATGCGATGCGGATGGGTATGGGTACAGCGGCGAGTGACATCTCATTCTCAGAAAAGTTGATCGCCCCCTCCGTGGCGTTGGGCTTCCTGGTCGGCTTCTTGTTGATCGTCCAACATGCCGACGATGACGTTCATGACCCTCTCCATCTTGACCAAGGCTTTGGGGTCGTCGGTGCCGACACTGAAGCACGGGATGCCGAGCTGGAGGAGATTGCAGGATGGTCAGGTCAGGAGTCGGTTGGCATGAAGGAGAGAGGTCGTGTTTGTCTTCCAAGAGGGTGACAGACCTCGACGAGTTTTGCCTGTTGTGAGAGTTGATACTTGCGCCAGCGCTGAAGCAAGGCGCGATCAAAGAGCTTCATCCTCGCGACCATGCCCGGTGCGCTGTCGGGTTCGAATCTGCGGTCAGCTCTGTTCGTTCTGAATCGCACGATGAAGGGATTCAAACACGCACTTTATGCCCTTCCTCTTGCCCTGTGCCTCCCATTCCTTTCGTTCTAGAAACCACTTGCGTTGCACGGCGTGTTGCTCCTTTTGTAGGGTCTGGAGCTGAGCCAAGGTCGAGGGTTCGTTGACGGCGATCTGGCGGAGGAGGGGCAGGGATTCGGGGAAGGTGAGGCGGGAGAGATCCTTTTTCGGCGGTGATAGGGTTCCTGCACTTGGCGCGGGTCGTGCGGAGGAGGTAGAGTTGTACGACGAGGAAGCAGGGGCAACGGGCGGCGGGACAGCTTCGGTGAGGACGTGATCCTGCGTCGCGCGTAGTTGGGCCAAGAGGTCGTCGAGATCGGCTTGGTTCTAGACGGAAAGGGGGGATGATGCCAGGTGAGCGCCCGGGTTGAACGGCCCAGAGTGAACCGGCCTTACCATCGTCGCTGACGGCGGTCACTGCAACACTCGAGATTCGAGTCAAACGATCATCGAGGACGTTTCTGGTCTGGCAGAAGAAGACGGCGAGTGTACCAAGGTGAGAGACGCGGCGAGACGCGCGGTTGTCATGTGACAGCGACTGGCACACGCATGTCTGCTCTGCTCGACTTTGAAGATTTGAAACTCGAGCGCGCTGCTCCATCCAGCTTGGTCTAATAGCTTGGCCTAAGCTTGCTTAGGCCGCTGGGCGCGGCTCGTTGGGCGATCAATTCGATCTCCTTGCTCTTTCTCCCACCCTCAACACACTCCATGCCGCACCTGATCAAGCTCGACGAGCCTTCGCTCTGGATCGCCACCGCTTCCATCATATTTGTCAGTCACTCACACCCCGTTCCCACTCTGGCTCACACTCGGCTCCCATTTGCTTGTGGGGGCGAGGCGACGCACACGTCATCACACCACCGGCAACGACGAGCATCCACCCTGCGCAGGCCAGCACAGAGACTGACACCCCCATCATCCACCACAGAACCCCCTGTTTTGGAACATTGTCGCTCGTCAAGGTAAGCTGCATCACGACTTGCTGTCCCACCCGGCAAGGCTTCACTGACCCGGCGGCACTAACCCAGAGCACAAGAACAAGATCCTCACCAAACTCGCTTTCGGCAAACCTTACCTCGGATGTTATGCGTTGGCCCTGACCATCTTTTCCCTCGGCATTCTCCGTGATCATCTGTAAAGCGACCATACATGGCGCAATACGTTTTCCGTCAAGGCTGACCGTCCGCGGTTCACTTCCCCAACGTAGGTACACGACCGCGCTGTCGCAACAACCAAAATGGTACCTCCTCCACTACACCGAAGTCAAGATCGTCGCCGCCCTCGTCTTTCTTAGCGGTGGCGTCCTCGTCGCGAGTTCGATGTGGGCCCTCGGCGTTACGGGCACCTACTTGGGCGACTACTTTGTGCGCTCGTTGAAGCCGACCGGAGTATAGCTTTGGAAAACTGACTCTAAAAGGGCCTTTTTTGAGCGCAGGGCATCTTGATGGATGTACGTCGTCGCGGCGTCGGAGCTCTTGGTTCGGGGTGAAGAAATTTCCTTTCAACCTGCCAACTGACCACATCCAAGCGCCGCAAATAGGAAAAAGTCGAATCGTTCCCCTTCAACGTCACCGACAATCCCATGTACTACGGCTCGACCCTCTCCTTTCTCGGCACCGCCCTCTGGTACGTCACACACACCCTCTTGCGTTCAAGGTCGACTCGGACAAAAGATTGATTTTTCTCCGCGGGCCACTGTACAGGTACGAATCCTTTGCCGGACTGCTCTTGACCGCGCTCGTCTTTGTCGAGTACAAGATCGCGTTGACCTATGAAGAGTATGTGCAGCCACTTCCCTGCCGCGAGTCCAAGTCTCGGACGCAGCGATCTTGTCGGCAGAGCTGACGGCACCTGTTTCCTATCCCGCATTGTGTCAATAGACCTTTCACCGGAGCCATCTATGCCGCGCGTGAGACGGCGAGGTCCAGGAAAGGGCCCAAGACGGGCAGCGCACACAAGAGCATCACCGCTTCGGGGTCCAAGGACAAGGAGCTTTGAAGACCGCCAGCGGGGCGCGCGGAGACGAAGTTGGGAGAGGCAGCGAAGGAGTGGGATGGAGTTGACTCGTGTGTGAAGAGGTGGGATTTGAGGAGGATGTAGGGAGGAAGGAAAGGGGTTATTTCCCTCGATGGTGTTGAACCGTGAACGGATGATGACGATCATTCGACAAAGCAAAGTGTTTCCCCCCAAAAATTGCATGTTGTACCAAACCCCCCCACCATGATGGTGATCCTTTTTCAACAAGATGCCCATCACGTATTCGCTGCATTTATTCCCTTATCTCTTCCAGTACACATGCAATCCTAGCAAGATCAACTCTGGCAATTATCGCACCGATTTGGGTCGGGCACAACTCGCGGGGGCGTGGGACGCGATCGGCGCAAGCGCACCGAAAAAACGAGCGCGTCGCAACGTGTCGCCACGTGTCGCGGGACGTGGGGAGAGAAAAGCGCAGGGACCTCTCCTGTGTGGCCCTTGCACCTCTACATAACCCACGCGTGGCGCTCTATCCGTTCGTTACCACCTCGTCACATCAGACACTGCCGTCTCCGCTCGCGCGACCCCAGCATTGCCACCCGTGACGTGAGACTGGGTCTGCAAGTCGCGTCACACGGCCGACGGTCGTCGTTCTTTTGGTCGTCGTCGCCCCAGCCGGCCGTCTGTTCCCGGGCGCCTTGCGTTTTTTTCCCTTTGTCCCCCCGCTTCACCTCGCCGTCTGGACGTGCATCGAGTACGATGGCGCAGCTCCAGGGTCGGCGGATAGTGACGCTCATCGCCTTGGCCGTGCTGGGGCTGTTGCTCTATTCGACGCTGTCGAGTCACCCGAGGACATCCGCCTACGTCGCCCAGAAATGGGGTCAATCCACAGCATCCTCCACCTCACCTTCCTCGAACGACCCCAGTCTCAAGGATCAATTCACGACCCCGCACATCATGTCGACCTTCATGCACGACCCCACCAACTCGCTCGCGTTCCGCAACCACCTCGAGTTGACCACCTCCCCTGAGACGCAGATCAAGCATTCCCCGACCATGACCTTTGACAACATCTATGTTTTGAGTTTACCGAACCGTCAAGATCGGAGGGAACAGATGCTTGAATTGGCGAAAGCGCATGGGTTGAAAATCGTCTTCGTCGATGCCGTGTCCAAGGATTTGGTCTTTATCAAATGGATCGCCGAGAGGGCTTCCGAGATTCGCAAGGAGCGGCTCAAGTTGATCGTGAGTCGGACGTATAGACCATTGTACAAGGTGACATAACTGACCCCTGGGGAATGACCCCCTTTCTCTCCCCAGGCCGCAGCCAAGGACGTCGACATTGATTCGATCGGTGGCTTACACGTCGGCAACGACTGGTTGACCCCGACGCCCTCGGGCACGTCCGAGGACGAGTTCCCTTCCCTGGCGGGGAGGGACCCGCGTTGGCTCCCCGACGACGACTGGGTCCAATACCTCGAACGCCACGACCGCGAAGGCAAACTGAACAAGCTCGTACCCAAACAACGTAACCTCAACGTCACCGAGATCCTCTGGGACCAGAACGAAAAAATCGACGGCCGCCAGGTCAACGAGGGGGTCATTTCGACGTTTTGGGGCCATACGAGGGCGATGCAGTTGATGATCAAAAATGGCGACGAGTCGGCCTTGTTCTTGGAGGACGACGTCGACTTCGAGTGGGATCTCGAGAGGATCTGGGCGCGCATCGAAAAGAGCTTGCCCAACACGTGGGATTCGACCTTTTTGGGCCACTGTTGGGGAAGGGAGTTGTTACGTGAGTTGCACATAGTGCCACCGTACTGGCGGTACATTCCTTTGTTTCTCGTCGGCCAGTGCTGACCCCCTGTTTCTTCCCTCTGTCTGCGCGCAGGCCCGGCGTACCGTCACCCCTTTCTGCACCCTTCGGTGCAACCCCTGTGCCTCCACGGCTACGCCCTCTCGCGCCAGGGCGTAAAGCGCGTCCTTTCGTTGCTCAACAACCCGTGGACGGCCTACCAAACCGCCGTCGACACGGCCGTCCCTTCCTTTATCTTTTTCCGCCTCTTGACCTCCTTCTCCGTCGAACCCCCGATCATTACGCAACGCAAGGACGGGCCGTCGGATATCCAGGAAGGGGTGGGCAGCGTGTGGAAGGGTTTGTTGATGGATTCGACGGTCGAGAGGATCGCCAAGAGTAAAGGCGAGGAATGGCCTGAGGAGGTCTATGACGAGGATAACCTCGACCCTGCCACGGTCTATCGGTATGGCAAGAAGTGTATCGGCGTGGGCGGGTAGGAAGCGGAAGTGGAGGTTTTGGTAGAGCTTTTTTTTAACTTTCTCGTGTCTGTGCAACCTCGTTCATTATTTACGTAGGTTTTTTCTGTGTGAGCCGGGGCTTTTATTGCGGTAGACCGCTCTTTGCGCACGGACACAAAGGAGGCCCCACCGTTGCCTGGCCGATCGTACCTGCGCAGAATCGGGGCAAGTTTGCCCATCGCAACAACCCCCGAGCGGACATGTCCCATGTGCTGCCTATGTGTTGGTCCGTCGTCTAATCACGGCCATGTTTCAAATCGTAGCATAGGGTGCCTTGTGTATACTACCAAGTGGCCGGCGGCGAAGTGAAGGGCGGGCCTGGGCGGCGTTTGAAGACCTGCAGGGCGGATTTCAACATGCAAGTCGCCTCGGGCTTGGCTGGGCTCTGGGTAACTGCACGCGTTTCAACTGTTTCCCCGGGGATCCCGAGGCGAGGGGAAAGATGACTCGATCTACAGAGGACCTGTTGGCGAAATGTGACCACACTAATGCCATTACCTAGTAAGCGTTCTTCCAAGTCCGGTCAGGCGGCATGGCATTAGTACGGCGCTTAACTACTAAAAATGACGTCGACCACCGCACCGATCTCGGCGACGTACCAAAAGGTCGCCGGTGGTGGGGAGGGGGCCCGTGCCTCAATTTGCCAGATGAAACCCCCGAGTCAGCTGGCCCACTGCACTCTTCAAATCGTCCTTTGGCCCCACCCACCGCACACCCAACAAGCAGAAGAAATCCCACGTGCCTATTCGAACGACAACCCTTACACACCTTACAGCGCGGACCTTAGACACCCACCGCGACCCCATCATGCTGACCCGAGCCACGGCTGCGACTCAGGCATTCCAGCCCGTCGACAAGTCCGTGCACGTTGATGCGACGCCACTCGACGCCCACGGAGGCGGCGGCGCCGAATCTGATTCGGACTCGGCCTCGCTCGCGTCGAGCCACGACTCGGAACTCTTGATCAACTATGCCGTGTCGAGGATCCCGGAAGAGAACGAAGGGGTGACGTCGTTCGCGACGACGCGCCAGGCCAAGGACCGACGTCCCCCCTCAACTTTTTACCTCAAGAAGCGCTCCGAGATGAACCTCGCCGAAAAGCTATGTCAATTAGCCGATACCCCCGTCGAGATCCATCGCCTCCAACCGGCCGACCTCGACCGCGGCCCACCGCCGTACTTGAATCCCGTGTGGGATATTTGGCACATCTTCTGGAGCTCGCTGCCACCGCTCGTCGTACAGGAAGTGTGTTACGCGATCTGGCCCGAGTATCGGTGGCCGTGGATTGTGCAGTACCCCGTCTTTTTACTGGGTCTGATCCATTTCGCCGTCCAGGCCGTACATCGACTCAACCGTGAGTGCGCGCTCCGAAGGGTCTTGAAAAGTGAGGGGACCTCGGAAGCTGATGGAAGCTTGGATGTGATCGCACGCCAGGCTACGCGCTCAAGTACGGCACCCTGGACGAAAAGGAAATTGGGCGGGATCGCACCCCGGACAAGTCGGTCCCGCATCTCGCCATGGGGATCGTCGGCTACGTCTTTGTGCGCATGGCCCTACCCTTTGTCCTGCACTATGACCGCTCTGTCGCGCACCCGCTCTTCAACTTTACGTGGACCTTCCCACTGCGCTTGATCCTGTGGGAGATTGTCTTGGTCGGTTTTTTCTTTCGTGCGCAGCTCGGTGCTAGTTGGGGGGTCCCTTTCTTTTGCTGCGTGGCTGACGACGTTCATCTTGTAGGACTATTTCTTTTACGTCTACCACCGAAGCTCGCACGAAGTCGATGCGTTGTGGTTCATGTGAGTTGGAGAGCTTCGTGTCGGGGAAAGTCGCCCTCCCGAACATTTTTTATATACTGATTCCTCCTTGGCCTCCTACATCGGCCCGTCTGCACTCGTTACAGCCAGTAAGTGGCACCTAGCAGCGGGGTGTAGGGTCTTTGGATGAGTGGGACTGATTCGGTGTTTGTCCGCGCACTCTTTGCAGCATGCACCACCACACGACCAAGCACCCGACGCACATCCTCTCGATCCTCGCCGAGGAGTACCAGGAGATGCTCGAGGTGCTCATCGTCCCTTCGCTCGCTTCGTGGCTCGTTCCCATGACCCAGAGCGAGCTGTACGTCGCCCTCGCCGCGACGATGTGGGTCGAGATGCAAGGTAAGCTCCGAGAACCCCTGTTTTCGCCGCGTTCCCCGCCCTTCGCATCCTTACAGGTGCTGACATGCTCGTATCGCATGCTTGCTCTGAACTTTGACTCAATTTCTTTAAACTTGCACTGGACCTCGATTAGGACATTGTGGCGTGCGAGGTGAGTTCCGGTTCTTGTCAGCATTGCTTGTTCCCGAAAAACGTCGGGACTGATGCGTGCTCTTTACTTGGTGTTACACTTTTTTTAACATAATGAAGCGCACTGGCGGCA
This sequence comes from Microbotryum violaceum, assembly GCA_022506055.1. Lineage (NCBI taxonomy): Eukaryota > Fungi > Basidiomycota > Microbotryomycetes > Microbotryales > Microbotryaceae > Microbotryum > Microbotryum violaceum. The sequence continues at coordinate 233,881 of JAKMXP010000009.1, read as the reverse complement.
ACCGATTGCGTCTTTCATTTTGAAATATTTGGATATGGATCTAGCCGTGGAGGATCACGACATGCGTAGGTTTCAACTCTGGAACCGAGTGTCCAGCCATCACGGGCCACTTTGTCGCATGCGCTGACCGAGCCCTCCCCGCCCTTTTCCTTTCACCCCCGTCTTTTCTGTTACACATTGTTGCTTTCACATCGTCAGATCATCGTGGAGGAAAGAGCGGGTGCGTCAAAATCACCGTTGATTGAATAATTGCACAGAGAACGCACGATTGCTGAAGGTGTCTCTCTGACTTCCCCATAGGCGCAACTACGGCAAGCAAACACGTGTTTGGGACAAACTTTACGGCACCTCCGCAGAACGGATTGAGACGTACGGAATGTTCTGAACGAGGCATTGTTGTGGGGATTATGTAAAGGGTCAGCGGTCCAGAGGGACTTGTGGATTTAGGACGGAGTTGTCGCGCAAGAGGCGCGGCGGCGCGGATCGAGGCAGATGGCTAGAGCGAGGTGTGGTGTCTGGATTGAACTCAGACTGATGAATGGCGTGCACGCGGATACTGTCTAAGGCCTGGTCTCATTCTCTCCCTCCCGCTTCCTCAACACACATCCGATATCTATCTCGCCCATTCGCTCCGCGTCGCCCCACCGGCACCACTCGCTCGCGGGTCGCCCATCAACGACACGTAGCGCGTGCGAACTTTCATTCATTCGGTACACCAACCCCGAAATTACAACAGGAATATATCATAGAGTCTGCTACAGGATTAAGATCGTCCTTGCGCGTTCCTTCGAGATCGCATTCAGTAACGATTGGCAAGCTTTCTATTTTATGGTCCGAAACAGTCTCACATTTGCAATCTATTTGATTTTCCGTGCCTCTTTACTCTTTTGTTTTGTTCAGTCATGTGAAGACGCCTGAGCACGATCTTGTTCTTGTTAGCTTTCCCGGGCTAATTCACAGCATGAATAGGGGCAAAACTCCCTTGCCGCCAATCACGTGAGCCTGTCATGATTGCATCTCAGCGCTCTAGTAGGGCCCCCAGACTCAGGCGTCTTGAGTGTTCCTTTCGTTTTGGTCCAGTGGTCTAGATGCCTAATCTAACAGAGCCAAATTGCCGTCTCGTCCGTCCTAAGATCCTGATGTTGATCCCCTTCGTTTATTCTCTACCTTCTCCCCGGTCTCCCCCTTGCCCTGAGCCATCTCCTTTCCCTCGTCCACGACTCGATGTGGTTCAGTAAAACCAGGTCAGGGCTCCACGTCAGCACCTAGAGACCTGTTACATCTTACAAACATAGCTCACAGTAGGCAAGCTGGCCTGCGAATGCCGTTGTACTCGATCAAAGCCGAAACACTTGGTTGAGAGTCTTTTTCAATATATCCTTCGAGGGAAGCTGTATCATATAGGTGTGGGGGTGGTAGGGATGGGACAAAGAGGGTTCAAGACGTGCGGTCCGAGTACAGTAAGACTAACATAGCAGTGAAGAGTGGACGGGCGACTACGTAGAGCGTTTTTGGTCAACAGGTCAAAAGGTCAAAAGGTCAAACACGGGAGCGAAGGTAACACAACAGCCTATTCCACCTGCGACTACATCCCCAAGGTCTCGATGCGCTCGCCAACTGCAAATGGAGCAACACTTGTGAATTCAAAAGAACACATGGTACACAGAAATCATCTCACTTACCGGTTCCGAAGATCTGATCCCAGACGCGGGTTTGCTTGCCGTAATTGCGCCTGTGGGGGAGTCGGAGAGACACCGTCAGCGATCGTGCATTATCTGTGCAGTGGTTCAAAGAATAGTAATCTGGACGCGCCCGCTCTTTCCTCCACGATGATCTGAAGATTTAGAGGAGATATATATGGTACAGAAAAGTCCGGGGCGACAAAACAGGCACAGAGTCATCAGTCAGCGATTTCGGCAAAGCGGCACCGACAGCTCGGAAGCTGCGAGCTTACGGAGGTCGTGATCCTCTACAGCTAGCTCCATGTTGAACACTTTGAGGAACGATAGGGTAGGATGGGACCAGTAGCAACTTTTTCCGATATGAAAAGAGAAAGTATGTTAGCCGATGAGCGCAGTTTGCGAAGAGGAGGGGTTTGCCAGCTGACGAGCGCGGCGGATCGCGCCATCACTGGTCTAAGTGCTTACCGAACGCCCGAGTGTCCCATCATCTCGACGTAGATGGTGTAGCAAAAGGTCAGGTACTGTTCGGCGAACGATTGCTTGACGACCAAGGTCGCAGCGAGGGGCACGAGCAGGACTTCGAGGTACTCTTGGTAGGTCTCGGCGAGAATGCTGAGGATCGCCGTCGGGTGCTTGGTCGTGTGATGGTGTTGGTGAACGAACCACAGGCTGTCGACTTCATGGGTCGTGCGGTGGTACGCGTAGAAAAAGTAGTCCTGTGGCGATGCAGTAGGAACAACGCGAGACGCAGTCGGAAGCAAGAAGGAGGGAAATGGGGGAATAGGAGCTGCCGTCAGCTAGGAACCACTTTATCTGCGAGCCCTCAGAGATTCTGGGACTCACAAAGACGATCTCCCACGCCATAAGACGGAACGGGTAGGACCAGGTGAATTGATTCAAAGGGGCAACCTCCTTGTCGTAGTAGAGGAAGAACGCGATCCCGGTTCGGACAAACATGTAGGCTGCATGGTCGCATATGTAACGAACATCCTCGCGTGCTGGGTTAGCTAACTGGGGTCCATCGGAGTGGTCAGCCACGTTAACTCACCCATGATGCCGGCAGCAAGGTGGTTGACGGCCTGACAGGAACGAAAGCGCAAATAAACGTAGAAACAAAATCAGATACCATCAACGAACGCCAAAATTAAGAGGCGCCTACCTTGTCAGGGGTGCGATCGCGACCAATCTGCTTCTCGTCAAAGGTACCGTACTCGACGCAGGCTCGGTTCAAACGGCCCAAGACGGCGACGGCAAAGCCGATAAAGGACAAGAGATAGAACGGGTAGGCGGCGTAAAAGGGCCATTTCGAGTCGGGGTAGTAGTGGTACGCGGCCTGCTGAATGACCATGGGGGCGACTCCACGAGTGATGATAAAGACGTTCTCGAGGAACAAGCTGCGTGTCGGAATAGGACCGCGGTCCAGCGACTCATCCTGTGGTGTGAGTGGCTCGGAACCCAGTCAGCACGTCGCCGAGGGAAGGAGAAACCATAGGCTAGAGCCCCCGAAACGTGTGGACCCCACCTTGAGCTCGTGCATGACATCGGGGCAGGTGGCGATGTGGCAAAGGTTCTCGGCGAGCGTCATTTCCGTACGCTTCTTCTTGTGCTACGAAATCGACCAGAATGGGGTGAGCGTCAGCACCATCAATTTACGAAAAATAATCGTGCGAGGGGGGGGGGGGAGGGGAAGCAAGGCCGGGGTTGAAGAAGGACCACAGCTCCAGGCGACGGACAGCGGGCCTGGGGGGCGACGAGCGAGGCGTCCCCTATTGTGCTCCCCATCCCACATACATCATCCAACGCCCGCAATCGAAGGGCTGTACCCAAAAGAACGTGATGGCGTTCGGTTGCGATGAAAGCTGGGGAAGCACAGGCGTTCGGGCGGGGAGAACGGCCGCCCAGCCGGCGTTCGGACTTGAAGCAAAAGAGTGACGTACAAAAGTGGACGGCGGCCGACGATCGACCTTTTGCCGCGTCGTTTTGACGGGCTGCTCCGACTGTACGACTTCTTGGTCATCGTAGGAGATGAGGGAAGACGATTCGGAAGAAGACCCCGAGTTGGAGCGTTGACGGGTGTGTCTGTTCTGTTGCAACTCCTCAGAGACCTGCGACGAGTTGCCGGCGTCGACGACGGCGGCGGCCGCGGAGCGTAGAGCGGTGACCATGGGTTCAATCTGAGCGATTTGGGGGGCTAGTGCGCTGTGAAGTAATGGGTGCTGTCGAGAGTTGGGGACGAGGTGCGAGTCTTCGTCAACAGTTGTCGTTGTTTTGGTTAAGGGAGGACAAGGACGGAAACAGATCCAGGATGGTCTGTCGGAGATCGGGGCGGCCGGCGGCCGGCAAACGAGGTCGCCGCCGCCCCGCCGACACCGACGCAGATCCGAGAAGGCAATTTGAGCCGCGCCTGGAGCCTTTCTCACGGTGCCCCCCTCGCACGTGATCCAAGCCCAGCACGGACCTACCAATTACGTAGTGGAAATGCTTCACGAAATGAGTCGGAACGCCGAGACGAACTCTGATCCGGAAAGCCCGAAGGAATCGACCTCCACGGATTGATAGGAGCTGCGGCGCACCCACTCCTGGCAGCGCCGGCGGGCCAGCTGTCGTCCCGTACGGTGCCAGAGCTGATGCGGTGACGCCGTGCAAGATCAATCGCTTTCCGGGACCATGCACCCCTCGAAAAAGAGGGGGGGGTTATATATGTAGAGGTTAGTCGAGGGGACAACTCTCAGGCTTGAAAAGGTTTGCATTCAGACGGCGGAACGGCTTTGGCGACTCTGTTCAGAGCGAAAATTTTGTTTGGTCGCATCCATATGAAACCCCTTCCAAGCCCTCTCCAAAGCCTACCTACCAAGATGGTCGATCGTCAGGTTCAAGTAACACTTCCTTTCTTGTACGCATCCGTGGAAAGCTTTCGACAGGCTTCGCGCCCCCGGAGTATGCAGGCTGCGCGCTGTTTTATTTCAGTGCCTGCAGGGCCTGCAAGCGCGAATGGTGACCGGTGACCCGCGGGTGTCGTGTGACGAGCGCTTGAATCCAAGTATTGATGCCGACTTCAAATCAGTGCGCCTGCTCATTGGGAACTCTGAAGATAGTGACCTGTAAACCTCGCTTTTTCACTACGAGCTTATCTGGGCGTCCGAAGATCAAAAATGGTCGTTGTGAGCTGTATTTCGTGAAGTCGGTAGACGTTCCGAGCCGTGGGCGCATCGGAACCGTCGCGGGTCAGAAGGCGACCATCACAAATGTCAATAATCAGGGCCATGCCAGTGGCTGCTACCTCGCCAGGAGCCTACCTAGGGACTTCCGAAGTTTCGAGAACGTCTGGTCGCACAGACTTCCATGTGACACTTAGGGAGCTGTTGCCGCTCTCTTCGGCTAAATGTATGGAAAAGCGCGGGGCCGCTGCCAGCGGGGGTGCGAACCGGTCGAATCGCGGATGAATCTCATGTCTCAGGAGCTCTTTGATACCGGCGCATCGCGCCCGGAGGAGCGGCGGGGACCTCACGCCGATTCAGTCCCTAAACCGAACGATCCGATTTTTACGGGGCAAAAAGAGGGAAAAGTTCAACACACTGCTGATTCCATGAGCCTGAATTTACCTACCTAGGTAGGCATACCTAGGGTACGTATCTAGGTACCTACTCGACACGACCTTGTCCCAGCGTCCAGTAAAAGCGACGCAAACGGCCCACGGAAGTAGCGGCCCAAAGCGGTCCCCCCCCCCCATTCGAAAGTGATCGACGTCGTCAACGATCATTGCTCAGTTCCACGCGACGATCTACACTCGAGGGAACACTCGTTGAGGTTTCCTCTCGCTGACAACTGTGCCTTGGGGTGTCGGAACAATACTTTAATATACGCAGTCAATATCTACCGACCTGCTGTAGCCATTGAATTGGCCGCCCTCATACTTGTGCGCACCGGGCGGTTGGCTGCTCCTGACGCGCCGAGCGGCGCAATGGCGCTCGCCGAGAGACGCCTGCAGATACCACCACCCGCAGCAGTGCGGAACAAATGAAAATTAATCGGCCGCCCATGAACTCCAAATGGAATCGGCAGTAGGGGAACAGGCACTTGCCTACCTACAGCAACCACCGCGAGTCGTCGGCAGTCGACTCGAGTGGGGACCCCCGCGCCCGTTGATTTGAGCGAGGAGCTTTCACGCAAGAGGGATCGGTCAGGCACCATTCAGAGATCGGGCGGACGCAGCGGCAAGAGGGCCCTTCGCAGAGTTCACGCGTCCGAAGAAAGCGTGCCATCAGCCAATCGCAACGTTTCGGAAGCTTCTACGCGGGGTCCGGTCCTTTCTCCATGTCCCAAACTCGACACCCTCGGAATAGTCAAAGCTACCTAAGTGTTCGGGGATCGTACACCGCTTGGGAACTGAATCCAACCGTTTCTTGAGTGGAGGAGCTTTTGGGTTGTTGTCTCACCAGGTTTTCAATCAGACTTGATCGCCGCCAGGCCAAAAATGGAGGGGGGGAATCGGAGATCACCCCTCCCACACTGCTCTTTCTCCAGTGCCTCACCCTTGTGTAGAACTAGACACCTTCTTCTCCCTGGGGCTTTGTTCAATCACAAGTTGTCATTCCCCCACTAGCTCGACGGTACCGGAGTTCGCCCTCTCCCCAGCTCCGTCACTAGTGTAAAAAAATGCGGCGAAGTCGGGCAAAGCGTTGCGCCGCGGCCGTGATGTGACAATTGCGTATGCTTGCTTACGGAGGTAAGGTAGGTACTCGTCAGGGACTTGCACACTGCTGCCTGTCAAAGTACGGTATGTACCTGACTAGGTGACTATCGAATTAGGTTCGTCCACCCTACTTCGATCTCAGATGTACTCCCTGCTTTGCAAATCCGAAACTGTTTTTTTCGGTCGCCGTCGCGCGGTTTGCGGAGTTTGGCGACGGGATCGGCCAGCTCTGCGGAGCGACCGCCGCAGCCCACGATCAGCTAGTACCCAGGTCGGAACTAGCTAGTGTCCAGGCGTCGATAAAGTCTTCGGGACCACGTGTTCGGATAAGGCGATCCCCATTGTCTCGCTTTGTAGTGGATGAGAGAAAGTCCGACAAGCCAGGGACGCCAGCCTCACTGCCTGCAGCCCGAGGCAGAGCAGTGGGCGGAAACTGGACACCGCGGTGAGGCGTCAGGCGTGTCAGGCCGTCAGGACTGCGTCGGGCAGCTCGAGGCGGACGGCACTACGGCAGCGCCTCGGGCAGAGGGCACGTGACCTGGTCGTCTTCCTTCCCCGTCCTATCAGCCGCGGAACGCCTTCCCCTGCAACCCTGACGCCCGCTCCTTGTCCTACACACGGAACTATACGTGTGACATGACCGAGACCAAGGTGGCATCGACCGCATTGACCTCGTCAGGCGGGACGACCTGTCACGGTGTATGTACTAGCTCATTATCTCCCGACTCACCGCCGCGTCGTACGGCCGCCCACATTGACCGCTGACAAGGTGCAACTCGTACCGTACTACAGAGGGATGAAAATTTGACGACACCCTTTGTATCATTCTGTCCGCACTCGACCTTGCGTTCGACCTGCCCCGATACGTCGGCGTGCCCTTTGCTCCACTTTGAGCGCTCCGTTCGCCCCCACACCCAAGTCGGCTTGGGCGACTGCTCCTACCTCAACATGTGCCACCGCATAACTAGGTGTCGTTATGTGCACTACACGATCGAGGACCCGATACACCTGGCTCGGGCGCTACAGGGGAAAGATGCTTGCCTTCGGTCAGCGCTGAACTCGACTAGGACGAGACCGAACCGGGATGATGAACCGCCGTCGGGGCCAGTGGTGAGTTTGTATTTTCCCTGGCTTTCGGGGATCAACACTGATCTGATAATGGGTGTCTCGCTTCAAGCCACCGGAGGAGCGTGTTTATCCGGGCCAATGGATCAACGCCGACTTGCGCGCGCTCGACTTTTCGGTCTTGGGCAAATTCGACGTGCTCGTCGCCGACCCACCCTGGGCCATCCACCAAGAGGTAAGTCCGGGATCCACAAACACTATGGATTAAAAGTTAGCTCACATCTGCGTCCGCCTCGTTCACTACAGCTCCCGTACGGCACCTTGACGGACGACGAGATGTTGTGCATGCCCGTCGGCTCGCTCCAAGACCAAGGCGGCCTCTTGTTCCTGTGGGTCACGGGGAGGGCGATGGAACTGGGAAGGAATTGTCTCGATGCGTGGGGGTACGAGAGGATTGACGAGCTGGTCTGGGTTAAGACTAATCAGTTGCAAGGGCTGATTCGAACGGGTTAGTTGGGGCGGCTTTCGTCGGTGAATTGAGGTTTCTGACGATCCATCCCGATTCCTTTCCAACCGAGACAGGCCGGACTGGTCATTGGTTGAATCACTCGAAAGAGGTGAGCTGCTCTTATCTCGCCTCGTGCTCTGCACTCCCTCACCTCGTCTGCTTCCCTTGGACCTACAGCACTGCCTCGTCGCTATTCGTCGATCCCCCACCTCTAGCTCATCCTCCGGCTCGACCCTGCTTCCTCCCTATTTCAAACAAGGACTTGACACACAAGTCATACTCTCCGAAGTAAGGGAGACGTCGCGCAAGCCCGACGAGCTGTACGATATGATCGAGAGGATCGTGCCGTATTTCCTTGAGGTTCCTACGGACGAACACGGAGCTGGGACTATCAGACGGAGATCGAGAAAGGCTGAACTGTTCGGCCGGGTCCATAACGTTCGGGAAGGATGGTCAGTTTCACGCACCGGATGTGCGATGGACTTGGGCGAGTAGAAGGTTCTGATCCATAATATTCGCCCACGCAGGCTAACGATTGGGAATCAGCTCGGAACCTCCGACCAATTATACGAAAAGGAGTTGTGGGAGAGGTTGAACTCGGGATACAAGCACTCATGTCATCTTGGAACCGACAGATGTCATAAAGCTCACTTGACCGTGACCTCTTCGTGATCAGCTTACCCGAGCGTCGACTGCAGCTCTTGTTCGCAGAGCAAACATCGTGACTGCAGAGCAGCCACCTCACCAAGCACTAGAAAGCACCGCAACCAGCAGCACCAAGTTCAATTTTCTTCGCAATGTACATACGCTTTCTATCGGTTCAGCATGCTATTGAAATATATCACAACATCTGGTCAGACTCGTGCGATTGTGCATTCGGCGTTGAACTCAAATCAATTCGATGAGATCCTTGGCCAACAGGTCGCGGATCGTCGAGTAGCGGAGCATGTGCTGTGAACCTTCGTCGAAACTCATCAACATCCCACTATAATACATTTTCCGAGGTTACAGAGTCAGTGAGTGTTGCCTCGTGCGTCGGCGCAATTGTGCCGGGGACTGACTCTGGCAAGACGACCGGTCCACACGCTCGCCGTACCCGACAAAACACGGCACTCGATAAATCCGGCTCAGCCACTGTGTGATGAAGGGCTCGCACTTCGTCAGTGGTACTTTTTCATCGAAGACAAACAAACCACTCGCTCCCGGCACAGACCTGGGGCTTCATGAACCCTGATTCGTTCCGGCAAGGCATTGACGGCAGAATTATTTAGATACTCCCTCTTTAACGCATAATACCTACGAACCAGATGTGGTTAGCTGCATGTCGTACCTACACCATCGCAAGGTAGATAACCAGTTCACACACCCTTCGGCGTGGGCGAGCTCGTTCGAGTACAGCCGCTTTCTCCGATCCTTGAGAGGCAGCCGAAGGTAGTATTCGACGTGGGCTTCGAGCTGCCGGTGTCGAGAAGGGGGAGGGGGATCCAACGATCAGACTGGGCTCAGACCAGTCTTCAAGCTACTTAACGAACCTTGTGTATCCTCTGACGGGTGTAGGCCTTGAGGACGTGCGCCGCTCGCATGTTTTCTGTAGCGACGAGCGACGCCTGGAGGTACAGAGCATCGTCGCCCGAGGCCGTCGCATTGACATGCCGTACCAGCGTTTTCTGAATGCTCGTCGCTCCCGAATCAGCATCTGTGTCTACATTTCCTACCTCCGTATCTCCACGACTGACCCTACTGGCCAAATCCTTGACGAGTCGCTCAACCAATTTTCGCGGGAACGGCAACAGCTCGGGGCTACCGCTCTCGTTGATCCAACACCTCATCAATTTGGCAACGTTACTCTCCCGCTTACCCCGGTCCAACAGGTCCACGTCACCGGCCTCGTGTGCGAGCATGTCGTGCAGTCCGGGAGAGTCGCCCCTTCCCCTGGACGACGAGGCGTGGTACCTCGATGTTCCGAGACCATTCGCGACGGACGAGTGTCGTGCGCCGCGGATCGAGGTGCCCGCCGCGGGGATGTAGGACGAGGTCGACAACGAGTCCGCTTGAAGATCGAGCTCGAGATCGTCGTTGAGCTGGTGGTGGTCGTGATGGTGGTCAACGTCGTCGTCGTGATTCTTCTCTTGCAGTAGAGGCAGCGCGGGTAGTCTGTCTGCTGCGGCTGCGGCAGCTGGTATGTTCTGCTGCGGTGCTCGATAGGCCTCGTAGTCCTGGTCGTCGTCATCGTCAAAAAAGGAGGTCGACATGGCTTGTGCACCGTACTGTCGCAAGAGTGTGAGCACGGCGTGTGTCAAGCTGCGGCAAAGAGTGGTGCGCCTGTCCCAAGTCGTCTCGCGCCGACCCGACCGCGAAGGCGCGTCCGCAATTTCCCAAACTCGACGCGTCGCGACGCGCTCATGGCGGGGGGCGACAAGTCCGCGCCTGCGCAGCCCCGCGGGCAGAATCGCGCCGGCTCTTGAGCTCACACTCTACCCCGGGATCAGCCTAAACGAATCAACGACATGCGGATACCTCTACGATCGACTCCTGCATTCGATCTCGCACTGCTGCAACGTCCCTCGTCCGGCTCGGCGCCTTCGCTCGTCTTTATCGACGAAGAGCCCTTCCTGATCGAACTACAAGGCGCACTCGAACTACCCCACACTGGGCAGGAGGGCACGATGGAACAGCTTGCAGGAGCCCATGTCGGCAAAATCGACATTGATGAACCCGTCAGTCTAACATGGGTGGCTCTGGGTGGAGTTTGGCCCGGATCTGACTCTGGCTCCTTATGCCATTAGCACAAGCCCATCTTGAGGATCTCGCACCATCGACTCGAAGGCAAGCTTGTCACCTTGACCGAACCGTACGCAATCTTACGATCAACCCCCTCATCTTCACACGATTCGGACTCGGACTCCCGCCCCAAGAAACGATCAAGGATTTCCTCCCCGTTACCCTCATCGCCTCGTCCTCCCGAATCTTCCTCTCCGATTAAGCCTCTACCCTCCGATACGGACGGATTGGACGGAGAGGCCGAACCACCGAGGATCGAGATTGTGGGCTTGATTCGCAACAAGATCGTGTTTAGCAAACGGCCCGAGCCGATGATTCAGGCCGCTAGTTCGGATCCTGTAGCGCCGCCGACGAGCGATGCACCTATGGGATCGGAGGACGGGGAGCAGAGTGATGGAGATGACGTTAGAGAACTCTGAGTGACTTCATGTTGGTCTGAATATGTTGTAATTGTACACAGACACCGAACCCACGTAAAAGCCCGAGCGAGCTACGATTCAGAGGGAAGCTAAGGGACATATGTGTGTATACGGCCCTGTACACAAGAACAGAGTATAGTAGGAGGGACCCACAGAAACAATGTGACATCAAAGCAGACGTGATCACACTCCGTAGCATTCGATTTGCCACACTCCGTAGCATTCGATTTGCCCTGGGTGCCAGAGATCATCTTGTCGTAAAGCGCGCTTTGCTTGCCGAATTGAAATTCCTCCTGTCAGATGAAGCGCGCGCTGTCGTCAGTGTTGTTAATCTTCGCAGGACATTGTAAAAAGCGTGAAAGCAGGCCATACACTCCTCATTTCCCCAATAGAGCTGTTTGGGTCGTTGTAACGCTTGCGCGCGTCACCTAAAACCAGAAGTTGGGCCTACCGCCGGCGCACGCTACATATATCCTCGTTACTACTCCCTAGGCTGCCGCCGGACGACTTCCTCTGATGACGGAAGAGATTGACAACATGATATCGAGCGTAAAAACCGAACCCCTTCGCGCTCCCCCGTACTCCTGAGACTGCTCCTCGATATCGTCTTGGGCTCGACGTCGTGTATCAATCCGGCCGAAGGCGTCCTCCATCCTTCCTTTTGCGCCACTGCGCCGCTCACGGGCTTCTCGTCGACGGCGGCGAGCGGCGAACGCTTGCATGCTGCCATGTGACCTGGGAGAAACCGAGCAGCTCTTCGGCGAGGTGACAAAGGTATTGCGGGTCAGTTCGACACCGTTTTAAATGGTCGAGATCTAACGAGGTTCCCACTTTTTAGGCTGTTCTTGCTAAAGCCTTCTTGAAGCCTGCCGTTCCCGAAGGCCTCCGACCTGGCCAGTTTGTCGATGCATTCGTCGTCAAGGCAGATTTTTGCCGCGATACTCGTGTCGTGTGCGACTCACCAAGAAACTCGCCTTGAACGCTGATGTGACGGACGAGACCCAGCTGGCTCGAATGCAGTGCACGAGGAGGCGGAATGATGGTTATCCCTGATACGTCCACCCGTGTGGTAAGATCGTAGTACGACTCCAAAGCTTTCCCACCCTCACCCTACCATTTCGCAGATACCTGGTTACCTGAAACTTCCATATTTTCAAAGAAATCAGTAACTTCTTACTTAGCCTGCTCTATGACTAGCTTTATTCAATAGTCAAGGGCTGCCGACCTGGCCGACTTTGTCTACACCAATTCGGGGACGGCGAGTCCGGGGACACGAATCCTCGACAACTTGATCCGGCTGTTCTCCCGTCAGGCGACCTTCCAGACGCGGGAAACGCCCCGTTCGCCACACGCATCTTCTCCGATATGACCATCTGCTCGCTCCTCACCACGCAACGGCCGCATCAGCGTCCATTTACGCGAAGAGGTCGGAAGCGACCGTTCCGAGACTCGCAGTGCCGTCGAGGTCGTCGACGATGGACCCGTCCAGCTTTCCCACGCATCACTTGCGTTGCTGTAAGGGGGTCCCTATCGTTTCTCTTCGCGAGCTCGGCCCAGACACAAGCTTCTGCAACAGTTCCGGGCTCTGCGTCTCGCATGTGAGATCATGAGTCATTCAAGCCTTCCTCTTGACCGGCTCGGATCGAGTGGGCACCACAGTCTTCATCGCTTCATCCCTCGCCTACGGCTCGAGACGAATGCGACCGGCAGCTGCCAACTTGGTTTTCACTGGCATGCGTTGGCTTCAATTCCCGCTTCGAGTTGCCTTGGCCATGACGATCAACCTAAGTCAATCCTGCGATCGTGTTGGTGTCACTATCTGCCTTCATTTGTATATACTACTCATGAGCACCTGTATGGGTGTGGCCTCGAACCATGCGCGTGTCGATCGGACTCACGATGCTTCTCCTGGCAGGCTCTCGCGACGCTTAAGCTGATGCAAGCAACCTCATCTCGATCAAACTGAAGCCGCAAACATCACGGGTGACATGTAATCCAGTATTTCACAGTGCTCTCATAGCGAGGTTTGGAGTATGCTGTTTTTACGCCGTACTGCTTATTCGGTTCTTAACTCTGCTGCAATCAAGCAAACCCACTGCTCCGTCATTATTGGATTTCGTCGTCCCGTTGACTCAATGGGTCCCCACTTATCTTTCCAACATGTTAAATAAATGGAGCACGGTATACATGAACGCAAGGTCTGGCAAGTGAATACAGGTTCCAGAGTACCCCAGGGCGTGCAGCTGGTAACGTCTACTGAAGGGACAAAATTACCCAGTGCAGTGACAGGCGGACGCCTGTTCGACAGGCATGTTCCCAGCAACGAAGAATTACAACGCGAGATGTAGGGCCCTCGTGCGAGCAGGTCAAAACATCCCGTAAGTCTCGACGCGTTCTGTCGATGTACCAAAAAGTCTGTCCCAGACGCGAGATTGCTTGCCGTAGTTTCTGCATACATTGCCAAGCGCCGGCAATCGTCAGCCGCCCGTCACCAGAACGGAAAAAAACCAGGGAAGAGATTAAAAACTGACCGTCCCGATCGGCCCATACGATGGTGAAGGTCGTGGTCCTCTAGTACCAACCCTGTAGAATCGACACATGCACAGCATCAGCTCTCCTTCGCCTCGGGCTTTGGTGTGCTTTCGGTGGCGGCCAGTAAAGGGGTTCTGGCAATTAAGCTCACCGCAGTTGAAATACTTCAACCAAGATAATGTGGGATGATGCCAGAAGATGCGCACACCACTATGTCCTTGCATCTCCACCATCTGCACGATTCAGGTGTCAATGATTTATCAAAGAAAGGATGAGCTGAGTCGAGCCCAAGCGCTGGGCCGCGACTCAGCACAAAGGGGTTACTCACGAGGGTGTAGCAGAGCGTTATCCATTGTTCGGTGAAGGTTTGACGCCAGAGCAGACTGGTGAGGAAGGGGAGGATGAAGATCTCGAGCACTTCTTGGTAGTCCTCCGCCTGTCGGAAAACTCTAGGGTCAGACCAGGTTGCAAGGCGCACAGGAGGAATGCAACGAGACGTACAAGGATCGACAAGATGGCCGTAGGGTGCTTAGTGCTGTGGTGGTGCTTGTGTCTGTTTCGTCCATGCCGCGGAATCAGCGGAAGCGATCAGCAGCGAAGCGGATTCGAAGAAAGGGAGGAGATAAGGTGCTCCACTCACACCCACCACAGACCGTCGACCTCGTGGGTGAGACGATGGTAACAGTAGAAAAGATAATCAAGGGTGAGTTGCCATCCCATCAAGCGCAAGGGGTACGACCAGCGGACAATGTCGAGCGGTTGCTGCGTCTTGTCGTAGGCGAGCAAAAAGGTGAACAGGGGTCGGATGAACATGTACGCTGCAGGAACGAGACGACGGCATCAACGACAAAAGTCAATATTCTTAAAGCCACTAAGCTGGGACTCACCCACGACCCCCAGAGCGAGGTTGTTGACCGACGCATTAGGGGTTCGGTCGCGCCCACAGTTCTTCTCGTCGAGCGAGCCAAACCGAATCGAAAAGGCGTTCAGTCGATCAAGGACCATGCGAGAAAACTCGATAAAGATGAAGACGTAGAAAAAGTAAGCCGCCACGGGGTTCCACGTGATGTTGAAGTAGCTTTGGGTCGTGTGCTGGATCACCGGCGCGATCAGCGCGCGCGAGATGATAAAGACGTTGTCGTTCCACCAAGGGCTCGTCGGCATCGGTCCTCGATCGACGGTCTCCGGGACGAGTTCGTGGACCTGCTCGGGGGCGGCAGCGAGCTTGCAGAGGCGTTCGGCCCAGGTCATCTCCCAAAACGGTTTGAGGTGCTAAAGCGCGGCCAGTGACGCATGCGAGTGAGAGGGATTGAGGGCCACGCAGAGTCGTCGATGGTGTACAACGTTGTGTGTCAGATGCAATCGAACAAGTCAGCAATCCAGAACTATCTTCGCGAGCCAGTGTGCCGGCTGAAAGTTGCCCGGGGAAGGTTCTCGAAGCGGATGAAGGGGCCCCTGAGACGAAACGGATGGTTGCTGAGCGCGAGCATCGAAGTAAAAGGCTTACCCAGTCACTTAAAGGCCTGCGGTCCACCTTTTGACGGGTCGTGCGCACACCATAAATGATGTTTCCCGCAACGACGGGTTCCTCGGCGGCGGTCTTATCGCCGTACGAGATCAACTCTTCCGAAGAGGAGGAGTCCGTCGATGACTCGCGGTCGGCGCGGCGACGCAGGGCGAGCGGGGTGCCGCTTTGAAACGCCGTCGCCGACGGGGTCTGAGCGCCTCCAGTGAAGCTGCTGGCACTCGAGGACGCCTCGTGTACGTTGAGCGACGCGGCTTGGTAGACGTTCATGACTGTGTGGATCAAGGTTGCCGCACTTGGTAGTCAATGTCTACTCTAGGTGCAAGAGTGTAGGAGAGGGGGGAAGAAAAGGAGAGGGTGGATTGAGCGGATCCAGGATCTCTGTGAAAGTTTCCCCGTCTGTCGCGGTCGACCGGCCCGCTCCACGCATGGCAACGGCGATTGCCAAAATTTGCGCGTGAGATCGCCGAGCGCCACCCGCCGAGCGCCGACCTCTCCGGGGGTTCAAGTGCACGTGAACTTGCATGGGCCCGTCAAAATTCGGAAAAATCTACTCCTCGCCGCCTGTCCCCCTCTTCTTGCAGAGGTCGCCGTTAAAGGCCAAATCATTAATCCGCCGCCGGTGTGGCGACTCGGCGAAGTCCGAGCAGAGGGGTGGATGGGCCCTCGCCGAAGGACCCCTGTCTCCTTCGGCCGGATCGTCGCGGCCCCGCTGCGATGACCTGGCTCTGCTGAATGCAGTGCTTCCAAAGCTATCTCGGACCCCGTTGTTCGACGAAGGGGCCAAGTCAAAGATGAATCGAGTTCACTGGACTCAATGCATCTGCCGCCACGGCGCGCAGCACGAGTTGCCCAAGTCTGGATCCATATTAGCAGGAAATTCTCACAGCTGTATGCGTGCAATAGCTCAAGAAGTCTGTGATCAACCCCAATCCCAGAAATAAAGGCGGGCTGCGACCGAGATCAGGTCAGAGCTCCCTTAAAGCATCACGTCATCCCCGCTTGGCTGTGGCGGGGCTGTCATGTTGCGGAATGCTCCAGAAACGACAGCGACTTGAGGCCGAACAGGTGTCTTTCCCACCAGGTATACACTGTTTCACAGGAGGCAAACGATGGTCGGTCTACCCCGATTCCCCGAGTACCCACGTCTGTTTACTCGGTCGTCATTAGTCGTACTACTTGACGCAATTAAGCTTGAGGTCCGAGCCATGACAAGCAAGAGGCTCCTTCCTGGAGATTTCGGTGTTGATTGACCACACTTGAAGGAGCATAGGTAGCAGCCCAAGATGACCTCAACCACACAGCGAAAGCGAAACTCGCGTGAGCTCGGTTACCCCGCAACATCGCGCGCCCCGCTCCTGCACCTGAACACGTTTCTCGAATTGAGCTTACGAAGGCGCATCGCGGAACATCGCCAGTAGAATCACTGGGCGTGTCGAGGAGCGCGGTGGCGAGAATACCAATCGAAGAGCGCATAGTTGCAAAGCTCGAAAGGTGATAGAGGTTGTGGGCAGGTGGGCTGAGAAAAGAAAGAGGTCAAGCCGCTCGAGCCTGGCAGTATCTTCGTCGCCACGAAGGTATTATCTCGAGTCAGTGGCAGCCTCATCGAGTCACCTTCGAAGCATCGAGATATTACGGCCAAATTTAGGCAGTTTAGACGTCAGGGGGACCCTGGAGGCACCCGTAATGCCCCAGGAGATGGATAAAAATTGTTGCGGTGCTGGCACTGTAGGGCTCAACAGGAGCAAGGGGTCTGTGCGCTGTACGCTCCTCGGCGTGCCCATCTCGAGTCGGCGCTGACCGCCCCACTCCGTCCCAGGTGCCGTGATCCCTCTTCTCAGCGCGACAACGAAAAAGACGGTGAAGGTGGCATCGCACCGCTCTTCACTAGTCAAGTAGCTCAACCATTAATCTCACGACCGCAGGCAGAGTCTTAAGGAGAGAGCGCGTACCGGCCACCAGCCTCGTTGCGCGCGCCTGCATGACAGTCCTCGACCGAATCGGCTTTCTAGTCGCCTTCGGCCTGGAAAAGGAGGCGAATCTTCCAGGTCGATCGGCGAGCAACGGGCCGATGCAGCGCACCAACCGGGAGAGTTGAGCAGACTTTTTCATCGTAGCCGAGGACAAGCAACTGGTCATGGGCCGAGGTGCACCAAGAGCGTCAGCTGGGTGTCGACTCGGACAGCGGTTGATCGCACTTTGTTGTACTGCTACAAGTAAAATTGCATTCCACACACGCACAGCACCCCCCCTGGACCGAATAAATAGATTGAGATAAATTATGGGTTGAAAAAGAACTTCCAATCACTTCCAAACAAGACTTCGCCGGCCGGCGGCGTCTACATCGCCTGGCCAACCACCCCAACCCCGACGGCGCCGACCGTCCCGCGCGAGATGCGTTGCCCCGTCATGACGACGGCGATCTCGGCGTGGTGTACGTCCGACGAGTTGGTCGAAGACGACTCGGTGCTGTCGGTCATAATCGTCGAGCATGACACGTCGGACCAATTGCGCGAATGGCTCGGCGTCGCGGTCGCGGTCGCGGCCGCCGATCTCGTCATCCGCACGGGGATCGCGCTGCCTCGCGTGGATCCCTCTGCCGCGTCGGCCTCAGTATCGGGGAACGTGCCAAACGCGTCTTCTGAAGCGCATGTCGGGCTCTGCGTCAAGCTCGATCTTCCCAACTTGGGCGTGACCGAACATCCCATCATCAACGAAGCGATTGACACCGACGACGAGCTTGCGACCGATTCCTCTATTTCGGCGAGCGTGTCCTCGATCTCGCGCGACATGACGTCGATGGGGTCGGCCTCCGAGTCAGTCGGGGACAGCAGCTCGTCGCTGAACCCGCGGGACAAGTCATCGTCGTCGATGTGGTCCTCCGCAACTAGGCCGTAGGAGAAAGACGACGACGACGACGACGATGACGAGCCCGAAAGCGAGCGCGCATGCTCCGAATCGGGCACAGTCGGGCTGTCAATGATGATGGGCACGAGCTGGGGCTCGACATTGCTGTGCAGCAGGGGCGCATCGCCGTACCGCGAGACCGAGTCGTCGGATTCGTACGTTGTCAGGATCGTGTCGACGTTCGTCGAACCACCCGAAGACGAGCTCGATGATTTGGAAGCGGTGCGCATCAAGTGGGGTACCGCTACCGCTACGGTTGCGATCTCGCTGTCCAAGCCGTGGTCGACGTGCTCGATTTCTTCGTCGCTGTCATCGTCATCGTCGTGAGGTGGCGCCGTAACCAAAATCTGCGGCCCTCCTTCGAACGACGACGTCGACGAGCTCGTCGGCAAGCTCCCCAGCTCGCGCTCGAGCATCGACAGACCCCTCTGCGAGCTCGTGTGCCGCAGCAGCGCCATCATCGTCAGGCCGTTGGGGTGGCCCGGGCCGTGAGGCGTCGTCGGCGTCGAGGTCGAACGCGTCGCGCGGGCAGCGCGAGGCGGGGTGTGGGGTGCGTTGAGTCGTGACATCATCGTCTGCAGCGGGTCGCAGTCCGAGCCGAACTCGTCGCTCGGCGAAAAAGACGCGGGGCGGATGCCGAGGTCGGGTGAGCCCCTCGCGCTCGCAATCGCACTGGCGGAAGGAGGCGAAGGGAGCTGTTCGCGCGGCGGGAAGGACCATCCGACGGGCGACGCGGCTCGACGCTGCGGGTGGATCGTCGACGTCGAGCTCAGGGCCGGTGAAGGGGGTAAAAGCCCAGGACTCGGGCCGGCGACGGGGTTGGGCGTCACGATCAGCGGCTGGCGGGCGACGTTGCGCTTCGGCAGCGACGACACGGGTCGCGTCGAGGCGCGAATCATGCGCTTGGGCTGCACCAAGGTGACCTTGGTCGGACCGGCGTACACCGGCGGCTTCGGCGGCGCCTCCCAGTCACTGCTCTCGCCGCGTCGGTACGAAGGGCCGTTCGGAGGAAAGACAATGACGCTCGGGATCGGCGGTCGCGTCGGCGGCGGTGGCGGCGGGCTCGCTGCGGTCGAAATGGGGTCGACGGGGCTGATGGGGGTCATCAGTGGGGTCCGACGGTCGGCCACCTCTACGTTCGCGTCCGAGTGTGGGAGCACGACCGGGGACGGCGGGCTCGACGGTGTGAAAGCCGGCGCAACGATGCTGACCGGGGAAATGGCGCCACCACCCGAGCCGATGGTCCCTTCGGAGGTCGTGGCCGAAAAGACGCTGTCGGCCGAAGGCGAGACGACACCGCCGTACGGTGTGACGGTCGAGGCGCTCGTCGGCGTGACGAGGCCGACTCGATCAAACTCCGTGAGCGAATTGGCGAGATCGACGTCGAGTCGGGCGGGACGAGGTTGGGCGCGACACGGACCTGGTCTCGGCCTAGCCATCATGAGCTGCTGCTGTGACGACGTCGTCGACGAAGGTAAGGTCAGGGACATGGCGGAAGACGCGCTGCAGTCGGACTCGTAAGCCGCCGCGAGCGGCGATTCGCTGCGCAACGCGTCCATGACCTGCGGCGCGGGCGAGAGCGTCACCTCGTCCTCCTCGACATTAAAGTAACCTTCCGAAGGGCGATAGGCGCCAATGACGCGGGTGCATCGGCGGGCGCTTTTGCGTTCGCGGAGCTTCTTCTCGTGATCTGCGGCCGCGGCCATCTCGACAAAGGGGTCCCGCTCCTCCGCGGGTGCTTCGACGACCTCGATCTTTGGCGTTGGCGTCGACGAGGGCTTGGAGCGGAGCAGATTTTGTTTGAATTCGGCAAAGACCGAGTCCATGGCGAAGCCTTCGAACCGGATCGACGGGATGCGCGAGCGGCAGCCGAGGAATGGGCTCGGGGCCGGCCGCGGTCTCGGGGGTGACACCTCATCGTCGGCGTCCTCGTCGGAGCCCGCGTCCGCATTTCCCCCAAGGGGTCGCACCGTTTGTTGGCTGGTCCGGCGGGCCGCGGCCTTTTCGCGTGCGAGGTCGAAGGGGGGCGATTCGGCGGCGGGTTTGTTCGACGAAGCGGACCAGCGCTTAGGGCGAGGCGGCGTCTCGGGTTCGATGCCGAGCATGGCCGCGACAAAGTCCGGCATCGGCGTCGAGTTGCGACGGAACGGCATCGAGCAAGGTGACGTCGTGGCGGCGAAGGAGGTGGTAGAAGCGAAGTAGGCGTCCTCGTCTTCCTCGCACGGTGGTCGCAGGCCGTCGTCGCGACGATGTTGCTGCGAGGGCGGGAGGACCTGGTCGGGCCGCAGCGGCGATTCTTGCAGGCCCTTGGTCTTCCACATGCGTCGCCGCGAATTCGTCGTGCGTGGGGTCTTGCTCTCGGGGGAAGAGGTCAGCGAGGACATAGTTGTCGCGTCCGAGCTCGAGTCGTAGTGGTCATCGACGCTCGAATGGAAGAGTTTGCTCGAGGCGAACGACGACGTCGTCTCGAACGTCGAGACGGTCGACACTGAGCCGTTGAACGCGTGACCTCCGCTGCCGTTACTGCCGCTGGGTACCCCGCCGATAAGCGACGATCGCCGCTTCGGCAGGGGCAGCTGTATTCTCGACGGGACCGACTGGGTGCTCGAGTAGGCCGAGCTCAGCGTCGACGTGACGGAAGGGAGCGAGCTCGGCGGGGCGGGGAACTGTGCGAGCGTGGGGCCCGAGTCGGTGGCACGTCCGGGACTCAGCGACGCGACCGAGCCGGGGCTAGCGGTCGTGTAGATGCCGAGGCCGTGGGTCGTAAACTGGTCCGCAATGGGCGTGACGGGCGACGGCGGAAGCGGTGCCATGCTCGTCGGCGTTGTCGGTCTCGGGCTCGGAGTCCGCGGCGGCGCGGTTATTGACGTCGGCTTGGATTTGGTCCACGGGAACGATCGCAATTTCTTCTTGACGACCGTCGCGTTGCCTTCTTTTCTGTAACCGAGACCTCGTCCGTTGCGATCGAGAAAGATCTCGCGATCTTCGTCGTGGATGAAGCGATCGTCGAACGAAGGCGCCGAGAAGGAAGATCCTGCTCGGCCACCACCACCGACACTGCTGCTGCTGTGCGCCTGGCGCACATAGTAGGGATCGTCGGGGGCGAGCAGGGCGTGGATGTCATCCGATCGCTTGCGGAACAAGGTTGACATTTTGTATCACACTGTTGAGAAACGACGGCGGCACACAAGGACTCGGTATGTCAGTTTGCTGGTGCGCTGGTGCTGAGGAGCTGCCGCGATGAGACTGGGTGCGTCGCGCGCGCGTGATCACGCCGGCGCGTGTCGCCGTCGTCTGGCAGGGAACACGGGCGCGCGTGCGTTCCTGCGAAGCGGACACTGAGCTACTCACAGCAAGGCGGGCCGCGGTTACAAACGAGTGTATTGATGAAGTCCGAGGGGAGTACAAGGATTGATGTCGGTTGGTCCAAGTTGCGGTATTGTAGTAGCTGACCTCATGTAGAGTTGAAGCGTATGTGCCAGGTCGTCGGTCAGCCGGTCAGCTCTCACGTCGAGACGCGTCTCCGAGTCTTGTCTCGGCGTGCTCCTGAGCTCACCTCAAACGGGACACAAGGCGAGACGAGACGGGTACAAGACCAAAGGACCAAGGGAGATACAGGGATGGGAGTCCGAAAGAAAGAAGGAAAAATAAAGGAGGTCTTCAAGACCTGTGACGAAGGTCGAAGCAGAACACGCACAGCGGGATGGGCGACGGAAGACAGGCCAGGATGGGCATAAATTCGCGAAGTCGAATTTCAACGATCTCAACCCTGGGGTCCCCTTGGTGAGCATGGGTGTCGCGTTTTGGCTTGCGTGCTGCTCTGCGCCGCGGCGCGCGTCGTCAGATTCGTCACGATGTGTGCGCCTCTTGCGCCCAGCCTTGGCTCACGATCACTGCAGTTGCAACCCCGATGCTTCAATTCGCACCGAGCCCTTTATGAGGGGGACTGGCCTGGCGCCTAGGCGCATCCAAACTCCGGCGATCCTGACTGACGTGACCGATCCTCGCATCAATCAATGGCTGCATCACGGCCCTTCGCGAATCCGACCCCTTAATTGTCGCTGCGCTGCGCGCGTTGGTGGCACATCGGCCATCAACGTGTCCGCGACGCATTTACTGTAAAATATTTCTTACATCCACTGTTGTCTCAAAGCCAAGCCAAGCCGGTGCCCAAAGACAATACAGGGCCACATGTAGATCTGTTTTTACAAAAATGAGCTTCCTATTTTCAGCGTGACTGACCCTACACCGGAAGATGCACGTGACTCGAAGGCGCGTAGGGGGAAAGACTGCCGGGGAACCGCGAGGGGGTCTCCGCTCGGAATCGATCTTTGACCATCAGACTCGGCGCGATAACAGCACCTGCACAGTCTACTGACAAGACAGGTGATCTAACCCAGTAGGCAACAGGGGGACACCGCCCAAACCCAGTACATCCGCCCACGTTAGCACCTGGGGCGATCTCCGCCGCCTCGCCGGACGGTCCACTCATGCGATGAGCTCACTGATCGCGTCGACGTCCAAGGCGATCGACTACAGCGCCCCACCGAGTCCCGTCTACATACTTCGTGGTCATACGGCCCAGATCAGCTGCGTCAACTTCTCTCACGATGGCACTGCATTGTATTCCGGGTAAGTCGCGGCAGGCTGTTTGCTAGCCTTGAAGTTCAGTCGGGGTATGGAGCTGATTCTGAAGGTGGTTCGATCACTACAGTGATGTCGAAGGATGGGTGATCGCATGGAATCTCTCGAGCTTCCGACCACGACTCGTCTGGAAACCGCACGAGGCAGGTATCCTCACCATTGAGGAATTCGACGACGGTCTGCTCACGTGAGTGCGAAGCAGCTCCTCCCTCTGCTCTCGTGCTCATCTTGCGGCTTATTGTTCTTGAACCCACAGACACGGACGAGACAATAAGGTTCACCATTTTCAGCTGCCAAAGTCCTTGCGGTCCATCACGCGATCAGCGGCGTCGGCCGTACCGAGCGTGAAGGACCCGACACCCTTGCACCCGGATTGGAGCATGGACGTCAACGCGATGGCGTATTGCCAAATGTCTCTGTTGAAGATCGTATCAGAAGAAGCGGACGGAGGGAAAGGAAAAGGGAAGGAACGAGCCTTGGTGGCCGTTCCGGCGTTGACCAAGGACGAGCAGGTGAGCACACGATCGGAAGTTGGTCGGACTCCACAAAGCTGATGATGTGATCCACCTACCCACCCACAAGGTCGACATTTTCCATCTACCGTCCCTGTCACGGGTCCATCGCTCGGTCGGAGAAGGATGCTTTATCGGGAGCAAGACTGGTAGATTGGGATAAATAAAGCTCTCTCCAGCCCGGGATCGTATGAAACTCACACACCGTACACTTGTACCCAGGAACCGTCATGGCTATCGAACTCTTCACGGACCCCACTTCACCGAGCCAGCTACATCTCCTCGCCGCCTACGAAGATGGTCGAGTCGCCCTCTTCTCCTACACCTCCTCCCCATCATCAGCTTTCTCCCCACCGGCAAACTATCGTTCCGAATCCGAAGGCTGGGCTTTGCAGTGGATAAGTAAAGGGCATCGCGAAGCGGCCATGTCGTTGGCACTTTCACCGGACAAGAAAGAGGCGTGGAGCATC
The DNA here is from genome assembly GCA_022506055.1 of Microbotryum violaceum. Classification (NCBI taxonomy): domain Eukaryota; kingdom Fungi; phylum Basidiomycota; class Microbotryomycetes; order Microbotryales; family Microbotryaceae; genus Microbotryum; species Microbotryum violaceum. The sequence continues at coordinate 210,143 of JAKMXP010000009.1, read as the reverse complement.
GGTGCCGATCATTACCTGTGTCGGTACCGGCTTTGGGAGGAAAGAGAGGACAAGCGGCTCGATCGGTTCGAGATGACGGGACCGGGCAAGTCGGCGATCGATGTGAGGGATGACGGAAGGATCGTAGCCGTCTCCGGATGGGACGGAGAGTGAGCGCATTTCCTCTTTAAAGGCATTCGAGAAAGACAAAAAGCTGAGATGGCCCGTGCGATCCTCACAGAGTCCAGATTTTTTCGACCAAGTCGGGCAAGCCGCTGGCCGTGCTCACGTATCATCGCACGTCGTTGCAAACCTTGGCTTTTGCGCCCACCAGGCAGAGTGCCGAACGTGACGCGGAAAGTGATTGTGATAGTGACGACGAGGAAGACACGGGCAGCGCGCAACAAAGAGCATGGTTAGCGACCGGCGGCAAGGACGAACGCATCAGTCTCTGGGACATCTACCCGCCCCACTCCCTTCCCGCATGAGCTTCCTCTCTCGGGACGCAATCATGGTTGGTGTTTTGTTTGCAATGCAAGTTTGTCCCCCCTTCAACTACTACTGCACACACACACACACACTCCGTTCGCAACATTCTCCGTGGTCGTTGCGTTTTAGGTTTAAGCCTCGGAGGCGACAGCGGGGAACGAGAAGTGAACCTCCTTGCCGGTCAACTTGCGGTAGACGGACGAGAAGGTGTCGAGCTTGTAGTCCAAAGCGTTCGAGTCTATGGTGTGTGGCGGACGAAAGCCCAGTCAGCCACAGAGGTCCTCGAAACACAAGTCCCAGCCTCGGCAAGAGGAGCAGGACGTACCCTTGGCATCGAGGAAGACCTTGATCAACTTGGAGCCATCGACGTTCTGTCGGGTGCGCTTGCCAACGAGCTCGGTAGGGTAGACGAGGTCCTCGAGGATGTGCTCGTGGACTTCCTTCAGGGTGCGCGATCGAGGGCGCATCTGCTTTTGGCGGGAGCCTCGGGCGGGCTTGCGCATCATGCGGCGTTGACCAATGAAAACGACGTGGCGGTCCGAGAACTTCTTCTCGAGCTCACGGGTGAGTCTGGAGAGAGTAGGGGAAGTTGATGAGCCCCAGGTCGGACAGCGGGCAGTCAGACTCAAGCCCCGGAAAGAAGACTGACCGGCCCTGGACCTTGTGGAAGGCCTTCAACTGGGTCGTGGGGACAAAGATGACGACGGCCTTCTTGCCACCCTTGACATCGACCTCGCGAGCGGCCGAGATTTGCAGAGGTCGCAACTCGGCCTTCAAGTCGGCGACGTTGTTCTCGAGGTCGAGGATCGCCTGCGCGACCTGGAGCTCGACGGCATCCGGGGCGGTGCGGGGGGCGTTGGCCGATCGGAGGATCTTGCTGGCGGCGGTAGACTGGTGATGGTCAAGCGTGTGCGTTGTGAACAAGCGTTTGATGAGGTGCGGAGGAGGGGAACGCCGTCAATGCAGTGGGCACGTCGAAATGCGAAACGAGAACGAAGCGCCATGCGGGAACGGAGAGGAACAACAAGGTCAGCGCTTTTCATTCTTGACCCGCACAGCCTTTGTGCATGTGTCTGGTGTCCCAGTTCGGGAAGATGACGGTCGTGGAGGGTGCTGCCGCGAAAGGGAGCGCATGCACTCGATGCGTGCTGGCCGCTCCGCTCGCAAGCAATTGGCCCTGCCGCCCGCCAGCCCAGCTGCAGCGAAGTGCATTCGCCCACGCCCACGCCCACGCTCAGGGCCAGCAAAGTCCGAACCTGCGTTCCCGCTTGACCACTCCCAAACACCGCGGATTCGTCCAATGTTACCCCATCAACACTGCCCGTGCGTCATCGAGGTCGACGTTGCGGATGCAGAGTCGTGGTAGCGCCACGTCGAAATTTGAAGACGGCGGCCCAGACACGACGCCCCCGTCTATGCGGCCGCCGTCACGCTTCCTTCGCTGGCCCGTGGGGCCGTGGGTGCGGGCCGTGGGCAGACCGAGGTGCTGAACAAAACACAGACCCAACACCTGATGGGGTGGGAAGATTTACCATGCTGATGACGTGGACGGACGGACAGTAGGTCTGGGCAGTCGCTTCCGCTCGGTACGGCTCGCCTTCGCGCCTGGAAGCGTGCAGTAAATCGTGCTGTCCGCCGCTTTGACCTTCTTGGGCCAGCCCAGGCACGTTTGGGTGCGGATCAAAAGCCGGACAAAACCCCGCGCCGAATTTTGGCCACGCGGGCGAATCCGAGTTCGGCCACTGCAAGGAGATCCATGCCAAGGTGAGGAGAGACCGAATCATATCCTTGGGCGGAATACTGTACCGCGGCAAGCGACCCCAAGCAGCGCGTCGAAGCGCACAGACAGGGGCTTTCCTCTCGCGCTCCGGAATCTTGTCTTCCCGCCCGCTCCCACCTATTGGCGACCCGCGATCTCGCCGCCTCTTCTCTTTGCAATCATCGGAATATGTCACAAGCCGACAACATAAAAACATATCCACAAAATCGTCCACACCACACCGAATGCTCTCGTTCTTGTTCCCCTCACCTCGAACCCCTTCTGGCGCCGAGCCGCCGTCCCGCTCGTAACGGAAGCGCTTTGGGCATCTTCCTCCTCCGACGTATCGGTCGTATGCAACGAAGCTTGGACCCTGGGACCCGTTGTGTTCGATGCCTTCGAGCTTGCCCAGACCTAGAATGACCAAGCCCATGTCTTATTTGAGACCCTTGCGGGGAGAGTACGGAACGTCTCAGGTCGATGCGAACTCACTTTGAAATTGCGAAAATAAGCATATTGCGTTTTGGAAGGGTACCATGCCGAGGTGGAACCACCAAAGAAGGTTGAGAAGAGGACCCGCGATAATGTGACGTTCGGATCGGAACGAAAGACGATGCCCGTGTGTTGGATCACCTGCCACCAAGCAAGGAGACTTAAGAACAAACATGCAGAAGGTGGTCGTCATGTATTGTGACGGCGTACTGACGAGGGTGTCATTGATGTAGACGTAGAGCCATCCATTCGCCAAGGGTGGTGTATTCATGCCCACGAGCTGTGTCACCGTCGTCCAACTGCAGGTGTGTTGCGAAACTGTGAGAGACGGCGCGACTTCCACCCGAAACATTTCGAGTGCTTACCCTCCGACGGTAAAGTTGAAAGCGCCGAGTGATATCTGGATCCCGTATTCGTCTGGACAAGAGATATCACTCTGGTTGCACAAGTGCGGGTATGTAGGGATGTAGGCGTATCTGTGTGAAAACACGAGTTCAAGGCTCAGTTGTTCCTCCACCTGCAGCTGCTGCAATGTTGTGCCAGACCTACACCTCTCCCGCCCCTTTGCTTCGCCACATGAAGCGAGTCGAGAAGCAGGAAAATTGTCGGTTCCCACCCGTGCATTCACCTGTCGTTGCACCACCGTAGAGACCTGCTAAAACAGCACTGTGAGCCCCTTATCAGAACCTCGACCAGGGCCACTGGCCTACCTGGGAGTTTGCCGCCGAGCATGAAGTTGAAACCTGGATCGAACGCGACCTGTACGAATTCAACAATTATATTAATGTATTCGAAAAGGTATAATCTGTGTTGATTGCCGAAAAACCTCACCTGATAGGTGAGAACCGCTCGCTGCGGCGGTTTTGCGAGGCCATCGAACGGTAACGGCCAAAACTGTACCCCTCCTTTGATACCGCTTGGATACGTGATTCCAAGCACCAGTGAAGAGTTGTCATCGGGATTTGAAGTCGAGGCATTCCTGTTTGTCGAAGTGGAGAAAGGGTCCTCGACGAATTGCACGAGGTTCGCACTCGCACCTCCAATTTTGCCATCAAGGTTCCACCGATCGATCAACCACGAATTCGTATCTTGGTTCGACATGGAATTAACGTTCGCGAGGGGTTCAGTCGAGGTCCAAATCGGGGCCACGTCGAACGCGTAGGCCAGTTGGGATGCGGTCCAGGACCGCGCGATCGTGAGTGTCGTCGCGAGACTCGACATCTTCTTTCTCGTCCAAACGGGGGTCGACACGCGGGCTTTGCGAGGAGGAGCTCCTAAGGGTCGGTGAACGAGCGGTCAACGGTGTAGCTAGTACATGATGATTTAGTGGTGTGTAGTCGAGGTAGGTATGGAAGGGTAGGACAAGGCCAAGCAAGGCGATGCTGCCGCGGCATGAGCGGCTGCTACGAGGCAAAAAAGGGGCTCGTGCGCGCTCCGTTCGCGGAGGGAACAAAGGAAGATTTGCGCTGGGCTTCAGACATCGAGCGATCGGAGATCCGAAAGGCCAGGTGCGTAGATTTGTTCATTCAACGATGATTCCGTATCTCTTGCAGCTCTAGGATCTGCGGGAGGGCCCAGCAATGTGATCGGGGATTCGTCAGATGCCCCAGTATATGGATTGTCTGGAAAATATGGATGGGCTACAATGGGACAAGGTCCTACTCGTCATGGCCAAAAATAGATGAAAAAAAAAGACAACATGGGTACGACACGGAACGTATTGATCTAAGGAGACGGCAAGCAACGGTGATAAAGGGGCACTGCTGGTACTGCTGCGGTCGCGGCGTCGAAGTCAAGGGGATCGCCGAACAATGCACGGTCGGGTGGTGATGGGACGATTCGAACACCAAGGACTCGCGCGAATTTGCTACAAAGTCCTGCTACAATGAGCATCGCGAGTGTGGTACGACGCGTTGCTGATGAAGGAGCTCTTCGTCGACGACAATGTCGGGGTCGCATGGGCCGTCTCGGGGCCGAACGAAAGGTGCGGCGAATGCGGCGAAAGGTGCTCAGGCATGTCTAACCTCGCTCGAGAGCTGACTTTGGCCGTGGGCCAGGTGGAGCCCGTCAGATCGCCGGGGTCCCCCAATCGCGCGATAGCGGGTTCACACGTCGCGGGTTGGCTGCAGGCCGATTGCCAGTCCTCACTGACGTCGGACTCCGAGTCGAGTCCGTCGTCCGAAGAGAGCGTCGGGGCCGAGGAGCGTTCCGATTGAGACCCGTGCCTGCTCGAGGACGCGTAGACGAGCGGCGGCAAGGCGTGGTAGAGCGTCATGATCGCTTGGGCGCCGTAGGGCGGCTCCTGGGACACCACCGAGGCCTTTCGCGATGGCACGGGCGGTCGGCCAGAACAGTCGGAGCCTGCCGAAACTGAACTTCGCTTGCGCGAAGGGAAGGGCAGTTGAGCGAGTTCTTCACTACCTTCCTCGACCTCGCCGCCCATCATCTCGACCCAAATGTCCAGCAACGAGTCCTCGCCACCCACGACGCCTGTGGGGCACGTCTTGCTCGCGAATGTCGACTTGGGGCGCGTGTCGTCTGCGCCAAACATGAGGCTGGCGCGCCGGAATGCGACTCCAACACCACCCTCGCGTGAAGAGGCGACGGATCGACCCGACACGAGCGCAAAGGGCCGCGACGAGGACGCCGAGCTCGCGACGGAGCTGCGTCGATTCAGGCCAGAATCACCCTTCGACGGAAGGGCGGGGAATGACGAGTCAGCCGGGGACGACGCATTCGTCGACGGCGTATCGTGGCTGCTCGACGAGAAACCGGCACTGGAGGACGCCCGGGACCCGGAGGAGACCGACGGCCGACGGAAGGCAAAGACTGTCGGCAGAAGAGCCAGGTCAGCAAGAGCTCAGAGCGGTTGCGGGCAAATCCAAACCTGGACCCACAAGATGAAATGCTGTGCTCCTGACTCTCAGGATCCCTCTTTGATTGGGCCCTGGTTCGCTCGGCCTCGACGTCGTGTAGCCCCTTCCTCCAAGCTTGCAATCGCGTGTCGGGCGAGTCTTCGTCCGCGTACGCGTCCGGTCCGAGGACAAAGTCCATCGCTGGACCCGTTAATGCCGCCCGGGTGATAGGCTTAGCTGCGCTTTCGTGGGGACCAACGGTTTGGTGGTACGCTTGCGAGTAGATACTCGAACGCTTCGGCGTCGGGGTCGAGGTGGCAGTCGGGAAGGGCAGGAGCGGAGGCGACGAATCCTTGAGCGAGTGCTGTTGAAACGACGAGCTCGTCGATGAGGCGCGCGTTCGGAGCATCGATTCGGGGTCGGTCGGGAGGCGAGAGGATGCCCAGTCCAAACCTAAGCCATGATTGTCCCGCGACGTGCGTCGATTCATCGGCGACGGCGGGGCAGCCGAAATCACCCTTTCGTCGAGCGCACCTGTCAGGTTCGCAGACTCGGTATCGTTGGTGTGGTGACGTGGTGCCGCGGATACTGCGGTGATGCCCAAGCTCAAGGTCGAGGTCCAATTGGAGACGGAGAACTCGGAGGCATCGTAAACGGGCACGGCTTTGCGCTTGACTTGGACAACCGAGGTCCGTCGCGATGCAAGAGACGACTCTGCAACGTGCGCCGCAGCTTCGGAGCCCGATGTCGAAACGGGCGACGTGTCGACAACTTCACGCCTCAACGGCTTGACAACGGAAGATGTCGTTTTCGGCAACTTGACATCGGGGTTGGACGAAAAGGACAGCATAGGTTGCCCAATCGCGAGTTTCTTGATGGGGGCCCGCGGACCGGCCGCGCCGGGGTTCGGCGCCGGTTCCATGGCGTAGTCGACGTGCAGCGAGCGCTGCTGCGATAGCGCCGGGTTCAGCAACAGCTGCTTGTGGCGGGGCACATACGTTTCTCGCTTGGGCGCAGCATTCGCCCTCGGTGAGATGGAAGGCATCGCTGATGTTGTCCTCTGCCCTCCTCAAGTCGCGGTCGGTGCCTATGCGAGTGGCGCCGAGTAAGCTGATTAGCCACCACGCCGCCTTGCGAAAGAAGCACGGCCGAAACTTCAGGAGTCGTCAACTCACCTGCGGGGGATTTGGGCTGTGGCGGACTCAGTCGCGTTCGATAAGTGGATCACGATCTTCTTGCAGTAAGAGCACCCGCAGGTCGTGTCGAAGAATGGGCGGAAGGGGATGGGTGGTATAAGAGCACAGCGTTCGCGATGGTTTGAAGCCCCGACACAAGCTCTGGGGATGTCGGTCTGCAATCCGCCGCCGATACGAAATGTGCGGCGCCAGGCACGCGCGTGGAAGAGGGCTATAATGAAAACCTCGAGTGCCATTGGTGCAACCCGTGCGCGCCCATAAGCGATCGATGGCCGCGAGGCGCACTGGCGCAGGCCGCAGCCCCAACTCTGCTTATCTGCTTTGGGGTTGGGCGCTTTCTTGCTCTCTCTCAAGTTGACCCAAAGACTCGGTCTTGATGTATCATGTGGAAATCTTCCATCATCGACATCCAAGAAAGGGGTAGTGGCTTTCTAACGTCTTGCTCAACGCTTGCATGAGCGGCAGTTGCTTTCCGAACATCGCGGACCCTCCGGTCTCCGGAATCGGTTCCTCAGCACGTTGCCAGCATAATGAAGTGGGCTCGCAAGCCTTCACTGATCCATTCATGCCAAGCAACTCGCGCCTGGCAGACGTGCGTGATGACACACGATGAACGGAGACACGACGGGCATAACAATCATCGGTTCCCAAGTACCTCGCCCAAACGATCACACGAAACTTGTGTGTAGCCTCGATGAAGAGGAACCCGTCGACTTTACACAGAGAACGCTGACGCGCGCGAGTTACACCTCGGGCCTCGGGTGCCACCCTCGAAGGTCGATCGTCAGCTCGTTCCCTACTTTCAGCCTACCAAGGAGCTCTCTAGTCAATTGAGAAAATCGTGCTAGACGTCATTTCAAGCTCGCTGGCGCTCGGGGGTGTTGTGCGCCCACCTCCCTGCATAATTCAAGGTCGTTGCAAGTTCCGCCCGCACCTCCCGGAAAAGAAACGATCGGCGCGCGCGCGCGCGCCCGAGAACCTTATTTGTTGGAGACGTTGTGTCGTGCAATCTGTTATGTATATGTAGATAGCTAGATCCGATGAAACTCAGTTGAAAATGAGAGCCGATCCAGTCTTACCTATAGGAGGCGTTCGGGAGGGGCCATTAGCGTTAAAAAACGTTCCAAACCTCTCGTCAACCTGCCTGATTCAGCTTTTCGCAGGCTCTCTTTCCTCCACTGGCGCGGATGGGCTCCACCTTCCGTTTCAAGGCGTGAGGCGATCCAGGGAACGCGTTTTAGTCGAGATCGAGATCCAAACAAAAACCGAACCATTTGCCGTTCAGCAAGGTCGTCATGCTGATGAACAGACGTTGGAATCTCGAGCTCCGCAGCTGAATGAACCCCTCTTTGGTCGGAGCGGGAGCTTCCACTTAATGCGCCGGCGGCCTGGGCATATTCGGGTTCCGAGCTTCCGCTACAGTCGTGCAGCCATTCCAGAAGGGCACTTGGCAAACCGAGCGTCACACAAGCGAGGGCTTTCCATCACCTACGGTCCACCAAAAAGTCTTACTTCCCTGTCTCATTCGTCACGCGCACACTGGCAGCAGTGCCTGCGATCGCGAAAGTCTTGCTCGGCAAAGTAAGGGGACCGAGCGCGAGAACATTGTCTCCGCCGGCGATAGTGAGATTCGTGTGTATGCATAGCGCAAACTGACTCGGAACATGACGGTGAGCAGCTGAGAAGACAGGAGCCGAAAATTTGGTATAAGAGAGGTGGTTCTATATAGCAAGATTGAGGAGGAGGACGACAAAAGTAGAATTCTTGGTAATGGTGAGAACGTGCAGAACATGCGGAAATGAAGGGCGTGAGGACAAGATTACTAATACGGGTAGTATCTGGGATGAAACGAAAGAGTCGTGCGAAGTACAATAAATGCGATGAAGTCGAGATGCCGCGGCGAGCATGATGGGAAGAGCGAACAGTACTCGGGCGTGTCACAACTCCATTCCGGCGGCGTCTTCTTCTCCAGCCGAATAGTTCTCGTCGTCGTCGTCATCCTATGAGAACAGACCAAACTAAGCCGCGATCAGCATTTCCAGCGATTCCTTGCTGGCTCGGAACCAAATTATCAAACTGACCTCTTCCTCGCTCGACTCGTCGTCATCGTCGCCATCGTCTTCCAACGCCTCCCGTGTTGCAAATCTCGATACATAGTCTGACCAAGCGATTGATGAACGAAGGTCAGCGAAGAGTCTCTGTGCGGTTCGTGGGCATCGACCCCGAGACGGGACGTACCCTTGACCTTGCCATCGTAGCTCTTTGCATCCCTCATCAACAACGCTGCGGCCTCTCCGTTGAGCGGATCGGACGCGTTTGGATACCGAAGCAGTTGGGGCAAAAACACCTCAAAGATGTTGATCATGTCGAACATGGGGGACCAGGTCTGGTTGATGACGTCGAGGCAGACCGAGCCCGATACTTCGTCGATGTTGGCTGGAAAGAGAGGTGTGTTGTTGAGATCTGGCTCGGGGGATATCTCGCTTCACTACGGTCACTCACGATGGAATATCTTGTTGACAAAGCCGATCGAGGGACTCTTGTACGGGTAGCCATCGGGCAGCTCGACATGGATCTTCCACACGCCTCCTTCGAAAGGGGCTGCGGGGGGGACGCGCACAGTCGGAGCGGGTCAGGTCAAGAATAGGCCAGTTCTTGAATTATCCCGCGTAAGGCAGGCCATCGCATGCTCTAGCTACAATCGGCCTGCCCGACGCCATGGCCGCCTATCCCCCTGGCCGCCCCCCCACTTTGGGCGGTGACGCCCCCACGCGAGCCCCCACGGCGAGCGAGCCGACCACTCACTCTCTTTGGGACCGTTGAACCGGACGTAGAACTCTTGCATGTTGTCATTGACGAGTGTAACCTCGTAATCCGACATGAGCCTGCGGTATTTGCGGTTTCCAACGGGCAGGCGATCGGCCGTGGCACGTAATAGGCCGGAATAGCACCGCATCGAGTTTGGAAGCGAGAGCGCAAGTGAATATAGGGAAGCGTCAGCTTCACCCACTCTGTTTGACTGAAGACTAGTGAGAGCGCAAGTACTGACAGTTTCATGACATCAGTCTCGATCCTTCGCTTGGGGGAGCTGTATGGGCGACGTGATCAGGAAGACGACCTCATCAGCCGAACGGAGCTGAGCGAGCTCGGTCCGATAGCCACCGTGCGCTCCGGACTGGCCCCTCGGGACTGGGGATAGGGTGTGACGAACCTCATCGTGTGAGTCGGCCTAGTTTCAGTTAGGAGGTGAGCTGAGAGGGATCAATCGACGGTGGGCGGAGGAATGAGGTGGTCCGGTGGTGGCCGAGAAGGAGCAAAGCAGGCCGACGTCGTCCGATCGACATTCCAGGCGCGTGCGGCGTCGCTGAGGCCAGCCAGGCTAGGACTCGGTACTCGCTCACTCAGTGCCTCGCCGCTCGGACCTCGTATCATGAACGGGGTCCTTCTCTCGCAGTTGCATCTTCCGAGTCACAATCACAGAGGTGTACAGCATACCTTTGAGCTCAAGCCTCGCCCCAGGAGCTGCCACCGTGATGCCGACTCGGAGCAGAGTCCGACCGAAATCTCGGCCGAGTCGCAGTTCGTCCTCGGGCAGGCAAGCCCAGCTCGGCCCGACGGCACCAAACGGGTCAGCTGATGAGGCAGGTTTTGGAGGAAAAGCTGGCTCACTTTGTGATGCTCGTGAGCGATTTGTTACTGCTTAAAAGAGCACCCGGCGAACATTATGGTTTTATTTTTCACCAGATTTGCTGCCCACTGACATCACCGTATCGTCGATCCGGTTGATCCGCGGCATGCCGAGCTCAAATTGCCGACGAGAAGGCCAGGCCGTCGCACCGCGCCTCGCCTCGCCTCGCTCCACGTGCAGAGAATGCCTTCGCTCTTTTCAAGCTCGTTCGACCCTCTCTCTCTCTCCCGTCCTTATTAGACTTCCTACCCCAAGTGAAGACCAAGGAACGAGTTGATCCATCTGCCGTCTTCTTGGCCCGACCCCCGTCTCACCCCGCACGTCATGTCGTCGCCGCGCAACATCTCGTCTTCCTCGTCGGGCGGCGGCGCCAGTCGTGGTGGAGGTGCCGCTGTTCCATCAGCCGCCAGCGTCAGTCGCGAGTCGTCGACGTCCTCGGCCCAAGCCTCGCCTTTGCTGCACCCGACCACAGCGCACATCAACACCTCGTACGGCTCCCCCGGTGGGATCCCGCAGATCCCTTCCCGCAGCGAGCTCAACAGCCAGCACAACTCGCCCCGCGTCTCGTCGCCCTTTTTGAATCCTCGATCGGCAGCAGGTCCAGCAGCATCCCCATCGGGCGGAGGCGCCGTCTCCCCTGCGCTCTCGGCTTCCCATGCTCCGGTCACTTCACCCTTGCCACCAGCTTCGGTCGCGTCTTCAATCACCACCTCTTCGAACCCCAATTTGACCGAGGCGCAAAAGGCCGAGATCGTGCGGCGTCATTTGCTCAACGCGCATGACCAGAGTCGCGTAGAGCACCGACCGACGATCCATCCTCGCGCCTCGTCCAACTCGCTCGTCGCTTCTTCGAGTACGAGCATCGGCGAAGGTCCCTCCGTCGACGAGGGAGAGTACCCGACCCCTTACCATCTCCAGGGGGGCGACGTCGTTGCGGGGGTGTACAAGTGGGCCGCGCAACAGGCCGAAGGAGCCGGCGGCGATGATTCGGCCGCCCCTTCCTTGCGGAGGTCCAAGTCGCTCGTCTCGTTGGACCATGCGGCGAGGCAGCATGCGGCGGATGACTCCCTGACATTGGAACGTACGCCCACCTCCAACACCGGCGCGGCGGCCGACGACGACGACCCTTCTTCGGCTTCGGCGATGAGGGTGCGCGAAATTCTCGAGCCGGGCGGATTCCGACGTGATTTCGTCATTCGCAAGATCGCCGAACAACGCGGCGAACACGTGCAGGTCGCCGCCAGGAGGGTCTCGCAATCGACCGGTGGATCGCGGAGCTTCATCGACTTCCTCAGTCTGTACGGCCACTTCGGGGGTGAGGACTTGGAGGAGATCGAGGAGGAGGACGAGGAAGAGGATGAAGAGGACGAGATCGAGTACGATGGGCAGATTCGCGGTGCAGGGATTCCGCCGTTCCGAGGGCAGGCAAGTGGGTCGAGAGGTGTGCCACCGAACGAGCGGACACCCTTGGTGCGGAACAAGGCCACGAGGCAAGGGACGAGTTCGGCGGCCAAGCGCCAAGGACCGTCCCAGGGCGACGCGACCGTCACGCAGGCCGTGCTCATGTTGCTCAAGAGTTTTGTCGGCACCGGAGTCCTCTTTTTGGGTAAAGCGTGAGTTGGCTTCATTGCCAGTGAATTTGTCGGGCGCGGATGCGATGCTGATGTCGTTCTGAGCCGGCACAGCTTTTACAACGGAGGCATCCTCTTTTCCACCATCGTGCTCTGCTTCATCGCCATGGTCTCGCTCTACTCCTTCCTGTTGCTGGTCGAGACACGCCTCGTCGTCAATGCCTCGTTCGGTGACATTGGTGGTATCCTCTACGGCAAATACATGCGCTGGGCCATCCTCTTTTCGATCGTCCTCTCCCAGGTCAGTTCGTGTCGCGATGTTCCCCCCGCTGCAGTCGGCGTGTCCATTACTGACCTGGGTTACACGTCTTCATGACAGGTCGGATTCGTCGCGGCCTACACGATCTTTGTCTCTCAGAATTTGCAAGCCTTCATCATGGCCGTGACCAATTGCCGCCACCTCATCCCGGTCCAGTACCTCATCCTCGCGCAACTCATCATCTTCTTACCCCTTGCCATGATCCGCAACATTCAAAAACTGTCCGGTACGGCCTTGATTGCCGATGCTTTCATCCTTTTTGGTCTCGTCTACATCTTTTCTAATGAGATCAAGCTCCTCGTCGACAACGGCATCGCCGACGTCGCCCTCTTTAACCGCAAGGACTTCCCGCTCCTGATCGGGACCGCCGTCTTCTCTTTCGAAGGCATCGGTCTCGTCATCCCCATCACCGAGAGTATGAAGGACCCGCATCGTTTCCCGGCCGTCTTAACGGGTGTCATGATTGGGGTCATGGTCCTCTTTGCCGGTGGTGGATTGCTCGCTTATGCGGCTTATGGTTCCGCGATCCAGGCGAGTCGTTCATTCATGTTGTGGCGGGCTCCCTGTCAATCCACCTGTGCTGACATGTTTTTAACTCAATTCCCGCAGACGGTCGTCTTTGTCAACCTCCCCCAAGACGATAAGTTTGTCAACGCGGCACAATTCCTCTACTCAATCGCGATCCTCCTCTCGACGCCCTTACAACTCTTCCCTGCTGTGCGCATCATGGAGAACGGTCTATTCTCCCGTTCGGGCAAACATTCGAACCGAGTCAAATGGACCAAGAACTCGTTCCGCATGGCCGTCGTCGTAGGATGTTCAGCTGTCGCTTGGGCCGGCGCGAAAGACCTCGACAAGTTCGTTTCCCTCGTCGGGTCGCTCGCGTGTGTGCCGTTGTGCTTTTGCTACCCTGCGATGCTGCATTGGAAGGCGTGCGCCCATACGAGGAAGCAAAAGGTCATCGATGCGTTGTTGTTCATCTTTGGCTTGTTCGCGACGTGCTACACGACGTCTCAAACGGTGCGTACACGAAATTGTGCGATCCTTCTTGACGGGCTGCTGGATGTTGATGCGATGCTGCCGCCCCTCGTCGATACAGATCTCGATGCTCATCAGCGGCGGCGAAAGCGCACCCCCTAAATTCGGCAAATGCCAATAGATCCGTCCGCCCCTGTATGAAAACTCTCTTCTCCTCTTCTCGTCCCGTCTGTTACCGTTGAGGGCTCCTGTTTCCTTTCATTTTTTTTGAAGGGTGTGCCCCGGTTTTGTTTGGTATGGGCCTATTCGTTTGTTCTTCGTAGATGCTTTGTTTTCCCAAACACACAATCCTTAAAACTATATAATAAAAAAGTTGCCCCCAAGTTGTCCCAAGACAAACCATGTGGTGTGACGTCACAGTTTCAGCTCTGCACGGCTCTTGGTCCAGCCCGTCCCAGCTAGCGATGTTTCAGAATTATAGTCATGGTGCAACCGCTTGGTGCTCCCGATGGCTAGGAGCCACAGATTGTTTCGCCGACGTTCGCCGACGTTCCATGATCGGCCCATGATCGGCCAAGTGAGCCAGAGCCCTCGGGCCGTCTCTCAAGTTCGCCGGCGTTCCATGAGTCGATGTAGAACGTGCTCGAGCGTTTCTATCAATTCAAACGTTCTCAGCTACACCTATCGACGTTATCGAATGACTCCAAGACGTCAGCGGGTAGTGTCGGCCAGTGCGCCAATTCCGCCGTCAAGGGTCCCCGCCAGCGTGTCACGACTTGACGACACTGGGCTTCACTCCACGACGTTCCGCAGCCTTCCCCGACATTCTATGAGCCCGGTTTAAACTGAGGCGCAGGCTTCTCCACCATTCTCCCTCCTGCTCTTCACACCTTACCCTTCGCACCTCATCCCATCGCCACCTCGAGCTCGAGACATCCGAAGCGGTCGCCGTGGAAGCTCTGCAACGAATACGGGACAATTTGTCTCAAGAATCGGCTGCCGCATGCGGGTAAGTAAACTCATGGACTGTGCTCTTGGTGTGGGATTGTTCAGGAGCTAATGGAAAACTACCAAGCAGCAATTCCCTTCAACACGTCCTCTTATTCTATGAGCCCGGTTTGAACTGAGGCGCAGGCTTCTCCACCTTTCTCCCTCCTGCTCTTCACACCTCATCCCATCGTCACCTCGAGCTCGCGACATCTGAAGCGGTCGCACAAATCGTCCATGCTTGCATCATGACCGCTGACTTCCGGGGGGAAGTTGAAGTGCTGCATCTCTCTGTAAGTAGTAGTCCTTGCCTGACTTTTAGACCCGATACTAACAGCGGCACGGTGCGAGCGCAGACAAATGCGTCTTCTGGCCGCTGCAGACCGCATGACCGAAACAGAACGGGTAAGGGCACAGCGCTTTGCAGATTGGCTCTTAGGAGTTGGAGACGGCTCGGCAAACAAAACAGAAGACTCCATCGCGCTCCCACGTGAGCTACTCCTGCCGGCGACCGCGAGGAACACATCCGGGTTGATCAGACACAATATGTCAACAGGCAAAAAAGTTGATGAGGTGGCGCGCCACCTCACATTGAAAATCAGCAGTTCTGTTACATTTTTGCAGATGGGTATGGTTCTACTCTGCTTTCGTCTATGTTTTCGGGAGTTTTTTGCAGGTGCCGTTGAAATTTCTCAATTGAGCGAAGGCTGTCGGCGACGGGACCTTGAGTAGAAGCAACCGCAAATAATACCGTTCACCGGCTTCCGGACCGCAGAAGTGCATACGGCCAATGGCCTGTGTGTTCGTTTTCCGCTCTTGCCAAGCTCGCTTGTTTAAATCCCAATGAAAAGATCTGGGAACGTCGAGATAAAGTGAGTTTTGTGCCTTGGGTACCGGTGGAACTGTGGCGCAGAGCTTCAAGAATGCCGTAAGAGTCGTCTCTGGTGGAGCTGCTGTAGTTGGCGGACCGTCCTCAGGATCAAATCGGACTTGACTTGACCGCCGCAATCCCGTTCGCAATTTCCACATTGATATGGCAACTGTATTTTGAAGCCAGGAACGGGTTACTCGGTACAACGTTCGCATCGGTATAGATCTCCTCCCGTTCAGTTCCCGGAAACTTGATGAACTGGTGAAGATTGCGGCGGCGGTAATGCGGATAGCCCCCGTCTTCACTGGTAGTGCGATCCTGAAATTGCTTCGGGAATCCCTTTGAGCATTTTCCATTCTTGTCGTGACAGATGTGTTGTCCGGGGAGGTCGCATCGACGATGGAGCATGGAATTGGTGATCGTCTCAAACAATGTCGGAAATTTTTCTCGATCCGGAATCTCCGCTGTGACAATTCGATCAAAGTCTTCGTTCGTCTTCGGTTTGTCGTCCGGATGTAAGATCAGAAGGATGTGGGCGTGTGGGAGGCCCCTCTTCTGAAACTCGATTACATGGACGTGGGCAACAACCTGAATGATCGACAATATTTGGGGTGTCCTTCAGTACACAGAATACCCTGAAGCCAAGAGGCATCAAACAAACCAATGTCATAGAACTCACCCTGCCGAACACGCCGGGTCTGCGATAGTCTCCATAGATGTCATCAAGGCAAGCCGTGAGCTTGCCCTGGAAAACTCGTGCGACAATGTCGGGACGATTCGAAGCAGTTTGGCCTGGCAACAACGCGTTTACGATCTCTGGCCAGGCGGGATTGCAGGTCATCGTAATAAACAGATCCGGTGCGCCGAAAGCACGGACGATCGCCATGGCGTCTTGGTACAGCTGCACCATGTTCCTCGGTGAGCTAGGGTAGGAAAACGGCAAGATGACTCTTTTCCCAATTTCCGACGGATCGTTGCCCTCCGCAAGGCTGGCTTGAAGGGACGAATATTCTTCGGCTCTTAACGTTTTCTGGTTCGTCCTGATCCATCGCAGCCGGTCCTGCTCTGTGAGAGCCCACGCATCGGCGACGAACTTCTGAAAAAGTCGGCCACCAAGGAATAGCGTTGGGAAGGACACGGTATCGGGCCGAATGTGGAAGTAGTAGCCGTTGAATTGAAGCGGTGCTGAACATTGGAGTGTCCCGTCCTCCCGAGCGTTCAAAGTCCCAATGGAAAGCGCTAAACTTCCGACACAGAAGATCCATTGCACCTAAGTCATGTCGAGGGTAGGCTCCTTCCGGCAGTGGACGCAGTGCAACAGGTGACTGTGCGGCGGGGGGATGTCGCCGTGCGCGAACTGAACGCGCTCCCGGAGGTTCCGGACTGTGAGGTCGTCGCTGCGGGACAGAGTGGACGTCGGGCGTTGGCTGGGGTGGAGGTGATTGATCGACAGAATCATTTTGCTGCCTTTCGCTGAGTCTCCGCAATCCTTGTGCCCTAGATCTTCTGGAAGTCGACTGATTCGTCGATGTTGATGCGGTGAAAGCAGGGTTCGGCGAAAAAATGTGTGGGACCGGACCGGAACGATCTCGTTCGAGCCTTTCCCGTTGACGACGTCGTTGCTGGCCTTCAGACCTCCGAGACGTCGTGCTCACAGGCGGTGGAATCATTTGATAACGTCGATAGGTGTAGCTGAGAACGTTTGAATTGATAGAAACGCTCGAGCACGTTCTACGTCGACTCATGGAACGCCGGCGAACTTGAGAGACGGCCCGAGGGCTCTGGCTGCTGACCGGCCGAAAGGAGCCACTCGACGCGCAGAGGACCGGTGCGTACGTAACAGTTATTTCAGGGATAGTGACGAAAGGTTGTCAAAGGACCCAATGATGATCGCCTCGCATGAGTCATTGCAGGGCGTGGGCAGTTCGAAGTGAATGTGCAGAGCTTTTTGCTGGGCGAGCCGAGGAATAGTGGCTGTGTCGTGACTTGGCCGATCATGGGCCGATCATGGAACGTCGGCGGACGTCGGCGAAACAACCTGTGGCTCCTAGCCGTCGGGAGCACCAACCGGGCGCACCATGACTAATCCTGAAACATCGCTAGCTGGGACGGGCTGGACCGAGAGCCGTGCAGAGCCGAAACTGTGACGTCACGCCACATGGTTTGTCTGTTGTGTCTTAGGTACTTTTTTATTAGGTAGTTTTAAGGATGGTTTGTCTGTTGTGTCTTAGGTACTTTTTTATTAGGTAGTTTTAAGGATAAGGATTTTAAGGATTGACAGAGCTGGCCTTGGGCACAAAAAAAAAGGCTTTGACATTGAGTACAAAGTCGTGGTTGCAGGGTTTACTACTGCTGCTACGACTACGACTATTGCCAAGCTACTAAGAACTCCTTTTTATACACTGCAATTAGCTAAGAAAGTGGGAACTGCGAACAGAAGATTTTACCTCCTAGACTCGGGCTGTGATGTGAGACTGGGATCATCCCCAACTTGATTCAGTGGTGCATACATCTTCGTTTCTTCCTATGTGCTGTTCGAGTCCAGTCGGCGAAGGTGTGGTGTGCCGGTGTACGTGGTGATTTCGGAAGGCTTGGTACGACTCGGAGATGGTATCGTGTGTCGGGAGTCACACCGCGATTCCTACCGCTTGATGATGAAGCGGTGACGTAGGAAAAGGGATCGTGGAAGTGGTCGACGCCTCGAGACGCTCTTTCGACGTTCGATGCGAGAGCGCACTCAACGGCGGGGACGGGGTAGGAAAGTACGAGATGCTTCGAGTCGGAGTTGAGGACATCAGATTCGGGGTCGGAGTGGGGGTCGGAGTGGGGGTCGGAGTGGGGGTCGGAGTGGGGGTTGAGCCCGACGAGCTCGCGTTCGAGGACGACGAGATCGAGAAAGGGTTGGGTACGGTGGACTCGGAGACGAGGTCGAAAGGACTTGGATGCGGTGATAAGATAGGGGTGGAACCGCCTGACGAGGCGTCGTCAGGATTAATGATCTGTAAGTTTCAAGCCAATGGTGTTCAGTCCTTCCCCTGACACGAGGAACGTTTTCTAAACGTTTGCTCGCCTCACCTGAAGAGTGGTCCCCGATTTTCTGCCGTTCGATCCGGATTCAAAACCATCGTTTTCTCCACCACTGCCCGCCGCAAACTCAGTGTCGATCGACCACGCCTTAGCGACGTAGACACTTTCGACGATCGGTGTAGGCTCCCCATCCCCGAGACCAAATACGGAGCGCTCCAGCGAGTTAGATGATGTTGATTCTTCACTGTCACTTGTGGCCAAACGACGTGCAGATCCGATCCGAGCGCATAGGAGAGGCAATTGAGGATGTCCAGCGGGTAGAGGACCGCGAGAGCCGCTGCTGCCCGTCGACTGCGTTCTGCGACGAGTGGCACGGTATTGGGTGCGTTTCATCTTGTAGACCGAGTTCGGTGACTTGGGTGGGTCAAAGTTTTGGTTCGAATCACTGAATGCCGACGAGAAGGAGGTGGGCGAAGGTAGGCTCGGCGCGTCGGCAAAGGACACAGTCATGCTTCGGCGACGACTCCACGACGGCGAGGAGTGATTGGTCGATTCGGCCGGCAAGGGGAGGGATAAAAGGGGGCGGAGCTGTGTTGCAGAGCCCAGGGATTGATGACGCGAAACACAAACTCGAGAAAAAGGTAGAGCATGCGAGCGTCTTGGCAGGGTGGTAGAGGAGGTACCGTCCGAAGCGCGGCAAGGTGGGAACTCGGTCGCGATCGGCGCAAAGTACCGCCCGACCGGCGCGCGATAGTACCGAGAATAGTCGTCCGAATGTCGCCGAAGAGGCTCTCCCTCCGTTCGCTGGTTCGTCAGCACATTCATTCCATGATTACCGGTTGATGATGCTCCGAAGTAATCAAAGTAATCCCTCGACTCGAGCGATTCGTCGCACAACGTCGGCGACGAGGCTTGGGTTGATAAAGTCGACGGTGGCGACGAGCAGCGACTGGCCGGCAGCCTCCGCATTTCGTTCGATGCGTCGAGTTGAAGGGTCTTTAAAGTAAGGTCTTTTGTTTGTTGTAGTTTGCTCTCGTCTTGGTCCGAGCTTCTTGCGCTGTCGGAGCTATCGCCGTCACCGACGCCAAACACCTTTTTGCGCCGCTTCGTCCTCATCTTGAGCGTGCTCTTTGACGACAACGAGCGCGGTCTCAAGCTCATCGTCGGTTTCGAGATGGCGTCAAACAAAAACTCTGAACCCATGATTTGCCCTCGAAGCGCCGAGGTCGTGGGCCCAGCGATCGAAGGGGAAGGTGGGGGTGGAGGTGGAGGTGGAGGTAGAGGCCTTGCCGATGGCCGCCCCGTCTTCCAACTCGAGGCGCTAAAGTGGAGCGACCAACGACGCAGTGATTTGTTCGATGCTTCCAGGCATACCAATGGGTTTTTCGATACTTCGAACGTAGCTGGACTTGATTCTTCGACTGAGCCAATGGGTGCGATGCGTATGCTCGAGCTCGGTGAAGGTTTTTGGTCTTCGTCCGAAGGCGACTCGGCGATCGACGACCCGGCGCGCAGAGACGATGGGCGTGAGACGGCCGGGGACGATGATGCACTGCAGTCGATTTTTGTGCTTGATGGGGGACGGCTTATCATGGATAAGGTAAGACCACTACGGCTACTGATGACGTCGGCTCGTATGGTCGGCGTTTCAGGCTTTACTCGCAACTCCTGCAGGGGCACAAGGACGCCGCAAAATGTGTTAGACTCAAGCGAAATTGCAGCTTCCACGACAGTTACACTCACTTGAAAGGGATTGTGTTCGCTTGAAAAAAAAATCCCATCACCTTGCCCATTTTTGTCAACTTTGTCACCACTGCCGCAGGCTGTGACGCTCTCGGAGTGCCGCGGCTGGGGCCGATCGGGATCACCGTCGCCGCCGCCGCCCAGAGTCCGAACTGTCGGCGTAGCATCGCAGTCACCGCTGCTGTCACGAGCTCCAGTCGGCGTATGGACAAATGAGTCGACCTCATTGTCTCGGATGTCGCGCTTGGGTCGAATATGAAGTGTGACCGAGCTCGTACGACGGACTGGCAAGCGCTGACTCGAGCCAGAGGTAGACGGTGACGGTGCAAGTCCGACTCGTGCTGCAGTGGCCGAAGTTGAACTTGTGCGCGCCGGCAGCGACAATGACAATGGCGGCGTAGTCGCACGATGACCTCGATTGACTTCGCCAGTGCGTGTTGGGGCGTCCGTCTTGGGCGTAGGATGGAGCAACTTGTACCATCGATCGATCCACTTCACCATGTCGGAGCAACACGAGTGAGGTGAGGTCGTGCACGGCCTCGACGGATGGGCAGCTCGTGAGCGTGAACCGGATCGAGGTCCAAGATTGGAAAACGAAACGTTCCGCGTTTGGGTAGGAGCGTGCGTGCGAAAGGGTAACGCGTTTTTCACTTCCTTATCCAAACTTATCAGTGATCGGGCGGAACTGCTGGGATCAATTCAAACCAGCCGCGCTCTCGGTAAAATAGGAACGGGCGGTCGAGTTGGCGTGCGCGGCCGGGCGGGCGGCAATACTCAGCTGCCCGATTCTCCGCAATGAGATCGATTTGGGCTTGGAACTTCGATGCAACAAGTTCTTTGTGTGCATGAACATCTCTGTGGAATTGTACGATCAGTTTGTTAATGGCTAGCAAGCGCTGACCGCCGGAACTTCCCGAGTTGGCCTGATGTCCCGCCAGAGTGGCGCGCGCAATTTTGGCGGGGTAGCTCGGAAATAGGAGGCAAGTAGCCCCTTTACACGCCGACGCGTCGGGGCGCGTGTTATCGCGTGAACGCTTCCCAGACAACTGGCGCTTGTGCGGAAAGCTTACAGTGTGACGGCTACCTAGAAATAAATCAGATGGATCCACTCTTCATTCTACGTTCTTGAGCGCTTCCAACACCTCGTCGAGCCCATCATCATGCGCGTCCTTCGTCCTCTCCTTCGCGCGCTCCTTCTTGACCTTCTCGGACCGCTTCGAAGCCTCCTCGATCGCCGCCACATCGACCAACGTCTCTCCACCTGCCTCACCACCTTCCCCGTTGTCCATAGCCTTGGATTTCTTACCCTTGAATTTGGTCTCGAAAATCTCGTCGACCTCGTCCTTCTTCCTCTTCTTGCGCTTCGAATCTTCCACTGAAGCGGTTGACGTAGCCGCAGCGGCTGGCGCATCGAAAGCCGTCTTGAGCCCCTTGAGCTCGACATCCCTCTGCTTCATCTTGGTCTTCCAATCCTCCCTCCTCCGTTCCCACAACGGCAACTCCAACTTTCTCGCCCAAAAATGCGCCCACGACGATTGTTGCAAGAATGGCAATTGCCCCTTCTTGCTGATGGATTGTGCAATCTTGTCCTTGAGGAAGACATCGGCAACGGCCCAGCAGTGTTCGACGAGGCGTGAACCGATCCGGTCGTCGGCGAGAGTGTGGTAGTGCCCGATCAGGGAGAGGAGGAAACTACGAGTCTCGCGCGGTGGGGTCGTCGGTGAGTCGAGGAAGGCGTCGATCAGTCGCGACGAGGTCGGGTTGCGCGTCAGAGGGGTCAGAGCCTCGATTTTGAACGAGCTCAGCGAGTCGTAGAGAGCCTGGGAATGAGGGGCGTGTAGTCGGGCAAATGCTTGTAGCAGTAGAGAGCCTTGCACGGTAGGTTCGACCGTGACGTGCGAGGGAAGCTTGCGGTAGTACTCGAGTCGGTTCAATGAGAGCACGCAGGGAATCATCAAGAGCCGTTCCTCCGGTGTATGCAGACCAAAGGTGTCGAGAATGAGCTGTAAGATGTCCTGGCCGAGTCAGTCTCATGTACTCTGAACAACACAAACCAACAACAACTTACATCAGAAACCTGCTTCTCGGCACTTTCCAAGGCTGAAGCGCGTTCGAGCAGCATCTTCATCACCCCCGTCCTCGAGTTGTCGACCCACTCGGCCCTCCTCTCCCTCGCGATCTGACTCAGTTCCTCCACAGCCTCGACAAAGAGGTCCTTGTCCAATCTGGACAGAGCGACAGCGACAACAAAGTTGGCGACGGCGTTTCCGGCCAAGCGATGCAGTTTGCCAGCAAAGAAATCGGTCCACAACGCCTTGACGATGCGGTCGGGGGCTTGTTGCAGGATCGTCTCGAGCGTCGGGGCCGAAGCGGGGTGCCGCAACAGACCGCCGAGGTACTCTTCTCGAAGGTTCGTGCGCGCCTCGGTCGTCGTGTCGGGTTTCTTGACTTCTTCAATCAGGCCGCACAGGACTCGATCGGCCCACCCACCAACTCGCCACCCTTTGGGTCGAGCGGCTTCCAACTCGATCAAGACGCGCACCGCCGGTCCCGCAACCGCGTCCATCGCCGCTTTCCTGACCCCATCACCTGGAATACCCGCCGAGGAAGACGACAACACGCCCGAGTTAATCTCGATCACCTCCAAGGTCGTCCACATCGCCTTGAGCGCGTCGTCAAACTCTTTCGGCACCGAGCGAGTCTTTTTGCCCTTGTCCGTCGACGAATCGGCGGCTCCGTCGGCCGGTCCGAGGAACGACTTCATCGATCCTTGTGCTTTGCGGAACTGTAGGGATCGCTTCGATCGCTCGGCACCACCGGATTGACCTTCGGCTGTCGGTGCTTGGCCCGCGACAAGGAGTAGCAAGGCGCGGAGGCAGTGGGACCCGAAGGAATCGTACAGAAGACTTGGGAGCTCGGGCACGAGTTCAGTAATGATGGAGATGATAAGCGTCGACATGGTCGGCAGCGACGACGCGGACGTCGACGCTGTCGGCGGCAAGGCGATGATGCCTCGGGTCTGCCACCAGAAGAGTAACTCTTGATTAGACGCATGCCCATACCCTCTCCAGACACATGGTATCAACTCACCTCTCGATCGACGGTTTCTCCTGCCAACGAAAACAAGGTCTGCAATACATGACTGGCGCGTTGATGTCGAACCAGTCGATCATAGTTGCCCGTGAAGCGATCGGCGAGAACCCTCTTCGCAAAATCGTCCATCGAGTACAGCAGTCGCTCCAATATGACGCTCGTCTCTGTATCACCTGCAAGGGCCAACTCGTTGCCGGACAAGGCCTCCAACGCCGATCGTAGCAATAGCGGTCGGTCGTCCTCCTCGTCCTCTTCCCCCTCGGTCGCTCTGTGCCGTTGTCCAACGCCCAGGGATTCCATCTCGGCGATCTGTTGATCGACTTGCTGAAAGTAGGCTTTTGTGTCTGGATCACACTCTGGTAAAGCGTTGGGGTCGACAGGCACAGCAGGTCCCGAGCCGGAGGGGCCATCCTCGCCTTGGGCGTCACCATACGCTGGATTCGACGTCGACGCTACAGCACGATGGGGCAGTGCGTTCCAAGGCATCTCGGACTTCTTGTGTCGAGCGCGCTTCTCCGCCAGTTCTTGGGCTCGAGCAGCCTGTTCCTGCTGCTCCCGCTTGAGCTGTTGAGACGACAACACGAAACGAGTTAGCCCACTTGTGCCAAAGTCGGCTGCGAAGCTCGCCGTGGGGGGCCATGAGTGTACCATGATACACGTCCGCGTCATGTAGAGCTCCTGACAAGGTTATGTGACTGTTTCCACCTGCTCCAGAGGCACCCTGTGACCCGCGATGGGTTGGAGGGAGCTGAGTGAATGCACCCGTGCGACCAGGCTGCGAAGGCCTCCCGAGGACCACCGGTACAGCTCTGGGACACATAATCGTACGTCTTGGCTTACCTGCTTGGCTTCCTTTTTGGCATCAGCGCCGCGTCGTTGACGAGGTCGAGGCATGTCGCCCGGTCGGTCGCTTGTTCGCACAAGGTTGTGAGCAGAAGGAGCGAGCAGCACTCGAGTTGGTCTCCGCGCCTGCCACGGACATCGGATTGACATTCACGTTCGGCTGGCAGAGTCATCGAGCCGGAGATATAACATGTTGGGGCTTCCTCTGTGTTGGGGTGCGGTCAAGGAAAACACCATAGTACGGGCACTATATTCCACAAGAGATGACACCCAAATGTACCCTCTTTCCTCTCTACGATCGCCCTCCGACGATCGCCCACGTATTCCTCATCCACTCCAACTGCCCCTCGATCGCCGCCTTCTTATTCTCCGCCCGCCTGAATCCATGCCCTTCCCCTTCAAACAGAACCAACTCACATTTCCCCTTATTCGCCAAAACGACCTCCTTCATCTTCTCCGCCTGTTCGGGAGGCACGACCTTATCCTCCGTACCTTGGAGCAACAACAACGGCGCGCGGATCTTGTCGGCGTTGTAGAGGGGCGATCGATCGTGATACACTTCGGGGATCTGCTCGTTCGTGCCTCCGACCAAAGCAAAGAGGTATTGACTCTCGAATTTGTGCGTGTCGCCCGCCAAGAGCGCGAGGTCGGAAATGCCGTAATGCGAGATCCCACAGGTAAACACATCCGGCGCCGCACACAGCGCAGCAAGGACCGTGAACCCCCCTGCTGAACCTCCCGTGATACCCACGCGTTGAGGATCGACGTACCCTTGTGAAGCGAGGAATTTGGCGCACGAGACAACGTCAGAAACGTCCGCGATGCCCCATTGACCGGCCAATCGTTGACGATAGGCTTTCCCGTACCCCGCTGAACCGGCATAGTCGACACCACAGTAGGCGAACCCTCGCGAAGTCAAAAGTTGGATCCCCCATTCGAGGCCACGGCCGGTCGACGACGTGGGTCCACCGTGGGCGTAGATGAGCAAAGGGGGCTTCTCGTTCGGATCCAAACTGCCGTTAGGGTGATCCTTGTTCGTAGGCGGGAAAAAGACGGCGTACGAGTCGGTACCGTCTTCGGCGGGGAAAGTGATCTCTTGACCAATCGAGATGTAGCCCGGGTCGACCGACGCCGACGACTCGGTCTCGAGCACACGCGGTTCCGAACCCTCGGACGCGAGGTCGATCAAGGCAAGCACGTCCGGCGTGGTTGCGACCGAGGCCTCGACCACGACTTGGGTCGGTGAGATGACCGTGATCGTGTGGATGACCTGATAAGGCACCGAAATGACCCTGGACGAGCCCGACTCGATGTCGATCACTCGCAGATTCCCTCCTTTGGCTACCGAGATCCACTTTTTGTAGTCGAGGAAAGCGTGCGTCACAGTGCCGAAGATCCAACCGGGAGCTGTTCAGCAGAAAGGTGATTCAAATCATCCACAGTTTAGAGAAAAGACCGCGTTTGAAAACGTGTACACCTCGGGATAGGGTTCGACACTACTCACGTCCCACATCGTGCCCAGTTGGCTCGGCTAGGACCATCCTGGCTTCTTTGCCTTCGGTCCATTGGTATAGCTCATTGTAGCCCGTTCGGTCGCACAAAAAGACCAATCGGTCCTCGTTCTCGGCCCAACGGGCTTGGCTGACGGCCTCGACGTTCTTGACTTGACCAGCGATAACCTGCTTAGCCGCGACGTTGACCTCAATCGACTTCTTGTCGTCGGACAGGCGCACGGGGGCGACGCAGAGCAACGAGCCTTCCCAGGGCATGTCGGGCATATACCATTCGATCCACGAGACGTATTTACCTGGTGACGCGAAACGATCAGAGCGCGAGTTAGTAGCCGACCGTTGCTGGTCTACGAGACCGAAACAGCTCTGCACTTGCCCGAAGGTGAGAAGGCAGGGCACGAGTAGAAATCGGCGCCCGCGACGACGACCTTGGGTGTGGCTTCGATCGATGTGTCCATCAGAACAATGTTGTTGACCACTTTGGCCGGCTCATCGATGGTGTGGTCCTCGTGAACAGCGAGGATCAGGGAAGAGGCTTGGGGGTGGGCCGAGGAGAAATCGGCGTAGCGATCGACTTTGGATTCTGTGGTGTAGAGTGAGTCGAGAGCATGTGAGCATAGTGCACAGGTAAAATTTCAATCGTTCTGTCTCGCTGGACCGACCCTTGGTGATCCTCTTGGGTTGTTGCCATTCGCCACCATCGGCCTTGGGCTCGACGACCCAGCTCCCGCCTTCGATGTGCTCAAACACGAGCCCGCCATTCTCGAGCGTCGCATACGATCCACCGCCGTACTCGTGCACTCTCGAACGAGCGTTCCATTTCTCATCGGGGAGCACTTCGATTTTGGTAGATTTGGCGTCGGACGCTGCGGAGGTGCCACTGGGGAGAAGCAGTCGGGCGAGGGCGTTGCGCCCTTTTTGGGACGGCCTGTTCTCGAGCCAGTACAGGGACGAGGACGCCTTGTTGTAGAGAGGCATGGATAGGCCGATGAAGGAGCCCAGCACGAGGTCGAGCGTGATGGGCGACTCGAACGAGCCAAACTTATCCCTGGAGCCGGTCGTGGTGGCGGATGACATGGTGCGATAGCTGTTGGAGCTGAGCGTGGACAGCAACGAGCGCAAGCCAAGACGGGTGAAGGAGCCGATGATGACTGCGGTGCGTGGGCTTCGTGTTCGAGAAACGGACAGAAGTGATGGAGACGTGCGCGGTGCAGAACCGTCGTGCCTCAGCGCCTCAGCGACGTCGGCGCTTAGCTTGGAGCGCTTAGCAGATGAGTCGAGCGATTGGTGGCGCACCACGCGGTCTTCCTCCGCCGCCGAGACTCGCTATGACCCGACTCACACCAACCACTTTGGGGTACTGAGAACAAAAATACTACTCTTCCGTACTTTTGTCGCATCTTCACAGGGTCGCATTACTGGCATGGGTGAGACAGGGGTGATTTTTGGGCCGCGCAAGAAAAGGGACGAAATCAAACCATTTCTCGAGAGTCTGAGATGCACGTTCTATAGGGCTTCGTAGTGCATCGGCATCACTGTCTCCCGCTTGTTGTTTCGTTTGTTCCAAAACCTTTTTCGAGTCAACCGAGAAAATACTAGATACTTAATGCAAATTGAAACCACCCTGAAAGCGTAATAAAATCATCAAGATGAGTCAGCAGTTTGGCGCCCTCGGGCGCGGTCCGCGTCATGCTGAAGGGCACGTCATCCGTCGTCAACTTCGCACCGACTTGCTCAAGTACCGCTCACACCCGTGACTCGAGCTCGTTAACTGCCCACGCGCATACGAGTCAGCGCTTCAATTCGAACTCTTGGAGTTGAATGTGCCTATTTGTAGATATCTAGGTGGGTACATAAGTCATGGCTCAAATGCAGGCTTGCCCATTCAGGGCCCAATTTGGTGCATTCGGTGACCGGCACTGATCATGCTTTCGCAGGCTTCCCTCTTGTTCTTGTTCTTATTCTTCACTCTCACCAACCACGAGCTCGCCGAGAGCTCAAGATCTTGTGCCTTGACCAAGGCACATCCTCCCCTCCGGCTTTATGGGTCCCCAAGCTCAAATCAAGGTTTTACCCGCGACCGTGGCCGATCTTCCCTTCCTGGCCGTCGTCAAGCGTCGATCGCTCGGTCACTTGCCCGTCACCGAAGCCATATGGGGCAAAGTACCCGACCCTCTCGTCGACGACTACCGCGTCCGAGAATTCACTCAGATGTTGCACAATGACAAGGTCACGTTGCAAAAGGCCGAGGTCGACGGCAAAATCGTTGGGATCGGCATTTGGCACCAACCGGGATATAAACCCGATCCCGAGATCGAGCTTCCTCCCGGGGCGAATGTCGAGGTCGGCGACGAGTTCTTTGCTTCGATGGCACTTGACCACGGGAGACCTGCATATCGTAAATTTCCCTTTGCTGCAGTCCGCCTCCCGGCGATCGACTGACTCTGGTCTCTCCTTGCACCCCTTGATGCGACAGACTTGGCTGTCCTCGGTGTCGTTCCTGAATACCAAGGTCGAGCGATAGGACGGGCTATCCTGGGGTGGGGCATGGCACAAGCGGATTCGTCAAATCACAGCATTTTCCTCGAATCGACCGAAGGTGGGTGTGGTTGATGAGGCGTTCAGGGAACCGTTGTTACACGAGAGCTGACTGTGGTGCACGACCATCGGTGTACAGACGGCATTCGCACATACCTCAAGAACGGCTTCTACCACATCCGAGAGTTGTTGGCTTCGGGACCGGATCGGAATTTTACTGTACGTTTGGTTTTGGCGGACCCCTATTTCTAGACACTTGACTGAAGGCGGTGGTCCTCGAACGCAGGTCAACCCAATGCATCGACCCTCGCGTTTCGAGCTCTCGCCAGATCCGTCTCGCTTCAGCATCCAACTCGTAATGCCCGAAGACCTTGCCCGGATCGCCGAGATTCACCTATCCTCCGGATCGGCAAACGCTCACTCGAGCCAAGAGATCGTAGCAACGTATGAGGCGCAACTCAAGGATGATCGGGCCTTCAGGATTTACAACGCCGTCGAACGTTGTAGTGGGAACATCGTTGCGGCCGCGAGTTGGCGAACGCCTTATGCATTGCTTGGAGATGATTCACCCTCGCCGTTCGGAAAAGGGCGCATTGGGCTGGTGTCGTTGGTTGTGGATGCGACGGCGCAGGTCCAAGGGCTCGAGGAAGGATTGCTTGCTTCGGTCAATCTGGAAGGTGAGAGGATGGGATGGACCATCGCGTCAACGAATGTAGCCCATAGCGACGGCGCGACACAGAACGGCGGGGCCCGAAATGATCAAGTGAGCCCTTGACCGGGCTTTTCAGGATCATGCGTAGACAGACTAGACATCTCACCTGTGCTCTAAAACACGGCTTTCAATTCATCAACTGTCCCAGTGGGTCTACTTCCACCCAGGAGCAAGCAACACCTCTCATTCACTGCGCACAATCTCCCCTGCAACCCCTGAAGACTTCTCCGAGATTGCCCGCGTCCGCCGGCGAGCCTTCGAGCCCTCACTCGTCCACCAAACACTTTTTGGAAAAACGGATTCAGAGGACTTTGATCGATGGACGGTGACGCGATTGCGAAAGTCTTTTCAGGCGCCTCACCAAGCGACTTGGGTTGCGCGATTGGAGGGCAAGATTGTTGGGTTTGCCCGGTGGGATTTGCCCCATGATCAGGAGGTAGCAGAAAAGGAGGATAAGAAGAACGAGGTGGACGAGCGTGGAAAGGCTTCGCCGAAGTACATACCAGGGGCGGAAGCAGAACTGGCGGATCATCTTTTCGGCCAGTTGGGGAAGACCGAAGGAATAACGCAGTGTTATCGTACGTGGTTTCCTCACATGAGATCAATACAGAATTGCCTGACCCCAGAAGTGTGTTTGTCTTGTCTCGCAGAGTTAGGTTCCCTCTGTGTCGACCCCAAGTATCAAGGTCAAGGGATCGGATCCGCGTTCATTCGATGGGGTCTAGACCGAGCCGATGAGGATGGCGTGCCGTGTTACACCGACGCCAGCGTGGTCGGACTGCCCGTATACAAAAAAGCCGGATTTGAGACCTACGCTGCGCCTGTCTATGGGGGTCGGCGTAAGGAGTTGGTGGTAAGTGAAGCAAGGGGCCGAAAGAGGGCGCAGGGCAAAGAGTCGGACTTGCTGATGCGATTTACTGCCATCGAACAGCTTTATCCGATGCGACGCCAGCCCCGACGCAAGCCGACAGGGTAGACCTTATTTCTCATGAGTGTTATTGGGTGTATTTACAATGACAGCTATGCTCCAAGCCGACAGAGAGTGTCTAACACAGTGGTCGACCGAAGACGCAGTGGTTCGTGAACGAACTTGAAGGAGGGCACAAAAGAGTTCCATCAAGCAACATAATGTAGCTGTCCCCCGTACGACAGACAGAAGCAGAAGTACAAAGACCTTAACGAAAAGTGAGCGATACCCTGAAGCTAAGTCAAGAAGTAGATCAAAATCTTCCTAAACAGGAGTTTTCGGTCCGTCGTTACGTGACGTAACGGAACGCGGGGTGGCTGTAAAGAAGACACGAGTCAGCCCATGTGCGAACAGTAACAACAACAACACTTCTAAACTCACTCTTCAGCAAGGTCACTCAATTGCTGAGGCGCGACACCTTCAAGGCCCCAACCCTTGGTACGCGCGCGTTGCGAATCCAGCGGCAACTGCTCAAAGTCCTCATCGCCCTCTTGCACAGGACCGTACTTGGCGTCCTTGGCGCGGTTCTCGCTACCGAGGTGAAGGGTCAAACCCAGGGAGAGGAAGAGGGCCATCAGGGTGAAGCCGAGACCGACACTTTGGCCGCGAATGAATCGGGGAGCGTCCTGCTTGAAGTAGACAACCGACGATACGATACCTCCCGAGCTAAGAGAAAGGGAAGGAGTCAACACTGGTAAATCTCGAGCGACAAAGAGGTCAACATATGACTTACTTTCCGACACTGAAGAACAAGCCCATCGCGGCCGAACGCTTGGTACGGTTAGGGAAGTTGTTGCCCTAATGACGAACAAAACAGATCAGGATTCTGCATATCGAGAAGAGTAATGATTTGAATCGACTCACGATCCAAGCAATCGAGTTGGCGATCTGTTTAATGGTCAAGGGTATTGTGCGCGAAGATGAGGATCAGTGACATTCCATTTGCGCGTTGTTTGTGCGTTGACAAGAGGTAGAGCAAGACACGGATCGAGACTCACGCAAGGGCAAAGACCACCGACGCAAAGGAACAGCGAGAAGTATGCGACCTTAGGGCTGTGGACGGGGTTGAGGACGAGCAAGAGAATGAAGCCAATGACTACGATCGACAGCCAGAAGACGTTGAAGAAACCGCGGTGGCCAAGTCGATCCGAGTAGAGAGCGCCTGAGTATGGTCAAGATCAGCGCCCATGAGCTCATTTACATGGCGAAGATTCATTCCATGCTGGCGGAGACTCACTGACGATGGTTGTGAGGAAGCCCAGAAAGAAAGGCGGGGTCGACAAGAGCGATGCTTGCGACTTGCTGTAGGTGCCAAGCGCGGCGATGATGGTCGGAATAAACAAGGAGAGCGAGTAGAACGGTTCGGCAACACCCTGTCGATGCGGAATCGGAACATCAAGTAGAGAGCGAGGCAGTTTTATGAGCATCCGGCGACGAAGAAAGACACTCTCAGTATTTCCAAAAAAATACTCACGATGTAGATCAAGGTGAAACAGTAAGTCTTCCAGTCCTTAAATGCGACACGGACCTGGGCCCAAGAGAACTCGGTCTGCAGCGTCGGTCCACGATCGGCTTTTAATCGACGGAGGACTTCTTGTTGCTCTTCGACAGACAAGAATTTGGCCTCCTCGGGGAAGTCGGTCATGACGAAGGGAGCAGCGCAGGCGATGGCGAAGGTGATGATACCCTCGATCTACGGTCGAATCAAATATTCTGCGTGTTTTAGCAAAGAGGCTATGCCAGTGGGTCTTGAAAGAGTAGGAGCGCTTACGATGAAGATCCAGCGCCAACCGGCGTAGCCACCAAGACCATTCATTTGAGCAAGACCGTGGCTGAAGTACGAAAAGAGTCAGATCTGCTACTCGGGCGTCGTCGTAGGCGGGCGGTAACAGGGGCTTACGCGATCAAGCCACCGAAGGCACCGGCGAGTGTGGCGGCAGAGAAGAAGATACTGATGCGAACTAAGAGATCAAGAGCGGAATCAGTACGCCTGAAACCGTTGAACCTCGCGATGTAAAGCTTACTCGACTGTTCCCTCCTCTTGTACCAGGAGGTCAGGTAGAAGCAAGCGGCGGGGAAGAGTGGAGCTTCCGCCATTCCGAGGAAGAATCGAGCCACGACGAGGCCGGTGAAGCTCGTGACGACACCCATCAAGGTCATGACGATGGCCCATACGAGCATTGCGGCGGGCAAGAGACGCGAGGGTCTCAAGCGACGAACAAAGATGACTGCGGGGGTTTCAAAGAAGACACTGTGACAAGATGCCGGCGGCGGTTCGGTTAAGGACGGACGGTCAGCTACACGGAACGGCATGGCACACCAATCGAATAGGACCGCAGACGCGAACAAGATCAAGTACCAACTTACTAAGACACAAAGAAGACGAGCAAGGCGATTGAATATTGAGAGCCGCTCATCTTGAGCTCCTTTTCAAGACCACTCACTGCGCGCGGCCGACGAGGGGACGGTACGTGGTCAGACACGACGCAACCAAGTGGGAACAGTCTATGTTCGGTGACTCACGTCGAGCCTGGCCACTTTAGATTCAGAAAAATTACAGAAGACGGACCGAGTCAGCCAGCTGCAGCAAACTTTGACCCCGGCGGCGCCGGGTAGCGCCTTCGGTAACAGACGATGTAGAGGGGACTCACATATTGACACGGTCCAAGAACGACATCAAGTACAAGAGGCTGCGAAACGTGTACGAACGCGATCAGCCATCTCCTAAATAGACCGCGACACTGCGTGCGCGCATGTGTGGCGACTACTAGACGCGTGCCGCGTGGGGGACCCTAACGAAACGGTCAACCCACGGGCCGAGCGTGCCGGTAGCCCTACGAGGCGGAGGATCTGGCAGACGAGCGCGGAGGCCGGGATCACTATGCCAGAGCAGACGTACGATAGGAACGGTACAATCTTCCAGTCGATCTGGTAGAGATGCGATGGTCGATGATGTCAGCATGAGTAATTCTTGCTGAAGCAACAAGGAAGACGCGACGTACTTTGCGGATCAATCGCCTCTCTTCAGCCTTCGAGAAGGGGACGCCGACGGGAGATCCGACCTCGTCGTGCTCGAGCACCATCTTTTCATCGTCAACGCTCGAGGCTTTGGTGACCACATTGAGGGGAGCCATGCTGTTCGACCAGGGGCCCAAAGATGTCGAGAAAGATGTGAACGAAACAAAGAGTCAGGAGGGTGAAAGACGTCGTAGGACAAGCTCACTCGAAAATCCTCACTAGCACCGAAATCAAACACGGGGCCCCCACACTCTGAGCCGGCAAGCCGAGCCAGGTCGATCGCTCATGATTCATGAACCACCAGTGGGCGGCCGCGGCGACCGTGGGTACCGGGACCGGGCCCGAAGGCGCACCTGCTCATTAATAAACCGCTTCCTTTGCTCTCTGAAAGCCCTACATCGGACGATCGTGCAAAGAACTGCCGGCCGCAGCTGGGAACAGCTTGGCCAAATCGCGCTTCGCGAACTTTAAATTTCTTAGCTCGAGCGCTCGAACTCAAGCTCAAGGGCGATTGACACATCTCCTGTCCATCGTCTCCGCACTGGAGTGAATACCTCAAATAGACCTCCTTTTGTATAGGTACCGCCCCTTGCCGAATATTTTGTCAGCTCGATCTCGATTGAAAGATGTTTGACTCTTTTTACGCTTTGCGGAGGAGCGTCAGCACGTCGGGGGCCGCGGGCTCGGTGCCTATTCTCCGATTGGTCGAGAGATAGCGGGGGGAGAGGGGGGGGGGGAGGGGGGCTTGGTTGACCGCGGCGCCCCGGTCAACCAAGCGCAATCCATCGCCCTAAAGTCGCGTGGATGCCAAGACCAGAATGATCATCCTCCGGTCCTCAATCCCGATGTCAAAGACGCGTGTGCAAGGAAGAAATAGTTCCATCTGCTCCCCGAGCTGCTTCATATTCGGAGTCTCGCAACGTAAGGAGCAAGGTCAAAGAATACGTTCTCGAGCTGAACCGTGATGCCGGCTTCAAGGAGGTCCAACCTCATGGCGCTGTCGAGGCTCGAGGAGCTCCCTTCGCGACTCGCTCGGTAATCGCTTAATTCAAGACAGCGAGTTGCAACCAGGCAGAGAGGGGTACTACAATAAGCACCGATTGTGAGCATTCTTGATAGCATAAGTCCGATCAAGTAGGACAGTCGGACTGTGTTGAGCTCGAGCATCCGAAACCGCTCAGGCCACGTATCGGAATGCGGGATGACTGTTGGCAGGTAGTACAAGACCCAGTCAGGTTCTCCCAAGACTGTTCTCCAACCCATCATCTCGGTGGCACTCACCCTTCAGCAAGCTCGTTCAACGCCTCCTGCGGCATGTCCTCGAGTCCCCAAGCCTTGATCCTGGCCTGCTGTTCCTCGGCCGACAACTGATCAAAGTCCTCGTCGCCATCCTGAGCGGGACCGTACTTGGCGTCCTTGGCGAGGTTCTCGCTCCTCAAATGGAGCGTCAGGCCGAGGGAAAGGATCAGAGTCATGAGCGTGAACCCGAGTCCGACGCTGTGGCCTCGGATGAAGCGCGGCGAATCTTGCTTGAAGTAGACCAAAGAGGAGACGATACCACCAGCGCTGTAGAGGGATGTCGTCTGAATGGTCAGCACTTGCTGTCCCGTGCGTTGGAGTCTGCACCTGCCACTCACTTTCCGACACTGAAGAACAAGCCCATGGCTGCGGAGCGCTTCGTTCGATTCGGATAGTTGTTGCCCTACAATCGACAGAAAGCTCATCTTAATATCAGCTTTGGCAAACTTTAGCAATGGTGGGAGTGTGTTTAGACTCACGATCCAAGAGATGGAGTTGGAGATCTGAGTTATTCAAGGTTCGAAAGATCCGTCAGTCGCCGTAGCGCCGCCTCATATAAGAAGCCCGCCCTCCAATCCAGGCCGAACTCACACAAGGGCAAAGTCCTCCGACGCAGAGGAAGAGAGCAAAGTACGCGACCTTGGGGTCCGTCCTCGGGTCACGCGCGAGCAAGATAATGAATCCGATCGAAGCCAAAAAAATCCAAAATACGTTGAACAAGCCGCGATGGCCGAGTCGGTCAGAGTAGAGCGCGCCTAGATGAGGACAGGAGTGACCCGCAGTCGATTCGATCACTGATCAGCAGGGGCAACTTGAAGGCTCTAAAAGGCACGCCAGTGCTGACTGAAGAGAGTGGTTGCGAAACCCAAGAAGAAGGGTGGGGTCGACATGAGCTGACTTTGAGACAGGCTAAACGTTCCAAGAGCCGCTACGATGGTCGGGATGAAGAGTGCGATAGAGTAGAACGGCTCGGCGACACCCTGAGGAAGAGCAAGGTTCGAGGGGATCAGAGTTATTCGCAGACAATGGCAGTGAGGTAAGATCCGTCCGGACTCACTATGTAGATCAAGGTGAAGCAGTACGTCTTCCAGTCCGTGAACGCGGCTCGGACTTGCGACCAAGCGAACTCGGTTTGCAACGATGGACCCCGATCGGCCTTGAGACGGCGGAGCACCTCTTGTTGTTCATCCTGGCTCAGGAAATTGGCTTCTTCCGGGAAGTCCGTCATGACAAAGGGTGCAACACAAGCGACGAGGAATGTCACAATGCCTTCAATCTGAATGAGATGCGTTACGCCAAAGTGAGCAAAGTACGTTGGTCCGGACCCACGGACAGAAGCTGAAGTCGACGCACGATGAAGATCCATCGCCACCCGGCCAGACCACCCAAACCGTTCATCATCGACAAGCCATGCCTAATAAGAAGATGTAATCAGCACGCCTACTATTCAAAATAGCCATGAACGAAGACGCAGTGAGGAACTCACGCAATCAAGCCACCGAAAGCACCCGCGAGCGTCGCCGCCGAGAAGAAGAAACTGATGCGGATGTTCTGCTCCTTCCTCTTGTACCACGAGGTGAGATAGAAGCAAGCGGCAGGGAATAAAGGCGCCTCCGCGAAACCGAGGAAGAAGCGAGCGATGGTGAGGCCGGTGAAATTGTTGACCAGACCCATCAAGGTCATGACAACACCCCAGATCATCATCGCTGCGGGGAGGAATCGGGAGGGTCTCAAGCGGCGGACAAAGATAACCGCGGGCGTTTCAAAGAAGACACTGTGGGATAAGCGGCCAGATTAGAAAGATAACTCTCATCTTTAATAGTCTGAAGGAAGCTGTAGTCGTCGAGGGCGCTTACTAGGAAGTGAAGAAAACCAGGAGAGCGATGGAGAACTGGTTGCCCTTAAGGTGAAGATCCTTTTCGAGTCCGTTCACTGCCCGTGATCAAGCCGAGAGATGATAGGCAGGGTAAGTCCCTGGTCCTTTGAATTCACCCAAGAGATGGAATGCTCAGGGGAAAAGGGCTTACGTCGAGCTTGACCGCTGATAGTGCGGAAGCGTACCGCAACGTGAGAAGACTCGTCAGCCGTCGGCCGACTCCTGAGTCAGAAACGAAGGCCAGGAGGAGGGCTCACATGTTGACGCGATCCAAAAATGACATCAAATACAAGAGCCTGCGCCACCATTCCCAAAATTCAGCACTATGTTCCAATTCAAACTCGGGCGCAACCACACCGATGAAGCGGTGTTCGAGGGATGCCGACCGTAATCTCCGAGGCCAAGCGAGGCGATTCCTCCCTCGCGTCAAGCACGACCGAGCTGCCGTCGGACTCACGAGAGGAAAGGCACAACCTTCCAATCGATCTGAATGAGGGTCCAACGTTCGAATAAGTCATACATAATTTATGCATCCCGTCACGCTGCTACCGGGCCACGCACCTTGCGTAGTAGTCGTTGTTCGGCCGCCTTGGAGAAAGGCACGCCAGGTCCCGTGGGAGCGGCGACAGTGATCTCCGAAGCCTTCTCGTCCTCCTCGACACCGTAACCGTGGCTGCCATTCATGGAGGCGCGATGTTGCAGAACAGGCTGCGAGTCCGACATGGCGATTGTAGAGATCCGACCGGCGGTTGTCGAAAGTAAAGTGTGTCAAAGGTCAAGAAGACGAAGAAGAAGACGAGTCCAAGACGTGTTCTGCAAAGAAGAGAAAAGTCGATGCACCGACTCGGCACGCTCTCATTCGATTTTGCATTCGAACCTGATTCGGTCACCAGCGCCTCGGAACTGGTCGCAGCGCCATCCCCGCGCACCTTCCCGATCGGGACATCAATCGCCGTGGAAGGCACTGCCAAAAGCAAGCCCACCGGGAACGTCAGGTCGCCACAAGTGTAGGATGATCTGCTGCTGATGCTCACAAGATGTCGAAGCGTAAAGAGTCAGCTCGTGCGACTCCCGTTGCGCTCAGCTCTCACCGTCGGTTGGGCCTAGGGGCATGGCTTCTTTGTCCAAACCTGGCGGAAGCATACTAGATCTGACGATCTCTTTCGTCTCTCGACATGCCGTATATTCAGGCTCATGTACTTCAGCGTGGTCTAGTAGTGTGGTAGAGTCAGAACCGCAGACTGTGCCCCTGAAGGCCCGTGCGCGCGGTCAAAGCATCGCCGTTCTCGATATCTCGCGATGAAATCGGAAGGGTGAACAGCTTAAATTGATCTACGCCAATAGATACGTAGCACAGAAGATTGATTACATGAAGTACAGCCTCTACGCATTTCCGAGAACGATAGGTATTCTCAAACGGCTACGGGCGCCTACAACTTGCTCCCCTTGGACTGACCCATCTCGGGCCCGACCTCCAACTCCTTATCATGGATGTTGACGTTGAAGCGCGTCTTGTTGAGCGGCTCGGCCTGGGCGAAGCGGACGATGGCGGGGTAGACGTCACCGTCGTAGCGACCGAGGGCCGAGTTGAGTTGGTAGTCCGGGATACCCCACGAGTCGACGAGAGGGACGGCTTGCGGTCGGAGGTCGGCCAGGAGCGCATGGACGCGGTTGCGCAACAACTCGTGTTGCTTGGGCGAGATGTATCCCGAAGACAGGAACTCGGAGGCTGCGAGGGAAAGGAAGGAGAGAATGCGTCAGCGACATGGCGCACTAAAAAGGTGCAGCAATGCGAATCCAAAAAGAAATCTCACCCTCCGAATCCATGGTGTAAGTCGCAAACAACTCGAAGCAAGTCGTCATGATGCGAAGCAAAGCAGGTTGGCTCTGCAAGTCCTTGTCTGTCTTGATCGCCTTGGCAAAGTTGTACACGAGCACGAACTGCGAATGCGCCACTGACATCCTGAAAATGTCAATCAGGAGCGAGTTCCACGTTCTCCGCTCAATGTCGCGCTTGCGCAAAGTCGTGGCGGTCAAGTAGGCCGCTCGATGACCAAACGCCTGGATGAAGAACTCGGGGTCGGCAAGATCACCGGCGTACTTGACTGACGCCTTGGCCTCGGGATCCGAAATGTAGCGGAGGATGTAGTCGCGCGTTCGGTTCTCGGACGACATCGGGGCGTCGCGGTCGGCCAAGAGCACGCGGAACGTTTTGAAAAGGTAGCGACCGACTTGCTGCGTCAACATGTACGAATCACCTTCCCATGTGACCTGGGGCAGGTAGTCCGCGTAGAATGACGCCAAGCCACCGGAAAGCGAGAAGCCGTGACCACCGCATGCTCGTCGGCACTCTTCAATCGCCCCCGAGGCCATGATGGTGCACAAACTCTTGAGTCCCGAACTCGAGGCGTGGACGTCGGCCAATCGCGAAAAGTCACCGTCGGCCATCGCGGCCTGGTTTTCCTCGTACAGGCGGAACATCTCCTTGCCCGTGTAGTGGCACGCGAAGGCTTGCACGAGCGGCGGGAAGATGCGGTGTTGGACAAGCTGGTAGTTGAGCACCTGGGTCTCGGCGGGCTTGTTGCCGTCCAAGACAGGGGCGTCTCGATCGGCGAACTGGCGACGGACGGCGCAGTATCGGACGGCAATCGTGGCGGATCGGGCGAGCACCATACGTGCTTGTTGAACACTGCGGACATGCGTTTCCCGTCAGCAACTTGGTACGCTAGGTCAAAACGGGCTCTCGGGTCTGCTCACATGTTGGCGCGGATGTAGGTCATGGTGCCGTAGCTCAAGCGGGCGTTGACGGGCTTTTCAAACTTGCCCGTCTCGATATCGACCTTGGCCCATCGGGCGAGGAAGTTGATATGCGGGATCTCGACGTTGTCGAGGAGCATTGCGCCGTTGTCGGTCATGGCGTAACCGGCCTTGGGACCGATATCCATGATCGTGCGTCCGGGGAGGAGTTCGCGGGTTTTAACGTCGCGCAAGGGGACGACGAAGGGGTAAGGGCCTCGCTTGACGAGCTTGCCATCTCGCCCGTCGGGGGTGTGCAATTGAGCCATGACCACGGCGTGGTCGGCCGTACGTCCGAGACCTCCGATCCACCTGAAGCGAGAGAAATGGTGCGCAGAAAGCTCAATCCGTCAATTTCGAGGATCCTGGCAAAAGGGGTGACCATTGCAGATCACGGCAAGACTGACCACTTCATGGCGGTCAAGGACGGCGATTGCAGCTTGAAGGTCTTGGACTCGGGCTGATAGACGGCAATCGTCTCGAGACCTTGGACGTTCGATCCGTGGCCCAACTCGGTTTGAGCATAGCAGCCTGTCGAATGAAAACACCAATTCCAGAAATCAGCACCGAGCAAAGCATGGGATGGCCGAGGTGTTCATTAGGGTACGCACCGATGATTTCGAAATTCTTGGCGGGCTCGTAAAAGAGCTTTAGCTGCTCTTCGTTCGATTGTTCAGCCAAAGTCTTGAGGAACATGGACCTGCAAGAGTCGGCGAAGAAGGTGCGGTCAGTCTCTCCTGTTCCTCTTCGATCGAACCCGGCCGCGGACCGTGCCGAGGCAGGCAACCGCAACCGGCTCGCCCGAACCCTCTCTCACCACTCCGCCAAAGCCACTGCGCCGCTCACAGCTGAATCCAAAAAACTCACTTGTGCAGGCCGAAAGCAGCGGGCCAGTCCAACATATCCTCGGCAAGGGTGTGGTCCTTGGCGGACCAGTCCAACTCGGTGAGCAACTGCGCGAGACGCTTCTCCTTGGCCAGACCGGCCTTGAACTTGTCCGTTCGGGACATGAAGTGGATGCGCGACTTATCGAACGCGGGCTGAGGGGCGGGATGAAGTGCGGATCAATGCAGTCGCTGGAATAGGGTGAGTTGACGTGCGAGAGGTCTGGGATCGGCGGGGAAGCCTTGCAAGCGCCGCCGATCGGCAAGCGACCCCTTGACGCCAGCGCGCCAGAGCCACCAAGGTGGACAAACTGACCTCATTCTCAAGTACGGGAAAGATCCTCTTCACCCTCTCCAAATGCTCTTTGCCATGGAGGTACAGGGTCAAATCGTCCGAGCTAAAGCTGGCCTTGGCGCGTTCGATCTCGAGCAGCCGCGAGCCGGGGGTGCCCGCCGGTTTGCTCAGGTGCGCTGGGATCTCGATGTACTTGACTCCGGGATCCATCGTTGGGGGGAAAGTGGGAGTGGGTTGGTGAGGAAGTGGTTGAGGGGCCAAGTGGAAGGGCGTGGGGGATGTACGATTTGACTCCAAGTCGGTGGAAGCAAGGTGTACGGGAGAAAAAAAAAGGAGAGCACAACCCACGTTCGCGTCTGGGCTTTCGGACTCGACGATCGCCTCGGCTTCGGCCCGGGAGCGTGATACCCGGTCCCTTCGGTCACTGCAGCGCCCGGAGTTCGTGTTGAGCTGCGCATGCCGGTGCGTCGGGCACGCTGGCGATTTGAGCGCGCGTGTCAGCCATTTCACCGGGCCCGAAAGGCTGCGAGACGACAATGCGGAATGTTGCAAACAATGTGGTATCCACTATCACAGTCACTCTATCGCGAGGTTATCTTGTCGTGGCTCTGGTACATATTTTCTTTTCTCGAGAGACGATGGCCATGGCACCCGTCGACGCGTAGCCCACAGATCCGCTCTTGTCCGACGGCTTATACATCCGCCACGTCCTTAATGCTATTGCAAGACCACCCCATACCACACCAAAAAATGCCTGATAATACCACAGGCTCTACACCCCTCTCAAATCGGACTCCTCAAAACCTCCACCTGATTCCTCAACTTTTCACTCCGAGTCCCGATCGCACCACACGTTGGAGAAGTTCCGAAGTTATTAGAAGGGAGAGGACTTCGGGAAGGCGACGAGGATAGGTTTGTATTAATTTGTTGGGA
Organism: Microbotryum violaceum; assembly: GCA_022506055.1. NCBI lineage: Eukaryota > Fungi > Basidiomycota > Microbotryomycetes > Microbotryales > Microbotryaceae > Microbotryum > Microbotryum violaceum. Next base: position 169,424 of record JAKMXP010000009.1, on the reverse strand, counting down.
TTGGGATGAGTCCCTCCAGGGGTATTTCCGAGTATGGGTGAGGGGTGAGGAGGATAGGGACCGTTTGCGCTCGAGACGTTCGGAAATTACCTGGGTTCGTCAAGAAGTTCGTCAGCCAACGATTACCAAAGCGCAAGCCACCAGGAAAAAAATGCCTCACCACTTCTTTCTCCAACCTCTCAACTAACCGATCTACCTCCCCTTGGTCCTTCCCCTTCCTCCACTCATCCAAATCTGCGTTTTCGACCTTCTCCAACCACCGACTCTTGACCGCTTCACCCGTCAAATCCGCACGATGGTGCAACCAACTCGCGAAATTTGGACTCGTCAAGAAGCGCGAATAGAAGCGCTCGATCGTGGAGGAGAGGGTCGAGGTTGTTGGAGCTCGGAAGGGGAGGGGTGTGCCGTGCGCCTTGAGGGAGGCGAGGAAGGAGGAGGGGGTGAAGGCTGGGAAGGAAGCCGAGGTTGAAGGGATGGAGGAGATGGTTGAAGAGAGTGATCTCTCATGGGCCTGGCGGAGTGCCGAGCTGCAAGTCAAGGTCAAATCAGTCTACAGTGTCGGTACCAGGTAGCTCCAAGTCGAACTCACCCTTGAGAGGCAGCACTCGGTCCCCCAGCCGACGCAAAGTAACGATTCAGAGGAGCGATAAAGCTCTCCGTCAGCGCCGCGAGATGCTTGAAAATCAAAGCATCACACGTTACGTAATCACCGCCTTTGAACGCCGTTTCGACTGCTTTAGCAACGACGGGGTCCTTTTTGACGTGCCGCTTGCGCGTCGAGGTCAGGCCGATCGTCGCGGTTGAAGTGGTTTCGGTCTTGCCGATGTGTGTCCGAAGGATGTGGGGTCGACTTTTGAGTTGGGTCAAAATGAGTGGGTTGGTAGAGGAGAGAATGGATCCTGGTATTGGCTGTGAGTACATTCCTTGACAGAGTCAATTCGACGCCCGCACCTCAGACTTGATCCACGTCGGTTCGAACCCTTACCTTGCCAGGACTAGCGATCCGAGCAAAGTCCGTATCGTGAATATGAAAATAGGGTCGATAATCCCCCGCAAACAAGATGGGGCGAATGAGATTCTTTAGATGATGTACAAGCTCGGAGCCGGTGCGAGGATCCGAGGTCGAGATGAGGATGGGGTCGCCGAGGAGGACGAGTTCCCAGAGCAAGAGGATCTTGGAGAACGATAGTGTGTCATGCAATGCGACTGATAATGGTGTGAGAGGCGATGATGCAGGGATCTGGTAAATAGCCAATACGAAGTCGATGTTAAATTGGATCCAGGGATAAGTTCGACATGTGCTGCGCCTTACTATAGGTACAGGGCCGCCCACACTGGGCGACTTGAGTTGCGTGCCCTTGCCCGATGTCGAGGCTAGAGGTTTGAGCCATTGGGGCTGCGAGTCGATCGGTATCGAAACCGAGTGTACGACCCCGAGGAAAGGGTAGTCGAGAGTGGCGCCGGGGAGGAGATCCGGCCTGTACGTAGGAGCGTGTGTCAGCGAGCGATCCGAACCAGGGTCTCGAACCACTGACGCACCAGGAAGCGATATTGTAGCATGCAGTCTCGACCATACCGCCTCCCTGGGAGCTGTGCTTGAAGTGGAGTGGTCCAAGAGTTGCTATGGTGCTCGAAAAGAGACCGACGAGCGAAGGGCGATGTGTGATCTGTGCGTGTGCAGATACGATTATTGTATTCAATCAGACCCTCTGAAGGCTCAAGAGATACGTGAGCACGTACGAGAACTAGAGATCGCTGCGTGTAACCTCTCCGTACCGAATCATTCTGGGAGAGCGTCAATCTTTGTTCAGTTCGAGACCTCTTTTGCTCGGAACGTGTCGTAGTGCGCCCCCACCTTTTCCTGGAGAAAGTAGACGAAACCGTGCAAATGTCCATCCGATCTCGATCCCAGGTCGCCCGCATCCTGATCGTCTTCCTGTGCAGACTCCTCATCCTGGCCGACCTCGCTACTAATTCGACCACTACCCAAGATCGATCTCGATGTCGTCACCTCCGTGTGCGTCAAAGTGGCCAAGAAAGGGTCGTCGACGATTTGATCGCCGTCGTCACTCGCATCGCCGCTCGAGACGGAGGTCGTCGAGGTCGGGTGCCGGGGTATCGGTATTCTCCAAGAGAAGGTGTGGGCGCCTGCGGTGGGTAATTGATCCTCGCCCTCGGGGAGAGAAGAGAAGGCGATGTTGGATCGCAGCGACTTGGGGAACCGCGTTGGGGGATACACCTCGCTCAGCGCGGGCTAGCAGGGCCGAACGTGGGGCGGCGTGAGAGAGTTGACGTCAAGTCAGCTCGATCCACGTGCACTCGACGGGGGCTTGAAAGCGACAGCAGCTCGGAAAGACTCACGCCCAAGTCGAGATCAAACTTGACGATGGCAAAACACAGGATGTACCTGCGTAGTCGGTGCAGTATCCGTGCATCCATCGCCGCTTCTGGGAAAGGGGACGCGCTCCGGTGGGTCGTGCTCGCCTCTCCCGGGGACACGTTCGAGGTCGTATTGAGCGATAAATTCGGTTTGCCGTCCAACAAAGGGTACGTAGAGACGGAACATGGGCGTGGTGTCTTGAGCTCGGTCGAGGGTGGCGTCGTGCTTCGCCGTGGTGGTGGTGGTGCTGTTTCTGATGGACGTGATGACGCCGCTGTTGGTGCGACGACTCGAGGTGGGGCGGCGCCAGCGGTTCGACCATTTGACAGCTGGGGCTTGGGCTTCGGCTTGACGACCGCGTTCGCGTCCGGTATCCTGGACGAGGCTCTTGGAGGTACTACAGCAGCAGAGATACGCAGCGATGCGGAGAACGACGGGACTCCAAAATCGCTCGCATCCCAAATGTCATCGTCGCTGCTGGCCATCGCGCACTCCAACGCGCCAGGAGGAGAGTGAACGAAGGTAGCCAACGAAACGACGTCGCGCTGGCCGTAAGCGCTGGGTGGGTGCAATATTAAGCTGTACTTCTCCGTTGGAACCTAGCAGCCGTTTCAGCCACTGCATTTCTGCGGATGTAGCCTTGATTGGACAGCCTTGAATTCTGGCACTACCGCTGTGGAAATTTCAGCTGTGTAGCCGGGTAGTCGGGTTGGTGCATCAGATCAGAGTGTGCAAAACCGAGATTTCCGACGAGCCGGCCCCCACATTTAGAGGAATTCTAAATCAATCTCCTAGGCACCATGGTATCATCCTCACCTTTCAATCATTTTGGCATTGGGCCAAGACGCGCGTGTGGACGGTGTGAGTCGCGCGCCATATCGAGAATATTTCGTATGATCGATCGCGTTCACGTACTTGACTTGACGAAGCCCTGCGCCAGGGAGAGGGTCGTTGTGAGCTCGAGGGCCAGACCTATCATTACGACTTGCTTTTAGCCTAGCGGTCAAGAACGAGTTTTCTATGCAGACTATGCACATCAGAGGCGCACACCTTACAAGACGCTCAAGGTTGATCTCACATCGGATTGAAGTCAAGGATGTCCACGGTACCCTCCTATGTACCCTGTCCTACTTCTAGTGCGCGCGTAAACCTCTTATAGCTGCACACGCCGGTTTTCAGGCCATCTCCCACCTCGGTTGATGAGGTTCGTGTCTCCTTTTCTGTTGCTTCAGTTGGAAATGGGTTCACGAGCTCTGTAGCGGTGCCGGCGTGTAGCAGGCGACTCGCCTTTGATTAGCCTAGCCAGATCCGACCCCTCCGTTATTGAGCCTCCCTCGTGAGCCATGTTCTCGTTCCCCTCTTGTCTCCCTCTGTGTATTGTAGTTTCGGGTGCACGCATCGTGAATTGAAATGTAGAACAAGGGATTGCTGTCGATCCGCGACGCCTCGCAACTTCCAAGCCCGCCGGCTATCGGTGTAGCCCACGCGCCACGCGCCACTTTGCGTCCCTCTTCACACCTCGACGTGTCCTAGGCTCGCTCCTGATGCTACTCTCTTCTTGTACTTCGACCGGGTTTTTTGGCGTCGCGTCACGACCCAGCGTCTAGGTCTGTGGTCAGGCTCGACCCCACATTTATAGGTCATCGCCCGAGCGCGCGCGCGACACTCAACGCGCGTTGCCCGTGGACATCCTCAGTCGCGCACTGTGGCTGCGTGCGTGGGCTCTCTTCTGCCTTGGACCAGCTGAGCCGCGGTCGAGGGGATAGTGCATCGTGCACCGCTCGCCCGCTCGCGGATCCTCCGTCGCACGCACCACAAACTAGTACAACGGTCCCTTTCGCGATCCAACAGCATTTGGGCTACAACCATCCACCTCGGCTCACGACAGTGGGATGATGTCGGGCTATGCTCCGACCTGTAAAGCCTCTGGCTCGTCGTCGTCGTCGTCGTTGTCTTCGTCAAGCTCGCTCGTGAACGCGATCGCCGGCTCGAGCTCAGCCGGCTGCGACAACGACGACGGCACCTCGCACCTGATCCCGATCAACGGCTACGTGCCCCACTCGACCTACTCGGCGACGCCGCTGTCGCCCATCATCGAGAGCTCACCGCGGATCAGCCACAGCAGCAACGGGGCAGGCGGGTTCGGACACGGCGTCGGCGCGTTCCACGACGACCACGACGACCACCACCACCACCACGCCGTATCGACCGCCATCTCCAGTCCAACGATCCCTTCCTCACCCTCCTCCCCGAGTCCGCATCAGGGCGCGTTCCTAGGCGCCAGAGGGCCACATCATCGTACGATCTCGTCCACCTCGGCTCAGCGCAACGGAGGCGGAGGCGCAAGTGGGCTAGCAGCTGGCGTCGGCGCGAACCTGTTCCTCGATCCACCACCAAAACGATCTTGGGGATCCGGGATTGTGTACGTCGTCACGAGGTTGCGCTCACCGAGGCGGATGAAGGCGTGGTTTCATGCCGCCGCGTCGAATGGGTCCGACTCGTCGCCGTTCGTCAGAATCATCGTCGCGGCCGCGTCGATTGGGTTCATCGTTTGGTTCTTGATGGCTATGGGAGCACCACCGCGGACAGCAGCAGCAGCAGTACAACGAGGCAAAACACCAATATACCCCAAAGGAGCGGAGCCGAATGGAAACTTTCGTGGCATGTTGGCCAAGACGTTTCCCTTTCTCGGCTCCTCGTTGTCTCCCTTCTCCTCCTCCTCCTCTTCTGCTTCTTCGCCACCCCCGGGCGTGGTTGAATTCTCGATCCCGACGCCCGAACCATATCATGTGCGCCTCGCCCAAGCGCAAGCGATGCTCGACGCCGATCCCGACTCGGACGGGTTGGCCTACCGCCGTTTCCTCGAACGCACGACCTCGCCCGAGGGGCAAATGACCCATTTACCGACCATGGCGTTCGACAGCATTTATGTGCTCTCGTTGCCGCATCGTTTGGACCGGAGGGCCGAGATGACGCGGCTGGCGAACGCGTTGGGCGTCAAGCTGACGTTTGTGGATGCGGCGCTCAAGGATGAGCCGTTCATTCAATGGATTGGGGAGAGGGTCGCTGAGACGAGGGAGCTGAGGAGGAGGGTCATGGTCAGTTGCGAATCTACAAGCGGATATTGGAGAAGCCTGATCGCTGATATGCTATGATCTACATGCACACAGGCCAAAGCGCGCAAGGCCTCGCCGGCTTCGATCGGTGGGCTGCACATTGGGTCCGACTGGCTCACCCCTTACCTCGACAAGAAGCACCTTAAAGTGTTCCCCCAGTTCCCCTCCGATCGCAAGCGGTACCCAACCGGAAACTGGATCACCCATCTCGAGGCTTTGCACACCGCGGGAAACCATACGAGCCTGAAAGCCATCGACGAAAACTTTGATCTCGCCAAAGCGCTCAACGACCCCCTGGAAGAATTCGCGGTCCGGCAGGTGCACGAAGGAATCATCTCGACTTATTGGGGGCAGACGAGGGCTCTGAAGGCCGTTGTGCAGAATGGAGATCGCGCGGCGTTGATCATGGAGGATGATGTCGATGTCGAGTGGGATCTTGAAAGGTTGTGGAGTCGTATTCATCGCAAGTTGCCCGAGGATTGGGACGTGACGTTTTTGGGGCACTGTTGGAGTCGGGAGTACATCAGTCAGTCCTAATGGGCATTGTGGTTGAATGGGCTTATGGAGCTGATGAACTGACGCCGTGTATTGCGTCCGTGATCGCGTCCCACAGCGCCCATGCGGTTGCATCCTCACATCCACGCCTCGGTGATGCCGATGTGTTTGCACGGATGGGCCGTCTCGGCCGACGGGGCGCAACGCCTCCTCTCGACCTTCTTGGACCCTTGGTCCGCCTACTCGACCGCGGTCGATCTCGTGCTCCCCACCATGATCCGTTACCACCGCATCGCAGCCTATTCGATCCAACCCCCCTTGATCATCCAACGTAAAGACGGTCCTTCGGACCTCCAAGAAGGTTCCGGATCGAAGTGGCGGGGAATCCTAAGGGATAGTACGGTCGAACGATTGGCGAAAGATGATGGGACGTATGAGGGCATGAAGCCTTTCGATCCGGCGAATATTGACCCCGGAACCAAGTTGAGGATGGGGTGGTGTCCGAGCGAATTCGATGATGGCAAAGATGGGGAAGGGAGGTGATTCAAAAAATCGACGCCGACGATGGACGGATTTCTTTTTCTTTTTTTCCTGGGGCTTCGCTTCGACCCGTGAATGTATGGGGAGTCGTCTGCTCTTTCGTTCCGGGAAGCCTCGCACGAGGGTGTCCATCTTGTTTATTACGTGTGTTGGACCTACGTTGATTTCTTTTCTGCGACCGCTGTGCGGGTCTATCCCTCTACATATATATAGTAACGAGGCTGGTAACCCCCCATCTCCTCGGATTTGTTTCGTTCTCCACTCGCTCGCAATACTGCATTGTCAACATCATACCTATTGACCATATATCGGTTGCTTTGATGTGATGGTTGCCCCCTTGCTCCGAAGTCCCGAGGCGGAGACGCTTCAAACGACACGCGCGATGACATGGGACAGGAAGTTGACGTCGCGTCGAGCGATTTCGCACGTGGTTCGCGCAACGATCCGACGCGACTGACGCGCGCCGCTCTCCTCTTTTGACCTCTCGACCCCACGCTCTTCCCACGAACTTGACGCACCACCTCCCACCACCTTCACAACGAACAGGGATGCCCCTCCTCCAACGATCCAGCTCGACATCTTACCCCATCTATCAATCCGCGGCTCGATCGCCCGTCGCGTCCACCTCGACGCCCAGACTCGTTCATCGAGACGATCCAGATCATGACGCGTCTGCACCGATGGGGACGATGATGGGCGTCGACAAGGGCAAAGCACGGGCAGTGGAGGATGTTACTATGGGTGGGAGTGGCTCGGGGAGTGGAATCGGGGAGGGGAGGCCGGCTGTGCAGAGGGTGAACAAGGTCGAGGTGTGGACCGTGCAGTGGAGGGAGCCGCAGCATCGCAAGAATAAGACGTGGGAGAGGTGAGTGGGGGAGTGCGAATAGATGATAGTGCTGGGTCGGGAGCTGATGGTCTTCGTTCGTATGATCCTTATGGCGTGTTGTTGGCGTTGATCGAATTGGTGTTACCAGGGACGGGGTGAGCTCTCGGAGACGATCTGACCAAAACCCGTCACGAGTGGGCCGAAACTGACCGAGGCATCTTCCTGCATGCCCCTTTGCACCATCTACAATCACCAAACATCCGAAACATCCACCACAGTTCCTCATCATCAAAGGATCATCAGCGACTCTTAGGGACGAGAATGGAAAGACGTGAGTGCGGGGCTGCCGAAGATTTTGATCGAGGGAGAGATGGTTCTGACATGCCAACACGATTGTTCCACAGGCTCGGCTCAACGACGCTTTCTATGCCCGTTGTGCCCGAACTCGAGCTCAAAGTTGGTGGTAGAGATTGCAAGGTTCGTCAACGTTGACTTTACTGCCGAACTTCCAGAAGAGCGATTTCTGACGGCCTCTCTGCACTTGCAGATCGACGATGCCATAACCTACGCCGAATACGTGCGACAATTCCATGACTCGTCCACCGTTGCGGCAGCTTACCCCAGCGTTGGATCATCCTCGATATCGCGTGCCCCAATGCCCGGGTTTATCACGCCAGGGGGTGGAACCCCTCGAGCACTACCGAGACCGACCCCGGACAAACCTTCTGGACTGGCGAGACTGATGACTGCGACGAGATTGCCCCTTGCAGACCAAACTGCAAGGGTAAGAGAGGCAATATCAATGGATATGGGGATGACGTCGGCTTCCAGTCCGGTGATAGGAGTCAAGAGGCACACGAGCAGGGAGAACGAGGATCCCATCCGAGCTGTTGATGACGATGAAGGTACAGGCGAGTACGAGTTTGAATTGAAGAGGATCAGGAGGGAAGATGGGACCCAACCGGGAAGGAGGATAGACGCGACTCGAGTGGTCGATCGAACCAACGTCGATGGGCCGTTGATGGCCATTCCACCAGCAGCGCAAGAGCCCGTCAAGAAGGCAGGGAAGGAGTACCTGGTCAGTGTAGTCTGATGACCTTTCCTTGCAAGCATATCACCTCAATCTGCGCCTGACTCGTCGCAGTGCCAATATCGGAAGTATTCGACCAAGACGAACCCCACCTGGGAGGGGGACGGCGTAAGCAGCCATCGCTTCCTGCCGGGACTGATCGAGAGCCCACTGACAGGGTTGTGCTCGTGGTTCACATAGATTCTGATTGTCACCGGTACCTCTGGATCACTCAAGAATCGAGAGACGAGAAAGACGTAAGCGATTCCAGTGGGCTTTGGGCGTTCTGGCGCAGATGAACTAAGGCTCCAAGCATCGGTCGCAGCATCACCAATGGCGCCATTGGGCCCAAGGTCCGACTTGATCCGGAACAACAGATCAACATGGGTGGTTACACACTTGAGATCGAATCTGGATCTACGGCAGCACCGACGGCCACCCTCCCGGTTGTCGCCCCACCCGTTCGTCCCCCACCAGTCCGGAACTTGGCCTCTGTGAAGCCGCCAGCTCGACTAGCGCCATCGATCTTTGACCCCATCGCTGTCGCATCCTCCATACCTTCGAAAAACTTCTACATACCTGGAGTGACCCCTCGAGCGAGCAAGGTGTTCCAAGATCCGACGCATGGAATGGGATCGGCTGGATCGAGGGGTCAGGGCAAGGGGTTGGGTCCGCAGCCGAGGTTCGATCCCACCAAGGCTGGGGCGGTGGTGATGAAACGACCTGACGAGGAGCACGAATTGGCGCATAACAGAAAGTGAGTCACGCTGCATGATAATCGCCGTGAAGCAAGTACTCACTGGCCGTATACTTTCGGTACGCGGCGGAATCAGGAACTTACCCGTGGTTGATGTAGTTCTCGACCCACAACTGGGCGATCGACTGCGGGAACATCAAAAAGAGTACGTGACCGACTGGTTCCGAACGTAGAACCGCTGCTCATCTTGGGGCGTTGATCGTGTCGCACAGAGGCGTCAGATTTATGTACGAAGCCGTGATGGGCATGCGTGGAGAAGGGCAAGGCTGTATTCTCGCCGACGAGATGGGACTCGGCAAATCCGTCCAGGCGATCAGTCTGATATGGACACTTCTGAGTAAGTCTGAATCCGTAGTCAAGGCCTGTTTCCCATATGGGATGTCGGCCTGAGAGAAGATTTGATTTCACAGAGCAAAACCCATACTGGGGAAGCGGGACAGGCGTGATCGAACGCGCCATGATCGTCTGCCCCGTAACACTCGTAAAGGTATGTCGCTGGCGGCCTTTCACTCGAGTAGGCAACTTCCATGTTGCTGACCACAATCCATCGAACCAGAACTGGAGTCGCGAGATACGTCTGTGGCTGGGCTACGATCTTCTCCGACCTTTCATCGCCGATTCCGGGGCCAACATCAAGTCCTTCTGCGCGACCAAATCCTACAACCTGCTCATCATCGGCTACGAGCGGGTCAGTCGCGTTAAATGCTCCGCATCAGGTAAATTTGTTGCTGAAGCACGGCGCGTTCCCCATACAGCTTAGGACTGTTATCGACGATATCAAAGCTGTACAACCTCCGATCGGACTGATCATCTGCGATGAAGGTTTGTCATATAGTCCTCAAGACGTACTGAGACCCTTGCCCCCTGACAAAGGCCCTTCATCTCCCTCAGGCCATCGCCTCAAGTCTTCCGACGCCAAGATCTCTAAAGCGCTGCGCTCCCTCTCCTGCAAGCGCCGTGTCATCCTCTCGGGTACGCCGATTCAGAACGACTTACAAGAGTACCATTCGATGGTCGGTGCGTAGATCTAAATAACCTTCTGAAGCCTGCACCAGCTGCTCAAAGACAAACGATGCGCACAGATTTTGTCAATCCGGGCTTGCTCGACTCGTATTCTGTGTTCAAGAAGCGTGAGTCCGAGAACACGCGCCCGAAAGTGGTCAGCTATGCGTTGCTCAAGTGTGGAGGCACAATTTGAATCCCACAGATTTCGAGAATGCGATCATCAAGTCGCGTGAGCCAGGTGCGAGTGCCAAAGACAAGAAGGTCGGCGAGGACCGCTCGAAGCAACTCACTCGTATCGGGACCGCGTTCCTCCTCCGTCGGGCGGGCGACGTTATCTCCAAGTACCTGCCTCCGAAACTCGAATACACCGTCTTCATCGCTCCCACGCCTCTAGAGATGTCGATCTACGAAGAGATCCTCGTCGGGTCGGCTGCGAGAGCACTGCAAGAAGGCTCGATCACGGAGCAGTTGTCGTTGTTGATGGTTTTGAGGCAATTGTGCAACACGCCTGGTTTGTTGATGCAGTCGATCGAACAGAACAAGAAGGTCGATGCGCTCAAGAAGCCGGTCGTCGAGTTGCTCAGAAAGGCGGGGAACGATTCGTACGATTTTGCGTTGTCGGGTGGGTGATCTTCTGCCTGACCTGGTGATCCGGTCAAAACGCCGACTGACACAATAGCAGTGCGCCCTCAGGTAAATTGCTCGCCCTCGGCACGCTCTTGCACCAACTGCGTTCGATCCAAGGCGAAAAAATCGTCGTCGTGTCCAATTTCGTGCAGACGCTCAACATCATCGAACGCCACTGTCGGCAGAAGAAGTACCCTTTCAGTCGATTGGATGGGAACACGCCGCAAGCTGAGAGGATTGCGTTGGTCGAGGCGTTCAACAGGGGCAAGAATGCGACGAGTTGTGCGTGCTTCTCTGAGGGCGTGTCGAGTAAAGGTCGCAGGCTGATTTTGCGGTGCCACGACAGTCATTTTTCTTCTGTCGAGCAAAGCGGGTGGAACGGGGCTGAATAGTACGTCTGTCTCTTTGAGGTCGTCAAGCTCGTGTGCCGCTGTGCTGACCCCTGCCCCGATTTTCTAAAAGTAACCGGAGCCTCCCGCCTCGTCCTCATCGACAGCGATTGGAATCCTTCGACGGATCAACAAGCCATGGCTCGTATCCACCGTGAAGGGCAAAAGAAGCAATGCGTGAGTTGGTCGATGGCTTCCGTTCGATAGCGAAAGACGCCACTGAGACATCTCCGTGTTGCAACAGGTCATCTATCGCTTCCTCACGGCCGGTACGATCGACGAAAAGATCTTTCAACGTCAAGTCACCAAGATGGGGCTGTCGAATTCGTTGATGGTGAGTCTTCGCGCGCGGTGGTCCACACGAATCTGCCTCCAAGAGACTGATGGTCGAACCTCGCAGGACGATGGTCAATCGGGTGGAGCGGGTAAGGCGGACTCGTTTACCCCCGATGATGTACGTTGCTCGTCACGGTTCTTCATACCACGCATCATCGTTGACATCCCTTTCTGGATCGCGCATGTCACAGCTGCGCAGCATCTTCAAATTGCACCAAGGCGTCGCGTGCCAGACGCACGACCTGCTCGGGTGCAAATGCCACCTCGATCTCGACGACGACGACGGCGGAGATGGCGCAGCTCGAATGGAAGTCGACCTCGGACCAACTTCCGAAGACCCTTCCTCCTCCCTCCAAGCTTTGGAACCCCCGGGATTCACTCAAGCCTCCCAATTCCACGCCTTGGGTGGTGGCTTCGACCTCGAAACGGTCCAGCGCGACGAATCACGTCGATTGGGGATGTTGAACAATTGGGCGCATTACAATTGTTGTGACGAAGGGTCCGTGGACGAGATTGAAGATACGTTGTTGAGTTCGGTGGTGTATCAGAGGATCATTGACGCTGTGGATGGGGTCGAGGGGAGTGTGCCGAAGGGGAGGGCGACGTATAGGTTGAGAGGAGGTAAGTTTGTGGAATTGGCCAAGCTGGCTTCCTCCCGCATTCATGAGCAAGGTGCTGACTACTGCAATTGTGTTGTGCGATAGGCCAAATCGGATTCGTGTTTGGCAAGAAAAGTGGTTAATGTACAGTCAAGTATAAAAGCAAACACCAGCGGCTCGTCGAGTGTTCAAGAATTAGCCGTTTCCTCTCAACCGGCTTGCGTAGATCGCGTACTTCACGTTTCAGCTCCTTAGCATTGCACTGTACACTACGCATGATTCTGTGTTCAAAGGGAAACCGCAGCGCTCGATCCGGGAGACGGTCACCCACCTACGTCGCGACTACCTCTTGACACACCTGGCCAAACAGGCTGACGTAGCCGGCCCAAATGCCGCTCGCTGGTTCGGAAACGCACAAGGTGGGGAGTGCGAGTGTCTTGGATAGACTGGAGCCCACCTTGTACGTTTTCCAGCTCAACGACGATGCATGTTAGTTGAGCCTGTGCGGGCAGGTGTACCAGAGGTGAGGGCAGCTGGCTGATCGCGAACGCAGGGGTGGACGATGTAGTGCCTGCGGCAAGGGGAACGAGAAAGGGTTGGCAGCGCCCTCATTTGTGATCGAGGCGATGCCTGGCGATCCTGGCTGATCGAGACGGAGCCAGCTCGCAGCTCTCGCTCTGCCCTTGCTTCGCACCGGCGTCGACCGCCATACACCGTCTCAACCGCCAATCATGTGCTCCTCCCCCTCTTCCAAACGCACCAAACTCTCCCCCACCCTCCCCTTCACCCCCTCCCTCCTCTCCCCCTCCTCGATCGCCTCCCTGCGCTCCCAAGTCGAAGCTTCGCAACCTTACAAGCACGCCGTTATCTCTCAACTGTTCGAGCATGACTTCTTGGAAAAGGCGAGGAAGGAGTTGTGTGAGAGTGTGAGCTTTACGGAGAAGGAGACCGATATTTGTGAGTTGGGTTTGAGTAAAAATGGGACTGGGATGGATGTAGCTGATGGTGATTTTGGTTCATGTGTACAGATCGTGTGAGTTGCCGAGTTCGGTCGTCGGGTGGATGAAGGGCACACTGTGCCAATGTGTTGTCGGATCTTTGAATCCGGCACAAATCGATCACTCTTATCTGGAACATGGCGACGTTCTACATTACATTGGCCTGGTTCGGCACCCGACCCCACAAGTGGAACCCGTAGACTGACAGCCTCTGAATCCCCAATCGGCAGATCTCACAAACAGGCGACCTCACGAACCTCTCCGGACTGCCCGCCGCCGAACAAGCCCAACTTAGTACGCTGACCGAGCTCCGCGACGCGTTGTACTCTTCCGAATTCCGTTCGTTCCTCCAAAAAGTCACCGGCTGTGGACCGCTGAGTGGGATCAAGACCGACATGAGCTGCGCCGAGTACGGGGAGGGGAGTTATTTGTTGAATCATGATGATGTGATTGGGACGAGGAGGATAAGTTTCATCCTGTATTTAGTCAAGAGGGAGCCGGAGTGGAGGGCCGAGGCGAGTTGTGGAATGGTTGGGTTTCTAAATTCGGCAAACGAGAAAAGCTGACCTTGATCCTTTCCGGTTCGTAGTGGGGCGGCGCGTTGGAATTGTACCCCGTTGTACCTTCGGAAGGGGATCGACCCAACATCCCCGAACCGAAACCCTCCGTTTCAATCGCCGTAAGGACCCTTCAATTAGCGTCCGCTCTCGCATCCCCGAACTGACTCGTACCCGGTCACCCCCACAGCCCGCTTTCAATCAGTTCACCTTCTTCAAAGTCCAACCCGGTCACTCCTTCCACAGCGTCGAAGAAGTCGTCATCGAAGGTCAACATGGACCTTCGTCACGAGGAGGGATCGGTTCCCGTCTCAGTCTTTCGGGTTGGTTTCACAAGCCCGTCGAAGGGGAGGAAGGGTACGAGCAGGAAACGAAAGGTGGAAAAGTGGAAGGTGCGAAGGGGAAGAGCAGTTTGCAGCAGTTGTACAAGACGACGCTGAAGGAGGCTACCGCGTACGAGGGTCACGTCGAAGGAGTTTCGTTGGAGGGGGAAGGGGAAGGGGAGGTCTTCCCTTCAGCCGAAGATCGAAGAGTGCTAGGGGAGGTGCTCAACCTTTCTTATTTGGTCCCCAAAACGCTTGCGTTCCTCCAATCTTCCTTTGTCGAACAAGGTCATCTAGTCCTATCGTCATTCCTATCCAAAGAACTCTCTGCACACATAGAGACCCTTCTCCGCCAGATCGACGTAGGGATGAACAAAGGCCGCAAAGGGGCGATCGTTGGTGGGCAAGTGGTGAATCTCATACCGAGGCACGAGGAGGGGATCGGGAAGGGATGGGCATTGGTCGGGCCACCTCATCTACAGAGGTTTTTGGCTTGGGGGGCTGAAGTGGACGACGACGAGTTGGCCGTGTTGCTGAACAAGGTCGAAGCGACTTTTGAATCCGCATCTTTCGCACGCCTCCTCGCGACGCTCACTGGCGTCACTCTCAAAGCCTATACATTGGACCTCCGTCGTTTCCGCCCCGGCCTCGATTACACCCTTGCCCGAGGGGTCGAAGAAGGTCACATCTTGGACGTGGGGTTGGGGTTGACGCCGGAGCCTGAAGTGGGGAGGGAGAGGGAGCTGTGGGAGGAAGGGGATGTGGGGGGTTGGGAGGTATGGTTGGATGGCGGGGAGGGGGAGGAAGGGGATGAAGCTACTTATGGTGGGGGGAGAAAGAAGAAGGTGGCCGAGGAACAGAGGGAGGAAGGAGCAGACGGAGAGGAAGAGGAAGATGAGGAAGAGGATGGTCCATTGTTGAGTTTGGAACCGAGTTGGAATCGGTTGTCGATCGTGTTGAGGGATCCGGGGGTGCTCAAATTCGTCAAGTACGTTTCGGCCAAAGCGCCCGGGTCGAGGTTCGATCTTAGTGGGGAGTGGGACGTCGAGGTGGCCCAGGACGAGGACGAGGACGAGGATGAGGAGGAAGATGATGAGTAGATGCGTTGTTTGCAGTAATACTATCAACCCGGGGATCCTCGTTACGATCCGAGCACATTTGTTTTCGGCTTCTTCTTTTTGCCCCCTTTTTGGAACGAGCGCCAATCGGTAACGCGGTCTTCTCTGGTCTCTGTATGGGTCGATCAAAGGGATCTACATCAACACTCGATGGTCCCGAGTCTGATGCACCTTCCTTGTCGCACGTACCTTCCCACCGCTTGTCATCTTCCATCTTTCTCTTTCTCTTCTCCAACGCCTCCTCGTCCTTTTTCGCCTGGGCACCTTCGGCAATCATGGTCATCTTGTTGACCCTCCTCCTCCTCAACTCTTGATCGATCAACAGCTCCTTCGTCTTGAGCCGGATGCGCTCTCTGAAGTCAGGGTTGGTGAGGGAGGTGACTCGGGGGGACGTGTCGGGGGTGATGGGGGCCATGCCCTCGGCTCGGAGGACGAGCATCCGAGCGTCGAGGATGATGTTGTCGAGCGCTTCTCGGCGCTTGGGGTCGACGAGTTCGGTTTGGGCCTGTTGGAGAGGAAGTTTAGGTCAGTCGGGGGAAGAGTGGGCTTCTCTGACAGATTAATGGGTCGCGCACCTTCTTGAGCAGATCGAACGCCTCGATGGCCTTTTCATGCTTGAGCTTGTCCGGATGGATCAACATCGATTTCTTGCGATAGGTCTTTTCTGCACAAGCATGCTCTCGACCGGATCAGTAATGCACCCCAAAACGAAGCGAGGAGCGAGCAGGACGGGCGACTTGCGGATGTCGGATTCGGTGAGGTTCGCGGACGGCATAAAGTCGAGTTGCAGTACGTCGTAAGGATTCATACGGAACGCGTTGAGGACCCGAGTGACCTGGGCAGCCAGGGGAGGAGACCGAGTCAGCCCACACGGTTTTGTGGTCGCCCGCAGCGCTGCGCTGACCTCGGCTTCTCGGGAGACGAGCGCCGCTTCCGAGTTGAGGATCCGCTCAATCTCGGCTTCGTCAAACACAAAGTCGTCTTTGCTGGTCGAGGGGGTCGAGTCCGAGGTGCTTGTGCTTGGTGTGGGTATTGGTGTTGATGGGGAGGCCATGGTCGGCGGGGAGTGGGTGCTCAAGTGGTGCCAGTCGCGAGGAAGAGCGGCAAAGAGGGCGGGGCGCGGGCGGCAGTGCTTGCGTCTGCTTGCGTCTTAGTAAGTTTGTAATGATCAATTTGACCCGTAAGCGCGTGGCGTGTCGCGTGGGCGCGCGCGCGCATGGGCCCACACGGGCCGACGCGCAGCTACGCGCACCAGGTACGCGCAGTTCGTCGCGTGAGAAGCTGTGAGAACGGCAATCTATCTGGGAGAACCGCATTCTACCTGTATAAACCGCACTACTACTGCTGCTGTGCTCCGGTCGGGTGCTGAAGCTGCCGTCTTCGTTCGTTCGTCCGCGCAGACCAGTGACGATGGCCAGACCACCCCACGATGCCACCTCGCCATCCCCTCCCTCAGAGTCGTTCTTCTCTAAAGGCATCACCTCCTTGACGGTCGACATTCCCTCCCAGTCGACCGCAACCTCTTCCGCTCGGTCCGCTTCCACCACCACCGCGAACGGAGCCACCTCCACCACACGTACATCGACCCCAACCAGTCCGCCGAGATGGAACACGCCCGAGTTCTACTTTTACTATGCCATCTTTGCGTTCGCGGTGCCGTATATGGCCTATACGGTCATCAACCTCAGTCGACGTGAGCCCCACCCACTTTGGGCGCTGAGCGAAACCCCCGCCCCCCACCGCTGAACCGCACCTCTTTCTTACTGCCCACTATGGACTGCGCAGCGTCCCATCCCAATTATCACACTTTTGCACACCGACTGAGCAACGGCTGGATCTTGGGTTGGAAGATTGTACGCTCTGCGCCTTTACACTCTGGGCAAGCGAAAATCCTGACCCAGCCCACATCGCACACGCGCGCAGGACAACTCGGACCACCAATGGTACACGTTCCGCACAAACCTACCCCTCCTGACGGGCGTCATGCTCATCTGGCTCGCCCTCTCTACCACGTACAACCTCATCGCTCGTCTCGCTACGCCCTCACCCTCCGACTCTCCCTCCCCCACCCCGGCATCCGAAGCCCGTTCCCACACTGCCTCCTCGACCTCTCTCCCCCCACGAGTTCCCTTTATCATCTTTTTCGCCCTCATCCTCCTCTTTGGTCTGCACGGTATGAGTCTCCCCAAGATGTTGATCATCCTTTGGTTCAACTACCGCATCGCCAAACTCGCAACTTCGCCGACCCTGTCCAAATCGGTGCCTTGGCTAACGTGGGCCTTCAATCTGGCCATCTTGTTCTCGAACGAAGTGAATGAGGGTTATCATTGGGCGAATCTGTCACCAACCTTGCAACACTGGGTGCGTAGATAGACGTTTGGTTGCTCGGACAGTCGTGCTGCGAGAACCCCACGCTCACATATCTATGGTGATGATCGTGCGCCGGACAGGACCAAGCCAAATGGGCCCGAGGCATCTTGCCCCGCTGGCACATCAACTGGAACATTACCATGCTGCGCCTGATCTCGTTCAACATGGACTACTACTGGGCAGCGAACGTTGCTTCGGGAGAAACGCAGACGATCCGATCGACGGAGGAGGAGAAACTCGAATTGTTGACGCAGAAACTCTCGGCCCCGGCTTTGAACGATCGGACTCGAGTAACGAAATCGCACGCGCTTGCCGATTATTCATTCATGACCTACCTCGCCTATGCTTTTTATCCTCCCTTGTACTTGGCAGGTCCGATCCTGACCTACAACTCGTTCGTTTCGCAACTCTACCACCCCCCCAGCACCATCTCCAAGAAGATGCTGCTGGGGTATGCGGTCAGGTTCGTCGCGTGTTTGTTGACGATGGAGTTGGTGTTGCATTCGATGTACGTTGTGGCGATCAAGGATGAGGCGAGGAGTGGGGCTTGGTCCGGCGAGAGTCCGTTCGAGTTGAGCATGATTGGGTTTTGGAATCTGATTGTCGTTTGGTTGAAGGTGAGGGGCAATCGAGACGGGGTCAGAGTCACAGCAATCTCAGCTGACATGTCGCCGTGCGTTTCCTTTTCTCAGCTCTTGATCCCCTGGCGCTTCTTCCGCCTGTGGGCTTTGCTGGACTCGATCGACCCCCCGGAAAACATGGTACGTTGCATGGCCAACAACTACTCGACCCTCGGCTTCTGGCGATCATGGCACCGTTCGTACAATCTGTGGTGCATCCGTTACCTCTACGTACCCATCGGTGGAGCGAAAAGGGCCTTGCTCGCGACGTTGACGGTGTTCACTTTTGTGGCGCTGTGGCATGATTTGAGCTTGAAGTTGTTGACGTGGGGGTGGGTGATCACCGTTTTCGTATTGCCGGAGATGGTGGGGATGAAGCTGTTGCCGGCTCAAAAGGTGAGTACAGATCGGGTAGTGTGCAGTTCGAAACCAGCTTTTTCCCGCTGATTTCTAGGATCGTTTGCTTCGCCGTACAGTACGCGCACCACCGATGGTACCGACACGTCTGCGCGCTCGGCGGGGTCCTGAACGTGCACATGATGATGACCGCCAACCTGATCGGCTTCGCGATCGGGACCGAAGGGATGAAGTACATGTGGTCGCGCATGGTCGAAAGTTGGCAGGGGGCCAGTTTCATCGTCTTTGCGAGTGCGTGCTTGTTCGTGGCCGTGCAGGTGATGTTTGAGTATCGGGAGGAGGAGGGGAGGAGAGGGGTGAGGAGAAGGTGCTAGGGGGGGGCGTATTGTGTTTTTTCAAAAAGGGTTTATTCTTGTTTTTTTCGTTCGTGTGTATTCTGGTTCTACATAAAAGATGCTGTATCGCATCGCCATCGCGTGGATTCCACGTTGCTTGAAAACCGATGGCTTGCCCGAGTTGACCGAGGCCACCGTCGCGAATCGGCAACACGCGTTGGCTGCTCGCCCGACGCCTGCACGTTCCCCGCCAAGGATGGCGCCCGACCGATCGGACCGTTCGCGGACGGAAGCTGAAGCGACAGAACGATCGCAGCTCGAAGCGCTGGAATGGGACGTCACCCAGTTCACCTCGCTCGCCACGTCTTCGCTCGTGATCGGTGCGGCGGGATCGAATGCGCACGACACGGGCGGTGCGAGTGCGGCGACGACGACGACGATGGCGAACGGGGCAGGTGCGAACGCGGGGAGGCTCGATCTGTTGCTGCTGAACTGGTTGAGTGGGGTCGAGAAGAGTGTGGAGGTGTTGGACAAGGTAGGCCTCACTGGGGAGCCGAGTCGGGGCGGCCGGACACCACTCGGAGCAAAGCACGCCGTAGCTGATCGACGCACCCCTGCTCCACGCTCCTGCAACAGGAGACGATCCTCCTGCAACAGCCCACCCTGACGACCAACCTCCTCTCGATCCTGATCGCCCCACCGCCCACGTCCTCCCTGCCGCGTCTCAAACCCGGACGACCGGCCCGAGCGCTCCTCTCCCGGATCATCTTGCTCCTCCTCGCCAAAGGGGACACCAAACGCCTCTACGACCTCGTGCAGAGTCTGATCCAAGGTATGGTCGGCAGTGAGCTCAAGGGAGCTGGCTGGGAGAGGGAAAAGGAGAACAGGCTCGCTTGTGCTTGGGTTTTGGGGGAGGTGTTCCGCGCTTGGGGCGCTCAGGTCAGTGGGTGAATGTGTGGGGGAAAGTAATGGGAGTGGTCGGTCGGGCTGATGCTGTGTTTTTGCGGTGCAACAGGTCATGAGCACTTTTATCGATGTTGTGACCACCGCGACGAGGATGGGCAGGACAGCTTCGTATGTGAGTGCTTCTCCACTCTGAGCGATCGTCGCCCCCACGAACTGAATCTCGGACCATTCCAAAACCCAGCCCGTGATCCTACGATGCGCCGCGCTCGTCACGTTGAGGAAAGCCATCGTCGTGGGAGCGAGGTCCATGTCCGACCCTTTCATCAAGGAGACCCTCAGGGCCTTGCGCGCCGGCTTGAGCGAAAAAATCGGTGCGATCGTCAGGGAGAGTGCGGATGTGAGTAGTTGCGTGCAAGTACGAGTTCAGGCAAGAGTTACTGAGCTTTGGCCTCGATGGGATGACAGTGCCTGATCGCCCTTCAAGCCGCTCCGGGCACGTTCACCACCTTGGCCGACATTGACGCGATCGTCCAGATTTGCTTCCGAACACTCGAGACGGCCGACCACGTCGCCCGTGGAGCCCTATCCCGACTCGTCGCTTCGCTACTCGCATCGACCCAAGTCGAAGGCAGCGGTGCACCTCCGATCCTGTCCGCTCCTCCACGAAAGAAGAAAAAGGCCGGAGGAGCACCCGGTGCTGCGGGCGAGGATGAGGATGACGACGATGATCCTTACCCTTCCGTTGGGGCACCAGCCGCGTCGGCGAACGCGACCAAGACGCTGCTTTCGCCTATCGAGATGCTCGTGCAGCTTTCCGCGCCTTACAACAAGCTTTCGACGTCGAGAAAGTTGAGGAACGCCATCATCGACGTCTATGGGCAACTCTTGACGAGTCTTGGTGCGGCTTGGGTCGAACAGAACTATGCCGAGGTGCTGCAACACCTCATCGACGAAATCGGGTGCGGTGTCGCCGCTGGGACGGGCTGGAAGAGCTGGCATCCGCGCATGATTGAACGGATCGAGCCGAGCAAAGCCAAGTACGAAGCTCTTGCCGCACGCAAGTCCGTCGGGATCCTCTTGCGGGACATCGTTTCCGGACGTTTGTTGTCCGAATCGGCGCAGATCTTGGCCGTGCGCGAGATTGGTCAACTCTACCTCAAGCGCTGGCCTTCGCTCTTGCCCTCGCAAGCCCCACCTTCAAAACAAGCGCTCGTGATTGCGCTCGAGGAGACGAGCGGCCTCTTGGCTGCTCTCGGTTGCGCGCCCATGGTCGTCCAAGACGCCTTGTACGATCCTTTGTTGCGCCTCGTTTCGCACCCGAGTCATTCGGTGCAGATCGCTGCGGCGTGGGCGTTGAGGACGTTCTGCGACAATGCGCCGACGCGGTTGAGTGCGACGATCGTGCAGCTCGTCGAGTTGCTCAACAAGGACTTGGCTGTTATTGCGCAGAAACCGAACGAGTCCTCGGGCGCGTCGGGATCCAACAAGGAGGGAGGAAATTCGTCACCTCGTCGGGCCGTGGGCCATGCGCATGCGCTGGCGGCGTTGATCAACTTGATCCCCCACCAACCGCTCTACGTCTCGTTCGACATCTCGGCCAAGTGCATGAGTCTCGCGATCCAATTATTGAAGCAATCGGCGAACCACGAACTCGTCGTCTCGGGCGTCGAGATCCACGTCGCTTGGATCCTCGTCTCGGCGCTCATGTCCCTCGGTCCGAACTTTGTGCGATTGCATTTACCTCAACTGTTGATCTTGTGGAGGAACGCGTTGCCGAAACCGACGAGTAAGGATGCGAGTGCGGCCCAGGTCAGAGGGGAGAACGAGTGGGCGTTCCTATTGCACATTCGCGAGTGTACGCTCGGTGCGATTCTCAGCTTTTTGAGGCACAATGGAGGGGTGGGCCGACGCATTTCAAATACCAACACTGCGAATGGAGGAGCGGGGGAAGGGTCGATCACGGCGACGGGTTTGATCAGCGATGACGTTGGACGACGCCTCGTGCTCTTGCTTTCGAACGGGCTCTCGTTCGCAAGTTCGTTCCAACTCACGTTCGAGAAAACCGTGTTGGAACAACATAACGTACCTGCGATATCGTCGCGCTTGTCACTGTACGATCGCGACCTCATGCTGCGCAGGAGGTTGTTACAGTGCTTCGTCGCGTTGGGCCATCATCCCGCGACCGCACCGTGGCAAGTTACTTTGTTGACGCAGATCGTGCCCCTCTTCTCGGATCCGGACCGCTACACGGGCGAGTCGATGCTTCAAGCCGCCGTCAACTCACCAAATTTCACGTCCGTGTGGGAGGAGACGGATGGCTTTGGATTCGGCGTGACGAGTTTGATGAAGGATGGGGAAACGCTCGTCGCTTCCCATGCGGAGGATCCCGCCGGCGTTCGAAGGACCGTCAAACTCAATCGTGATGTCGCGGAGATGAAGATTGAACAACTCTTGAAATCGGCCGTCTTGGGTGCGGCGGAATACGATCCTTTGGTCCTTTCGTCGCGGCATCATTCCGAGGTATCGAGTCCCAGTTTGGCCTCGTCGACGTGGGACGTCCCTTCGGCGCCTCCAACGGCAATCGGTTTGGTCGATGCCGGGATCGAATTGTTCGCCATCTACTTTTCGACGCAAGAGCACCACAACCAAGGGGCTTTGTTGCAGATCCTGCAGACGAATCTGAGGTCGGGCAGGTTGGAAAAGAACCCGGGGAGGAGGATGGCGATCTTGGCGAATTCCATCACGGCAATCGTGGGCGCTCTGAGGTTGTACCGACGGGCCGTGGAACCCCAGGTTGGGACGTTGATGAGAGAGATCATCAAGGATGCGTTGTTGCACCCTGATGCGCGTCTACGTGCCGCTGCGGCCGAATCGTTGGGGAGGCTGTCTTCTCTAGGGGAAACGTCGTTCATGGCGACGCAGATCCAGTTCTGCGTCAACCAAGTCGTCAGCAATACCGATCCCGACAATCGTGCGGGATGTGCACTGGCGTTTGGGGAGATCTATCGCCACGTGGGGAGCCTGGCCGCTGGACCGGTGCTCAAAACGATCGTCGACGTCTTGTTGTCCCTTTCGGCCGATCCTCATCCCCTCGTTCATTTCTACGCCCTGCATGCACTTTCACTCGTCATTGACGCGGCGTCATTATCCTACGCACCGTTCACGAACGCGACGTTGGGGATGTTGAGCAAGTTGTACATGCAGGACACGCACGAACCCGAAGGCGGAACACCGGGAAGCGTCAACCTCAGGGGTGACTTGCCGGCCTATCAAGCGATCTGTCGCGTCATGGATGCGTTGATTGGGGTTCTGGGACCCGAGTTGCAAGACTCGGAACGCGTCAGGGATTTAGTTCTGATCCTGTTGAGGGAGTTCGTCAATGAGGGGGATGACGGGATCGCAGTCGAAGCGATCAAAGCGACCCAACATCTGCTCATGTTCGCTCCCGACGCTTTGAACCGCCAACAACTCGTCGCCACTCTACGAGGCCATCTTTCGTCATCAAGTCGCCATTTGCTCAAAGTCGCCGCCGTGAATTCGGTGTACCAACTCGTACAAAGGGATGCAGCGAGCATGTCCAAAGTCGGCGGGGACGGGATGGTACAACAATTGTTCGAGTTGCTCGATGATGATCCCAGCATCGAAGGCGTGAGGGACGCGATCACGTCGTGGTTACGTCAGACGGCGGAGGCTAATCCTTCGGGATGGATCGACCTCTGTCAGCGCATCATGTCGCGCTCGACGGGGGCGGCCAAAGCCGTGGCGACCGCTGCTGCCGCGGCTTCATCTTCCGGAGGGGGAGGGGGAGCTGACACAACGAACGCACAAAGCTCTTTCGCGGACGAAGAGATCCAAGGACTAGGCCTCGACGGCGGAGGTCTCAAAGCCTCCAAAGCGACCTCTCGATGGCGAACCCAGCTCTTCGCTTTACAATGCTTGCACGAAGTCTTCGTCACTGTCGCCAAGAGTGGACGAAGGGAACATTTCGATATTGCGCGAGCGAGGGTCGTCAGGGCGAATCGGAGGGGTTTGTTGATTACTAGGGTTGGGGATTTGATCAAGATGGCTTTTACGGCCTCGACGGCGCAGGTGATGCAGATTAGGTTGGAGGGACTGGTCGTTCTCCGGGATGTCATTGAGGTGAGTCTGAGCCCGGGGTTGGAAAAGGATGGTGGAGGTTGCTGATAGCTTCTTGACTTGACTCTGTGACGACAGGGCTTTGGACAATCCCAAGACATCGATTTCGAAGAAGCGCTCCTCCTCGAACAGTTCCAAGCCCCCATCGCCGCGGCCTTGACTCCGGCTTTTTCAGCCGATTCGTACCCCGAAGTCCTCGCTTCAGCGATTAACGTTTGCGCCGTGTTCGTTGGTTCCGGCGTCGTCAAAGAGATCGACCGAATGGGCCGAATCCTCAAACTCCTCACGACAGCATTGGAATCCTGTCGCGAGTCCGACATGTCTTCCATCGGCGACGTCCAAGACCTCAGTTCGACCGCAGCGGTCATGTTAAAAACGTCCATCTTCGCCGCCTGGGCCCAATTCCAATCCGCCAGTGTCAAGCAGGCGTATTTGGCGCAAGTGATTGAACCTCATTTGCCCTTATTGTGTCCGTTCTGGGTCGGGAGTTTGAGGGAGTATGCGAGGGTCAGGACGGATCCGGATGCGACGTCTTCGGATTCGGGAGCGGGGGGAGCGGCGTTCGATTCGGTTTATTCGGGGCTGTCGAGGGAAACGGCGCTGCCTGTGAGTTCACGTAGTCGAATGAGTGAAGTACTTAGACAATGGGTTCGCTGACGATGAAACACACGCTGCCGACAGTTTTACGAACGATCGTGGCCGCAGATGCTTCATGCCGTCGGGACCTTGCTCAAGGCGGGCAACGCGCACATGCTCCGCGCCGTAGATGGCAAAGTCCCTAAAGCTGCAGACTCTGCAACCGACTCGCCACCACCCCCGCCGCACCGCACCCAGCCCGCCGAATACTTTTGGGTCCTCTTTGGTCTCTCCTACGAAGCCCTCTGCGCAACCCCACCACCAGCAGGAACGACGTCCCCGCTCGAAGTACAAACGATCGCGCTCGAAGCTTTGGCAGGTTTGATCCGCCCTCAAGTCTCGGGGCCGGCTTTGGTGGAGAAGGGCTTGTTCGACGAGGTATGCAATCTATGTTATCGATTGGCGATTACGGAGGGACCCGAGGTCAAGGCGCATGTAATGGATATTGCGGTGCAGTTGGCGAGGAATTATGAAGGGGAGGGTGTCGAGTGAGTATGAGAGCTGTCCAGTTTTTCTCTTTGGTCTGTTTGCTGATGTGGGTCTGATGGGAGCAGCTTGGCCGAGGACAGCGAGATGCGACGCTGCTTGCAGATCGCGACCTGTGTGCTGCGCGAAAGCGTACCTTCGACGAGTTCGTCCCCGAAACGTGAGTCGCAGGCCTGATGCACATAGTCTTCTGGCTTGATACTGAGTCAGCGGCTCTGTGTTCGAATTAATCAGCTACCCTCGCCTCGGCGCCGGCTCGAATCACCTTGCTTCGCTCGGCGTTCAGCTCGTTTGCGGATCTGGCGGACATCTACCCCCCTCGACGCGCGAGGAGCTATACGCGATCGCCTTATACTTTTATTCGCGTGAGTGCAGGTAACGCTCTCATCGCATGGAATGCTTCGAAGCTAATACGTCTGTCTCTCCCATCTCACAGAATTGCTGCAAGAGGAGGCCATTGAGATCGATCTCGTGTCGCCCACGCTCTCTGTGCTCAAGATTGTGTGCGACCGGAGTCAGCAGATCCCACCTGGTGTTCGAGGCTTCGTCGTTTTGCCCAAGGTGATCAACGGAATGCTCTCGGCGTGTTTGCAAAACATCGACTCGGTGCGCGGGCGACGAGGCGCCGCGGCCATCCTCAAGACGAGGAACAACCTCCTCGCCGCGGTCTTGCTCCTCACCTCATTGGGTCCGTCGATCCAGGTCGGCCAAGAGGTGGTTGAACACGCGTGCTTCATCATCACCGCGATCGCCCTCTCACCCTCTTCTGAAGTATTGCCAACAGCTCTGCATTGCTTGACCTCGGTCCTGGCAGCTGCATCTCGTGGTTCGGGCGTGCTACGATATTGCGTCGGGCAGATCTTGCCGACGTTGATCGAGTTCGTCGCGAAAGCGTCCAGGACGGAGCTTCAAGCTGGGGATCCCACGTTGATTCAACTCGCCGAAGTGCTCAAGGCTTTGGTAGCCGTGCTAACGGGTATGGCTATTGATCGAAGTGAGTGGCAAATCGTTCTGGGGCCTCTCATAAATTCGAAAAGGAGCTAATTCACAAGGATGCCACGCCACAGGAACCCAATCGCTCTCGATCCTTCTACCGGTCCTTATCCTCCTCCTCAAACCTTCCTCTCTGACTGCCTCGCACACCCTCGCGATCACGCATCTCATCCAACTCGCTTCCTCAAATTCGAGCAGTTTCAAAGAAGCGACCTTCAGCCTCAGTGAAGAACAACGCACGACGTTGGAGACGAGTATTCGAGCCCAGGTCGGAGGGTCAAGGAGGGTTGAGGTCAAGGAGGAGGCACCGAAAATTAGTTTGAAGATGTTTGGGTAGGGATTACTGGCGAGTATGTGTAATTGTCAATGCGGAGTCTTTTTGCACGTTCGTGCGTTGAGATTGGAAAAGAGGAGCTCAGCCGCGAAGCATTCGTAACGGCATCGATTTCAACCTTCGTCCGCCCAACCGTCAACCCAGCCTGGACCCTCGCCTAGTCATAAGGACTCACCTTAGCGACGACGACAACACGCTTAAGGCCTACCTCGTCTCACCCGCCGCGATGCGCCAGCCGACTCCGCGATCCGGATCGCCACGTGTTCCAACGCGGAGATTTCAGCCCCTACTCGAGCGACGATATCAAGTCCGAGTATTGCGATTAGTCGACCAGGAGTTCGACCTTAAGGAGGGGCAACTGTTACGAGCCGTTCCTGAGCACAAACCTTTAGCGCGCGTGCCTGACTAGTTGCTCGCCGCGCGAGTGTTCACGTGACCATCCTCGTGACCACCCTTGATATTGGATTATTGTGTGAACCCCATTTGCTTACCAATCGGACCACATAAAGTCGCCCCTCCTTAAGGTCGAACTCTTGGTTGACTAATCACAATACTCGGACTTGATTTCGTCGCTTGAGTAAGGGCTGAAATCCCCGCGTCGAAACACGTGGCGATCCAGATCAAAGAAGCGATCCTTCTCGGAGTCGGTACTCGAGGAGGCTCGCGGAGTCGGCTGGCGCATCGCGGCGGGTGAGACGAGGTAGGCCTTAAGCGTGTTGTCGTCGTCGCTAAGGTGAGTCCTTATGACTAGGCGAGGGTCCAGGCTGGGTTGACGGTTGGGCGGACGAAGGTTGAAATCGATGCCGTTACGAATGCTTGCTAGGGAAGCATCGTAATGGGGCAATCGGAACGTCTCGGTTACGTGCCTTGAGGGTAGCTGGGATAGCCGTCCGGTTCGTTCGATTAAGTTGAGGTAATCGTGTTGGAACTCGATGACCTGGTGAGCGTTGAGGTTGATGGGACCTTGAACGAGAGCAACGAAGAAGTTGTAGTACTTCAACCATTTTGGCGGGAGGAGATGGGCGCGATGAGTATCGTGGAGCGCTTCCCACGAGTGGTCGCGTGAGAAGACGTCGGTGATTAGCACGTCGTCTGTGACTGCCGAGGCGGGTACATGCTTGACTTGGCGTGTAGGCATGCGCCAGGCGGCGTAGAGGTGTCCGTCGGAGACGTATACAGTCTCAACTCGTAACGCAATGTTGACCGTCGTGTTGAAGAGCATGGCGGTATTGGATTGGGTGGGAGAAGTGCGAAGTGGAAGAAGCGAAGTGGAGAAGTGGTGAAGAAGAGAGGAAGAGAGAAACTGAAGTCGGAGTTGAAGTCATCAATGGTGGAGTCTTGGAGTCGAATTTGGGGTCCTGCCAGGAGTGGGTCACGAGTTGACGAGCGCGTGATCAATTGCGAGAGCTTGCGGTGGCGAGTCCGACGGAGGCTTGATCGGAGCGTTGCCTGTTTCGGCCGCGGCGCAGGCGTTCCGAGAGTTACCCCCTCCTTCGAGAGCTGCGCTCCTGAGCGGCCCGAAGCCCGATGCGGCGCTAGTTTAGCGGCGCGAGGGTGCTGGGTGTGGAACTCTTTGGCGAGGTCGATGGCGTGGTCGAGTATATTGCCTTTAACCCATTGCGGATTAGTAGCCGAAAGCGGTCCGCGCCATTGAACGAGATATTGGAGAGCACCATTCCTAGTGCGGGAGTCGAGAATTGTTTCGATTTCGTGTTCGTCATTGCCGTCGATGAGTGTAATAGGCGGCGGTGGGATGATTCGTCCTTCGATTGTTGACTCGCGGTATTTTCGCAAAAGCGAAACGTGGACGACGTTGAGAACGTGAAGGGAGGCAGGGAGCTCCAAACGAAATGCGGAACGGCCTACAGGGGCGAGGATCTTGAAGGGACCTAACCATATGCATTTGAAATCGAGTTTCTTGGATTCGCGCACGGATTCGATGTTGCTGGCGCTTAGCCAAACGAGGTCGTCCGTCTTGAATTCTGGGGTCTCATCCCTAGTCTTGTTGTAGCCTCTTTCCATTTTGGCTATAGCGGCAGCGAGGTCGAACCGCATGAGGGCGTGTGTTTCCTTAAGCGTGGTGTAGTGATCCGATGCTAACGCGTTCTGGGTCTTGCTGCTGTAGCTTGAAAGAGTAAGGTCGAGCGTAGGGTGATATCCGTAGTTTGCGAAAAAGGGTGTTTGCTTGGTGGACGAGTGTTTCATCGAATTGTAGGCGAATTGTGCGAGCGGGAGGAGATCTTCCCAGTCGCTTTGGCGATGATTGGTGTAGAGACGAAGGTATTGTTCCACGATTTGATTGAGCCGTTCGGTTTGTCCGTCGGTTTGGGGGTCGAACGCGGTCGAAAGGTTGGTTTTGACGCGAGTGAGCTGGCAGAGGCATTGCCAGAAGTCGGAAGTGAAGACCGATCCTCGGTCGGAAACGATGTCCTTGGGGAGTCCGTGGTTGGAGACGATGTATCGGTAGAAGAGGTAGGCAATCACGGGTGCTGTGGCACCTTCTTCCTTGAAAGGAATGAAGTAGCCCATCTTCGTGAAACGATCGATGACGACGAAGATTGAGTCGTTGCCTTGAATTGATTTAGGGAGCTTGACGATGAAGTCCATGGGAATAGATTGCCAAGGGCCGTTGGGGATTGGTAGAGGTTGAAGTAGGCCGTGGGGTCGGTCGCGACGAGTCTCAGTGGATCGTTGGCAAAGGTCGCATGTGGCGATGTAGTTGGTGACGAATTGTTTGGCGTTTGAAAACCAGAATTCCCGTTTGATGAGGTCGAGTGTTTTCTCGATGCCGGGATGTCCTGCACTTGGTGCATCGTGGGTAGCTTTGAGGACGGCCAGTCGCGCTCGTGTATCGTTGGGTACGAAAAGCTTGCCGTTCCAGAGTAAGCAATCTTTTTGGATCTCCTGGCAACGATGATCTTGAGTGTCAAGATTTTCGCCTTCGGCAAAGTTCTGGATAGTTTGCCGTAAAGTCGGGTCCGACTCCTGCGTTTTGACGAGGATGTCGAGTAGCTCCGGAAAGGGATCTGCGTTGAGCGCAGTCTGCGTATCGGAACCGGGAATGTTGGCGCTAATCTTGAGTCGACTCGGATCCAGCAAAATGACTGGGGAGCCTTCGGAGGCCTTGGTGCCGTCTTGATAGTCTGTGCGACGAGATAAAGCATCCGGTTTCCCTGAGAGTGTGCCGGGACGGTGTTTGATTTCGAAGTTGTAGTGTGTGAGGAGCTCAGCCCAACGAGTTACGCTACCACAAAGAGACTGTGTCACTTTTGCTTAGGGCGACGAGGTACCATTTCGGCGGCCCCGTTGGAGATCTGCCTGCTTCGGCTCGTGGTCGCCGGCGGTCGGTCAAATGGTGTTTCGTAGAAGTTTACAAGTCGATCCGAACCCGTCCAGGATCGCAGACGGAAGGGTCGATTCGTTGCAGCGTCTAGGTGTCCTACATTACTGGCCTAGCCAGTTCTTCCGACTCGACTTTTCCGAAGATTACTAGGCATTGCTATTGCTATGCGGTTACTTAAACCTAGTGAAACCTATTGATTAAAAAGCAACCGCGGGGCCGGCGGCTTCCTCATCAGCGCGCTTTCGCACGACCCCACCGACCTACGGAACAATGGAAGGACCAAGCGAACAGACCAAACCATTGGCCAAGATGTTTCCCAGCCCCTTTTTGATCGAAGATTCGCCCTACAGCGGGGGCAAGATCCCGCTCCTCGCTAGACGTGAGTGCGGTCGATCACTGGTTTCCGCCGGCGCCAAACACCGTCTACGCCATACCACGGGCCGAATTCCAGCCCCGGAGACACATCGTACGAGTGGTCTGGTTCATCTTCGAAGCAGCTGCGACAGCATGATGTGACTCTGCCTCGTTGTCACGTGCAAGGCTGCTCTTCGCCCGTTCAGTCGCGGCGCGCGTGGCATTCTCCCATCCGGGACCGGCGCGTCGGCACGTGCCTGGCTTGGCCAGGAAGACCGCTCGCTGCGCAATGTGGGGCACCTCTCTTGAGTGGGCAGCGGCCATGGAGCGCCTGGTTCGAGCGTGCACATCACCCAAGCGATCATATTCACTGATCGACCCTTTTTCTGCACGTCTGATATTGCACAGCCCCGTATACCCTCCACGAAATCGAAATGAAAGCGCTGTCATTCAATTCGCTCGAACAAGGCCGACTGGCAAACGAAGCGGTTCAGTCGCGAGATCAGGACCAAATGGGCCATCGAGGCCTTGGAGCAGAGCGCGGAGAAAGCGGATATGGCGTTCGAGCACTTGACGCTCGAGAGGCGACCCCTGACCTTTTCGATGGTCGACTACGTCTTGGAGGAGCTCGAACAGCACGCCAGGGTGGAGCGCGTCCTCAACGGCCAGTGGAGGGTGAGTGCCGGTTCTGGCGCTCGCGTGACACAGCGCCAGCTGACTCGATCGTTCGAGCGGCTGTTGTTCCCTGGTAGGAAAGCTGCTTTGACGGCGTCTTTGAATCGGACCGCCTCATTCCCGATGGTCTACGATCGGCCCTGATTCGTCAAGCTGCCAAGCTCGAAAACGTCCCCGATGAGCAAAAGGACTGGCACCCAGGATCGAAGAAGCAGGTCCTCGATCTCGTGCATCCATCCCTCTACCCGCTCGTCTACAAACAGTCCGTGGTACGCAAATTCCTCGATGGGGAATTGCAATCAGGCACCATAGCTGCGTCGGCGGTGACCCTCGCCGAAGCACCCGCTCCCAAACCAAGCTCGACGTCCGCCATGTCCAGCCGCTCGGACGACGCAGACGAGACCTCGTACCTCTCGAGTCAGTACCAGTGGTTACCCAGCGAATTTATGCTCGACGAGAACGGAGGAGTGACGATCGATGGATACATCAACAACCTGCACCCCGACGACCATGCCGACTTGTACGATACGATCGCCGTCATCTTTTCGCAGTTCGTGCCCCTCTTTGACCAGACGCTGTCGGAACTGATCGACCCACATCCCCGCGCGATCCCCGTCACCGATTCGTGTTGGTACGATAGCCGCGAATTTGATGCGGAAGAATGGATGGAAGAGCACGCGTCCGAGTTCGATGAGGATACAATGCAAGACGTCGTGGACGAAGCTCAAGAGGAGTGGGAATTGACGCGCGAGATCACCTTGCCGGCCCCCAAGGGTCTGTTCCACCCCGCTCCGGAAGAAGCGATCCGCCGCAAGATCGAAAACCCTGCATTTACGATCAAGGAGCGCACCGTGCAGGTCATCGTCAAGCTCACCAATATCGTCCTTACCCTCGATCAGCCCACCTACGACGGCGGGGTGTGGCACGTCGAAGGGATGAAGAACGAGTCGATCGTCGCAACGGGTATCTACTACTACGACCAGGTGAACATTGCCGGCTCGTCGCTCGCCTTCCGAGGCACGTTCGACGAGACAGAGCTCCCCTATGAGCAAAACGACGAGCGTGGGGTGGAGATCGTTTTTGGGATCCAAGGGGACGGACCGACGGTGCAGTCGTACAACTCGGCCGCGACGACCCACAACCGGTGTTTGACGTTTCCCAACATTTACCAGCATCGCGTCCCTTCGTTTTCCCTGCGGGACCGCACCAAGCCGGGGCACCGCAAGATCCTCGTCTTTTTCTTGGTCGATCCGTTGCGCCCTCGCATCCCCTCGACGCGGGACGTTGCACCGCAGCAGCGAGAGTGGATCGAACGTGCCTTGTGCGAGTCGGCGCCCGGCGCAGATACGGAAGCGGACGACTCCGAACCCTCTCGGGGCTCGTTCATCGACCGACTGCCGAACGAACTCTGGAATCGGATCCTCGACTTGACCGACGGGCTAATGACACAGGGTGAGGCCAAGGAACACCGCAACAAGTTGATGTTTGAGCGCAAGTTCAAGCTCAAGGAGCACAGCACGGAGGTGTACGAGCGCGAATTTTCGTTGTGCGAGCATTAAATGGAAGTGGTGTACCATGGCCAGGACTATGTACGAGGTACTATCGGTGGCTCTTTTTGATGCTCGGTATTGCCAGCTATCGTTATTGCAAATAAAATGTTCCTAGTTGCAGTATGCTCAGGAGCCGACACGCCGATTCATCGTCGCTGTCCCAAAAGTGTCGACGTTGCAGAAGTGGATGAATACTATAGACATGATTGCTCTCATTCCTGACGCAATCATCTTGTTCTGGTGTGCGGGTAAGAGACTCGGCCGAAATTTTAGGGGGCCGGAGGGCCGGGGGTCTGAGTGCATCGATGCCAATCATTGGCGTGGGGAGTCGCGCCGGCTCGTGCAAAGGAGCTTCTAGCCATACACGAGCGGGCAGAGTGACGGGCGGACGATATGGACGACTTGTGCCCGCGAAGTCGAGCCGAAAGCCGGGGTTGAAAACGCAACGCCCTAGAGCTCGGCAACTTTGAGCGTAATCAGAGAGGAGCGCAGTTGGTTCTTAAGATAGGTCTGAGCGACGCTTGTCATATTACCATAGCAGAACCTGTCCTACCGTTCATTTCACAAAAAAGTGATAGAGAGTAATGGCGGCGGATAGTGCTGACTGGAGCACGTGGGCATAGCCTGGCGGACCAATGCATATCGGAGCGGGATGTCGCACCCCCACATTCGCGCTCCTGGCAGGTCATCGTCATCATTTCGAAATGATCGACTGGTGAGCTCCGAAACGCCGGGGGTCTGGATCGTGTGCAATGTCCTTGCATTTTCTTTCTGTAGTGGATTGGTGACCTCCAGGGAGCTCGTGCCGCCGAGCATATTCTAGAATCTCGGCGTCTGATTCGAGGTAGTTTAATACGTTAGAACGCTCGAATCAGAAGCAAGCTGAGAGAAAGCCCGCGCGCGCTCGCGCTCATGTAGCCGCAGAGTGTGTTCTCCTCAAGGCCTCAAGTGTCAACGTGTCAACTCAACAAGGTATGACTCGAGGCTTCGACAAACAGCAGGTCGTCGACATAAACCGCGATGAAATAGTCGTCTTTGCCAAATGTCCAACGATAGACATCGCTCCGAAGACGATTGTAACCAAGCTTGACGAGGGTCTTGTGAATCCTGCTTGAGACCGTAGATAGAGCGTTGCAATTTGAGACAGACATCGTCGGGCAGTCGGATCCCCTCCGGTACGCGTATGTACAACTCCTCTTCAAGTTCGCCATGCAAATAGGCTTTGTTAATGTCCGCTCGGATGATATGGTAACCCCGGGCCGCCGCCAAAGCGATGAGAGTACGAATCGAGACAAACTTCGCTGTCGGTGCGAACGTCTCTTTGAAGTCGATTCCCGGCCCTTGCGTGAAGCCTCGTGCAACAAGTCGAGCTTTGTACGAAGTCGGCCGACCATCCTTGTCCCGTTTCGTTCGGAAAACGATTTTGGACCCGAGGAATCTTGGCGCCGGCGGGAAGCTCGTCTCGTTCCATAATCGTAAAGACTGAGTAATCGTCACGCAAGGACTCGAACTCATCGATGGCACCTTGCGTTCATTCGTGAGACTTGTTGTGTGCCATGGCTGCCTTCCAAGTCATGGGATCACAGTCGGCAAAACAAATGGACCGTCTTCCTCGTCGGAATCGGCGACGGCGACGAAGGCCTCCGGTTCGAACCGCTCAGACGCCCTACGATCCCGCTTTCCAACCGGTGCTGCCCAAGCAGGTCCAGGGGCTTCAAAACGCAACTCCTTTGGTACTTCTTTCACACCTGGTCCGTCTTGCTCAGCGGGGTCAACGTCATCAACTCGATTTCCTCCCGGGCTTGTACCTCGACTTCCGGGGCCTGGTGCGCAGCGAACGGCTGTTGCGCAGCTTCATGTCGATTTGTCGCGACTGGTCCAGGTACGACTACTTCGTTCGCCTCAATCCTCGGTGCTGGCGCGCCTTCACGCGCCCGGAACTTATCCTCGAAGAACGTCACGCTTCGCGATAACGTGAACCGCCCCCTCAACGGTCCCATAGGCGGTAGGCAGGTCGTATCCGATCCGAGGAAGATCATTGGAAAGCCCCGTGGCTGGTGAAGACACCCACTTCAACAAAAACTGTCCCAAGCCGAAGAAGAAGAAGTTTCCACGACGCAAGACGACCAAAGGCGAGGAACCGAACCGATGGCAAAGTGGCGCTCCCTTCGGTTGAAGACATTCTGGGGCCCAATTCCGTTCACGCGTTTTTCACGCAATTAGCAAAGGGACACTCTCGGGAGATGATCCTCTACGACACGGCAGCGACTCATCACGTCATCAATGATCCTGCCGCGTTCGCCGATCTCAAGGCGACAGCTCCGTCATCGTTAAAGGGCATCAATGGTGACGAAAAGATCGTTATGCTCTAGGATCTCGGCGTCTGATTCGAGGTAGTTCAATACGTTGGAACGCTCTTGCTGTTCTTGTTTTCGACGCAGGCCGTGCTCACTCCCATAATGGTCTTTCGTCACCATTGATGCCCTTTGATGGTGACGGAGCTGTCGTCTTGAGGTCGGCGAACGCGGTAGAATCATTGATAACGTGAAGAGTCGCTAGCGTGTCGTAGAGGATCATCTTTCGAGTGTCCTCTGGAAATGCGTGAAAAACGCGCGAACGGAATCGGCCCCCAGAACGTCTTCAACCGAAGGGAGCGCCAAATTTGCCATCGGTTCTCGCCTTTGGTCGTCTTGCGCCGTGAAAGCTTCTTCTTCCTCGGCTTGGGACAGTTTTTATTGAAGTGGGTGTCTTCACCACAGTTCCAGCATGGGCCGGGTGGTTTCGGTTGGGCACCTGTCGTGGCCAACAACGCCGTCGCAGCGTTCCCAGTATCTTGACTCAAGTTTGCTGGAGCTCGACCTGCTGCGATCACTGCGTCGATAGTTGGTATCGCATCGATGTCTTCAGAGTCGAACTGATCCAAATACGACGGTCATCGAGCTCCCACAATCGCGATGAGATGGCATGCAACCACTTGATCCAACGTTAACTTGTGAGCTCGTAGGTCAGTTGTGATGCGAGTGATGGATCCGGCCCAAGGAAGGAAGTAATTGTCTTCCTGTGCTGGGGTGGTCCGACCGAGAAGAACTTTCCAATTGACGTGATGATGCCGCGAAGGGAAGATCGACCGAGGTGCTTTCGAAGGTATTCCACCGTCTGCTCCGGCGTCATGTCGTAGCAGCTGACCAGAAGATGCGCCACGCGTTCCGAACAGTTGGTGCATTGCCCTGTGCACCGCATCATGAGCTCGATCGAGTTCATCGGTGTCCTTGCATTTCGCAGATGAATACTGTTTCGGAAAGGAGAGCTGCCACTGACGCCTGTCGACGGTGCCAAAGCGAACGTGATCGAGCCATACGTCGATGTTGTTGTTGTCCAAAATCGCAAACGCTGGGAAACGAGAAGCTTACGTGTGTGTTGAGGGGCCTGCATCGACGGACTTGTCAATGATTGACTTTCGCCAGTCATGGTGGAGCGTTCGGGTGGACTGTTGTGACGTGGCAGCAGCTGCCAGTGTGCGAAGTCGTTGGGCTTATAACCTCTAGAATCTCGGCGTCTGATTCGAGGAAGTTCAATACGTTAGAACGGTCAGTTAACCATTGCAACGATACCGTGAATATACTGACCTGATTCGAGGTAGTTCAATACGTTAGAACGCTCGAATCCAAAGGAAGCTCAGAGAAAGCCCGCGCGCGCTCGCGCTCTTGTAGCCTGCAGAGTATTCTCCTCAAGTGTCAACTCAACACCTTGCTCGGGTCGAAGCACACCATCGACTCACTGAGCTACTTGGGACCTCCCCTCACCCGCGCACCTTTTTTTTTTTTCCGAGGCTTGATCTTATGTTGATCCTGCCCAGCTAGGATCAGGATCTAATTTGTAGGATCAAGATCTGCTCTGATCTGTTTGTCAGGACCAAAAAGGCGGATATTTTGTCACGTCAACGATCAGCAATTGGATCGGCGAACCGAGCTGCTTGATGGGACTTTTGGTTACGCCCACATTCAGAACGGAGATATTGCCGGCGCTTACAACCTTCGAGCCTACTCTGCACATCAAGCATCTTTGCCGCGAGTAATCTCCAGCATCTCCTCCCAACTCCCCAATCCGACTCGTCATTTACAACCGGGCTCAAAGTTCAGATATATCGAGCGCTTGCTCGACTGGTTCCTCATCTTGGCCTCAGTCTTCGCGGTCCTCAATGCACACCACCCCCTGTCCTCGTCATAGACGGGCAACTTGACGCGCTCTCGAAAGGACTCCTTAAAGAGCAACTTTGCCCAATCTGCATTGTTGATATGCATTTCAGGAGACTTGACACCAGCGGCACCCTCGGCGCATGGCAGGCTGAGTGGCGCTCAGCTAGGGCTCACGAAATAGGCTTCGCACGCCTCCTCCCCCGCCGAAGCGATGCAATCGATGCGCACTAGCAAGGAGGGGAGCAGGAAGGGCAAGGGCGTGCAAAGGTTTGCAAGTTGGGAGCAAGACGAAGAAGAGAAAGACTGGAGGAAGAACGCAAGTGTTGATCGGCGTCAGCGCCAGCGCTTGGGACGAGGGCGACGACGAAGCGAGCGAGGTTCCTCGGGATTGTCGGACTCAAGTGCGGAGAGGCGTCGAGTTCAGGACATCCTTGTGGGGAAGCACACGAATCTCCTGTCCCCAACGGTGCCTCATATAAATGTGCTTTACGCGCTTTACGCCCAGATCGTTCTAGATCGGCTCCGAATTGCTCTGAATTGTTCTGAAGCGCGCGTGGTAAACTCGCCGATGCACCTCGCACCCTTCTGCCGGATCCGTGTGCCAGCGTCCAGCATATCTTCGTTCACTACTTCTCTCTTCTGTGAACATGCGCAGTCGATCATCCAGCGCTGTTCAATTAACACCACCACCTCCTTCAAAATGGACACACGCCGCATCAGAGTCGCGACACGTGAAGGTTTGAACACTGCAAGGTATGCGCCTCTGATGTGCATAAATACGATTTGTCGTACTTGACCTCTAGGCTAAAAGTGAGTCGTAAATAGAACTCGATGATTCTCAGAGGCTAAATATAGGGCTGTTCTGTAATGCATCCCATACAAACACTGCGTGAACTCGCACTCGCAGAAGGGACGAAAGCGCGGCGTCCGAACGTAGATGCGAATCCTCGTTCACGACGCCCAACGGGACCATGGGCAAGGGTTCTGACTTCTGTGCCGAAAGGCGCAAAAGGGGAACCCCTGAGGAAGCATCTCGGGTATACAGATGTCAAGGCCAAGCACGGAAAGTACAGGTGTAAGCAGAGTGTCGCAACTAGTGTTCAGTATTGAGACAGGACAGCCGGAGAAAACGAAGTTCTTTCGAAAGGAGACAACCCTAAATGTTCAGTGTTGTTGTTGTTGTTGTAGACAAAAGTGATGGGAAAATTGAGTGAAGTGAAACAGTCGATGTGCCCCTCCGGGAATCACGCCTTCTTGCGTCGCTTCGTAGGCACCAATTCTCCGGCCGCCTCTCGCCCCGATCCCTGCTGGACACCGTTCCTCTCGTCTCGCTTCCTATGCTTGTCCTTTTCCTTCGAAGTCTTACGTTCTGTCAAGTGTTTCGCAGCCGCCATTCTCAATGCTTCGTATTGTGGGACCGGAGGTTGCGAATTTGAACGTTCATCGATCTTTCTGTCGATGAGGGTGACTCGAAATCGAACGACCCAAGCCTCGGTGAGCGCCTTGTGGGTGTAAGGCTTGTCGGACGAAAGAATGTAGTAATGTGGAGGCGCCGAGGTGGGTTCGAACCCCGGGAAGACGTGAAGTTCCTTGATGTTCTTAGTAATGTCGTCGTGCCTGCCGTCGGGATTTCCAACGGTGTCGTTGGGTCAGTCATCAGTCAAGACTCGACACACAGAAGAGGAATCGAACGTACTCCTTTGTGCGCTGAACAAGGGGCAGTCCCTCGTTCGTGAGGCATGCTGGGCAGATACCATGGGAATCAGTTATAAATTCTGGCTCGTTGTCCTTGACCATCGCTAACAAGTCTCCCAGATGACGCTGGGCGTGCTCTTCGAACATGCCGGCCCCATACATCCTACAGATTCAGGCGACAGAGGTGTCAGCAGATACGCAGGCGCAAGAGCGGACACCGGTGCTCGTAGAACTAACTACCAAGCAGGAGGGTTGCACTGGGTACACAGCCGCACGCGGGTGAGAGCGCATTTTGCTTCACTCTCCTCCGCCGACGATAGAAAATAGTGGTCGCTTTCGAAGTGGCTTTTGATAGCGTGATCATCATAGACACTGAAGTGTTATTCTACGTGACCGATCAACACTCTCAATCCAACACGTTGCGAGAGGCGGAGCTCGAACGTACACTTGGGAGCAGCCTTTCAGCGGACACGTCGTCCACATCTTCCCGGTCGCTCTCTTAGTCTTAATGTGTTTGTAGACAAGGGTACAAAGCTTCAGCCATGTATGCTTGCCCCCGTGATGCGCGCACCCTTCGAACGGGCAGAGGAGTTCGCCGTCCTTGAGTCCGAGCATGTCCAAGTATTTCTGGACTAGGCCTTCGGAATAGATCAGACCAAGATGGCGACGGGTGCACGAGACGAGGTGAGCCTGTAGTTTGTGTTTTTCATTGTCGGGGCATTCGAAAGAGCAAGTATCGAAGAGACTGCACCGGATTGTGTCAACTATGACGTGTCACACCATGGGAGTGCGAATCAGCGAACATGAGAGAGAACGGTACAAGGCTACGGCACTACTACCAACCGTGTTGGTTCGATCCCTTGTCCATTCGCACCTTCCTTCCCAAGAGCATCGCCTGGCGATTGTTCACACTTGTCTGCATATCTACATACCGCTCGCGATGTGCCTTACTCAAGAAAAGGGAGCTCCTCGCCCGCCCATCACCCTGCCTCAGAATTTCCTGGGCGAGGGCGGCCACCTGCATCTGAGTTGAGACGCCCTCGGCCTTGTTGCGGTAGACCAGGGAGGGACGACGGCCTTCGAACGCCGCGTTCCACGCGTCCAAGAGATCACCGGCAAGCATTTTGACGGTCGATACTGCGGACGACTTGGCATCGACGCACATATAGAGTAGAACCATTGTCGGACGCACGAGTTGTACTCTGACCGACATGCAAGTCTCCGAGAAACCCTCCGATCCGTAATGTATCGGCAGTCCCGACTTGAGTGACAATGCGAGGTCGGCTATGTGATGTTGGGTACTCCTGTGAAAGCTGGGGTGCTTCTGTCTTGCTCGTCGAAAAGGAGTAGAGAGTCGATGGTGGAAGGCGCCCCGGAGAGATAGAAGGCGGCAAAGTCAAGGCGGGCATTGTCACTGTCGCCGTCTTCGATGCGCGCGTCGCGAGCGATGTCGTAAAGAGCCTTCAGCTCCTTGTCGCGGTCTTGTTCGCCATTCTGGGTTTTGTCGTCGTCCCCGTGCTGAACACAATCATTCGATACATCTTGAAATTCCGCTCCGGCTGGTGGGTGGCGGCCAGGCGGTGGGGGTGGGGGTCCAGGCGGAGGAGGAGGCCCCCGCCAGGGAGCGATCACCCAGGGTAGCTGGACCCCGAGATTCGTTGACCCCATAGAGAGCAAAAAATGAAACAGATGTAACTGTCGGGCGAGAGTGTAGCCCTGGTGCCGTAGAGGTACGATGTTGGGGTCGAATGGAGGCCAAAGTGGCATTGGACGAAGGGCAGAGGCGATCGCAATGAACGGCACGACCCGAACCCTCGCCATAGGAAGTGGTGGGTGGTGCATACTCATCTGAGCCCATGCGACTTGACTGATGTTTTGAAGTATGCGAGCGATGGTTCGGGGTAGGTGGGGGTGGCCGGCGATCCAATTGTCGGGCTTGCGGCTCCATCGACAGACGGCGGCGACGTAAATGAGGTCATTCTCGAGCGAGTCCCCCACACCATCGCCGGTCCAGTCCGCGCCTTTGGCGGCAACGATGGCCGACAACTGCTCGGACGAGAGGTGTGGCAGATGATATTCAGGGGGGCAAAGTTGGTACTCGCCTCGTGAGGACAGCTCTGGAGATGCGTAGTCAGCGCCGAACTTCCTTTCACTACATCGATGACCCAAGGGGGGGGGGGGGGGGGGGGGATGGGGATGGATGGCTTACCCTCGTTGGCATGGTCCAACTGCCGTGCGAAGAATAACTCCGAGGGCGTCTGGGCGACCGCCTGTAGAGATGCGGCATGAGGCGGTTGGGGAGTATCCATTGACATGACGGAACTTGGCTCGAGAGGTATCGAGTGTTCGCGACCGAGCAAGAGGCGACGGGGACAATCAGGCTGGACCTACGAATGCAAGCGAGTACCCATCATATCAATGTTCCACATCGCTTGCAGCTCCAAGACCCTGTACCGCGGAACTGACCAGTGATTGTATTTCCGAGTGGCACTAGCTCTCGCCTCTGACCATGCACGAGCCGTTTGGGGAATCCGAGCACTCCGAGGTCAGCCCATCGTCGGTAATTCTGACGAACCAGACGGAAGATAGATCACTCCAGAAGATGGGTGAAGATCCGACGAAACTAAAATCAGACTTACTCGTACGACTGAATCACGAACGACACTACCGCCGACAAATCCGAGCTCCGGCGCTAGCTTGCGATGGGCAAGCGTTCACGAAAGGAGCCTCAGAGTGTCACAGCAAGCATCACTAGTGGTGAGTCAGGTGGTGAATCGAGAGATTCTACGAGTGGCGGGACGTAAACTTGGCGGATAACGCAGTGATGGCGCCCGAATCAAGTCTCGGGGGTGGGGTGAGCCAACAACACGGCGGGAGGGAAAGGATGTCCCGAATTTGACGCTGGTGGAAGCGGGTCTACCCCAACGCGACGCATGGAATCTTGAAAAGGAGGTCGGAACTTGAAAACAAAAGGGGAGGCAGGCGAAATCGCAAGAAGACGACCAAAGAGGGACGGAATACGGTTTAAGCGCGAGCCAGCAGGGAACATCTGGCACGTCGTTCCTCAGTTGGTGTTGGATCATAGCGCAGCCAGGAGTTCAAGAATCAAAATCACAACATGTCTTGCTCGACTCCGGCCAGGAAGCCGACTCCGCAGGGATGTAACCTCGTCGACCTCGACGTCTCGAGTCAGCCTACTGTAAGACATCCGATTACTTTGCAAATCTATTGATCTCTTAGTGATCACGCACGGGTGTGTGGTCCGGAGAATCGGGCGAAGCCCGCAGTCGAGCCCTAGTCTACACCTATATAATAGACTAGGGCTCGTATAATAGATTCCACGACAAAACGCTTCCTTAAAATAACTCAGTTTTTTTAGTAGAACTTGTGCGTCATACTGCCCCCGGTTACTGTTTACTGTTCCCCCTATTTGGCCTACGGCCGCCGATCTTTTCTTCCCACCCACGGTCCGAGACGTGAGCGAACAGCGCCCCCGAGCCTTACACGGCCAGCCCTTTGGTTTGGGGATGTTGCACGGATTCGCTCCTGGTTCTGTGTTCCTCGCTCAAAACAATGGGCTTCGTTTCGGGCGTATACCTAAGTGACCGACAATCACGAAAGTCGAACAAAAAAAAATGCCATCAGAGAGGCTCGAACTCCCGTCCTCCTGCTCTCAAGCAAGGATCAAATCGCGCTGGATGCGATCAGAAATACTAGGCAGGCGCAGCTACCACTGTGCTATGACGGCGTCACTGCTTGATGGTAATGAGTGATGCCTTTGTTAAGATAAGACCTTTGTTTCATGGTTCCTTCTACAAAAAAAAAAATCTCTAGGCGACCCGACCAACGCACGCTGGTCCCTGCTCGACCCTATTCGCACAGCAAAATGCTACGATGACGACCGCTCGGACCCTACGTTCAGTCGCCGTCTGCCTCGTCAAGCGAGAGTGGCGCTTGACGAGCCCTTCACCCTCCTCGAGGTTGAAGCGGCGTTGAAGAAGACGGATTCGGGGTGGTCACCGGGGCCCTCGGGCATTCCGTACGAGCTCTTCAAGGCGCTGCCAACCTACTTTGCTCCCAAGCTGTTGGACTTGTTCAACTCGATTTGGGAGGGCGGCAAAATGACGGCGTCCTTGGCAGAGGGGCTGGTGCGGCTCTTGCCCAAGAATAAACCGGGGGCCAATCTGAAATCACTGGGAGCATACCGACCAATCACATTGCGCGAGACGACCTACAAGGTTCTCAGCAAGGTCTTGGTGGCGCGACTCAATGGGGTGCTCGGCGAGCTTCTGCCGCCGGCGCAACACGGTTTCATGCCATCAAGACGTTCAGCGGACGCAGGAAGTCATCTCACTCTCCTTCTCGAAAAACTCCGATCGCTCGGTACTGATGTCTTCCCAGAGGGCGCCCTCTTGTCTTTGGATCAGCAGAGCGCGTACGATCGGGTCGATCACGCTTGGATCTTCGAGGTCTTCGAGGCCTTTGGCTTTGGTGAGCGTTTCATCTCCCTGCTGCGCGCTCTGTACGATCCCGAAACTCTGGGGGTGCGCTACCTCGTCAATGGGTTCCCCACGGAGTTGGTGCGGTTGCTGTGTGGTCTCGGTCAGGGGGATCCTCTCTCGTGCCCGGTCTGGAACATTACGTTCCAGCCCTTCCTCGACGCTCTCGTGCGGCGCGGGATCGCGCTCGACCTGCAGAAGGTGTGGCCAGGGGGGCCGCGTGCGCAGCTTACACATCTGGCGTTCGCCGACGATGCTGTGGTGGTGGTGGAGTCACCGGCGGCATTGTCAAAGCTGCAAACGCTGTCGCAGACGTGGTACGAGGCAACCAATGGGAAGACCAACACGGACAAGACGCTTGTGCTACCTCTCGGACCGCATTGGCTTCGGGACGAGGCTGCGCAGGCGCTGCCAACGGTGCAGGAGGGGGAGAGCTTCAAGTGGTGCGGCTATGCCTTCTTTCACTATGGTGACTCGAAACTGTTTTGGACCCACGTGCTTGACAGGATCAAGGCCAAGACCAGCGCCGCTCGAGACCGGACACTTTCGCCGAGTGGAAAGGTTTTCTATGCCAATGCCCACATCGTCTCGACGGTCCTCCACGTGCTGTCTTTCGACATACCGCCTCAATGGTTCATTAAGGCGGCGGAGACGGCACTTACGGACTTTGTCTGGGGAGGAGCAGGGCGAAACACCGTCGCTCGCGATTTCGTGTTCCAGGCTCGGGAGGACGGTGGCTTGGGCTTGATTTCGATCGGCGACATCGTTCACTCGGTGGCGCTTCGATTTTGGGATGCCGTGGCGGGCTCGGACGAGGCGATCTGGGCGCCTCTAGCTCGCGAGAGCTGGAGCTCCCTCGTCGCTGCGACCCGCGATTTCAGTCCGTGGGGGTTCTTCAGCAGCACGGCTCGGGTCGAGAAGCTGTATCGCGACTCGACGCGCTGGGGGGCAGTCGTTGCAGCGGCCAGGGTCACAGTTCCAACCATCAAGTCCGAACTCCTTACGCTTCCCGAATTGCTCTCGCTTCCGCCTCGCCTCCCTTCACTCTATGCTGAAGGTGCCAAGCACGCATATGACGATGCGGACGCAGTGGCAAAGTTTGCGCAGATCGCGGACCTGTACTGGAGGGACGAAGGGAACGGATGGGCTCTCGTTGGCCATCGACGCGGGTTCTGGCAGCACTCTAAGGAACCTGCCCTGGCGCACGAGCACGTGTGGTCGCGCGTGGGTCAGAAGCTCAGGGCGAAAGCCCTGCTGCCCAAGACCGCGGTGCGAC
This sequence comes from Microbotryum violaceum, assembly GCA_022506055.1. Classification (NCBI taxonomy): domain Eukaryota; kingdom Fungi; phylum Basidiomycota; class Microbotryomycetes; order Microbotryales; family Microbotryaceae; genus Microbotryum; species Microbotryum violaceum. The sequence goes on along the minus strand of JAKMXP010000009.1, from coordinate 125,527 downwards.
CCGCTCGGATACCTCTCAAGGAGGCTCCCCATCCTCGGTGCTTCAACTTCTTTGGGCTCACCCGACCTTTCACTATTCGCAAGCTGCGTCGGCTTGTGAACGTGGTTCGATTCCCAGGGAAGGAGGATCGGGTCAAGCGTTTCCCTGATGGGACTTCTCAGAGCGATAGGAAGCGCTTCTGGAGGTGGCTTCATGACCGGTTCGCGTCTGCTGTGGAGCAGGACACCCACTGGCGGCTCATGTACGACGTGACGCCGACGCGCAAGAGGCAGCATACTCAGGGTCATGCCTCTTCGCCGATGTGTCTGTTCTGTGGCAACGATGCAGCGGTCATCGAGACGGTGTCGCACTACTTTTTCGGATGCGCGTACTCGGCCAGCTTCTGGGGTGGGGTGCTGCGCATTCTGTTCGACAAGCTCGGCATCGAGGATACCGACCTCGATCCGTCGACGTTCACCCAGGAGCAGCTGACCATGGGGCTCCCGCTTTTGCGGGGTCGTGGGAGAACGACCTCGAAATGGATGTGGGTTCGGCTGGCCTGCGCGATCGGCTTCCAGCGGCTGCACCTGCTCCGCTGGCGCGTTCATCAGCGGTTCCAGAAGGACGGCGTCGTAGCCCTTCCCTCGATTCCCAGTGCGCTCAGAGCGTTCGAGCGCGATTCTCTCTCTCGGGCGGGCTTTGTTCCTGGGGCTCGAGATTGGGAGCTGTGAAGACCGAGTTAAGTCTCTCCTTCCCTTCCCTCCCCTCCCTTTTCTTTCTTTCTCCTCGAGTGGGTCTTCGGAAGTTGACGTGTCTCGAAACTTGTTGCGCAGTGGAAGGCTGCGCGTCTCCCCCCCACCCTCCTTTTGCCCTAGGGTGGTTTCCTTGTTTGCATGGAACGGCCAGCAGGGTGGATGCTCAAGATTGCTGTATGCCCTGCTAAGTCTCCCCTTTCTCTCTCTCTTTCTTTCTGGTGGCTCAGATGTTGACAACAATTTGGGCTACACCCGTCTTTCCCCTTCTCCATTTTCCGGCTTTTGGATCCGAGTTGGTTGCGTTGGATCGGCAAGAAGGATCGCTCGTCGGATCAAGATTCTTGCGCCAAGGCGAGCCTCGTTCGGGATTTGGTTTGGAACGTTCGCTCGGCTCGACGGCTCAAAAGCCAGCGCCCGAGACTCAGCCAACGGAGGACTTCTGGCGCTGTCGAGGTGACGACTAGCTGGGGCTTGGCTGCGGCCTGTTAGTCTCTGGGGACCTCTGTCTCTGGCTTTGACCCCTCCGTTGGCCCCTCGGGTGTGTTCTTCCCCCCTCCCCTTTGTTTTAGTATTCCTGCTTCTCCGTGTTTCTGGTTGTGGCTTTTGTATATGTCCCGCCCCTCCTTCTTTCTATGTGCTCCCCGTTTATCACGTATCTTCGCTCCCGATCTTGGGATGTGAAGCGGCAGCAGACTCACCGCCCGTTGGAGTCCGAGTTAGGTGCTCGGCGGGTTTTGATTTGCGCGGCGCCCTTTGCGCGCAGGGGTTTGATTTTCACCCATCTGCTTGTCGCCACTGCTTAGAACCTCTTTTAGCTCTTTTTGTAGCGGTCCCAGCCAACCCGAAGGATTGCAATTTATGAGCCCCAGTAAAAACAAAAAAAAAACGTTAGTACATTTCTTTTCTTTCTCTTTCTCTTTCACTTTCTCTTCATCTCTCTTTCTCTCTCTCATTCGTCTCCTGGGGGGGAGCAACCGCTTGGCTAGGGCATTTGAATCCGAATCTCGGATTGGTGGACTTGGCTCGTTTCTCGCACTTTTGCGGGCGGTTTGTGTTATCATCGTAGTCTTCCATCTAGTTTTCCGTAGGCCGAAACAGGGGGAACAGGAATTGGGGGCAATATGATGAACGTTTTCTACCAAAAAAAAATCATACAAAAAAAAAAGAAATCATACAAAAAAAAACTCCTCGAAAACAAAAAAAAAAGAAATGGATGTGGGTTCGGCTGGCCTGCGCGATCGGCTTCCAGCGGCTGCACCTGCTCCGCTGGCGCGTTCATCAGCGGTTCCAGAAGGACGGCGTCGTAGCCCTTCCCTCGATTCCCAGTGCGCTCAGAGCGTTCGAGCGAGATTTTCTCTCTCGGGCGGGCTTTGTTCCTGGGGCTCGAGATTGGGAGCTGTGAAGACCGAGCTAAGTCCTTCCTTCCCATTCTCCTCCCCTCCTCTCTCTCCCCTCCTTTCCTCCCTTCCTTTTCGGAGGTCGACTTTTCTTTCAGAAGCTGACTGTCTTCAAACCTGTTGCGCAGTGGAAGGCTGCGCACCTCTCTCTACTCTGCGCAGTAGCGGTTTTCGTTCTTGGATGGATCGGCAAGCCGGGTCGATCGTCTTTGCGTTGGAGGCTTTGTGAAGTTCTCCCCTCCCCTTCCCCCCCTTTTTCCCTTTCCTTCCTCTTCTCGTTCCCGTTGCTCGGTTGTTGACTACGCTTCTGCCACTTCCTCTTTATTCCTAAGCCGTGTGTTGGATTCCGTCGAATGGATCGTTCGTTCGCGCTGGTCAAGATCTACGGCATGGATCGAGAAGAAAGGTCGCCCGTTGTTGGTCAACATCCTCGCGTCAAGGCGAGGCTCGTTTCGTTGTATTGGATCGTCTTTCGCTCGGCCCCGACGGCTTAACAGCCAGCACTCGAGACTCAGCCGAGGGAGGACATCAGGCGCTGTCGGGGTGACGAGTAGCTGGGGCTTGGCTGCGGCCTGTTAGTCCCTGGGGACCTCTATCTCTGGCTTCGAGCCCCTCCCTTGGCCCCTCGTGTGTGTTTGCCTCCCCCTCCCCTCCTCTCTGTCTTAGTATTCCTGGTTCTCCATGTTTCAAGACGTGAAGTTTTTTGTATATTCTCCCCCCTTCTTTCTCTAGGCGCTCTTGCCTGGCTTCCGAGTATCTTTGCTCCCGCTCTTGGGATGTGAAGCGGCAGCAGTACTCACCGCCCGTTGGAGTCCGCGTTAGGTGCTCGGCGGGTTTTGATCTGCGCAGCGCTCTTTGCGCGCAGGGGTTTGACTTTCACCCAACTGCTTGCCGTCGTTGCTTTATAACTTCTTTTAGCTCTTTTTGTAGCGGTCCGAGCCAACCCGGAGGATAGCAATTTATGAGCCCCCCCCCCCCCCCCCCCGCCCCAAACCCCCCCCCCAAAATCACAAGTCCCCTTTCCCTCTTTCTCAATCTCTCCAATCTCTCCCAAAAACGCCAGCATACTGAACCTGTTTTCTCTCGCTTTTTTTGCCATTCCTCCTCATAGGCTTCCGTACTCCCCAGGAGCCTCGGGTTCTTTGCACCGGCGGGCATGTCGCCCTTGGTTCGAGCTTCTGCCACATCACGAAGACACACAGCGAAAGCGGATCCCCTCGGCCCTCTCCTGGACTCCGCCGTGAGTTTTCCACTCCTCCCAAGGGCCGGGTCTGTTTTCTCTTTCGGTCGAGCGACTCCGTGATCTCCTGTTCAAGGCCGGCACAAACCGCCTGCGTGGCCTTGCTTTGCTGCTGCGGCCGCGCGGCGGGTGACTCGGGTACCGAACCGCCATACACATCCACACTCGAGCGAGGTCCCACCCAATGACATGACCGTCTTGGGCCTCATGCTCCTTCTTTCCCCAGTATCTGCGGTGATTGGGAACCACCTGGACGTACAACGGGACTCGAGTGTGCGTTCCGAGATTGGGAGTACATCGCAGGGAAGCGAGGCCCCTGCGCAAGGTATACCCCGCCTCTTGTCTCCAGCCGCGCGCCGGTGTTGTCGGCCACCCGCCCGCGCTGCAGACCGAGGCGTGTCCAATGGACTGTCACATGCTCCGTGACTTTCCCCGGAAATCTCTGGCTTGTGTGTTTTTGTGCGAAGTAGGCCTGTTTCGCAGTTGCAGTCATTGAAATGGGGGTGATCTGGGGTCGTGCGGTCGCGAGGGGGGGCCGTCTTTGGTAACCGAAAGGGGGTTTGGAATCCGCGGTGCAGATCCAGCGCAGTGGGGTTCAAGGGGTATGTGATTGCTGCGGTCGCAGGGGTTACATTCCCCTTTGGACCACGTGAATCATTCGGAATGAGCGGGATGTTTGTGCCATCGGAGGCCTTGTTCGACGCGTGTCAAAGAATTAAGGGGCCTCAAGGAGTATGGCGGTCTCAGGGGGGCTGAAGTCAAAAGATCGAAGAAGGTTCAACTGTACAACTTCAGATTCGCCGGTACAACACATGTACCACCACCAACAATTCCTCCATCGATTCCCGCTTCCTTGTGTATTATCTTCAATCTTCCTTTCATTTGTCTCTGGGAGGGAGCAACCGTGGGTGGGGGGGACTTGAACTCGGATGTATCGGGGTGGTTGTTCCGCTAGTTACAACGCATCGAGCGGCGGTTGTGGTCATTATCGTGCACACTGGGCAGCATCTCCTTTAGTTCCGTAGGGGGTTTTCTCGTCTTGCAAGTTAGCGATGAGTTTCATACAAAAAAAAATATATCTTTGTGACCGAGTTAGGAAGTGGGTGCGGGGTGGGCCACTTGTCGTTAGTACGCCACTTCTTTTTCTTTTTCTCTCTCTCACTCCTCTCTCTCATTTGTCTCCTGGGAGGGAGAAACCGCTAGGCTGGGGCACTTGAATCCCAAGTATCGGATTGGTGGACACCGGCCCGTTTCTCGCATCTTGCGGGCGGTTTGTGTTATCATCGTCGACTTCCATCTAGTTTTTTCCGTAGGCCAAATAGGGGGAACATGAACCGGGGGCAATATGATGAACAAGTTCTACAAAAAAAAAAAAAAAAAAGAAAAAAAGAAAAGGACAAAAATGCCCTCAAAAGATAGCGAAAGGACAAAAATGCCCTCGTCCCAGACATCTGTAATACTTGATGTCACAGCCAAGAGGGTAGCTTCTTGTAGTCTTTGTGATCAGCGCCGTATACTCAGAATGTCCAGAGATGCCGTGAGAAGTCATTTATCACGGTCGCAAATTGTCAGGCGCCTATCGCGACTGAAGCGAGGCCCAGTCGAAAGCGAGCGATGAGTGTAGACCGCAGTGAATTACCATATGAAACAGACCAGCACGCCTTCAACTTGTAGTAATATTGACACTTTTGACACCTTATACTCAGATTCGAGTGGTCGATCTATCTATCGCATGTAACTCGGTTGCGTCCGGGCCTTTTGCAGAGGCCACAGATCGTGTCGCGCTTGGCCCTCTCGTCCGCACCCTGGACCCTGCGCTTGATTGGACGTCCTGTACGTCTGGGGAAATGTGGCGGAATGAAAATGGCACCCTTTTAATTTTTCCGAAGCTCCTTGGACGCGTAGTCGGGGATGTCGGTCACTTTGTCGGTGATCATGTTGCCAAGCACGCGAGCGTGAACCTTGCTGTCGCCGGTGTGTAGCAGCGACTAGCAACCGTGGGCTTCATTGAAGACAGTGATGGTCCAAACACTGCCTTCTCCTTTGGAAACGGCAGTGGCAGAGATTTCGCACGGAGGATCTTGGACACTTGCACACGACGTGCCAACGACGCGTGTCAGACTTGCGAACGTTGAGCTGGAATTGATGAACGAGGGCATATTGAGAGCCTGCATCCTTGAGCTCCTTCTTTTCGTAGAAGATTTCCCCCTTCCTGAACCGATGTTCCATTGTCGAAAGTCGGTGGTGACTTCGGTGTCGGGGCGAGAATGCGGAAGGAGGCCAACCCTTGATTCGCGACACTCGCGCGCCTCGACGTGTCGACGATCGATGAGGCGCCTGACTTTGCGACCGTGATAACTGACTTCTCACGGCATCTCTGGAGATTCTGAGTATACGACGCTGATCACAAAGACTACAAGAAGCTACCCTCTTGGCTGTGAGCTAATACATCAAGTATTACAGAAGTCCGGAATCCGAGGGCATTGTTGTCCTTTTCTCTATTAATTAATTAAAAAAAAAAAAAAAAAAAAAAAAAAAAAAAAAAAGAAGAAGAAAAAAGGCGGGCAATATGAACAGTTTTTACCAAAAAAAACAGAACCGCTCAAGCACCTGAAGATCGCCATTGGTAGTCCTTCAAATATCAAAGCATCATCGTGCGTTCTGGGTAACATCTCTTTTAATTCCGCGGGGGTTTTCTCGTCTTGCAAAATAGCGATGAGTTTCATACCAAATAGAAGGGAGGATAGGTGAGTTGATACGTCCTTCTTTCATCCCACCCTATCTCGTTGACCCCGTCCGCTGCGATGTATCGGAGGGGGCGGCGGCGGCGGCGGCGGTGAGCGCGGTTGCGAACATCAGAAAAGGAGCTGACCGCGGCCTCGGTGATTCTCCGCGTAAGTTGCGCTGGGTTGGAAGCCGAATTTATGCACGCAAGTCAAGCAAAGTTCGATGATCGACATTCAACCATGCACCTGATCTGATGATTTGTACGTCCTGCTCCAACTACGGCGCAGTGCACCTCCGATCTTACTCAGACTGATGACCCGACGCTTGGAAGAGGAGGTGTTGGTCATCGATTCGGGTCTGGCGAAGAAAATGACCATGGCTGCTCTGACCGTGGAGGAACTACCGGGAAAGCAGTGGGACGAGGGAGAAGAGGACGAAAAGGAACCGTTTTGGAAGACGATTTGATCGGTACGGTGCTGTGTTCTACCTGTACCAGGTCGTTTCACTGATCTGCGATTTCGTGAGTCTCCAGTTTGCGCGTCATCGTCGATCTGTGCCTGGAATTCAGACCTGGCTGCTTACGGATCCGAACGCGCCTCGTCTTTGATGGCCCTCCACGAGCTTGGTGACGACGTCTCAGTCGAAATGATCTGCAGGTACAACATGGTCATCATCGATTACGCTGCACGCTGCACGCTGCACTCCTCGATAAATGTGCAAGGAATGCGTCCTCCGCGGCCGCGACACATGTCCGCACATGTGCGGACACTTGATTGTAGGTCAATACATGACGATATCGTATCTTTCAATGTCGTAGTACAAATATATAAGTATTCCTAGGTTGAACCTGCAAGAAGAACATGATACGATATGTGCTGCAAAACTTATGATGATTTGAAATTCTCATGTGCGGACATGTGTCGGTCAAGTGTCCGCACATGGCGGTCTGCGGTCCGCACTTGGCCCAGCAAAGTGCGGACCCATCCGGCCACACTCCGAGTCGGCCTGAGAATCTCAAGCAGTTGTGGCAAAGAAGAGACATACTTGCTACACTGTTGACTTCATGTTGAGGGACTTTTTTAACTAGACTTTTAGAGTTGAAGTGGATCATGAAAAGGTCTCTAAAATTGTATCATTAGCAAGAGCGCCCACTACTACTAAGCTGGCCCAAAAGATCACAACGCTGCAAAGTTTTAAGAAAGACCTGTCACGTTTAGTGGTTATTAGCATTGGTACATCAAAGTTTCTCTAACTCACCGATTTGAAGCCCTCGAACAAGACGGAAGCGTCTTGCATCTTCCAGACCCCTTTTTCCTCATCAAAGGACCCGTCCATAGGCATTGTCGACACTTTGGAGGGAAGGTCGGTGAGAGCCTCGGAGTCGTAGTATAGGCCCCACAGCTCGTGCCATTGCTGGTCCAGCAGCGCATTGAACGAAGGTAACAAGTCATATGATTCGTGTTCTAGCTCGTAGAACAACATAGTCACCAATCCGCTGGCGGTCCTGCTGCCGGTTGGATAAGCGAGCTGACCGCGCATTGCGTCGAAGTGGTAGCGAGTTGCCTCTTCCCCGTAACCGACGATTGCATCCGTAGCGAAATGCTCACCATCGAGAATGTGGCGCACCTCTGAACGAAGAGACCAGACAAGCTCCATTTGATCCGAGACAGCTAAGCGAAGCTCACGCGGGGGTTGCTCGTGGCGAGGATACTGGTTGTTGATATTGAATACAAGCACACGAGGAAGCGAGGTGATCGAGACGATCTGCGTGTAAGAGCGTCCCATGCAATCGCTCTTGTGATAACGACGCCCAGTATTTTGTTTCTCTACATCCGCCATTGCTGGTTGCCCAACAAGTGAGCCAAACACCTCCGACAGAGTTGTCTCGCTAAGGTTCAGACTCGATAGTAGGACGGGCCAGTCGACGATGAAATCTCGTCTTGGCAAGATCTCGATTTGTACGCACTGACAAGCCGAGAAATAACAATAAGAAGACTGACGAGCGTGTAATCCAACCGTCAGTTAATTGCAACGAAATTGACTGTGAACCTAAACATGCGTACCTGACGAGCGTGTAATCCAACCATGGAGAGAAGACAACGGTTGGTGCGCATCGCCAGGCTTCATTGAACAGACGAGCGCTTCTAAACAGATTACCAATAAACGCGCGCGATTCCTAACCCTCATTCCTAACACACCAACTCGCCCCTTCACGCGATGAATCGATAAGCCCCATCGCGTGTACAAACTGATAATGCTTCAGAGTCCCGAGCCCTTTAGTAAGAACGTCCGCAGCCATTGTGCCGGTGGGAACCCAGACCATCTCGATTGTGCCCTCCGCAATGTGATCTCGGATGAAGTGGAAATGGATCCCGATGTGTTTGGTGCGAGCATGGAAAGCCGGGTGTTTGGCCAGAGTGATAGCCGATTGGTTGTCACCCCTCAGACGGGTTGGCAATGTCTGCTCAAAACCAAGATCGGCCAGCAGCCGACGCAACCAGATCCCTTCACGAGCAGCGTACGACATGGCCACGTATTCGGCCTCGGTGCTCGACAGAGTGACAAGAGTCTGACGTTTGGCGATCCAGGAGATTGCCCCGCCAGCGCACGTGAAGACGTAGCCCAAGACGCTGCGGCGGGTCACAGGGTCGGCACCATGGTCCGCGTCGACAAAACCCTCCAAAATGGCCGACATTGGCTGATGGGTCTTCTGGTATCGAATGCCAAAGTTACGAGTGCCGACGAGGTACCGGAGAATGTGCTTGAGCGCCTCCCAATGTTCCGCCTCGAAGTTGTTACAGAAACGAGCAGCCTTGGACACGGCGAAAGCGATGTCGGGCCGAGTAGTGCCGGACAGATACAGAAACTTACCGACAATGGCACGGTATGGTATGGAAGCGGGGTCGAAATCAGAGCTCACACGTTTCCTCAGCGTGGACGGTGCCGCAAGCGGAGTGGGACGCGGGGAGGCGTTGGCCATGTTATATTCCTTGAGAATCGCATCCACAAAATGAGATTGAGTAACGATGGCCGCACCCGTTTTGCCCTCACGGATTATACTCATACCCAGGAAGAAAGACGCCTCGTCCGTGCTGCGAGCCTCAAAACGCGCCTTGAGCTGAGTGAGAACGCCGTCGAGGTCGCCGTCACCCGTGAGCAGTCCGTCTGTGAAGCTAAACATGCGTACCTGACGAGCGTGTAATCCAACCGTGGAGAGAAGACAACGGTTGGTGCGCATCGCCAGGCTTCACTAAACAGACGAGCGCTTCTAAACAGATTACCAATGAACGCGCGCGATTCCTAACCCTCATTCTTAACACACCAACTATAACCGGCTCGCTGAAAGTGGGTTTCGATCTGAACTCGGGTCGACGAGGTTGGCAAGTGATCCCGCGGTATTGGTATCGGTATGTAGTCGACCGTAAAGGTGTAAAGCGACACGAGCCAGCTCTGCGGACAACAAGAGCGATCAGTCAGCTGCGGATTTATGGCACGCAGAAGAATCTTGATCGACTGACCGATGGGTTGCTGTATTCCCCTCGCTTGAGCGGAGTTGTATAATCACTCTTGGGTTCCTTTGATAAGATGATCACCAAGCTGATAATCCGCTCGCGCAGCTCGAAGTACGCATCGGATGCATCCTTTACGGGTTTCGAATCATAGTCGTAGGCTAGCTGCGTGTACTCGCGAATGAGGCTCCAGACCTCGAGGGCCAGTGTCCGACCTTGAAGTGCAAATGTCTCCTCCATTTCCAGCTTGGCACACATGGAGGGGTTGGTGATGAAGAGGCAGTCCATGTGCATTAGCCACTCTTTCAGCCCAGTGGCGACCGAGAGCAAGCCAACGAGGGCTGAATCAAGCCAGCAGGAATGGTTGTGCCATGGACCTTGGACAATGCCAGTCCCTTTGCCGCATTGCTGCTCGGATTGAAGCCAAAAGTCTTCGTGGAGTGTGGCAATCGTCAGTTCGAGGGCCGTCGAGCTCGACACTGCCTTCGGCGGAGATAATCCCGAGCTCGCTTGAGATGGGGAGAAGGTCTTGGAGTCGGCAGCTTTGTGTGGCGCGAATGCCGATTTTGGCACAAGCTGGACATGTGCCATCGCCAAGTCTGACTCCGGCTTCCCTAAGGCGGCGATCATCCGTTTCCGAGGTACACGGTAGTTTTTGCCAGACGATTGAGGCTGTTCCAATAGCGCAAGAACTGTGAGGCAAGAGAGATAGCGCTTTGAGTCGGGTAGATTTTACCCTGCAGATCCGCGCTTGAGCAGTCAAATACGTACATCTCGACCTCTCTTCCGTCCACTCGTTGAGCGCCCTCACTGAAAGAGGTGTTGGTCGTATTGATCGCGCCGCGCCACTCGACGGGCGGCCCGAATATTTGGTACGCGACTTGGAATTGGAAGCTTCCTTCGGTTTTGTGGAGCGGTCAGCCGGGCGCCCCGTCGTGCTGCACGATTCGACATGACCGGATGAGGTCCGCTGTCTCGATTGCGTCGATTGAAGAGCAAATAAATCGTCATCCGAATCGTCTTCATCGGATAGCGCTTGACAGGTCGTCGATTTGGTGTGGATAGGCCCACTTTTGGAAACCGCTTTGGTCGGAGTTGACTGCGCACCGCGCTGTTTACTTTTGCTTCGCGGATCGACGGGTTGCTGCCGTGAGCGAGCTGAATCTATTGTGGTCGAATCGTCGATCCCAATTGGTGAGACTGGCATGGGCCGCGACAACGAGCTGGGCGGCGCGTTTGATGACTTGGAAACGCCTGTCCCGAGATAACGAGCAGGAGAAGCGAACGCAACTGACGCTTCTGGCATGTTGGCGTCACTGATATAAGACGAAGGCACTTCTTTGCGTTCCTTGATCTCTTTCATATGAGCGCGGGTGTTGCCTCTCTCGTGATAGGTCGAGCTCTTGACGTAGCCATCTGCATGGACGAGATGAGAATAAAGTCAGACTCAACGATGAAGAATGTCCTGATGCAGGCGCGCCGCACTGACCAGCTGCATGCATATCAATGTTGTCGGTCAGATTCGCGAAGTCCAGAAGCCGCATCACTCCTTCCACTGGGCCATAGCGTTCGTTGCCGCACGAATGTATCAGAAGCCAGTGCGACGATTCTACCGCATTCGTAGTGGTTGCCACACCGTTGTTTGCCGTTCCACTCAAATTCTTGATCACCACACTTCGGATCGCCGGTCTTGTCCACCACTTAATCCAGCTTTTGGCCACGGGGAACTTCTCGATGATGAACTTGGCGAGAGCGTCAATTGCTGTATGAGACTTCGCTGCGCGCATTGAATGGACCAGTGAGGCAAAGTGGCTGCGCTCGTCCGATTCGGCGAAATGCTTGAGTCCAAATCTTCGGACTTGCTCGATGAAGTGAAAAGCGCAACCCTGAGCCACCTTCTCACCGATCTTGATAGCCTCCGCCGTTCACTGCTTTTTTTGATCGTCGGTCACATTGAGTAGGCCCACGTCTGCGATTTTGCGACCTACATACCACTCTACTATGGCTTCACGGAGACCAAGTAGTTGCGTAGCTGAGTAGTCGACAACAAAGGCGACCCCATTGACGATCTCGTCTAGAGTGCACTTGCTATCGTTCAGGATTTTGAACAGTTGCAAAAAATGCTGGCGGTAGAAACTTGCTCGCTCATAGTTGCCGATGGAGTACAAGATGGGGAGCCAACGACGAGCGCTGGGCGAGTAGCAGACTGTGGCCAGTAGTACGTATTTGTCCCGGAAGAAGGTGTTATGAGCGTCGGTAGGCCACCTATATTGCCATCAGCGGCTTGTTCGGCGATTGAGTCGATGAGTCGTTCTCGCATCAAAGGGGTCTGGATGCCAGTTGACATGTCGGAGCTTGCTTTGGCTTCCGGGTCACTGCTTCTTCCTGAGATTGTTGAAACTGCCTTCCGTCTCTTCCTCTCAGGCTCGGCCTTGGCCTGCTTCCTTGGATCGGGGTCGCGGTCGGAGGCGAGGAGCGGATTCTCGAAACCACTGTCGTACTTGGTGTACACCACCAGCTGATGGTCGACATCTGCAATCACGCGCACGACTGAGTGGAGATCATCCTGTAGGGCGCCACGCTTGCTTTGACCCACTCTTGGCGCGTGCCTGGCGATCGTCCGAGTATTGTCGTAAAGTGGACAGAGCTCGGAAGCGGACGGCCGGTGTCGTGGATCGTCGGGGAAAGCGGTCATCTGGCCCATGCGTAGCTCTGCCGCAGATGCTTGGGGCGCGGCATAACGCAGACGTTGCAGTTGTTCCACCTGTTCCGATGACGGACGAGAGACAGGCGGAGGAGGATGGTTGTGGAATCCCGAATACAAAATGAAGACCTCGCCCGGGCGATCCTTGCGTTGCGCTTGAATAATGGTTGCCAAACAAAGTATGTGCTTCATCGGCCCGTTGCAAGCTGAAATCGGACAGAGCGGGATCTGCGATGATGTGCGCTCTACGTTCGGAGCAATCGCTTTGCGCGAGGTGAGTTTGTTGAGAGCTTCCTGTGTAGTGTCGAGCCCTTCCGCCTCCTCCCGGCGATTTGCCCTCCTTGGTACTGATATCTTTGTCGGAGGTCGACGCTTGCCACAACAGGATCGGTCGCAACAGAGGAACACACCCAGGCAGTATCTCTTGCTGTACTTGACATACTCGACGGTCAGTTCCCGACGAGGGCCTTGCCAGACACCACCCGAGTCGCTTCGATTGCCCGATGCTGAGAAAGACCACAGATACGACAAGCCACCATTCGACATTGGAACGGCAACGACGTCGTCCCAAGTTCGGTTGGGTCTCCATGAATCGAAAATGACCTCTCTAGGGTATTCATCCAGCATGAGGTCGGTCATCTTCATTCGTCCTTCGTTGTACGTCGGTAATTCCGGGTAGTCTCCATCTCCCGGGTCATCCGGATGTTGTCGGTCGTACGGATGGGTGTGAGATGACCGGTAGTAGCGGTGGCCATCACTTGAGGTGCGGAACTCGGCTAATTGACGATTCTGTCGTCGCACCTCGTCGTCGGCCTCCGCTTCGGCTACGGCAAAGAAGCTTGATGCCGATGCCGCCTCGCCAAGATGCAGTGTGTTTTCAGGAGTCCTGACCAACGTGGTTGTAGGCGGGGGTGTTCCAGTCCTGCGCTCATCTTGTAGAGGTGCCGCTTGCGAGCGAGCGGGGATGGAAGTGCAATGCAGAAATTGATAGCGATCTTTAGGGTGCTGGTAGATCTCAGGTGGCGATTAGGCGGTAGCATTTACAGTAAGCGAGTTGATTCTGCAAGCGTTGTTTGATGCGAAGGGAAACAAAGGGTTACACCTCATTGACAGTGATGCTTCTGCTGGCAGCGTTCCGAGGTCGAGAGCGGAGCTGGTTGACTTCAGAACTTGGTCCGAGAAATCGGCCCTGGCAGCGAACGACGCGAGCTTGACGTAACGTGAGGAGATGAAGATCGTGCTCGGGGCAAACGAGATACCGGTCTGATCGGCGATGGAGTAATCAAAGCAGGTGTCGTCTGAAGATTTGCATTGGCAGGAGCTCGTCAGCGATGTGCAGGCAAGTCATTAGGTGAATCACTCTAAATGTGTCCTGCATACCTTGTAGAGCAATTCCGAGCTCGTCAGCAACCTCGTCGAGCACATGCTGAAGATAAACAAAACGACAGGCTCCTGCTGTGAAGTTGATGGGGACAGAGGGCGTCATTCGCACCGCCGCGCCAGCAACTAAGTGGCCGGAGGGATCTCGTGCATCGACGGTCGAAACTGAGCAAGTGGAGCCCGCCACACCATGATATCAGCGATGTTCAGAGTAATGTACAGATGTTGGGTCGGAAATTTGAAGACGTACCGTCAATTCTCAGAGCAATCGATTCAGGAAAGTCACGAGTGGTACTGAGGGATGCCAAAGTCCGAGACGCGCCTTCTTGCGGAAGAGCCGCCGATTGAGTGTTCAGGAGCGAGAGTTTCGGTGTTAAAGGCAATAACGACATCGTACTCTGCGGCAGCGGTGCACCCAAATCGGTGTTGGAAGTGATACCTTTGGATCTTAACGTCTGATCGAGCGTGTTCGTTATTGAAGACAAAACAGGAGATGTTGAGGCGCCAAATGGGAACGCGTTGTTGAGGATCGGACTGGAAATAGTAACCGCATCGTCGTAATGATCGTGGCCACCGTCTTGGCCGGCTTCGCTCTTGCTCACACTACGGCTTAGATCAAAGTTGATACTGAGTGGCAGGTGGTGTTGTCCCTGCATTGCGAAGGTAGAGGATGAAGGTGTGGCCGGCACCGCGCCGGTCGACATGGCCGCGAGATGGTCGCCAGCCTCAGCAGCAGATGTGTTGTCATGGTCGGGACCTGCGAGCGGCTCGTCAAATTCGATGGAGACTTCTGATATGGGTGTCAAAGTCGGGTGATGCTCGAAGCTCGATTGCGTGCGTGCTGGCTTGGCGTACGGTGTCTTCGGCGTGTTGCGAGTTGCTGAACGTGTCTGGGGCCGACCGTCAACCGCAATTCGGCGACTTCGCAACTCCATTGACCTGAAAATTTGATCCGACTGGGCCGCGCTGAAGCTTCCGAAGTCCGACTCCTCGTGGAAGATAGCGAGACAACTGCCACGCCACACAAATGCTACGGTAAGTCGGGTCTGAAACGTGCGGCGGCGCGGTCCTGACTGTGGCCGGATGGGTCCGCACTTGGCCCAGGCACTTTGATGGCCCAGGCACTTTGCTGGGCCAAGTGCGGACCGCAGACCGCCATGTGCGGACACTTGACCGGCTTGACCGACACATGCCCGCACATGAGGCTGCGGTCCGCATATGAGAATTTCAAATCATCATAAGTCTTGCAGCACATATCGTATCATGTTCTTCTTGCAGGTTCAACCTAGGAATACTTATATATTTGTACTACGACATTGAAAAGATACGATATCGTCATGTATTGACCTATAATCAAGTGTCCGCACATGTGCGGACTTTTGTACAACCTCCTCCGTCCTCCGTACATCGCCGCGCCATCCGCCTCGGTTGCCCCCGGAAACCACGCTGCGTACCATCAATGGGACCTTATTTGGATTTGCGGATCTTCTCGCAGAGTACTTGAGATTTCTCAGGCCACGTCAAAGGAAGCGTTACAAGGGCTAACTCGAACGTGAAGGTGGAATTGACGCCGACGGTTATGAATTGGCAAGCCGAGCACCGCTTCCTCATGTGGGTGGTCGCCAGAGGCTCCGCGCTAATTGCAAACAAAGACTCGTCACCGTTCCACTCGACACGCCACAAGGAGTTCTTTGGGTCCTCTAGTATCGGCGAGGCAGCTCGGGCGTCGTACCTTCCGTCGTCTTGTCGAGCGTCAACAGGAAGGTATGGGGCGCTCCAGCGTGTGACCACATTCCGGAGGTGATTCGAGTTGAGGTCGGTCGAGTGAACGTACAGTGGTATCTTGAAATTGCAAAGAAACGTAGTCCAAGTGATGCAGCGGAGACGATTCGGATGACTGCACGTCGACGTGACACCGGGGGTTGGGCGCTTGCGAGGGCCAAAGCGGAGAGGAGACACTTATCCGGCTCGATAACATCCGGTCCGACCGCTCCCGGCAAAACTGAATGGACGGATCGGCTCAAGCGCTCAAGCGCTCAAGCATGACTATCCTCATTACAATGAAAGTGACGTTCATCAGATGACCATTCGTGTTGTGGGACTGTGAGATCCCGCCGAAAGTCCTCCTCACCACGCAATGCGATCGATGGCCCCTGGTGGAAACCTGGCGGTGTGCCAAGTACCCGGCGCAGACGGGCAAATGCGCGCCGCGCTGCGCTACGCGCAAACGCTCGCCTTGTTACCCAAAGTCCCTCGCGAAGCTCGAGTGCTCAGGCGCATTGCAGCTCGCTTCTTTGGTGGTGATACACCTCGACGTACTGGTACATTGATGCTGCGTGAGGATTTCGCACGTGTCCGACTGTTCTGACTGAAGCCCGCAATCTTGTTCGTCATCGGCAGCAACTTCGGGCTCGGACTCGAATCGAGAGCTTGATTTTTGCGTCAGGAGCGCGACGCGTGCTTTCTTCATCCTCCCTGTGTACGTTCGCATTGAACACGGACGCAATTTCGGCGATGAATTACTTCGAGTTCCCAGCCGGGATGATGGTGCACCCCGAAGCGTCCGAGGAGGCGCAGATCGTCTTTCTCGAACTCGAAGCAGGTCAAGCTGCCCTCTGTCGACGTTGTTGGGACAACACGGCTTTATCCCAGCTTGTGCACTGCTCCAATGCGTGTCACTTTTGTCGAACGTGCGTTCGTCAACATGCACGACTCTGCTACAGCGCTTCGAGGTACTGGCTCGGTTGCATTTGCGCCGAGGGCAAGTGTCAGGGACGCTTGTCGCAAGGTGATTTGGGCAAGTTCTTACCCAGATACCAAGGACTCGATGATCATATGATGCTGGTACACGTCGTGCAAATGAAAGACGTGATCGCAGCCGAGATAAAGGGGCTCGAGTGGTGCCCGCTGTGCCCTTTCGCCACCATGGTCGAGTTTGGGATGCGAGGATCTCTGGTTTGTTCCAAGGGGTGTGGTACCTGGGAGCAAGGTCAGGTAATTCTTTCTTCTGTCGTCCAATAATGGGACACAAAGCACACAGAACATTGACGGCTGATCCCGATCGCGCCACACTATGCGTAGTCGAGAGCTCCCATTTTCATCGCAGAGGCGATCGTTCCAGAGCCATCGAAGCCATCGCCCGTAATCGCCCAGCGGCCAGAGCGCGCATTCGTTGTACCAGACATCCAAAATGGGTCGAACGTTCTTTCGATCTCAGCGTCGGCTGCTACCAGCACGTCCACCTTGACGGCGTCGGCGGCATCGACTTCTACATCCGCGAGCTCGGAACCACGCCCACCTTATGTCCCCAAGACCATCGAGTGTGCTTGCTGCTTCGACGACGATCCTCTGCTCGAGACAACCCAGTGCTCGAACGGTTGCGTCTTTTGTCTCGACTGCGCTCGCAAGTATGCCGAGATGCGCATCGAAGAAAGTCAGCACACCTTGCCGTGCATATCGACCACCGCGTGCAAGGGGCTCTTCACCGACAAAGAAGCGATCCTGTTCCTCTCCCGAGCGTCTTTCGCCCGACTTGAGCAACTGCGACAGGACTACGAGATTGAACAAGCGCGAATTTCTGGACTGGAAAAGTGTCCGTTCTGTCCCTATGCCGTCGTCTTGGAGCCCAATCACGGACGAGTCTTCCAGTGCTTGATGCCCGACTGCGCAATCAGCTCGTGCCGTCGGTGTATGAGGGTTCGTCGGGAGTGCTTTAGGTATGATGAAGTGAGAATGTACTAAACAAAGTTAGCTTTACTATGCAGGAGGAGCACAGCCCGATGACGTGCAAAGAAGCAGCCGAACACAAGCCTGCGCAAGCAATCCACAAAGTCGCAGGTCAGCACCGTTGACTCCTTTCTCGGTTGCAGTCTAAAACCCTCCGACGATCCTTTGTTTCTCGTGACTGCCACAGAGGCCATGACCGACGCCTTGATTCGTCGTTGCCCCAACTTCATGTGCCGCAAAACCTACATCAAGGAGGACGGTTGCAATGTAGGTGCGACAGTTGTTCGTTTCCGCGCTTCCCTAGCTGATAATCCGTCCAACGAAAGCACATCATTTGCACTGCGTGCCGAACCCACTCATGCTTCGTCTGCGGCGTCCGTGTAGGTCTCTTTGCCTCGTTATGACCACTCGATTCGGGACGTCTGGCTGATTCGACACTTCACCGCTTGCAGGTCCAGGGCTACGCCCACTGGGACACTCCATCTGCTTCATGCCCACTTTTCGACTTCGGCGCAGATCGCGTCTCGGTTAATGTACGTGTTCCGAACTTCTCATATTCGCTAACAACATCCCATGCTGAAGTGATCCGCACGCCCCCAAAGATCGAATCGGCGTGGAGGTCCAGCACCTCGTCGGTCCTGCAAGAGAATCCCGAGATTGACGAGCGCGATCTCGAGAGCTTGAGATTGGTCTCGAAATGGAACCCTTCGCGACGTCCCTGAGTCGTCTCGAGCCGATCGTTGACCTTTGTCCTTTAGGCATTCGAAACATCGTCGAAAGATAGCAACCGAAAGATTGATATACATCACCAGCTGCAAACTCACTCAACTCAAAGTGCAATGTGAATTAAAGCCCATATCAATCTTCCTGAGCAGCCGAGTCCTTCTCCCCGCTTTTCTTCTCGCAGTCGTCTCTCAGAGTGTCCACTTGCACTCCCGTACAAGAACTAGAGGCCTTAGATACTGTCACATTGCTTTCTGGGGGTCGATAGGCGCGTTGTCGTGGTAGCGAAGAACCGAAAAAAGAACAAAGAGAAAAAACAGACAGAAAAAGGTGTTGAAAACGAGAAGACCAGGGAAATGACAAGTTGCAAAATTTCCGACATGGGTAGAGCAAAAAAAGGGGGTTTCTATATGGTTGACTGGTGAGAAAAGACAAAAACAAAGAGACAGAACGCTCAACGCCGGCCAAAGTGCCAAATGTTTTTGCTCAACGCGCCGAGCAGACCCTTGGCCGTGCCCGCCACCTCGAGCGTGCGCCCGAACAACCCCGACTCGTTCGACGTGTCGTCGTCGTAGTAGCCAAAGCCATAGTCGTCGTGCGTCGAATCACGGCCGCTGTCGAGCGAAGATCGATCGGCAGACTTGGCCGAGGACGACGAGGTACCGAGTGCGTCCTTGCTCCCGCTGGCGGAGGCAGAGGAACCCGCCGAGCCTGTCGATCGGTGCTGCATCACATTATACGACGACGACGAGCCTGCTCCTCCTCCACCACTACCGCCGCCGGTGCTCCCGCGAGCGGCGCGCAACAAAGACCGCCGAGCGAACGAAGGGACCTGTTCGTCGGACCACTGCGTCCCCGCGAGGTCTGTCGGATCAAGCGCGGGCGAATTCGACAGGCTCGGCACCAACGAGTTCGTGTCCTCGGACAACGAGTGGCGCGTCGTATCTTTGACGGTCGCAGCGGTCGACGTCGATGTCGTCGCATAGGAGGGCGAAGGCTGACGGAAACGAGGCGCACCCGCACCACTCGAGGCGACCGTCGTCCGCCCCCCTGCAACGGCTGGTGTCGTTGCCGGTGGTGGTACGAGCGGCGGCGAAACGGGACCAGGGGCCGGCTTGGCTGTGGTGACGACGGGGCCCGGTCGACCTCGAGCCGCTGTCGACGGCTGGGCCGATGCCGAGCTCGTGGCGGGGGCAGCGGACGTCGTCGAAGCCGACTTGGTGCCATCGAGCACGGGGTCGGGGTTAATCTGCCGACTGAGCGCCGACCGTTCGGGCGAGACCGTCTTTATGATCGCCCCCAGTACGGGCCCCGACGACGACGACAACGACGACGAGGAGGAATTGGACGACGAACTGACGCGCCGCGCATCGCCGAACGCGACGTCCTCGACGATCTCGATCTCACCCCCACTCATACTCCGCGACCGGACAACGCTCGAAGGTGAGGGCGAGGGTGAGGGCGAAATGGAAACGGCAGCGGCCGGTGAGGATCCAGGCTGGGGCGTGGTTGACGAGTCCGCTCGACCGGGCGACGTCTTGCGGATCGTGATCAGCGACGAGTTCTTGTCGCCGTCGATGATAGTCTCAGTCTCACTTTCGCTCGATTGCTCCTCGGCGAGGTCGCTGAGTTGGCGCGAGACCCCGCTGGCGGCACCGGCAGCCGTCGACGGCGCTCCGAGGGTGGAGACCGCAGTCGAGGCCGAGCCGACGCGCCGCGAAGAGACGATCGTCGTCGGTCGTGCCCCACTCGCGATCGAGGGGCCGGGAGGCGAATACGACGACGGCGAGATGCTCGTCGAACTGCTGCGTCGGTCGGCCGAGGCGGCGCGCTCGAGCGACGAACTCGAACCCCGACTCGTGCTCCGCCCTCGCGTCTCGAACGTCCCCGAGATGCCACCTCGAGGACTGCTCCCGTTGTTGTTGTCGTCCGAGCTGGAGCGACGGCCTGCGGGTCGGACGTGCTGCGGGATCGCCGTCGCCATGACCGTCCCCAGCGAATTGGACGAACCATACGGCGAGGCCGAGGGGGAAGGCGACGAGGATCCGCCAGGACTTGTTGGTGTTGCGGATCCGGGTGGACTCTGCCCTGGCGGCGACGAGACAAGACGCGGCACATGTGGGTCCCCTTCGCTGCTGGCTGCGGCCCCGGCCGAGTTCTTGAGGATGCTGCGCTTCGGCGTCGCCGAGTCTTTCGACGACGCGGCCGGAGCGTGAGGGCCGCGGATGTGGTAGCCCGTTGACGACGGCGACGACGACGTCGAGCTCCTTCCGGTCCCGCTGCGATCCGAGTTGTTGCTCGACCGCCGCGAGTGGCTCGGTGACGAGTTGGCCGAAGAGTTCGTGCTGGAGCCACCGGCGCTGCCCGAGTTGTGGCACGGCGGGTAGTGGCCGTTGCTGCCCGTGCCGTGGTGGAATAAGGCTGAACCGGCCTCGTAGTTGTTGTGGGTGCCAGCGATGAGATGCGTCGAGCCGTACTGCGCCATGTCGTACTCGTCGGCGACGCCGACATCGGGGCCGCTAAAGTAGTCGAACGCCTCGACGCCCATCCCCATGATGTGCTCGTCTTCGTCCTCGGGATCCCACTCGCTCTGCTGCTGCTGCTGTTGCTGACGCGACGCGGTGTTGGAGTAGTTGTACAACGGTCCCCCTCGCTTCAAGGAAGAGGAGGAGGTGGCAGCGGCGGCTGCTGTCCGCGACTGCTGGGCCTGATACGAGGCGGAAGCGACGGCGGCATCGTTCGTCGTTGTCTGGGGGCTGTAGACGTTGCTCGGGCCGCCGGTCGCGCTTGCGACGGCGGTATCGTGGGCGTACACGACGGCCGGGCTCGGAGCGGGCCACTGCTCGAGGCTCTTGAGCGTCGTCGGCCCTAACCGTGCAATTGTGTGGGGTTCTCGATCGAAATGCGCCGACGAAGGCGGCGGTGCCGTCAGGGCCGCAGGACCAAACGCTCCGACGCGGGGACTGGACCGGAACGTCAGAACATCGTCCTCTTCGTCCTCTTCGTCCTCCTCTTCGTCTTCTTCGTCGGAAGCCGGACCGGTGTGGCGGCCACCCCCGCTGCGGTGCGTCGAGTACCGTTTGGACTCTTCGGTCGCATCGACGGCAATGCATTGCTCGACGCGGTGGTTGAATGAGATGTGGCGGTGCTCGCTCTTGCGCGTCTTGTGAGGGATCGCGGCCGAGCTCGTCGACGAATCCGACATGCCGCGTTCGGGCGAGGGACCGCGAGGGGAATGCACCGGCGACGTCTTTTTGCGCCGGTTGAGACTGTTGAGCCGCACGAGGTGCGAGTCGGAGCGCGCGTGGTGGATCGAGATCGTCGACTGGTCCGAAAAATCCATGCCCAGGTCCTCGAGCGTCGGCGATGTCGCGTTCGCCGGCATGAGAATGTCCGACAGCGAGCGATGCTTGAGGATGGGTTTGGTCTTGATCTCCGGTCGCCGCCCCTTTTTCGCCACCGCCCCTCGCGCCTTGCCCGTTGCGGCGACCGTTGCGGCCGTCGAGTTGGCCCCGTCGACCCCTTTCGACGTCGTCGCGGCGTTGGCCTTGTCTTCGGTCGCCTTTTCGTCCTTGAGTGAACGCAGCGGCTCGAGCCCTAGCCGTTCGTTCGCGGTCGCGACGCGGGGTGGGGGGACGGCGTCGACCGAGGTGTGCAGCGGGCCGTAGAGCCAGGTGACGTCCGAGTCTTTTAGCCTGGGAGAGTGAGATTGAAAGTCGTCGAAATCAGTTTGCTGCAATGCTGATTGGGGCATGAAAGCGATGCCGGGCCTCGCGAAGAAGGCACCATCGCACCGTCAGCGACCGTAAAGCAAAACTGGACTTACCAGTTGAGGGTCTCGGGGGATATCGTCTTCAGTTTTCCACGTTGCTTGGCCCAGGTGCGCCAACTGGCGTTCTCGAGGCGCACGCCGTTCGCGATCTCGGCCTTGTGCTTGGTCATGGCCTTCCAGCTCGCCCACACGTCGTCCTCGGCCCAATCGTGGGAGAGGTAGTCGACGCAAATCGAAGGCAGGCGGGTCGTGATACCGCTGTCGTCAGGCATGGGCCCACCAGAGATGTTTTGCGGGATCATCGAGACGTTGTACGGGTACATGGGCACGACGGACGAGTGGCCGTGGCCCCGATCGCCGCTGGCGCTGGCGCCTCCTCCCGACGAGAGCGAAGTCGGCGTCAAGGGTCCGGAAGCCGATGCCACCGACGAAGGCGACGTCGAGGCGGAGGAGGCGGGGGGTACGTTCTGGTCATCGTCGAAGCTGGCCGTGACCGAAGAAGCAGTGGAGGCGACATGGTTCTTGGTCGGGTTGCGCACCGCGGCGACGGGCTGGTACCGGTTGGCTGCGGCGGTTGGGTCAGCCGAGTTCAGGCTGGCGCTCTTTCTCGGCAAGCTGACCGGCGTCGGGCTCGAAGGTTGGTGAGACGAGGTCGACACCGAGCCGACTTGGACTTGGGGTGACATGGCGCCGCAAGTCGTACTAGACTGCAGGGGTGCGGAGGACCGTTGCCCGGCGGGACAGAATCACCGGCGGATCCGGGTCCAGCGCGGATCGAGGCAGCAGCAGCGGCGCAGAAGGTCGGCCGAGGCAGCTGCACCGACTCCAGAGCGCAGGTAGAGGAATGGATCACTTGCGGTCGAGCTTCGGTTCGTAGGTGGGGTGACGAAGGTGGATGACGAATGCAAGGTCGTGAAAAAGGGGACGCTGGCTTCGAGGGGGGTTCGGGCTTTCAAGTACGTCAGCTGATCGCATTCTCGAGTCAGCAGTTGACAGCACCAGTGGCCAGGAGTGGCGCCTGGCCCTGGACGGCACTGGGCGTGGGCGTGAGGCGCCGCACCACCACCACAGCGCACGAGATCATGAGACGCCCGAACGAGGAATCGCACCCGGCCAAAAGCACTCACACAATCTCACAAGCACAGGGGGAACACACACACACACACGCACACACAGCGAAACGGCTCCTCCGAGGTAGGGCGGATCTCCACGGCCACCACAGCAGTCGATGAGCAAGGGGAGGAGGTAGCCGTTCAAGAGGGACAAGACAACGGCCATCCCAGCGAGCCCGGGCGCGGACCTGCGCGTGCAAGCGCGTGCACTGGCACGGGGTCATTTGCTATTCGCATGGATCCCTCGCCTTATCCAATCGATTACCACCGGACCCCCACGCCCTCAATTACGCACTAGTCTGCCCTCTTTTTCTCCTCCTCGGCCGGCGCGACGTAAGTAAATCGACCAATTTTCTCTTTTCCTTACAGACAAAAAAGGAGCTGGCTAGGCAGTTTTTTATCTATCCTCTGATCATCTAAAAATATTCAGACTCCTTGCTCGCCCAAGTTTGGCCCGTCGACGATCGACCCGATACTACCCGCGGGACCACGGAAAACTCCCGTAAGGGCCTTCCCACAATTTATCCGGGGTAATCGCGCTGCGAGCGCCAAGCGGGCGAGCTCGGGAGAGCCTCGACCTCGGCCAGTTCATGTGGTCAGGAACGGGACGCAGAATTCTCTAAATTGCGTCGTCTTCTCTTTCATATGCGGACAGAGAATTGAAAAACTCTCCGTGTTCCTTCACTTGTGCAGACCGGTTCAGCTGGTCCGTGCTGACGAGACAAAACAGAGTCGTTTTTTTCCTCGAACTTTGTGCGCAAAACAAAGCGATTCGAAGCAAAGTTGCACACCACAGAACAGCACAAGCAGACCGAATCCCCAATCTACCAGGTATCGATTGTCCTCGGGTCCAACCTCTCGGTCTCTTGTTCGTACTCGACCTCGACCCTCGGCCCCTTCTTGTTGTTTCCCCCCTTGCGAGGTTTCTTGACCGCTCGCTTCGGCGTTGGCGGTTCGGGCTTGGTCGCTTTCCTCTTCCCCTTGGGATCCTGGACCTCTTGATCCTCATCATCCAATCCATCCTCTTCCGAATCCTCCTCCTCACTTCCAGTCGGCACGTCCTCGTCCGAATCTTCGGACCAAACCCGTTCTTCATCCCCACCCACGTCCTCCAAATCCTCCAAATCACTCTCATCGAAATCACTGACAAACTCGGCCTGTCCGGCCTCATCATCTTCCTCTTCCTCGTCCTCCTCAAACTCATCCGAATCGTAATCGGTCTCGTCGTCGGACTCCATCCCCAACCCTTCCAATTCCTTCTCCCTCTCCTGGTCCCCTTCGACCGCACCTTCCTTCTCCCTCTTCTCGCGGTTCAATACGGCCTGCCACACTTGTTCGTTGACGTTCAAGGGGGCGTCACCGTACGCTCGGGACTTCAACCGCGCGATCAACTCTTTTTCGAGCGACTTTTCGAGTCGCGCGGCGGTGAGCGCCTTGGCTTCACGCGCAGATTCACGTCGCTCCAATTTTTGCTTGATCGGTACGAGTTGAGGTCTGCACGTAACCCACAACACAGGTGAGCATCTAGCGCCTGCTTTGTAGTTTGAGCTTGAATGGATCTCGTGAGACTTACGCATCCTTGATCTTAAGCTTCTGCATCTTGATGAGGTATTGGGTGATCTTGGTCATGCGTTGCTTGCACTTGTGGATGAGGTAGTCGGGCCAGTAGATGAGGTGTTGGTCGATCTGTTCGGAAAGAAAGCCAAGTATCGTGTGCGGTCAGCTTGTATCCGCTAGCGAGCAGGCGAGGTGAGAAAGAGACCGACCTGCTCCAACGCCTTTGTGTAATTCGACGACAGCCTCACGCGCTCCCACATCTTGCTCGGCAAATGAGCCCTTTCGATCGTCTTCATGTACAAATACACCGTTCCTGTTGAACCGAAATAAGCGAGCCAGTGTGTCAGTGGGATGGACCGGGATCCGAGAATGTCGCGGTGTAGAGAAGTGGAATTGATGGACTGACCGGCATGCTCGCGGACGGTCGCATACCTACTGTTGGCCAACGGGCACGATTGACGCGAGCAGAGACCAGTGAGGTTGTATTCGTTGCGACAAAAGTTTTGGGTGATCGTCCTGGCGAACCGGAGCCGAACGGATGGAAGGGGAAGGAGCGGAGACGAGGTGCCGAGGGGAAGGATGACGAGTCAGCATACGGGGCCTGCGGTGATGTCTACAGCAGTACGCACTTGATCTTGTATGAGCAATGTTGGGTGTTGATGATGCCCCTGTGGACGAGCAGTCGAGTTCAGTCAGCTGATCAGCCTTCCGCGCGACCCGCTGTGCGCGACTCGTAACTGACCAGATAACATCGTCGGACTGCATATTATTAAATTAAAGGGTCTGACGAGAGCGGGAAGTTGTTCAAGGTCTGCCGTGCGCCGAGTCGGTTCCGTTGTGATCTCGTCCCGAGACCCGTTGTCGTGTGGCGCGGTCGGTGAGCTGGCAGCGAGTGCTTCGAGAAGTCGAGCTCGTCAAAATACGGGACAACGGTTATCCCACTGGTGGCTTTGTCGTACTGATCAGACTGTGTGGCTTCGTGGAGGCGAGCGGGGTCGAGATGAATGCGAGGGAGCGAACCAGACGAGCGAGCCGACGGCGGCTGACCGGCTGCGAACCGAAATTTGGCCCACGCCAGCCCGCGCCTCGTAGGCTGCGAAGCACGGTCGCGCTTGGCCGGTCGACACACCTGCATGCCGACGACGCCCCGTGCCCAGTCGAGCTGAGCTACTACGCAGGCCAAGCACAGAATGCATCACCTCATCAACCCCGAATTTCATCTTGCCAAACGTCAGAAAGTCTCCCTCTCTTCCGCATCGCCCAAATCAGGTTTCTGTTTCGGAAAATCTGCCCCGCGTAGGAAAAAGCCCCTGTCGTCCGGCTGCGCCGTCATCGACCTTTGCACCGATTTGAAGAGTTTCGAGTGACTTGAGACAGTAAAATCCAGCGATCAGGATGAGTGTTTCCAAGTTTTCCTCCTACTGTGGCGCGTAGTGAGTCGGGCATGGCCCCACACATCAGGCTCTCGGCAGGAAACGTCAGGTCAGCACAAGGAGTTCGGCAACGAAAGGCCCCAGGCCTGGCAAAATCATTCATGACACCGTTTCAGAGGAAGCCCCGGATTTTGAGCCCGCTTGAGCGCCGCAGACTGTGCAGGGCCGCGAGCGGATGCGTCGGTTGTTGCATAATGAGTACTGCGAGTTGATCAGTTTTCCAGTCTTCGTTTTCTCGGGGCCAGATCGCCCCAGAAGGCAGCGCGCATCCCGCTCGAGCACGAATAAACTTTTCACCTCTGTTGAAAGCGAGATCGTCCGAAACGAGACAATGCAGCATCGTACTTGCTCTGTGCAGGGTTCAAGAACAAGACCGTCAGTATACCGTTCTTGCATGGTCTTAATTTAGATTCGTTGGCTTTTTTCAGAGATTGTTCGGGACTTCCCGTGAGACGGCGGTGGCGCATCGGCGTTTTCCCTCCGGCCTTTTTCCAAATGCTCAGGAATCGCTCGCAAAGTCGAGCCAAACGTCGATATACGTCGAGGCCGAAGGCCCGAAGCCGAAGCCAAAGACACAATCTGGAAGGGAGAAGTGGAGTTGAAATGTAAGGGTTTCGCCCTACAGAAGGTCGCGAGGACGATTGTAGATCGAAGTTGATGTAGTAACGGCCGAGAGAGGATACTTGTTACGTCTCGACTTCGAGTTGTAAGAGCGCGTTGGTTCGACGACTATCGTCGGCTCGTTGTTCAATCGCTCGCGAACGAGCCTGTCGCTCCTTCCGAGTGAGATGGTTTGGGTCAAAAGAGTAGAGCTAACTCCACCAAAGTTTTGGCTGACAGCGCGCCAAAGCGGAGCAACATTAAGCTTGAACGGTGCACGACCCGGGTTGCACAAGTTGAGAGAAAAACGGCTTGCGTGGCAAACGTCGATCATAACTGGTGGCGGTTCGGATTGAGCTCAGTTGTTCTCCACACTCTCTGTACGGCTCTTCAGTGTCCTCACTCTCCTCAGCCCCCATCTACCCAGGGGACAGGTTACTAGCACCACCGTTTCTCGCGGAGTGTGCGGTAACAGTCCCGTGTCAGCCGAAGCGGGGATCCAAACCGGGCTCTCCTATCTGTTGTCAATAGCCACGCGCGTCCGGCGTGTCTCTGCCATTTCGTCCATTGCACTCTCACAATAGGTTTTCGAGTCGGGAACCGCTCCCGAGTCTTCAAAACGAAACCTTTAGCGCTACAGAGCTACAGGAATCCCAGAATATCCGAAAACGAGCCAAGACGGAAACGAGCCATAAAGCGCACAAAGAGAGCTTGTGCACAAAACGCAAAGAACAAAAGAACGAACATTACACATTTTCCGAAAAACATCGTGCTCTTGAATATCGCTCTAGGAAGCCCCTACTCGAGCCCACTCCCAGCATCTATCCCCCTCCTACCCATCACGACGATCCAAACCAACCCCCTCAATTCTCCGGCGACATATCGGACCCCGTCAGCGGTCCCTGCCCCGCCGCCCCTCCCGGACCGGGACCCGTCCCTTGATGACGCAGTGTGGTGTCCGCCCCAGCGCCCTCGGACAAAGGCGAGAAGAAGTTGTTCGGTAAATACGCCGCCCAATTCTCCGACATGTGCACCCCGATCGGGAACCCTTGGAACGCGCCGGCGTACGACGGATCGGTCGATTCGAACATCCCTCGCGAGGTCGCGCCGCTACCGGATTGGCCTTGCAGCGGTTGGAGCGAGTTGGGCAGATGGCTTAGTTCGTTCGGCGTTTCGGTCGGGGAGAGGAACGAGTTCAGTCTGTGAATTTCTCGGGTAGTTTATTTCAAAGTTTTAGCGCTCTGTAGCGCCTGTGAAAGCCTTGTGATGAACACGTGGCCCGACTCACAAATCCTGGAAATTCGCCGTCGAGTTGGACCCCTCGGGCGAGCGGAACTGCGACAGATCCAACATCTGCCCCGAGGGGGATATGATGTCGTACGTCTGGTGATGATGCGTTTGGTGATGATGCTGACCGGTATGTATCGTGGCATGTTGCTGAGGCGTCTGACCCGTCGTTGGCTCGGCAGGTAAAGTGGGGGACGAGGTCCGTGCCGTCGTCGAGGGTTGCGTCGATGCCACCCCAGGGTGCAGGTGGTCGAACAAGCCGTGCATGTCCTGTGTCATCATCGTATTCGTCGTCGATGGAGCCGCGTTCGTAGCAATCGGATGCGGCACGTCGAACGCGATCGTTTGCGGCGTCGTCTCCGGGATCGAAGGTGAAGCAAGCGGAGCACCGGACGACGTCGTGCGAGGTCCCCGACTCGCCGAACTACTCTTCCTCCTAGGTTTAGGCACCGTAGCGGCCGCAGCACCCGGTGTCCTTCCCATCGGTCGGGCAAAGAATCGCGTCGGCGTGGCCGTCCCCGAATCAGGCTGCGCCGGTCGCTTAGTCCCCCTCAGCGCCGCCTCGGCCTCATCCTGCATCATCGACAACTCGGCGCTGAGGTCAACTTCGCTCAAGTCGACGAGCCCGTACAACAGCTCCCATTGGCGGATTGCGCTACCCCAAATCAACTCCATCTCCTTCAACGCGTCCATGCACTGCGCGAGGTACATCTTGGCCGGTCGCGCGAGCGCCTCGTCGAACGAAGCGTTATAGACAAAGATGATGGCCGCGCTGAACAGGGGGTACGTCAAGAATGGGGGGCATTGACGTAGGGTAAAGGTCTTGCGGAAGACTTGGACGATGTTGGCAATTGCGATCGCCGAGGTCGAGCAGATCGAATGCGATGGGAAATTGCCGGGCGAGACCTCGCTGTTTTGCCCCGGGATGAAGGGTCGGTGGAGCAGGATCAAGGCGGAGTAGAACTGGAGGTGCAACGAGAGGACGTGCGGCGGCGGCACTCTTTTTGACGCGGGGCTGTAGACGAGTTGTGGAGGAAGCGCCAGGTACCAACTCGCGAGTGACTGGTCGAGCAGACTGAGCAACGTCTCGGAACTTTGCCCGAGCACTCGGATGCGGATCGCGTAGATGTTGGCGATGATCTGAGGCGAAATGTGCGCAATGGATCAGTTTCGTGGGTTATCCATCAACCTACGGTCCACGAGAACTGGCCACTTACCCGATTGATGACGACGGCCAACGCGCCGGCCGCACTGAAGCACGACATGGCATGGACTTTGGCCTGCGGATATGCCCTAGTCGGCACCGCCTCGCTCGCCGGCGACTTGGGTGGTGAAGTCCATTCCGTACCATCTGGTCGCAAGGGTATGAACTGCTCATGCTCGTCGGGTTCGTCCTCGCTAGGGAAGGAGGTGTCGTAGTCGCGTTCGTGGATCGTCCCAGGCCGACCGATGTACGAGGCTGTGTACCGATCGAGGATGATGCAGCCCCACCAGACGCGCTTGCGGGTCTGTTTCTCTTCGTGCGAGAAGCGTTGGACGGGCAGGAACCATTTCTCGACGTCGCGGAAGAGACCCAGGTCTTGGGCCATGCGGATCGCTGAGAAACGCAAGAGTTGCATCAGTACCTGCCTTGCCAGATCATGCAGCCCAGTCCAACCGCAAACTCACCCATGCCAGTGAACAACCAACTGGACGACATGGCCCCCGTCCCAATCTCGCGGTACGCCAACAACAACAACGACTGCACCGTCACCAATCTGCTTGAGCCGTAATCGTAATCGAGCAACTTCTTGGCCCTCTCCAAGTACACATCCCCGGCTGTCCAGTACTTGCCCTCTGTTCGATCACCGTCCAGATCAGAGTATCGAGCGGTGAGAGCGAACATGGAGAGCAAGAGGACGAGAGGGACTTTGTTGATGCCGGTATTATCGGGTCGAGTATCCGTTTCAGGATGAGACATACGATGACGGTACCCTCGAAGGAACGAGACTTTGTACACGATAGGAAAATGCGGGTGTACGTAGGTCCAGTACAGGTCAAGGAGGTGCTGTTGTGTAGCCTTGTCCGGCAAGGCATCTTCGGCGATGTCGAGGCCGAGGATCTCGCGTTCGGTCTTGCGCACGCGGCCATCAGCTGGGGGCCATACACCGGCCGAGGGGAAGGACCAGAAAAAGTCTGCACGAAGCACACGAATAACAATGATGAGGATTCGTCTGCTCTCAGACCCAGCACCACCACTCTAGGCGACTCACCCTTGTACCTCGCACTCTTGGAGATCAAATACAACCCACTCGACCTCCCATGGTACCTCACCTCTGAATTCTCGTTCAAACTCAGTTGCCCGACGACATCGGCCAATTCCGACATGCTCGACATGGCCTCCGACTCGCCCGGATTGGCCCCACCGGAAGGACTCAGCTCGGCATCCGCGCTCAAGCTGTACGATGCTGTGCCCGTGTGTCCGACTTGGCGTGTATTAAGATGACGTTGGTTCGTTTGCGAGCCGAAGCCAAAAGCGAGGCTTTTGAGCTCGTCGACGTTGGCACCGACGAGGTTCGAGGTGCCGATCAGAGGGGATTGGTGGTTCAGGCGACGACGTTGTCGAGGGGAAGAAGCGGCACCGGCGGCACCCGCTGCACCGGCGCTACCAACTTCGGCCAAGTGGGACATGGGGATGGGGAGCGAAGTAGCGCTCGTGGAAAGGACCGGGCGCTGGACCATGTCGATGCCGGCACCGAACGGGCCGGGCGATGCACCGTGGATGGAGCCGCTCTCCTCCGATTCGGCCTTGCTGCTCACCCGCGGCCCACCAAAGCCGGAAGGATCGAATGCGAGCGACGTGACGACTCCACCGTCCACGAGACCAGACATGTTCGTCCCGAACGCGAGATCGTCGTCGTGGAACCACGAGGGTCGGTTGTTGAATTCGAGCCCAGGAGCCGGGGCGGCCGCGGTCGACGTCGAGGCGTGAAATACAGCAGGTGCAGCTTCCTCGGCTCTCTTCCATGATTTGCGCGGTTTTGCACCCGGTGGTGCGGTCGACGCGGCTTTGAGGTCGTTGGTTAAGACGTCGCGGGCTTCCTCGTCGCCTGAGAGAGCGCGCACGCGTGCCTTCGTCAGCTCGCTCAGGAGACACGACATCTCCTGAAATCATGCGAGCTTCCACACACGCACCTATGAGTTCGCCCAACAACGTCTGTGCCCTCGGATCGTCGTTCTGCAACAATCCACCCAGCAACGCCTCCATGCGATGCAGCCTCGACTCGATCGCCTCGATGTCTGTGGGTGTGCGCGCACGCACGTCAGCTTTCAAAGTGCCTCGGTACTAACACCCAAGTGTCTACATTGGGGCCGATTAGACGCACATCCTTTTGGAGGACCCCTATCGAAATCAAATAAACCTCCTGATCAGCCTCGCATCGCCAAGTTGCGCATGCCCTAGCCGAGCCGCGGCTTGACCCGTGGGAGCTGAGCGGAGCTGGGCCTTCGATCGCGGGCAGGGAGGGACTTACCGCTTACGCGACGCGCCGTTGTAGGTGCATTCGGTGCCGGCCTGGAGGCAGTTCTCGCACACGCCGACGGGATGGCCGGTCTCGGGGTCGATCGGTCGGGCGCACTTGCATTTCGATTTGCGGCAGCTGTGTGGGGTTGGCCGCGGACCGGAGTACGGTGAGGGGGTCGGTCGGTCGGTCGATTTCCGTGTGTGGGGTTGATCAGGCCGGGGTAAAAGCGCGGGTGTACGGAGCGCGCGCACGGAGCAACAAATTCGGTAGCATATGATAGAACGAGGAGAACAGTCAGCAAGCTGTGAAGCATCCCAGATAGCCCAAGCCGTGTTGTACTAACCTGTCACCTGTCGAAGCAAGAGAGACGCCGAGGGATCAGCCAAGCGCAACGACCGGTGAGCGGGCCACCACTCGGTCTGGCCCCGGACATGCCGCGGTCAGGGCTAACGTACAAGCCTTACTACTCCTCCTCTTGATGTCCTTCTCTTCCTCCGCAGCCAGAGCGAGCGCATCCTTCCTGATCGTACTCGTGTTGCCGGTGCTCTTGGTGTTGCTGGTCGCGGGGGCTTTGCCTTTGCCCTTGAGCGACGACGATTTGCTGAGCCCGGTCCCGCTGGTAGACGCAGCACCACCACTTGGGACAATGACCGCGTCTTCTGCTGCTGCTCCTGTATCCGACATGTCGCTGTACGAATCACTCGCCTCATCTTGGTCTGGATCTTGGAACGGCGACATGGTTGCGCACACAACACCGTGTGAAGGTCGGATGCGTAAGAAAGGCTGGAGCGTTGGAACAACGATCTGTGGGTGGGTGGAATTTGATCGTGTGGGACGACGGACAACGACCGAGCCGAACGGCGATGGTCCCCGACCTTGGCCAACGCTAACTATCGAATTGACGGGGGCGCAAAGCAGCCAGCCGCGCACGCGCGTGTCGAGGTCAAGGAACGTCCAACGCTTTCAGGGCCGTACGTTGCCCGAAATCGTAACGGGTCGGATCCGGACTACTATCCTTTACTCGGGGCTCCATCTAATCAACTGATCGCCTAGGCGGCGCAATTGAAAGAACAAGCTAGTAGTGGGGAAGGCGAAAATTAGGGGATAGGAGATCCCATTCTAACGCCGTCGACGGTGAATTTTCCTGCTCCAATAAAGCCGGCCGGCCGACACCGGCAACCGATGATCTAGTAGAATGCACCGAGGACATCGTACATATGTACTAGGCCGGCCTCCTGAACAGCCAAATCGTCGACAAACCCCTCTTTTGACAGGGAATGCCGGGACGAGCACGGACCCTCTCGAGACCTTGGGAGTTTCACTTCTTCGACCCTCTATAAGCTGGCAGTCAACTCCCCCACTTGATTTTCGTCCCCCGCGGCCCGCGCTGGTAGTGGCTCCAAGACAAAGCCCCTGGCGGGAAGTCTCGTCGGTTTCGCGTCGCCGGCGACCTGGGCTAACGGTTCCTTCTCGAATCCCACAAAAATGTCGGCGATGTTTGGGATCCGCCCCGCTACCTATCATGCTTGGAACGACTAACCTAAGTAGTGGGTCGCGGTCAATATAATACTCGGCGCTTTGTAGGCAAACCACTGCGGTTCCGGTGGCGCTTTTGCCGCCTCACGTACGGTAGTAGCTCCGGCACCTCGTGGGCCTCGTTTGCTTGTGCAATGGTTCTTGGGAGATCGTAGGGCGGGACACTAGAGGTGCAATTGGCCTGAAAACCACGGTGTCACACGCGGCCATGACTCGTGGTTGATGTAGTGTCCCGAGTCGCCCCGGCGATCGGTTACCAAACCACGCCAAAAAAATAAAAACTGCTCGAAAGGTGCCAGAAGGTGCCTAGACCATCAGTGCTGATCTCGTTGCCCAGACGTCAAAGCTATGTCGCTGACAGCGTTCACTCCAATCAGCGATGAAGGACTTGACACCGAAACAGGCGGTCGTTGTCCATCTACTAGTCCGTCGCTAGAGCTCACCTACTTGCAAAACCTCGCCTTACTAAACCTCGAATTCGGACCAGCCAATCTCTAATCCCGCCATTGTTGGCCCGATCAAGCCCGAAACGGCCGCCTCGAAATCGCACGGCCTCCCGCGCGTCCGTTTCCCCCCCCAAACACCCTAACGCACCCGTCAACCCGAAACCAGCCGATTGAAATGGCCGTTCCCGTTATCCAAGGCATGCTCAAGAAGCACGTGAGTAACGCTACCCCACCGTATCCCCTTCCGATGACTATAGAGGGTAAACAAGGAACTGACACCCGACACTTATGCGCCCGCCCCGCTCCCGCTCCCGCCCCGCTCCCCATCTATTCCATTCTCCGCTCGACCCGGTTCGACAAAACGAGGCTATAGGCGCTCACCCATCTTTCTATTGCGATTGCCGGTGGTGCCGTTTCGGGCTACGCGTGGTGGTCAGTCTCGTTCGAGATTCGCCTTCGAAGGATGCCAAGGCCGAGCCTGTCGCTGGTCACTTGTCGGCGTGCTCTGCACCCCCCCGAGGAAACATTGACTGATTATCCGAATCTCATCGTGGATTTTGTTGTGGTATAGGTACACCTTTCACGTGCCCAAGGTCGCTCGTCGTGATGCATGGCAAGTAACTTTCCCTACCCACCCCCCAACTCTCCGAATAGAAATAGACCACTCGCTCCGCGCGTTAGCCGCTTTTGCAGCTGCGTCTTAAAATCCCCGTCCAGCAGGCGCGGAGGAGATGGTCACCCCTAGCTCGAGGAGCACTTTACATTGATTAAACGGGAAGCTAATTCGAGTTTCGGTTGGGCGGGGTTTTCAAATAGGTACTTGCAGCAACAAAAGTTGAAGGAGGGGTCCGCATAAATTGAGAGGATGAGCAAACGGACCCGCACATTCCTGACAGGCGTCGATATCTAGGAGGAGAGGGCAGGGAGCGTGCGGAAGATATGAATTCGCTTGGACGATGGGTGCAAGGAAACGGCTTATTCAAACTATCTCATGAGGCTGGGTTTGGAGAGCCAGAGAGCCGAGACGGACTGAACAGGGTCGGAGGGGATAGACTGGGGTTCGAGAGTCCGAGCCAACCGCGAGCAGCTACTCTCACCCAGAACAACATTCTAGGCGTCCTGGATTACATCATCCCCACCAGTCGACATTTCGGCATCCTAAAGGGCCCTACATCCCCCCAATACTTTTTCCCCTCACTCGTCGCTTCCCATACACCTTCCCCGAGACCCAGCTCCACTTCCTCCCACTGCGTATCCAAGCCAATCTCCTTGAGATGGATCTCACTCACTTCGGTATAGACGTCGTAGAAAGATCGGGAGGTGGCTCCTAGGCCGTGGAAGAAGGAGAAACGAGAAGAAGTATCACGCAACCAGTCGGGGAGGACGTCGAAGAATTGGTGCAGGTCCGAGTAGTGTTCGGAATAGGTGTCAAAATAGATCGCGTCAAAGGCGAGGTAAGGTTCGGTTCCGTCCGAAAGGGCGAGTTGGTATTGTTGCCAGGTGCCGGGGAAGAAGCGGACGTTGGGTTTGGTGAACCAGCCTTGGGAGGAGGCAAAGGCCAAGACGTCGGGGTGCGGTTCGATGATAAGGTGTGTGGTGGGGTGATAGCTTTGGAGGTAGGTGTCGACCTGGTGAAGCATACAAGGAATCAGTTGGTCTGGTCGTTGCTGGTCATTTTCAGCGATCACTTACAATCCCTAACCCAAACCCAACATTCAGCACCACCAATTCCTCTTCCTCTTCCTCCTCCAGCGCTCTCTGCTTCCCCTTCTCCCCGGACCCGTTCCTGCGATGCTCAAACTGCTCACACAACCATTCGGCCGTCCTCTTCATGATGGGTTCCTCCCAGCCCATCATGACCCCATTCCCTTCCTCGTCCAAGGCGACGGCTTGACCTTTGGAATCGTGGGTGAACTCGAGACGGGACGAGAGAAAGGTCGCGTTGTCCGAGGCGGTGGATCTCTTGACGGGGTGGTCTAAAGCTGTTGAATCGTCTGTTGAGATGTTCTCGTCTTGATCTTCGTTGGGAGCGGTCTCGGACGCGGGTGACTCGCTCCTGCTTCGAGTCATCATCGATTTCAATAGTTCGGCTCTGACTCCTTCGGCGAGTAGGACTTGGTACGCTTCGGCGTTGTTCATCGAGTAGGCGATGTCACCCGCGGTCTAGTGGAGTAGGGTGTCAGTCTTGACCCCGAACCGACGAGGAGTCGTGTGCAAAGTTAGTCTGCTCCCATCTGGAAGCGAGTCGACTCACCAAGCCGAGATGATCGACTATATTCCACACCGCGTTACTCTTCCTCAGCAACAACGTACACAATTCTGCCTGCCCCGAAGCTAGTAAGAGATCCACAAGCGCAGGAACGGGAGCTTGAGCCGCCGATGAGCGACCGCCCGACCTGGAGTTGGGAACGGAACTCGACTCACCCGCGGCAGCGTGCAAAGCCGTCCACCCCTGTTGATCCTGTACCCAACTATGCACCTGATTACGCTCGACTAAAAGCTTGAGCCGGTCCAGCTCGTCGGAGGAAACGACATCCAGGCAGGCGGTTATGAGCGCCTCGGCATCGTGTTGGTCTTGAGGGGTGAAATCCCTGTCCGTGGAGGAGAGGAGGGAGAACGATCCTAGGATCGGATTCGAGCTTTGCGCACGCTTTTTGAGGGGCATCCTTGGCGGACGGATCAAGGGCAACGGGAACGGGAACGGGAACGGGAACGGGAACGGGAAGGGAGGACAGAGTCGAGAGATGTGGGACGCCAGCAGAGGTGCACGGCTGCGACGGGTCGTCGTCGATCGTCATTGCTTGCAGTGCTCAGCCCGACGAGCTTCGCGTCGAGAAGAGCATTCGCAAGGGGACCAACTTGCCCTGGATTTTTGGTCGACAGAATACCAAGTCCACACATAATTGTCCTAAAATGCTGGGCTGCCCACACGTCCCGACAAATTAAACCCCGCAGGAATGACTTCAAGTCTCGGCGGCCTGACGCGGCTGGGCTTGACCGCGCTGGCCTGGCGCCAAACTGTGACCGCGCAATCTTGTTCGTGTCGTGTGTGTGCTCGTGACGGGTTGGACCGAGCAGAGCGACCACTCTGGACCAAGCACGAACGACAAGCACAACGCTTAGCTCGCGTCAACACGGGAGATCGTCCGCCTACGCGACCCAATTCATCGCCTGTGCTCGCTCGCGGTCTCCAGTGCACAGTCGTGTCTTTGCTCGGGTGATCGTCCGCACGCTCTGCCTCTGATAGACCGCTATCCAACTGGAGCAACATCCTTTGACCGTCGTCGACCCACGCATAGCTCACCACGCCTCCCATCCTTCCTGCAACCTCACGCCCGACCCACCATTCCCTGTCCCTCCCCTCCCCTCCCCCCCAACCCCCACCCCCTTCTCTCTACCGCACCATGTCCCACTCCAATACGAACCCGACCTCGAAC
The DNA here is from genome assembly GCA_022506055.1 of Microbotryum violaceum. Classification (NCBI taxonomy): domain Eukaryota; kingdom Fungi; phylum Basidiomycota; class Microbotryomycetes; order Microbotryales; family Microbotryaceae; genus Microbotryum; species Microbotryum violaceum. The sequence goes on along the minus strand of JAKMXP010000009.1, from coordinate 88,704 downwards.
GACCTCGAGTTCGATACGCTCGAATCGGTGTCGTTCACCCTCTCGGACGTGAACGAGACCCATCCCGAGACCGCTCTCCTGCTCGCCGAACTCGATCGTAAGCAATCGAATCGCTCGCTCTACGTACCCACGAACGACCTCGAGGTCAGGAACAAGTTGAGGCAGCTCGCACAACCTGTCACTTTGTTTGGAGAGAGAAACGAGGATCGTAGGGATCGGCTGAGGGAGGCCTTGGGCAGGCTCAGGGAGGACGAGAAGAGGAGGAAAGAGGAGAGGAGGGAGCGCAGGGGTAGTCAGCCGGGGAGTGGTAGTGAGAGCGACGACGAGCAGAGGGAGCGCAGTGAGGACGGGGAGGAGCACGAGGAGGAAGAGGAGTTTTATACCGAGGGGTCGATCGAGTTGAAAGAGGCGAGGAGGAGGATCGCGCAATATTCGTTGCCAAGGTCGGTCGGCTGAACGAGCTCAGCTGTCTTGCTTCCCTAGCCAGGGGGAACCTGACTCTGGTCGTACGCTTACTCACAGAGCCCAATCGCGCATCCAAGCCCAACGTCTCGAAGCGAGCGTCAAACTAGGGCGACTGATGGACGTCCGTCGCGCCGTCTTTGGCCAACTCAAACAATTCACCAACCTCGGTTCACAAATCGGCGATACCCGACCTCTGGGTCCGCTCAAGTTTTCTCCCGATGGCACGATGCTGTTGACGAGTAGTTGGACGGGCACGGCCAAGTTGTGGAGCGTTCCGAGTTGTAAAGAGGTCCGGACGTTGAAAGGTGCGTTCTCTTCGGACCGCACCGACGAGGCAGAGATGGCAAGCGCAAATCTGACTCTCTCTTTTCTCGGGCCTACGGGCGAAATCTCACAGCTCACAAGGAACGGATAGGTGGGGTCGCTTGGCATCCGAGTGCGACGGTTGGGCAATCGACCGCGAGTGTGAACTTCGCGACCAGTGGCGCGGACAAGGAGATCAAGTTGTGGAACTTGGAAAAGTGAGCGCAGTGCTCTCCCGTCTCGCTACGCTTCCCCGATATTAATCCATGCCTACCCCCCCTCTCTCACCTCCACAGCACCGAGTCCCTCGCCACTTTAACTGGTCACTCTGCGCGCGTATCCCGCATCGCCTTCCACCCTTCAGGCGAATACCTCGGATCCGCCTCTTACGACGGTACCTTCCGCCTCTGGTCCGTCGAAACCTCGACCGAACTCTTGCTCCAAGAAGGTCATTCCAAAGAAGTCTATTCTCTCGCTTTCCAACCCGACGGTTCCCTAGTCTGTACAGGTGGTCTAGACGCGATCGGTCGCGTGTGGGACTTGCGTTCGGGAAGATCGGCGATGGTGTTGGACGGTCACGTCAAGGACGTGTTGAGTATGGACTTTGCGCCGAACGGTCATCAACTCGTTAGTGGCTCCAATGATGATACGATTCGCGTATGGGACCTTAGGGCACTCAAGTGTGTGTATACGATCCCCGCGCATAAATCGGCCGTCGCCGAAGTCGCGTTCTTCAAAAGTGGTGCGAGTCAGGCGGGGGAAAGAAAGATCATCCCTAGGGGGTTCAAAACGTTGGGCGTGTTCGATTGGGAAGATGAGGCGAACAAGGACGTCAAGGGTCCGAACGAGCGCGAACAGGATATGGCGGATGTCCCTTTGAATGGGTTGTACCTCGTTTCGGGAGGGTACGACGGGACGGTCAAAATTTGGAGTGCGGATGATTGGCAGTTGGTTAAAACGTTGACCGCGGATTCGGAGGGCAAAGTTATGGGCGTCGATATTAGTCCCGATGCGAGGTTCATCGCTTCGAGTGAATATGCGAGGACGTTCAAACTTTGGTCGACGCCGGTCGATTTGGCTTAGGGTGTAGAGCGGATTGTAAGAGGAGACGAGATGAAATGACAAAACATGAAACCGTGTAACTTTTTCGTATATAATTCCTCGGCTCAGTCCCTTACATCTTCGCCTCAAACTTTACTGCGAGTTCTTCCCCCCTTCCTCCTGCTCTTCCTCTACGACCATGTCCGGAAACACTTTCTCAAAAGCCTCCCCTACGAAATCCAGCATGTCACTGGTCTGCATCGCCCTCTTTTTCTTCTCAAAGGTGAGACGGGAAGCCGTGCGAGTGATCGTCGATGCGGCGTAAGCGGCGAGCCGAGGGACTTCGGATTCGGCTATGGGATCACTATGGACGTGAAGGAGAATCGTACCTATTCAGTCAATCTCCTTGACCAGGCGTACTCGATTCGTAATCGTCCACTACCTCACCTTTCTTCCCCTACCCCACCCGAGCCTGGTTGCCTTTGTAGATAACTCAACCCCCAAGCCAAGAAACACCCAACCGCACCACTCAACACATCCCCTTGCCCACCACACCTTCTCAAACTCCCCCTCGTGTGATTGAGCCAGGCGTCCTCCTTGTCGTCGTTCACTATTCGATCGACGGCACCTTTTTCGAGTATGGTCACACCTCCCAAGGCCGTGGCGAGCTTTCCAGCGAGTAAGGAAGGGTCCGAAGTGGACGAATCGGTATCGAGGTTCTTGGTGGGGGGGGGGGGGGAGGGGGGGTCGTGTACGCAAGCTTAGTTGAAGGGTCCGACTGAGGTGCGCGAGGGAGGACTCACGACGGCTTTGCACAACCTCTTGAACTCGACGACGTTAGGGGTCAATACGGCTTTGGGGTAGCCTTGGATCAGTTTGGGGTCGGATTGAACGAGCCAGAGACCATCGGCGTCGATGATGATGAAGAGATCTTTTTTACGGGCGAGGGAGATGGCCGTACGGGCGGCGAGTTGCATGTGGTTCGAGCGGCCGAGACTGGTGGAGAGTGCGGTGAGGGAGGGAGATTAGTCCTGCAAGGTGGCGTTCTGAGGAAAGATTCCGCTCTCACCCCGGTCCGATGACGAGCACATGCAGCCGCGGCAAAAGCGATTCGAACAGTTCGGTCAAGGAGGCTTCGGTCCTTCAACGTCCAGGATCAGAAAAACCACTGGGGTGAGCATGTTTGATCTCGTCGGCGGTCTCTTGATGGCCCGACACTCACGAGTCTTGGACCAGGTCGGTGTGCACGATCAAATCGGGGGAGTAGGTCTTGATGATGTCTGGCTTATGAGGAGGAGATTAGGTGCACTCGTTTTTTGGAGACAGACTGCATATTTGAATGGACCTACTTCCGGCTGATGGTTCACATATCACGTGGGCGAGATCGGCGCCCTGAGCATCGTGTGTCCCCAGTCCGAGTGCGGAGTAGACCCGCACAGTCAGTCGACGGGTCCCCATGAGCCCACCAAGCGCCAACGAATGCTCACCAAGCGCAGCGTGGTCATGGAAGCAAAGAACGGTGCACCCGAGTAGCTGTACGCCGGGCCAAAGAGCGGTCCCCGATCAGCTCGACATGACGCTTCCTATATCGGGACCCCCGGGGTGGACGCACTCCTGTGAACCTCCTACGACGGCGATGCGACCTGCTTGGCCTTTGTGGAGTGTAGAGGAGAGAGGTGGGATGAGGCGCTGGCAGCGGGTGAGGATCTGGTGAGGTGGGCAAGGGAAGGGGTCAGGGTCAGGGGTCAGGGGTCAGGGGTCATTTCAGTGGGAGAGACGTCGATGACGTTGGTGGGGGAAGGGGATCAGCGTTGGGCTACCAGGCGCGTGGGGTGGAGGGTGCCTCGGAGTGGGCTATACAGGGTGAGAAGAGGTGAGCAGTCTTACCTGTCGATGAGACGACATGGACAAGTAAAAGAGCTTGGAGGTGGTCAGAGAAGAAGCGGCTACGAGTCCCGGGTGCGACCCGCTTCGAGCGCTCGGTCTTGCCGACGGCTGCCGACGGACGACAGCCTGCGGGGTCGTGCGATGCCGAGCTGCCGATAATGTCTTGACGCAAAGGCAGCCCCCAAGTATTTTCACTGCTGACTACTTTTCCTCGACTGCATGAGCGTGAAAACCCTGTGGAAGCGGCACCCTCTCCCGGCACAGCGCTGCCGAATCGGATCCGGGACTTGGCACCGAGCGCCCTTCTCCCCTCTCCACCTCACCAACTCGACCATCTATCATGACGATGACGGGGACCGTCCCCCCGCCACCGCTTCCACCCCGTGCTCGGACAGATTCCGAAGGTCTGACCGCTTCGGACGTGCCTGATGAACCGCCGGTGAGTCATACGTCGCTCGGAGTACGGCCATCCACTGGGGCGCTGACCTGGCCCTTCTGCCACATCTAGCCAGCCTACGAGGCCCAGCCCAACGCAGCGACCCAAGAACAAACCCTGCAATACGGTCCCTCCCGACCCTTTCAGCCCGCAGCTGAACGCTATCCTCAGCACCTACAGCAGCAACACCAAGGACCGTACTCCCCTCCTTCCTCTCTGCCGCCGCCCAACTTTCCCTTTTGGAATGGGCCTAACCTATCGCATCAACAGACGGGGTTCATGCCCGGACCTTTGAGCCCACCACCGCAACAAGTACAGCAGCAAGCCACGGGTTATCACCAAGCAGGAGGAGGCGCGGGTTGGGCTCCGCCGCCCCACCACCCCCACTCCTCCACGCCTGCCGCATCTACATCCGCAGCCTACGCTCCACCCACATTTCCACCCCCAAATTCCACCACCACCCCAACCCCTTCGATCCCCAAGGACTACGCGCCCACGACCGTCGCGACCGCCGGCCAACCGCTCCTGCGTAATGGCCACATCCTCGTCTACCCCATCGGCAAAGAGTCGTGTCCAAAGTGTCATAACACAGGCTATAAACCGTTCGTAGGCACCGGTGGTGACGATCCGAATCATCCGTGTCGCAAAGTGAGCAAATTCTCCTAGGAAAAGTCGGAGCAACGTCGACCGACTTGTTGACGTCCTGAATTTGGGTCCCTGCTCACAGTGTTGGGATAAATTCGGTCGACCGTTCACTGGGGCGATTCGCATCGCCGCGACATCAACGCCTACACCGCCAAATTACCAAAGACCACTACGGCCATCTTATAGGCCTCCTACCGGAGCTCAATTCGGCGGCGGGGCTCATCCAGGAGCGGTGTATCGACAGGCTCAGAGGCCTGGGATGGTGCAACAGCAGGGGACGGCGATGGGGAATATGTACGGCCAGCCAAACGCGGCGTTCAATGCGCCTTCGAGGATTCATGTCACCCATCAGCCGCCAATCGGTGGAGGCGCAGTAGGTACGTTCGGTCAAATTCTCCTGTTCGCTCCCCACTTTGCAATTTTTCGAATCGAGGACTGATCCGTTCGGATTGCATCCCTTCGCAGTCCTCCGACCAGGTGATCCACGATTAGGAGGTATGAGATGTCATCGCTGCGGTGGGGACGGTACAACGTGGGGCATCTTTTTTCAGGAAGAGACGTGCGACTTGTGTCGAGGGGTCGGGAGGTTGTACTAAGGGGACGGGCCTCTGTCGGGGCAGGTCTGACGTATTGCTTGCGTTCATTTATGTCATCGCACACGACCACTATGTTCAACATACGAGAACACAATCACAGGGAGATGAGGGGAACTCGAGGACTTGAGCACCCCCATGATCAGAGGTTTATGAGATCGGGGTTTCCGAAAAAGGCGCCTTTCCGAACGCATTGCTTTCGCCTCCCCAGGATCGAATCTCTTGATGCCATATACTTCAATTCCAACCATCCCTCAGGCTTCAAACCCAACTACAACCCTTGACCACTGTCAATGCGCATTCATCCCTTTCCTCCCCTCCCAACCCCTCAAACCCAATCAAGCCTGCCCGCGTCCCTCTACCTTCCCCTTGCTCTCCCTCATCAATCTCTTCTTATACAGGCGTTCTTTCAACTCCCCCGCCCTCTTCTCCGACTTGTTGGCTTGCAACGTACGACGAAGAAGGGCTTCGGACGCGAGCGCTGTTTCCGTGGAGGCGATGGTAGAGGATTCCGATAGTGAAGGTGAGGGAGAAACGGCTTGAGCAACAAGTCGTTTCTCCTGCTCCAATCGCTCAAGAAGAAGTTGGCGCTTCGCGTCAGAGTAAACCATCTTCGACGTCTTGTACGGGATGTTCGATGACGTCTTCTCGTCGATCCTTTGTCTCTCTTTCACTTTGGGTGAAACTTGCGACTTGGCGATCCACTCGGCTCGACGACGATTCTCAATTAGTTTTTGCTTCAGTTCTAGTCCACGAGCGGCGAGTTGTCCTCGTGCGGCCCAGTTCGTTATCGTCTTGGGGAGGGGAGGGGAAGAGGGTCCCAAGACCGGTGGAGGTGGTGGTCGTGAAGAGGGAGAAATTTTTGCGGCAACGGGTGGGGTGATTTTGTTGGAGAGAGCGGTGCGGTATTCGGCCATCAGGCGCGATTGCAGCACTTCGCGAGAGATCGTACTTGACCTTTTTTTGGACTCGGGCGACCGTGCTTCGGTCATCGACGAGGGCTCAGGGGAGTAATTGGAGACGGGCTCGACGGGTGCAACTTCATTGAGAGTCGTCTTGGATTTCGTTCGTTCGACAGTATCTACGATAGGAGCTGGCGAATTCGCGATGCCAAAGATCGAGAGACTGACTTTAGCAGCGCCGGCAGAAGCGTCGGGAGCGTGCGGGGTTGAGCAAGTAGAACCGTTTGTTGGAGGCGGAGCTGCAAGTGGTGGCGGTGTAGGCTCCCGGAGAGGCGTGCCAAAGAGCGAGAGGATGTCGGAGGATATTTCGTCTGCGCCGGGTTCGATCGTCGCAGCGGAACGAGTCGAGTCTAAATTCGAGCATCGTGAAGAGGGTCGAGAAGGAGGTCGATCCATTGATTGGCGTGAAGGTGCTCGAGGCGGTGGTCGAGCCGCCAACACCGGCGAGTGAGGTGCAGAAGAAGGTGATCGTCGTCTTGCATCTCTGTGATCGTTCACTCGGTCGTAGCGATCCCTCGGACGATACTGCGATCCTTCGTCGCCTCTTCGGCCGTAAGGGTCCCTCCTGGCCCATCTCGAATCGTCGTCCCCTCGAACGCGTCGTCCGTTCGATGCTTCCCACCTCCTCCGGCTGTCGACCCCTTTACCAAACCTCGGCTCCCTGTCCCTGTCCCTGTCCCTCTCCTCCCCCCTCGTCAACTCCACCTTCTCCGGCCTTCCATACTGCACGAACCGATCATAATCCTCCAATTTGTCAAACGGACTTCTCGCGAACGTCACAATCTCATGCGCCAAGTGTTCGGCTTGCGCTTGCGGTACAAAGTCGGCTAACAGACGTATGGCGGCTGCGGAGCGAAGGTCGAGTTGCGAAGCGATGGAGAGTATATAAGTCGTGAGGAAGGCGACGTCCACTGAGGAAAACACTTGGAGCTGGGAGGTAGGAAACGTAGTCGAGTTTTAACTTTCTGCTGGATCTGTCCGTCTCTCAAGACCTAAACGTCTTACTCACCTCTCTCCGGACGAATACGAGCACCTTGTTTCTGATCGCATTGTTTTTGAGCTTGTCCGGACCGAATGGCTTGAACCCCGTATACCGATTCGAAGCGACGTGTTTGGCGAATAGGCCCTGACGATAGACGAACCGACGACGTTCCAACGCCCTTTCGTTGACTTGTTCGCGCCAGGTCGCCTCGTCCATTCCTGCAGCGGGAAAAGTGGCGGGGTCGTTTCGGCGTCCGTAGAGCGCATAGCGCGGGAGGGAGGTGACGCTCGGTCGACGGTGCGAGGTCGAAGAGGCGGGGCGGGAGGAGCTGGTGGCCAGAAGACGGTGATCTTCGGCGGCGGTCGAGGTGGACGGGGATCGCAAGGGTACGAGGTGGTGGGTCTGGAAGTCCTTGTTGGATCGGATGTTGAAGATGAGCTCCTTGAAGGGGCCGAGGCAGAGTGGGCACTGCGGGGGAGGTGGGGCGACGTGGCAGGTGAGCTTAGGAGAAGCACGAGATGAGAGTAGGAGAGAAGGAAGATCTTGGCCGAGGTGACTTGCCTTGCGTGATTGATCGGACCACGCTCGGATGCATTCCCAGCAGAAAAGCGAATGAAGACACGGTGTGATGACGGTCTGTCGAGACCAGAGGCAGATACTCCATCGTTGGGCGCGCGCGAGGGAGTGTGGGGGATCAAGTGGGGGGGGGGGGGGGGAAGAGGGGTCTCGTCAGCTCGAGTCAGCCGATACGCTCCTAATGCCGAGTTCATACCTTGTTGTGAATCGGGGACAAACAAATTGCACAGTGTTCCACCTCGTCATCGTCGTCGTCGTCGTCGGTCTTGTCATGATCCTCGCGATCGCCGACCTCGTCATCGCTGGCGCTGCTCGTGCGCCGGAGCACATCCCGATCCCGGTCGTGGTCCCGACTCGGGTGAGAGAAGGTACGGCGTAGCTCTCTAACCCCGGATGAGGCAGTCAGGTCTGTGCCTTCATTCGTGGACAAGCATTAGAACAGGATACTCTCGGACTGCTTGACCCGGGGTACGCACCGAACGAGAGCTGACGCGATGAGGCCGTTTTCTGAAAGAGCGGGATGCGATCCTCGTCATCATCGTCGAGCGAGAGGCGTCTTCTCTTGGGGGAAGGCATGCTAGCTTGGCGGGGTGGGCATGAGGGGTGGTGCAGTGCGCGGTACTACGACGAGCCAGCGAGTGCGTGAGAGGCTGTGAGAGGCAGGGGGAGCGCGTCGCACGGCCAGATCGCTAACCCACCAAAAAGAGCTTCGTTGCGCCCGCGCGTTAAGCCCGCCTTTTCGATCTTTGGCCTGGGGAAGCTTGGAACGGGGTGCGTTTCCATTCTTGCTCTCCCCCTCCCGCCACTGCAGGCACGACCAGAGAACAGAGCGAGAGCCCATTGGTGTGAGACTCACCGTTATCGCCAGAACTAGTATCTGTTCCCATGACTAGGCATCCGAGAATGCGACAGCCAAGCTCAAGGCGTGCGATGTCAAGCTCAAGGGCCGCACACGAACTTGTCCAGGCGGACGGGGACCCCTTTGCCTGATACGACCGCCAGTCCCGCTGAAGTTGATTCCGCCCCTTCATCGCATGCACTTGCACTTGCACCAGCAGCCGCACCGGCGACACCCACACTTGCTCTCAAGGCGACCTCGCCGGCGCGAGGTGGTGCTGCCGCGGGACGCCGTGCAATCAGACGCCGAGGGAAAGGACGAGGTGCAGCCGCTGTGGGCGCATCGCCGAGTCGACCGGGCGCCACCGCTGCTTTGAAGATTCCTTCGAAGTTTTCGAATCGTGGCATCACGGATACGGCTGCAGCGCCAGCGATACCACCGGCTTCGACCCCAGGCGGTGTTTTGGGACGGTTGATGGGCGGCGCGCTCGGTGGGAAAACGAGGCAGGGACGATGGTGCTTCGGCGGATGGGATACGACAGAAGCAAGGCGAAGGAGGAGAGGGAGGTCAGAGATGGAGGAAAGGGAACGAATGGGAAGGGGGTGTGCTTTCGCACTGCCCCGTGATCGACGTGCCCTTTGTTCGGATACATTGGTCATCATCCCGGACCATGATCGTTGGGCTTGCTTTGACGAGATGTCACGACGGGTTGGGCGGCGGTCGGCGGAGGAAGGAGTGGAGGCATCGGTGGAGCTCGACGACGGCGACGGCGACGACGACGGGGAGGAAGTTGGGGTGGAAACGCGGGACATCGTGTTTGCTCAGGTACGAAGTTTTAAGATTGTGAAATTCCAGTTCAATCATAAATCTAAAGAGTTTAGCACTCCTTCCATGCTTTTTGAGTTCGGCCTCTCGATGTGTGCACGGCATGGGAGAATCGGTGTATCAGGTCCATCACCGTGTTCTCCTCGGTAGAGCTTCCAAAGTGGGCCTTCTTCCACAACAACTGTGATGGCGACGATCACGTTTCTGGAGTGCAAGAAGAGCTTTCGGTTGGTCACGTGCCGTGTAACACCGAAATACCTTGTGGGGCACCACAGCATCCAGGCGACTTTCGCACGGCCGACTCGTCGTCGTCTAGTCGTCAGTCGAGCGCAGTCTTGGCACCAGATCATGGCTGGTGCGCGTTGGGTGTTGGGTCAACATAACAGCATTGCATGTTAAACTAGAAGATCCGATTGTGTTTCCCCCGATCTGTCTGATGACCGCGCATCGGCCTCACTCATACTAGGGCGTCGGTCCATGCAGAGTCCGCCGCTATGGGCAGGCTCGCTATTGGCAGGAAGAGAGGTGTTCAACACCGTGCGAATATTGCTAGTATTTGAGCGGATGCTTCATGCTGCACAGATCTGTCAGCTTGCGACGTGTGCACTGCAGTGCAGTCGAAAGTTGGACGTTTTCGCGTGCGCCGCCCGGATCGGCATGGATCGACGCTGCTTCGAATTTGGCGGAATGATCCGCCGCGAGGTTGGTAGACCAGTCTGAAGTTCAGACGCATGCTCCAATGACATGAATACACTAAGAGCATTGTCTTGGCTTTCAGCATGGCCGCGCTCTTTTCTCAGTTCATGAGTGTCAGGATGATACAGCCTCGCCGTGCTGGTGGATCGTTCAACTGTCCGAGCCGTCCCATCCGTCCTTGCCGAGCCAGCGATCGGGATCGCGCCACTACGCGTCCCTGCCTGGGGCCGACAGAAACCCGTCTCTCGTTCGCTGCCCCTCTTCACTTTCCCTCACTCCACACCTGGCCACACCGCGCAACGCACTACGCTCCTGCTTGGTTCAACGACGATACAGCGTCTCCAGCTTGTCCAGTTCCTCGACGGCTGTCTGCGGCTCGCGTCCGGTGTCAATCCTCAGCAGACTCTCACCGTCCAAGTCGTCCTTGTGAGTGGCCGTTTCGTCGCGACGAAAAACGGCTCGCGTTGTCGCCTGGGGGTAATCTGCCGAAAGAGATCTGGCGCGGTTGAATTATGCGGCTCTTTTGGTACCACACGATCGGAAAGCTTCACCCTCCTCAAATACCTCCTTCAAGTTGGCAGCCTCATCATCAAGTTGGGTGTGCAATTTGTCGCCTCGACCCAGCTTCTGACCGTCTGAGGCGTCTGGCCAGCCGAGTGGCGCCCGAAACAGACGACTCGGAGCTTGCTCTGCCATGCAAGTGTGCACGAATGCGCGCAGCAAACACCACCACCAATAGAAAGAAGCCCACAACTGAACGGGTGCATGGGGAAACTGGTGGGACTAGAATGGTACGAGTTTCCCCGGCGCTGCAGAGATACCTGGAGGAGGCGGATCTGCAGCGATCGCCGGGTCGAGGCCATCGAGGTGCTGGACGCGCACAAGCAGTGGGGATCTGAGGCCGACATGGTGCCGCTTGTGAAAGCGATCATGGGCGTGGTGAGGCATATCCACCTCTTTTCACTATCTTCTTGTTCATGTCTTGAGCGGTAACTGACCTCGCCATTCCGCACTGCAGGCCTCCGAGTCGACCGACCGAGCCTTTGTCGTCTGTGGACGCTCGAGCGACACGGTCCCGACCGCGCAAGGGCAGGTGCCCTCCGACGACCACTGCGCAGACAGTCTGCCTTTACCCGCACGCCACAACTCCCGAAAAGATCGAAGAATGGCTGCGAACCGACCTCGAGCGCCTCATAGGGGAAAAGCGCCGTCGATCTCGAATCAGCAAGCCCGACGGCCGACGCCTAGACGACGTCGTCGTCGTTGGGGAGCTCAAGGAAATAAGAGACTGACGAGCGTGTAATCCAACCGTGGAGAGAAGACCACGGTTGGTGCACATCGCCAGGCTTCACTAAACAGACAGGCGCTTCTAGCGCTTCTAAAGAGATTACCAATGAACGCGCGCAATTCCTATGCCTCATTCCTAACACACCAACTCGCCCCTTCACGCGATGAATCGATAAGCCCCATCGCGTGTACAAACTGATAATGCTTCTGAGTCCCGAGCCCTTTAGTAAGAACGTCCGCAGCCATTGTGCCGGTGGGAACCCAGACCATCTCGATTGTGCCCTCCGCAATGTGATCTCGGATGAAGTGGAAATGGATCCCGATGTGTTTGGTGCGAGCATGGAAAGCCGGGTGTTTGGCCAGAGTGATAGCCGATTGGTTGTCACCCCTCAGACGGGTCGGCAATGTCTGCTCAAAACCAAGATCGGCCAGCAGCCGACGCAACCAGATCCCTTCACGAGCAGCGTACGACATGGCCACGTATTCGGCCTCGGTGCTCGACAGAGTGACAAGAGTCTGACGTTTGGCGATCCAGGAGATTGCCCCGCCAGCGCACGTGAAGACGTAGCCCGAGACGCTGCGGCGGGTCACAGGGTCGGCACCATGGTCCGCGTCGACAAAACCCTCCAAAATGGCCCACATTGGCTGATGGGTCTTCTGGTATCGAATGCCAAAGTTACGAGTGCCGACGAGGTACCGGAGAATGTGCTTGAGCGCCTCCCAATGTTCCGCCTCGAAGTTGTTACAGAAACGAGCAGCCTTGGACACGGCGAAAGCGATGTCGGGCCGAGTAGTGCCGGACAGATACAGAAACTTACCGACAATGGCACGGTATGGTATGGAAGCGGGGTCGAAATCAGAGCTCACACGTTTCCTCAGCGTGGACGGTGCCGCAAGCGGAGTGGGACGCGGGGAGGTGTTGGCCATGTTATATTCCTTGAGAATCACATCCACAAAATGAGATTGAGTAACAATGGCCGCACCCGTTTTGCCCTCGCGGATTATACTCTGACCCAGGAAGAAAGACGCCTCGTCCGTGCTGCGAGCCTCAAAACGCGCCTTGAGCTGAGTGAGAACGCCGTCGAGGTCGCCGTCACCTGTGAGCAGTCCGTCGTCGACATGAATGGAAAGGAAACAGCGCTTATCCCCTTCTCTGCGGATGAAGACGGCATGATCGCTGTTGGTACGCGTGAAGCCAATTGACAAAATCCACTCGGTGAAGACCTTGTACCACTCCCTACCCGCCTGGACGAGTCCGTACAGCGCGCGCTGAAGGCGCACGACTTGCCCACTGGGCAGGCGCATGTAGATCTCTGTCCCACCGAGATTGCCGTTGAGGTATGCCGACAAGACGTCAAATTGCCGGGTCTCCCACCCGTTCTCAACGGCAAGGGTGAGCAGCAGGCGATGGGAGGCGGCGCGGCCAGTAGGCAAGAACGAGTCAATTTGCTCACCCCGACGCCTCTGCATGTCCCCACGCGCAACGAGGCGAGCTTTGTACTTTACGATTTTGCCCTCGGCGTCGCGCTTCACCATGAGGACCCACATGCTGCCGATTATGATAGCCCCGCGAGGGGGACAAAGCGGCTTGGAGAATGTTTGCTTAGCCGCCAGTGCGCCCTCCTCGGTCGCCATGGCCGTCAGCCAGTATTTGCGGAACGGACCAGCGAGTGCCGCACGAACGGAAGGGGCGTCGTCCTTGTCGACTTTGGCAAGAAAGGCAGTCGCTTCCTCGTACGAGTACAGCTGTACGTCCGGATCGTCCTCGGCAAAGTCCTCGATCGCGACAGAGGTGTGCGCGGCGAACTCCAAGTCATGAGCCGCGCGGGCGAAACCCAAGTAGTCAGGGGGGCGACGAGCACGAGTGGAACGATCGCCCACAGGAGGGGCGTTCGCCGGACCCGGGTTGGAGAACACGAGGGAGGGCGGAACAGGTGGGGCCACAACGTCGACCGGACCAGCCGCGGGCGGGACGGCGGCGGCGGGGGCAACAGCAGGAGCGGCCGCGACGGCGGGTGCGACGCCCGCAGGATTGACAGTATCGTCGTCGTCAGGGGGAAGGTCGGGCGGAGGAACTCTGCGCGGGACGGACGGATAGGACAGAACGACGGGCGCAACAACAGTAGGTACAGAGTTTGCCGCGGTGGGGAAGAAGCGATCTTCGAAGAACTTGGCCTGAGACGACTCGAAGACCTTGTTGCCAACCGGGTCGTAGAAGCGCCAGGCCTTAGAGCGCAAGGAGTACCCGACAAAGTAGCATAGGCGCGAACGCGGAGCCAACTTGTTCGAACGCTGTTCGGGAGCAAACGGTACCTGGGCGGCGCAGCCCCAGGTTTTGACACGATCGATGCGGGGACGACGGGTAGACGTGACGGGACTCGCAGCGGCGTGAAGAACGGCATCAGGAGTGCGCTGCTGCAGAGGCGACGACGGGAGGAGGTTGATAACGTAGATGGCCGCCTGCGCAGCCTCTTCCCACAGCGATGACGGCAGGCCCGAACGATGAAACCACGCCCGAACAGAGTTGAAAATCGTACGCCAACTCCGCTCCTGTATGCCCATCTGACCGTGCTCGTATGCCGTGGATAGCTCGTGAAAAATACCCCGCTCGGCAAGCCAATCCCGGAGGTCGTTGTTGACGAACTCACCCCCCCTATCCGTGCGCAAGGTTGCCACTCCTGGGCCAGCATACTGGATCTTCGACATCGCAACGAAACCCTTGAGTACGGACGAAGCCTCGCTCTTGAGCCAAATGCCGCGAGCCCAGCGAAAACGCGAGTATTCATCCGTGATACCGCACAGATATCGGACGCCGGAGAGAGCAGGAACAGGGGAAGGCCCCCACACGTCGGCAAAGACCCAAGCGAAAGGTGCGTCGGCGGGGTGGTGGGCAGCCTCACGACTGGGGGCAGACACGGCCTTGCCGGAGCAGCAGGCATCGCACTGATCAAGAAGACGAATTTGATCCCGGGTTACAGCAGAGATGTCGAGGGAAATGTCGCCCGACTTAGCAAGTTCTACCAAACGACCCCAGGACAGATGACCCAAACGCTGATGCCAAAGCACTACATCTGTAGGCAAGGAGGTGGCCGTCAGCGCCTGGTGATCCGCCAGAGGAGGTGAGGCCGGACTCGCCTGGAGAACGTAGTGGTTGCAATCCAGAGCGAAGGTGAGGCTCGAAGCCGGACCCGAGACGGTGAGACCAGAGTGTTCGCCCGCGGTGTCGCAAATCCCAGACAGCTGGTACCCATCCTTCATGAGGCTGGCAAGAGAGACGAGCTCGGCGGACAGACCCGGGACGAGAAGGACGTCGCGGAGCTCGAGAGGCGTCCCGTTGGCGTGAAGCCGGAGGGTGCCCTTGCCGACAGCCATGGCGCTGGACTTGAATGCGCTGACTACGCGCACACGCTCCGTCGTGAAAGGCTGGAAGTCGACCAAGAGATCCCGACGAGTGGTCATGTGGCGCGTTGCCCCCAAGTCGAGAAGGTAGCGGGGACCGTCGTGCAAGTACAGCGCCGAGACTTCGGTGTCAAGGGCGACGTCGACGAAATAGTTCTCGTAACTGTCGTCTTCAACCGATGGGTCGGGACCGTACTCCGCCACGAGTGCCATCGCGTCAGCCGCGCCGATGGAGATGTTGTGCTTGGCTAAGATGGCAACCTGACGACGGGACAGTTCGGTCGAGGGAACGGTACATTCGTCGCCAAGATGGCCCTGCTCGTAGCATTTCCTGCACTGTAACCGGCCCAGCCTCAGGCGACCGTTCTGCGCAACCCCGTGCGGCCACTTGTCCACAAGACCCGGTACCTTCGAAGCCGAGAGAAAACTGGACTTCGCTTTGCCTGACGAACGAGCGGGGCGCCTGCGACGACCCTGAGTCCTCGCCGCGAGGGCTTCGGCGACATCGGTGCCGGAAGAGCGAGACATCGCCGCCCGACGAATCGCGCCCTCCACGTCACTGAGCGATGGGAGAGGGCCGAGGGCGTCGATAACCGTGACGATAGGCCGTGGCATCCTCGCCTTCAGGAGGTCTATGCGGATGCCTTCCGACAACGCAGGCGGCGGAACCCACTTGTCAAACTCGGCTTGCGTGTACTTGACCCCATCGATCTTGGCGCGCTGGTATGCCTTGTCGCGGGAGACGTGCGCGGCGTTAAGGTCGTTGAACAAGCGATTGAAGTGTGACAACCAAGGGTCGAGAGGCTCTCCATCGACGTAGGCCTGACAGAGAAAGAGAGCATCGAGCTTCTCCGACCGCGTGAAGTCGTGAGATGCGGCGCCGAGGTCTTCATCGAGGGCCGCCCACAGCTCGTGCGTCGGCTTGTCCGCGATGCGCGCGAACGTGGCCTCCCCCAGGCACACGAACAAGATGTTGCGGGCCTGCGCCAAGGCTTGATCGAGGTCGTCGACGTCATGACGGTAGTTCCGATGTTGTGTACGAAACGTGGCTACGTCGGGTACTGTGGAGCCACCCAGTGTACGGGTGAACTCGGACTGTTCGGGCTCGGGGCCAACGCTGAGTTCGGTTGTGACATGCTTGAAACGGCCATCGCCCTCCAACACCCGTTGGAGTCGATCCTTGGCCGTCCCCCAGTTTGTGGCGTCGACATTGCCATACAGGTCGCCCATAAGGCCGCGATGAGTGGCGGACCCGGAATCCACCGTGGTCGTAGCCATCTTGGATATGCGCTGCGTCTTTTCTGCGTGCGGATCTGTGCCTTGCGGCAATACAGACGCTACCAAATAAGAGACTGACGAGCGTGTAATCCAACCGTGGAGAGAAGACCACGGTTGGTGCACATCGCCAGGCTTCACTAAACAGACAGGCGCTTCTAGCGCTTCTAAAGAGATTACCAATGAACGCGCGCAATTCCTATGCCTCATTCCTAACACACCAACTAAGGAATCCGAGCGCCAGGCCAATAAGGCAGAGGTGCAACTGCTCCGGCGTTTCTATCGAATGACCTCCACCAATCCGATCCAAGAATGGACAATGGGGTTTACCATTTGTGGCATACATTTGCGGGTGTACATACACATGGCCGCCGGGATCATTCGATCCGACCCAATCGACTGTTCCACGCCAGCCGGCTTCCGCTGCTTGAAGCGGTTCATGCTGCGCATCCTCGAAGACGGCCTTCGATCGCTCGGCACCATCTCGCCGGCGTCGACTCTTCCCGTCTCGATCCTTCGGCGCGACCTTCCCCCGACCTCGCACTCTTCGAATTTGGGCATCGGGAACGTCAGGCCCAGATCCAACCTGAAAAGGTGACGCTGGCTGCAACTTTGGTCCGCCGTGCAATACGTGACCTTTTCCGATCATGGGGGTTGCAGTTCGATAGTGGGCGTCGTTGAGCAGCAAATGCTTCAGTTGGGGAAGCTCACACGAGTTGTCGAATCGAGCGGCTTGAACCATGGTGAATATTTTGTTGAAGCGACTCGCACCCTCTTCGTCGATCATGCAAATTATTGCCGTGTGTGAAGTTGGCGAACGGCGTCCACGGAGCTTGACGGTGTAGACGCGCGCTCTTGATCCTAACATCGCGGGGTGCACGAAATGGCGTTGTGAGAACCCGAGGTTGGATCTGGGCCTGACGTTCCCGATGCCCAAATTCGAAGAGTGCGAGGTCGGGGGAAGGTCGCGCCGAAGGATCGAGACGGGAAGAGTCGACGCCGGCGAGATGGTGCCGAGCGATCGAAGGCCGTCTTCGAGGATGCGCAGCATGAACCGCTTCAAGCAGCGGAAGCCGGCTGGCGTGGAACAGTCGATTGGGTCGGATCGAATGATCCCGGCGGCCATGTGTATGTACACCCGCAAATGTATGCCACAAATGGTAAACCCCATTGTCCATTCTTGGATCGGATTGGTGGAGGTCATTCGATAGAAACGCCGGAGCAGTTGCACCTCTGCCTTATTGGCCTGGCGCTCGGATTCCTTAGTTGGTGTGTTAGGAATGAGGCATAGGAATTGCGCGCGTTCATTGGTAATCTCTTTAGAAGCGCTAGAAGCGCCTGTCTGTTTAGTGAAGCCTGGCGATGTGCACCAACCGTGGTCTTCTCTCCACGGTTGGATTACACGCTCGTCAGTCTCTTATTTCCTTGAGCTCCCCAACGACGACGACGTCGTCTAGGCGTCGGCCGTCGGGCTTGCTGATTCGAGATCGACGGCGCATTTCCCCTATGAGGCGCTCGAGGTCGGTTCGCAGCCATTCTTCGATCTTTTCGGGAGTTGTGGCGTGCGGGTAAAGGCAGACTGTCTGCGCAGTGGTCGTCGGAGGGCACCTGCCCTTGCGCGGTCGGGACCGTGTCGCTCGAGCGTCCACAGACGACAAAGGCTCGGTCGGTCGACTCGGAGGCCTGCAGTGCGGAATGGCGAGGTCAGTTACCGCTCAAGACATGAACAAGAAGATAGTGAAAAGAGGTGGATATGCCTCACCACGCCCATGATCGCTTTCACAAGCGGCACCATGTCGGCCTCAGATCCCCACTGCTTGTGCGCGTCCAGCACCTCGATGGCCTCGACCCGGCGATCGCTGCAGATCCGCCTCCTCCAGGTATCTCTGCAGCGCCGGGGAAACTCGTACCATTCTAGTCCCACCAGTTTCCCCATGCACCCGTTCAGTTGTGGGCTTCTTTCTATTGGTGGTGGTGTTTGCTGCGCGCATTCGTGCACACTTGCATGGCAGAGCAAGCTCCGAGTCGTCTGTTTCGGGCGCCACTCGGCTGGCCAGACGCCTCAGACGGTCAGAAGCTGGGTCGAGGCGACAAATTGCACACCCAACTTGATGATGAGGCTGCCAACTTGAAGGAGGTATTTGAGGAGGGTGAAGCTTTCCGATCGTGTGGTACCAAAAGAGCCGCATAATTCAACCGCGCCAGATCTCTTTCGGCAGATTACCCCCAGGCGACAACGCGAGCCGTTTTTCGTCGCGACGAAACGGCCACTCACAAGGACGACTTGGACGGTGAGAGTCTGCTGAGGATTGACACCGGACGCGAGCCGCAGACAGCCGTCGAGGAACTGGACAAGCTGGAGACGCTGTATCGTCGTTGAACCAAGCAGGAGCGTAGTGCGTTGCGCGGTGTGGCCAGGTGTGGAGTGAGGGAAAGTGAAGAGGGGCAGCGAACGAGAGACGGGTTTCTGTCGGCCCCAGGCAGGGACGCGTAGTGGCGCGATCCCGATCGCTGGCTCGGCAAGGACGGATGGGACGGCTCGGACAGTTGAACGATCCACCAGCACGGCGAGGCTGTATCATCCTGACACTCATGAACTGAGAAAAGAGCGCGGCCATGCTGAAAGCCAAGACAATGCTCTTAGTGTATTCATGTCATTGGAGCATGCGTCTGAACTTCAGACTGGTCTACCAACCTCGCGGCGGATCATTCCGCCAAATTCGAAGCAGCGTCGATCCATGCCGATCCGGGCGGCGCACGCGAAAACGTCCAACTTTCGACTGCACTGCAGTGCACACGTCGCAAGCTGACAGATCTGTGCAGCATGAAGCATCCGCTCAAATACTAGCAATATTCGCACGGTGTTGAACACCTCTCTTCCTGCCAATAGCGAGCCTGCCCATAGCGGCGGACTCTGCATGGACCGACGCCCTAGTATGAGTGAGGCCGATGCGCGGTCATCAGACAGATCGGGGGAAACACAATCGGATCTTCTAGTTTAACATGCAATGCTGTTATGTTGACCCAACACCCAACGCGCACCAGCCATGATCTGGTGCCAAGACTGCGCTCGACTGACGACTAGACGACGACGAGTCGGCCGTGCGAAAGTCGCCTGGATGCTGTGGTGCCCCACAAGGTATTTCGGTGTTACACGGCACGTGACCAACCGAAAGCTCTTCTTGCACTCCAGAAACGTGATCGTCGCCATCACAGTTGTTGTGGAAGAAGGCCCACTTTGGAAGCTCTACCGAGGAGAACACGGTGATGGACCTGATACACCGATTCTCCCATGCCGTGCACACATCGAGAGGCCGAACTCAAAAAGCATGGAAGGAGTGCTAAACTCTTTAGATTTATGATTGAACTGGAATTTCACAATCTTAAAACTTCGTACCTGAGCAAACACGATGTCCCGCCGTTTCCACCCCAACTTCCTCCCCGTCGTCGTCGCCGTCGCCGTCGTCGAGCTCCACCGATGCCTCCACTCCTTCCTCCGCCGACCGCCGCCCAACCCGTCGTGACATCTCGTCAAAAGCAAGCCCAACGATCATGGTCCGGGATGATGACCAATGTATCCGAACAAAGGGCACGTCGATCACGGGGCAGTGCGAAAGCACACCCCCTTCCCATTCGTTCCCTTTCCTCCATCTCTGACCTCCCTCTCCTCCTTCGCCTTGCTTCTGTCGTATCCCATCCGCCGAAGCACCATCGTCCCTGCCTCGTTTTCCCACCGAGCGCGCCGCCCATCAACCGTCCCAAAACACCGCCTGGGGTCGAAGCCGGTGGTATCGCTGGCGCTGCAGCCGTATCCGTGATGCCACGATTCGAAAACTTCGAAGGAATCTTCAAAGCAGCGGTGGCGCCCGGTCGACTCGGCGATGCGCCCACAGCGGCTGCACCTCGTCCTTTCCCTCGGCGTCTGATTGCACGGCGTCCCGCGGCAGCACCACCTCGCGCCGGCGAGGTCGCCTTGAGAGCAAGTGTGGGTGTCGCCGGTGCGGCTGCTGGTGCAAGTGCAAGTGCATGCGATGAAGGGGCGGAATCAACTTCAGCGGGACTGGCGGTCGTATCAGGCAAAGGGGTCCCCGTCCGCCTGGACAAGTTCGTGCGCGGCCCTTGAGCTTGGTCTCGACCGCCTTCTTGAGCGCCGTCATCAGTCTACCCTTTTTGATGCACTCTCACTGACATGTTGTTGCGCGTCTCCCGCACCCGTGTCGCAACGCGTGCCTCGTTCTCGGTCGCCTGTCCGGCAAGCGCCTCCGTCACCGCGGCTTGGGTTGCTGGTTGTTGCGAAGCGAGTGAACCTGCTTCGAGCTCTTTGAGCTTGCCCGCAAAGAGCGCATCGACATCGACCTTCGGTGGAAGCAGGGGCCGACGAAGTGGTAGCAGTAGAGGCAACATTGGCGGTGGCGGCTTCAGTGGCGGCTTCGCATTGGGTTGAGCCTGCGCAGGGTCGACTGAAAGAGGCGTTGTGGTCTGCTGCTCCCGGATCTTCGCTTCCTGGTCGATTCCGGTCTTTGAGCTGCCCAAAATCGGCCTGTATTGCCGTCTTGGATGCCTCGAGCTGGATCCCGACCTGGGCAAGCTGCTCACCGAATCGCTATGTTCACCCCGCATTATCGACGACTCTCAAAAGCGTTCCAGCAGCGGCGGCGGCAGGGCGTCCATGCCCTTCACCAGCGGCGGAGTCGGCACCGCGACCGCCTGCCGACGGCGACTCTTGCGGCGAAACGTTCTGCACGGTCGCCGATTCAAGATGCCGACGAGCAAGAGCATTTCAGCTCGCGGGGCATTCGATCAAGTTCCACCGAATGAGCCATCACAGAACGTGGCGCAATGGAAGGCAAAGAGCACGCTTCCTCCTCCGTCTCGTCGGGAGCGTTTTGCGCTTGGTCTTGGTCTGTTTCTCCTTCTCTTTCTTTACTACGGACGCTGGATTTGATTAGGTAGTGCCGGTGTGTGTCAGAGAAAGTCCATGCTTGAAGCGATGCCGATGGGTGCAAGGCGGTGGGGGGAGGGTTGAAGCTTGAAGGTGGGGGTGCCAGTGTGGCAGTGCAAAGGGCCGATTAGCGTAGGCGAGTAGCAAGTGTATCAATGTTTTCCTGGGCCCAATTTCAGAAAAGCTGCCTTAACGCGTCACGTGCGACCTAGTATCCTTGTTAGACTTAATTTGACCCGCATAGGTGGCTTATTTTGACCTGCATAGGTGACGCATAGCAGCGTACAGCATCGCGCCGAGTAGAGGTCAGCTTCCTCGAGCGTCTCTGTCTCTCTCTGTTCCTCCTCCTCCCTTCTTACCCCACATATCTCAACTGCCTCTAGACTTCGCCACACGCCCACACCATCACTAGCCCCGGGTCCAGAATTGATCGTTCGATAGGCTTCTCCCACTCAAACCGCGTCAACGCCAGCTCGCAAAAGTCGGAATGGATTCCTCCGACTTGAATGCCATTCGGGCCGTGAGTGAACGTACAGCCATCAATCTTTACGCGTAGGCATTGAAATTTGAGTTACTCGAATCCCCCACTTAGAAACGAATGGCCGAACTACAAGCCCAATCCGGAGCAGCATCGGGAGGGACGTCAGCGGGTGGACCAGCAGGGGCAGGAGGACCGGGCGAAGGTGCACAAGATCAAGCGGCCCAGTTTGCGCAGGAGGAGGAGAAGAGGAGGGGTATCATGAGTCAGATCTTGAGTCCTGAAGCGAGGGAACGATGTGAGTACTTGGGACAGTGGGAGGTGGAGATATAAGTGCTAGAGGAGCCGTCGCGGGGGAGGAACGGGAGCCGTTGTCGAGTGACCTTTGCAAAGGACCGATTACCGATTCAAATACTTCTCTTTCACACCGCATCACAGTATCAAGAATAGCCCTCGTCCGACCCGAAAGGGCCCGAGCGATCGAAGCCCTCCTCCTGCGCATGGCCCAATCGGGCCAACTCCGGGGTCGCGTAAGTGAGGACCAACTTATCGGCGTATTGGATCAGGTCGAAGCGAATGAGAGGAGGGCTCAGGGTGGGAATGCGGACGGGAGTAGTGGAGGCAATGCAGGGGGTAAGATTATTGTGAGTTTGCCGAGATGCTGTGCAGCACCGTTCGGGAAGATGGCGGACGGGCAACTGATCCGAGGTCTTTCTTGGCGGGGTTTGCCCATAGTTCAACAGGAGGAAAGGAGGGTTTGACAGCGATGAGGACTTTTGAGACGAATTGAGCACCTGATTCATGTAATGCACCTTGAGATCGACTGGCGACACGCATGTGGGGCGTTTGGATTTTGTCGATCACGTGACTTTGTGCGATCTGGCCAGCTGGCGATGGAAGCTCAGTGATCGCCGCTGATCCCCTCAGTCCCTCCAGGGAGCTCGGATTCGCCTTCTCAAAGCTGATGGATCCTCGGACTTTGATTCAGAACCGCTCACCGCAGGATGCACCGCCGCGCACACGTCCAAAATTGGAAACACGCTCCCCCAAAGCTCCGGCGGCCGTTCCAAAAGTCGGTCCGCTCTCACAAACCACCTGGCGGTTTGCCGAGTAAAAGAAAGCAGGCAATACCCAGTCATTGGTCACGCGGTATGTAGTCGAACGGAGTCTCTTCCCTCGAAAGGCTTTGAGCGACTTGTGCCGCTTCTCGCCTGCTGATTGGTCGGCCGTGCCTTTGCTTAGCGCCTCCGGGTGAGGGGTGCGCCCCTTGCCCACAACTCTGAGACAAGCTCACCTCTCCTTATTTGAAAAGATTTGTCATAGTACCTTTAGAAAGTCGCTCGTTTCTCTTTTTCCTTTTAGAGAACTCAGACGATTTGGAGGATCCTGAAACGACCCGAACACGTCAACAGTCTGTTGCAGCAGTTCTCGCGACCTTTGAGGGATCGAACCCTTACACCCCGAGCCCTAGTTACGTCGTATCAGATTGCGCCAAACCGGCTCACTCGCGACAGATCAGTAGACTCCGCTCGGGTTTGGCCTTCCTGCTTCGTCCATCGACTACATCCACACCGGTTCAGAATACGATGTGTCTCAAGAGCAAAGGGGAGGTCGCACGGGACCGAGACTCGACGAATATCCTCTCCGCATCCTCTTCTTCCGCGCCTGCCACGACACCAACCACGACCACGCCCGACGGGGTTCGCACTGGCCATGACGTAACTTCGCAAGACCCTCACAAAGGCCGTGTCATCATACCTCGCAAGTCCCGAGGAGTCGTCAAAATGGAACATCTGGCGAGGAGGATCAACACAAAGTATCTATGGTTCCTCTATGGGGGCTTCGCGTTGTTGGCTTATGTGATGAGTTTGGGTGAGTCGGGCGAGCGAGCGAGCGAGCTAGTGCGAGTCGAGGCGCGACCGTCCCGGACAAACCCGATCGCCTTGCCTTTAGGGGCCATATTGAGCCTTATTCGCGAGAGTGGGAATGAGGTCGCTCGGTCGTGTGATAGCTCTGATGCAATGGGTGACTAACCTGTTGAGTTTCATGGAAATGCGATTTGGCAGACCAATAGTAAGCGTGGAGTATCGCTCAACTGCGGAACAGCGCCATTTTCGCACTCGTGGGCTGACCTTTCACCTCCCCTACTTTGTCGACCTCGCTTCCATCTCGCAGCACCAACGGAGCCTACCTTACGCAAGCTACTTCAACCTCTTTCGACGCCCACTCGACCTTGGCGACCATCTCGGCCATCCAAGCCGTCTTCCAAGCCGTGTCGCAGCCACCGATCGCCAAGATTGCCGATGTCGCGGGTCGTGTTGAGGCATATGTGCGTTGTACCGAATATCTAGCATAATGATACCTGCGTGAGCAACTAATTGTCGTTTTGCCTTCCGTGTCAGCTCTTATGTGTGCTCTTATATGCTGTCGGTCAGTGGCTTTCGACCTGTTCAAGCCACGAAGGAAGATTCTGACACATTGCACACTTCGTTCGAGCAGGGTATACCATTGTCGCTGCGGCCCCATCAGTGTATGTCTACGCCGTCGGAAACTCGATCCACATTCTCGGAATTACCGGTAAGTCGAACGCATCGGAGTTGAACGGGCTCAACGCTGATCGATGACCCTGCTCGGCTCTTCGTGCGACCCGGCAGGTTTATTCCTTTTGCAAGCCATCATCATCGCCGACATCTCTTCAACTCGCAACCGCGTCTTTTGGTCCATCTTCCCTTCCTTACCGGGAGTCATCAACGTCTGGGTCTCGGGTGACATCTCCGGGTCGGTGCTCTCCCACACCTCATGGAGATGGGGGATTGGAATGTTTTGCATTCTTATCCCCGTCATGGCGTTGCCGATCATCTTGACGCTCGGGATCGGGATGAGGAAGCATCGCCAACCTTCGATCGACGAGAGTGAAGTCGCTAGGGAGGAGAGTGAGGAGAGGGAACGACGCGGTCTGGCGGAGAATAGGGGTTGGTGGAACAAAACTGTTGGGGTGTTTTGGAGCTTGGACTTGATTGGGTTGTTGTTGCTCGTCGCTGGAGCGGGAATGGTCTTGGTGACGGTGACGATTGCGAACGGGTTGGGCTCCAACTGGAGTGATGGTGAGTGAATTGGCTCAGAAGTACAGGTTCACGGCGTAATTGAGCTGGTCCGTACCTTTGGCGCTAAACTCTCCACAGCTCACTGCATCGCGCTTTTGGTCGTCGGCGGGCTTTGCTGCATTGCCTTTGTCCTTTACGAGCGCTACTTTGCTCGACACCCCCTGATCCCCTTTTCCCTCCTTTCGAACCGAACCGTCATCGCCGCTCTCGTCATCGCCCTCTTCCACCCCATGGCTTCGGGAGCGGTCCAGTCGTATTTTTACACCTTCCTCTACGTCGCCGCCAATCAATCCATCCAATCCGCGACGCGCATCTCTTCCATTTCGTCCTTTTCCGGAACTCTCTGCACGGTCGTCGTTGGTGTCTTGGTGCGCTACACGCGTCACCTCAAGTACTTTGTCGTCTTTGGCGCGGCCGTCGATGTGCTTTCGTACGGTCTCATGGTCCGCTTGCGGCAATCGACGAATTCGCAAGCCGAATTAGCGATCGTGCAAGTTATTCGTGGATTCGGGGAAGGATGCATTGGGTTCCCCGTTCAAGCGGCGATTCAAATGACGGCGAGGCATGAACATGTTGCGGCGATTACGGCGGGCTATCTGACAGTTTTCTATCTCTCGGGTGGTGTTGGCGCAGCGATTGGTGGAGGTCAGTTTTTCGGTTAGGGCTCCTGGGAAATTCATTGTTCCTTCACTCTACCGATCTGACTTTTTTCCCCAAAACACCACTACAGGAATTTGGACCAATCTCCTCCCCGCTAAACTCCAAGCCTCCCTTCCCGCCGACCTCGCCGCCGAAGCGTACGAAGATCCCATCAGTTTCATCAGCACCTACCCCGTCGGTACACCTCAACGCACGGCGCTCGCAAGAGGTCAGGACGAAACACAACGGATCATCGTCATCGTAGGGTGTTGTTTGGCTGCTGTCGGGTTGGTTGCGTCGTGGTTCTTGGAGAATAAGAGGTTGGGGGATGAGAGGGATTTGGTGGAGGACGATCAGGGGGAGGAGTCGGAGAGGATTGAAGAGATTTTGAAGAAGGATGAAAATTGAGAGGAGGGATTTAAGGGTTTGGGTTTGGGCTTGGGATAATGCTTCAGTTTATAGTGGTGGTATAGCATTCTAATTACTGCAAGATCAATCTGCGAGAATGCACGTCTGTTTGAGAGCGAGCCTCTCGCTTCCGGGGATCGGGATGCGCAGCCGCCGCTTTGGCTTCCAGAGTGAGTCCGAGTTGAGCCCGAGAAAAGGTCCATGCGCACGCCACCGGCGCGATCAACGAGAATCGCGAGCGACTTTGCAGCTCTTTCGCTTCCCTACAACATCGTCTCCGAACAGCGCCTTCAGCAAATATATATCTGAACCGACGACTGCCACAATTAGGATTATCTACCTGAACACTGCACCGGCACTATCGCTCTGCAGGCCTCACTGAGCCCGTTTCGGTCAGCTGAGTCAGCATACATCCAGCTCGAAACGAGCGCTCGTCCGACGTCGTACACGCCACCGAGGGATCCAAACAGTGAGTCGAGGTGATAGGGGACACTTGGTAGTATCTGTAGACGCTGATTACCGAGTCTGTGACAGTGACCGAAGTG
Organism: Microbotryum violaceum; assembly: GCA_022506055.1. Lineage (NCBI taxonomy): Eukaryota > Fungi > Basidiomycota > Microbotryomycetes > Microbotryales > Microbotryaceae > Microbotryum > Microbotryum violaceum. The sequence continues at coordinate 62,378 of JAKMXP010000009.1, read as the reverse complement.
GTGATGATGCCGCCTGCGACCCCACTGCCGCCCGTCGCGAGCTTGCTGCCTTTCAACATCCCAGAGTGAGTCCCGCACAGGTCGGAACTCTTGTTGCAAAGTCTTTAACCTGACCAGTCCTACTGCACGTTGCTCACAGAGATGCGCCGGAGCACTGTCCCGTAAGCCGACACCCGCTCGCGAAACGAGCCCGTCGCTGCCCTTGCGGAACCTTGTACTGAAAGCGGCTCCTTCTTCCTGCTTCCCCTTCTCACCCACAGGGAACCGAATCGGAGCTGGCAGGTAAAGCCTCCGCATGCGACGGATGCGCAAATCAAGAACTCTGTGCGACTGCACCGAAAGGACCGGATCCGGACATCGCGGCGGTGAGGGGACGGATGGCGCAGGTCAAGCACAAGATCTTGGTCCTTTCGGGCAAAGGTGGGGTGGGGAAGAGTACGGTGTCGGGTATGTTGGGGTGGGCTTTTTCGAGGGATGAGGATACACAGGTCAGTTGCGGTGTTCGGGATTGGCCGAGAGGGGACGATTCAGCCAGGTTGCTGACTGTGTTGCACATCTTGGTACACGTTTTAGACGGGTCTGATGGACATCGACATTTGTGGACCGTCCTTGCCATTAATGTTTGGTCTCTCGGGACGAAAGTTACATTCCAGCTCGTCCGGGATTCTCCCCCTCCCCGTCTCGGAGAACCTCTCCGTCATCTCGATCGGATTTCTCCTCCCTTCCTCTTCCAGCGCCGTCATCTGGCGAGGTCCCAAAAAGAACGGCATCATCAAGCAATTCCTCAAGGACGTCGACTGGGGGGAGCTTGACTACCTCGTTGTCGACACACCGCCAGGAACTTCGGACGAACACCTTTCCCTCGTTGGGTACCTCTCGGAGTCAGGCATCGACGGCGCCGTCGTCGTCACCACACCTCAGGAAGTCGCTCTCCAAGACGTGCGCAAGGAACTGGACTTTTGTCGCAAACTCAACGTCCCCGTCCTCGGCGTCATCGAAAACATGTCCGGATTCGTATGTCCCGCCTGTGGAGGTGAGTCGGACATCTTCATTCCATCGACCGGAGGAGCCGAGGCGTTGGCGAAGGAATGGGGGATCGAGTTGTTGGGCAAGATCCCGCTCGATCCGAGGATTGGCAAGAGTTGTGATTTCGGGGTGTCGTTTTTGGACGAGTATCCCGAGAGTCCGGCGAGTGTCGCGTATGGGAGTGTTGTGGATCGGATCAAGGAGAAGTTGAAGGAGAGAAAGCAGGCGCCATCGGTGTGAGGAGTGTACTGGTCTGATGAGCTGTAGAAGGATCGCATTTGCATTGCAGGATTATTTCGCACTATCCTAGTGGTCCATCGCCTAAACAAGATCCTACCAACCGTCTCCTTCTCTTCCGGCCAGCCCGTCAGTAATCCTCAGTAGGGGTACGTCTGGGAGACTCGAACAACTGCGCCGACAATGCCGCCATCACATCCATCGCTTCGAGTGCTCCAATCTCTAAGCGATCTCCTTGAGCGATGAAGCCTTTGACCTCGTCAAGCATCGACGAAGACCAATGCTTCACACAGTACCCGACGTAGAGCTGACGAATGGCGGCGAGATCGCGAGAAAGGATCGAGAACAGCGCAGTGACGGCGTTCGCTGGGGTGAGAGAAGCGTGCAAGGCCTCCGAAGCGAGCGTACGCAGGTCGTCCAAGCAAAGTTGATCGGCGAGGCGATAGATCGCTTCGGCAGTGGAGAGCGTCCGGAAGGGGTCTTCGGGGCTGAGATTGATGAGGTCGGTGGAGAGCCAGGTTAGAGCGGTGGCGTAGGTCTCGAAGGTGTGGGGATCGTCTTCGTCGATGTGCAGGGTGTGCCACCCCTCTTTACATGGCGTCGAGTTTGCGTGTTCGTGATCGTGTTCGGAGTTGATTGTCTTCTGCGACTCGATGAAGCCAGAAGTGAGCACGTCTTGGTAGTATGCCGAGCGCGAGCACAGCGTCGTCGAGTTGGCGAAGAGCGTCCGACCGGAAGGACTGAACAGGAAGCGCACATCGTGTGCGTGCGGTCGAAGACGGGTGTCTGCTTGAAGAACGATCATCAGCATGGGTAGACTCGGGGCTCCATCATCAATAGTGGGGGCGACTTACCTCTGTATTGCGTTCGGAGACTGTCAATCTTCTTGGACATCACCTGATGCTCCTCCATGCACCGATCATTGGCCACGTGACTCGCCCTTTCGTCCTCTCCGATCTGAAGAGTCACACATAGCTCGAGCTTGGACGCCTCAGATTTCTGAAAGTTGTCGAACATCTCTTTACAATATATTTTGCAGCGGTTGATATCCCAATCACTGGTATTTGGCTTCTCGCAGACCCACGAGCCATAGCCGCGAGCGATTGGCTTCGAAAGTTCGACCTTGTGCTGCGGCCCCTGGGCTGGCGCCGCCCGCTCGATCGAGATCGCCGCGTACCCCTTGCCTGTGTCGGGCAGAGCGGAGCACCATGTGGGCATTGACTCGATGTTTTTATGGATGTATCTTTCTTCGACGAGAACGAGTCTGGGTGGATTAGGGTTCCATTCGAGTCGCCACTGCGTGAGACGTTGGGCATGGGCGGGGCCTTGAGCGAGCTCGAAGCGCGTCGTGATAGGGGTCGAGGTGTTGGATTTGTCCAAGGTGAGAGTGAAGGTGTAGCTGACACTCGTGTGCAACATCATGATAGAGTGCTTTGGGGATGATGGGAGAAGGTGGGAGAAACCTGAAATCAATGATGCTGAGATGACTCGTTCGTCACATTCGAAAAGTGGAAAAGCGGCCAGCCCCCTTCTGGAACCTCGGCCGAGCAAGTGACCTCTGGGAGGTGTGACGGCGCGTGTTGGAGCTAGATGACGACCAACAGTTGAGTGGATGAATGAAGGTGCAAATTGGCTGATTTTTGTAAGAAGAAGTAGTCTCAACGCATTCAAACATCAAGGGGTTCAGCTCTTTCCGGCATCGCGAATGGGAGTGCCGGCTCCGAGGAGGCGAAACATATCGACCAGGCTGACGCCACTGTGACAGTGGCTGGACGCGCGCCGCGACGCGTGTGACGATGCAGTGCCTCCCGGCCTCCGGCGCACCCGAACCCGTGCTCTTAGTAGTCGCGTGCGTACTGCTCTCAACGCATTCAAATCATTAAGGGGTTCAGCCCTTTTCGGCATCGCCAATGGGAGTGCCGGCTCCGAGGAGGCGAAGCAGTTCGACTCGGGCTGCCGCCACTGTGACAGCAGTGGCTGGACGCGCGCCGCGACGCGTGTCACGGTGCCTCCGGGCCTCGGCGCACCCGAACCCGGCGTGCTCTTAGTAGTCGCGTATGCGTGAAGCTCAAAGCAAGTCATAGATCAAGTCATAGGGAATCAAGGCGTTTGCATACCTCTCCGAGTGTACATGAAGCCTTGACTTATTTCAGCTACCTGGATTTTACCTCGTCTACGCATGCTGCCCACTGCAATCTCGGTTGCGAAACCTGAAAATCAGTGGCCCTTTAGTGACCCCTCAGACTGCCTCTTCTCATCACTCGAACGAAGAGCCGAGACAACAAACGGGCTCCTTCGGCCGCCCCAATCGCCAGCTCGTCTTGCTCGATCAAAGAGCGTATGTGTTCCATCTGGGGCGATTTGTCCACCTCGGACCAATGCGTAGCGCAATACTCGATGCAAAAGTCGGCAACCTTCTGAAAGTCGCACGAGAAACTTGAAAACAAGAGGTATGGCGCTTGGGACGACTTCATGTCTGCCTTGAAGGCATCAAAGGCAAGGTTCTGGAGCCCAGAGAGGCCTAGACGATCACAGAGCCTATAGACCCCTTCAGCCGAAGGAATCGTCGGCGTAGTAGGAGCCTCAGGAACAGACTCGCGTTCTGAAGTTTTGTCCCGCTTGTTGACCAGGATCTTCTGCAAAGGTGCTTTGAGGGGTCGGGCTTGGATCTCCGCGCGGGAGATTTCGACTGATCCGAAAGTGACTTGCTGACAATGTACCCAGTCGAGGACGGTACTGTACGATGCGTAGGTATCTCTGCGCTCCTCTTCGATCACGATCGTGTGGATGGGGACATGGCACGTGATGGAAGTAGGTCCTGAGGCGAGGGGCATCATTGAATCGGACGACGTCTCCTCATCGGCGACAACTCGTTTCTGCGCCTCATTGAAGTTCGAGCTCAGAAGATCGTCGAAGTAAGCGCACTTCGAGCGAAGAACTTGGGCGTTCTCATAAATAATCCGATTCGAAGGGCGAAAGATGAAGCGAAGATCGTGGGGGTGTCGTTTGAGCCGAGCATCTGCAATTTGCGAGCGAGCAAGGGCCGACGAAATTGACGTGATGAGAGTGTAAGGTGCAGGCTTCATGCGATTCTTGCCACTTACCCGCAGGCTGAGCTTTGGTCTGCCCGAGCGCAATGACACATCGTTCGTAGTCTTGCATTCGCTTGCCAATACAAGGCGGGGAGAAGCTCGACTTTTCATGGTACATACTGATCGTCATGAGGAGGTTGAGAGTCTGTCCAGGAGCGTCTTCCAAGGCTTCGAGCAGGTGAGAAGCTTTCACCACCCATCCAGTCTCACTTCCCCCACTTTTGAGACTGGTCTTCCAGGAGATGTGTGGTGGCGCGTGTGAACCGTGCTCGCCGACGCGGGCCAATGAAGTTACTTCGAACGTGAGTATCGCATCCGACCCCTGCAACAGAGAGCCAGGCGTCGAACGATGTTTCCCCGCGTAAGATGGTCCATCGACGATGGAGAACTCCTGATTCAATGGAACCCAAGCAATGGTGATGGTTGAGGTGTACTCGTAGCCAGCGTAGCCACGGTTGACGAGCTGGAACGGCGGGTAAGAGTGGTGCTCCGCAATGTTGGTCTTGTTCAGGGTCAACTCGACGCGGTGAGTACCCGCCGGCCGAGCGAACATGATGTCGGAACTCAGACACCGATCAGTGATGAGTGTGATCGATGAAGAGAAAGGGTGAAGTAGGCGCAGTGGGATTGAGGTAGCAAAGCGCGCGGCAATGCGAAATGCCGCGAGATGCGACGCGCTGAAGTGGAGCCCAAACATATCAGCCGGTTTCGATTTTTCCTCCACCTGGCTCCTTTTCTTTGCTTCACCGCTGTTTTCGAAGCCAACATTCGACTAGATTTCGGGAAGGGGGACACGTCGAGGATGGTTTCTTGCTTCGTTTGGGTTCCGCAGTCGTGTCCTTGCTGTTTCCTTTCCCGCTTATCCACGCACTCCTCGGTGACTTACCAGATCGCGACGCTCCATCTACCCAGACATGACCTTGATACTCCGGTTCGTCAAGTCCCGGATGACCATGTACGCTTCCCAGGTCTGCTCGAGCTTTTCGCCGATCGTGAGGGTGGGCAACGGCGACGTCGTGCCCGAGGCGCACTTTGCCCGTCGAAACGCGCGGTGATGACCGAGGCGAATGCCGGCGATCGGTGTGCAGAAGCGCTTGGTCAACATAAAGAGTGAACGTCTAACTCGCTACAGAATCCTTGAACAGCCCGATAGGTCGTGGGGGAAGTGATGTGTCGGAGAGAAGAGAACACGAGGCGGCTTTCGCGAGTCAGCGAGGCAATGCACGCACCACTCGAGGCTCCGAGCTGGTGCTGCGCGTTGCTCCAAAAAACGTGAGGTTTGGTTCAATGCCCCAAGTACAATGCTTCCAGCAGTTTTGGTGCACCTACCACTATCAAGCAAGTTGTCCAACAGTGAGTGAAGTCAAGATGAAGTCTCTCCGAGACTGATCGACAGGGATCGATCAACTCTGAATGGTAGGCACGCCGCTCGCGTCCAAGACAGGGTGCTCGACGCCGAAGGCGCCATGTGGGCAACGTCATATGGTCCGACGAATGATCGACTCCGGACCGCGGGCACAGGGTGTGTTGATCGAAAGCAAACAATGCATAGCTCTTGTCTACTGAAAACCCCACATGCGAAGGTCGTACGACGCATCGAACGACGCCGCGATGTAATGTGAGAACGATCTCTCGTGGGATGCACGGACATTAAGATCACTGTTTTCTCATGGCCTTCGTGGCCATAGCTTTGGTATAGGAAGAGAGTGTTACGGTTTGATCGGAGAGAGACAGGAGGTCGTACGCGAAGACCGAGCTTCAATCGATGACGCGCCAGCCTCCGTAGACGTCAGTCTCGAACAGGCCCCCTTGATTATCATCTTTTATTCCAACCCAGCACGATCTTTCCCAACCTATCATCCTTCCAAAACCCCCTTTCCATACCCGCTGGTCCAGAACTTCTCCTTGATCAAATCCTCATGCACCAATTTGAGCACTCGTTTCGATTTGGAAGGCTTCGTTCTTCGTTTCGGTGGTTCCAAACTCTCGCGTGACTGACCTCCGCTGGGGATGAGGTTCGACGGAACGCTGAGCGCGATCCGGTCAAGACCTTCCTCCGCCTCCTCTATCCTCCTCCCATCATCGACTCTCGCCTCCTGAACTTCCTTCCCTACCGTCATCTCCTCTTCGGCCCAGACCCATATGGACCCCTTCTTGAACATCTCTTCCTCTTGATTATAATTCATTCCGAATCGGCTAAAGAGCATCTCTTGTTTCTCACTGGAGAGAGTACCCTGCTCGGGCACAAAGGGTGGTGATCTCATATGAGTAGAACTCTTTGAGCAAAATTCGATTTCGAGAGAAGGTTAGGATGGCCTCACGCTGAGTTCAGCATTCGCTTCTTGGGTCGTTAAATTACCCTTTTGGACTAGGGTCCAGAAACACGTGTTGTAGAGGTTGTTGATGTGCGCTGGAGAGGCGAAGGGTGGTGAGCGCGGGGGGCTACGGACAGACTAAACACCTTCTAGCACGAGTGGGGAGGGAAGCGTTGGAAGAGTCACTTACTGTCGACTTGTCGCCACCTAAAGTAATCCTTGACCTCGGTTTCGGTACAGTATTGTACGATCCTGTATACGAAGGTAGCTCTGGCACCGATTCAGTTCCAGTCCAGGTCAAGGAATTGCCTCGGTCCGTTCGCGTAGAAGCAACTCACCGGCCATCAAAGATCGGCAATTGATCCAACTCGAGCGGAGAATCGGGAAAGTGTTGCGGCCAGAGGAAGGTGTAGGCTGAGGTGAAGAGTGAGGAGACGAGGCTTACGAGTTTGCTGTTGTGGCGATCAATGATGATAAGAGGGCGCTGGTGAGTGGGAGTGAGCAGCGCTCTGGTGAACCTGGGGGAGCTAAGGTACGGACCTATTCCGCCTAGCGTGGAGTTTTGTGGAACGTTTGAAGAGGAAACTGCGAAGATAAGCGAACGAAGGAGATGCGGAGGAAGCAGTTAGCTCTCTTCTGCTCCACTTTGAGCAAGGTCACGTGCTCGTCTCGGTCATGGTCCTGGATCCTATCCCTCCATCTCGTAGACTGACCTGTATTCATCACTCTCGCCAAAGCCCATCACCAGATCGCCCATAAGCTCCCTGCCTGCCATGACCCTCCTCGCAGCGGCGTTCATCAAGTCCAACGCTCGCCGGTCGTTGGGTTTATCAAAGTCGTGGGCGGAGGAGAATTTGTGGAAAGCTTTGCCGTCGAGGCGGAGGATGAGAAAGGTGGAGGGGAGGAGGGGGTCGGGCAGTTCGTGTAGGCGGACGTAGGAGTAGCGGGAATTGGCCATGGTGAGGGAGGAGGTGGGGCAGCGCAGACGGACGGCTGAACTGAGAGCGAAAGAGGTGGTGCAGCCTAGGGAGGGTCGTCTGATCGGACGTGGAGTGGACCAATGCGGTCTGGCGGTACAGTTCGGCGTTCTAGGATCAATGAGGAGGTGGGACAGAGTGAAGCCGCGCCGGGCTCTGCGACGCTCTTCGCCGCTCGACGGTGGACTGGGCCATTTGAACGTGAAAGTCGGGACATTATTGCGACATGGGGTGGAATGCGGTATCACACACAAAATACAAGTGCGCGTCGGAAAAGTGTCGTCTTCACAAATCCAACAACAGCCCACCGAGCACCTTCTCCAGATGGCTGACCTGTGCGCACGCAGCTCCCCGTCAGCTGAGCCGCTTAGAAGTAGGCGGTGATGACGACCGACCTCGAGTAAGGCGGGGCCTCTCTTCTCTTCGGGAGAAAGTAGAGCACGTTCTTTTTCGGCGACTTCGGCGGCTCGGTGGATCGCTTCGGTCGTGAGGAGGCGCAGATATTGAGACGAGAGGGAGATGGACGCGTCGTTGACTGAGCGAGCACGGCCCGGGGTCAGTGAGAGTCGGATCGATTAGACGGGAGCACGGTTCACCTTTGGTCTTGTTGGACAGTTGCAGGAGGAAAATCTCCCGGATCAGAGCCTGCGTGTGCGGACGAGTCGTGACCATGTCGAGCGTGAGAGCGCGACGCGACGCGACAAGCGTGAGCTGTCAGCGAGCGCTCACGTTTGCCCAGACCCAGACGAACCCAATCGTCGAGTGAGCGCACGCACCTCCTTGAATTGGGGAGAGTCCTCACTGTCGATCGCCATGCTGGGAGACGACGGTGGCGGTGGCAGGAGTTGGCCGAGTCCCGAAAAACCGACTCGACTCGCGAGAGGTCCGAGCGCGCCGGCCACAATGGCCGGTTGCCAAAGGCGACCAACGGGCGCGCCGAGCGAGTCGACAGGCGAGTGCGGTGTGAATCACTTCCTCTTGCTGGAACCAACTATTTTCGCTCGCAACATCGCCTGTTGCTCGCTCGAAACTTCAGACATCTTTGCTTTCCCGCCCGCCTCCCCGGTTTGCCTCCCCTTGCTTCCGCTGCCCCGCCGGTTTCTTCGCGGGGCCGTGTCGTGAGGGAATTTGCCCCCAAACCCAAACCAAATCCATTTATTATATATTCACTATTCATATTAATCAATAGAGATCAGCACAAACGCCGTTCAGTCGGAGACTGCTCGTCGTATTACTTGGCCGACACGAGACGCCCGACGAGCGACAATAGCGCCTCACCCATGACCGCGCCGCGCCAAACCCAGCGCCAAGTGCCCAGACTCGACCTACTCTCAGTCTTCCCCCATCTTTCCTCCTCCTCCCCTATCACCTCGCCCTCACCCACCCACCACCCATGCTCATACCCCCACCCATCCCATCCTCCGTCGCCCTGCCTTCGACAGTGCAAGACATCAGAGGCCATGCGACCCAATTGTCGGATGCGAACTCCCTCAGGGCGACGATGAGGAGTCAGCTCAAGGTGGCCCACAACGTCGGCGTGCACAAGGCGGATTGGAGTGCTTGTGTCAAAGTGCGTGGACGGGTCAGCGGGTCGGGTCGGGTCAGCGGGTCGGGTCGCTTGGTCGACGGAGGGCTGATGCGCTGATGGCCGCCGATCGGGGGAGAGCACGAGCCATGTGGGGCAGCCGCGGAGGCAGAGACCGCTGAGAGTGCTGATGCTGCACCCTCTCGGCTCGACAGGCAACGACCGACTACCTTCCCTACCTCTACGCGATCCTAGGATGCATCGAGGCCGACGATCTGCTCCTCAAAGCCGACCCAAGTGCGTACAACCACTCTTTGCGACCAGCGTTCCGTCCCCTTAGCTCACCCCCTCCCCCCGTGCCTCACAGTCTTTACGTGGCGTATGACCTTGTCGACCCAGGCGCTCAAGAAGCCTAATCCCAGGGTCGCTCTTCCTTCGTAGTACGTTATCGGCCCTAGTTCCGCAGAGGAGAAGCGCTGCACTGACGCCGTCCCTCTCCGCTGCCCCAACAGCCACTACGAGCTCGCCTCTACGCTCCTCTGCCACGCCCTCTGCCTCTCCAACAACTCGGCCTCGCTCGTCGCCTCCCTCGGATCCTACGAATTCTCCAACACCTTCTCCACGACCGACTTGAGCAGACACGATGAGCTTGTCCAAAAAGCGGCGGATATGCTTTGTCGCGCTGCGGGACTGTTGGCGCATTTGTCCGAGGTCGTCATTCCGAGATGGGAGACGGCCGTCGGCTTGGAAAATTTGGGCAAGTCGAGACCGGTTGAATTGACGAGGGAGGTGACGATGGGTTTGGCAAAGTAGGTGAACGAACAGAGTCTTTTCTTTGGGGGGTTTCGAGCGAGGCTTGGGGTAGCTTACACTGACTCGAGAGATATTCATTCATTCCGATCAGATTATGCGAAGCCGACGCCAACCTCCTCGCCATACGACGACTGCTTTCCCGATCCCTTTCAGTAGCTCATTCCACCACCACACCCGGACCACCCCTCTCCTCTAGCCACCCCTCCCCCTCTCTCCTCGCTAAACTACATCTCCACGTTTACCAACTCTACGACGCCGCACGATCCCTCATCAAAACCCCCAACTCGGGCGGCGAAATCTCGCAAGCGTTGAGGAGGTATCTCTCCCAGGGAAGAGCGTTGGCTTTGGCATTGAGTTGGAAATGGTTGGGAGTCGATTGTGGAGAGTCGGGAGGGAGGGAGAGGTGCGGAGATGCTGTGGGCTGGTTGGAGATGAGTAGGAAGGAATTGGACGAAATTCAGAGTGCGAACAAGGGCGTGATGGGCGTGATCAAGAGAGGGAAGGAAGGGGGTAAGGTCAGGCAGGGCAAAGTTGGGGAAGAGGTCGAGAGTGTGGGCAGGTTCTTGAATGCCTATAAAAAGGTTAACGATTCGGTCAGTTCAGAATCGAACGCGCGATCTTCTCGTCGGGTCAGCGTGCGTGCAGAAACTGAGGCTCTCCCTACGATCGGGGAACAGGTTCACTTCATGCCCGTCCCTTCTCCCTCGACACTCCAACTACGCGTACCCGCCGGTCGAGCCGCCCTTTCAGCCAAAGTTTTCACTCCTCCATCACCGGCGTTCAAATCGAGATCGGCGTACAATGGACCAATGGACGTGCCCCCTCCACCGAGGGCACTGGAGATGGAGTTTGGGAAATTGGGGATTGGGACCGGAGTGGGCGCGGATAGTTCTGATGAGGATGGCGATGGAGAAGGTCCGGAGGGGGATTATTTTGGAGCGGGGCAATACTTTTAGGTTCGATCAAAGTGTTGAGATTTTGGAAGTGTGTTCAATAAGCCTAATGACGAAAGAAGTAACCTCCTACCGAGTGTTTCTACTGAGCTAAACGGCGTCCTAGTTCCTCCCCCATTTCGGACAACTCCTTCTCGAGATCCATTTCCCAGATCCACTTCATGCGTTCGGAAAGATTTGCCCCGATTTTGGCGATATCGTCCCGCGCGACGGGATCGAGGAATTCGTACAAAAGTCCGGCCTCGTACGAGGTTGATTGCACGCGACGACCTCGGGGATGGCGCGTGGCTTCGTAGAGACTTAGAGCGGTACGGAGGGAGGTGGAGCGCGTAGATGCGGTGGACGATTTGGATAGGAGGGGATGGGTGAGCATGTGGGCGACGAAGATGCCGTCTTCGATCGCTTGGCCAGCGCCGGAACCTTGGTGAGGGGTAGTGGCGTGCGCCTGTGGGATAAGACGGGTGGGATCAGCCGGGGTTGACGCGTAGTCGGGCGGAAGCGGCTACCTACGGCGTCTCCTATCAAGACGATACGCTCGTCGACGGTGTGGGGAATCAAAGGGAGTTCGAAGATGCCCCAGATCGAAGGATTTTTGATCGCCTGCATCATATTCCGATTCGATGCATTAGTAATCGCAAATCAGTGAAAATAGTTTCGAAGGTGCGTGCAGAGCGAGGAGACGCACATTGAGCAGTTCCAAACTCGTCTCGGTGAACGAAGCGAAGTCTTCGAGCATCTCGGCCTTGGGTCGAGCTTCCCACCAGGGGCCAGTGTGACCTCCGAGTTTGGCATGTGTCGGATCTTTGACGAATGCGACGATGTTGATCAATGCACCATCACGGATAGGGAAGTGCTGAAGAGGGTAAAATTGAGCGCAATCATAAAAAATACTCTTCTTTGGCCGAGGGGTCCGAACGGACCAAGATATGTCTACCCTGTCCCAACAACATCCTCTTGTCACTCGCTCCTTTCCCAAAGATTCGTTCGAATTCGGCCCTCTCCACCATTCCCCGCCAAGCTATCCACTCGCTGTACCTCGCTCGTTGAATCTCTAACGCCGCGTCCTTGAACCCTTTCCGGACGTACATCGCCTCGCGCAAAACAGACTTGATCCCGTCAGAAGCGACGAGGACGTCCGCTTCGGCCGTCGTCGAATCGGCGAAATGGAGGGTCACTCCTGAGGAATGCGGGGTGAAGTTGATGCAGCGTTTCTTGAAATGAGCTTGATCGGCAGGGAGCATTTGGATGAGTCCGTCAAGAAAGTCGGCTCTGAAGAGGTCCTAGCTTCAATATCCGCACGGTTCGATCTCGAGAAAAAGCGATGAGGTGGTCGTCGACATACCGATGCATATTCCCTCTTCCGGCCATCTTTCCCCGAAGAGAATATATGTCTTTTCCCGATTGAGGATGATCTTTCGCCCCGACAAGAAAGTCGAACCAGAGGTCGTCGTCGCTCTGCCCTTGCTTACCCGCAACACGCTCCAGCGCTTCTGCACAGCCGATCAGGCGTAACGAGGTCTGCGCGTTCGGGCCTAGACCGACACCGGCGCCGATCTCGGCGACTTTGTAAGGGTGGGACAAGAAGGCAAAGTCAGCTTTGTGAGTTTAAAGCGTGGGTCGAGAAGGTGCAGAACGTCAAGAGAGGCGGTGTATTCGCAAGATCGCTGCCCCGATCCTGCCTTCGGAAGCTCGGACCCCCCCGCACTTGTTCGGCCGCAATCTATCTGGGCCAAGTCGATGAACTCACACGCCGCTGCACTCTCGTACACATCCAATCGCACGTTAATCTCTGGGTTCTGCTTCGAATAGTGAAGAACCGCGATCGCTGCTGTGAGGCCCGCAATGCCTGTGCGTTTAGATGGTGCTTTGTCAGTACCGAAACACACAAGTTGGAGCTTCGTGCGGGGCGATCGATCAACCCGCCAGCGATCGATCAACCCGCCAGCGATCGATCAACCCGCCAGCGATCGCATTTACCTCCGCCAACGATCGCGATCCTCAGCGGAGCCAACTCAGTGGAAGACGTTCTTGGAGGCTCTGCCATGCGGTGGAGAAATAGAAGAAAAAACAATGGGAGGGAAGGAAAGGAAGAGGTGGAAATGGGTGGGCCATTTTTCCGTCTGCAGAGGCTCGACCAGTGGTCAGTTCGCCTAAGCGGCGGCCTTCGCGGAGGCCCAGCTCCGGGAACTAGTTTCCGGTCCCCGGCCCCCACTCGGACCGGATCAGTCTGGTCGAAAGCGGGTTGGGTCTGTCTGACTTGAGAAGGAAGGCAATGTCAGCTGACTACCGTCGCCCCGAATGTGCCATCGTAGAAATCGCCCGAGTCGATCCATCGGAACTGAACTGGCGATCGCCGAACTCGTCATCATCGGATCGAAGCACTTGCAATGCCGGGGGCCAAAGGAAATAGCCGGGCCCGTACTCATGTCGGGGAGGGGGGGAGGAGAGGGAAAAAAAGAGGGGGAAACAAGAGAGGGGAAAAAAAAATTGACGCGCCGTTGGGGACACGAAACCCCTCTCAACTCCGGGAGCCCTGACTCGTCGAGTGGCTGAGAGTTGACGACGGCGCTCTACGTCTGCTTCGGTCCCCTTCAGTCCCTATCATCGCCCGAGATGGCTACGCTGCCGCCTGTTCTCACCCACTTTCTTCCTGCCTATTTGGTGGCTGCTCGATGGTCGCAACAGAACCTTGCAATGTGATAGCTTTTCAAATCGTACGCTATCGCTTTTGGCTGGAGGTGATGGTCCAAGCTGGACCTTGTCCGAGTGACAAAGTGACAGCCGCGCAGTGTCGCCGATGCGCCGATCGTCTCGGTCTCGCACAAGAGTCAAGATTTGGTACATGTTAGAATTTATTGTCTATAGTTGCAAGCCAAACTGGCTAGTCTACGACAACGCATGCTTAGTCTCGTGGCCGTGGGGATGAGAGGTTCGTTCCGAGCGTCGAAGGGAATAAATCTCCGAAGGCGCGTTCGACAAGGGCGGGGTAGCAGGGCGAGTGTGATCGTCTAGAGGTTCGGTCGGAGAGCTAGCGGTAGCATGTTCCCTTGAGTCGGCACGTGATTGCATCTGCTGCTCAATCACCGGCCTTGGCTGTCGCTTCGGACCAAAGTTTGACTGTGGAGGTAACGTATCACCCTCCGATCCGTCTTCGGATCCGGGACTGAGGATCATCTCCTGAATCCTTTGCTTCCCCGGAGATGTCCTGAGCCCGACGCCTCTCCGCACTTGAGTCCGAAAGTCCCGACGAAGGTGAATCATCCTTGCTCGCTTCGTCGTCGTCGTCGTCCCGGGCGCTGGGGCTGACGCCGATCAACACTTGCGCTCTTCCCCCGTCTTTCTCTTCTTCTGCTTGCTCCCAACTTGCGAACGTTTCGCGCGTTTCGACAGCGGGCCTGCTGTAGCGTCATCATCCTCATCGTCGCCATCGCCATCTTGTTGCGCCTTGCGCTGGGCAACCTTCTCATCTCGCATGCCGCTCCATTGCTCGAGCAAATACACCTTCTCCGCCGTGCGATCTTCCTGGAAGCGGTCGTTCGGGTTGGAGGGCCCCGCATCCGAGTCGCCGACGTCCCTGTCGGCCGCCGCGAAGGAACTGCAGGCCTCATCGTCGGTTTTTGTGACTACGAAAATGTGGGCCAAATCGCGCCAGTCCTCCGCCGCCGAATGTCGCCTGAGCGTTTACCTCTGAGGCGTTCCCGAGGGTAGTTTGGATGTTGATCGCGAAGAACTCGTCGAACCTCCTTGTTGATTGCGTCATCGACATCTTGCGCTGATGCGGAGAGAGGGAGCGGAGGCAGGGTAAAGGCGAAGTTGAACTGAAGGTAGGCGCGACGAACGACGCCAAACTCGAGGTTTAGCTGGCTCTCGGGCGAATTGGTCGATTCGGTGTTACCAATGTGCGCATGGTTGTATCCCGGGTTTCGAGCAAGATGGGAAGGACGACGCAGGAGTTCGTAGCTTTAACGACGCCAGCGTGTGAGGTGGAGCCGAATACGTGGGTGTTGGGGTCGTGGGCCACACCCTTGCCCTTCCTGCTCTCCTCCTTTCTAAGTGACCTTGGCTGGCGGCGTGCTTGAAACAACTCGAGACCGCGCTGATGTCGAAGTTCTGGAGCGACGGCCACTGAATCCTCATCGGCTTCGTCCACGTTCCACATTTCCGCATGTGCAATGGCATTGACGATGCGTGTCAAGTCGCCCGCTACGCCGACTCCGACCTTGACAATGTCGCTGCGCTATAGGAACAGGACGAGTGGGTCGTGTTGTGGGAATTATGTAAAGGGTCAGCGGTCCAGAGGGACTTGTGGATTTGGGGAGTTGCGCGGCGCCGGATGGAGGCAGATGGCTAACGCGAGAGCGCGAGATGTGGCTTCTGGATTCGGACTCAGACTGTTCATGGCTTGCAAGCGGATACTGTCAACGATATCAGGACCGCTACTGGCATCGGATGGGATGAGGAAAATCGTCGCCCAATCTTAAACGCGGAGCAATGGAAGGCGGTGAGGGCGTCTGTTCAACTTCGCTCATCTCACTTCCACTTCTTGGTCTGGTCTCCTTGGTCTCGTCGATCAGAGCCTTACCACCGCTTGAGCAGTGTTCACAACCCAACAGCGTCTACTGTGGTAGATTGTCGCGACGCGTCGCTTACTCATCCTCCGATCGAACGGGGCATTCGCCAAATGCGCCAGAGCGGCGATCATCGAAAAACCCATCTAATTTCTACTACCCTCTCACGTCAGCGATCCTGGGGAAGGACTACACTACAGGTAGTGACGGATTCAGCTATGGGGACAACGCGTCGACGACGGCACGAACCCCGACGCCCCATCGACGACGCGTTGTCCCCATAGCTGAACCCGTCACTACCTGTGGCGTAGTCCTTCCCCAGGATCGCTGATGTCAGAGGGTAGTAGAAATTGGATGGACGTTTCTCGATGATCGCCGCTCTGGCGCTTTTGGCGAATGCCTGGTTCGATCGGAGGCAGTAAGCGACGTGTCGCGACAACCAACCACAGTAGACGCGCTCACTGTCTTCCATTGCTCCGCGTTTAAGATTGGGCGACAATTTTCCTCGTCCCATCCGATGCCAGTAGCGGTCCTGATATCGTTGATAAGCTTGGTGTCGACCAAGCACTGGGCATTTACTTCAGGGCCGGTGTTGTTGAAAGTGCGAGACCCAGATTGAGCGACACGAAACGAGGCGTCATACCCGACTCTCCGATTTCCACTTTTGATGGACCTTCTTCGAGTTGCCATGGCGGGCTTGCTGACCCGCACCGGGGGGAAGCGTTGCCCATTCTGCGTCGACACCGACCACTATTAGCTTCCTTCCTGGGGAGATATTGTCCGCCATGACTTTCATCAGACAGGTCAAAGCGTACGCCATTGCAAGGCGCTGAGGTTCTAAGTGTTTTAGCGCTGTGATGGAGGAGAAGTAACTACAAGTCGAAGAGGAAAAATACCGAACAACTTGAAGGGGATTTTTTGGGCGTTCAGGCATGAATATTCGCATTATTCAAGAGCCGGCGGCGCACCTTTCGTTCATTCGAGAGCAAGGAGGGGTTTTGGGTGGAAGTACACGCATCAGTTGATTGCACATAGCCTATCGAGTCGCTGGGGAAAGCAGGACGCCGTTGTGAAGACACGACCGGCGAGATCTACGATGCAATAGGAGTCGTGGCAGAGTCGGTAGATGAAGCCTCCGTCCCTCACTCGTCGTCCCCAACCCCCATGCCGAGAGCCCAACTGCGTAGAAGAGCCCAACTGTGTAGATGTACCGTCATCTGGTGGGGTGGTGGAATCTTCTACGTCCGAGCCTTTATTCGCGCACGCGAGTGTTGTCTCACGAAATGTGGGGACGATGGACGCTCCCGAGGTCCGTTCCGGATTGGCGAATTCTGCGATTGCTGCGGCTTACATAATGCAAGTGGGGACTACGTTCCCACTGCTCTTTGCATAAGTACCGTACCTAGGCATAGCATAGATTCACCCATGTGACCCGAAGCTGCGGGAGCGGGTCGGTTCTCGAGTCGGATCCGCGCGAAGGGCAGCGGGTGAGCTAACTTGTCCGAAGATGAAACCGATCCTGCAGCTGCAGCCGCTCGGTGATTTGGACCTGAGACAGCCCTGATCATTCTAACTCAACAGTTGGACATCCGATGACCACCTGTCCGTTCGTTTTTTTCGGGGCTTCGGCCTTGGCGGAAGTTCACCACGGCGTGGCGCCGAAAATGTAAGGTATGTGCCTCGGAGCAACTTACAATCTTTTCCCCACCAAGTCGAGCCTTGGTGCGGTACTGGTTCATCATCGCTTGCCGTTCTTCGGCCGCGTAAAGATGTGTACACACTGATATGTCTGCTGGGCTACTAGAAGAGGCTTCAGCTGTCGTCACTTTCTCATCCGCCTCTGCTGAGGGAGCGTTTTGGGCACTTTGGCGCTTGCTCTTCAAATTGTGGGGCTTGGCAGGCCATGACGGCCATGCCTGGATGGCGAGTGGATGGTGCTTTCGAGGATCTGATTTCTCGTGGTCTGAAATTGAGCATCACATCGGGTCCATGTTTGGTGCACCTGAGCAGTTGCGTGTCGCGTAGTACCCATGCGGACCGCACTGCATCCGATCATGAAAGACTCACCTCGCTCCATTTTCTCTTCCTGCTTCGCCGTGAAAGGCTCTTGTGGTTCGGAGTATTTTTGAGACGTTGCACCAGACTTGTGGTACTGCTTCGGAGAGGTTCTAGCCTGCGCTGCAGAACCAGATGCGAGGCCGCTTGCGGTGTACTTCTGATACGCAGCACCCTCAGAAAGATCTTCGCGGACTTCGCTCGAGTGTGTTTCGTCGTGTCTTGTTTTGCTGAGCTCAAAACACTTCTCGTTGCCTTTCGCAGTATGTGGTTTAGTGTGGCGCCGCTGGTAGCTACGTCGGAGTTGGAGATTCTCTGCTCCCGAGGTAGTTTCCGAGGCTGGGCGGTTGGCTGCTGTATGTTCCCAGATTCACTCCGCGTTTGTCGCAACTTGACGCATGGTGCTCCAAATCACAGCTCCGGCTTTCCCCTGTAGATGTGTACATGCTGTAGCTAGTGTAGATTCAGAGCATGGTAGAACTCTAGTCCAGCGATCAGAAACGATAAATTGTCATTATGCATAGCAGAAACCAGAGGCGAATACTTTGCAGCGACGTGAGTGAGGGGCGCGCCCCTCCGGCTGAGACAAGCTCTCCTCTCTTGATTTGAATGTAGACATTTGGTGCTGAAGTGAGTCGTACTATATTTAGATAATCTGGCAAGGAGCCTGAACACGTCAACAGCCTATCACAGCAGTTCTCGTCGACCTTTGAGGGATCACACCCTCACATCTTTTTGGACTGGTTTTCGAACGTGCCAAAAAAACTCGCTGGAGAACACTGCGATCGACTGCGACCCCGAACGCCGCTAGTCTACACCCCGACCTTAGGGATCGCATCCCTTACGACCCAGATAAACCTCCTTGACTCGACCAGGCTCCGCGTCACTTCGTCCAGCGAAGCGACGCGGCAGGCAGTGGCGTGTTGAGAAATGGGAGGGTCTGTGCTGAGACGTGCAGTGGATGACACTCCTTGAAGCGGTGTAAATGCAACGTGCAGTGGCAGCCTACTCACGGACTGGGTTGCGCCTACCGACAGTCTTCGTAATGAGAGAACCTTGAACAGTCTCTCGAAACGTATTCGACTCGAGAGAGAGGTTTTGCAGAGTTCGGTCTCGACCGAAGAGGGACTAGCTAGGCGGAGTATCTCGCTCCTGCCACTGCATGCACTGCACTACTGCAGCCTAGTGGGGGTCGCGATCACTCCGGTTGCGGTGGTAGTCGATCACGGTGTTATCCTGCGAGTGTTTTCGAAATCAGTCAAAGGGTATGATCACTCAAAGGTCGCGAGAACTGCTGTAATAGACTGTTGACGTGTTTGGATTCCTTGCAGAAAGTTGTCGAAATCGTCGAAAACGTCTAAAGGAAAGAGTGTCGAGTCGATATCCCTGAAGCTCTGATCCCATACGAACTATAGTAAAGCTGTATGAATAAGGTGAAGAGAGCTTGTCTCAGTTGTGGGCAAGGCCCGTGGGAGGGGCGCACCCCTCACTCACGTGCACATTACTGTACATACATAGTACGGTATGCGCCGCTGAGATGCGTAAGCTTCGACTGTCGTTCTTGACCGCTCGACTAAAAGCGTAAAGAAAACTATAACTCGATAGTTTAGCTTCTCAGAAGCTACTCATAGGACATCACCTTATAGGAAAAAGACCGTCGCTTTTTCCCCCCGGATTCATGCACGTCTCACCTCCAGCTCCGGGCTCGATCGGGCTTGTCTCTCCGAGATCTACACTCGAATGGCAAATCGACTCGACCGCGGAGACTTTTTATCCCTAGACTTAAGCGGCAGCCGCGGCCCGCGACCGTTGGTTTCACCCCACTTGAATTAGCCGAGTTCGGAAGACTTAGGGGCCGCCCCCTGCGACCACGTGGGAGGCTATCCGGCTATTAGAGACCCAAAGAACTTGGTGCCCCCCCTTGTTTTTTTCCTCGTCGACTCAGGGGAGTATACCTACCTAGGTAGTTGGTGTACTTTTATCACTTACCTTTGCTCATTCACTTTCGAATCCAATCCATGCACCAAAATCGGAGTATGCTCACCTCTTTCTTCCTCCTACTAGTCGCCTCGGCCCTCGCGCTGTTTTCGACGATCGGTCTTGCGATGGATAGTAGTGACGAGGGGTCGATCGCCGCTTGGGAATATGATCGCTCTTACGGGTGAGTGTTGCTGGGGAGGGAAGATTGAAGGGTTTTATACTGACTATTGTTTGGATCCCTTCACGGACGGAAGAGATAACAACTGTACCGAACCCATGAACGCTCCCATTTGCAAGTAAGTACCGGAAAACGCCGTCGGAGGGCTAGCACAGGGTCGATGTGATTGAGAGCTTGGAGGGGGGGGGGGGGGGGGGGGGGACTGTTCGTTCACTGATGAAGCAAGGTTTGCATGATGGTGATCAAGGGATTGTATCGCGGGCTGCGACAACACCGTCGTGGAGGGTGATACCAAAGGGTACGTTCTGTCTCATCTCGATGCCTCGAGCACGACTCGGAGGGTCAGGGCTGTGTAAGCGAGCTCAAGAACTGAATTCACAAGTCGGGGCATGACTTGGGTTTTATTGCAGCTGGAAGAACTGCCTAGAGGGATGCGTCTCGCCTTGTCAGGGAGCTCAAGTAGGAGCGGCGTGTTTGTTCTATTGTTTAAGAGACGGAGTGGCGCCTGTCGCGTGAGTCTGGGTTTGGGACTTGACTTTCTCGAGGTCATGGGGACTGACTCTTTCCTGGTGTGTTAGCGGTTCGCATGGGT
This sequence comes from Microbotryum violaceum, assembly GCA_022506055.1. NCBI lineage: Eukaryota > Fungi > Basidiomycota > Microbotryomycetes > Microbotryales > Microbotryaceae > Microbotryum > Microbotryum violaceum. The sequence continues at coordinate 42,067 of JAKMXP010000009.1, read as the reverse complement.
TCGCTACTCCGGAGGAACGTGATTCCACTTGCCCTATCTGTTGCTGCTTGTCGAATTAGAGAAAGAAGGGGTATCAATTGAGATGATGGCATGAAGTGGCTTCGGGAGTGTTGGGGAGCGTGAGAGGCGAGGCGTTGGTAGAGTGGCGATGGGAATTCGAGAAATGGAAGAGTGGCGATGGACCCCCCCCCACCGTAAAGTCTGGAGAGGACTAACAGCGAACTCCTTTGTGGGTTGTTTTGCGGAATGCGATGGGTTCTTTTATTACAACAACAAGGTAGTGTGTTTGGTCCTGCCAAAATCCACAGCAAGGCATCTATGAGACCTTCGTCTTCACCCCCTCAGTGACCCCGCTTGCCTGACCCATTATCGAAGCCAAGACCTGCAGACCCACCAAAACGAGCACGACGGTGAGGACCGAATAAGGCCGGATCATTTCCCCTTTGTAAGCTTTTTCGGAAAAAGTCGAAGGGATGGAAGGTGGAAGAAGTCGTCGTGGAGGGATCAAAGGGAGTGGGGCGGCTTCTTTGTCCAATGTCGAAGCATCGACAATGTCATCGAGCTCGATTGAAGAAGAATCGGCTTCTTCCTCGGTGGAAACTTCAACTTGGGCTACTCCACCGAAAAAGTCAGTCAGGAGGACTTGATCGACGGGGCGAGGGTAAAGGTCCGTACGAATGCCGGCGTTGGATTCGAATTTCTCAAAGGAAAAGGTGTCGAACTGTGGGCAGGGGAGGGTGGAGTCGGTTTAGAGGGGGGGGGGGGGGGGAGATGGGTCTGTGGGGTGACTGACCAAGTCTTGCAGAGTTGCGTTCGAGGTCTTGTTGATGCCTTCAAGGTAGTTGAGGACGTGGTGCGTGTAGCGGTCGGTGACAGCGACACCAATATCGTTATCGGCGTGGTGCTGTCGGGGAAACAGCGTTAGTGTGCGAGTCGCTGGACCGCAAGACAACTGAGACTGACGGAATAAGCGTTTTCGCCTTTTGCGCTCGATCCGGTGGCGATGATGTTGGGCGAGTAAAACTTGGTGTAGAGCGTATTGGCTTGGCAGGTGTCGACCATGAAGAGGATCTCGTGATACCTGTGGGTGGGGTTGATGGAATGATCGCTGAGCATCGACCTCGGTCCTGATCGAGCTGGACCGCCGCCGACCGACCTCTTCTTCTCCCACATCGCTCCCAGCGCATCGGCCAGATCAAAGGCCGAGACCTCTTCCGAGTCTTGAAACTTGAGAAACTCGTCCCCTCCGTGTCCGGTCATGTAGATAAAGATATTACTCCGCTCGTCGGTCAACAGACGCTTGTTGACGGGTGTGCTCTCGGGAACCCGACCGGACAAGAGTCTGAGGAAGGTCTCGACGCTGACCTCTTCGCCTTTGTAGTCGACCTCGATCGCGGTGCCGTAGAGGTCGTAGCGGCGGTCGGCGTTGGAGTAGACGGTGCCGGCGAACGGGTTGCGAGGGTTGCACGCGACGTCGTCGGCCAGCATCAGGATGATTTGCGAGTCGGGGATCCCGAGCCGTTTGACGGTACGATACCTGGGGTGAGGCAGCGTGGTCAGCTGGAGGAACGGCCGCGGGTTGGATGGTGATGCGACGTACATGGCAAGAGTATTGGCCATGTGCTGCGGGGGTCGTACGGAAAGGGGTCGGCCGAGGATACGTCGCACGAAGAGCAAGTGGGGGGTCAATCACCGCGTCGGTGTCAACTCGTTACACTGCACACTTACCCTATAGTTGAACCAGAACCTTGACTGGTGAGCGCGGTGGACGAACCCGGATCAGCTGCAGCAGGCGGTCAAACAGGCGCCGATCGGACGCGGCATCCGGACTGACCGAACAGACGAGCACGGCCCAGTTGTTGGTGCTGGGGGCCGCATCGAGGGGGACCAGGTGGGATAGGAGCAGGACGAGGAGGAGGAGAAGCTGGCGTGGTTGGAGCATGGTCCTAGTTGGGACGAGCGCGGGGAGCACCGGGGAGCACTGGGGAGCACACCAGAAAGGAGAGCACACCCGTACGGCCATGTTGGGCAGACCGGGCCCGAGTCAATTGGGCATTAGGCGGTTACCAAGCGAGGCTTATGCGTCGATCTGAATGAGCCGCGCGAGTTGGCCGCGCAAGTTGGCGCCACCGCTCAGACTTTACCCACACGACCGCTCAGCGCTCAACGTCGACCAGCGCCATGCAGGGTGACGACCACACAACCAGCGAATCGAGCCAGAACGGGAGACTGATCCAACCCTGACCTGTCACTCACAGGTCTCTCTGGGTATGGATCCGGGTCAGCTTCGGGATCTGGATCCGAGGACGAGCGCAGTGTCGTACCGACGCCGGCCAGACCGCCCATCGAGCCGAGGATGGGTGCGGCACTTTGTGAGTGAACGCAAGCACGAGATGATCTGGTCCTGATATTCACAGGTCACACATCCCTTAGCCTCCTCCTCGACCCTCTCACGCGTCAAAGCGACAACCACGACCGGCGCCGGCGGCCGGAACAGCTCCTCCACCTCGTCGTCCAGAGCAGCATCTCCTCTGCCCGGAGTCAAGGTCACGAACCATCACTTGCCTTCTTCGAACCTCAACTCGCCGGGTCGGAGGTACCAGAATGGCAAGGGGAAACAGAGGTCGTCGTCGCCTCCGCCTTATGAACGCGCGACGACGGCTGAACCTACACCGTCGCGGACGAGCGACGAACTGACTCCACCCCGGTCGCCCAGTACGACTCGAGAAGCCGCATCAGCCATCGCCACCACATCCAACATCACCCTCGACTCCCTCTCCCAATTCAACATACCCCCCTTACCGACCGTCGGCGTGAACCCAACTGTCCAATCCAAAATCGACAAGTTCGTTACCCTCGCCCAGGAGAGGAACCTCTGGTTCAACGATACGTTGGAATCGAGCAAGGCCTTTAAGAATCCGAGGATACTGAGTCAGTTGGTGGGGCTGGTCGGCGTCGAGGAGACGAGTAGTATGTGGGGGGAAGCATTCTGGGAGGGGCAACTCGTCGCGAGGGAGGGGGATGCGAGGAGGATTGGTACGTCAAGCTTTGGCAGGACGAGTGCAAAAAGAATGAGGATCGATTCTTTTCATTTCTCTCACAGCCACAATGCAGAAGGAACAATCCGAGGCACGTCAACAAGCCCAAGCCGCAGGGTCGAGATCCAACATCTCCTTCACCTCCGCATCATCGATCTCCCAAGCCTCACACCGCGATCAAAGCGAGAGTGGGAGGCATCACGACGCCGGCTCGGGGAAACACGATCGGGATCGAGATCGGGATCGAGATAGGGACAGGGATAGAGAGAGGAGTCGTGGTGGAGGTGCGGATAAAGAGAGGGAGAGGAAACGGTCGAGGTGGGGGCAGACGGAAAAGGGGTGAATGTTGCGTTGGGGTATATTATCGAAGGTATTGGATCGGTACTCGATGGCACTGGACGTTTGGGAAGGCTTGTTTGCCTCACTCTCGACTACAAGGTTGTCCACACGTTGGAGAGCGGCTCGCCTTCAGTCTCCATCCCCGAGTTGGAAATGATTCGGCCTTGGGACTTTTTCTACATAAACCTAACATCGGCACGTTGTCAGGGGAGATAGTATGAAAGGACATCACGAACAGTGGATGCTTTGTCATGTGGGGTCGAGGAGACCGGCTTGAGCAGACGAATTGTCGATCCGACATGAAGACGTGCAGGGTGCGTTCGGTGCTTCCGAGGGGGCGGATCAGCACGCGTCGACCTCGGATATGGGTACTCGAGAACCGTAATGAACGAGATATCCAAGTCGCCTCCGAGTGGACAGACTTGAGGGATTTTCAGGAAAGTGTGACTCGCGAGTGGAGTTTTGGTGGAGAGCTTCGTCCCGATGGGGAGCTCTGAGCCTAAGAATCGGCATTTTCCTGAGGCTAAGGCTGTGCTTGGTCAAGTTGAAGGAATGACGCTGTCCGAAAACTGAGAGATTTTCACGCCTACTTACGACGATACAGAGACAATTTCTGTGCCTCCAGACAGTAGTAGTCCAGTTTATCGGCCGTCTGCCAACGTCACTCGTCGCCACGCCGAGGAACTGCGATCGCGTTTCTGGTCCGACTCGGCTGCAGATTGTGGCCGTCGTCGCTCGCTCGAAGCGAAGAAGTGGCGGCGCCCCGTGGCGATGTCTCGATTCCGTTCGTCGACTACTGACTATGCACTAGCTTGGACGCGCTCGCACCTCCTTCTAGGAATCACGCTCAATTCGGGGACACCGACTCGGGGAACTCGGTCCATTTGCGTTCACAAACACCTCACACGCTCGTTCCTGCTCTTTGGTCTACGTTCTCACGCGCGACTGACTCGCCTGCGGGTGGCGATCGCCGTGAGCGCGAGCGAGCTCGAACGCGTCACGAGCCCCGTCGACGACCTTCGACGACTAGCCCGACTCGAATAGCCTCGCCGCGCACACGACCAGGCCCATATCCCTCACACACTCTACTCGACAAAGCTCTATTCCGAGAATGGCCTCTCCCGTTCGAACTGCCACTTTCGTTACCGACTCTGATCCGCTGTTGACGCCCTCGGCCTCCCATTCCGGTTCGCCCTCCCCCTCACGTCGTCCTCCTGGCACGACCATCAACCCTAACGCCGACGCCCACGAACCTATCTCTTCGAGCGCGGCCTTGCGCTCCCTCTCCGGTCCGACGCAACCCATGTCGTTCAAGAAACGATCGGCCCCTCCCCCACCCGGTGCGGCTGCACGCGTCACCGAGGGCTTACTGAACCTGCTCAGCTCGAGTCCTAAAGAACCGACCGCGCCGAATCCTATAGACCAGCTCCACGAGACACACCATGATGCGCTTCATGATGGGGGAGACCTTCCGGATGCACCGGTCGCTCCTTTGAGGATGGGAAAAGTCGCGCTTAGACCGAATCATATCGACGTCCCACCACCGGGTCCGTATCGCACCTTTTCGCACACTTCGAACGCGCTCGATTCGGCCGAGGACGACGAGCGCGAACTCGCCAAGAGCACCACACTGCTCCTCAACGAACGCGATCAAGACGAGCACGAGTCGGACGATCCGGCGAGAAGAGGCTCGCCGAATCGACGAAAGACGTCCGTCTCCGGCTCGACGTACGGTACGAGGAATCGACTCGCGACGACGACCACCAACCAGTGGAAACCGGCGAGGAACTCGTTTGGAGCCGCATCCGGTCAGCACGGTCGACCAGGTTTTACGAGTCGGAATGATCAGCAGAGATTGAGGGACCCGTTTCTCAGTCCGAGTGAGGATGGGCGATCGAATCGGGGCACGTTCGAAGCGCGTGGGATCGGGATCGGATCTCCAGGTGCCGAGGCCGAGGAGGAGGAGCTGATCGAGAAGGAACCAACGCCGTTGCCCAAGATTGCGTTGATCGTGCTGTGAGTTGTTTCAACAACCACGATCATCAGTTCTCTTCCGGCAACGCTGACCTGATGTTCCGTCCCCTTTTTGTTCGCTACAGCTGCATCTGCATGTTTGGTGAATTCCTGAGCGCGTCCCTGTCGAGTCGTGAGTTCGCTACTGACCTCGATCACGTTCAGATATCGCCGAGATTTCGACCATGCTGATCCGTGAAATGACCTTATGTACTCACAGCGTTCTTGTACTTTATGATCGAAGGCTTTGGCGTCGGCCAAGGTCCCGAAGGGGGTGGCGAGGCCGTCGTCGGGTTTTGGACGGGTGTCGTATCGTAAGTCTTTGCGCATAGGCAAGGTAGCCCACCGTGCACTTGCTCATTGATATATAATTACAGATCCGTCTTCTTCCTCTCCCAATTCCTAACCTCGTTATTGTGGGTCTCGGTCGCTGAAAAGCACGGACGTCGCGCCGTCCTCTTCACTTCCTTGCTCGGCAATGGTGTCACCCTCATGCTCTTTGGAACGTCCAAGAACCTCGGCACCGCGATCTCGGTCCGTCTCGGAATGGGTCTGTTCAACGGTACGTCGATGCTCCTGAATGTACCCACCTTGCAACAGTCGATGCTGACTGATCTTTCTCACCCTCTCAGGTGCCGTCGGAGTTGCTCGATCCGCGGTCCAAGCCATTACCGACTCGTCGAACGAATCCAAAGCCTTCACCTACATGGGTCTTTCGTGGGGTCTCGGTGGTATCGTTGGCTCCATCATCGGGGGTCTCGCCGAGAGCCCGGTGCGCAACTACCCGCGCTATTTCGGCGACTCGGTCCTTTTCAAAGAGTACCCTTATTTGCTTCCTTGCCTCATCGCTGGATCGGTCACGACCACGGGTGCGATCCTGTCGCTCTGCCTCGATCGGGATGGAGGACCCCGATCGGCTTCGATCATGTTGCCCTCGGAGAAGGACGTTGAACGCGCGGCGAGGTCTTTCACCTCGATCGCGAAAGGCTTTATCGGTCGCGTCATTTCCACAGTCCGCGGCCGGGGCCAATCCATTCAACTCGACGAAACGACGGCGGGGCGTGATTCGGCCGTCTCGTTGCAAGCGTCGCCGAGCCGTGCGCAGCGCGAACCTTTGCTCTCGCCGATCGGTCTCGGATCCAACTATCAGAGCAACGGGATGTCATCCCCTTCTATCGCCGCAACGGACGAACGACAGACTTCTGCGACCCGACGCGCCTCGAATCGGTTCAGTGGCTCGGCGTATGGTTACGGCCGACTGGGACCGGGGAGCGAGACCGGTGCGAGTGGGATGAGGATGCCGAGTGCGCGAAGACCGACGGGGAGGTCCGCGTCCAGAGCGATGTCTGTTGCGACGACGAATGCGTACGCGCCGGATTACGACTTTGATCGGGGCGATTTCTCGTTTGCTCAAAGGTGGGATTCTTGCTCGGCTTGAGCCTGCACTGCTCGTACCGAACTAATGTGGCCTCGGAGGCTCTCACAGACTCCTGATGGCGAACGAACAAGCCGTCTTTTCCATTTCGGATCTTTGGGTCGCCAATGCGACGCGCGAGGCCGACGACCAATACTCGCAGGTCGAGTATGCAGAGTCCGTATTTGAGGACGAGGAGTCGCGCATCGGTGGAACGGGGACGAATGCCGGTCGAACGAATACGAGTAGGGTTGCCGGCGACGACGAATCGCGTCTCGATGTCGACGATTCGCGCTTCTCGCTCTCGGCCGAACCGGACTTTTTCGGGTACGGGACCGCGCCTCCGTCGATGGAGGATCTGCGCGGTCACGCGCGACTGCAAGAGTCGCAGCAAGGTGGCAGCGGGACGATCTCTCCCGGCGCCGAATCGCTCGCTTTGCCTGGCCAAGCGCGGCGCCGTGATCGATCGGTTTCTCGAGCGACAATGCCCGATCGCTACGCATCACCGAATCGGACCTCGTCCTACGGTGGTGGTCTGACGCAACGATACCGACACGGAAGTATGGCCTCTTCTGCTGCTCCGGGTCGAGGCGCGCCTTCGATTTTTGCCAACACCGGTCTCGACGACGAAACACTCGTGCAATCGACGCAACATGCGCCACCTCCCGGATCGCTTGGAGGGAACACCGCCGGTGATTATGGTGCAGGTGGCGGATTCGATCCCATGGCCCCTATCCCCGAGGGTCGACCTGCGAGCGTGATCGAGTACAACGAGGAGGGGGATGCGGACTCGGTCGAGGTCAAGACCGATACGACGGGTCTGTTGAGGCAGTTACCCTTGTCGATGATTGCGCAGTACTCGTTGTTGGCGCTGCACGGGTGCACGTGTGATCAGATCTTTTTGTGAGTCTCGCAGGGGGGACTCGGTCGATCCGAGGGAGGTGCTGATGCCAGACTGCTTGTACGCGCAGGTCTTTTCTCGTGACCCCTGTTCCGTCGGGTGGTCTCGGCCTCCAAGCGAGCAACTACGCCATGCTCGTCGCGTGCATGTTCTTCTTCACCATGGTCTGGCAATTCCGTCTATACCCTTTCGTCGGACCTCCGCATGGCTCCTTGTCCCACCTCGCCATGTTTCGCCTCGGTCTGATCCTCTACATCCCCGTTTACGTCCTGTTCCCCGAATTGAGGGGTCTGTTGAGGGAGAGCTCGAATTCGTTTGTGATGTTCGGGATGGTGCTGTTGAGTTCGTTGAGGTACCTCGCGAATACGTGTTCGTACACCGCTGTGATGGTACGTTATCTCGTCCTTGGGCGGGGGGGGGGGGGGGGGCGCATTCGATGCGCTCGAGTTTTTACTCCGAAACTGAAACCTTAGCCTTTCCCCTCTCCAACAGGTTCTCGTCAACGCCATGTCCCCACCGCATCTGACCCCTCTAGCGAACGGACTGGCGCAATCGTGCGTCTCCTTTGCGCGCTTCGTCGGCCCCTTGATGGGAGGAGCGATTTGGGCCGCCTCGATCGCCGAGGGGCCGAATGCGCACCCGTGGCCGTTCAATTACGCGTTCCCGTTCATTTGTATCGCCATCATTTGCTTCATGGGCTTTTTGCATTCGTTTAGGATTCATTGAGCCAGGCCTCGAGCTAAAATCATAGTTCGCGTTCGCTTGGGGTTTTCTTCTCCCTTGATTTTTCGAAAACCCAAAGGTGTATAGTGTGTTCATTATCGTAACTTTTTTACACTCCAAATACGTAGCATCCTTTAATCTTTTCCCGACTTTTTCTCAATGTAGCTCTCCCCGCAAGGTTTCGATTTACCCCCCAAAAAAAAAAAAAAAAAAAAAAAAGAAAAAAAATTACAAAAGGATTGTCAGTCGACCTCCCCTGGAAAAAACAAAAGAAGAAATCTTCCCCCCGACGCCCCCGTCCTCGCCGGCGCCGACGGTATTCTATTCCTCAAAACTGGGGTAAGGTATCCCCCGCTTTCAAATCACCCTCGACGACGACTTTTTTCAACTTTTCGTAAGCGGCCTTCAAGTCCTCATTCACGATCACGACGTCGAAAGCGCCCGTTTGGGCGGCGTAGCTCAGTTCGTTCACGGCCGCGGAGAGACGGGCGGTGAGGGAAGATTCGGATTCGGTACCGCGTTGGGTTAGACGGGCGCGGAGGGAGGGGAGCGAAGGCGGGGAGATGAAGATGTAGACTGGGTTCAGGGAGGCGTGGTTCGCTTTGATTAATTTTACGCCCTTTTTTTGGGGGGGGGGGGGGGGGGGAAGGAGGTCGCAGAGGAAATCAGGGTTTTTTTCTTTCTTTTACGTAGGGAGGTGAGGTCCGGCATGGTTCACTTTTGACAGAGTTCGATCAGACCGTGTACTTACCTGTGTATCGATATCTAGAATACAAGTCTTGTTACCTTCCCTCGCGACCGCTTCTACGGCAGCCACGGTCGTGCCGTATAGGTTACCGCTGAACTCGGCATGCTCGATGAAAGCGCCTTCTTGGACTAGGTTCAGGAACTTGTCCCGCGTCACAAAGTGGTACGATAGACCGTTCGTCTCCCCCGGGCGGGGGGAACGGGTCGTATCTGAGAATGGGAATCGAAGGGGGGGGGGCTCAGTGACGAGAGTTGGGAGGGATGGGAGGGGGGAGCTCCACTTTCTCAAGCTACGGTCAGCCGGTACCAGCCGGGTTTACGAACCCGACACCAGCCCCTCCCTCGATCCCCAGCCACATCACTGCAGCGGATAAACAAAGACCTACGCGAAATCGAGAACCCAAACTTGTCCGGATAGTCTTTGAACAGTAATTGCAGGAGCGTCGACTTGCCCGTTCCGGACGGGCCACAGATCACGATCGGTCGTAGCGCGGCGGGCAGGGGGCTGTGGGGGGGGGATGAACGGCAGTCGTGGGTAGGCTGCAGGGTGGTAGGAATGAGGGGGCGTGACGTACCTCATTGCGGAGAACGGATGGGATGTGCGTGCGGTGGGGTGAAGGGTCAAAGCAGGAGAGGCAAGTTCGTCGGCGCGTGTCGTGGCGCGCGTTCGCACACACCCGAAGGAGCGCGAGCGTCAGCCACGCCCCAGCCTCCGGGAGACATGCCGGGTGTCGGGACCCGCTTTCAGAGAAGCAAACACTTGGATTCACGCACAAGCCCGCCAGTGAAACACTCGCAACAGCAAGCATTCATTTCAGCATCAATTCACACCCTTTTCCCCCTCGACTTCCAACTCGGTATCCAACACTTTCGGCGCGCTTTCACCGTCCACTAAAGAGGTCGGTGCCGATGTATCCTTGCCAGCTCCAAGGATGATGTCCCCTACTCGCAACTTGGTGAATGCGAGCTTGCTTCGCAGGGTCCTAAGATTGGGTGAGGAAAGGGCAGAGGTGGTCAGTTCCCCCGATCGGTCGCAAAGAGTCGAGCTCATGCTCGGGTGATTCGTCCCGATCCTCACCTCCTGTACCCCTTTCGTCTCTTGAACTTTTCGACCTCAAACATCCTCCCCTTGACATGTTCCAACACCAACACCTCCGCGTTGACCTCGTCCGCTTTGAAGTACGGTAACGAGTCGGGATGACGTTGCCAATCCCTCGGAACGCCCGCGGCGTCGATGATCGTGCGGGCCATCGGCGGACGTAACAAGGGGGTCGAAGGTTGGAAAGAAGAAAGTTTGGCCGAGACGGCGGAGGTGGGTCGAGGAGGAAGGGAAGAGGGGGGAGGGCCGGCGCGGAGGGTGTAGTCGCGCGAACCGACTTCGAGGATGCGCGTCAGGGCGATGCGCTGGCCGACGCGCACGGATTTGAGCTTGGGCACGGTCAGAACGTCCTGCGCGGTTACGGTGTAGCGACGGCCCATGAGCAGGCAGGTGATGTAGTGCGACGGTTGCGAGGCGAGCAGCTCCAAAGGGGACGGACTGGCCGAGCAGAACGAGGCGACGTCAGCGCGCGCAGCCATCGCACGCATGCCGAGCGCACGTACCTCGTGGAGGGAAGCGGTTTGGGAGAAAGAGCAGATAACCGCTCGTGCTTGGACAGAGTCGGAGGTAGACCTGGGTCACGCGATGTCGACGAGAAGCTGCATCGCCAACTTGCAACGACCGGCTTGGACGAGCAGGAAAACAACCGCGTAGGAGCTGAGGATGGGCAAGTGGGATGATCAGTAAGAGCAAAAATGGAGCACAAAGCACTTAAAGATGGGCTGACCTATTGTAAACGACATGGCGGCCGCGAGGTGTACGACGGGAAGAGAGCAAGAGGAAGGACGGCGCGAAGCGTCTCATGATCGCCTGCGCTTCGAGATTGAGCTCGGACCGTTTGGGCCAGAGCGCAGCACGTCGGCAAGCAGACGTCGGTGATGGATGAGGTTGAATGCTTCATGGAGCGCCACATCTTCCATCTCTCGCACTCTATAAAAGTCAAGCCAAGATGTTGCAACAAGACCCAAGTCGAGCATTGCAGAGAAACCCCTCCAAATCGATTGGAGGATAAGGCAGAATAAAAAGCGCCTCGGTCAGGGCAACTTGATAGTAAATCGTGAAAGCGAAAAGGTTAGACGGACTAGTGATAAACAAGAGTTGAGGAACTACTTTATGAAACGAAGGAAGGTCGATAATCGACAGGAACAGGGTTCGGAGATCGTTGGAGAGCACGGAAAGAGTGAGATAAAGATCGAGCAGTCATCACCTAATACCCTCGTTCACCTCTCGGATCATCATTCACCACGCTCAACTGCCACCTCCTACCTCCCTCGCCCTCGTCGTAACCCGCGCCGAACGGTCCGCCAACTTGCATATCCGTAGGCGAAGAAGCACGCTCGATCTCGTCGTGACCCATCTCCGACCCGGGCAGGGGGAGCACGCCGGATCCGACGGGGTGAGGCTGGGACGAGCCTTCGCCGTGATCGTTCGAAGAAGCGGCGACGGGGGGTGAAGGCGTGCCGTGACGCATCTCGGAGCCTGGCGCGGTGCTGTTCGCTGCCATGGCGCGTTGGTACTCGATCGATGCCGGGCCGGGGCCGAGAGGAGTTCCCGAGTTCGAGGAAGGTCCGCTGCTACCGTACATATTCTGATGCGGCGAGTAAGGCGTCGTTGCTCCGTACGAAGAGTAGGGCGATTCCTCGGACGAGTAGATCGACGGTGGCACGTGGGGCAACGTCGGCTGCTGGCTGTGTCCACCGTGACTCGACATCGAGTTGTAGCGATGCGCCGCATAAGCCCCTGCACCGACTCCGGCCGCTCCGGCTCCCGAGCCCGCCGCACCGCGACCAAAGTCCGAGTGCACTTCCTCCATCTCGTCACCACCGACACCGGCTCCACCGGTCGAGTGTACGGGTTGAGGGTACAGGTTCGCCTGATCCTGAATCTCGGGCCAACGGATCGCATCGTCCTCCTTGCGTTGCTTTCGGCGTTTGGCGACCAGGCAGAGGATCACGAGAGCAGCGAGCGCGGCGAGACCACCGATGACGGAACCGACGATGATGCCTACGCGAGCACCGGACGAGAGACCCGACGAGCTCGAGCCACCGGAGCTGGTGCCTGTCTGGACGGCGGTAGAGGTGATGGGGCTGAGGGTCGAGGTGATGGTCGAAGAGCCAACGACGATGACTGCGAGACGGACCGCGAAGAGTCAGTCTCGGAGTCCGGGCTTTCAGCAAAAAAGGTCGTAGCGGCGCAAAGTACTCACCAGTTGTGGGCGTGATGATCACCGTTGTTGTGAGAGGGGCTAGGGGGACGAAAGCGATGAAGCTGGAACGCATCAGTGGCCGGTCCTTCGCCGAGGAAGTTCGCTCATTCAATACGCGGCGTGGTGAACTCACGAGCACGAGAGGTTGTCGGCTCTTCCGATGGTGTCGTAGTTCGAGCAGCTAAAGCGTGGGGCGGACACGATGCAAGGTCAGCTGATAAAATCACGGTAAGTGACTGGTTGCGTTCTCGTGAGGGCTTACTCGTCTCAGCTGCGGTGGTGGGACTAGGACGGGCTGAAGTTGTCGTTGTAGGTGCCGCACTGCTGAAAGGACTATTGCCACACAATCAGCATTCGAGTCTCGAGCGGGTAGTAGCAGAGCAAAAGCGGCGTTCGTGTCCCGAGTCGACTCGGCTTCCGACTTGGCAGTTTCGGGGTCGTCGGCGAAGGGGAGAGGACCGGGCACGGCGAAGCTCGTCTTGTCGAACGCGGGAGAAGCAACTCACCTCGAAGTGGTGGTAGTAGGGATCGCCGACGACGTCGTCGTCGTTGAAGCCGTCGTGGCGACGGGAGGAGTCGTCGTGTCCACGGGAGGAGTGGTTGTGGCGACAGGTGGGGTCGTGGTTGGGTCTGTCGTCTCGGGGCCGATGCTGATCAGTTGACGCTTGGCCATGAGTGCCGCGCGACGATTGGCCCCGCGGCGGCGTCTAGGTCGGAGTCCGTTTGAATCGACGTTGGAAGCGGCCATCGTCTTGTGAGGCTGTGTGGGTATGTAGGCTTTACTCGGGCTTGGTATCAAGGTATCGGGTCTCCGAGACGAAAGAGAGGGTAGGGCCACGGTTCGATTCGAAAGCCTGAATTAGGCCGGCGCACACGCTTAAGCAATACCCAATTGAGAGGCGACGGAGGCGACGAGCGCGCGCGAACAGACGTCCGGCGTGGCGAGTGGCGACGGAGCGCGCCGGTTTAGGTCGACGAGGAGGGGTGGTAAGGACTTGAGAGTCGAGAAAGGACCCAAAGCGGTACAAGCAAGGAGCGAGTGGTGTGCACAAAAAGTCGACAAAGGATCACGGGGTGAGAGAGGAAGAAGTAAAGCTGCCGGGGACGATCGCTGCTAGGGCCGACTCGGCGAAGCAAAGGAGGCGATGTAGCTCACGCCCATGCGGAGCACTGGCGGAGCGCGACCTCGGCCAACGGCTGCCAGACTTCAGCATGAGTGGCGTCAAATCTCGGCTGAACTCGCCGAGGGTGCCAGTGTCCCTGGCCGGGACCGATTCGATCCGGCTGGGAGACGCTTGCTCGACGTGGAAGCCTGGATCTGAAATCATAGCATCGAATGAAATCGACAGGAGTTATATTATGAAGGACCGTCACGCCGAATCACAAGTCGGCTCTACGATAGATCGAGGCCCATCGACGAAAAAAAAAAAAAGAGTTTGGCGCCGCACGCGATCACGAACGTCGACGTCATTTCCAACTCTTTCACAAGTCCCCTTCGCGGCGTGTGTGTGGCCGTGTTGATAATCCAACCAAAGTGAACGTTCAAAAAGTCGAGTGATCCATCTGGATTTATGCTGAAGCGGCCTAACCCTGGCTTGGGATCGAGGTCACGTGTTTCCGACCCATGGTCGGCCGATGGGGAGTGGAAAGGCCCCTCGATCATTGTCACTGGTGTAATGATTGGCTCTTTCTATATTCTTCCATCCTAGCTCTGGTTGTCTTCCTGGGGTAGAGTTGACTGCTCCTCCGACTCAATCCCGAACGCCGCAAGCTCTTCCTCGAATGTCTCATCGCGAACTCGTGATGGAGAGCCCTTCCATACTAGTACAACATATCTCCAAACTACACCCGACCGAATCGGTCCATCAAGGCCTCTCACATTCCTTACAAGCCCAATCCACTCCCTTCGCTTCTTCCCTACTCATAACTCTCACCCCCCCTTCCCCTTCCCCTTGCCCATCATCACCTCTCCCCACGCCAGTTTTCGTAGTCGTACTACTCGATCCAGGTAGGGTCTGTAGAGTTTCGAGATAGGCTTGCTTGCGCCTTTGTTCATCGAATTCGGCTTGACGGGCTTGACGTTTCGCAGCGAGACGGGCATCGTCTCGTAGTACACCGGCGAACATGGTCTATCATTCGCGCGAGCAAGGGAAGAGAACAGGGAGCTTAAGTCGGTTGATCACGAGGTGATGAATGAGTTTGAAGAGAGGCGTGAGGTGAAAGGGTCCTAGTGCCGACTTTCTTACCTGTCGTTCTTGGTATTGCGAGAGGTGGACACCGCCGATCGAGGCGACGGCGATGACGAGCGAGAGGCCGAAGAAGGCTTTGGCCGAGCGGGACATTCGATCTTGTTGCTTTTGTCCGACTGGGCAAGCGTTTAAAGAATTCAGGTCGATAAAGAGGTGCTTGGGGTTTTAGGTGGGGAAGACGGAAAGGAGTACGGTGGCGCGAACCTCGAAGCGCTTTTACAAGACCTCACAAGACTGTCGACTGTCACGATGCAATTCTGCAAAACCATCGAAACTCTGAAGGTTCTTCGAATTGAGACGAGTTTGAGGTAAAGTGGTATTATTACGGGTTTTTATATCCAAAAAAGAGTGCGACTTGAAAAGTCCAAGGGTAGATAAAGCAATAATTCGAAAGCCAGAAGAGTAGACCGAGAGGAACGAGGGGTGAGACGAGGGGGCAAAGCCAAGTGATGACAAGTTTTTGGTGAGGGAAACGGGCCGAGCCGAGCCGAGATCCCAAGAAACGCAACGAATGTCCGCTCCTTACTTCTCCTCCGGCTTCTTGCACACGAACAACATCATCGGCGTGAACAACTTCTCTCTACCTCCCGCGACCAAGGCAACGGAGGCGGTGACGAGCGCTTCACCGACGTCGTGCGTGCCTTTGGGCACCAAGCCGATTTTCTCCAAGGCCCAAACGGTGTTTTGCGTGCAGAACTTGCCGAAACGGGTCATGCGCCAGCACTTTGCGGAGAAGGGGGATGAGGCGAAAAGAGTCAGCGGATTGAAAATCGGAAAGGGAGGGAACGGGGGGGGGGGGGGGGGGGGGGGGGGCGACAACGCACGATCACGTAATCCCAGAGTGTTTGGCACTTTTTCAAATCCCCTTCGAGCGGGTAGTACCACTTGACCTCGTCGTCGCGATCGGCGAGATCCTCCTCGTGCAAGATCTCGAACCCGACGTTTTGAAGGGCGGTGCGGCACGCGTCGATCGAACGCATCTCGGGGATCCCGTCGCCGACTTCGATGCCGTGCGCGATCTCCTTGTGGTGAGGGATCTTTGGGTCCCATGCGTCGGTCATGCACCATTCGTAGACGCCGAACTGGGAGAAGGAGGAAAGTAAGATCAGCCACCCGGAACTTGGCCAAACGCGATCCAGTCCAGACACTTTTTTCACTCACGACTCCCCCAGGCTTCAACACCTTCTTGATCTGGTTGTAACACCCCTCCCAATCAGGGGCATGGCACGTCGCCTCGATCGCATAAACGGCATCGAACGAGTTTTCGCCAAACTGTTCGGACAACTTCATGAAATCGCCCTTGACGAACGAAACCTGATCACCGAGACCGGCCTTGGCGGTGTACTTGTTCGCACGGCCGACTTGGAACTCGTTGTTGTTCACTCCGACGACGTGCGCGTCGGTGAACCGCGCGATCTCGCGAGCAGGGCCACCGACGCCGCAGCCGACGTCGAGGACGCGCATTTTGGGGCGGATGCCCGTTTGAGCGGCGAGGTAGTGCTCGTGGCGTGCGATGGCTTGGTAGAAGGCTTCGCCCTTGTCTGTGGGGGGAGTCGAGAGGCGTGGAGCGAGTCAGTAGGCGTGGACGTGCGCAAGCCTCGGCCGGGTCGAGAACAGGAAAGGATACGTACAGTAGCGGCAGAAGTGGAACGACGTTCCCCACCCGTACTCGTACAGCTCGGTAGCACCTAGAGAACACGAACCCATTCTAAAAGAGTCAGCATCCACTTGCATCGGCCCTTTTCTTTCCCCCCTTCTCCGGCATCCCCAACGCGTTCCGCATCACCACCACCACCGCACCATTCCCTCCCCTCCCTCGAACGGTAAGAAGAAACGTACCATCATAATAGCTATTGACCACGTCTGTGTAGACATCCTTCCTCTGCTCCGTCATTTCAGCAGTATCATTGGCCGAGTTACGGTCCCAGTGTTGGGTGTAGGACGCGATCCCGGCGCGGTTGCGCGCGTCGCCTTTCGTTTGGGCGATCAACGCCGTCGAGGAAGCTTCGTTTGCGTCGTCGCTCGAACCATTCGCGCGGGGGGCGTTGACCATTTCGTGAGTGAGAAGTGGGTAGGGTGGGGTGGGGAGTGTGAAGGCCCCTGAGATGCGCGGGAAGAAGGGTCAGACGGAGTGGGTTCAAGCAAGCGAGGCCGAGCCAACCCAAGCGCCTCCTTTTGGTAAAGCAGGCGAGACAACCACGCCGCGTAGGACCAAACAGAGGTGGGCGAACAGAGGCGCTCACAATGTGCAAGGGGATAGAATTCGTTGTTGAAACGAAGCAGTTTTAGTGAAGATGTTGAAAAAGTCGGGGGGTGAGCGGGTAAAAAGGAAGGAAGCAGCAACTTACCCTAAGTTGGTGAACGCGGTCGAACGATCCGAAGCGACCGATCTCCCCGTCGGCCGATCATTCCGCACAGAAGAGCGATCTCAAACGACGAGCGGTTTGAGCTCGCGCGCGTGAGGCTGTGAAGGCCATCACCGACTCGCCGGCGCCAGGAAGGAAGGCTGGCCTTTTCAGGCGGTCCAAAATGTATCTCCTTCGGTTTGTCATTTTTGTCGTTGCAAAGGGGGAGTTGATATTGCAGACAACCAAGGAGGGTGTTGCGATACAGGGGTCGCGTTCTGGGCGAGAGAGAATGATGATGATATGTCCGATGAGGAGCTATCAATACTCGGGCGTGAATTCATTATCGTACAATTCCTGCGCGCCAACCAAAGAAAGCAATCGTCAATGCGTGAGCAAGCTCTCGGCTCAAATCAAACCAAGAAAAAACTGACCGTCGGTCGAAAAGGCCATTCGGCGAACGCATCCGCAATCACGACCCATTCGCCCACGTCCAGAGCTTGGACTTCTTTCCCCAACGGTGGACCGCCGCGGGCGAGAATGGTTGGGATCAGGTTCCCGGCCCCGACGGCTAGACCGCTGTGGGGTGTCGGATTCGACGAGCAAAGGGGTCAGTGGGGAATGTTTCCGAGCGGGGAAATTGGAGGGGGGTGACGCCGACGCACGGCATCGTCCTCTCCCAACCGGTCGATTTCGAAATAAACATCTGCTTCGTTATAAACTGCAGCACTTCGAAATCCTGCGCCATCGGCTCGATCCAAGGCGTGACTATGATGGGCGAATAGGTGTTGTGGTCCGAGCGGGGTTTGTGGAAATGATGTTCGGTCGGCGTCCAGGGCCTCGTGAGAGCGGTCGGGGTGAGAGAGGCGACGGTGGAGAGTAGGACGCCGGCTTTGTGGCGGTCTTGCGAGCCGATCGGGGCGAGAAGTTTCTGGAGACGAGAGAGATGAGGCCGGCCCAGATCAGCTCGAGAATGCGCACTCGAACCCGTTCTGGGACCTCACCTTCCAATACGCATCAGCGGCGATCGCACCGATGCTGAAGCGACCGTATTTCCACAACCACATCTTGGTCGCGGCGGCCGAGACGCACTGCATAAACAGTTGTTCGCCGTGGCGGTTCGTCGATTGTTGCAGCGCGAGGAAGAGCCCATCCTGGGCTGCGAGAGCTGAGAAAGGAAGGTGAGATGCGGCGCCTGAGCCAGGGGACTATTTGCGATCGAAGCTCACGTTCGTTCCAGGGTCGGTGGACGACGTCTTTGAGCAGTCCGAGTTCGTCGATCTCGGCGTAGGAATCCCACGAGAAGCCATCGCCCTCGTGGATGTAGAGACGTTGTGGATCGTCCTGGCGGGAACGTAGGTCCTTGAGGATGGGGAGGTAGCGGAACGAGTCTTCGAAAGCGATGACGCGTTTGACGTTGGGCAGTTCGAGGAACGCTCTGGTGAGACCGCCGGGACCTGAGCAGGAGATGGGATCAGCTCGTTCGCGTCGCGTAGGTTGGGAACGGACCAGGCGGAGAGACTGGTGCTGACCTGCAAAAGGTTCGACGACGACCACATCATGCATCTTGTCGACCGCCCAAGCTCTGACCACATCCCTCGCCGAATCAAGGTTGATCAGGGTCGGTCTCGACCGAACGGGAGCCATTGAAGACACGGCGTTGAGAAGCTCGTGGTTGTGGAGACTGGCCGGCAGCACCGGCGGTCGGCGGGTGTACGGAGCGCGTTTGCGCGGTCGACTTGGCGTGGTTTCCTGTTCGAGGTCGGGGGCCGTGGTGGCCTTGGCTTTTGGCTTTGGCTTGGACTTGGGTTGGGGCTTGGAGGAAGGAAACTGGTGGGAGGTCGACGTGGACGAGAACGGTCGAGAGGGCGCATAGCGGGGTAGGCGGGAGAGGCACGCCGGACAGAACGGTGTGGTCGGTAGCGATGACGGGAGCAAGGTCGAGGACAGTCGCAGTGTTGTGGTGGCGCGCATCCTGAGGATGTGAGGAGGGGGGGAAGCGAGCGAGGAGGGAGGAACGCCGGGAGACGTGCCAAGTCGAGCTGCTAACCGGCCTAACTCGTACTTACTCGTGCTTACTCTTGCTTACTACCGGCTTGCTATTAGCCTGCTGGCCTGCGAAAGAAGAACGACCGCGCGTATTAGAAGACTTGAGGGCACGTCACCGTTCACGCCGCCGCGCTCTTATAACAGCAGAATTTTGATTTTGATTTTCCAATGATGAGTATGCACTCTCTTTAACATTACTTTCTATCATTTTTTCCTCGTTTTCCTCGTCTCCACAGACACCGCTCCACGGACATTGCCAGCGGTCCACACTGGCGTGCCTCCTGACGTCCTGACTCGCACCCGCTTAATAGGCCGGATCCCCTCCGCAGCCCTCTGCAACCCTCCGCTCGACCGACGCTCGGACTCGGACTCGGACTCGAACGATGGCCTCGCTCACGCTCACGCACAGCACGTCTGCCGGCAGGGCAGCTGCCCTCTTGGCTGCTGTCTACGGCCAATATGTTCCCGGCTTGACGATCGCACACCGCGACAAGGTGAGCTCCGCACTTTCTCCCGTCGTTCTCTGGCGACTGAGCGATCGCATCTCGGCTCGGACGAACGGAGCTGATTGTTGGCGTTTCCTCGTCCCTGGCGCATCTCACCTCGTGCTCAGCTCGAATTCAAATCCGCTTCATCGCAAACGTCCACGACGCTGGTCGATACCGCGAAAGGCCTCCTCGAAGCAGCAGGCAAAACGAACGATGCTCTCGGAGGCGCCGCGGACCAAGTGCAGCAGAGCGTATTGCACTACCTCAAGCTGGTCGACGAGAACACGTTCGAGGGCGACAAGGGCGCCGAGGTCAGTGAGAGATGAGCGGGCCATGGGCAGTCGATAGGGCCAACTGACGAGCTCGTGCTTGGCGAGCAGGTCGCCGATGCCGAACTGACGACCAAGACCTTTCTCGTCGGCGAGTCCGTCTCGGCTGCCGATCTCAGTCTCTTTGCAGCGGTCCATCCGACGGTCGTACGTATACGGACCGGTTTCTGGAGCGTGCTTGCGCTCGCTGACGCTTCATCTTGCCGCTCCGCACGCTTCCTCCTCTTTCCCCCCACCAGGCCTCCGCAACGCACACCCAACACCTCGCGCACCCTTCCCTCTCCCGTCACTTTAATCACATCCAAAACCTGCGCCTCGTAGCTTCCCACCTGTCGGCCGTGTTCGCCTCCTTCCCCGAACCGGTCAAGATCGACGTCGAGAACGTGCCCGTGGTCGAGATCAAGCAACAAGCCAAAGTCAAGAAGGCTCCCGCCCCCGCTGCTGCGGACGCACCCAAGGAAGCGGGCCAGCAGGAGATGGCGCACAAGGCGCAGGTCGTCGAAGAGCTCAAGAAGGAGGTCGAAACCGTCGATCCTATCGCCGCAGCCGAAGGCACGACCTCGTCGGCGGCGAAACCAAAGAAGGAGAAAGCGGAAAAGGCCAAGAAACCTACGCCTGCTGCACCTCTCGTCGAAGCAGCTGCACCTTGGATGATTGATCTCAGGGTCGGCAAGATCGTCGAGGTGGCTGTGCACCCTGATGCGGACTCGTTGTATGTCGAAAAGATTGATGTGGGCGAGGAGGAGCCGAGAACGGTCGTTTCGGGCTTGGTCAAGTACATGACCTTGGAGCAGAGTGAGTGCACGCTTGAGCGCAGAAACAGCGCTCGACGACGTCGCTGATTGTGGGCATCAATCAAAATCACAGTGCGAGGCGCTACGCTGATCACGGTGTGCAACCTCAAGCCGGCCAACATGCGCGGCATCAAATCGTTCGCGATGGTGCTTTGCGTAAGACCTTGCTTCACGTATTCTCGACTAATTCCAAAACTACATTCCAGTAACTGATCCGACACTTTCCTCTCCCAGGCCACCGCAGCCGAAGGCAAGGAAGCCGGGATCGAATTCCTTTCCCCTCCCGAGGGTTCGGTCCCCGGCGATCGGGTTTATTTCGAAGGCTTCGAGGACCGACAGGCGTTGGAGATGCTCAACCCCAAGAAGAAGATTTTTGAGACGATTCAACCGGCGTTCACGACGTTGGAGAACCGGGAGGGCGCCTGGGTCGACAAGGAGAGTGGGAAGACGTATAAGATTGTGACCAAGAGGGGCGAGTGTAGGACCCAGAGTTTGGTCGGGGCCAGTTTGAGTTAGTGCACGAGAGGGGAGGTGCAATGCAGTATGTTGATATGTCACGTGGGCATCTATACGTCGGATAGGGAGAGGTTGTAAAGATGGAAGTAAGCTTTGTACAATCGGTCGGTGCGATTTGAGAGCGCGACTGGCGACGAGGACGTTTGAGGGCGCCTGCGAGTGCGAACGTGTCCGTCTTCCACCCCCCCTCTCACCCCACAGCAGGTCGCACGCCCATCTCTATCCCGACCCCACTGCACCTCGTTCTCGACTCTCCCCCACGACCTCGATCGACCCTTCTCCGTCATCATGCCCCCCGCGCTCTCGAACCGAGTCCGTTCGCTGAGCCGACGACACCTCTCCTTCTTCAGCTGGGCCCTCCTCGTCGATTGGCTCGTTGTGGTCGGACTGTGGTGGGTCGGGACGTATATCGAGAGGCAGGAACCGTACAAGCGGGATGTGGTGCATTACCTGGGTGAGTGACCGGACGGCCGGCGACGTGGTCAATCGCCCTACCCGCTGACCGACCGCATCGTCGTGCGCTCCCCAGCCGACCACGACCTCTCCTGGCCCCACACCCAACACGAACGCGTTTCGGTCCGCAAACTGAACCTGTTGAGCGTGTACTTGCCCCTGGCGCTCATCTTGCTCGTCTCGGCGCTGCGCAACTCCGTGCAGGAGATGCACCACGCCGCGTTGGGCTTGTTGGCCAGTAGGACCTTGATGACGATCACGGTCGAGTTTATCAAGAATAGGGTGCGTCAACGCCGTCGATGCGGTCTTTTGATCGAGCCAATGTGTCCTTGACCGGGCGTGACATGGGTGCGAACCCGGCCCAGACAGCACGACTCGCACGTGGGGCGCCGCAGATCAGCTGATCGCCCTCCTCGGCGCCACGTTTGCTTTATTGGGCCCCGGCTCGCGCTGTAGGTTGGACGTCTCCGTCCCGACTTTCTCGATCGATGCGCCTACAGCGTCCTCTCCCACGACTGTACCGGACCTTATTACCTCGTCAAGGATGGCAGGAGATCGTTCCCCTCGGGTGCGTGCAAGAATTTCTGTCTGACCCCGACTGCGCATCAGCATCGGCTGAGCTCGCACTTGCAGGTCATTCATCCGCTTCGTTCCAAGGCTTGTTCTTTTTGTGCTTGTTCTTTGCGGGCAAGAACGGTACGTACACACGCCATCATTCTCCCGCCCGCGCTCCTGGTGCGGCTGGGACTGACGGGTCAATAGTCTGTCCTTGCGGCGCGACACAGGTGCGTTTGCCTTCCAGGCTCGATTCCCTCGCTCGACGATCCTGCAATCACGCATGCTTCGACTTGTAATCACCCTGTCGCCTCTGCTCTTGGCGCTCTGGATCGTCATCACCCGCCTCGAGGACCACATGCACCACCCGACCGACGTACTCGCCGGATCGACGATCGGTCTCCTCGCTGCGAGCCTCGGGTACGCCATCTATTGGCACAACCCGTTTGATGCGCACAAGTTGCATCTGATGGGTTGCGCTAGGCAGGTTTATGGAGCCGAGGAGTCGGAAGGTCAATTGTTGTTGGAGCAGGACGTCGTGGAGAGCGATTTGGAGGAGGGGGGGAGGAGGGGAGTCGTCGACGAGTGTTGATTTTTAGGGAGCACTGTGCGATGCATTTTATTTTTATTTTTATTGGCTATTGCCGTAAGTGGGGAAAGGCTCGATTGGTGGAGGAAGGATCGTCATTCGTCGGAAATTTGGCAGAACCTATCGAGAAGAGTAAAACGGCCCCGGCATGCATGACAACACTATGAAGCGACTACAGCAAATCGACTGATCTCGATCGTGCCCCTCTCACTACATCTTGATATTCTGGATCATCGCCCGGTCGAAACGTTTCCTGAACGCAGGCTTTATACGCCGCTCACCGGGCGTTCACATCGTCGGGTTCAGAAGGGTGTTGCCCGCTGTTACTCGTCTTGAGATCGAGCAGGATTGTGAAAAGTGGGACCGTCGTAGTCTGTCTGCATTGGCGAGCCAGCGCCGATCAACGTCGGACCGGGCAAAGTCAACCCATTCGCATGCCGAATCGCAGTCGCAGTCGCATTCGTCGTTCCCACCTCCCCCGATCCCGATCCCGAAGCCGCGAACCCGATCCCGATCCCGGACATCATCATCTGTTGCTGCTGCGCTTGTTGCTGTTGTTGTCTGATCGTCACCATCTGCACGAACGCCATCACTTCTCCATTCGTAGGCTCGCGGTCGGTCAAGTGCGCGAACAGCGTCGCACGAAGGGAGTCGACCAGGGACGTCCACGACTGCGGGCAGAGGGCGGAGAAAGTGGAGGGGTCAAAGGACACGGTAGGGGAGGGGAGGGGAGAGGGGGACGGGGGTGGTGCAAGGGTTGGAGCAGGGGAGGGGGTGACTTGGGGTAGGGGCAGGAACAGGGGCGGTTTGAAGCCTGGTGGGGGTGGGGGTGGGGGTGGGGGGGCAACGAGTGATGGGTTCGCAGTCGTGGATGGGAAAGAAGGTAAAGGTCGCGGGACAGGGGATGAAGAAGATTGTTCGACAAACGAAGTGAAAGCTCGGTTGTTTCGAGAATCTGGACCATTAGACGAGTGTAGGGCGGGAGGAGGAAGGTTCGAGCGGGAAGGGTCGTTCAAAGAAGGCGGTCGCTTCGCAGGCAAATCGACAAGCGCGAATTGTGAGGCATTGAAAGGTAATGCTGAAGATGTTGGCGTTGGGGGAGAAGGTACGATCCACGATGCTATCGCAGGAGGTGGCGGTGGTGTCGGTTCGTTCGGAAGGCTGTTCGATAGAAGGGAGATGCGCCGGTGAGCGACGACTTGACTTTTTTCGTTGCCCCGACGTCAGGTTTATACGCACAAGACCCCGGATTTTGCGCCTTCAATCGCGCGAGCTACTTCATCCTGGATCGAGAATGCGGGTCTGCCTTTGCCGTTCGTTGTCGAACACGAGCTGGAGGAGGTCCAGGTCGAGGCCGAGGTCGGATCGGATTGAGCGCCGAAGAGGGCGAGCACACTGGCTGGCAGGCCTGAAGGTGCCGAGGTGGGAGGGTCTAGAGCGTGAACAGAGTGGTAGAAGCATGAATAGGTGCTATCTCAGCTCTCTAGCACAAATAGAAATGCAAAGAACGCGGAGATAGACATTGCAAGCTTCGCACGAGGATCGATGCGCCCTCGTTGATCGATCGATCGCTCGCTGTGACAAAGCTACAACGAAGGTCGCACCGAAAAGCAGGACCCGAATCAGAACACGAGGGTAAATGCACTCACCTTGTGTTGCTGCATCGGTATAGGCGCCTGGGGGAGGCGATGGCGGAGGTGCGGTCGAGGTCGAGAGTGAAGCGGATCCGTTCGCTCCGCTGGCGCCTTGTTGATCAAAGGCGGCCATCTTGGCGTTGATTCGGGAGAGCGATGACGACGAGAAAACGCCTCCCTTTTGCCAGATTTCAAGGATCTTGCGCACTTTTTCCTGTGGGATCGCAGTCGAGAGCACGGTGTCAGTTGGCCGAGCGCGTTCGATTGGCAAATCCGCGTTTGCGAAGCAGAACGACAAGCTTTGACAAACACGATGCTGTTGTTCGCCACTCTCCCACGAGTCGAGTACGATCTTGGCGAGCATGGCTTCCAACTCGGTCATAAAGGCCGCATAATCCGGTGTGGCCGATGATGCGGTCGAGGTCGACGGTTCGAACGACGACACGGACTGCTCCTTGAGTGCTCGCTTGACGCGCTTCCTGCCCTCCCGTGCGATGGCGTCGACGAGGTACAACGAATGAAGCTTTTGCGGTGGGGTGGCTTTGCGATGGTGGCGAAGGATCGAGGCGACGAGCGGGGTGTCGGGCTGTACGGATGTGACAAGTCAGCGCTCGGCGCGACGCAGGGCCACACCACTAGAGCCGTAAGCGCACATGGACATTGAGCATAGCACTTTCGACGACGGCTTCCACTCTCGAATGAGACAGCGACTTGGTGAGCGCCTGTCGCACGAACCGATCAAACTCCTGCGAAGACGACTCGGACTCGTCCGTCAGCGGCGATAACAAGGCAGTGTGCTGAACAGAGCCGCACTCGGCGTATCAGGTGCTTACCTCGATCGTTGAGGTGGCCATAGCCTACGTCGCGGAGGGATACCGGATCGAGCACGGCTGATGTCGCCAGTGAGGTGCGGGAAGCCAAAGCCATCCTCTTGCCGCGCGCAGGGCCGCAGGGAGTTGCCGGCGAAGCCAAACCAAAAAAAGGTAATAAACAAACACCAGTGGGAACCCGTTAAATTAACGGGAGGATGAAATCAAATAGCAGGAGAATTGAAGAGTATACATGATGTGGAAAAGTCACAGTGAGATCCGAGATGATGAAATTCGCAGGAGAATCAAACGGTTTACATGGTCTCAGTGAGAGTAAACCACACAATACTACAGCATCGAAGCTATTCTCCATTCATTGCCCTGAGAACAGAGCGGAATACTGGGTTTGGGGTCACGGTGGTTGCGGCTGCCGCTCGATCGACGGCAGGTAGGTCGTCGTCATCATCGGCGGGGTCGCGAGAGGGCAGTAGCACCTTGATTCGATCAAAACTCATGGCTCGAGACAATGCCACATACAGCTGCCCATGAGTGAAGACGGGATGCAGGGAAAGATCGACGCCAACACGATCGAGTGATTGATCTGAGGCTTTACTGATCGTCATGGCCAAGGCAACTCGAAGCGGGAACTGGAGCCGGCGAATAGTGAAACCAAGTTGGCGATTGCTAGTCGCATTTGTCTCGAGTCGCACGCGAGGTATGAAGACCGTGGTGCCCGCTCGATCTCCGGTCAAGATGATGGCTTGAATGACTCGCGATCTTGCGTGCGAGACGATAAGGCGGGTACGATTGCAGAGGCCGGCGTCTGGGTCGAGATTGCGAAGAAGAACGACAGGGATCCCTTCCTTGAGACGCAAGTGATGCGCGGGGAAGTTGGACGGGTTGATTGAATGCAGATACTCTGGCAAAATAAGATCAGGCGCCATTCCACCCCCAGCTTCGCCTGCCTCGACAACCTCGTCTGCGCTACGATACTCGACGTAGTCGCCATCGAACTCTTCAGGCAGCTTGGCATTGATGCGGTCGACCGTTGCGTTATGCGGAGCTAGGACTGCCTGACGCGAGAACAGCTGAATCAGGTCGTTGAGGGACTCCTTGTTCACGGTCCTTAGACCGGGGTAGACAAAGTTGACCAATCCTTCGGCGGTTCTTTGACCATCCGGGAGCAGCAGGTAATCAGGCAGCTGCGAAACGAATGGAAGGGGTCTTAGTGTCGGTTGGTAGGGTCAAAGAGGGGAGCCAAACGTACTGCAATCTTGTCGTATGGGTGCATGTTGGCAGTTCCATCTCCCACGGTGAGTAGCCATTCCGCAAAGTCGCGCGTTCGAGCCAATTGAGCCTCGTCCATCGCATCTGCGTTCGAGCTGAGACGCATGTTTTCGGTAAGTCGCAAGATACGAACGTCGCGCCAGAAGTCTGCCTTGATGAGGGATGCATCGACGATTTGACCGGGAGTTCCTTTAGGAACGACAGGAAGGCATTGGCGAAAGTCCCCTGCAAATTGAAAACCTCGTTAGCGTGCAGTCGTTCAGAGCGGAGGCGGAAGAGCCCAACTGACCCGCAAAGATTGTTGTCACCCCGCCGAAGAGCTCCTCGGTCTCTCGGAGATCACGCAGCATCGCAGACGGACGGAGCGAGCTAACGATTTGGTACTTGGGCCGACCATCGGGATATCGATCACCGTGCACCTGAGGATAAGGTCTTGCGGTCCACGATCTCCCGGGTTGGTGTCGGAATCGCAGATAAGCATCGCCATTTCCGTGCTTGACGTAGGAAGGTTGTGGGTGCGTCGGTCTCGGCCAGGTGGTAGACAGAGGCGCAGGACCCACTGTTTGGCCGTATCCCAACCTGCGCGGGCTTTGGCCGATGCGAACTCCCTCACAAAGCGATTGCCGGTGCGCAACATGGACTCGAGCTTGGTCAACGTTGATCTTCGTATGCGACTCTCTGCGCTGTCGGGTCCAAGTCGTGTGTTGGTGGCCTCGGCTGGGTCGATCAGCCATGTCTGAGCAAAGGCTGGGCGTTGATCCACGGCAGGGAGCAGGGCGCCGAGTCGATGGTAAAGACGACCAAATACGCGAAACACGGGGGGTCCTAGCGTGCCCACTTGAGTTTGGTCCCAGTGGGCAGCGAGCGAAGTAAACGACAACGCGTTGTTGTACGACCGGGCGTTCTCGCGGAACGCTTTAGGTTCTGTGTGCGTGGGAAGATTGTCGGGGGAAGATTGTCGCACAGTCCAGCATGTGGGTCTACTGCAGACGAATGTTGTTGGACGGAGCAACTGACCGCTATCCGAGCCTTCAAGAAGCTGCCGATACTCGGGATCGGGCTGGCGTACCTTGCCCTGCGAGCAGCACGTGCTGAAGTGTCCGGTGGACTTGGACCTTTCGCACTCCCAGTGTCGAGCCTTGCAGTGGGTGCACACGGCCGTCTGGGGTCCGAGGTCCTCGCGGATCGAAACGTGGGGCTTGAGGGGTTTGAGCGCGATTCGAGCCCGGCGCACTCGCCTTTGCGGAGGTGGCGGTGGGGTGGGCTCAGCGTCGGGTCGGCCATCGCGCTGAGCACGCTGTCCGTTCTGCACAGCTGCACGGCGGGCTCGTAAACGTGTCGCAATACCAAGATCGGTTGAATTGTTGTCATGACGCGCGGGGGGCTGATTCTGTTGATCAGAGCGGGGGGAAAAGGAGGGTCGAGCCGCGGGGCGCCCAGCAGCGGGCGCTCGAGCAGGCCCATGGTACGGCGCTACCCTCGCGCCCAAGACTTGGCGAGGTTGCGATGGCCCTCCCTGGCGACGTTGGGACCGGGGCATGATAGTGGCGAGGGTTTGTTCTTGAATGAGTGTCACGGGTATTGGATGAGAGTGGGAGGGAAAAAGGAAACGTTCGAGGGAGTGGCGCAGGATTATTTACGTGCTTTGGTTTGTTGTTCAGCCCCTAATGCCGCTGGTCGACTGCCGGAATGACCCTGGCACCGCCGGCGCACCGCATCACGTGACAGACGCCAGCCCTCACCTCGCGCGTCAGGCGGAGCTGTGCTGTAGAAGTAATATCATGCAAAGCCACGCGCTTGCGGTTAATTAACTACAACATTCGTAGAAGCATTGGTTCATGTCAGCGAAAAAAAGAAGGAAAATACTGGGAGCGCTGTAGCTTCGTTGGAACGGCGCGAAAAATACAAAAGTTACCACAGCGCTTATACATGACTTCTGATCGGAACATGGACACCACAGGCAGCTGCGGCAGACACAACAGTATGCTGTTATATCCACCACATGCGGCCCTCCGGGCCGCAACCGACTCAAAAATAGCGATTTTAGGTACATTCCTTAACTCACCTTTTTTATATATAGAGGTAGTAAAATGAGAAAAAAAAAAGGGGTAGGAACCAGAACGAAGGAAAGACAAACACATGATGTGGGTCATAGTACGTTCTTGTTGCAAAACCAAGTCGGCATTTCGCGGCGTATCCAGTACACCTACACCAGGTACACCTTCGTAGACATGGAATGGTGCCTAAGCTTGAGAAACCTGAGGCCGACGCGGGTCTCGAACGCCGCAGCGGCCTCAATTCAAAGCCTTTTCACGGCTCAGACAGCAGTTCACGGCTCAGACAGCAGTATAAGGGATAAAGAGGTACCCCTTGGGGTTACCTCTCAGGGTTAGAACGGGTTAGAACGGGCTATGAACGGGTTAGAATGGGCTATGAACGGGTTAGAATGGGCTATGAACGGGTTAGAATGGGCTATGAACGGGTTAGAACGGGTTACAACAGGTTAGAACGGGTTGGGAACGGGTAGAACGGGTTAGCGAACCAACAGTGACCCTGGCGTCGAACGATGACAGGACTTCATGATGCCCGGAGCGGTGCGCGTGATGGCGCGATCCGCCCAAGACGGAATAAGAGACTGACGAGCGTGTAATCCAACCGTCAGTTAATTGCAACGGAAGTGACTGTGAAGCTAAACATGCGTACCTGACGAGCGTGTAATCCAACCGTGGAGAGAAGACAACGGTTGGTGCGCATCGCCAGGCTTCACTAAACAGACAGGCGCTTCTAGCGCTTCTAAAGAGATTACCAATGAACGCGCGCAATTCCTATGCCTCATTCCTAACACACCAACTCGCCCCTTCACGCGATGAATCGATAAGCCCCATCGCGTGTACAAACTGATAATGCTTCTGAGTCCCGAGCCCTTTAGTAAGAACGTCCGCAGCCATTGTGCCGGTGGGAGCCCAGACCATCTCGATTGTGCCCTCCGCAATGTGATCTCGGATGAAGTGGAAATGGATCCCGATGTGTTTGGTGCGAGCATGGAAAGCCGGGTGTTTGGCCAGAGCGATAGCCGATTGGTTGTCACCCCTCAGACGGGTCGGCGATGCCTGCTCAAAACCAAGATCGGCCAGCAGCCGACGCAACCAGATCCCTTCACGAGCAGCGTACGACATGGCCACGTATTCGGCCTCGGTGCTCGACAGAGTGACAAGAGTCTGACGTTTGGCGATCCAGGAGATTGCCCCGCCAGCGCACGTGAAGACGTAGCCCGAGACGCTGCGGCGGGTCACAGGGTCGGCACCATGGTCCGCGTCGACAAAACCCTCCAAAATGGCCGACATCGGCTGATGGGTCTTCTGGTATCGAATGCCAAAGTTACGAGTGCCGACGAGGTACCGGAGAATGTGCTTGAGCGCCTCCCAATGTTCCGCCTCGAAGTTGTTACAGAAACGAGCAGCCTTGGACACGGCGAAAGCGATGTCGGGCCGAGTAGTGCCGGACAGATACAGAAGCTTGCTGACAATGGCACGGTATGGTATGGAAGCGGGGTCGAAATCAGAGCTCACACGGTTCCTCAGCGTGGACGGTGCGGCAAGCAGGGTCGGACGCGGATTATACTCTGACCCAGGAAGAAAGACGCCTCGTCCGTGCTGCGAGCCTCAAAACGCGCCTTGAGCTGAGTGAGAACGCCGTCGAGGTCGCCGTCACCTGTGAGCAGTCCGTCGTCGACATGAATGGAAAGGAAACAGCGCTTATCCCCTTCCCTGCGGATGAAGACGGCATGATCGCTGTCGGTACGCGTGAAGCCGATTGACAAAATCCACTCGGTGAAGACCTTGTACCACTCCCTACCCGCCTGGACGAGTCCGTACAGCGCGCGCTGAAGGCGCACGACTTGCCCACTGGGCAGGCGCATGTAGATCTCCGTCCCACCGAGATTGCCGTTGAGGTATGCCGACGAGACGTCGAATTGCCGGGTCTCCCACCCGTTCTCAACGGCAAGGGCGAGCAGCAGGCGATGGGAGGCGGCGCGGCCAGTAGGCGAGAACGAGTCAATTTGCTCACCCCGACGCCTCTGCATGTCCCCACGCGCAACGAGGCGAGCTTTGTACTTTACGATTTTGCCCTCGGCGTCGCGCTTCACCATGAGGACCCACATGCTGCCGATTATGATAGCCCCGCGAGGGGGACAAAGCGGCTTGGAGAATGTTTGCTTAGCCGCCAGTGCGCCCTCCTCGGTCGCCATGGCCGTCAGCCAGTATTCGCGGAACGGACCAGCGAGTGCCGCACGAACGGAAGGGGCGTCGTCCTTGTCGACTTTGGCAAGAAAGGCAGTCGCTTCCTCGTACGAGTACAGCTGTACGTCCGGATCGTCCTCGGCAAAGTCCTCGATCGAGACAGAGGCGTGCGCGGCGAAGTCCAAGTCGTGAGCCGCGCGGGCGAAACCCAAGTAGTCAGGGGGGCGACGAGCACGAGTGGAACGATCGCCCACAGGAGGGGCGTTCGCCGGACCCGGGTTGGAGAACACGAGGGAGGGCGGAACAGGTGGGGCCACAACGTCGACCGGACCAGCCGCGGGCGGGACGGCGGCGGCGGGGGCAACAGCAGGAGCGGCCGCGACGGCGGGTGCGACGCCCGCAGGATTGACAGTATCGTCGTCGTCAGGGGGAAGGTCGGGCGGAGGAACTCTGCGCGGGACGGACGGATAGGACAGAACGACGGGCGCAACAACAGTAGGTACAGAGTTTGCCGCGGTGGGGAAGAAGCGATCTTCGAAGAACTTGGCCTGAGACGACTCGAAGTATATAGGTAGCATAGGTGGGGTACAGCCCAATTCCGGGATACAATTTGGAATAGAACCCCAAATCCCAAGTGAAAATGAAAAGTGACAGTGCACGGGGAATTGCTCGTGCATTGGGTTAGGGCGGCACGGGTCGAAAACCGCCAAATCGCACAGTGCACGGGGAATTGCTCGTGCATCGGGTTAGGGCGGCACGGGTCGAAAACCGCCAAATCGCAGAGTGCACGGGGAATTGCTTGTGCACTGCTGAAATCCACTTATTCGACGCTGGAAGGCGGCCCGGGTCAGAATCGCAGTGCAGCGTGACACTCCCGTGCCCTGAGTATTTTCTGTTGTCTGAGGCCGGAAGGCGACACGGGTAGAAGTCGCAGTGCAGCATGAAACTCCCGTGAACCAAGAACTGACAGTGCAGCGTGAAACTCCGTGCACCGAGTGACCCTGAGCCCAGGGCGCTGAACCGAGATGGGATCCGAAATGAGATTCCCATTCGGAAATCATCGGAAATCGTCGGGCTGGGGGCGCAGCCTGGCGCGGTAGACTTGCCCTGGTTTGTGTGCCGGTCAGATCGAAGCGGTCGCTTCTTGCCGGCTCTGTAGAATAGAAGAAGTGTCTCGCCCGAATGTGAAATACTACGAAAACCGCTCAGTCAGCCTGAAAGACACGACAACAAGCGTACTCGGGCTGTAGCTCGATTCCTACTATATGGTCCAGAAAACACAGACGTACATGACGTCTGATTGGGACAACAATCTGAGGAGAAGCTGCGGCAGATCCAACAGTATTCTGGTATATTCAACACAGGCTCGCAATACAGCCAAAAAAAGTCATTGTAGGTACATGGCTTTGGGGGTTTTGCGCGCTTGATGAGCTAATTGCATGATTGCAGGTTACGCGCGCGCCAACACCCCTTTCTATCACCACTTGCACCACTCGACTCGATTTGGACTCGGCATTGATTGCAACACGCCACACCTCAACGTCACATGCTTTCACATCGTTCGCATGCGTCATGCCATCTGCAAGTGCAACTCGATCTCTCTTACCTACAGCTCGACGTGACACTTCAAGCCGACTGATTCGCGCACGGTGCGACGTCGCACGACACAACTAGCAACGACGCCAACATCATCATCTTTGGCACGCTAAGACTTACACCTCCACCTGAGAGGGCGTGATCACTTTCAGCTGCGTCCTGCTTACGTCGATGCATCGCTCGAGCGTTCTCGGTCGACACCTGTTCGGCCACTGCATCGCCTCGATCACCCCGATCGCCGAATCGATGCACACATCACTCGATCCTCTCTCATCGGCGCGGCAAACTCGGAGTCTGTTGGCAATACGTTGCTCGATCGGCGAACGTTTGATCGACACCCATTTGCACTTTGCGATCTACCGGTCGACCGACGGAACCGACACACCTCTGCAGCTCGGTCTCCCTTTGCTCGTACCACGACGTGCAAAGTCACAATCCGCTCGCCCCTCGCAATGGCCGCCTCGACCGCCAGCCAGGTCCCCAGTCTGGTATGCTCGCATCTCATCTTCTCAAGCCCTTCTATACTGACATTGTTTCATTCAAACCCTCATCTGTGTTCCATGGCGTTGCCCGAGAACCTTGGCGCGCAAGATCCGACTCGATCCTCAGCTTCGCACCGACTTGCTCACACATCGCCCACACCCCATGCCTCACGACTTGAACTCGTTCGGTCCACTCGAGCTTCGACTCGACGATACCTCGAACCTGGACGGCCCTCCCTCTCTGACACCGTGTTTGCACCACCGGATACGCCAGTCGATGCTTTAAAACATTCGATACGACGGTGACCGTGTTGCGCTGACGGCTGACATGATTGATATGAAAATTGTGATCGTGGTGTCCGTCGGACGGTGTTGGAACATGATGAAGGAGCGGATGGGTACATGGGAAAGGACGGTTTGTGATGTAATGCACGTCAACCCCAACATGCAACGTGACATCATTGTGTGAACCCCAACGCGCATCATCACATGATCATGTGAAGCCCAACTTCCATGATCGCTGACCGTCACCATCTCCGGGTGATCGCTCGAACACGTGATTGTGTGGGCGGCGGTTCATTGCTCCGCCAGTCCGAATACCGCTCCGATGATGGATGTATGATGTGTCGTGATGAACCGCATTCGATTATTTTCCATTTCGGAGATCGCGAGCGCTATCAGTGGCCGAAGGCAGCGGGGGCCGCCGCCATAGCAAACCCCCCCCCCCCCTGAAATGGGACGATCCCGGGATCGTCCATTTCAAGATTTGTTTTTGCTATGGCCCTCTCAAATACCAGATGGCGCTCGCCCAAATCGCCCAAGCATCTTTGTAAGGATCGCGCTGGACAGCGCGCGCAGAGCTGGCGGGCAGCTGGCGGGGGGATTTGGTATTTGGTATTTGAAAAGTGGCCATATAAACAGGTTGAAAAACACTACTGAAGCTTGGGTCCTCCTGTCTGGTCTATGGAGGCTTGCTTTCGTTATAGCCGGGCCGCCGTAATCCCACCGAAGCTCGCCCCACTCCTGTCGTCGATCGCATCAGGTTCGGCAGGATGATGTCGATTGGTCTGCGCATGCAGGATCTAGGAGTTTGATCGCAACGTGCAGTACGAAGTCTAGTATTACATTCAGATTCGTCCATAGAAATGCAAAACAGGAACGCGGATGTCGAGCACGGTTCTACTCGCAAAGTGCCTTGAAAGCCGCCTGGATGTGTTCATACGACATCTGACCGGAGTTCCAAAGCGACGCAAGTTCTGGCTCTGTATTGATGGGTCTCACCCTTGCGAAAGACTGATCCAGCGAGCAATTTTGCTGCAGGACACTCAGAACCTTCTCCACGCCAGACCAACGAGATGCGCATGCGTTCAGGAGCTCCTCGAAGCCGTGTTCTGTAGACAGCCCATTTTTCTTGGTTGCTGCCTCTTTGAGCCTCTCGGCATTCCACGCGTTCCAGATATCCGCGGCGTCCGACTCTTTTTCGAAAACGGGCGCATCGGCAGGCCCAGATTGAAATGCCGTGCGGGACGCCACATAGAAAAACGATTCGATGTCGTGCCAGCGCTCGTGCACGACACCCTCAGTTGCGGGGCTGAGCAAGAGTCGAGATATGTATGGAAGCGTGCCCTGTGGTTGATCATGGTACAGGGGAAGGGTGGGGAGGAGTTGGGTGAGACCAAGAACGTGTCGAGGGCTAGCACGGACGCGAGAACGTACCGAGCGGCTGAGGCGACACTCTTCTTCAGCCGTTCGAGACTTCTTCACCGCCAGATTGTAGTCGATTAGGATCCCATCGCCGTGTCGGTCGACCATGACGTTGCCATATGACACGTCACGGTGGATGAAGCCATAGTTCCATAGCTGACGATGCCCTGTCACGCGCGGCAAAGGGTCGTCAGTGTAGGCACACCCTTCAGCGCGCTGTCCCGCTCTGCTATGAGCACTCACCCTCAATCGCACCCTCGAGAGCGCGCGCGAGCTGCTTGGTGTTTTCGAGCGTGGCGAGTGAGTTGTAGCAATCTTCGTGAACGACGACCTCCCTGGCCCGCGAGGTGAGATCGTCGAGGGATTCGTTGCCGGGTAGGAACATGGGGAGGGTCCTGTACTCGGTGCGAAAGACGCCGACCAGCGGAGCGAGCCCTCGAGGTCTCTTTTCTTGGATCAGGTTGCGGATCTCGGTCAAGTCCGAGTTGCGGGATTTCTCGACCCAGATGATCGCCAACGCGCAGGTCCTGGCGTTGGCGCCCTCGCCAGCGGTGATTCTGTATGTCGACGTCGCGCGACCGCACTCTCTTTTCCGACGGAACGTAAGCTCCTCGATCTTGACGTTCGACATTGTCGTTGCCCCCCAGCTGAACTCTGAGGCCGCCGGCGGAAAGAAGTCGGGGCAGAGCGTGAACGGGCCGTAGCGGTCGTCGAGCGAGGTCGTGGTGGCGAGTATGCCGTTATGCCGATCGGTGTGTTTGAGGAGACGGTAGAGAAAGGTCGACAGCTCTCCGTTTGCTTCGGTGACCGTTCTGGATTTTGTCACGAACACACCGCAAGCAGACATGACGTAGACCTTGAGACGATCGCCGCGCAGGGTGAACCCGATCGCATGTTCTCGAATCGGCGTCGCAAGGAGTAGCGACAACCGTCTGAACAACTGGCCCTCGGCATTGGATTTGCCCGCTTTGGCCTCGCCGACGGCGGCTACTTGTGTGAAAGAGCGTTTGTCCCCGACCCCCGCATCGGCGTCGGGTTTCTTGGCTTGCGGAATGGGGTGGTTGGGAAGGGCCCATACCTCCGGGAGGGTTGGGTTGTGCGCGACCGCAGCGTGGGTCAAGAGCACGGCGTCGGCCGTCTTCTCGGTCGTCTCCACGCGGTCAGATGAGACGCCGATGTATTGTTGCGAGTTTTGGCAGGCGACCAGTCGCCGGTCTCCAGTCTAGAGGTCCAACAGTAAGACAAACGGCAATGGGAAGGCGAGTCAGCTCTCGAAGGAATACACTACGCACGTCCACGCCGCCAAGCGATCCAGGTGTCGACTCACCGTGTTGACGACACCTGCTATGACCTCGCGCAGCGCTTCTTCAGTGCCACTCTTGTGCTCCATCGACCAGATCTTGTTTGCGAGCTCCTCAGCGGTCGGATGGTCGAAGAAGTAGGCCTCGAGGGCCGGACAGCGTCTTTGATGCATCTGGACCGCTCTGGAGATCCTCTCGGCTCTGGGTCCTGCTCGCTCATTCAAGGGCGCCTCCCGCTGCTGTCGTAAGGGGGTCGACTGGCTCGACGAACCGACGGGAGGGAGCGCGGCGCTGAGTGGGGCAAGGTCGTACAGGTTGAGGTTTGCGCTTGAGCTTGCGCTTGAGCTTGCGCTTGTGCTCGATGTCGGGGCCGAGTTTGTCGCGACTGAGGTCGAGGGCGGGGTCGAGGGCCGGGTCGAGGTCGAGGTTGACGTTGAGGTAGGAACTTGAGCGGCGAGGCGCGCGCTCCTGCGCACTGGCACGGTCGACGCGGCGGCGCTCGGGCGCGCGAGGTTGGTGTCGGCGCGGGCGGTCACTGCAACGGCCCCAATTCGAGCGTGGGCCAGTGGCGTCAGTCATACGAGTCAGAAGGCCAAGCTCGGTCCATTATAAATTATAGGCCAACTCACTAGGACAAGGACTCGACGCGTGATGGGTCACGGGGCAAGTCTTGAATACGAGCAGGGAGTGGGAGGAGGGTGAGGGAGAGCAAGAGTTGAAGCGACTTTCACTTTGTTGCGAAAGGTCTTTGCGAAAGGTCGAGACTGGTCGAGACGTGTCAATTACCTGACATGAATAAGCATTCCGCAACTCCCAACTCTGGACTCCGCGCGCCTGCGGCCGAAAGCGCGCCCGGAAGCCCATGCCAGCCAGAGGCCCATGTGGAAGAACGCTCTTTTCTGAAGTTTTTGTCGAGTTTTTACACCCTCTTCTAGCCCATAGACGTCGGCTTCACCCAGAAATATCACCAAAAGTTGTTCTACATGCTCCAAAAATCGCTCAAACGTCGTCGAGA
Source organism: Microbotryum violaceum (assembly GCA_022506055.1). NCBI lineage: Eukaryota > Fungi > Basidiomycota > Microbotryomycetes > Microbotryales > Microbotryaceae > Microbotryum > Microbotryum violaceum. The sequence goes on along the minus strand of JAKMXP010000009.1, from coordinate 5,151 downwards.
ACGCGGTCCGAGCGTTTGCTGGCGCGCGGCGGCCGATCGAAAGTGGCTTGCCGCGCGCGTCACTTCGGCTGGTCTCCCGGCCTCAAAAGCTGGGCGGCCTGGGCCGCGGTTGAACGATACGTAGTCGTCGCGGTTGAACGATACGCAGTCGTTGACGGGCCCAATGACTCAATGACCTGTCGATCATCAATCATGTGGAATGGCACAGTACCATCAATGAGGCGGGTGGAATAGCATCCCTTCTTGCTCAATGCTCGGTCGTATTGCGACCACAGGCGGTCGGCGCCGAGCGGCAGACGCGTCGACGCGTCGACGCGACAGCCAACGATCGAAATCCGGTTTCGGGCTTCGGCCGTTCGCCGCGGGTGAGGCTCGGCCGACTCGAGGACTTGTAGACGGCGATAGGTTTATTGCGACATTGTCACAATTACGATTGGCTTGTATACGCCTAATTTGTGCTATCCTGCATCGTGCTTTGAATATACTCAATCACGCTAGGTGCGTTGTGGCCTCGACGACTTTGGCGCGCGCGCGACACGGCTCCTTTGCCTCTCCCCACTCGCACACGACTCGTACCACCCGACTCGACGCGCCTCTGTTCTCACTCCGCCACAGCTTAACGACACACCGCTATCCCTACATCACCCACTCGGCAAGATGCAGCTCAGCCGCTCTCAACGGACGCTCGACTCGGCGAATATTTGACCGATGCCCATCCGCACCCATCATCGACGTTCGGTCCGATCCACCGGTCGACCGACCGAACCGACAAACCTTTGAAGCTCGGTGTCCCCCTGCCCGTGCCCATCTCATCACCACGACGTGCGAAGTAACAATCTGCTCGCCCCTCGCGACGGCCGCCTCGACGACCTCGACCATCAACCTTCCACCGCACTCGTGCTCGATCGCCATGGACTCACTGTCATCAACTGACCTACTCACCGTGAGCGCCAACCCCAGGATCGCCCCATTCTCGACTGATCTGGCAAGGTTCACCTATCGCCACGCTTGACCTCAGCTCGTCTTGATCTGTGTCGCCGCACCCAGCTCGACACTCCCCCGTGATCTTCGCATCCACACCGGCGCATTAGCTCGATCAACCAGGTCCCGAGTCTGGTATGCTCTCCTCTCCAACCCTGTCATCCTCTCCGCAAGTCCCATCAATACTGAAACTACTTCAAACGCTCATCTGTCTTCCACAGCATTGCCCGACATCCCTGGCGCGCAAGATCCAAATCGCAGGTCACCCATCGTCAGCTTCCCACCGATTTGCTCAATCATTGCTCACACCCGACTCCACGAGCTTCTGATCCGATACTGTCATCGCGAATACGACTTCTCCCGACCCGAGGTCCGTCATTTCCTTGCGATCAGCTTGACTCTTCTGCGCTGTTTTCGGCTGGCTCGACACTCGAGCCACTTCATCGAGCAGCGTCGTCTCGACTCGGAGGCACTCCGACGATCGATGATCAGCTGGAGCCGTCCATCTCCCAGGCAACTTGCTTCGGTTATACCAAATGGACGATCAAGCACCAACTGGCATGTGTCCGCCTCGATGTGCCCACCTTGCCCAAATCGCCACTCCAACTCGCTCGGTCAACTCGAGCTCTAACTCAACCATACTTCGAACATCGACAGCCCTTCCTTTCTGACAGCCGTCGCGATGGGACCACGTGCTCGACCACCGACGACGGGCTCAGACCGCCCACAGTGCACAGTGAGCCATCCGATCGGAGCCCTCGCTTGCGACTTGCACTCTTTGGTGATGCGATCAAGATCTGTCGCGTCACTGCACAGTGTAGACCGTTGGTCACGAACGACCCGGACTAGGAGCGCTCCTTCGAACGGAACTTCGCAGCGATGCTTACAAGCTCGCACACCCAGCATTCGAGCCCGCAGATCACCATCCCTCGGTACCTCTCGACACCAGTTTGAAGCACGAGTGCGTCGATGTCGAGATGGGAGACCCGCATTGCCTCAAGCACTTTCACCCCGTCTCGACCCCGCCGCGACTCACTCAATCGCCGGCCCTCGTGATCCGGCTCGTCGAGTCATCCGTCCACACCACTGAGCGCTACGTTTCACCTCATGGCACCTCAACATCCCACATGCCCGCTCGTCTTCCTTGCCGTTTAATTCGACCGGACTTGCACGCTGACTTTCAACCTCGTCGATCGCTCCGCCCGATCGACTTCACGGCAAAGCTCCTGAGATGTGCCACGGAACACCTGCTCATTGCTTCACATGAACTCCATCTTACGTTGCGCACGTCGAAGCATAAAGTCCCGACTCGGGCTTCTCCGGACCACTCGGCGCTCGATTTCGGCATCGGACCGTGACGATCCTTCGCACTCTCAATCGATTTCAAAGATTGGCTCGACCAGCCTGATACGGGCGATCACCATCCCACCTCTGCAAGTTGCACGTTCGTACACGCTTCAGCAACCCTGGTCATGCGGTCATGGACTGCGATCGGCGTCGCATGGTGCTCCATCTCTCGTTTCGCATCCCACACTCACCTCGCTGGGTGTAAACGAACTCGTTTGGCAGTCACAAAGCGAGCAAACGTCCGAAAGGTTAGTGCGTGCCTTCAACCTGAAGGTCTTCCCTTCTTCCACACCTCGTGTTGCAAGTCTGTGCCCTCTTGCTTACGGTTGACTTTTATGTCGCTCCACCAGGTCTCAGATTCCGGCCTGCGCTTAACTCGACTCTTTAAACTCCAACTCGCTCGAATCCGTTTTTGGCTCTCACGAATGAATGATTGTCGACTCTTTCCAATTGAGGATCGATACTTTTCCGGCGAAGCTTGCTTTGCTCGACCTCGATCTCCTCTCGATCGACCCTGACCTCAAAACTCAACTCGGTGCGATAGATCGCTCGTCGAGGAGCGTAAAGTTCTTATCTTTGCCGCTGCTGCCTCCGCCACCCACGACTCGATATTCGCCGATCCCTCGCACCATTCGGGTCGACTCGTCTTCTTCTCTCACTGCACGAAGACAAACTAGCAAATGACCTAAGTTCGGTTATAAACCTCACTGCTATAGGTGCTTGCCCGAGCACAAGAATCCTAGTTATTTGGTCTCTAATGGCTGTAACGATTGAATGAACGAACGATGGGGCCCATTAGAGATTCGTCTAATCATGCTTAGATTATCTCTAAGTCTGGTGGTGGCGGGTGTAAGGCTCGGTTGCTTTACGCTATTTAACTACCCTTCTGATTTCAATATGCTATTGAAATCGTCAGTCTTTGGACCGTGTAACCTAGTCGTGAAGGGCCTGGGGTATTACAGGCGGCGGCCCCGAAATTCGGATTCGAACTGTTATTCTCGTCAGCTTTCTGCCCTATAGAACTCAGGCTACGAATAGCGAATTGCTTCTTGTGGAAGGCCCTGGAAACGCAAGCATCTGAAGAGTTTGTCCGATGGAAACGAAAGAACTGCATTGTAATGCAGCTTCTACGCAAAGAGTCAACTCTTCTTCCGTCAAAACGACTATTCACTTCAAGTTTATAGTTCATGCACTAGGTTACTCATAGCGCAGAGCACGGACACAGTCTGTCATTTCATTCTTCAGAGAGATATTGAACACATTCCCATTCTCGCCATCAGGCTGCTTCGGCAAGGGCTCTCAGGCGTGTCTGGATGATTTCGTACGATATCACACCGGTATCCCAGAGGTCACATAGTTTGGCCTCAAGCTCTGCTCGGTCGAGGTCAACATAAGCTGCGGCAATCGAACAGTTGTCCTTTAGGATGGTAAGAACGTCCTCCACGCCAGACCAACGGGACGCGCACGCGGCCAGGAGCTCCGTGAAGCCGATACGAGTAGACAGCCCATTTTTCCTGGCTGCTGCATTGTTGAGATCCTCGGCATTCCACGCATCCAAGATACGCGCGACGTCCGTTTTTTTTTCGAAAACGGGCTTATCGGCAGGCCCAGATTGGAAAGCCGTGCGGGACGCCACATAAAAAAACGACTCGATGTCGTGCCAGCGCCCGTGCACGACACCCTCAGTTGCGGGGCTGAGCAAGAGTCGAGAGATGTATGGAAGCGTGCCCTGTGGTTGATCATGGTACAGGGGAAGGGTGGGGAGGAGTTGGGTGAGACCAAGAACGTGTCGAGGGCTAGCACGGACGCGAGAACGTACCGAGCGGCTGAGGCGACACTCTTCTTCAGCCGTTCGAGACTTCTTCACCGCCAGATTGTAGTCGATTAGGATCCCATCGCCGTGTCGGTCGACCATGACGTTGCCATAGGACACGTCCCGGTGGATGAAGCCATAGTTCCATAGCTGACGATGCCCTGTCACGCGCGGCAAAGGGTCGTCAGTGTAGGCACACCCTTCAGCGCGCTGTCCCGCTCTGCTATGAGCACTCACCCTCAATCGCACCCTCGAGAGCGCGCGCAAGCTGCTTGGTGTTTTCGAGCGTGGCGAGTGGGTTGTAGCACTCTTCGTGAACGACGACCTCCCTGGCCCGCGGGGTGAGACCTTTCAGGTTCGCGCCGGGTAGGAACGTGGGAGGGTCCTGTATTCGGTGCGAAAGAGGCCGACCAGCGGAGCGAGTCCTCGAGGTCTCTTTTCCTGGATGAAGTTGCGGATCTCGGCCAAGTCCGAGCTGCGCGACTCCTCGACCCAGGTGATCGTCATCGCCCGGGTCCTGACGTTGGCGCCCTCACCTACGGTGATCTCGTATGTCGACGTCGCGCGGCCGGACTCTCTTCGTCGACGGACGCGGAGCTTCTCGATCTTGACGTTGGACATCGTCGTTGCTCCCCAGCTGAACTCTGAGGCCGCCGGCGGGAAGAAGTCGGGGCAGAGCGTGACAGGGCCGTGGCGATCGTCGATTGAGGTTGTAGTGGGGAGAACGCCGTTAAGCCGATCACTGTTTTTGATGAGACGGTACCAAAAGGTCGACAGCTCTCCGTTTTCCTTGGTGACCGTTCTGAGGTTGGTAACGAACACGCCGCAAGTGGTCATGACGTAGACTTTGAGACGGTCGCCGCGCAGGGTGAACCCGATCGCATATTCTCGAACTGGCGTTGCGAGGAGTGCCGACAACTGTCTGAACAACTGGCCCTCGGCCTCGGAGTTGTCCGCTCTGGTCTCGCCGACGGCGGCTACGTGTGTGAAAGAGCGTTTGGCATGGTTCA